>OY776674.1:26222737-28622737 GCA_963675555.1 Leptura quadrifasciata
ATTCTATTCTATTCTATTCTATTCTATTCTATTCTATTCTATTCTATTCTATTCTATTCTATTCTATTCTATTCTATTCTATTCTATTCTATTCTATTCTATTCTATTCTATTCTATTCTATTCTATTCTATTCTATTCTATTCTATTCTATTCTATTCTATTCTATTCTATTCTATTCCATTCCATTCCATTCCATTCCATTCCATTCCATTCCATTCCATTCCATTCCATTCCATTCCATTCCATTCCATTCCATTCCATTCCATTCCATTCCATTCCATTCCATTCCATTCCATTCCATTCCATTCCATTCCATTCCATTCCATTCCATTCCATTCCATTCCATTCCATTCCATTCCATTCCATTCCATTCCATTCCATTCCATTCCATTCCATTCCATTCCATTCCATTCCATTCCATTCCATTCCATTCCATTCCATTCCATTCCATTCTATTCTATTCTATTCTATTCTATTCTATTCTATTCTATTCTATTCTATTCTATTCTATTCTATTCTATTCTATTCTATTCTATTCTATTCTATTCTATTCTATTCTATTCTATTCTATTCTATTCTATTCCATTCTATTCCATTCTATTCCATTCTATTCCATTCTATTCCATTCTATTCCATTCTATTCCATTCCATATCTTATCCTATTCTATTTTATTTTATTCCGGACCGGTTAAATACTACTTACTCATTTCAATGGAGTAAGAAATGGTCCCACTAAATGGCCTTATTTAAAAATTGCATAAAGACGTGTGTCAATCCAAATGGGCAACACGTCGAAAATAAGATAATATTCAATATATGTAAAAAGTTTAATAAAAAATTTCGAAAAAACAAAATTATATCTTACCTTCTATAGTTTTTTTATCTAAATATTTAAAACCTGCTCATAATCACTTTTTATTATTATTTTTTTGCTAAAATTTGGCAGGGTATTTCTTGGTTCTATAAGTTACTTTCGTTTAAAATTTCATCAAATTCGGTTGAATTTTGGCCAAGCATACATATTGAATGATATTTATTTTATTTTATTCCATTCCATTCCATTCCATTCCATTCCATTCAATTCGATTCAATTCAACTCAAGTCAATTCAGTTATATTCTATTCTATTCACTTCTATTCACTTCTATTCATTTCTATTCAATTCTATTCAATTCCATTGAATTCTATTCAATTCTATTCAATTCTATTGAATTCTATTCAATTCTATTCAATTCTGTTCAATTCTATTCGATTCTATTCAGTTCTATGCAATTCTATTCAGTTTTATGCAATTCAATCCTATTCTATGCTATTCTATTCTATTCTATTCTATTCTATTCTATTCTATTCTATTCTATTCTATTCTATTCTATTCTATTCTATTCTATTCTATTCTATTCTATTCTATTCTATTCTATTCTATTCTATTCTATTCTATTCTATTCTATTCTATTCTATTCTATTCTATTCTATTCTATTCTATTCTATTCTATTCTATTCTATTCTATTCTATTCCATATCTTATCCTATTCTATTTTATTTTATTCCGGACCGGTTAAATACTACTTACTCATTTCAATGGAGGATGGGCAACACGTCGAACACCTATTATAAATTTTTCCTAATGAATTATTTGATGGAACTTCTTTTTTAAATTTATTCTTGAATTTGACATTTATTTATAAAACGAAATTGGTTGCAATTAGCCCTAGAGTAGTACTTACCAAAAATGTTCGTTTTTCATTTCTATATCACATCGTCGAAAAATATACTAGGCGTTCCATTTGAAAAAATTGAGAAAATTCAATATAAAATGTTCTTAATTGAAAAATAATTTTTGGCCACCCTGTACATTTTTAGAAAATGATCCAAAAACATTAATTCGATGTCTCGTAACTGGTATTCAGATACGTTTCTCTTAAAACCCATAATTGTGACTGGTGATTTAAATATCCATCTGCAGATTGCATTATTCCAACAGAAAAATTCATTACATCCAAGTGGTTGAGAAATATTCAATGCTAATATAGGAATGAATAGATCCTAGAAAGAGGCTTCAAAAAATGTACTGATATACATAGCATTCCATTTTAAAAAAAGGCGCTTGGTCCTGTAATTCCGTCTTGGCTCGCTCTGTATGTTCGAAAATAATTTCCAGTTCCAGTAGACTTTTTTATCTAGTTTACTTGCAATTTTTTTAAAAATTTCTAGCTATCGTAGAACTCGAGATATCGAGTTTCGGCGCACTATTGCCCCATCCTGTATATGTGTATATGCATTACCATTTGCCGCAGCTGAGACTCGAACTCAGGAGTGGTACAGCAACTAGCCGTGTTGTCTCTCACACAACCTCATCTAGTACACTGCTGCCAACTAAGTAACACCTGAAAAACACCACTAAACAGCCAAATCCCCTGGCCAGAATTCGAACCCGAGACTACTTAGTTGCAAGTCAAACGCGTAAGCGTTGAACCACTGAGCCGGTATATAATATTCAATCATGTATATGACTAAGCTATTTTAAAAATGAAAACCTCTATGTACACATATCTTTCATATATGAACTTCCAAAACTTATGCCCATAGAATATGCAGAGTTTCATAATAAAATCCGATCCGTACCTAGTATATCTAAATGTGAAAATGGGGTGATTTTGGGGATTTGGGGCTGGTTGATGGATAGTGGTGGATGAAATAGTAACATTGTGTTTAGCTCCCTCGAAAACGGAAAGAAAATATTTTCCACTATTTTGTATTTTTCGGTGAATTTCAAAGTTCTAGTACTAGTTTCAACCCCGGGGTTTGTGGGATGTCTCATCACTCAGCTACCTTTACAATGTCGAAATTGCCTTAAAAATCCCGATCCAACAGCTCCCCACATGCCTAGTATCAAGAATTATGAAAAGGGGGTGGTTTTAGAGGTGGTTGGTGGGGAAGAAATGAATATTACCATCCTGTTGAGCACCCTCGAAAACGGGGGTAAACCAATTTTCATGCATTTTGATTTTCTTGGGAATATTTTAATATTAGGAGTGGTGGTAGTTTCAACTCCGGGGATGAATAAGATGTTGTATGGTTAAATTTCATACAGTCTACCCGAATCCTGCCCAAAAAACCGATCCGCTTGCCTACGATGGAAGAAAACGCAAAATTGGGGTGTTTTTCGACTTTAGGGGTAGTTGCTGAGGGGTGGGAACCTTAAAAATATCGATCCCCATCGTGTTTAGTGTCCTCGAAAACGGAGGGGACCCATGTTTCATCCCTGTAACAGAACTTTTGGGGTTTTTCAACTTTTTCGTGGACTATATTGTCAAGAAGAAAATGGCACACAATTCGAACATTTCTTTTTGCTGTATTTATTAATTCTTATATTTTTATTTTATTATATCATCATAAGTTGTTAAGATTTTTTTTCTCGATAGGATATGTTACCTCTTTTCGTTTTGCCAGTAAGTGAGATTTTGGAAAATTTCAAATTTTTGACAATATAAAAATTTTGGAAACTGAAAACTATTGTTAATTTGCAATTTTTGAAATTTGAAATCTTGTTAAATTTTTGAAGATACGTATTTGCTGCGCATCCATGCAATTTTCAATTTGGTTAAATTGGGCTATTTTTGATTTCATTAATGTGTCAAATTTTGCACAGATATTTTAGGAACACCCTTTAAAATAATAACTCAAATATTGGGAAAACTGCAACTCCACTAAATTTAACAGTATTTACATTAATAAATGCCCCAATAGCTCCTATAAAAATTCTCCACATATCGCAGGGGACACCTATTCCTATTAACATGAAGAGATTGCCTTCAAATAATTTAAATCAATGTAACTGTTTCTATGGCATGGATTATAAACACATACATACATATACACTGATTTTATTGACCGAATATAATTGAAATGTTTTATTATACATTATACGTTTACATTATACATTATATAATGTTTATATTTGCATTGTTTTATTTAATGATGTTTTTATAGTTAATAAATCTTTAATCTTCAAGCCGCGTCCCACTTAATGGTACTACATCGCGTAGTGGAGTGAAAATTAAAAATAGTTGAGAGTAACTCAATACTTAAGGTTAAAAATTGAGTTGTCATAATATCTATGATAATAATCGAAATTTACCACAGCCACTCTCACTCGGATATTTATGAAAATTAAGAAAAGACATTCTTTTTCAATTTTTATATAAGTTATAAACCTAGAAATTGGAGAACTAAATCGGTATGGTGATCTATTAATGACTTTTGTTAGCATACATTTTCGTAGAAGATAATTGCTCGAAAAGTAGTTTTCATAAATTAAAAAAAAAAACAAAAATAAATCATACAATCATACTGATTTGTTTATCATAATTAATTATGATATGAAAACGAATATGCTAGATTTTGAAGACATCTTTTAATAATCAATACATGTAAAGTTTACAAATAAAAACAATAAGCTTTAAATTTATTCTTGTATATTTTCATTTAAATAGCATACAAATATTTTTTAAAGATATTTATTTACAATCGAGTTCATCTGTTATCTGCACAAAAACTTTACGTCATAATTATTATCGCCGTTGGGCCAAGCAGCATGCTGTCATCAACAAACAAGCCGATGCCCATTAAAAACCTATAAAGGTAAGCGAGTCAATTTGCGAACGAAATAGTACAAAGATTGCCGGTATTTTAATGAGGACGTAAAGTTTTTGTTGCATTTTTTGAGTGCCGAGAGCAGATGAACTCAACTATACCTACCTACTGTGTTTATGCCAGATATAGTGAGTCAACCTATAGACCATACATTAGAGATTATAGATATAGATGGCAAATCGCTTGGTGTCATTGATTGGTTGACTAAACACATATGTGGTATTAACAAGGACATTAACAATAATACATCTTTTGGGTACAAATTCGTATAGAAAATAAAAATATAAATATAGTAGCGATATAACAAATTAAATGTATATACCTTTTTAATAAAGATATAGTATCTAACTATCTAATTACATTATTATACACATTATAACGTATATCATGAGGCTGATGAAAACAATGTCGAACGACTGTTGATCTGTATTTTGTCGTTTGAGCTGTGAGAATTTGTTTGGATCATATCTGATCGACTTTAATAGCCAATAAATTGGGAATAGCCTGTAGTAAGACTCCACCTGAAAAAAATAAATTAATGCATTGACAAAAATTTACTTACGTGAATAAAATGCTTTTATTTTTCAAACGTTAAAAAAATATGACTTTTATGACAAATTTTTTTCGTTTTTTTTTAATTAAACCGACTTAAACTGTCACTTCTGACACATTGTTTTATCGGCCTATAGTGTCTTCTTGCCGTTAACGAGCTCTGAGAGGCAGTAAAAGTCTTTTACTGCCATTCACGAGTGGCATTAACAATATTTGAAGAAAAATAGCAGTATTTATTTAATTCTTCGACACAAAATATGTTACTTTTACTCCATATGAAACTATTAATAGTCCAGGTAAATAAGCGAAAAAGTTGGACACTTCTAGGCCAGGGCTGAAAGACATCTCCCTCTGTTTTTTAGAACGGGCAATCGATACCGTTATAAGACTTGTCCTATTTTTTTTTGCTCACGACCGTACTATTTCCATATTTTTTCCTTATTTTATAAAAGTTTTAATTTTTTTCATTTGTAAGCGACATTACAACAGCATTATATCCTTGACTACAAAATATACTATCCTCACAGTTTTCAGCATGGTTGCTGTTGAAATAGTGAAAGAAATTTCGTATTCAATGGTTCAATCATTTGATTAGTATGAGTATCAACAGTGATATCTTACTAGAGTTGGACTTTTCCGCTATTATTGAAAAATTCGCTAATCAAAAATTTCGAAAGGTCAATTTAGTGCAGGATATATATTGGGATATGTGCTTATAAATTTAATGTGAAATGTTAAACATTTGTACGTTTGCAATCACCTAAAATTATAAATATAAAAGCGGTATTAAACAATATGTAAATAAAAAGTTCCTCATGATTCCAGAAAGTTATGGTGATTGATTTTCCGAAAATCACTGGTCTTGAGCAAGTCTCCATCCAAATTTTTCTTACATGCCTCTATTCATGTTTATCCGGCCCTGATGGTTTCACTGCTGAAAAATCAACAGAGACAGCAACCTACCATTTATTAAATTGAGTATAAACCTGCTTAAACAGTAAGTATGTGATCTCCATAATATTTGATTTGTCAAAAGCTTTTGATATGGTAAACAATTCTTTCTTAGAGCAAAAGCTGACATTGGCAGTGATACAACAGAGCAAATCCAAATATTAATTGACCAAATCTTAGAATAGGTAAATACTTGGGCGAAGAGAGAAAACTCATCATGAATGAATTATAATAAATTTTAGTTTGCAAAGACAATTGCCGCACGGTATATAGTGTTACGTGACAATATTATATTGTCCCATAACACGAAATTACTGGGTATTTATTTTAGATGATAAATAGTTGTGGGATGAGCACATTGAGCACGTATATTGACCACTTAATAAGGCCTACTTCGCTATATTGCAAATGCAATGTAAATTAGATGAAGGGCTATTGAGCATTTTTGCATACTCACATATTTCGTACGTATTTGTTAATAAAAAAAGACTCATTATATATTTCAGATAAGTTATAATCAAAACTGAAAAAATGTATTTAAAATAAAAAAGCAATCTACAATCTATTCTGTGTACTAAAATTCACAAATAAATAATTGTCATTCATATAGTACAAGACATGGTGATCTACTTAGTATACGAATCGAACGACATATGAATAAATTCCTTATTAATAGTACTAATAAATGGTACCACGGTACCGATATGGTCCCATTTGAAGAAATTGAGTTTTGCCCCAAAAACAATTTTGGTGAATTTTATTTGCTCATAAATCACGGAATTTAGTATTTTTAACGGGATTTCGATTTTTGTAGCATTACGCGGGTCATTTAGAATAAATCGGAACCGTCATGGCCCACTTAAATGGAAAACTAAAAATTATATTATAAAAAAAATGGATGTATGAAATGCCACTTTTTTGGCATCGTTGGATTCGGAAAATTATGCAGAATTCAAAAATTCAATAATATACAGGGTGCTCCATTTAAAAATTAGTGTCACTTGCGACAGAACCGGAAGTGAAAAAAATAAATTGTATGTCAAAAAGTCCCGCTTATTATGTATATAGTATATCCTAAATTTCAATCAATTATCTTCAAAACTAAAGGAGAAAAGGGGGTATACCATGATCCAGTTACACCCGGTATATTTCTATTTATAAACCATATTTACCTAATGTTTTTATCATGTAACGTATTCTATGTTTATACATAATATTTTTTTGCAAGTGACAGTATATAGGTACATTCTGTATCTAAAATGGTCAATAAATATTATAATTATTACGCTCACTTATACTGTGAAATTTTATTTTGTTATCGTACTCCTAAAATTATCAATTAAAAGAGTAAATGCTGACATGAAAAATTAAAACTGTTTTTACCGGAAGCGATGTAGTCACCTTACAACAAGAGTACCTCTTTAAAAAACTCAAATTTTCAAACTCAAACTTATTTAATTTTTGTTACCCCTCCTCTAAAACAGCTTCCCAGGATTCTGTTATAAGGATTCAAGCAACATTTACTATATGACTATTAATTGCGTTTCGCTTGAACTATGTTCTTCCATTAAAACCATCCAATTCTTGAAGGGCTGAGCAAAAAAATCTGAAATTCCAGAGTAACTGTTGGCTCAATAATTAAATTACGGTTGTTCCTAAGATAATGCTTGAAGCGTATTAATGTTCAGGGAGACCGTAAACATTTAAATAAAAATGTAAACAATCAAACGCATAAATAATTTCATTCTTAAACAGTGGCTTTTGCCTAACCTAAGTCTGTGACTGAGTACCTACGTAAGAGTCGGCTGTGGAATTTTTCTAGTTGAACTTGACCTACAACAGTAATCAAGTAGATACGCTACATACCTAATAATAGATAAATCCTTGGCCATTCAAGTTCATCGTAAAGGAGAAATCGTCGTAGGTGCTCGTCGCGTCTGTTGTATATAAATTGATGAATTAATGCTGTTAAGAATTTAATGAGGAATTTATTATTTTCGAAGCCATATGTTGTGTAGCAATGGCGTACCTCGAGAGATCACACATTTGTTGCATGAAAGGATTCTGAAGACACCGAAACATTAAGCTATGTTATTTTTATTCGGATTTTGTGATTGTCTGCATTATTAGAATTACAATTAATTATTATTAGCCTTTACTCGAGTCCGAGTATAAAAAAAAAATGTTACAGTCGATAGATTGTGTATAATAAAAAACAAGTAAAAGGTTTAGTCTATTGTAATTCCCATTCATCTACGGTGCACACGACTATGGCTATAGAGGCCAATTCGGGAGAGCACATGTCGACCGCAGTCAGGACAAACATAGACCTGGTTAGGTCTTGGATTCGGCCTTCTTGCAGCAACATTTCCTTGATAGCTGGCCACAACCCCTCGCCATTCGGCTCTGTCAGCTGCAAGTTGTTCCCATTGCTCGTCTGGAATACCGCAGGATTTTAGATTTTCATGGAAAACGTCTTTGAACCTCTTTCGTTGATCGCCACGCCTTCTTCCACCGCTTAGCAATTCACCATAAAGTGTACATTTAGGAAGGCGGTTATCATGCATACGATGAACGTGACCTGCCCATCTTAGGCGTGCCCTTGAAATAAGCACCTCAATTGGAAGGCTATTTGCTCTCCTGAGTACTTCTACGTTTGATATGTGATGGAACCAACGGATTTTCATCATACTTCTGAGGTGTCTTTGCTGAAAACGTTCTAATTCTATCACATGACGACGGTAAGTGACCCAGCTTTCACATCCATATAGCAGTGTTGGAATGACAACTGCTCTGTAGACAGCCATTTTCGTTGACAAAGCAAGGTCGTGGTTGTCAAATACTCTCTTAAGTCCCCAGAGTGCTCTAGATGCAGCGTTAATTCTATTGCGAATCTCGCTGTCCATGTTTGCTTTGTCATTAACAACGTTGCCTAAGTAATTGAACTGATCCACCACTTCAAGAGAATTTTCCAGAGCACTTCCCTGTCCACCGAGTCAAACGCCTTGGTTAAATCAATGAAGGCCATGTGAATTTCTCCTTGATGTTAGAGTGCTTTTTCTTGAAGCTGTTTAAGTGTGAAGATTAGATCCGATGTGCCTCGGTTTGGTCTAAAGCCACTCTGTGTTTCAGGAAGTAACTTTTCCATAACAGGTGTTAGCCTATTTGCCATTGCTTTAGTGAGTATCTTCCCTCCAACAGCCAGGAGGGCTATACCCCTGTAATTTCCACAGTCCGCAGCGCTCCCTTTGTTTTTGAAGAGGTTGATTAAAAGTGTATCGCGAAACTCTTGCAGAGCTTGACCACTTTCCCACACGACATCAAACAGTTTTTTGAGGTAGGGTATGAGCCCTGGCGACACAGCTTTAAAGATCTCAGCTGGGAGTGAGTCGGCGCCGGGAGATTTGTTATTTTTTAGCTGCCCAATGGCGGTTAAGATCTCTTCCTTTGTTAGTGGTTTATCTAACTCTTCGAAGGTGTCTATTGAGGGATAAGATTTATAATATCGTGATCGCCTTGACTTTGCTGGTTAAGAATGTTAGAATAGTGTTCTTTCCATCGGGCTCTTATTTCCTGGTCTTCTTTGAGGAGATTTCCATTTAAATCTTTAATAGGGCACATATTTTTCCGACTGGGGCCATACGCTGCTTTTACTCCTTGAAAGAAATTCCTGTAGTCGTGTGAATCGGCGTACCTTTGAATTTCTCTGGCATTGCTTGCCCACCACTCGTTCTTTATTCTTCTGATTTCGCGTTGCGTTTCATACTTAGATTTTAGCTGTTCGACGGTTTGTTGGTCACGCAATTTACTAATACAGAGACGGGGTCTACGTTTTACTTGAGTTCTTCGGTGTTTGGGTCTCATAACAATTTTCATTTTAGAGACAACAGGACGATGATCGGTCCAACATTCGCTATCAATGCGCGCCTTTGTAATTTGGACGTCCTTGAGATGCTTCCTACGTACGATAACATAGTCCAGTAGATGCCAGTGACCTGATCTGGGGTGACGCCAGGTGCCTTTAAATTTATCCTTTTGTCGGAAAATGGTGTTTGTTATAACTAGATCATATTCGGCGCATTTAGTTAGGAGTAGTTGACCGTTAGCGTTCATGTTGCCCAAACCGTTCTTGCCTATGATGCCTGGCCAGGTGTCTGCATCTCTCCCTACTCTAGCGTTAAAATCGCCAAGAATAACGAGTCGTTCCGTTTTAGGTATTCTACAGAGGGTTTCTTCCAGCTGTTGATAGAAGCTTTCCTTGGTTTCGTGACTTGCATCCAGAGTGGGAGCGTAGGCGCTTATTAGATTTACCGCGTTGCCATCTGATAGCTTATAGCGTAGCAGCATTAGACGCTCGGATAGGCCTTGTGGTACTTGTGTTAAGTTAGATACAAGTTGATTCCGAACGGCAAATCCTACTCCATGTTGTCTTCTTGAATTGATGGGAAGACCTTTCCAATAGAAGGTGTAGTACTTTTCTGTGAGAGAGCCTTCCTTCAAAAATCGAGTTTCGCTGAGAGCTGCAACGTCAACATTGAGTCGGTGAAGTTCTCTATCTATTAGAGCAGTTCTTCTTTCAGGCCGATCGGTGCGAGTGCTGTCGTTCAAAGTACGAACATTCCAAGCGCCGTAGATGAAAGAATTAGTTTTCTTGGATTTAACTTGTCGGTGTTTTTTCGACATTCGATGAGGTGTCCCTGTGGGCACCCTCCCCCGGAGATCCGATCGGGAGGGTATTTTACTTCCGGATGATTTTGTCCCACTTGAACGCAATTTTTTTTTTTTTAAGCCTTAATCGACTGAAAACGAAGCTGCATTTGAAGTTTTAGCTGGAACAGGTATGCAACTGACCAGCTCGGTTGCGGAAGGCGAGTGGTGTGGTCCCATGGCACAGAAGGAGACTGCGACGATGGGGTAACCAAACGATTCCAAAAGCAACCTTTGTGTGCGGTGGGTTATTTTTACCGCACTCTTCGTGAGAAGGTGGATGTGCTCACGGCAAAAGGTAAGGGTTATTCCGCCCTTACTCGGTCGTTAGAGCCTCGTTAATAAAAACAGGGTGCACCAAGTTCAAATTGAACCCATCGCGAAGGTGAGGTTAACAATTGAGTAGGAGAGGCTATAACTTGCGCTTCACTACCCCATTACACCCTATTGATTACAATTAATATATCATACTGTATTGACATTTACAGTTAGTTACTCCGTGCTATGACCCTCAAATTTATTATGTATGGTGTTCTAAATCAAGCTTTAAAATTATTTTTTTTTCTTCCATACCCTCATACTTTTTACGTACCATCCGCAATCCGATCACATTTATTGGCAACCACGATATTATGTCAGTGACGTAGTCAGGATTTTTATTCGGGAAGGTCCGAACATTTTTTGTAAGTAATAGGTATACAAAGATCGTAACAAAACTGCATGGTTTCGGATGTACACATTTCTTGTAATTTGTAGTGTGAATGTGTTTTGAATTTTGATTTAATTCAGGTAACATGCATGGATGTGCATTTCGTGTAACTCCTGGTTCCTGGTTAAACCAATTATTTATGGATGTATCAGTCATTGTATTTTTCGGTTATTGGGAAAGATATTTCAGTATTTGGAGTTAGTAAATTTAAGAATTTTTCAAAATTTCCATTTACATTTGCCTCCTGCCAGTTAATAAATTCCCAGCCAGTATTTTTTAAGTTTTGGTACAAGATAAACATACCTTCATCTGTGTACCTTTTCGGTATTTGATGGTTTCCCTACTTTGAATTTGCCTTATTGAATTTACCAAGATTACAACTGCCCCATGGTCAGACAAACAAGAAGTACCTCCTTTATAGATTATCATAAAAGTTAACTAATACGTTATTTTCACCTACCAGTGCAACTAATAGATGTTAATAAACCAGAATGTATAATTTAAAAAAAGCAAAAGTAATGATAAATAATTAAAAATAAAGAAATAGTTCCTTATACCTAAAGGAGAAACCACGATGCAGCTAAGGATATGTGTTTCAAAGTTATTGCTCCTCATTAGCGTAGCGTAGCTTAGAGAATGTTTTTATAGATGGGGAGGAGAGCTAACAAAAGTAGAAAATTGCAGTAAACAGTACTCCACGTGTACCTTCGTACCTCATGTGCCAGATTTAGAGCCTCGAATGAGAGCAGTCCGTACGGAGGAGCTTTATGTGTACTACTCCATTTCCACCACCTGGCAAACACAAGGCAAAGTAATGTGGTTAAATAATCACAAGAAAAAAATTATAGTTTAAAAAAAACTAAAAAAAAACACTATTTAATAGCAAACCGAAGTAAAAAGTAAAAAAATAATATTAAAATTTTTTTTATTGTAAGTAAAAAAGCGTGGGATGCTTTTTACTATATTTTTATTGCACCCCACGCTTTTTTACTTACAATAAAATATTTTTTAAACATTACTTTTTACGGTTTGTTATTAAAGCGTGTTTTTTTAGTTTTTTTAAACTATAATTTTTTTTCGCCAATCTCCTCTTTTTTGTTTTCGTGTTGTAGTTTCATTTTTCGTTGTTGTTCCCACGAGTAATGGACAATTAAACGGTCAACCCTCCCAGAGGTCCGATGTTAATAACCACGGCGCATCCGGCAAAATGTCAACAATAAATTAGTCACTTAAAAAAATTATCCTGATGATCCTAGTGAAGACATTCGAACAAAGTTGTCAAATTATTGTATTGTTGTTAGTCCTTGATAAGTGTGCAAAGTTTCAGTTTAATCTGACGTTTTGAAGTGGGTGAGAATCAGGTTGAAAGATTCAAAAAGTTACATACAAACAAACTAACAAACAAACATACAGGTGAAGCTAATGTAAAGCGTGTAAAAACGGTATATAATACCTAAGTCTATATTAAAACAAAATATATTTTATAAACTTCAAAAAACCAAAAATTAACTCAAACATAAAATATTAGGTATATTAAAGTAATAATCGACTGGATTTCGATCTAGCCATGATGTCCAAGACTTTTTCAGGATTAACTTCCCAGTGTATAGAAATTAGGGCTAGACCGCTCATCCTTTCATTGTCAGATCTATTTCTAATTAAAGTTTTCACTCTTTTCATTGTAGAAAAAGAGTGCTCTACAGTGATGTTGGTGACTGGCAGTGTGGCCAAAACAGTGAGAATATGGTTAGTATTTGGAAGAAAGAGCCTCTGAATTTCTCCAAAATCTTCAGTATACGTCTGTGTCTTCTTCAATTTTGGATACAATTTCAATCCAAGTGGAGTATTCTCCTTTAATTACAGTGGAACACTTATCTTCGAAATATTCAGATAAATGCTTTAACAAGTGAACTTCTTCCGGAGATGCATATCCAGGTAGAAGAATCTGAAAGCCATTGGAAACGTCTTCATGTCGGACGAATCTCTCCTCCAAACTCTCAATAATTTGATCTAGACAAGGAATAAAAATTGTTACTCTGTAGTAACGTTCGGTAGATTCTGTGTCAGGGTTTGCTCTTTGTGTATATCTCTTATTTATCAGTGCCAAAAATGTCTTTGCTGAGTTCTGAAGCTATTGCAAATATCGCACTGACTTCATCATGCACATTTTCTCTGATGCTTCTTAGCGTCGAAATAGTTCATTTTACATATCTTAAGGATGATGAAAAATTATGCCGCGGAGATTGAATTAATGCTGTATATCTTCTCACACACCAACAAAGATATAAGTAATATACTTTTCTTAATTGCAGCTAAAAATGTGGAAGTTTAGTAAACTTCCATGACGCTCTATAAATCTTGTATTACAATTTCCTTTTTTTAGTATCTGGGACAATACCTGGATGGCGTCTTTTAATGTTTGAGTCGCTTGGTAGTTCTTGCGGAAAAATCGAACTATCTCCTGAATGACATTCAATGGGTTCCTCACACTTTGTGTTGACATAGTACTCGATAAAGCTAGATTGAGTTTGTAACTGGCACAGTGAACGCATCTAGCTTTGGAGTAGTGTCATCTTATCCTGGCCTGTACCTTTTTCATGACCAGTCACACCACTGGCTCCATCATACCCTTGTCCCACACATTTGTTCATATCCAAACATAGTTTTTCAAATAGTTGAAGACTTACCTTCGCAATGTTTTCTCCAGTGAGATCGTAGACTGACTGGCATGAAGTCTAAAAAGTCTTCTCTCGCGACTGGATGATCTTCATTTATTGAGATATACCTACAGCCGAATGAAAGCTGTTCAATTCAATTGCTAGAATCGAGATTTAGAGTCAGCCAGAATTTGTTTGTTTATATTTTTTTGAAAATCTATCAAATGAAATAAATTTAAAAAACTAAATTTTCGAAATAACAAAATCCCAGACAGATAGAGAAGTCAAAAGTGAAGATTTAAAAAAATATATTGAAATTCCTTGAAAATTGTGTAACTGAGACTCATTTTATTGCCTAAAAAGATGTTTATTTGGAAAAAAGCATCATATATTAATAAATTAGTAAAAATCATGGTAAATAACAATAATTCGCTTAGACCGATCAATAGAGAAATCAGAAACAAAGACTTTAAAAAATATATATTGAGATTCCTTGAAAATTGCGGCCATTGCTTAAAATTGTGTATTGTCCCCATTGTGCGACGCCTATAGACGAGCTATCCCCAACCAGGAATTTCACCGAACCTCTTCTCTTTCGAAGAGTAGGAATCTTTTACTTGCCTGACATTTAATAGATACTGGGACCGATGATTTTACATTGCCTCCGAAGGATGGTATAGCCCCTACACAATCCTCGCCTAAGATCGCATAGCTTTTGCACATACTTACACATATACAAGCCGCTAGAAGATGTGGGGTGGGGACGCATTCTTCCTTGAAACGGTCTTCGATGTAAGTACTAACTGCACCTAACGTTGCTTTACATCGCATGTCGAAATATGTACATAGTATAGACGCACCTACGCTCGCCCCAAGTGAAAGTCTTAAAATAATCTTAAAACGTTGTTTTAGTTCCATAGTTTCAAAAAATAACCCAGTTATTAAGGAAACAATAAGTGTTTTCCTCATGTTATAACCGTAAAATGAAAGCTAAAAAATGTTAAGTTTCTACTGACAGTAAATTTTTTTGACATTTTTATACAGAAGCAAAATTTTATGATTTTACTACAAAAATAAAAAAAAATAAAAAAAAATAAATTATTATGATTTGTTTCTTACCGCCCGATTCGTCTTACGAGAGCTGTTGAAGGCCAGTTCGGACCCCGGGGAAAATGATTATAGGAGGGTCTCCCATAGAAGTGAGTTTAGTAAAATACTAGTCCTGCGGGCCTATTCAGGGGGGCCATTTAGGCTATAAATGTTTCGCGTTTACAAAACCTTATATTTACTTAAGTGGCGATGCTGGTGATTTTGCTTCCTTTTTGCTTTCCCCGACATCAGTGTTTCATTGACGTTACGAACCCTTACATTGGGGGCTCTACGCCAATGTCGTGAACAATGGAAGTCAGGGATTTCTCGAGCAATATGGACAGAAAGTCAGCCCAATTAAACATAATGTATGATTAATCAAAATAAATAAATGGTGTTTGCTGGAACTACAGGATTTCCAATCAGTCAGAAACGTAAATAGGAGAATCGTGGGTATTTTGCCATTCAAGTAATGTTTATTAAATTATCATCACTAACAAAAGACAGATTTTTTCTAGATAATACAAAAGGTTCCACTTAAGTAATGTTGCACAGAGAGAGAGAGAATTCCTTACATAAAAATATTGATCCAAAATCAAGGCATAGATAGGGATGCACACATTTGCAAAGTAGGCTCTGACGGAGAAATAATAAAAGAGACGCTTTCAAATTTAATTTTTGTCCAATTTACGGGTTACACTGCTAGACGGTAATAGCCGAAAACCGAAACAATGTTTCCTTACATTTTTTAGAGAACTTGAAATTAATAGTTTGGGGTCTAACGCCCCTTTTTTAATGTTATTACTAACAGGTTGAATTTTCCTGAGTGGCTTCGTTTTATCGAGTCTTCCAACTTTTCCCTCTGCGAAAATTCTCGGTAGAGGTAGATAAAGTTCTACGCAGCCGCTAAACATGTAGATCGTGGAACTGACACTTTCATGGCGTAGGACTGGAAAATCTGAAAGAAAATTTGTAGGACAATTTGTCCATTCGATTTCAAAAATATTAATTAAACAATAGTGTAAAAATCAGCTTTTTAGTGTAAAAAAGCAGGAAACTAAATATGTAAATATGTAAATAATGTAAATATGTAAACATGTAAACATGTAAACATATAAACATGTAAACATGTAAATATTTAAATATTTAAATATGTAAATATGTAAATATGTAAATATGTAAATAAGTGAAAATAACGAAGTCTGAAATTTTATTACTGATTGGCTGATTTTGACATTATTTAATTAATAGTTTCGAAATCGAATGGTCAAATTGTCTGGCAGGTTTTCCAGTCCTACGAAATGAAAGTGTCAGTTCCACAATCAACATATTTAGCGGCTGCGTAGAACTTTATCTACCTTTACCGAGAATTTTCGCAGAGGGCAAAGTTGGACGACTCGTCAAAACGAAGCCTGTTAGTAATCACTTTAAAAAAGGGCCGTCGGACCCCAGGCTATAATCACATAGAAGTAAGAAATAAATTCTTGGATATTGCATAATTATTTCCTCTTAAGTAAGATGCCATAGTCAATCTGTGCATATATAAATCAGAAAGTGCATGTATAAGCTGTATACTCGGTTTTAAAGTATGAAGGGAATAGAATATACATGTATCGAGTAACATAGGGGACATAAAACTTTGAAATTGATTATCGGAATCTGGTGAAACTAAATACAGAGAGTAAATTCTACCAAACTTCTATTGTTGTTGAAGTTGAAGGAACCTTCAGGAAAAAGGCACGCGTATCGGCAGTGCGATTAGTTTTGTGGATGGGGACATGCTCTAACTCGAATCTAAGAATATAGATAACTATCAGGAAGTTATGAATGCAGATGTTTTACACAAATGTGAGATTTTATACCCCTGGGATCTATATGCACATCATTCAGGAAGCAATCAAAACATCTCATTCTAGTTTGGCAGGAGAATTTCTAGATACCCTGTATAATATATAAAGGACCTCGCACCAAATACATAGGTAATTTGTTGTCGACGGAATCGTTCCAAAATCTAGGAACAGAATCTTGAGGTCATTCTGAGTAAAAGTTGCCATGTACATAAAATCACAAAATGCCTTTATTTCAAAAATACAGCAGGTCGTAACTCCGAAATTAGAAATTTTAAAATCGTGATTTTACGTATTTATTTACCAAAACAAACTTATGTATTGGTTTATGTGAAGTAGTTATATGTGAAATACAGATAGTACTTATATATACTTATAAATAAGTGTAATATTACGTTTTTTCTATTTATACGTAAAGTAGGAATCAGCAAAAGTATTAGTATAATATGTGAAAGCTATTGTCTGAAAGTTATTTGTGGCATTCTACGAATATTGTTTCCTATTATTTGGGATTTCTACCACATGTATTATTATCCTCTTCAAAACAAATCACCGAATCTACAAAATAATAGAATTATTGGAAAAAAGCCTCTGCGTCCGTGACGTTTACGCCAAAGGAAAAGTCAGAGGTTGTGTTTTGCAAATAATATAAATCGGAATAAACACAGAAATAATGTATTTTGCTGACGTTTCGGAAAGTAATCTCTTTCCGTTTTCAAAGCTATTTTTTGAAAGAACTCTTATTTTGCTGTGTATGTCAAATACACAGCTTTAAGATTCTGTTTATGTTATTTCCATAGATACTTACTACTTACACAGAACATAGAACTGATGATATTTTCTTTTAGATACCTAATGTTGAGTTTGTTAAGTTCTTCTTTTAACATTGGTAGCCAGGTTGTACAAATATCTACAGAACAATGCGATACGCACTTATCTTCATTTAATAAGATTCTTGAAAGCTTACACATATGCTATATTGCAATTTTTCTTTTAATGTTTACATGCGCTCAGAATGTAATATTTAGTTACGTGCAATGTAATGTAGGAAAAACTATTACTCTGATACTCATGAAAATGAATAAAAGATGCTTACGCAAATACGAGAATTCTATTTGGGCATTTTTTTGATAATATATTTTTTATAGAAATTATTATTCACATTGTATCTTAGCAACCAGTACTCATGACGTAAGATCAATTACAGTTTAAGCATATAGTATATGAGCAAAAGTATTAACTCCATTTCAGAAAAAAATGGAGTTGCGATTCTTTATCCCTCGGGTACAGATAAATATATATGAAGTGTTATTCTACTTCCGGGTGCTCTCCCGCGGTCGATGGTCGACTCCTCTAGGAGTCACGGTTGTCTAAACGACGTTTCGGCAGAATATCATATGCTATCTTCAGGTTCTCACTGAAAGCTGCCTACAACTCAGTTCAGTTTGAGCAACGAGGAGCAGCAGTAGGTAGCTTTCAGTGAGAACCTGAAGATGGCAGACGAGATTCTACCGAAACGTCGTTTAGACAACCGTGACTCCTGGAGGAGTCGACCACGCATATAAACACAAAAATATTAAAAGAAAAAGTGCAATATAATATATGCGTAAACTTTCACATATATTAATAACTTTTTCAATTATTGATTCCTACTTTGCGTATAAATAGGAAAAACGTAATATTATACTTCTATATATCTGGTCGATAGCCGGGTGGGTTAAGGCGCGAGGTGGCAATCGCGATTAATCACACGGACATCACACCACCGGGTTCGAATCCTGGTTCCGGCACTGGCACTGTCTGAGGAAATGGTTGTATGTCCGCGTTTTTCAATGTGTAACCCCCCTCCGCACAAGCCCTGGCTTCTGGAATTGGGAGTTGTCTAATTTCTGTGGTGTTTATTTATTTATTTATATAAGTACATAGTGTTTCACATATAACTACTTTACATAAACCAATACATAAGTTCGTTTTGCTAAAGAAATACGTAAAATCATGATTTTAAAATTTCGAATATCGGAGCTACGACCTGCTGTATTTTTGAAAAAAGGCATTTTGTGATTTTATGTACATGACAACTTTTATTCAGAATGACCTAAAGATTCTGTTCCTAGATTTTGGAAAGATTCCGTCGACAACAAATTACCCATGCATTTGGTGCGGGGTCCTTTCTTTAAAATTTCGAACAATTTTTTTTAACAAACGTTTTCTGTCGACTAAATCCCTATGAAAGTCGGAGAATCCTAGCTCGCGTTTATACAATTCCTATTACCTTTCGCTGTCTACATTCTACCGTCTATGTAAACGTTCTGGTATTGTCCAGCTAACAGTAGGTGATAAATAATGCCGGAGTTGCCTGACCAGTAATCGCATAAGACGAATAATTTGGGTTGTATCACTTTCCAATGGCTTTTAAATTTTGCTTTCTAATTTATTATTCATTCACTACAACTTTCTTCGTCTTCTTTCTTCGCAGCACGTGCAGAAATACGTTGCAAACATGACATTATTCGACACTGGACGGACTTCATATGATCTATTTTTTATAATTACCTGATGGTTTAACTCTGACAAAAATCAACTCGTCAGTGGTTACTTCCTTTGGCTTGATAGTTGGGTCAAATAGGTCCTAAAAAAATAAGTATTAATATGAAAGTAGCACATCAAGTCAATATTCTTCGAGATATGGCAATATCAAAGAAACAAAAGTGTGTTTGTGACGGCAGGAAGTGTAGATCGGAGATATTTTAACCATATTTGAGAACAATGTCTTTCATAATTATTGAAAAATAAAAAAACAAAAGATATACTATTGATTCAAATACTAATCGTATTCTGAAAATATCTAAAGACTAATTATGTTACTAGTAGTCACTATGATTATCAAAAAAATAGTAGTACTTTATCTAGAAATGAAATATTGTATTTTCAGAATATAATTAGAATTTGAATCAATAGTACCTACATATAAAGAATCTGTAGTTTTTTTTGTTTTTCATGGTAAATATGAAATTTTGAATATACGAATTTATGCCAAATACCTAAACAACTATTTTAATTTAAAACGTATGAAGATCCATCATTAATAAGTAGTCCAGCCGAAACAGGTTTCTTTCCGAGAAAAAGCTGGAGGCAGCACTTTTTTTACATAAAGTTGTAAATTTCAACTTCCCGAATATAACGTTAAATGGTAGCAAAATTTTGGACGGGGGAAGTTGGTTAAATATGCATATATATATATATTTTTTCGATAATTTTAGTCGAAAATCATGAATATCTCGAGACCCGTGCACCTATCGAAAAATTAAAAGGAAAAAAATATTCGTAATTAAATTTTCTACAAATTTGCCTGGGAATAATTTTGATTTTCCAAACCGCTTTTCCGCAATAAATGGAAAACGAATTGTATATGATACAAAAATTATATAAAAATCGGTTATATCACGAAAACTACACATTTTTTCGAAAAATTACAGAGAACAAGAAATGCACAGATCGATGTTTCCAATAAGAAAATAAAACAAAAATCCGTCATTTTTCACTAATTTTTCCGCAATTACAGAAAAACGCGTATTATATAAATTAAAAATTGATGATATTTCGAATATTATGGAAACGTTCCGTACAAGGGTGGCTTATATTCAATAATAATTCTTATTTTATATTAAATTTATGTAAACAACGACTAAACAGCAATTAACATTACATCTTATGAGTAATTAAATTCAATACCAAAATTGCAGTAGGACTTCAGGAGCCTGTATGTTTAATATATTAGGCCATAATTTTAGACAAATGTCAAATTACGATTTAAAATCGCTTGAAATTTGTTATTTTTTATCTAACATATGGTAATTTTGAACAAGACGGATATATTAGTAAAACCAGTAATGTGTCAAATGTTCTATACGGAAACACAGTGTAAAGCTAGGGCAAAGGAAGCGAGACTTTAGGGAGCGCGCACAAGACAGATAAAGAGCATACTGTGCAGACACCAGGGCACATATCTAGGTAACGCAAGGGGAACGTTAAGGCACTTTGCAGTGGCAGGGCTGTATGCAAAACGAATCTCCGGACGGCCAACGAAATTTACATAACCAATGTGCTGAAAAAGCCAGGTGTATATTACCCACTCAAAGGCAAATTATATAAAAGCTAGGAAATCTCGTAGGAAACTCGTGGATTCGAGGGAAGTCATTGATATGAGCTCGCTTACGACCTACCTCGAGCCCTCTGATTTCTCTAACCATTACATTTCGACAGCTATTCTAGCTCAGCTCTTATAGCTTGGGACGTCTAGAATCACCGGAGTAGTTGCGTTAGCATGCCCTGTCACTTCTTTCTTCTGACATGAGATACTTGTTCCAAAACCTCGCTGGAGATACCGCCGGCCCTGCGGTGGAGTGTCCTATATCTGAGGGAGAGCATAATCTGGCGGTTTGCAAGACGCCAGGTGATTTCGCTGGTATAATTTTCTAAAGTATATAACTTATTTATTTCGGGACTCTGGAATTGAAATTGAATTTACATTCTGGTTTTGGTTGGGAAATGGGTATTTTGCGTGTTTGTGAAAAGAAACATTATATTAGATTTTTATGAAATATTAAATTTGATTTTTAACAAAATAAGTAGGATAAAGCTATACTACAATTGACTCGGTTATTATTTTCAATAATAATAATGAGATTAGGTAGAAGTTCACATACTAAATATTTGATTAGGAATAATTACGTTTGCTAAATAACAAGTTTATATCTTTGAACTGAATACGTTTAGAGTTTTGTAATGACGAAAGACTTTAACTTCAATTACATTTCAGTTAATGTAATACCAGTGGCTTACCTTGTGCCCTTTGACACGTAAGATATCACAAGAAAGTTTTGCAGTTCAAATTTTTGTGTGAGGTTTCTCGCCGGCGATATATCTAGTTTTCTATGATTTTCAATTACGCTCCATCACTATAATTATTCTACGAACTACAAACAGTTATAGGCTAGCGGTCAGTGCCTGGGCCCACATGCCCTGTGTACTTTGCTCATATTCGAGGGGGTTACCTTTCGACGAAGTTCTGAACCGGGACGTCTCGCCTGTTTAAAATACTTCGACCAGCCGCGTTTCACGTTGTTGGACAGTTATACACAATTTGGTAATTGGTAATTGCCGTTTGTGTAATAAATTACAGTAGATTTCCTCAACATTCTGTGATATTTCACATGAGTATTTAATTCCCATTTATCATTTAAATTCGATAATGTTAGAACATTCACATGATTCTTGTTCTATTTTGCATTAAGTTTATTTTATCGTAGCGATTGCTACCACGCTTATTTCAAACAATCATTCTACCGGCCATTGCTGCAATTCAAATTTCAATTAAAATAACACGGGAATTCTATTACATAACATGATTCTTGTTATTTGCATAACCAACTCTGAAAGATATACAGTACGGTCATTATGGTAGTAACTTAAACTTTCCTATATGATATTTAGACAATTGTCTTAAATATTTGGATTGTTTAATTTCATATTTGGCTATTTGCTGCAAAAATTGTTATAAAATAAAAAGATTTCTGGGACTATTGTCCCAACGATAATATATGTATTTAAACGATTTCTCCCACCTTTAACTTTCTGGAAAAGCAAACTAAATAAATGATAATGATTTAATTGCAATCACATAAAATCTAAAACAAACTTTAACCATAAATTCACACTGCAATCTTGGGTACCAATATAGAAAATAAATAAAATAAATGATTAACGAGGGTTCGGAATTAATAAACAGTGTGTTAAAATTTGCAAGGTATTTACATTAAAAGAGTAATAAATTTTCTATGGTAAATAATATCAGATAGGAAACCGTAATGTCAAACTTTTCATCAGAACTTGGGTAAATATAAATAGGTTACTACAAGCATATCGTAATTTGGGTCCTAACTTAGCAAAACTAGACGATCACGTAAATGACCAGTTTGTTTATTTATCTTAACATCAAATTGAGATAATAATTACAGGGTGAATTGAATTAAATGTATTCTTGATTGCTTAACAATCAAGGGTCTTTGTTATCAATTAACAGAGAGTGGGATTGGAATGTTTCACTATGCACTTTATAAAAAATGTCAAAGGACCAAAGTGTTTAAATCAACATTTTCTATAATAAAACAATTATTAAATTGCTTAAATATTTTTTCTTTAATTATATTTGTAAACGTATTTTCATTCATTTGTTGTATTTTATTTAAAAAGATTTTGACGAAAGTTTTTTGTAAGCTATATTTCTTTCATTTTAGGTCAATTTGCATATTTTCTTATTCCGATTTCCATTACAATTGACCCCACAAGCAAATAAATAGTAAATATTCGGTTTGCGCCTCGGATAAGTTTTAAACATTAAAATATACATTATTATGAATCTTATAGGTAATTAAAAAATATGAGCGAAACATATAGCTATCAAGAAGGTCAACACAATAATTTTACAAGAGAAGGACTGTTTTATTAAGGTTTGTTTTTTGAGAAAACCGATGAGGAAGGAAAAAAAGTATCAAAATTATTTAATTTTATTACACCTAAGCGGCAACAGATATCGCTACCAAAATTTTTGGGTGCCAGCTTTTAACATTCTGAGACCCACGGAATCAGTTTTTAAGCGACTTCGAGCACTCTACTATTTAAGGTGCAGGAGGCGCTATTTTCTACAAAGCATTGGAGAAGAGACAGATGTGTATGTAATGACGGTACATCACAAAGTAGATAAATTACGTTAGACTTCATGAATACAACAGAAGAGATATTAGCAACAATATTTTTCATTAATGTTCTACAACGCATTTTACTTTGCTACAACAAATTTGTTACAATAATCAACATCCACTAAATATGGTAAAGTTTTCGAAACATTGCTGAAGTTTTAAATCATGAAGCCCCTTGCCTTAAATCCGCCCTCAACAATGTTGTATGGTTATAAAGCTACTATAGTAGGATGCAGGTTTTCACGGCCGTTGTCTAATGAAGTAATTTCTTCCGGGTCTTGCCGTGGTCGTCGAACTTGACTTGACGTTTCGCTGATCATCCTGTCAGCTTCTTCAGAAGGATTCTAAAGACTGAATTTGTTGTGTTACACTCCTCATTACATACCTAGGCGCCGTTTTGCTTCGCTGGTCATTGGTCGCGCTTGGTTCGCTTCGCTGCTCATTCGTCGTGTTTGGTTGACCGTGACTTACTACGGTGCTGGAACTTGGCAATACCAATCTCCACGTGTTACTAAGTCGATGCCCATTCTCTCTGTTAAAGTTGTTCACGTTTTTCATAATTTCCAGTGACTCTCTAATGATTCGCGGATAATAGCGCGTATTCCTGTCTAATATATTGACGTCCTCGTAGTCGATTTGATGGTTCTCGTTATTATAGACATGTTCTGCTATCGCCGACCTATCCGTGTATCCAAATCTGGTATTTCTCTGGTGTTATTTGATTCTACACTTGATACTCCGTCCTGTTTGTTCGATGTAGTTCTTACCACATGTGCACTTCAACTGGTAAACACCTTTTGATAGCAGTTTGGGGACAGGGTCTTTGACTGAGGGAAGCATCTGCTGTATTTTCTTCGCTGTTCGAAACCGTACACCTACTTTCTTTTTGAATAAAATCTTCTTCAGCCTATCTGTGACTCCCGCGACGTAGGGTGGGCAAGCATACGTTGTTGGTTGTTGCTGTTCTTCTTCTGTAGTTCTCCTCTGGTTATTTACTACTCGTTGTATATTGCTTTGACTGTATCCGTTCTTCTCTAAAGCTTGTTGGACATTCTGTAGTTCTTCGGGTTTGTTATCGTCGTCGCATATTGTGTTGGCTCTGTGAACCACTTCATTAGACAACGGCAGTGAAAACCTGCATTCTACTATTGGACGCCTCTAAGGGGAGGATACCTACTTAAAAACCAGGAGATTGGACACACTGAGGAGTAAGAAGAATAAATTACTTTCACCGTTAGCAATCCTACGACGCTGTAGAAACAAGAAGGTCACACCAACATTCGTCAAGATTAAACACCACCTAGAAACACCTGCTGCCCGGAGGATCATCAATAGAATGGAAGAAGCATTAACCAGGGAGAGGGTAAGATACACTTACCATCAACTACATATAGTCCCTTTGCAGTTATATAATTTACACTTGGAGTTGGCCACCACATTAAGTGAAAATCTTTGGAGTACAGTCGATCGCATTACTTATGAGCATGCAGAAGTTCAACAAGATAGGGCCACTAAGAAGCAGATTAAGAAATTTGAGAAACTTCAAGCGAAATATACATCAACTACACCCAAACTGGGTGTAGGGAAGACCGTAATTAATTTAACGGGCCAGCCACTACCAGAAGAATGGACAACTGTATTAGCCAAAGGAATGAACTTCGCTGTTGCGCCGAATAAAGTAGCTAAGGAAGACATTATCACTGACGTTGAGAACGCCATTAGAGGGTTGCCAGTTGAAGAAGCTGAGGAAGTGAGACACGAAACATGCCGAATACTGCGGCAACCACCTAGGAGGAACATTACTAGGGAGGAAAGTGAAGCTCTCAGAGATATTCGGAATAATAAAGATATCATCGTTTTAAGAACAGATAAAGGCAATGCCACAGTGGTAATGAAGAAAGAAGAATATGAGAAAAAAAATACAATCGTTATTAGCTCCAGAGCAGTACAAGAAAATTAAAAAAGGATCCGACATCAAGAGTTGAAAGACAAACGAGAACAGCTATCAAGAAATTATTAATCCCAGTAGAAGAACAATCCCACCTGCTGCCAAGTGAAACCTTACCACCATGACTCTACCTTTGTTAGATGTAGATTAGTGAAAAGGTCACACAATGGCAAGCTGGCCCACGGTGTCTACAGAAAGAAAATGCACACCGATCGTTACCTACATGCGACATCTCATCACCATCCACAGCAGAAGAGAGCGTTAATTAGAACCTTGGTCTATAGAGCCAACACAATATGCGACGACGATAATAACAAACCCGAGAAACTACAGAATGTCCAACAAGCTTTAGAGAAGAACGGATACAGTCAAAGCAATATACAATGAGTATGCATGTCTACCCTACGTCATGGGGGTCACAGATAGGCCGAAGAAGATTTTATTCAAAAAAGAAAGTAGGTGTACGGTTTCGAACTGTGAAGAAAATACAGCAGATGCTTCCCTCAGTCAAAGACCCTGTCCCCAACCTGCTATCAAAAGGTGTTTACCAGTTGAGGTGCACATGTGTTAAGAACTACATCGGACAAACAGGACGGAGTATCCAGTGCAGAATCAAAGAACACCAGAGAAATACCAGATTTGGATACACGGATAAGTCGGCGATAGCAGAACATGTCCATAATAACGAGAACCATAAAATCGACTACGAGGACGTCAATATATTAGACAGGAATACGCGCTATTATCCGCGAATCATTAGGGAAGAGGTGGAGACTGATATTGCCAAGTTTCAGCACCGTAGTAAGTCACGGTCAACCAAACACGACGAATGAGCAGCGAAGCGAACCAAGCGCGACCAATGACCAACGAAGCGAAGCGGGGGATAAGGTATATAACAAGGAGTGTAACACAACAAATTCAGTCTTTAGAATCCTTCTGAAGAAGCTGACAGGATGATCAGAGAAACGTCAAGTCAAGTTCGACGACCACGGCAAGACCCGGAAGAAACTACTTCATTATAAAGTTACTGTTTGTTATGTGTATAGATTGGTTGGTCTAGAGTAACTATATGAAATTTTCAAATTAAAATGACTTACATAATGTAGTCACGAAAAACAAAGGGGCATTACCAAATATCTTAATTTAAGATTAAATTTTTAGTAGAATGTGATTTTTGTTGCAATATAATTTATTAACGCAATATAACAGCTCGTACAATTCAATTTTTAAATATGTTTACTATTTGGCTTTTACAGAATATATATTTCTTTTCGGGTCAGCTTTAAAAATAAAATCTATATATTTTTTTGGCTTGCAATATGTTTATATTTTAGTATAAGGGAACTCACAGTACTCATATTTCCTATAGACTGATTTCAATAATTTCAGATTTTTTAAATTACCTAATAATAAATATAAGATTTAATTGCACTTACACAGCAAACCGCATTAATTGAACTTATCTACCTGTAGTTTAGTTTAATTAGCAGTTTTTACAAAGAACGAGAGTTTAATAAAAAAAATAATTAACATGAGCATGGACTTTGTAATGTGATAATTTTTAATGAATGGTAAAGGTGTCTTGGGTCATTTCAATATTACTTTTTGCTTTAATATTAAGTATGCATAGATAAAAACAAATGCAATTTTATCAGCAGATAATAATATTATGTGTTAGCCAATGCTTGGCTTCTTTAAAATAATTACGGCTATTGATTAAATACAAAAATTAAACAATCAGTTAATTAACAATTTATGAGTAAAATCCTAAAACACGTCAATTTTTAATTCTAAAATGACATTTTTTGAGCATAATTTTATACCTCCCTCTTCAACCCCCTTGAAGTGATAGCTGCCTCTTTAACATTTTTAAATGGAACGAGGGTGCGTGTGATACCTCATTTGAAAGAATTTTTAATTCTCTATTCAGCAACACAAGATTTTTGAATTTCTCTAATTTTTTTATTGAAAAATATTACATTTGTAATGTTACTAAGCAAATAAAAGAACATGAAACAGTTTAAATCAAATATTCAAACCGAACGCCCGTAGCTTCTTGCTTCTTCACAATAATAGATGAGTTGCTGAAATTCTTCTAAAACATTTTGTATCATTTCCGGGGTGATTTGAATAATTTCTTGCCTAATTCTGTCTTTTAAATCATCGATGTTATTTGGTCTATTGAAATAGACTTTCAATTTTAAGTAACCCCATAAAATATAGTCAAGCGGGGTCAAATCGGGAGAACGGGCAGGCCACTCAATTTCACCGCGTCTATCGATCCACCTATTAGGAAAAACTTGATTGAGATAGGCTCTTACTTCCAATGCAGAATATGGTGTAGCTCCATCCTGCTGATATCAAATATTTCTATCTATTTCTATCTATTTTATTATGGTTGTCATTATCTGGGAAAAGTATTATTAACTCTGGAACTAAGAAATGTTGCAAGAAATCCAAGTAACGTGCGCCAGTTAATGTGCTATCAAAGAAATATGCTCTGATAATTTGAGAATTTATAATTCCAGTCCAAACGTTCACCTTTTCAGGATATTTAGTATTGGCCTCCATCATCCAATGTGAATTTTCTGTACTCCAATATCTACAATTCTGTTTGTTGACTATGTTGCTTCATCAGAACAAAGAATGTTTTTTTTATAAATAACGGATCATTTTGGTATCTATTTGCCATGATTTCGCAATATTCCAGTTGGCGATCAGAGCCATCGTGGTTAAGTTCTTGAACCAAATGAATTTTATATGGGTGGTGTTTTTCGTTATATAAAAGACGCAATATGGACGTTTTACTAACATCATTAACAGCGGCGACTTGTCTTGTATTCTTAGGTGGATTATCTTGAATATCTAACAATATATCCAATACATTAATTGGCGTGCGTTTTCCTGACCACGTCAACATCATCAGGAGACGAATGAGACTGGTATTCAGTTTTAATCACCTCCTGATGATGTTAACATGCTTATTTTCTTTACAAAACATATTGTGATTAAAAATGTTGCAACTGCATAACTGTCTAAGCCGGCAAACATTTATCTTGTTGAATCTCATCTACTCCCATTGGGATGGGCACAATAATCCAACATTTGCAATGTTCTTTGTTAGATCGTTCCTGACGAAATGCCAGTCAGTCCTTTGATAGTCTCTGTCTAGAAAAGCATTCCATAAATATCTAACACTATTTTTCCTTTTCCGAAAAAGACCAATGTCACATCGTACCCAATAAAACAGATGAAGTGGCAAGATGGGATAACCTGGGTATTTGTCGTACAATTTGTCACTTATTTCTACACCAGATATGTATTGCTATTTTTGCTGCTATACCAAACTTATCTAGATGTCCTGATCTTAATACCAACATCATTAGAAAATTACAAGAACAACGACATTAGTATCACACAACATTTACAATATTTACCAAAAACTAGATCAATGACAATCTTTCCCCATAAACATTATCTTTATTCTTCTTATATAATATTGGCCTGTAATTAAATTAATTTCTGTTGGGCAGTAAATTGATATTTATTTAATTAACGCTATCAACCACCCCAACGACTCATCAAAAGCAGAAGCTTTTACCCAATCTAAGTATGAAACGCAACGCGAAATCAGAAGAATAAAGAACGAGTGGTGGGCAAGCAAGGCCAGAGAAATTCAAAGGTACGCCGATTTACACGACTACAGGAATTTCTTTCAAGGAGTAAAAGCAGTGTACGGCCCCAGTCGGAAAAAATATGTGCCCTATTAAAGATTTAAATGGAAATCTCCTCAAAGAAGACCAGGAAATAAGAGCCCGATGGAAAGAACACTACTCTAACATTCTTAACCAGCAAAGTCAAGCCGATCACGATATTATAAATCTTATCCCTCAATATGACACCTTCGAAGACTTAGATAAACCACTAACAACGGAAGAGATCTTAACCGCCATTGGGCAGCTAAAAAATAACAAATCTCCCGGCGCCGACTCACTCCCAGCTGAGATCTTTAAAGCTGTGTCGTCAGAGCTCATACCCTACCTCAAAAAACTGTTTGATGTCGTGTGGGAAAGTGGTCAAGCTCCGCAGGAGTTTCGTGATACACTTTTAATCAACCTCTTCAAAAACAAAGGGAGCGCTGCGGACTGTGGAAATTACAGGGGTATAGCTCTCCTGGCTGTTGGAGGGAAGATACTCACTAAAGCGATGGCAAATAGGCTAACACCTGTTATGGAAAAGTTACTTCCTGAAACACAGAGTGGCTTTAGACCAAACCGAGGCACGTCGGATTTAATCTTCACACTTAAACAGCTTCAAGAAAAAGTACTCGAACATCAAGGAGAAATTCACATGGCCTTCATTGATTTAACCAAGGCGTTTGACTCGGTGGACAGGGAAGTGCTCTGGAAAATTATGTTCCGCTTAGGTATCCCTAGAAAATTTGTGGAAGTATGTCGCAGTCTACATACAAACAACAACACCCAGGTTATGTATAATAATGAGGCAACCGAACCTTTCCAAACCCTCACTGGAGTTAGGCAGGGATGTGTCCTGGCACCCCTACTCTTTAATTTGTTTACCACTGCTCTAACAATTATTGTTGACAACAAACTGACAGTCAGAGGAATAGGTCTCAGATACCGTTTTGATGGCGGTCTCTTTAACATAGAGCGCTTTAGAGCTTTCACGAAGACACGCACACGATTCATTTGTGATCTCCAGTATGCGGATGACTGTGCACTTTTAGCCTCTACGCTGGAAGAGCTTCAAGAACTTTTAGATGTGTATGCCCAGAGCTATGATTCCTTGGGACTTAAAATCAACATTGGAAAGACTAAGATTATGTCAACTCCTCATCAAGTGAACCAAATAGACATTACACTTAACGGAAATTCTCTTGAAGTGGTGGATCAGTTCAACTACTTAGGCAACGTTGTTAATGACAAAGCAAACATGGACAGCGAGATTCGCAATAGAATTAACGCTGCATCTAGAGCACTCTGGGGACTTAGAGAGAGAGTATTTGACAACCACGACCTTGCCTTGTCAACGAAAATGGCTGTCTACAGAGCAGTTGTCATTCCAACACTGCTATATGGATGTGAAAGCTGGGTCACTTACCGTCGTCATGTGAAAGAATTAGAACGTTTTCAGCAAAGACACCTCAGAAGTATGATGAAAATCCGTTGGTTCCATCACATATCAAACGTGGAAGTACTCAGGAGAGCAAACAGCCTTCCAATTGAGGTGCTTATTTCAAGAGCACGCCTAAGATGGGCAGGTCACGTTCATCGCATGCATGATAACCGCCTTCCTAAATGTACACTTTATGGTGAATTGCTAAGCGGTAGAAGAAGGCGTGGCGGTCAACGAAAGAGGTTCAAAGACGCTCTCCATGAAAATCTAAAATCCTGCGGTATTGCAGACGAGCAATGGGAACAACTTGCAGCGGACAGAACCGAATGGCGAGGGGTTGTCGCCAGCTATCAAGGAAATGTTGCTGCAAGAAGGCCGAATCCAAGACCTAACCAGGTCTATGTTTTTCCTGACTGCGGTCGACATGTGCTCTCCCGAATTGGCCTCTATAGCCATAGTCGTGTGCACCGTAGATGAATGGGAATTACAATAGACTACACCTTTTACTTGTTTTTTATTGTACACAATTTATCGACTGTAACATTTTTTATACTCGGACTCGAGTAACGGCTAATAAATAATAATAATAATTTATTTAATATTAAATGCACTTCTATCGCACGTTAGAAGCTACATTTATCGGGGTTGTTTTGTTAAAGGTCAACCAGTCATTATAAATGTTAGATTTATCGTCCCATTCTAATAGAGTGAACACTGGAACAAAATGAATATTTGCCAGCTTGGAGAACTACTGAAGACGAAAACTTTAAAGCAGATGTTTTTTTATTTAAGGAATTCAAGAAGTCAAGGTAATTACTTTCGTTTTTTTTCAAAAATATGCAAGGTTCCACCAGAGGAGCCTAAGTCACATTAACCTCATTTCTCCTAAAAACAATGGGGAAATTATTAGATCAATACATTAGATGCGAAATCCTTGCAGGGATACTCAAACAGTTTGCCTATCAACCAGGCAAATCAACAATAAATGTTCTACATACAGAGACGTATTTCTAAATTTTGCACACTGGACGAATATGGTAGGTCGTCCCAGCACCGTACCCGATTTTATTCTACCATAAATAATATTTTTTTTATATGATAGAGGAATAGCCGCCGGAGACGATTGAAGGTGCTCGCCAAAACCCAAAGGAACGGCCCTCCAGCCGCTTTGGTCGATCGCCCCCTACGTCCTTGGGAAAATACGTCGTTGTCCAGATAGGCTGGTCAAAGGCATTGAAAAGATATTTATAGCAAAGGAAGTGGCTATGTGTGCATTCCTAGACATATAGAGTGCTTTTGACAACATCTTCTATGAACCCATCATACCCCTAGGCCGTGCCTAGTATGCCTATATGGTAAATGCGGTCCTGAATCCATAGAAGAAGCCACGAGAAAAAGGAAAATACATGCCCCAAAAATCAAGTGGATACAATCTATGCTAAGGAGCAAGCACAAATATGGGGGATGAGTTGGCCACGGTGACTGCAGCCACGGGTTGTCCACAAGGTAGAGTTCTATCACCCTTGCTGTGGCCAATGGTGGCCGATGACTGAAACTTGCATTTGGAAAGGACACTTACAAAAGTAATAGCGGCTACTTCGCTATGCCGTAGGCTGTTTAGTAAGATTTGGGTGTAAAGCCGAAAATGACACATTGGTCCTATCTTTCGGTTGTCAGGTATATGGTGACCTACGCATCATACATACGCTGGCCAAAAGCAGAAGAAAAAATAGCACAAGGAAACTTGCAGAAATTGCCATGCTTTGCCTGTTAGGAATCGCAGGAGCAATACCTTCCTACCCTATGCTAGCTATAGATGCTTGACCTACTTCCTCGGCGATTTTATGTGAGGAGGGAGGTAGCACTTAGTGCTCTAAGACTGCACCAGGCATTTAAATTCAAACCAGGCGATCTGGTTAGTCACTTAAGAATTTTGGACCTTATTCATTTTGAGTCCATGAACAAAACCACTGACTCAACGTCAATCAAGCGGGACTTTGACTGCCCTTTTGATGTGCCGATTCAGAGCCGTCAAATGAGAAGGACCAATCACTTATATGGCATACAGATTGATCTAAGATGGCTGAAGGGATAGGTGTGGGCATGTCGGGGGCTAAATATAGGTTATCCAGAGCCCTTGGCAACACCTCAATCATCAGCCTATACAAAGGGTGCATAGCTATCAATTAGATTATAATAAAAAGTTATATAGAATACTAAATAGCAATGAATTTAAAAAAATCAACAAGAACCCTATCAAATTTCAATTTGAATTTTTTCCGATTTAAAAATTGCCCTAAAATGATTGGAAACAACGAGTTGTATGTGTAGATTAAAATTGATCCTGCGTCCCAAGTTTATTATTATATTATTAATATTTCTGAATACCTTAAAAGAAAATGGAAAAAACACAATTTTTGATACTTTCTGCTGTCTGTAAGTAAGGATGTGCTTGCTGTGAATAACTTATTGAAATAAATTTTTGCTAAGTGAATGCCCAAAATGCCCATACAAACATGGCTGTTTCATTTGGTTTGATTTGTAACAAAGGATGGGCCTATATGTTTTCTAGTGTTGTAAAATCAAATGCTCTGGTATTATATCAACACAGCACTAGATATGAGGTATTATGTTCTCAGCGCCCTTGATCTTGTGACATCCTTTATGCAGGTCAGCAAAAAGACGCATGATTTGTGGAATATGGTATGTTTAACCTAATTATCTAGTAATCGCCCACTCTCTTGCATAATGTCTGCCTTATCTACGCAGATTTGTCAAACTGCATAATATTTATTTTCACTTTAACAAAAGTTCGAGATACCCTTCCACCTTAGATAAATACACATTCATATACATTTTTACATAAATAAGAAAAGGCTATTTTTAGAACAATCCTATCTTGCATTGTTTAAATGAAAAGAACAATTTTTGTATGTGCAAAATTAAAATGAAACTAACCTAGAAACACATCAATAAATTTAAAAAATTTGATCTTAAAGGCTGTAGCTGGGTGATTGTACCCCCGTAGTTAGAGGGCTGATATTTTTGTGTAAGTTGGTACTTACTAATATATAGAATGTTTTTCTCAGAAACTGACGTGTTAAGAAATTAAAAAAAGATAAAAAATTGTAGACACAGTTTCAGGAAATTGAGATTAAAATTCAAATTCGTATTGAAACCAAATCTCGAAAAGAGTCTGTAAAAAGGAAATACACAAATTTTACATATCTTGATAGCACCTTATTAGCAGTTAATGGGGATACGCTTTTAAATGTCTAAATGTAGATGACATCGAACTTCATTGGGATATTTTTAAACAGAACTTCTTTAACGCTGTCAATATGAACTTCCATTACAAAACTGTTGTAACAGTTCCATCAAAACCCTGGATTAATGAGGATATCATGACAATGATTAGGCATAAAAGAGTACTATGGCAAAGATTTAGGCGCAGCAGAAGTGAAGACTTCCATGCTCACCGACTGTTTTCAAATCATCTATCTCTGCGCATATCACATGCCAGGAATGAATTTGAACAAGGGTTGGCAGCTAGCAATGATACCAAGAGGCTGTACAAGTATGTTCGCTGTCAACTACACCCGGCAGTTGCTATGCCTTAGCTCAGAAGGGCGGATGGATCCATTTCTAGCAATGACAGCGAAGTAGCTAATTGTTTGCCAACACTTTCTCTCATACTTATACAGTGGAATCTCCTGATGCTTTGTCCAACATTCATCATCCTCCTGATCTGACAAATATTGATTTCCAAGAAGAGCAAATTGCTGAGAAAATTCGAGCACTAGACCCGTCGGCTGCACCTAGCATTGATGAAATATCCACCATATTTCTTAAAACTTGCACTAATTCCATCTGCAAACCACTCAGTATAATAATGAAACTGTTCTTCGATTCTGGTATATTATCTTCTGGTTGGAAACAAGCATGTGTTAAGACCATTTTTATGAAAGGGGATAAGTTCAGCTCTGATCATTTTCGTCCAGTTAGTCTTATTTCCGTCGTTGTCAAGATGATGGAAGGCATGATTTTAGCTGAAATCTACAGGGCAATATTCGACCCGATTATTTAAAAATTGTTGATGTGGCAATTGTTTAAAGTCTCGGTAAATATTGAACCTATAAGCTTAACTTTTTTTGTAAAATTGGGGTATCTCCGCGAAATATGAATAATGGAATGTATATTTTCTTCAAAAAAATTATTTTTATACTTAATAATTTAACGAAAATTCGAATTTTCGTATATTTCATAAATAATATTGTTACGTGTTTACAATCTCCAGTAAACACTCTGTATGTAGGTTCAATAATTACAACAAGAATCTTCACAAACCACTGATTTATTAATCACTTAATTACAATAATTAAGTCCTTACACACATTAGTACCCACTAATTACAAGTTCCATCTATTATAGTCTCACTAGTATAATTCACAACTTATTACTGTTCCTATTCCAGCTGTTCACCTGCTTGTCTCATATCAAACTGTTCCAGTGCGCCGATTCAGTCCCTATATATACCCGCGTCGAATGTAGTAGAACATTCCAGAATGTTCTGGCATAACATTCGCGACTTTTCTGGCGCCGTTCTCGAACTTTCTATGGTTCCGGTGGCGTAATCGTGCACATAACACTGCCCCCTCCTTAAGCCTGAACATCCCGGTCAGGCAATTCAGAGTCCCCGACATACTTCGCCAATCGGTCCAAGTTCACGATTTTCATCTTGGACTTCTTATTTCGTTGAATCCAATGAATAACGTCATTAAGCCGGGTGATAATAGAATACGGTCCTTCCCAAGGCGAGTGAGGCTTCGAGAATCCTTCTTCACGCCGCTGTGGGTTATACAGCCAAGCCAATTCCCCCACCTTGAATCCTGCGGAACTGACATTGCGGTCATATCGAGCCTTTATTCGGTCACCACTCCCTGTAGGTGACCCCTTGGCAGCCACACCCGCACAAACCTTGCAACTGCGACACCAAGCCTCTACGTCCTGATGGCTATTTATCCAGTAGAATCGTTCCCGTACTCTAGCCAAGGTCTTATTTCTGCCAAAGTGCTCTCTGGATATTCCCTCGTGTACTTCCCGAAGTACTTTTGGTACTCGGCATCTGGGTATCAGCAACCGCATGGTAACTTCTTTTCCATCCGGGCTCTCCCAGGCTCTCCATAATAGTCCATCTTCAAGCGTTAGGGAATCCCATTGTGCCCACAAAGCCTTCAACTCGACACATTTATTCGACACATCCTACCATTCTGGTCGTGCGCTTTTTACTTTTGCCTTCGGTATAGGTCCAATTTCGTCATCGCTCAGTTATTCCTTCCTTACAACTTCCTTTGTCCAGTCCTTCGGAACTTCAATCTTAACCGCCTTCACTTACATCCTCGGCATTCACTTCCTCAGGGTGCCTCTGACGACAGTACTTCTTGATATGCCCCAATTTGCCACAATTATAACAGCGGATTTCCTTCGTAAGCCTTTCACTGCTTCTTTGCTGCTTAGACTCCTGTTTTGGCTCCGGTCGCGAACTCATTTCGTTCAATACTTGTGCGACCGTTTTCTGTATGTCCTTTAGCGTAGCCATCACTTTTGCCGTTTCAGAGCTGATTTACTCTTTCCTTGCAGCGTTTACTTCCCCAAGGTTCCATTGTCGACAATCTCGCATCGTATGCCCTGGTTTGTTGCAACGGTAACATCAAATACCTCCGCTAGGCTTTATACATCCTTGTCGATTTTTCTGTTTTCCTGAGAAACTTGTCTTGGTCATTAATTGAGTAAACATCTTGTGCAAATCCTTGAGTTTGGTGTCTAAAATTCGTTTCCTGTGATTGTGCTTCTTCCACAGAGACAGCTCGTACTCTGTGCGATGAGGAATTCATATAGGCGGCTTCTATCTCAAGTGCATGGATTTAATGCTTCGCTACTACTCTTATGCCGAGATAGCCTAAGAAGAACCCGCCTGATCTCCTCGTCTTTCATGCCATCAATAAACGCATCAACTGCCAATTGTTCCTGGAACTGTCTTGGTGGATTCGGGTAAGCCAAGTGTGCTAGTCTCTCTACTGCAGCCTCAAATTCTTGTAAGCTCTCCCCAGCTTTTTGTATACGTGATTTCAGCTGAGTCCGATATAGTTGAGCAAAATGTTGGTTTCCATATCTCAGATCTAATGTAGCTTCTAAAACTTTAAAATCCTTTTGCTGCGCCACTGGGATCGTCTCCAACAATTCTAAAGCTTGCCCTCTCAATACTAGCATGACATAGCCTTGTTCTCATTATTCCAGTTGTTTGCGCATGCAGCTGTCTTTTACATGTCGTCTAAGAAGTTTGACCGTCAAAGGAAGGCGGTTGTAACCGAGGGCCTGATGATACCACTAGCTGGCCTCCATTTTCCCTTGATTGCCTTTTAAGTCGCTCTACTTCTTCTTCGACCACGTTTACCTTCCCTTTGACTTCACTTACATCTTCTTCGACTATATGGAATTTTCCCTCCATATCTGTAACCTTTTCTTCTACGCCAGTAACTTTTCCCTTAATGTTACTAACTTCAGCCTTTACAACACCTATATCCTCCTTCATTTTTTATTCCTTCAGTAGCTGAAAGGATGGTATCTTGTTGTACCTATATAATTTTCCTTAATTATTCCTGGCGTCGTTATTGAACCTACATACAGAGTGTTTACTAGAGATTGACACGTAACAATTGGTGTCAGAAGCGGAAGTTCCATAGTGTTCTATTTGGAGATATTGAAGTGTTTTGAACTGGAAAGTGATATAAACATTAGACAAGACTTATTCGTGCTAGTGTGAAGAAATTTCCAGAACATTCTATAAAGTTCCATAGTGTTCTATTTGGAAACCACTCCAGATATTGAAGTGCTTTCAACTGGAAAGTGATATAGACATCAAATAAGACCTATTGTGACATTTTGAAAAAAGTTCCAGAATATTCTATTTGCAAACTAGTGCAGTTAGCTAACACCTACTGTGACATTTTGAGTAAATTTCCAGAACATTCCATTGGAGATTAGTGCAGTTAGCTGAGTTCTGTCAGATGGAAAGTTGTATAGACATATAGTGGGACCTATTTGTGATATTTCGAGAAATTTTCTAGAACATTCTACTCTGGATTTTGTGGAAATTGCTCTTCCTTTTCTCCTTGACGTTTCCTTTCTTTATCTTCTTCACGTCTCTCTTGTTCTTCTTTTTCTTTCTTTTTCTTCTTCGCGTCTCTCTTGTTCTTCTTTTTGGTCTAGCATCATTTTTGTTCTTAAGATAGCACTAACAAATCTTATTAAGTCTATATCAGGTATACGTGAAATATTTCCACAAAATCCAGAATAGAATATTCTAGAAAATTTCTCGAAGAATTTTTCGACCGTGCGTGTCTGACTTCCCTCTCCAACGCTCCCACACTGGCTATCGGAGCAACGGCAACTTTAAACAATTGCCACATCCACAATTTTTAAATAATCGAGTTGAAAACTTTTGCATTGGATTCCTTGAGTATTCCCCTGTAGATTCCAGCTAAAATCGTTCCTTAATAATCGGTAAACAACCTCACAGCGATTAAAAAAAATTAGCTCAGCTTCTATTGGTCGTAAAGACTTTTTTTTTGAATTCGTGAAAAAACGTCAGCTATCAAATGCTTTTGTCAGCATTTCGATACCGTGCATCGCCGAAGAGATATTCTATTTGTTTATAACGAAAAAATTATTTATTCTTAAAATTGAGATATTTGGTAAGGCCCCTTTGATTCATGTAACTATATTATATAAGTTTGCAGTGAAAGTGCGTGTTCCAACATATATTTGGTCCTCTAAAGTGTTTAAATTATGCTTATATAATATAATTCTTATTGTTTAGACCCGCACAACTTCCTTATTAAATAAACAAGAAATCCAAATTTTTAAGGGCGCATTTAAATAATCATGTATTATTTCTAAATACAGTTAAATAACGGAGGCTTTTTCAATAATACATAATACAAAGCCGATTGATTGCAACAAGTCCAGCAGAGAAATATTTATTTTAAAGTGATTATTAATGCACTAGTGACATGCTATAGTTTCTGGTTTATTTATCAATATATGGCGATTCATGTGCCACTAAACTTTACATACCTTTATGGTGTAGCCGTTAGCATGAGTAAAATTTAATTCGGAGAGAGTGAAGTTCAGTCTGTAAGGATATCCATCAATCCTATTGCTTAAGAGACCTACGGCATAGGAGTTGCTTCCTCTAACTATTGGAGTAATAGGTTTGGTCCAAATATCTATTTTGCTTTTCTGAAAATAAATTTAAAGCATTACTGTTTAGTTTAAACTAATTGGTTGGGGAAATATGATAAAACTGGTACCTTCCCTCAACTATGTGTGAGCTTTAGACGAAAAAATATGCTACTATTCTGAGTAATTAGTGCTCCAACGTAAACTGTTCGAATATGTCATATATCTTCCGAGTTATCAGGTACTTTCGTAATATTTATAATGTTAGCTGACATATATGTGCTGTTAAAACTATTGGATTGTCACTTACAAATAAAATACTACAAGAAAGTGTTATTAAATTTATAATGATTTTAGAATTTGAATGTAATGGAATAAAGATCAGTTCTTGAAAAAAGTGCAGTTAATATCGTTCGTCCGTGTCCTATGTTTAGTCGTTTAAAAATAACCAACGTTAATTTCATAGTATACAACCAGATTATTACTAAGTGAGTTATTGGTTGCATGTGCTACAGTATCAATCTATCAATTATAGTCATATGGTTTCTAATCCGTAACAAACGCGTAGTGCAATGTGTGCTAAAGCAGTAGCAGATGCCAGTGTGATCGAAGGCTCTGATAATTCTCATATTAATAATACTAGATTTTAGATTGTTTAAGGGCTTTGAGTTAGCCTTAATTCACTTCGACCTAAAAGATCTTTTGTAAATTAATTACTCTACAGTAAATTGTTGCCCAAAATTTCAAGACTTTTATCTTTTATAACAAAGCTTGTAATTTTTCTGAAAGCTAGTTTCCCAGGCGTTAATTCCGTTCGTTCTAGGTACTTTAGCCTAATGCGGTGTAATACCTTGCATTTATCATCTATTATCTCGCTCATATTCTTGAGATGGTATCTCAAGGAACAGTGGACTGCTAGAAGGCCTGTAATCAACCTTAATTCGTACTTTTCAAGTTCGAAAGTCTCGTGACATTCTTTTCCAAATGAATTATAAACTTCTTCGCTTGTCTTTGATCTGGAGTATTCCTTCAGTAGAACTTCTTCTGTTTCTTTCCCCAATTTTTGGATCTCCTCCATTATGTGTCCCTTGGATAAGCCACAAAACGACTCAGGTCCGAAAAATGGCGTTTCAGATCTTTTTTTGTAAGGTTGTCAGCTAGTTCGTTTCCTTCTATCCCCCATGCCGTGGCACCTACATCAATATAGCCTTGTTGTTATTAGCCAGTTACTTCAAAGATTGTCTACATTCTCAGGAAATTTTAAACTTGAAGGTATAGGACCTTAGAGCCTTTAATGCTGCCTGGCTATCTGAAGGTTTACAGATCTTTGCCCCTCGAATGCCCTTGTTTAGGAATTCCTGGACACACGGCATAAATTTATGGATGGAAGATGGTTGGGGTGCTACCAAGGGCTCTGGATATCCTAAATTTAGATCCTGCTACACTCATACCTTCCTCTGCGCCCTCTATGGTCCTTCTGTATATGAGATAAGTTACTCGTTCTCTAACAACAGTGCTCTGATCCTGATCGTTTGACGACTTTCAGTCAGCACATCATAGGGGCAGTCAAAGTCCCGCTTGATTAGCATTGAGTCAGTGACTTTGGTCATGAGCTTAAAATGGATAAGCTCCAAAACCCTTAAGTACCAACCAGATCGTCTGGTTTGAATTTAAGTGCCTGATGCAGTCTTAGGGAACTAAGTGCTGCCTCCCTCCTCACATGCAAATGTAGAGGAAGTAGATCGATCATTGCCTCCATAGCTGATGTGGGACAGGAATCTTTGTTCTTGTAGTCCTTAAGTAGGCAAGGCGTTGCAATTTCTGCAACTTTCCTTCAGCCACCATAGGCGTTATGCGTAGATGACCATGGGTCTGACAACCGAAAGGTAGGATCAGTGTGTCATTTTCGACTTCAGGCCCTTAGTCTTACAGCACGTCCAAATAGCCGCTGTTGTTTTTGTAAGAGTTCTTTTCAAATGCGAGTTCCAGTTAAGTTTTTGATCCAGGATTATCCCTAGATACTTAACCACACTGGAAACGTTTAGAATTGTTCCATTCAGCACAGGAGCTCTCAAATTAGTTTTCTTCTGGTGAATGTCACAATGACGAGAAAAAGGAGAGGAAGAAAAAATTTAATATTTTATGAATTAAAAAGTATGCGTACGATATAAGATTTTCTTTCGACTAGCGCAAACCGCAAGTTCTCTTACCTCTTACCACTTACCACTGTCGAGAAGAAAATTAAATATAGAACTCTGCATGCCACTCCATTTATTGGAGTATTTTTTTTATACATTTATTTAACGTCGGCCTATTTCCGCTACTGAGGCCTAACACCGACACCTGTAGACGAGCTACCTCCAACCAGGAATTTTGCCGAACCTCTTCCCTTAAGAAGAGTAGGGATCTTTTACTTGCCTAACATTTAATAGACAAGGGACCAACGGCTTTACATCCCATCCGAAGGATGGTATATCCCCTATACAGCCCTCGCCTAAGGTTGTATAGCTTCCGCGCATACACTGATATATAAGCCTCTGGGAGATGTTTTGAGGCGAGGACGCGGCCTTCGTTGGAATGGTCACAAATCCAACTACTAACCGCGCCTTACGTTGCTTTGCATCGCATATTGAAGTATGTACATAGTAATAACGCACCTACGCTCGCCCCTATTTATTGGAGTAAAACCGCCCACTCTACCTCGCTTATTTCTGGTCGGTTTTTTTTTGAGGTATAACTAAATGGGACTTTCGCCATTTTGTTAGGCTTAATTTTGGCTATCCGAAATGAATTTCTGCAACTTTTATTAATGGGACCGAATTTTGCAAAATCATTTTTTTCATGTCTGAGAAGTAATTTGAAAAATGTGTTTTTGAAAACATACATCGCGCTAATAAATCAACAGTTTGATTCACGATTATGAATTTTTGTAAACTTACTCAAAAAAACTGTAGCGCTTCTAACGGTACTCTCCAAATTTTCAGAATGTAAGGTCTTTTTGAAAAAATAAGCTCCAAATTTGCCGCTAGCAAATCCGTGCATTGAAAACTTCACCATACGAGCAATTATGTTAATTATTCAAAATTTATGTCTGTATATATGAAGTCAAATGTAAATAAAACTATAGAAACGTTTTTAAAGAGAATTCAGCTCAACAGGTCTCATAGTTTTCGAGAAATCACCGCCGGACTCGCGGAGTCGCACCTGCATTTTGTAATAACCTTCAATGATAGTGTTTATGCATCGAGCAAGTATATAGGATCTTGCAGAGTCATCCTTTTCGTGATTATGATTAATCTTTTGAAAATTAGCAAATAAAGTTTCGTAAGAACTTACTTACTAGTTGAGAACGAATAGTTTTAATTAAAAATAATTGCAGTTTCTTTTGAAAATGGAGCAAAATTGATTATGTATATTTTATACTTAAGGACATGGTTGTCAACAAACCATAACAAAAAAAGGATTACTAAGCTTAATACAAGGCCCTTCCAGATCCTTCCAGGATAAAGGGAGTCGTAATTACCTGTGGTGCATTGAAAGCAACTGAATCTCGACAAGATGAATTTACTAAAAATATTCTTATTCATAATTATTGTTATAAAAAGTTTTATATTTCATACATCTTGTCAAAATTCGTATATTAGTACCAAGTTAATGCCTTTCTACCCTCGAAGTACTGTTGCTTTGAAATATGCAAAATGTGTTTATTTTGTAAGAGAGTGGGAAACAAGAAAAATTAACTTCCATACAAACAGGTACCTACTTATTATGGATGTTTCAGAATTGATGAAAAAAATTAGCAATAGATCTCCATAGGCACAAATTCTAATATACTTCTTTTCAATTTCTTGCTCCATTTCTGAGATAAAGGGGTTGAAAAAGCTCTCCAAATTGCAGAAAAAAATAAGATTTTTGAGGGCCTATTGAAATCCACTTTTTTCTGTAAGATCCTCTGTGTTATATGGTTTTGTAATCATGTGTTTGTAATTAATACTTCCCATCAATTAAGTATAGGACACGGCCAAAAATTTTAGACGCTGTTGACAGATGTAGTGATTCAGAAATTATCTCACGGCTTGCTAGTTATAACGATCGTTTTCCTTATGACGCAGAATACCAAAAAACATGTTACAGGAAATATATTTCATATAAAAATATAGCTGTAAAAATTAGACAAAAGTCCAATAAAATTTGTGCTTCAGATAAAGTTGCTGATAATGTTAGATCTAGTACTTCGCATGAGGAATTTTCACAGGATATTTTTTCTTTAAACCATTCTAAGAAAATACTTCATAGAGCTGTGGAAATTTTGCGTAAAGCCATATCTGACCATAAGACTAACTACGAGCCGATTTTATTCTACTAATTGAGAAGGGGTTGGCGGGTGCCTAAATCTCTTTACAGTGACTACTTTGTTACGTCTTCATATAATTTGCTTTTGCTCAGAAGGGGAATCATCAACAATCTTAAGCTCTTAACTAGCAGAGAGTCAAAGTGTTTTGGCTGGCACCGGCGACTTGTGTGCCTGGCCCACTCTGTAGTTGCGAGAATTCAACTGACATACTTACCGTTAAAACTAATTGCCCTTGTATCCCCAGAGGATCTTGGTTAATAGCAATGACGTCCTTATTTAAAAGAATATCCCTAAATTTTGTTTCAATAGTCCGCAAATCTACGGACATTATTAAAGGGGCAGCCATAATAGCCCAGATGGCCATTTGAGCTTTGCTCTGTTCATAGCTGAGTCCATAATTGCCAATAATAAGCTGGAAAGTAAAAATGTAATATTGTGCGGTGTCAGTTTATTTCAAAACTTACCATATCGGGATCGTTCCAGTGACCAGGCCCAGAAAAACTAGCGAGGCGATTTTGGTTCTTGCTAAACCACCTCAGTATGCTTGTAACGTTGGACCAAGCGTCATCGATGTCATCCCAGTTTCTCCATAGGTTGCAAGTCTCTGATAGTTTCGTGTAATTGGACTGAAATAAGTACAGTAATTTTGAAATAGATAAACAGTACATTCGGAAATCACATTTTTATTTCTTGATTAATTTTAAAATTTCTATTATAAGGTTGCTTGTCCTTCAACAGTATTTTTTATTGCAGCCTTTTCATTTTCATTTTTTTTGTAAGTTCTTTCAAAATTACAATGTCAGCGTTCAAATATTTCAGACTAAAGTTATCGAACTAGATATAGTTTAATAACGGGGTGCTTTATAGTTACAACAAAAGAGGTAGATTTTTTAAATCATCTTGTATATATTGTAGAGAGTATATAGAATCCAAGTTTTAGACCTCCAGACCCTTGGCAAATTTTTGTGTGGCCGATGAAAACACGAATTTTTGGCGCTTTTTTCAGTTTGTGGCCTATGACTTAAAAACAATGCATCCAATCGAAAAATCATCTATTATCAAAGAGTGAGTCGAATGAGTACCTCGAAGTTGAAATTTCATCAAGAGGTATGGGCGATTGGCAGTCGAATAACAACAATTTTGATAACTTGTAAAAAATCGTTTGAAGGTTAGGTTAAGTTAGGTTAGGTTCTTCAAAAGACATCATTTTCAGTGAAGAAACAAATGCTGCAGTATCACAGGAAAAGTTTCTTGCAAACGAGAGCAACAAGAACCATTTGATTTTGATGCTTATACAAAAATTTGAAGATGCAGATTTATTAATTGTAGAAACAGCTATTTCCCAAGCAGCAAAATCCGACAGCGTGGCAATTGTTAGCGAGGACATTGGACGTTCTCGTTCTCCTAATGGGCCTCGAAAGCAAGTACGAGAACTTATAGTTCTACAAACCAGGAAAAGAAAACAAACAATTTCCTTCAATTTTGATCCCACACATATCCCCTGCATGCCTGCATGCATGCATTTACTGGGTGTGACACCACGTCATTATTTTTTGGTCACGGGAAAAGAAAATTTTTATCCCTCATTGAGCAACAGCCACACCTGAAAGCACAATCAGCTGCATTTCTCGAATAATCTGTTTCTCAAGACTTGATAGAACAGGCAGGGGAACATCTGTTCTTGGCACTGTACGGACAGATGCGAAGTTTTTATAAAATCCGCCTAAAAAAATTGCCCGGTTGTTATCAACATCGGATGCAGCAAGGTGGCACTCAATGCATGCATACCACCAAGTGCAAACTTGGCTGGGAAACGTAACAAACCCATACCAATGGGGTTGGAAGAAAGGCTCGTCAGACTTATTGCCTATAACAATGTCAAAGAATGCTGCACTCGACATGCTGCTGAAAATGATTTTGTGTACATGCACAAAAAGTTGCACTGCAGCATGCAGCTGTCGGAAATCAAACCTAAACTGCTCTTTGACCTGTAAACACTGCTCTGGACTCTCATGTCAGAACGCTCCTGAGATTGAGTTGGATGAAGATGAAGACGACGACGAAGATTACTTCAAGTTTGAGGAAGTTGGTGCTGCTGCTGCTGCAATGAATCAGGAGAAATATGCATCTCACAACCAATTACATACATTACATACATTTCGCAAGAAAGTGTAATTCAATTTTGCCAGACTTTAACCAGCCAGCGATTAACAAGATCTAGGAACAGCAGTAATTATTATGGGATATTTTTTAAAATGTATTATCTGCCACATCAAACAATTAAACAGTAAAAAATTTAAAGACACAGTGAAACGTTTTTTACTGGGGAAAGCGTTTATTCATTTGACGAATTTTTAGGTGCTGAGTTTAATTATTTTATTCTGTGCTAATTGTGTTGTGTAACTTTTTTCTGTATTTGATTGTTTTTTGTCACCTTATAAATTTACAATAAATGCTAGTAGGTGGGTTTTGCTAAAAGTTGCTGATATAGTGGTGCCCAATAATCTATGGGATGAATAAGAATTCGCGTTGGCAGGCAGAATATCCTATTATAGTTCCTTGTTCCGTCCTCGGTTCCTCGCCGATAATAGCCAACAGCTAGAAATCGGTTTGCAGATAATTTTCTCTGTATTAGCAGTATTATCTTTAGGGGACCACGTAGCGAAAGAAGTCATGATTGCCATACGTTCATAATGTAAGTATAAAAAAGCAATAAGAGGACAACCCGTTACTTCATTTGCTTACTTTAATTCCTAACGGTTCCTGGTACGCCGGCCAACTACAAGAATAGACTATTGGTCTTCCCGTTTCATTTAGGTATTTTCCCATTTTTGCATAACCTGAAAATAAAAAATATTTAGTAATAATTGGGAATATTAAAATGATGTTGCTAAAGTTTACTAAATATAAATAATATTTGTATTGCATTGGTATAGTATATTACGTATATTAGTATTATTAGTGTTATAGTATATAATATACTACATAGTATAAGTACATAGTATATAGGTATACAACAACTATACCATTCACTAACCCTATCCACCTTTTTGCTAGTCTTTCATATATTTCGCCCATCTCTAATTCTTTCGTATCCCCCTCTTCCTTTCTGTTTGTGTATTTTTCGCGTTTGTTTTTTTTTAGTTTCTTTTTGTACATTTTTGTTTCTAAATTCACTTCACATCATTAACCTTTTTAAAAAATTGAAACTTTTCGAAATCAAAATTTTTAAACTCAAAGTTTAGCCCAGCCCTGCGCAGCCCCACATTGTAACATCTCGCGGAAGGCAAGTTGTGGTGCTTGCGTCCAGATTCAAAATTAAATAGCGTTGCGCGCTAGTGTTTAAAAATTTTGTAATCTTAAGTTTTAGTTAAGCTTGTTTCAAGTAATTGTTTAATTTCACTACCTATTTTAAATTTGTAAAAAAAGGAGTTTAGGTTTAATTGTTTTTTATTGTCGTTTTCGCTAATACAGGTCTATCCCGCCCGATCCTGCAATCCACTACTCCGTCAACGCAGTGGTTGCACGATCAGTTTCGGGGCAGATCCTGGTGAGGCAACTATTTGGATTATTAATGTTAATAAACCTCTTTTGAATTGAATTGAAAATTGTATTGGTAAATGTATAGGCAAATATTTATTTGCAATTAATCAATGCAATTGTGGCACATATTTTTATATAAAGAAGGTCTTCATTGGAGTTTCCCATTATTCTTTTCGATTTTAGACTTTGAGTTTATATTCTACATCGTTCCTTTTAAAAAACGTATATCTTAAGAAACTTTAAAATATCTACATACTTTTCACTTTAAGAGTCCCTTTAAGCATTCGGTCGGCTTCATAGGCCCAATGACTTGTAGGCCTTATCATTTGCTTACCTTCTTCCATGTCCTCTTGATTTGCGTAACAACCATCTAGTTTTAGGTAATCCACGCCCCATTCTGCGAAAGTATTTGCATCGAGTTCTAAATGGTCTATGCTTCCCGGGTAACCAGCGCACGTCTTGGTTCCGTAGTCGCCATAAATTCCAAATTTTAGTCCCTTGCTGTGAATCTGAAACAGAGATATACAATTTACAATTTTTACTTCTCACGACTTTACATACAGCGTTTCCAAATAGTGCTTCAAAGTTCAATGTCGGCCTTAATAGAAGACTTTGGAAAACTATTTTTTTTTTATAGAAGTGGTATAGTGTCAAAAGGCGCACATTTTAAAATATACAGGGTGACTCACTACAGCGGAGCATCTTCTAGGTCACTTTTTTAATGGAACATCCTATATATTTTTACATTTATGAGTTCAGCGTAAAATTACCTTTCCAACGACCTCCAGATTTTTGGTTTTTGACGTGGCGTTACTGAGTGAAATTTTTTTATTCGGAACAAAGTTTAACAAATTAATCCGCCCCCAGACCTACGTCATTTTAGCAAAGCTAAAATTTTCACAATAAATGTGTAATATGTAGATAAAAATGCATGCATAGTTACTTTTACTTTAAAGTAGCATAGCTGGTTTTTATGTATGCTTTACAGAATACTTATTATTAAGAACGAAGATTTATTATTGCCAGACATTTTCCGTGGGCCTTAAGTTCCGCCAGACGCTTTAAAACTGGAGAATCACAATAAATATGTAATATTATGTAGGTAAAAACGCATGCATACTTACTTTTACGTTAAAATAGCATAGCTGGTTTTTATATATATTACACAATATTATTAAGAACGAATATTTATTATTGCAAGACGCTCTCCGTGGACCCTGCCTTTAACTTCCGCCAGACGTTTTGAAACTGGAGAATCGCAATAAATGTGTAATATGTACGTAAACACGCATGCGTACTTACTTTTACGTATTTATGTTCGTATTAGTTATTTCAGTTGCTAATCGAGCCGAAATACATCTCGTACAAAATGTAAAAAAATGCAAAAGACGAGATTCGAATCCTCAAACTCGCGCGTGGGAATCAGGCAACTCAACCAATACACCACGGACGGCTATTAATGAAACTACATACTTTTTGCTATATGAACGTAATAGTAAGATTTTTTTATACCTTTAGTACCTATTATCTGTAAAAGGGACCCGCTTCCTAACTAGCAAGTACGCAATACGTTTTTACCTACTGTGAAAATCTTTCTGGTAAAATGACGTAGGGCTGGGGGCTCTAGGATCTTACTCTACTAGTGTTTATAGGAACTGTTCAAAGTGGCCTCCCAATACGTCTATACATTTCTGTAGACGATTTTCGAATGATTTACCGACGTTTCTTTAAATATTTACAGCAATTTCCTGAAAAACTTCCCCTATACTTTTTTCATATTTTCTTTTGTAGTTATAGGAGCTTTGTACAGTGGCTCCTTAACATAGCCCCACAAAAAGATTTCTATTTTGGTCGAATCAGGGCTTCTGGCAGGCCAACTATGGGGTCCTCCTCTTGCTATCCAACCATTTGAAAAAGCATCGTTTAAATGTTCGTGAATGGCTGGAGTGTGTGCACAGGTGCTTCATCATGGAGGTACCACATTCTCTCCCTAATATCCCTGGGGAGATCCTCTAGCAATTCCTCCAAGCTGCTTTGCAAAATTTCCAAATCAATTTGACCATTCACACGTCCATCAAAAACATGTAATCCTATTACATAATCCCCAACAATTCCTCCCCAAACATTCAACGACCATCTTGTTTGGCTATTTGTTCGTAAGATGTAAGGATTGGTTGTGTGCTCGTTGACAAAATTGTATTCGGTTTTCATAATCTCTATCAATCAGTTCCTGCATTAGTTGAACATGGTAGGGATGAAATTTGTTATTTTTATAGAATTCGATGAACTGAAGATCGGCTTATATCGTTTTCTCTTGCCAATTCTCTTATGCTGCCATGAGGATATTCAATTACGCTCAAAAGTATGACTGTTTCATTTTCTTCATTTACTACATTTTTTGTTCGTTCCTTTTTCTCATATTCCACTGTCCCCGTATTGTCAAATCGTTCCATCAACCTCTCAAATGATTTTTTAGAGGGCTGTCTTCTTTCCAGATATCGCTCTTTATAAACTCCTGTCTATAGCAAACAGTTTTTATCACTCGCACCCAGAACATAAATTATATCAAACATAATATTTTTAGTCGCAAACTCCTCTATAAAGTCCTTATTTTACTATAAGGAACGTAACCAGACTGCAACCAACAGCTACTCTCCGGGCTATGTGCCCCGCCGAGCGCTGAATTATAAGTTACAAGTCTGGCGCGTTAAGTGTAATAATTGCATATTACCATCAAAACGCTAATGCTTCGATTGCAACAAACACCAGCCGAAAGACTGATCCTACTTAAAGGAGCTCTCTTGCCAGCCGTCACACACCACTTGCAGACTGCAGTTTCGAGCTGTTGACTCTCGTCAGTGCAAGGTAGGCATGTGACGACCGGCACGAGGATCCTTTGACTATTTGGTACATCCCGGTATTTTTACAATAGCGATATGTAAAATAGTCAGCAGGCGCCATCTAGCGGTCCAGTGTCTGTTGCAATCGAAAAATAAATAGCCTGACTGGGCTTAGCATAGTTCAAATGTACTTTTAGAGGGCGGAATTTTAAACATAATATTTTTAGTCGCAAACTCCTCTATAAAGTCCTTATTTTACTATAAGGAACGTAACCAGACTGCAACCAACAGCTACTCTCTGGGCTATGTGCCCCGCCGAGCGCTGAATTACAAGTTACAAGTCTGGCGCGTTAAGTGTAACAATTGCATATTACCATTACAATCGAAGCATTAGCGTTTTGATGGTAATATGCAATTATTACACTTAACGCGCCAGACTTGTAACTTGTAATTCAGCGCTCGGCGGGGCACATAGCCCGGTGAGTAGCTGTTGGTTGCAGTCTGGTTACGTTCCTTATAGTAAAATAAGGATTTTATAGAGGAGTTTGCGACTAAAAATATTATGTTTAATATTCCGCCCTCTAAAAGCACATTTGAATAAATTATATCGACCATTTCTTCTCTCGAAAAATTGATTACTGGAAGTTCGAATATTAAACTAATTTATAACTTAAAATAAGTGTATAAATACTTTGTCACAATAGTTCATAATTACACGTCAATAGTATCACTTTCAATTATTCTCACTTTATGTCAAAATCATGGCTACTAGAGCAGTTCGAAATGCAAAGTTTTGTAACTCAATGGTTTTTAATGAAAAAGTAAAAATATGCCTTGTATATTTCAAAATATTTTTTAAATATGCGCCTTTTAACACTATAGCACTTGCATAAAAGAATAATTTTCCAACGTCTTCTAATAAGGCCGACATTAGACTTTGACACACTAATGGGACACCCTGTATATAGTTCGACTTTAATATTTTAAATCATTACGTAAACGTTTGCTTATTAATTTTTATTTCAATTTACAAATGTTACAGTGCACAGCGAAACAATTTTAATAGAAGTGATACTCACATAGTCTGATAAGTCTTTAATTCCGCTGGGAAATCTATCCGGATCTGGCTGTAGTCTGCTATCGTTGTCCCGCTGTTTGGATGCCCAGCAATCATCAATAATGACGTATTCGTAACCTGCTGCTAAATACCCGTCAGACGCCAGATGATCTGCCATTGTACGGAATAGATTTTCGCTGTTAGAAAAAAAAAAAACTTCATTCATTCAGGTAACATGTCCAATAATTAATTTTTCGTAAAGGGATGAAAACCAAAATCTTTTCAAATTTGACTCTACGCTACAATTAGTGGTAAATAAATAATAATAAATAAACACCACAGAAATTAGACAACCCCCAATTCCAGAAGCCAGAGGATTGTGCAGAAGTGGCTTACGCGTAGAAAAAATGCGGACACACAACCATTTTCTTCGACTGTGCCAGTGCTGGAGCCGGGATTCGAACCCAGTGGCGCGATACCCGTGTGATTAATCGCGATTGTAAACTGCAGCTTGTAAACTGTTATATCTATGAAAGCAAGTCTGAAAAAAAAATTTGTAGATATTGTATGGCATTTTAATGTACGATCAATATTGTATGGAATTTTTCCACGCCGAAGCCAGTTTCTGCCAATTTTTAATTCGTAAATCGATAATCATTCGTCGGAAGGACATCATCAAAAACGATTCGATTATACGATATACAGGGTGTCCGCAGTGTAAACGGGCATAGTGAAATGGTAGATAGAGTACACTTTGCTGAATTTACAACGCCCAACTGGTGTTTGGAAGTATCTACGATTAGTAATTTTTGTGGTGTTATTTGAAGAGTACTGTTTAGGAAAAACCCATTGAATATATGGCTGGTCTTCATAACAAAATCTATGCTTCCGTGGAAGCGATTAATATTTTCTTTCATTTTTCATGAAAATGTACAGGGTATCTCATTGAAAATTAAACAATAATGTAATATCCGGCCAAACCAGTAGTTTAAATAAATTTGTTTTTTTCGAAAATTGTTCATTATAAACATTTTTTGTGAACTGAGTGCACTTTCACATCTATTCTGGAGGTTCCTGGGATTGATTAATGCCTTTGCATCTCAACACCATCTATGTCTCAATGAGGAGAAAGTGAAGTCATTTACATATTCTAGTGAATGTCCCCTACAGAATTCAAATATCTATTTTGGTAATCTAGAAATTGGCCCCGCGGGTTTGAACTGGGACACCCTGTATATACCCATTTTACAAACATGGTTTGATTATATATTTAAAGTTAACGTTAGTGCATAAACTGTTATAGTTCAAGTAATAAATTCCCGAGATAGAAAAAACCCAACAAAAACTTTACGACATAATTATTATCGCCGCGGGCTATGACGCTAGTTGAAATAAATAGATCCCAATAAATAAAAAACGCAACAAAAACTTTACGACGTAATTATATCATCGCGGGTCATGGCGCCAACGCAGCACGAAACATTCCCGACGCACATTAAAAACCTATAAAGGTAAACGAGTCAATTTGCGAACAGCACAAAAAAGCGTACCGCTATTTTAATGAGGTCGTAAAGTTATTGTTACGTTTTTTATGATTCAGTTTCTTCCTATTTGAACTATACCTAATACAATCATCTGGATAAGCGCCACAATCTGTAAGGCACCTAAATCGTTGCCAGTGCATCCATCCCATAGGCGGCGTCAATGCTAGTCCGTTGTCCAAAGACTGCACTCCTACTGCTAGTCCACAGAGTAGAATAAGTACTATCTTTAAAATCATAGTGTATGTACAAAAATCTGTAAAAAAATGATTTAATTCTTTAAAGTTATTAGAATTTTATCCAAATAAACGCGATCAACGTGTATTTAAGCGTTAAATCTTGGAATGCCCAAAGGATCACATTTGGGGCTCTAATATTAGTTATTAAGCATATGGATGATTTGATTAATGACACTTGGAATTTCACTGAACATATAATAATGTAACCAAATTCCACAGGGATTGATTTTGTCTTTATACATTCCTTTTGTGTAATTTTAAATTGTAAGGGTACTTGGTGATCTTTTTATATTAACTAGAATAATTTGTGTTATAAGAACGTATGGATGATATTCATTCTTTAGAGTAGTGTAGACTTTTATTTAATCAACATAAAATAATGAATCTCTTCTTCTTTTTGTTTTTATGTTAATGGGCTTATTTGGCCATTAGTTCTGGTGAAGTTTAGCATTCCACTACTCAACTAGAGCACATACATACAGACACAATTACACAACAAAAATGCTTTAACTGTGTCGGCTACAATCAAAGTCGAACAAATGTACAAATAAATACGGTGAAAATCATAAAACTACTGATTGCACATCGAATGTCCTTAAGGGTCTGTTTCTGAAAAGTAAAATAAAGTTATCTATTAATAAATTTCATAGTAACAATTGTTGCCGCAATTGTAACTATGACAGTAAACGAATAACTAATTCTATTTAACGTTTCAGAAACTGGCCATAAATGTATTAAATTCCTATCGATAATAGTGAAATTAAAATTCAATTAGGGTCCTAATCATGCTGCAAATGATTTAAAATGCACAGAATAGTTCTATAATAATTGACTATATGATAACGAATAGGAAAGACAAGTCACACATAACAAAGGCATTAAATAGGAGAAATAAGGTGTTGGAGTTCTCAAAACCTTTACAATTTCTTATAATGAAACCTAATTTTTTATATGTACTAGCTGTAGTATCAGTGATATTGTTATGTGCTGCCGTCTAACAGAGAGGAGAGTTGTAATTGCTCCCTGGCCAGTAGGGTGGCGCCATATGTGGGCCAACGGGCGAACCGCCTTTTGGTAGTGCCTAAGAAAACTGTAGATGGACGATTCCAGTACATTCTGGAATGTTCTATAATGAGAGTCTAGACATTCCAAGTGTGTATATAAAGAGGTGAATCCAGCAGATGGGGGAACAGTTCAGGTAAGTATACAGTACAGTTCTGGTATACAGACAGAGTTTTAGAGTTGACAAGTGATTTAAAAGTAAAGTACAGTTGTGATTTAAAAGTAGAGAATTTATATTAGATTAAAGTTATTATTAGTTGTGTGAGTTTTAAGGATTAACTATTATAATTTTAGTGATTAATAAATAGTGGTTTGTGAAGATTCTTGTTGCAAGTTATTTGAACCTACAGAGTGTTTACTGAAGGTTGTAAACATGTAACAATATGATCAATAAATGTAAGTTTAGTGTCAAAAGTAACGCCAAGGTCTTTCAGTTTGTCGCACCTCTGTATTATCGTATTATTGATAACATATTCATTCAATGAAAGACCACGTTTCCTGCTAAAAGTCATAGTATACCATTTGTCTATATTAAGGGGTAACTCGTTTTTGCCACACCATGCGTGAAGGTTAGCTAAGTGATCTTGTAATCTCTTGATGTCGTCCGTGCTATTAATACAAGTAAAAATTCATGTCATCGGCGTACAACAATGAATTGCAATTAACTTGGGAGACGATATCGTTTACAAATATGTTAAAAAGTAAAGACCCAAGCACCGAACCTTGAGGTATACCAGATTTTGCATGAATTACGTTGGACTTATAGCCCCTTTAAAGGACAAATTGATGCCTTTCAGACAAATATGATTTAAAAAATTCAATCAAACTGGGAGCAAAACCAAAGAAACTTAGCTTTTTAAGCAATATGTCATGGTTTAGACGATCGAACGCTTTAGAAAAATCTGTGTAAATGATATCAACTTGTAATCCCATATCTAACACTTCAGCGATGTACTGCGTTAAATAAAATAGGTAGGTTGAAGTAGAACGGCCTGGCATACATCCGTGTTGATTAATACATATTTGTGATTTAACTTGAAAAAATACAGATTCGTGAAGTAATATTTCGAATGCCTTACTAAAATTACATTAAATTACGATGGGCCTATAATTACTGACGTCTTGTTTCTCATTCTTTTTGTAGACCGGACAGATTTTAGAAGTCTTCCATACTTCTGGAAATGTGGAAGTTTTGATTGATAGGTTAAATATGACAGACAAATTAAGAGCAAGTATAGTTGTACAATCTTTTATTAGGAATGCAGGAATGCCGTCTGGACCAGTAGTAAGTTTAGGTTCCATTTTTTTTTAACGTGTCTGCTTTTGTAAATTCCTGGTTCGTAAGAATAGGAGCACTAGATGTTGGTTCATCATTTGACTGATTAACTTGTAAGGATATATAAGATGTTTCAAAAAATTGTGCAAATGCGTTTACAATTTGTTGTGGATCAGTCATGGCGATTCCATTATAATTCATAACATTAGGGATAGCTGTACTATTTTTGATACTATTAATATAGGACCAGAAGGTGTTTGGGCTAGACGAAATATTTTTCTCCATGTCCGTGACGTGTTTGTTTCGTGCTGTCGCGATGTCACTCTTTATTTTATTTCTCAATAATTTAAAGGTTTCATAAGCTTCTATGTTTTTATTTAATTTGTATTTTTTGCGTAACATATTTTTTTTCTGAGATTATAGATCTGTTAAACCAAGGTGGGAATTTACTCGATTTAGGTCTAGTTGTAGGAACAAAGGCATCAAAGATATAATTCAAAATATCATAAAATGTTTCACATGCAACATTAACATCATTGCAGTCATTTAAAATGGTCCAATCAGTATTTGATATATGTTCATATAACAGAAGGTAATTGGCCAGTTTAAAGTTATAAGATAATGTCGTACTACTGGGAAATTTGTTGGGAAGTGAATTAACAGGTAGAAAAATATCGAGGGGAGGATGGTAGAGGTCCTCGTCTAATAATAAATCCTCAGATTTAGTTACTGTAATGGGTTTATGACTTAATACCAAATACCCCATCGTCGCAGTCTCCTTCTGTGCCATGGGACCACAACACTCGCCTTCCGCAACCGAGCTGGTCAGTTGCATACCCGCTCCAGCTAAAACTTCAAATGCAGCTTCGTTTTCAGTCGATTAAGGCTTTAAAAAAATGATGGAGCGTTCAAGTGGGACAAAATCATCCGGAGGTAAAATACCCTCCCGATCGGATCTCCGGGGGAGGGTGCCCACAGGGACACCTCATCGAAGGTCGAAAAAACACCGACAAGTTAAATCCAAGAAAACTAATTCTTTCATCTACGGCGCTTGGAATGTTCGTACTTTGAACGACAGCACTCGCACCGATCGACCTGAAAGAAGAACTGCTCTAATAGATAGAGAACTTCACCGACTCAATGTTGACGTTGCAGCTCTCAGCGAAACTCGATTTTTGGAGGAAGGCCCTCTCACAGAAAAGTACTACACCTTCTATTGGAAAGGTCTTCCCACCAATTCAAGAAGGCAACATGGAGTAGGATTTGCCGTTCGGAATCAACTTGTATCCAACTTAACACAAGTACCACAAGGCCTATCCGAGCGTCTAATGCTGCTACGCTATGAGCTATCAGATGGCAACGCGGTAAATCTAATAAGCGCCTACGCTCCCACTCTGGATGCAAGTCACGAAACCAAGGAAAGCTTCTATCGACAGCTGGAAGAAACCCTCTGTAGAATACCTAAAACGGAACGACTCGTTATTCTTGGCGATTTTAACGCTAGAGTAGGGAGAGATGCAGACACCTGGCCAGGCATCATAGGCAAGAACGGTTTGGGCAACATGAACGCTAACGGTCAGCTACTCCTAACTAAATGCGCCGAACATGATCTAGTTATAACAAACACCATTTTCCGACAAAAGGATAAATTTAAAGGCACCTGGCGTCACCCCAGATCAGGTCACTGGCATCTACTGGACTATGTTATCGTACGTAGGAAGCATCTCAAGGACGTCCAAATTACAAAGGCGCGCATTGATAGCGAATGTTGGACCGATCATCGTCCTGTTGTCTCTAAAATGAAAATTGTTATGAGACCCAAACACCGAAGAACTCAAGTAAAACGTAGACTCCGTCTCTGTATTAGTAAATTGCGTGACCAACAAACCGTCGAACAGCTAAAGCAAAAAGTTCAAGAGAATTTGAGTGCACTAGAAGAAACCAATTCTGTAGATGTCGCTGCTACCTGGACACAAATTAAAGACAGTTTAAAAAGTGCGAGTGAGGAAATTCTTGGCACTGCAGCAAGTAAAAAACAGGAGGACTGGTTCAATGATAATGAAGCTTTTATACAAGAACTTCTTGACCGCAAACATACTGCCTTCCAAAACGCTATCAACCACCCCAATGACCCATCAAAAGCAGAAGCTTTTACCCAATCTAAGTATGAAACGCAACGCGAAATCAGAAGAATAAAGAACGAGTGGTGGGCAAGCAAGGCCAGAGAAATTCAAAGGTACGCCGATTCACACGACTACAGGAATTTCTTTCAAGCAGTAAAAGCAGTGTACGGCCCCAGTCGGAAAAATATGTGCCCTATTAAAGATTTAAATGGAAATTTCCTCAAAGAAGACCAGGAAATTAGAGCCCGATGGAAAGAACACTACTCTAACATTCTTAACCAGCAAAGTCAAGCCGATCACGATATTATAAATCTTATCCCTCAATATGACACCTTCAAAGACTTAGATAAACCACTAACAACGGAAGAGATCTTAACCGCCATTGGGCAGCTAAAAAATAACAAATCTCCCGGCGCCGACTCACTCCCAGCTGAGATCTTTAAAGCTGTGTCGTCAGAGCTCATACCCTACCTCAAAAAACTGTTTGATGTCGTGTGGGAAAGTGGTCAAGCTCCGCAAGAGTTTCGTGATACACTTTTAATCAACCTCTTCAAAAACAAAGGGAGCGCTGCGGACTGTGGAAATTACAGGGGTATAGCTCTCCTGGCTGTTGGAGGGAAGATACTCACTAAAGCGATGGCAAATAGGCTAACACCTGTTATGGAAAAGTTACTTCCTGAAACACAGAGTGGCTTTAGACCAAACCGAGGCACATCGGATTTAATCTTCACACTTAAACAGCTTCAAGAAAAAACACTTGAACATCAAGGAGAAATTCACATGGCCTTCATTGATTTAACCAAGGCGTTTGACTCGGTGGACAGGGAAGTGCTCTGGAAAATTATGTTCCGCTTAGGTATCCCTAGAAAATTTGTGGAAGTATGTCGCAGTCTACATACAAACAACAACGCCCAGGTTATGTATAATAATGAGGCAACCGAACCTTTCCAAACCCTCACTGGAGTTAGGCAGGGATGTGTCCTGGCACCCCTACTCTTTAATTTGTTTACCACTGCTCTAACAATTATTGTTGACAACAAACTGACAGTCAGAGGAATAGGTCTCAGATACCGTTTTGATGGCGGTCTCTTTAACATAGGGCGCTTTAGAGCTTTTACGAAAACACGAACACGATTCATTTGTGATCTCCAGTATGCGGATGACTGTGCACTTTTAGCCTCTACGCCGGAAGAGCTTCAAGAACTTTTAGATGTGTATGCCCAGAGCTATGATTCCTTGGGACTTAAAATCAACATTGGAAAGACTAAGATTATGTCAACTCCTCATCAAGTGAACCAAATAGACATTACACTTAACGGAAATTCTCTTGAAGTGGTGGATCAGTTCAATTACTTAGGCAACGTTGTTAATGACAAAGCAAACATGGACAGCGAGATTAGCAATAGAATTAACGCTGCATCTAGAGCACTCTGGGGACTTAGAGAGGAGAGTATTTGACAACCACGACCTTGCTTTGTCAACGAAAATGGCTGTCTACAGAGCAGTTGTCATTCCAACACTGCTATATGGATGTGAAAGCTGGGTCACTTACCGTCGTCATGTGAAAGAATTAGAACGTTTTCAGCAAAGACACCTCAGAAGTATGATGAAAATCCGTTGGTTCCATCACATATCAAACGTGGAAGTACTCAGGAGAGCAAACAGCCTTCCGATTGAGGTGCTTATTTCAAGAGCACGCCTAAGATGGGCAGGTCACGTTCATCGTATGCATGATAACCGCCGTCCTAAATGTACACTTTATGGTGAATTGCTAAGCGGTAGAAGAAGACGTGGCGATCAACGAAAGAGGTTCAAAGACGCTCTCCATGAAAATCTAAAATCCTGCGGTATTGCAGACGAGCAATGGGAACAACTTGCAGCGGACAGAACCGAATGGCGAGGGGTTGTGGCCAGCTATCAAGGAAATGTTGCTGCAAGAAGACCGAATCCAAGACCTAACCAGGTCTATGTTTGTCCTGACTGCGGTCGACATGTGCTCTCCCGAATTGGCCTCTATAGCCATAGTCGTGTGCACCGTAGATGAATGGGAATTACAATAGACTACACCTTTTACTTGTTTTTATTGTACATAATTTATCGACTGTAACATTTTTATACTCGGACTCGAGTAACGGCTAACGGCTAATAATACCAAATCTAATATCCCATCATAAGAATTTGTGACTGTATTGTATTGGCGAATGTCCATGAATTCGCATAAATTACGTAAGGCTGTAATGCGAGTGCTTGTGATCGGCGAATCATTAATATACATAATATATTCAGGAATATTTTTTTTCCCAGTTTTGGCTTTGGATATACTCCTTTAGCCAAGAGACTCTAACAAATAACAGAATTGATTCAAAAGGAAAAAACGTAAACATGCGTAGATATGTAAAGTCAGTCCAAAAAAAAAGAAATATATATATATACATACATATATACATATACACATATATACATACACACATATATACACATATTCATATAAACCCTCCCAACTTATTATCCCATGAAATACGGATTAAGGATCAAGGCAAGGAACACTCGTTTCACATCACGGGGTCCATCATGATGACTTCTGATAAACGAACATGAAATAGACCACGGATAAAAGGTTCAATAAACAAAGGCTAAATGGAATCACAGAGGAGACAAATACCTAAAATACTAACACCGCAAGTTTTATTATTTGATTATATCTGTATATTACAATTTCTGAGAAATTCCATGACAATAATCCTTAGTTTTGAAACTCAAAATATAATTTATACTTAGTGGCATGACAAGTTTTTTCTCTAATAATTTTTTAACAAAGATATTAATTTTCCGTTCGTATTTGGGGCAACCCAGAAAAATATGATTAATATCTCCCGGGCTCCCACATTCGCAAATATCATTTTCTTTAATACCGATTTTTGCGAGATGAGAAGGAAATCTTCCGTGATTAAAATGTAATCGGGTAATTGTAGTGTAAGTATTTCTTTTTATTTCTCCATTGTCGTAAAGTCTACTTGCTGTAATTCGTGGGTTCAATAAAAAGTAATTTGTTGGATGAACAGAAAATGTCTTTTTATAGTATGCATCCCATTCTAGATTGATTTTTTCTCTTAGAGACGTTATTATATCGCTGTAAGGTATCAAGTAAATTTTATGGTTGTAATCATCAATTGCTGACTTTGTAAGTGAATCTACTTTTTCATTATTAGACAAACCAGAGTAGGCTTTAACCCATATAAAAGTTATCTTGTAACCCAGATGAGTGAGCCTTACATATAATTTCAAAATCTCCACGAGTAAAGGAGAGCTATTAACATCTATGTGACTAAGGCCATTAAGCACGCTTAGGGAATCAGATATAATAAACTTACGACAATCTGTTTTCAGATAACAGTATTCTAAAGCTTTAAGAATAGCTGAAGCCTCTGCTGTGAAAATAGAAGATTGATTTGGAAGCCTATATTTGACTGATGTTTCAAGATCAGGGATGTAAATAGCGCAACCTGTACCATTCTCCTTTTTTGATCCATCTGTATAAATTTGCATTTCGTCCACGTATCGTTCAATGATATCTTTAAATATAATTCTATTGACTACTTCATTGTCTGTAAAAGGTGGTTTAATGACCAACGGGGCAACACAAATATCATCAAAACTATTTACAGTGTATAAAGAGGGCACTTTACTTTTTAAGACTACATCATCATAGGAGGAAGTATTACTAAAAGCCTTCGTTAAAGAGGAGGACTTTTCCTTAATACAATATTTATTGCTAAGATTTTTTCAGGAATATTAAAATCTCCAAGTATAAGTATATCGTCATTACCATTTACAGAATTAATATTGGACATTATATAGAATAATTCTTCATAAAAGTCGATGTTTTGGTTTGGGGGAATATATAAAGCTACAACATACGTGTTATGGGAACGGAAGTTTATTTTTATACCAATAGCGTCAATACTTGGAGATACTTTCGGCAGACTAAGTGGAATTGCAGCTAGTTCATTGTTTACGGCAATGAGAACTCCTCCACCTCTTTTCTTTCCTGTAGCCTCTAAGTTACGATCAGATCTGAATACAACAAAATCATTACTAAACAATTCCGAGTCAGATATACTGTCATCTAACCATGTCTCACCTGGTGTTGATGGGTTTTTAATGCGTCAAATACATTGTGTGTTTTAGTTTCGAGTCCACGAACATTTTGATAATAGATATTAAAATAATTGTGACTTTTATTGGAGGTATTTACAGAGGATAGACCTGTTGCTGCTGGTTGCTATTTAATGGAAAAAATATCTGATTTGTATTAAATTAATTTTTGCTTATAAATACTATATACATTTGTGTCTCAGCTAGCATTATTGTGATTGTCTACGCCGTCAATGAAACAATTTATGCATTTATAGTCCTCAGGAGTACTGTTACAGACATAGACATTGTGTTCGAGAGAACACTTAGGGCAAGCTAATTTTCTATTACAAGAAATGGAAAGATGATGAAAACCTCTACATTTGTAGCACAATTTTACTTCAATGGCGTCATAAACAGTGCAGCTATCAAACCCAATGAACAAATTACCCAAACTCATTACCTTGCAATATGTAAGAGATAATAATATAATAATGTTAATATAATAACGGTATACAAAATGAAGTGCAAATAAAATACAGAAACGGAGGGGACCGATTTGGTCAGAATATTAAGGAATTGGGACGTCGATATCAAGGAAGGTGGGATGAAAATATGATGGCTGATTTCTGTTGGTCGTTAAAAAGGGAAGTGAAACCAAGAGGAGTAAAACGCAAAAGAAAACCGTATTTTGATGTAAAAGAGTGCGATACCATAGAAAGAAATTTTCCTTTTAGGCTACAGCTTACTTGAAAGTCCAAGATTATATCAGATTCATTAGAATTTGTAACTATCCTCTAGGATTATCTAGGAGAACTGACCGATTGATGAGTTGATTTTAGATTCAACTGATTGAAAGACCTACCTTAGTTATACTATAGGAAATAAAGTCTTATTGAATTGAATTGGGTAGAGTCTAGATCTATCCATAAGAAAATGTGTCCTATTATTTTTTTGACACATTTTGAGTTTTTGCAAAAATCAATATTGGATGCTTCAAAGACTATTGACGAACTTTCACATAATGAAAGCAGCCACTGTATTCGTTGCAGCCAATCCTCAACCTACTAGATTATGTGAAGTAGAAGACAGCAAGACAGTTTGATCTCAAAATGTATCCAAAACACCCCAAAAAATATAGAATACACTTTTTTCTTTATTAATATTAGGAAAAAATAATCTAAATAGAATCCAAAAAAAAATCGCTACGACCAGTACTGCAATTTCTTCCTCTCCCTCCCACATTTTGAGATATGACACCGGAGGATTTTATCTTTGAAAATCCTCAAAATTAGATTTAAATTGAAACGCTTGAAAGCAGTATATAAATAAAATCGATAAATAAAAATGTAATAAAAATTATTACTTACTAGTTAGTTGTAGTCAAGAGCCAAGTAGAAAAGTATGAAAACAACAGCAAATAACCACTCACTGTAAATACCGAATAATTAATAATCAAAATTGCTAAGTGTTTTGTCGATAACAGTTCAGTAAACTGATACGAGTATTGGCTAGATGAATCATATAATCCACTGGCTGGAAGCTGCAGCAGATGTATTTCTATCGGAAATTTGAATTTGAAATCAACTATAACGGTAGTTTATTTGTACAAACCATCCAATTACATTTGTATTCTGAGCAGCAAAACTAGTTCTCTAACGTGTTTTAGACAACTTTGGTTGTTGTCTAATCACGCACCTTAACAAACTTGGTAACATTAATACAGGATGGATCAAAGTGGCAAATAAAGCATACTTTTTGGCGATGAACATACACATTTTAATAGTTGTTTTTGTATTTAATATGTGAAATGCTTGTTTAGCTCGCAAGAATGAGGGCGAAATCACTCCAGGAGTCTGATAGTAAATGGTTATTGAACCATAAAATAAGGTATAAGGTAGAAAACAATTTATTGATTTAATCTATCGTACAACAAAATTAAAATTTAATATTATAGTTGTCATCCTATTTCTGTTAATTTTTTATCTCCAGGTTACCCTACAAAAATAGTTAAAATATTTAATACAACATATCATTAGGAATAAGTTTTGGAAAATCTCACGGGAATATATATATATATATATTCCACGGGAATATATATATATTCCCGTGGGATTTATATATATATATCTGTTGTTTTTTAGGTTTTTGCGGGTGTTAAATGAAGTATTATTGTACTTCCGGGTGCTCTCCCGCGTCGATGGTCGACTCCTCCAGGAGTCACGGTTGTCAAAACGACGTTTCGGCAGAATCTCATCTGCCATCTTCAGATTCTCACTGAAAGCTGCCTACTGCTGCTCCTCGTTGCTCGAACTCGAACTGAACTGACGTTCCCCGCGTTGTGCGGTTCCTTATATATGCTGCCGTCTAGGGCGCGCCTGCGCATTGGGCTACGTGTTACCGGTCCCCCACCACCTGTGGTAGGCGTAACGGGCGCCTGAGTCAATCCGACAAGTGGCCTCGCTGAAACGTCATGCTCCACGTGACTTCTCGCTGGTGGTCGGGCATTCTCGTATCAGACTGGTACGAGAGCTGCTTAATCAGTCTTTCGGCTGGTGTTTGTTGCAATCGAAGCATTAGCGTTTTGTTGGTAATATGCGATTATTACACTTAACGCGCCAGGCTTGTAACTTGTAATTCAGCGCTCTGCGGGGCACATAGCCCGGAGAGTCGCTGTTGGTTGCAGTCTGGTTACATTCCTTATAGTAAAATAAGGATTTTATAGAGAAGCTTGCGACTGCAATATTATATTTTAATATTTCTGCTCTCTAGAAGCACACTTGAACTATGCTAAGCCCAGTCAGGCTATTTATTTTTCGATTGCAACAGACACTGGACCGCTGGATGGCGCCTGCTTACTATTTTACATGTCGCTATCGTAAAGATACCGAGATGTACCAAATGTCGTCAAATCCTCATGTCGTTCATCACATGCCTATCTTGCACTGACGAGAGCCAACACCTCGAAACTGCAGTCTGCAAGTGGTATGGGACGACTGGCACTAGAGCTTCTTGAAGTAGGATCAGTCTTTCGGCTGGTATTTTTTGCAATCGAAGCATTAGCGTTTTGCTGGTAATATGCGACTATTACACTTAACGCGCCATGCTTGTAACTTGTAAGTCAGCTCTCGGCGGGGCACATAGCCCGGAGAGTAGCTGTTCTGTTGGTTGCAGTCTGGTTACATTCCTTATAGTAAAATAAGGATTTTATAGAGGAGCTTGCGACTGAAATATTATGTTTTAATATATATATATATATATATATATATATATATATATATATATATACAGTATGGGGATCGCTATTAGGCGTATAGGGAAATCCTATATACTTATATACATGTGCAATACGGGTAAGAATGACATTAGATGTCGAGACGATGCAATGCGCTGTACGCTGGCGCTGCTCCGATTGTCGATGTTATGGATTTATTTATTATTTACTATATAGTAGAGGTAACCTTACGAAATTTAAGTATTATTACACTCAAAATAATATTTCTGTTAAAACAGATATATATTTAACAGAAGAAAAACTACAGCTAATTAAATGATACTATAGCGGACATTCACTGCGTGATACAATAAATTTATTTATTGTAGCGTACGAAAATCGACCCACTCCCACTTATTTTGAGAAAGATACTTTTATTTATTTTAGTTATTTGTTTATCACCAATAAATTAATATTTTGGGATGACACGTGGTAATTCGCAAATTCCTTATTTGACGACTGGTCACCTTCACTTTCCATTCCAAATACTTTTACTTCACTAACCGCAGCGGATCGACCAGCTGTCATGCCTATGCCCCATCATCCATTTCATATCAGCTCGTAATTCTAACCCATATTGTACATGTACATAAATGTATTGGATTTCCCTATACGCCTAATAGCTGTCCCCATACTATATAATATTATTATTATAGATATGATGTTCCATAATAATTATCCACTTCACTTAAATAGATCACTGATTTTAAATGGGATTTGCACTCTTGAGTATGTTTTTAGAGGATTTGTGTCTATAATAAGTTTTTATAATTCTCTGCATTTACCACCCACTTTTAATAAGTTAGCGAAACTACGTCGCTTTTTCTGACGGCGTTTTTATTCTCACGATTCGAAAATAAATATCCATCAACAATAATTTTAAAAATACAAGAAACTTTTTTGCTTTAATGGTTGTTATTTTTTTGACAGTTCGAAATAAACGTTTTGCATTGATTATCTAATCAAGAAAGGTCTCCCTAATATTAATGTCTTACATGATATCTACCTTTGAAGAATTCTATAACCATATAGTCGTTAAAACACTGCACAATGTTCAATGTACCGCACCAAAAACACCTACTGACGAAAATCATTAATATTATTCAATGGTTTTCTTATTGTCAAGTTAGTGGGGTGTTGGAGAGAGTTTAATATTGAATTGAAACTCCTACGCCCTTGGCTATTCAACTGTAAATGCACGTTTGTAGAATATGTTTTATTGTTATTAAATGCTTAGATGTTGAAAACTGTCACTGCGAAATAGTTCTTTGAAATTTTAACAAAAATCAGACCGTTTCTTCTGAGTTACTAATTACCATGCCCTTGTTCCAAATAGATATGAAGGTACTTCACAAAGCGAGACAATTGCATCCAAAATGTTTTCTAATATTTTAATCTTTTGATTGATCACATTCGGTAAAGAGATTAATCTAAGATTGTACTCGACTTTTAAATTATGTTTTGAAAGCACCCCGCACAATTCTTATTGAAATTGTGTCTCGGTAAAATAGTCAAAATTTTTGGTATGTTGTGGGCCTTGGCCTCCAGAAGAAAACATTCAATGGACACAGAAATTAACAGCTTTTGAGATAGAGGCATCTAAAAATAAACTACTTAATATGAGATTCAACAAAATCGTACAGCTTAAACCTGAAATGGAGCAAATTGTAAAAAATATAGACAATGGCAAACTGTTAAGATTGGGCTGAAATATATGGAGAAAAAAATCCAAACAACGCAATTATATATTCTATGAAAATATAAATTCAATTTTAAGGGAAGCAACCAAGATAATTTAAATGATACACAAAATCGGTAAACTCAAACCTTGGATCACCCAAGGCATAGGTACTAAACGGCATATGTTCTTATGCTGTAAGAAAACGTGATGAACTTAAACAAAAACTTCTCAAAAGCAAACATAACGTGGAGTGATATATAATACATATAATAGCCTGGCGAAATTTGTAACTAGTTACGGCATTGTTTGAGGACCTGCACACAATATATCTAGCCGCTTGAAGTAATACAAAATTACATATTAAGAACAATTTTTTACGGGTAAAATAGAGACAATTGCAGAAATATATTTGTGAGAAATTACTATACGTGAAAGGTCTATGCCGGGTGACCCGGAAAGTACCTAGCCTCCACTTTTTTCTACAGTTTTAAAAATAAAATTCTGAAATTTGGGAAATTAAATATAGGTCCAACAATTTTGTTTCTGAAAATTCCTTACCAAACGCTAACAGCTTTTCTTCCTGATTTTTTAAATTTGTTTTACCAATATTTTTCTGTTGTGCTTGTTTTCTCACGACCTTCGACTTTTCCAATTAAAAACTCCTACCGTAGAAAAGGATGATTCATCAGGCCATAATATTTTAGTAAAAAAATCGGGATCTTCATCCAACTTTTGAATCACCTAGCGGGAAAATCCAGCCTCTTCCTTTTATGAGCCTCTGGTAAAACTTGTACGGGTAAAATTTTATATGGTCTGTAGTTATTAATTTTTAACATACGTTGGATTTTGGAACAATTTTTACATAATTAGACTGCATTATTTATACTACATTTAGAATTTTCTAAAAAATAACAAAATATTTCAAATAAGCGAATAAATATGGATGGGCTTACCTTCGAAATGAAGCAGTATATCTAGCTGTTCTTCCTGATTTGCTTGAACTACACGCTTTTTCTACTAAAACTGGAGGTATGAGGTATTATATTCACCATTCGGTAAATATTTTTGAACGGATTTTTCTGATGGTATTGGACCATTACGATACAACACCCTATGTGCTATTTTCGCCGCATGTTTATTTATTTATTTTGCATGTAACAAGTAAATATTTGGACTCTTTCTTCCTCACTGTAAACCATTTTGATGATGTCATTAAGGAAATGTTACTTATTAAACAACAATTGTCATTTTCATAGCTCACTTTAATAATGTTATCTTTTCTATATCTACAGTAACTAGTTGAATTAAGGTATTCGACGTTTAATAACTCAAAAATAGCATAAGCTAGGGGTAACATATAATATATTTTTGAAATCAGGAAAAAAAGTCATTCCAAAAATTTAATAATACCGGGTCTAACAGAATCATGGTATACCCCCCGTTTCTCCTTTAGTTCTGAAGCTAATTGATTGACATTTAGGATATACTACATACATAATAAGCGGCACTTTTTGACATACAATTAATTTTTCCCGGTTTCTCCGGAAGTGAAATCGAAAGTTAGTGTACTTTCGATTTTTAAATGGAACACCCTATATATTATTGCATTTTTGAATTCTGCATAATTTTGTGAATCCAACGATACCAAATAAGTGACATTTCAAACATCAATTTTTTTAATAATATAATTTTTAGTTTTAAATTTAAGTATGCCATGACGGTTCCGATTTATTATAAACGACCCGTGTAATACTACAAAAATCGAAATCCCGTTAAAAACACTAAATTACGTGATTTATGAACAAATAAAATTCATCAACATTGTTTTTGGGGCAAAACTCAATTTTTTCAAATGGAAATATATCGGTACCGTGGTACCATTGATTAGTACTAATAACAAGGAATATATTCATATGCCCTTTTAAAATGTGCGATAAATACAAACAAAATTACGGCTAAACGAAAATACAATTTTGTTCTAATTAAATGCTAAGAAGTAACTAAGGTGGCTTTAAAAACAATGAAATATTTAGCTTGTCAAATATTTGTTGGTTTAACGGCGTTATTATTGTGTCTTTAAAAATTGTTTAAAATTCTTGTTAATTGTGTTCAAAATGCCGCAAATTTATACAAGAGATGAAAAAGTGGACATCTTAATTATTTATGGGGAATGTAAAAGAAATGCAGTTGCGGCTACCGACCTTTCTGCCCAACGATATCCTGATAGACAATGTCCAGCGAAAAATTATTTTAAACGTGTTGAAAACCAATTCCGAAGAGAGCCCAACAATGATCCCGAAGAAAACTTCATTATTGACGAAGAAACGGAAATTAATGTGTTGTCTCGAGAAGTTGATAAGATTGTTTCTATAAGGCAAGTTGAGTTTGAATTGAACATCAGTCACCAATTACTCCAAACAGTAAGCCGAATTTTGCACAAATACCACTATAAATCTTTTAAATACCAATTGCGCCAGCATTTGTTTAAGTGATTACGAACGTAGGATGGAATATTGCAATTGGATTTTGTATAATAACGTGCAGCCAAACAATGATTTTTTGGGACTGATTTTGAGAAAATCAAAATTTATTACGGGAGAGTAACTTTCAAGTTCGGTTCGATTTCAATGTTTGGCTTGGAATAATCGGTAGTAGAATCGTTGGTCCAATAATATTTAAAGGTCCTCTGACTGGTGCCAGATACTTAAGTTTCCTGGAAAATGAGATTGAGGACATTTTAGACGAGTTACCATTTAGACTTAGAACAAGAAATGTATTTCCAACAAGATGGCGCTCCTCCCCATAATTCAAGGACAGTAATTGATTACCTTCAACGGAGATTCGGAGAAAACGTAATTTCGACAAATGGTCCTGTGAGGTTGCCTCCAAGGTTACCTGATTTCACGCCCCTTGATTTCTTTGTTTGGGGTCATTTAAACAATATTGTCTATGCAACCGCCGTTACAACCCGTGAAGACCTGGAGCTACGAGTAAGACGATAGTTCGACATTTTTACTGAAATCCAGAGATTTTATGATTAAAAAATGATATCAAAAAATTTGAGCGCAAAATTTTTAGATTTACGTTCACTGTAAGCATTTTAAAACCAAGGATGGGCGCGAGGCTAGAAAACGTACCTGCGCGCAAGACTAGGCGGCGTGACGTCAGTAGCCAGATACGGTTACATGAATCCATATATTCTCCCTGCTACGGCGGAGCTTGCGTTTGGCTACTGATGTCACGTGGCTCATCGCGCACAGGTACGTTTTCTAGCCTCGTGCCGATCCTTGGTTTTAAAATGCTTATAGCGAACGTAAATCTTAAAATTTTGAGCTCAAATTTTTTGTTATCATTTTTTAATCATAAAATCTCTCGATTCCAATTAAAATTTTAAAAAAATACGAAAAATGTCGAACCTGCCTTTTAGCGAACGTTCTTCGAGAAACAGCTATGCGAGTTCAGAAATGCATTGACGTTAATGGACAGCATTTTGAACAACTGTTGTAATGTTTTGTGTTAATTTTTTGTATTCCAAGACCAGTACCATGAAAATAAATTGTATGTCAAAAAGTGCCGCTTATTATGTATGTAGTATATCCTACATTTCAATTATCAATCAATCAATAAATTATCTTCAAAACTAAAGAAGAAAAGGGGGGTATACCATGATCCTGTTGCGACCCCGGTATACAGGATTACCCATTTTAAAAAATACATTCTTTTTTTTGTTTCCCCTGGAATTTGCACGCTACTGTACTTTTGACAGAATTTTAACAAAATTCAGTCATCAGAACTTTCATTTAAGACTTTTTTTCTATAGACAATAATAACGATGAATTTATAATGAATAACCCCGTACCATTACTCCATGCTATAATTCCTTAAATTAATTGCAATTGAACCATCCCATAGTAGAGCATCTTAAGATTATTTTCATTTAAAATATATCCCAAGTATGATATATTATCTCGAAATAAAAAACAAGAGGATTTTATAGTAACGCATATAAATAAATGACCAAAAAGATCTTTTATACATTTTTTATTAGAAAACAAATGTCTTTACAACAGTAATAGAGATTTACATCAAAATTTTCAGTCGAAGCAATAATAATGTTCACTTTGAACTGGGGTCGCCATCAGTAACACAGCACCTGAAAAAACAAATTCTCATATAAAAAATTCTGATTTTCTACACCTGATAAAATTTCCAAGGCCCCCGATACGACACGAAAAAAGTCCTAGACGTTATAAGACGTGCCATACAGAGCAGGGAGCCGAGTATTATAACGCATGGGTCACAACGCTGTGAAGTATAAGAAGAGTTAGGATGTTATTACCATTTCTCTTAGCAAAAAATTTTTTGGGTTTTGCAGAAAAATGTAATGGACATTTCTGCACCAATTTCACTAATATTCTAAGGAATTTTATGTTGAACCCCGCGGGACTTATAAGTTGACGTTTCTCCATATTGGGGCATGTTCAAGAAAAATTTTTTACTCAGACACCGATGGCATATGGATACACAGCAATGACTTGTACTTACCAGATGGTTTCAGGCGAACTTCGAGGGGATCTGATACGTCAAATACCTTATTGTTCATGTTTGAATCTGGATCAAATACGTCCTGAAAATTGAACGAATCCTAGTTGTTATATATTACATAGAGCATCTGTTATTTAAATGCACGTATACAATATTGCAATAGATAAAAATAAGTAATTTATACATTTAAAATTTTTTTAAATGTGTCTTATTTTTAGTTTTACCATTATTATTACCAAACCTACTGGACTAATAAAATTGCCTCCAAAATTGACGAAAACATAGTAGGTAAATGACAGACATTGTAAATTCTGTTATCTAAGAATTGCAGATTTGATTGTTCAAAAGATTAATGAATAAAACCTGCCATGGCATCCAGGGTCCATGGTCAACCCAACAATCCACAAACATATAAATATGTAACTGATCTTCTAGCTTTAGGACAAACTTATCATAAACCCAATACATCACTGTGTACCGTGTGTTAGAAAAGTATGGAAACGGTGGAAAATCTCGCGAACAGTTTGCATAAAATTTTTCAAAACTATCTACTGATACCAAAATGACCTACCCACCCACCACCCTTTGGGTGGGGCGAGGGACAACCTTAAAATTTCAAATGGAAACCCCTATTTTTTATTGCGGAATCAGATTATACGGCAAAAAATACGTATATTTTATACCGGACATTTTTTTAGATTCTTGCATGGTGTCGCAAAAATGAAAAGAAAACATTACTGTTTCAAGAGTAGCGTCTTGTGCCCATAAAAAACGTTCAATTCAAAAACTGAAAAACACGTATTTGTTATTTTTACGAAATCTATCTAATGACATTGGATTCGACTCTCTCACCCCTAACAAAGTGGGTGGCGCGGGGACATCTTTGAAATTTGTAATGAAAATCCCTATTTTTTATACCGGATTCGGATTATACGGTCAAAAATACGTGAATTTTATATCGGGCATTTTTTTCGATTCTCGCAAGGTGTCGCTGCAATCGCAAAAAATTGAGTGGAAACATGAAGGTTTTGAACGCATACTTAAAAAAATACGAAAAGTAAAACTAGTGATCTCAGAGTGCATGATTTCCCGAGCTGTGTTGAGAACAGTGATTTTACACAGTCGTGCGGAAATTACAACTGTTAACATTCTGTAAATTTATTAGCAGTTAGTAATTTTCAATTTACATTTTTTAAAGGGCAATAAAAAACCTTTTACCTTACCTCTTAATTCAGCCACTTCAGACGAGTTCTTGATTCCAGCCAGTGAAGGCAAGGAGGTAACTCGGCCATTTAAGACAAGGCGAAGATTTCGGCCCGTTGAGGCAATTAGTTTACAGCTTAACTGCTACACTAGCAGGTTTTAATTTCAAGATTATAGCAGGTATTCAAAGTGGTGCCCATTGATTTCTTGGCATTGTCCGAGACGAACGTAAAAATTTTCAATAGCACTTCTTATCATTTGAGGCGGTATTTCTGCAAAAATGTTTATTATGCGTTGCCTCAGCTCTTCCAAATCACGAGGTTTAGTGAAATAAACCTTACCCTTCACGTAGCCCCAAACAAAATAATCAAGTGGCGCGAGGTCGGGAGATCTTGTTGGCCATTTAATAGTTCCTCTTCGACCTATCCATCGATTTTCGAAAGTACCATTCAAATAGTCCCTAACAATATCCCGATAGTGGGGAGGAGCCCCATCTTGCTGGAACCAAACATTATCGAACTCATCACCAGCAATCTCTTGTATTGCGGGAACTATTTGATTTGTCAACATTTCCAGGTATTTTTCTCCATTTAAATTTCCATCTATGAAAAACGGTCCTACATTTCGATCCCTGAGAACTCCTGCCCAAACATTTAATTTTTGTGGATACTGCGTGTGTGTTTCAAGCATCCAGTGAGGGTTTTCGTCACTCCAATATCTGAAATTATGGCGATTAACTTTTCCACTGAGTTCGAAAGTTGCTTCATCTGAGAAGACCAGTAGAGATGACAAAAAATTTGGGTTTTGGTTACTCCTTCCATCATTAATTCACTAAATTCAAGTCGCCGATCAAAATCATCTTCATTTAACTCCTGGTGAAGGTGAATTTTGTAAGGATGAAATTTCAAAAGTTTATCAGTTTCAAATTCTCATGAACTAAAAATGCACTCATATCAAGCTGTTGACTGGCTTTTCTGATTGATAACCTTCGATTTTCAACAAATGCCTGGGCCACTTCCATTTGTCGAGCTTCCGATGTTTCAGATTTTGGTCTTCCAGATTTTGGGCGATTTTTATTCGTCCTTGTGTCTAGGAATCGTTTGATGGTACGGGACACAGTAGATTTCGAAATTCCCACTTGATCTACACGGAAAGTTTCTTTGAATAAAATCACAACTTCATCATAGGACCTTTCTTTATCGCCCCACCCTCCCATCATTAAAAGAGAAACTCTCTCTTCCTTTGTTAAAGTAGCCATTATGCAGAAAAAAACGCGAGAACTAATGAAAAATGAAATAACTTTTTCCGTACAAAAGTGCGCTCCTGCCTCTACAAAAGTTGGAAGGAACTGAACGTTCTCGTTGAAATTTCACAAAACAAATACTGTTATTAAGAACACTTTAAAAAAACATTCATAAAAACCAAGATGTCACAGATATTGTTTTTTAAACTGAATGTTTTTTTGTCAACACGAGTAGCTAGAGTTTGTAAATATTTACAAACTTATGGACGCTTAAGGTTTATTTCAATTTTGTGCGATTGCAGCGAAACCTTGCGAAAATCGAAAAAAATGCCAGATATAAAATTCACGTATTTTTGGCCGTAGAATCCGAATCCGCCATTACAAATTTCAAAGTTAACCCAGCCCCACCCACTGGGTTAGAGGTGGGAGAGTCGAATCCAATGTCATTGGATAGATTTCGTAAAAATAACAAATACGTGTTTTCAGTTTTTGAATTGGACGTTTTTTTATGGGCACAAGACGCTACTCTTGAAACAGTAATATTTTCTTTTCATTTTTTGCGATTACAGCGACACCATGCAAGAATCGAAAAAAATGTCCGGAATAAAATTTACGTATTTTTTGCCGTAGAATCCGATTCCGTAATAAAAAATAGGAGTTTTCATTTGAAATTTTAAAGTTGCTTTAAAGGGTGGTATTGTGAAAGAACGCTATAACCCCGATATACTTTTCGACGTTGTAACAAAATCCGACTTAGGAAGTACTTCGTAAGAAAAGCGTGCTTCACGTAAAAACGCCGTGAAAGAGGTTTTTAAATCTTGTAAACATATTTTTGCTCTTCGGAGCATTTTTTATGTCAAATTTTCGCTAACTCTTCAAGGAGCGTTAATTTAGAAAGTGTAGCAAATGTCGCTGCACAGGGACGTAATGTCGCCCCGACCACCTAATTTTAGAAAGTATACTAAAATTAGACTTGAACTCCAAAATTTTCAAGATTAAAAACCCTTTTACGAATCCACGTTGTCAAGCACTGCAACTCTTACGAGGTATTGAATATGAGGACAAGTTAGTCCAACGACTATTCAAAGTATATCGGAAGTTATAGCGAAAATAGCCCTTAGCGACATGTGACCCCCATCATTTCCTAGCAGTCGGATTTGACGGGGAAAAGATGTGTTTTGACGGGGTTTGCCCTAAACCGGTTCCTCAGTGATTCGGAGTCAAAAAAGTATCTATACCATGTACTCACACGTGCATGGGATCTGCCTTGCCTGAACGTAAAAAGTTGTTATTGTAAAATACAATCGAAGTAGAGACGCTTCAAGCAATTTTAAGCTCCGAGGAGCGACCAAAATTAATGTGAATTAATAAATACGTTTATACGACAGGCAAGCAAAAGCCCACCAAAATTTCAGTTACATGAAACTTTTCTTGAATCTTTTTGTGCATCGTTAGCTTATCAAACTGCATATTGGATGGTAGTTGGTACCGTATGAATCGTCCCGTTCCTCACCATGTGTTGTACACGGGTCAGACCATTGTTTGTTAACATTTTCTCTTGAAAGAAGTTGTTGTAAAAACATAAATTTTTTAAAGATTTAATATATACATTTTGAACTTTATATTGTCTTTTAGTTGTGTTTTCTAACAAAATTCCTTTTCAGGTTTAATTTTAAGAGAGTGTGATACAGACAGTGTTAGATTTATAGTGTTACGACGTCGTCCAATTGATACCATCAGAGCAGCAGTTAAGCATAAACGACAGTAAGTATGATTTATTATATTATTCTCCGTTTGAAACAGTCGTGTTGAACCCTAAAAATTTTGTGAACGTAATATTTATTATTTAGAATTAAGAAAAGGTTGAGGAAAAAGAAAATTAATTTTTTCTTTTTCCTATTTTTTAAAATTTTTCTAAGTTTTTCGAGCAGAAAATACGTCCTTCAGACATCCATTAAAGCATGGATCGTTCACAGTATCAGTAGATGGCTTTTTGAAAATTTTTTATATTTTTTTATTTTTCGATTTGATGCAAACTGTTTGAGTATTTCCAGCGTTCCCATACATTTCTAACACCCGGTATAACAGAACTTACAGACTTATAAAAACTTACCGTTATATTGTACTTAGTAGATTTGTCGAGCCCATAATTTAGCAAACTAAACTTATGTAGATAAATATAGCCATCAGATCTATAACTAACAAATCCAATCGCCCAGGAGTTTAAAGTGGGATGCTTAGACGAAATAGGTTTTTTCCAAATATTAATTTTATTTTCCTGCAAAGAAATCAAAGATCTGAAACAAATTACACACCGGTTATAAAATAAAAGTTATAATTTTTAACAACCCTGTGCAAATAAACTATAGCCAACTCGGCTGCCCATTGGGTTGGCTACAGTGTTTTTGCAGTTTATGTTAACTTCAAAAATTCGCTCACGCCCAAACAATGAACAAATTAGTAAATAGTGAAAACGAATAATCGGACTATAATTTGGTTAAAATATAAAACACGTCATACTCACGTCGGTCAAAAGCTTTCCTGGAATTCCCAGCGGATCTTGATTAATGCTTATGGCTTGTTTATTCAACAAAATGTTTCGAAATTCTGGCTCAATAGTCCTCAAATCCACAGACATTATCAGAGGGGCCGCCAACAATGACCATATCGTCATTTGACTTTTACTTTCTTCTAAGCTTAGGCCAAAATCGCCGATTATTAACTGCAAAATATTTAATGAGTACTTATTAACTATATGATATACTGCCTAGACTATCAAAATTAATATCACATAGATGGGAAATTTTATTATAATTATTGCACATTACATAAATGGGAGATTTAGCCATAATATTTGTCTTGTAGTTATCGACATAAGAGTTTGTGTGATGGGGGACAACGTGTCTGGGTATATGGAAATTGATTTTGTCCAACAAAAAAGGAAAATCAATAGCATTGTGAATTAAATAGAAAAAATATTTGATGGAAACTATTTCGTGATGAAATTCTAATGAAACTATTTCAAAACGGTTCGTTAAAACGGACATATTAATTCCTCTCGAAGGGTAAATGCCATCTTCCTTAAAAAACAGATATTTAAGAACTTCATCTGAACTGATGTGAATATTATTCACGTGACATATATACCATGGATTACCTAAGATAGCGCAATATTCTAATATTGAGCGAACGTATGCATAATATATCAACGTTAGGCTAGAGGTTTTGCTACATCAGTTTTTTAACGTGAAGCCTAGCAATTTATATGAATTTGACACAGCTCTATTAATATGGGCTCGAAATGTTAGCTGGTTATCGAATATATATCCCAAATTCTGTGATAACGTAACATTTTTGAACATTAATGCATATATGGTTCATACTACACCAATCAGATATGGATTTCAGGCCATTCCGGATCATTCTTCAATCGCTTATCGTCCTTATCTCTCTATAGATTTTCAAATCATCCGCAAACGTTAACTTTGAACAGCTAATAACATCGCTAATATCGTTTACGTAAATGAGAAATAGAAGTGGCCCTGAATCGGAGCCTTGGGGTACTCCAGACGTATTAATGTGGTAATTTGAACGAAAACCCTCGTACTCGACAAACTTCCTGCGTTTAATAGGTATGGTGTAAATTAAAGTTATCTAATTTCTTTATCAATAAATATAGATCGATTTCATCAAAGGCTTTCTGAATATCCATATATACTGTGTCCACTTCTCCTTATTTATCGAGAATTTCAGAGACAAACTAAGTTAAGCAGGTTAAATTTGTAATCGTAGATTTGTTATCTAGGAATCCTTGTTGATGCAGAAAAATATAAGGTCCAACATTAAGATAAACGTAAATATATACCACTATTTTGAACAATTTCGCAAAATTACAGAAAACAGAAATAGGTTGATAATTTTGGAGTACAGCTGGGTCACCTTTTTTTACCACGGGAGTAATTTGTGCAATTTTCCACGTAGTAGGAAATGTAGCTGTTCTCAAGGTTAAATTATAAAGGAAAAGTAGGGGTTCTAACAAGACACGACAAGAATCTCTAACAAAAAAGCAAGGAATACCATCAATGCCTGAAGTAAGTTTGTCCTTTAATTTAATTATTGAAAACAAGACATTTAATTTTTAAATTCCAGTATCAAAAATATACAAATTTGTGTCATCAGAAAAAGATACATTTTGCAACATTCTAAGTCAATTTAAAAAATGTTATTTATGAATATTATAAAGAACAGAAGGCCTCAATATACTACCTTGGGTAAATTGTAGGTTTTCCAGAAAATGTTTCTCCAATAACGTCTGGTCGATAGTCGAGTGGGTTAAGGCGCGAGGTGGCTATCGCGATTAATCACACGGACATCGTACCACCGGGTTCGAATCCTGGCTCCGGCACTGTCGGAGGAAATGGTTGTATGTCCGCGTTTTTTCAATGTGTAACCCCCTTCCGCACAAACCCTGGCTTCTGGAATTGGGGTTTGTCTAATTTCTGTGGTGTGTATTTGTTATTTGTTTGTAATATTAATTATTTGATCATGATATTGTAAATATGATGGAATATCAAACCCAAAATAATATTTAAATTTTTTATAACAATGTTTCTCTGTTGAGTACTTCAAAGACTCCTTTAAGGTCTACGAAAACCATTACATTAACAAGACCTTTATCCATTGCGAATTTAAGATCATTAATTATTTTTTTTTAATGCAATTTCACAAGATTGCCTATCTTCTAACTGTTTACATTGTAGTTTAAAATACTTTGGTGTGACAATTCAGTATTTTTGGATTTAAACAGTTTATAATAATGATTCACTTATTAACCTCAAGCAAGTGGTTGAGAATAGGTATTGGTGCATAGTTGCATAAAGTAGTACTTTTCTCACCGTTATCAAGAATATACGTGTTATGTAAAGAGAAGTGAAAATATACATTCGCCGAAAAAAACATTTCTCTTTTCAAAAATAGGTCAATAATGGTGTTTGTAGGCCAATATCTTAATCAGTAGTGAAAAGAGTATTTTCTCAGTGATAGTAAACAAAACAATTATTTTTAGATGAACCTAATTCCCTTGTCAAAATTGATTGTTCAGTCTACACTTACAATGGAGCGACTGATTTTATCAAAATTATCAGCTTATTCACTTGGATTATGGAAAATCAATATTTATATAGAAGCGTATAGTTTTGTAAATTCTGACCTAATCTAAATAATATGTGGTTGTCGTGTCAACCCAAAACAGTTCCACCAATATAAGAAAGTCTCTCGGCCCCACCGTATCCTAGCTACATCTATTTTAATTGTGCACGATTTTCTAAAAAGTTAAGTGTGATGTAAGAGAAGAACAAAAACATCTGTATCTTCAAACGCCACAGTTATCGATTCTCCTTTGTATCTAATTCTATGAGAAATAATAAACAAGACGTGACTGTTCATCGTGTTCAGTTATTCAAGAGAGTTTGAATGTGGGTAGAAAAAAGAAAGTGGATTAATTACTCAAATTCAAATTGCAAGAGATCTATAGGATTTCATGGCATTTTCAAAATAACCTTTTGCAACTGCAAAAATAATTCTTGCTAAAAGAATTAATCCGGTAAGAGACTATGCTTGAGGCACTCTTCAAAATGTGGCCAGTGTTATGATTTCAGCGGCAGTCATTGTTGCAATGAAAAAGTGGAAGAAGAAGAATATGAAATTCATGAAGCCAATATTTTTCAATGAAATTAGTTTTCCTTAAAATATACGTAATTATAACGTAGATTCGATGTCTTTTATTTGATTGTGCTTGATTTTAATGAACAAATTACTTATAACGCCGTTATTTTTGAAGATACGGAAAAAGCAGGTAGAACAGGAAATGTGTATTTTTTACTACTTTCAGTATTTTTGATAAAATGACTGATTTTGATGATGAATTGATAATTAATGAGCTAATTAATTGAGTAATGAAAAAACCTGATGGCCCTCGAGCCAATCGACGGTACTATAGAAAGTATGGTAATTGATATTAAAAAACTTCTTGGAGTTCCTACTCCTGTATAAATCAGAAGGTTAGTGCTTGTTTTTACAATGATTTTCTAACAAAAATAAGATTATAACGAAAATAGATTACCATGTCTGGGTCATTCCAGTGGCCAGGCCCGGCAAATTGGGTCAAATAATCCTGATTCTCTGCAAACCAGTTTGCAATGTCTTTAACGTCTTCCCAAGCGTCATCAATATCGCCATAGTTTCTCCATAGATTGCAGTACTCTACTGCGACCGAATAGTTAGCCTGCAACGAGAGTGTTTGGTTTCAAATTTTAGAATAATTTCAAATGCATAAGTTGTCCCAAATTAGTTTTCCAGCAATCTTTGTCATGGAAATAGCTTTAAGGGTGAGTCAAACATTAAGGTATCAATATTTTAAAGTGATTATTAACTCTTATGAGGAATTGAATGGGAGAAGATAGAAATATTCCTATATTTTGATATAATTTAGTCATTTCGTGACTATGTACAATAAATTCAATGATATTGTATCTATAACAAACTTACGTCTAATTCTTGGTACGCTGGGAAACTACAAGAAAACGCAATGGGTCGGCCTGTGTTATTTAGATAGTTTGACATTTGTATGTACCCTGAAACACATAAAAATATTTTAAGAACCGGTTTACTTCCCTGTTCCTGCCTCAAAAGAATAACGTATACTTTAAAATTATATTCCCAATTGTATCTATCTCTTATCTTTTCACCTGTCTCTATATATGGCATTGAGCAAAAGTAATTAATAATTGTTATAGCTGATGAAGTACTCTCTTCCGGATTTTGCTGTGGTTATCGTATTTAACTTGACATACTACCAGCTGCTTCAGGATTCCAAAAACTGAAGTTGTGTTCTGCTCCCCATTATATACCTCGTTTCGCTGCTTATGACTTTTTAAGCATTGGGAAAGGGAAAATGCAACCGTTACTAACTCCCATTCTCCCATTCTTAAAACATTCATTAAAGGTGTTTGTTAGTTGGAGAGTTCATGTGGTAATAGTTATATTGGGCAAACAAGGTGGAGTGTCTAGTGCAGAAGCAGAGATCACTAAAAAAACACTAGACTCAGATATACAGTCGATAGTGACAGAACATGTTCGTCTTAATATTAGGCAGACATATTACCCAAGGGTTATTAGAAAATCTTTAGAAGTTGTGAGGAACAAGAGCAATTTTCGCAAAACAGTTTCTATTGACTGAGTAACACATGAAGACTAGATTTGCCGAGTACCGATGGTTTAGATAGGCATTATCAAGGAAGCATGTCGAATGGCCAGGAAGAAAGGCAGCGCTGTGGTACATAACAAGAGGCAGAATACAACACATTCAGTACTGTAAGTAAAGTTATTATTATTTACTTTTGTCTGCATTGTATATCACATTATTAGCAGATATAACTATCAATAATTTTCTTACCCTCTTCCATATCATCCACATCCGTGTAACAGCCATCTAGTTTTAGATAATCGACACCCCAGTCTGCAAAAGTTTGGGCATCTAATTCTAAATGATCGATACTGCCAGGGTACCCGCCACAAGTATATTTTCCGTAATCTCCATATATTCCAAACTTGAGACCCAGATCGTGCACCTAGAAATAAAACATTGCGTTACAATTATTATTTTGCAGGTTGAAATTTAGTGATATAACAATCCAAACTATCAAGACCGCCCAGAAATTCGGTACATTAAATTATTTCCTATTATTATTATTACATTATTTTTTATTGCTATACATTTTTAACCTTACCATAAAATTGTGGGAGGTTACTAAAATTGGTCCAAAATCGAAAATTGAGATAACAAAATCTTTTCGTTTTGAGGTCCTAGAAACCCAAAAAAGTTTTTTTTGAAAATGGTCTGTGTGTGTGTGTATGTGTGCTAGCACGATAGCGCCGAAACTAATGAACGGATTTGGAAGATCTGAAAAGGTTTTGGTTGAGATTGAATTACGTTTAGTGCCATTTTGGCACAAGTTGTTTATGTTATAATTACTTACAATTTGCAATCAAATCATTGAAAGGCAGTTAAAATTCCGGTTTCAACGATATATCACACTTGCAACCTTTCGATTTGGTTTCTGTGAAAAGGAATTAAAAACATGGCAAATGTGAAGTATAAGATCGCTTTTCGCGTGGCACGCTCGGGAACTTTCTTCTTCGTCTTTCTCATTTCTCATTTCTCATTGAACGCGTTCCACTAACAGAAATCCCTATGCTCGGCAAAAGATTAGACTTGCTGTATATTTTTATTATATAAACAGCATATTAAAAAACAATATGATAACTACAGAAACTACAATCCATATATCTACTTACATAATCAGCAAGATGCTTTATTCCATTTGGAAATCTCTGAAGATCCCCTTGAAGTCTATCGTTTGCATCTCGAGATTTTGAGGACCAGCAGTCATCGATTATAATATACTCATATCCAGCATTGAGGAAACCACCCTCCACCATCTTATCTGCCATTTGTTTAAAAAGGTTTTCGCTAAAATTAGTAGATTAAGTAGTAGGTGTAACACATTATTCTTCATGTAGTTTTATATGACCTAAGACTAATTTATTTTTCAAATAATATCTACACAGTGTTTCAGTTTAATTATAATTATAGTATGGTATATACAGGGTGACCCAAAACTCCCGCCTTCCCCTTTAAGTGCTAATTCTAGATGCAAAAATAGTAAGAAAAGTTCCTATAAACATGTGTCCGGAAATGCTTCCTAAGGGAGCTACGGCCCTCTAAGGATGGCGCAAGAATAGGTGTTTTTGCTAATTATCTCGAAAATGATTTGGGACAACTTTATGAAACTTGGTTAACTAAGAAGAAGTGTCCCAATAAGTTGGCCTTCTCGATCGCCGGATTTAAATCCGATGGATTATTTTGTATGGGGTTATGTAAAAAATTTGGTTAATTATAATGAAACAATTAGTGAGGACGACATGCGAGCCGACATATTGCGGTATTTGACACTATTACCAGGGAAATCTCGCAAAGAGCCACAAATAATATTGTTCGCCGTGCTGAGACCTGCATTGAGCAGGAAGGAAGGCATTTTGGTCACATTTTGTAATAATAATAATCTTAATTCAGGTTGTTTTTTAAATCATAAATATTCATTAAACTTTTGCACCATGTTTCTTTTACCACTATTGCCAAATAATTGAAAATAGTTCTTTTAGGAAATCATACCATAACAGATAATCATATCGAGATACTCCTGTGAGGTGTACTCAGCCATTTCTGTTACTGAATGACATACGTCTACTTTGAAAAATAAATAATGCGCATTTAGCAAAGGAATACGCAATATTTCGTTTAGACCGCTTTTACTCGAAAACGGCTTGCCATATGGCTAATTGTAAAGAGGATCTTTTTTTTGCAGAATTGATCAGGGAATCATAATCATGGATTAAAATACTAAAAATGTCAAATGGAAAAATAAATATGTAGAAACAAAGAACACCGACCCCTCGTTTCTCCGCCCCTGGATAAAATTAATTTTGGCTAATACTGTAAAACAATAACCTTTAATAATCGAAAATAGTTAACCAAGTTTCATAAAGTTGTCCCAAATCATTTCTGAGATAATTAGTAAAAACACCTATTCTTGCGCCATCCTCAGTGGGCCGTAGCTCCCTTAGGAAGCATTTCCGGACACATGTTTATAGGAACTTTTCTTACTATTTTTGCATGGAGAATTAGCACCTAAAGGGGAAGGCGGGAGTTTCGGGACACCCTGTAATTAATTTTAATTATTGTGTTAAATCGGCAGTTATTGATCGGAAGAAGGCAACCTTTTTCTAATTTTCTTTCATTTTCTTTCATAAATAATCAATTTTTCGAAGCCGTTGACTGCTGATCTAAAATAATTACTAAATATTTAACTTTTATCACTTATATTCAACTGTTGTTTCATTAATGTGCAGAAACTATTGACTAATATTTTTGGCAACTATACGTTTACTTCTTTCATCATTGAGTTTCAATTTATTTGCACATAAAAGTCTAATTTAGTATACAAAACTCTTTATTCGTTATATCCGTAACTTCACTGTTATTTTTTCCAGGCACAGAAATTAATGGAACATCAGCAAGGGACACTATTTATATGATTCATATATACAATAAATAAAAGGGGCCCCAACACAGTACCATGCGGTACTCCACATGAAGTAGCAATTTTAGTAGATGTCCTATTGTTCACGTTTCTAATAGTACCTACATCAATTAATTTTCAATTCATATCAAAGGTAGACACCATATGCATTTGACTTCTTAAATAACCTACGTCGATCAATATAGTTGAAATCACGAATGTTGTCTTTCACGTCATGAATTTATGTACGGTCGTGAGCAAAAAAAAAGGACAAGTCTTATAACAGTATTTTGCTAAAATCTAGTTGTGTACATCTAACTTTAATTTTTGTGACATTGTCAGTTAGTTGTTATAATTTATTGCAAGTGTGCAAAAAACTAATATGCCTCATATAAGCGATTTAGTTAAATCTGGAGTTATTGCTAAAGCAGAAGATGGATGGTCAATGAGACAAATTGCACTACGTTATAATATTGACAAAAATTCGGTGTGTAATATTTTAAGAAAGTGGAGAAAAAACGGAATGATTAGTAGAAATCCTGGATCAGGGCGTCGAAAGATATCAACTCAACATCAAAATTTGCAAATGGTAAATGCTTTAGTAGAAAATCCATTTTACTCAGTTATTCAGGCTGCTGAAGAAACGAATTTTCTTGGATCGGGTAGTACTGGTCGCCGGCGAGTAAGAGAATCAGAGCTACGCTGTCATGCAGCAGTACAGAAATACTTACTTAAAGCTGAATATAAAGAAACTCGAGTAGGATATGCGCTTGAATTTTTAGCGCATGATGTAAGTTTTCGGAACAATGTAATCTTTACAGACGAAAAACTTTCCAGTCAACACACAGCGGTCGTATTCGTGTTTACCGCCCTCCGAATTACTCGATCCGTTGAGAAATATATATCTAACAATGATAAAAGTGGTAGATTTTCCTTCAATATGCGGCTTGAATATCAGCACGTGGTCCTGGTGTTTTGTGGCATATTGAGGAACGATTTAATAGTGAAACGTATATTAGGATTTTAGACAATATTGTGCTCCCTTCTGTGTCACAATTATTTCCTAATAATGAGGTCATATTTCAACAAGACAATCGTTCCGTTCATACTGCTCATACCGTAACTAACTGGTTTCAAGATAACAACATCAATGTTCTTAATTGGCCCAGTCATAGTCCAGATCTTAACCCTGTGGAAGAAGTATGGGGACTACTCGTAAGAAGCATCCAAAAGCGAAATGTGAGACCACGGAATACCGAAGAATTACTGGAAATTGTAAATAATGCATTGGAAAATATTATTACTAATGATTATTGTATAAGGTTATTTAATTCTATGCCAAACAGACTTATGGAAGTTATAAATAGAAATGGTGCAAAACGAAATATTTATAGTTAGTTTCTTGTTAAGTAGGATATCCTTTGTCCTTTGTATGATTTATTCCTTTAACTCAAAATCATAGGGCTGTAAACGAAGAGCCCAACGAGCTAAACGACCTTGAGGGTCTTTTAACTGTTGTAACTACTACTGAATAAATGACTGCGATTGCCTCGTGCTTAACCGAACTATAATTTCTTTCTTGTCGAATTAATGATCTTGACAGAAAGCAAATGGCCTTTTCACCATCAGGAAATTGTTGACTGAGTATCGCACCAATGCCATATGCACTGCTGTCTGTTTGCAAGATGAATGTACGAGAAAAGCCACATAGAAAATTAGCTTGTAGTATTAGCGCGGGGGGTGGAGGTGGTGGTGGTGATAATAGTGACAGTAAAAGGAATTATAAATAATATTGTATTGTTTCTGAGTGTCAAAGCACCACGGTGAAAACACCTATTAAAACATTCATTACTGTTCCTAGGGATTTAAAAATGCGAAGGAAATGGCAACAGACTATGAAAAGAGAGAAAAGACTTACTACTAAATCAACATACTTTGTTGGTGAAGATCATTTCAATGTATCTATATGTTAAATTATTTACTATTAAATACAGAATTAAGTAAATACTAGCAATTTTTATAAGTCTTTTTCATTTTGGTTTAAAAATAAGTGAGAAATACGCTACTTCATATTTCAACACCGAACTGCTATTATACAGGGTGTAACGCAAATATTTTTTAATTAATTATAAAATTTTGATTGTAGGGGAAAATTGCAAATTTCATGTGGTCGTTTTATACACTGTTTTTAAAACATATCCCTTAAGTTAATAATACCCCTTTTATTAAATTTGTTGTAAAATTCTTTAAGGCTAGCAATGAGAAAAATCTAAAATAATATTTTATTTTAAGCTCGAAAAAGACATGGAAAACTACATGTATTATAAATTAATGAACAATGTTCATATAAAAATGAGACCTGATGTTGTGCCACACATTTTTGATTGTCGTATATTAACACATATACTTCAGAGGATCGCGGGTTATTTCTTAAAAGGCAGCTCCAAACCATTCTTGAAGTAATTAAGACTCGACGTTGATGTGTTTGTGTTACGCGACCGTTTCGTGTACTACTGTGTGACGTCATGATGTTAGTAGCACCGCGCTTCCAATACGCCCTTTGAAAGTCGTATATTTCGAGATCCACTTATCGGATTCATCTGAAATTTTCGATATCGCCTAATTTTAAGTAATACTTTATCCACAAGAAGTAACAACTACTTAATAAATCTCATTAAATGAGCCCGGAAGCTTTGAAAAAATCTTTGGGAGGGGTAAGTTGGAATAGTGAGCCGTTCACAGTTTAAGATTTCTTGGTTCTACAGTACAATAATATAATTTAAAATCGATACGAACTTGATTAGTATGAAAAATCTATCAAGAACTCTTTATTCACAGCATAAAGTGGCATAACTTATGTTAAATTGATATAATACTGATTGGAATTGAAAGATAGAGTAATTTTATTGTTAAAAAAATAAAAATTGCCGTCAGCTGAATGTTTGTGGGTGGAAAGATTGTCAGTTCATTTGTCAAGGTGACTATGCAACGCTCAGATCTACTGAGCGCGCAGCATATTTATGACGCTGACTGAAGGTCTTACTCCCGAACCCCCGTTATCAATAGCTGACGATTTTCTCTATTATTATAAATGTATAAAAATTCAGCTGTATAAAATTCATAAGGTATGAAATAATTTTATACTCGAACATTTTCAATATGGTTCATATACGTGATTGACGTATAATCCCCTCTCTTCGATACAGCTGACTATTATTTTTTTGTTGAAAACGATCTAAAAAATCATCTCATAATTTTTGGCACGGTATGAAAATACTCGTAGCGTAATCTTTTTTTGCAACTTTAACATGCTGTTACCTTTAGCTTCACCACGCGTGCGGTAACGTGCATTTGGCTGATTATTGAATATTAATCAACTGCTAAAACGAAATTTATTCGTTATAAAATTCATCGAAAAAATACAGCGTTTCCCCCCGTACTATATGTTAAAGTCTCCAATTATTAAAACATTACTTTTGCATATGTCTTCAGTTTCCAATTATTGTCGAAAATCTAAAAAAAATTCTTGATTTCCTTTATTTTCTTCAGGGTTCTCATTAGCTGTTTTCATATTTAGACCAGAAAGCACAACGAATGGACACTTTCAAATTTTCTTAACGCTGAGAAGTTTATTGATTTTGACTAATTAAAAAAAAGAACCATTATAGAAGGTTTATCGAAAAGCTACTTGAACAGGACAACTGAGATTTAGACGGTCCAAGTAATCGTTCTTCTAACTTTCACAGAGCTAATTTCCCGTCTCATAATATAATTTAATTGTCAGTATCGACTAGCAACTTCTCTTTCTCTCTCTCTCTTACGATATAAAATAAGTTATGTTTCGTATTTGATCTATACATGACGAAATTTTCCGTCGCCAATGAGAAAATTCCGTGGTATAATTTGCGGATAACAAATAACATCAAGTTTAAAAGCTAAATATTCGAATGCTTACAAAATCATGGTGATGCTCTGACATTCGATGAATTTGAAATACTGAAATCTAGTATAAAGTTCGACAAAATTGCTTATAAGGAGGAATTTTCACACACTTTCAATAGTATGGGCTATCTAAAAATACTTACCTGATACAGTCATCCGGATAAGCCTGACAATCTGTAACACATCGAAATCGTTCCCAGTGCATCCAGCCCATTGGAGGGGTCAAAGCTAATCCATTGTTGAGACATTCAGAAAAGTTAAGCTTGTTGACTAACAAAAATAACAAAAGTGCAAGTATTGTAAGCATCGCTAAATATACTTTGTTTATATTGTACTAATATACAGTAGACTGGTGCATGTTTTTTTATATGATCTATATACAAACAATTATTATCTGGCACAAATTTGATTAGATTAGATTAGGAAATTATTAACCCATTTATTTGACTTCCGAGATGCGTTAAGTAACACTGATGAGAAACAGGTGAAATTTGGTGTACAAAATTAAATATATCAAAGACAATTTTTTGTATATCCGGTGTAACAGAATCATGGTATATCCTGATCCCGTTACGCTCAGTATATGTCTCTGCTAGCACAGGATTGTAAGGGTTTGAGCCAGACATTCACAATTACAGTGTGAAGTCTGTAGTATAGTCGGATACAGTTTTACTGGGTAATCAAAAAATGCAACAAAAACTTTACGAGCTAATTATTATTACTGCCGATGAACCATTCGGCATGGTCTCATCAAATACGCCGACGTACATTAAAAACTTATAAAGATACTGATTCAATTCACAGGCCAGACAGTAACAGAGAGTAACGATATTTTAATGAGGTCGTAAAGTTTTTGTTGCGTTTTTTGACTGTCCAGTAAAACTGTACCCGACTCTACGTTTCCTCACTCTATATGCCTGGCAATTAAACAGTATTAGCATAATTAGCCTGTATTTTATTAACTATATTTTTACCAATATTGGTGAAAAAATTTACGAACTCATCAGCTTGCTAGGGAACTACTAAAATATCCCAACAAGAGTACAGCAATGGACTACCTGGCAATGTCCAGAAGGAACCTACGTTTTATAACGGGAATCCAGACTGGACACTGTCCGTTAAGGAACCATTTCCATAATATGAGATTAAGTGAAACGCGTATCTGTAGAGGTTGTGAACAAGAAGATGAGACGGTTCAACATGTACTCTGTGACTTTTCTGCCGTCTCATCAATCAGAAAATCCATTTTGGGAGAAAGTTGGCCTACTTTGGCTGATGTAGGGGAGATGCCCCTCACCACCTATTTCACAAGATTAGGTTGGTTGGAGGCCTAGGCGAGGGTCTGCCTACAGGGAGGATGTACAAGAGGCCCAATGGGGCCTAAGTGCTTCAATAATTTTTATTGACACCCTCCCAACGAATTCCAGATTCCAGGTCTCGACGCCAGCTTTTTGATACCGTAAAGATTTTTTTTTATATGAACTGAATATTTTTCAAAATGTGTTCAAATTTTGGTCAAAAATATGCATTTATTAATTAACAATTTGCTAAAATTCGAAAAGTTGAATGTCTTCAGTCTAGTTTGACCAAAATAAACTTTATTTAATTAAAATACAGGTATTAAAATTTTCTTTTTGATCTGATAATAAATTTTCAATTTTTTTTTCAAAATGGCCGAAGAAATAAATTTTTGTTAATTGGGTTTTAAACTAATCCAAAAAAAATGGCCAAAATAGCTTGAAAAATGCTTTCTTTACAGCATCAAAAAACATCGAGACCTAACTTTTGGAAAAAAAATTATCCGTCTTGGACTTAATGGCATAAAATGGCGGCCAATTCAAATTTAAAATAACAAATTCAATTGCGCACACTGGGTTTAATATTTCCAAACAATTTTCAGGGTGTTTTTTGTTAAATCAAAAGGCATATTTTCTGAAAGTTTGAAGCTGTTCGGTTCATCCAGCGGCTCTGGGCAGCAAATTGAAAAAAAAAAAAAATTCTGGCCAGTCTTTTAACTTTTGTAGGTTATGGTTGCGCTTCTAAGACCTACATTAAACGTAGATTTGTAGAAAATTTAATTGTAAAGGTTTGGATTTCTTTTTGTCCCGATCGGACTTATATATCTCGAGTTATTCACATTCTTCGGTTGAAAAACGCGGTTAAAAAATTAAATTGTTAATAACAATTGGAGCACAAGATCTTTGAAGTACAAAAATTTTTTGGGTGTTGCTAGGCACCTCTCCAGCAGGATCCAACCATAAAATTGCTTATGGAAAAAGTTCCTTTATATTGACTTTTTGTGCTATTTTGACTATTATTTGTAGCTATAACAACTAACTTTCTGTTTTGCTTTTCTCAGCTCCTGTGACGCTCTCTATAGCTTGTTTCTACTGATATGTGATAAATTATTGTCTTCTGAAAGTTGCATAAAATTTTGTTCAATGTTGGAATTTCTTTTTTATAATAAAATGAGTGTAATTTTCTGAGATTAATATTTCTGAAATATATAAATAATATGTTATATTTCAATGTGTGCGTATTTTGAATATGAATCTGACGATGAATAAAATAATTATAATCTACAAACAAACACAAGACTCAAATCCAAAGTATTCAATGAAACACCGGGTATAATTTGCTCAATATATTTAATAGAAGGAAAATTTTTAGCGTCTGTAATTTCTGACCCAGTTAGAAACTAGTATATTTGGAGATAAAATCGAGTGTGTGTAGATTAACGCCTGGGGGAATAGTTCGTCTTTATTTTGGAAGCGAATATTCATTTCATTGTCAATGATGAAATCAACTATTAACCTTTACCATATTTTGCTTGTAGTGTATTGCATTAATCGAGCTTATTTTACCATTTAGACAAACATTTTATATAGAGCAGTTTTAACGTAGGACACATTGTTTTTAGTAAGTTAAGGAAATAGGGCGTAAAATTTGATTTCTTTAAAGAGATGAAAAAGCCATACATACGAAATGCTGCATCCCTGTTAATTTTTATCGTGTAGGCATGTACTGAGTATTAAAATTTCGTGTCCTTTAAAAAGATCTGACATTTTGTCCTAAAAAGTTTATTTTTAGAGATACTTGCAGAAATACATACCTCACTTCCCGCACCTAGAACTAAGAACTACAAAAGGAATTACCATTATCCTGAGGTAGACTCATCTGCTCTCGGAAGAGTAAGTGAAAATGAGCGTATAGCTCTTTTTCGCGTGGGGATGCGCGGGTAATGTTGCTTCGATCAGATGTCATGAAGCGTTCTTCCCGAAACTGATTCACTTCGACTATTAGTGGAGTATCATCAGGTGGGCAAGTATATCCATTTATTAACTTTTAATCTTTGCTGTGTTGAAATCGGTTAGAGTTAAAGGTAAGGCCCTTTTGACATTTTTACAACAAACGATCATATTCAATATCTAGCATCAGGTCCATATTTACATTGCCATGAACTCGAGGAATGTAAAGTTTTATATATATATATATATATATATATATATATATATATATATATATATATATTAGTTTGTCAATACATTTTTTAGTATTTACTGTTAGATTTATAGTGTTACGACGTTCAATTGGTACCATCAGCGAAGCAGTTAAGCAAAAACGAACAGTAAGTATAGATTTTGTATTATTCTTCGTCTCAAACAGTCGTTTTGAACCCTTCTTTGTGGACATTTAATATCCACTTTGGAAAATATAACAAAAGTCCTTCAGACGTGTAAAGATGGATCGTTCACAGTCGCACTGGTCACGTAGTTTAGTTTTGTTCTTGCTAATGGTTGTTTGATGTTGAGAGTCAAAGTCAAACCTGACATACTTAGTAGATCTCAAGAAAGGGGGTTGTCGAGGAGGATTTGGTATTAATAAAACCTGTATCAGCGCATATTCCACCTCGTTCTCCAAAATTTACAATTAAATTTAACACATCCTCCATAGCTGCGGAAAATTTGCTTTAAATTATGGTTGTTTGTTTGTTCAACAATATGTTCTATGAATACCCAATGTTACAGATTATAGAACTCGAACTGTTAATTGTCATTTTATACACCAAATCTGTCAAATAGCATCTACCGCCACCCACCTCCTCCCAATATCACCGCCAATACCACTCCCATACTATTATGAAAGGGAATAAAAAATATTAAAATTAGTTAGTTAGTTAGTTAGTTACCCCCTCTACTACCCTCATTGCCACCCTCACCTTATTATTAAAGGGGGTAAAAAAGTATAATGTGATTTAGTGTATATACAAAAACGAAACGTCTAAAATTTTTTTTTATCGTTAGCTACCCCCTCTACCACCCCCATTGCCACTCTCACCCTATTATTAAAGGGGGTGAAAAAAATTAAAATGTGATTTAGTGAGTATACAAGAACGAAACGTCAAAAACATTTGTTTGGCGTTAGCTACCCCCTTTACCACCTTCATTTCCATCCTAACCTTATTATTAAAGGGGATTTAGTGTGTATACAAAAACCAAATGTCTAAAAACGTCTAAAAAAATTTTGTGGCGTTAGCTACCCCCTCTACCACCCTATTGCCACCCCCACCCTATTATTAAAGGGGTAAAAAAAAATTAGATGTAATTTAGTGTGTATACAAGAACGAAACGCCTAAAAAAATTGTTTGGCGTTAGTTACCCCCTCTACTACCCCCATTGCCACCATCACCCTATTATTAAAGGGGGTAAAAAAATTAAAATGTGATTTAGTGTGTATAAAAAAACGAAACGTCTAAAAAAAATTTTTAGCTTTAGCTACCCTCTCTACCACCCCCATTGCCATTCCCACCCTATTATTGAAAGGAGTAAAAAAAAATTAAAATGTGATTTAGTGTGTATACAAGAACGCAACGTCAAAAAAAATTTTTTTTGACGTTAGCTACCCGCTGAACCACCCCCATTGCCATCCCCACCCTATTATTAAAAGGAGTAAAAAATTAAATTGAGATTTAAACCAAGGGCCTCTAAAATTTATTTTGGTATTAGTTACCCCCTCTACCACCCCATTCCTGATTTTGCTTTCTTAAAAGTAGAGATATATTTAATATTGGTAGGTATTTTATTATATGCCCGTGTACTAAGATACGTAAAGCATCAGTGTCCACAGTCTTTTGTTAGGTTTTGAGATTCTGATGTGGTTTCTTCGGTTTTCTCTGCCTTGCTACTGGTATTCTACATCTTCGATTAATTGGGCATCTGAGTGCCATTGATATAAAACACGTTGCAAGAAAAAGAATAATCAAATATCTATTACGTTGGTATCTTTAAACAAGTCATTAGAGGGTGAATCGATTCGTATAGGATCAGCCGTTTTCAAATTATTTTCTTACTTTATTATCAAAAATTCAATCACTCTTATTTAATTTATCAATAATCATTTTTTTTACAACATTGTCACCAGGAATTAAATTTAAAAAGCCATTATCAGTTTTAAATACGCATTTCAGTTTTAAAGTCAAATAATTACTTCCACGCCCAGTGGTTCATTTCATTTTGCTTTATTCGATAAACAGACAAATTGTTTTCTTTTCAAGTTAGAGTCAGGTTAGTTCAGATCACAGTCTCATTTGCTTTGCTACAGTTATTGTTCCGCTTTCTCAGCGAGGATTGAATTTTACTCTACAGTTGGTATAAAGTACTCTTTGAATTATGTTATTGGATCAACTGGACAACGACCCTAGCCATCCTAACTATTTAGCTATATTCTAAAAGTTTATGGCCATTACGTTCAACAAGGGCCTTTATGCGAGGGTGTCTGACGCTATTTATTTGCCGTCAATGCAATGTAAGTACTGTTCAGGCACGCTTCTGGAAGTTTTTGTACAGAGATTGTTTATTTCTTCTGGTGTTAAGACTTTACAACTATGGGTCATTTTATTCCAATTGTACGGATTACGGCACGACGCGACACCAGCTTTGTTATGATGGCCGTTACAATCACTTTTATTACACTTTACGATTAAATGCATTTCCCTCAGTTGGTTATGTATTTATTACACTACGATTGAATGAATTTCCCTAAGTTGGTTATGTATTTACTACACTCTACGATATCTCTTCGACAGTGATTGTAGTGGTTGCCACCATGAATTTGGTACCCGTCATTGTGTTTCTCAAAAGCTGTAAGGTTTTACGCAGGTTCTTTCCGCCATGTGGCATGTAATCACGAACGTCATGAAGCCATAACTTGTTTTTATGAGCATAATTTGAGGAGTATTGAAACGTACATTGAGAGTACCATTTTATTCCCTCCGATGTTTGTCACCACCATCTAAATATATGTATAAAAACGATTTCTGTCCCAAGTAACAATTTTAAGATACTTTTGGTTTATTTAGGGTTTAAAAGTGCTTTAATATGTTCAATAAAACGATATTGGTTTTAAAGTTACCTTAAGATAAACCAAAAGTTCTTAAAGATCACTTATTCTGTTGCAAAGAATTTAATGTACTCTTTAAATTAAAATTAAAAAAACTATTTACTCTTAATGCCCTATTGATCTTATACTGGTTTTATAATACTCTTGATATTGGCTATTTTAAAACTAATGTGCTTTTTAAAGGATTAAATAGCAAGTTGGTTTTAAAACAATCCATTTTGGAACAAATAGTTTTAATGTAGTTTTTTGGAGTACTCTTGATGTACTCATTAAAACCCATTAAGAAAACTATTTTATCTTAATAAAATTCCACATTAAATCCAAAAACATAATTTTTACGTTTTAAAGAGTACATTAAGAATATTTTAAAGCTCGAAGGTTTTAATTTAGTCAATTTGGTTAAAAGAAATGCCTGTTGGATTTTTGACGACTTTATTCAAACTAATTCTACCCCTTCCACATTCGAAGTAAACTCCATCTTCTCAATATACACACGGCACAATTTGTAAGGTTAGGATTTCATTCGCGCGAAAAAACCACTTTAAATCAATAAGACCAATAGTTCCGCCATGATGGACATTTTCAATAGCCAGAGAAAAAAATGTTATTATTAAAATATATGCGCCTTACATCCTTAAATAACTGAAGAACGGTGTGTCCAATCATGCAATTTAATTTAAAAAATGCATTTAGATGTTTAGATGCAAAATAAAATTTCACGATATTTTTTAAATATTTTTGAAATAATAAAAAAAAACATTAAATCGATGGCGCTCGAGTTATGTAGAAAGAAGTGTTTTATTATATTTTGTCAGAAAAGTGCCATCCGTTGTTAAATTCTTTATCAGAATAGTTTGCATTTGAATATTATTTATGATCCGCTTTATATAGTTATTATATACCATACTGCCATTATATCACTGTAGAGAATAGTCTATTCTCTACTGTGATTATATAGAGACTTGCCGTTTTAACTATTTCACACAGAAATTGTCCAACTTTAGTAAACAAAATAAAACCCTTTTAGGAATAATTATAATGATTCTCAAGGCAATTTAGACTCCTGCAAGTATATTTTAAATGCAAAACGTCAGTTAATAAGTTTTAATACATAAATTTAAAGATGCGAAGAACTTTTTAAGAATGTAAAATTAAAACTAAATGGTTTTAATATAGTTTTAAAATTTAGTTTTGAAGACCCTTTTAGGATGGGCTCTTCTTGGCTAGAAGCTGCTTTATGGTGGTCCTAAGGCTGTCTTGAAGATAATTTGGTTTTATTCGAAGTTTTATTGTATAGTTTTAAAACGACCTTAGATATTGCAATAAGAGCATTAGTGTTACTTGGGGTATTTTCTTTCAACTTAGCTTTCTGGTAATACTAGTAAAAAACTAAATACATGATAATAGTTTAACTTCAATCAACTAAAATAGAAGATAATCTTCAACCCTCAACCTACAGTGCAAACTTGAGTAATAAAATATTAAATAACATAAATGATTGACTAGGTCTCTCAAGTTATAAATAGTGTGTATTAAAATTACAAGGTATTTACGATAAAGAGTGATTTATTTTCTCAGGTAAATAGTATCAGATAGTAAACCGTAATGTCAAACTTTGCATCAAGAACTTGGGGTAAATATAGAGGGTTACTACACGCACAACGTAATTTGGGTCCTAAACTAGACGATCACATAAATGGCCAATTTCTTTATTTATCTTGAAATAAAATTGAGATAAATAATTACTGGGTGGGATTTAACATACTCTTGATTGCTTCAGGATCAAGGATTTTTGTTAATTTAGTAATTGGGGGGGGGGGGTAGGTTAAGGTTGTTTCAAGGATAAGTTTGTTCTTTGTTAAGAATGATTTTCGATGTTATCTTTTGCAAAGAATCTAACTGTTTCAAGTGTGAATCTAGAAGTCCTCCCCAACCTAGAATCCTATATGCTAAATGCGATTCAACACGAGAATGTTTTAGTCCTATTTCTTTCAAACTTTTAAATATACATATTACTTTTCTTATTTTATTTAATACATGATCTGCTATATGTAGATCCCATTTGACTTATGAATCAATAACTATACATAAATATTTTATGTGTGAGGTAGAAGTTGTCAGGAAGTGTTCTTCAATTGTAAGTTCATGAAATAACACCACACCCCCTTTATCCCGGAAGGCTCTAGAAGAGCCTTGTGTGGGAGGGGGCTACACATTTAGAGACAAGGGACATACATCCAATATCCGTGTATAGTGGAAAATCCCTCTCACAGTATTTTCCACTGCCACGACCGGGAATCGAACCCGGCAAGTGCACAAATAACGGTTCGTTTTTATTTTGAGGACATGTCTTTCATGTTTAAAAATGAGTTTTTTACTGTTAAATCTGTTTAATATTAAGATTTAGTGCCATTATTACTAATGGGACCTAATAGAATTCCCCGAGGTACCCCGTATACTGCAATTTTTTGTTCGCTAATTATTTTATCGATTTTGACATAGTATGCCTATTCCTCAGACAATTTTGTAACGTGACACCCTTGAAGTATAATAATAGTAGTAATTTAAGGGATTTTTATTGAAAATTATTTAAACATAATTACTATACACCAATTAAAATTGAATGTAGTAGACCAGTTCAAATTTAAAATATTTGCAAATTTATTATTTATTCTCTATCAAATCTTGAAAACTGGTTAGACAACACTAAAACTTTTTACAAGTTCGAGTTTTATCATTACCAGCCTAAAAATCGTATCTCAGCCAGAACCTCCTGATTTGCATATGCATTTAATTGTGTTTCCTGCTATATTTAAATACTCTACCGCCTCACAGTGTCGATTGGTTATAAATCACCCTGTAGATACCACACTGAAATAATACCAAAAGATGGCCTTAACATTATATTATGTATTAAAGTAGGGGCAATATGGAAGTGTCTATATAAACTGAACTTAACATCCTTGATCAAAATATTTCATAACTTCGTTCATCAAATAATACACTATGAAAGCGGTGAGTTCAATCATTATATAATATAATCGTTTATTTCTAACCTATATAAATGTTGCACGAAATTTAAAATGTTGGCATTTAAATACATTTTTATATAGTGTGTCCCAAATTGGAGGTGCATGTCTTACTATCTTGGCTATTGTTGGAGGTAGACAGTCAGTGAAATGGTGAAAATTTTGATGGGTCTTATGATTTTTTCGACGTTGTTTTTAAATTTGACATAGTTAGCTACGAATTTTGAGACAAATCCAAAAGCTAAAATAATGGATTGAAAAATTGGTTTAACGACCGGTAACACTCTAATTTGTACAGGGTTATTCCCTATATATTGACCCTCCTTTATTTCTGTTGTTATTGAAAATATAAAAAAAAATTCCTATAAAAGTTTTGGGATCATACCCATATTTTATTGAAACGTGATCAAAAAACAATATCATGTATAGGTCACGTGATATGAAATAAATATGTTTTTTAAATGGAACACCCTATATATAATTGCATTTTCGAGAGGCCCTTTTTCCCTTGGTTTCAAATATATAATATTGTAATCTTAAATACTTCTTGACATATTTAGCATTCAAAATGCAAATGAGCTGCTTTATTGCAAGAAGAGTGAGCCATGCCTGTCAAAACACAAGTGAAACAAAAATAACAAGGTAGGCCACGAAAATAATTATTTTGTTCTTTGTTCAATTTTGACATTTCAAACCGCCATGATTAAATCCACAGCAACAACCATAAATAGTTGTTGGTGCTGATATGCTCTCAGACCTGCCGTTTCTCCTTATCTCAGTCCTTTGGACTTTGATATTTGGGAACATACAAAAAAGAGGTCGATCCATTTGAACCACCATATATCAAGGAACGTGTGTAATATAATAACTGAACCTGAAAGTTCTCTGATTCTGCATCGCCCAGCAACTCCCAGGATAAAACTGCCTGCTGTCATGAAATTATGAACCGTCGTGGCATCAGCTGCTTTTAGCAAACCTGTCGACGGGAGTGATATATAGAAACTTTCGTTTCATGTAAATATCCTTGACTTTTGAATTGTACCCTACTGGATGTTGCTTCAAAAAAGTATTATTTGATGGAATCTGCAAGAATTACAATAATGATTTACATCCGTTAATATTAATAAATTATTTGAAAATGTCATATGTGTAATCAAAGAATCACGTAGAATCCACAAATTTAATAATATACAGGGTATTTCACTTGAAATTCAAACGTTGTTACTGATTTTTTTTTCATTTTTGCTTCATGTTAAAATTCTGACTATAATTCCAGAATTTTCTACGCCGATGGGACCCACTATTTAAGATTCAAATCGGCTTTCTATATATATTATTTAATTCTGTGTAATTTTAATTATTTGCGTATTTTTCATAACAATCTAAAATCAATATGCACTTTTGAAAAATAAACTGTTGCAGCGTTTTTGTCCTTTGGTTGATGGCAAATCAAATGCGAGCACAATAGAAAAATGTTTCTTAAAATGTTATCAAAGTTAAACAGAAGCCAAAATAATTGAGCGGAAACACGCCCAACCATTTGTTGAAAATGGCGGACGACGCTTACATCGACAGGTGGATTCTTGCTCGCATTTGATCCCTTCATCTACCCTATGATATTTCATTGGCTGTTTACTAAAATACTTATTTATAGGTTATAATATTATGCACCATCATAACAATCATCGACTCCAGGCCGCAATTTGGTTTGTTTAAAGAACCAGCACGTATTTTACGAAATGAAGTTAATAACTTCCTTAATGGATTCTCTTTCGAGTGAGTATTAAAAAGTAACATTATATCCACGCAGTTTTAAAAATCAAACTACCCTTTCAGTGGCGTCATTTCTAGGAGACGCATTTTACACTCTCTACAACAAAGTAAAACAAACTGTTTTTAAAATTGCAGGTGTGATCTATCGAAAAGCTGTTTTTATTCTTTCTTTCATATTTTAAATTGTAGAACAGTAGACACTTTATTTCAAAGATGCGTAGAGATGCGTGTCAATGAAAATGAGCAACATGTGGAGCATTTATTACATAATTTTCTCTGTTCAGTATCTCATAAAATCATCTGTCTTGGAGATTTCAACGTAAATCTATTACATCTAAACTTTACAAATGTTTTAAATGTTTATAACATTGTAGATAGTTTGGGCTTGAAACAAATAATTACCACTCTCACAAGAATAACTAGTAAAAGCTTAATTTCAATAGATATTATTCTCATATCCAAAGATTTAAATTATTCCGAATGTGATTCCATTTCAGTGTCTGATATTTCTGATCATGATTTAGTTTATGTTCATATTAATAGTGGCGAGCCGATGAGTGGTGGAGGGACACCAATTACTTACAGAAATATAAAAACTATTGATAAGCATCACCTCTATGCACATTTACAGTCTATGCTATAGGATAATATTTAGGATCTGAATAATATCGACTCAAACTAATTTTTTTTTTTTTAATAAGAATTATACACTTTTAATGGATTTACTTGTGTTTAAAAAAAAATAATATAAACCATGGATTACTGATGCCATAAAAGAATGAATTAAGATTAAAAACAAAACATCGCAAAAATATAAACTAAACAAAACCCCTTCAAAATTGACAAAATTGCAAAGGTCTAAAAAACTTTACAAGCTCTATAAGAAGAAAAAAAAGGCTTTCTTGAAATTTTCAGAGAATGATATGAATGCTACCTGGAAAAAATTAAAGGAACTTAATATATACAGTGTGTCCCACTTAATAATAAAAAGCAAATACCAAATATCCCCCTGATTTGACACATGTAGACCTAATAACTAATCATTTTGTAAATTCTATTCCAAGAAATAATACATTTAAAGACCTCGACTACTATAATGATGTAAAACAAAACATAACTTACACTCTTGCGTTCAAATATGTCACTGAAATTGAGATATATAAATACTTATTTAAAAAACCGCTGCCCATGGAATTACTACTTCCACATCCAGATTTTGTATCCAAGCTTTATTCACACTAAATCCCAATGTTATATTTTACTCCCTTTAATAATAGGGTGGGAGTGGCAATGGGGGTGGTAGAGGGGGTAGCTAACGCCAAAAAAATTTTTTGAGACGTTTTGTTCTTGTATACACAATCCCTTTTATAATAGTGTGGGGGTGGTATTGGGGATGATAGTGGGGAGTGGCTGATGCCAAAAAAATTTTGAGACCTTGACTTTTCGTACATGCCCTAAATTGCAATTTTATGGACTCTTACCTGCTTGCTTTGCCTATTTACCCTTATTTACCCCCGAACCCTTCAACGCAATTAGATCAAAATATAATCTAGTTCCAGATCACGTTATAATACATAAGTGTGCCAAATTTCAAGTCAATATCATAAACAATTCCAGAGTAAACATGCGCACAAAAAAAGACAGACGACAGACCGAATTTCTTTTCGCTCAAATTATCTCGACGTTTCATGCCATTTTAAGCCTATTTCAACAAAAAAAATATTTTTTTTGCGTTACTATACTTCTACTGGACGTGGATGTAATTAAGTCTAAAGCTGTTGAGTCAGATGGCATATAATATATTGATTGCATTCATTTATGCTGTTATTTTAAAATATATTTGCCATATTGTAAGTTTCTGTCTAATAAATTCGGTTTATCCTATGGTATGGAAAATGACTCCCCTTCCTAAAATCAATAATCCTAAGCATTTTCACGATTTGAGACCGATAAACATTTTAGCCGTTTTATCAATCATCGAATATGTAATTAAGGCTAAAATTACTGGCCACTTAAGTAATAATAAAATACTTCCAGATGAGCAGTCCGGGTTTAGGGAGGGACACAGCTGTGCTACCGCCATATTAAATGTTATAGATCATCTCTTTAACTCAGTTGAATTTGGTTTATGTTCTATTTTGGTGTTGCTCGACTACTCAAAAGCTTTCGACACTATTGAACGCAACATTTTAATACAGGTATTAAAATTTATTGAATTTGACGCGGCTGCAGTAAATTTTACTAATCATTATTTAAGTGGGAGACAACAGAGGGTGATTCTCAAAAATAAATATTCCAGTCCTATAGACATTTCATGCGGAGTGCCTCAGGGTTCTGTATTAAGACCAGTTCTGTTTACCATTTACACATAATCTTTTCCAACATTTTTAAACATCTGCAAAATACAAATGCATGCGAACGACACCCAATTGTTCTATATTTTTGACCCAAATGATCTCCAGACTCCAGAATAGTTGTACAATTATTAATAATGATTTAGAAACACTTTATAAAGTATCTCTAGAGCATTCTCTCAGGTTAAATCCTGTCAAGTGTGCAGCAATATTTTTTGGCAGGTAAATTGACAGATCACGTCACTTACTATGTTAATATCAATATCAAAAATAAATGTTAATATGTTAGATTTAATAAGCACATCTCAACTGCATAAAAAAGCCATCTCAAGGTTAGAAATTTTGTATCATTCTAGACATATTCTCAACACTAAGCTTAAAATAACGTTATGTCAATCTTTGGTTTTGTCTATTTTCAATTATGGTGATATAGTTTATGGTCCATATTTAATACCTGCCACTACACAATGCATACAAAAAATTCCAAATTATTATATTTATACAGGATGGACCATTAATAAAAGGCCATAGTTCAGGGGTAGATTCTTTGACCCAAAATATGAAAATATAACCAAATACGCTTCAGTAAACTGTTGCTGTGAAAAAGATAAAGGGTGTCAAAGTTCAAATTGTTTTATCATTTTTTTGCAATAACTCAACAGCTTCTTGACTGATCGTCGCCAAATTTGCTATAGGAATTTTTTTATTCTAAGAAACAATAATTTATATATTACATCACGTTAGATCATAGAAGGCGCCGCAGGATGAATATTTTTCATGTTTTTTTTTTTGACGAAAAGTTGTGGTACTTCCGACCAGAAAATCTGATGAGGGCGTCATTTCCACGTATAAAAGGTACACTTGGGAGAACTTGATAACTCCAACGATTTCGAGGAAAGTGCCGTTAAACATTTCAATAATTTTTTTAAAGACAAATTCAAATTTAATGAAATAAAGTGTATTTATTGGAAAGTGTGCTTTAGTTACGTTTTAGTTAATTACGTCATTTAATCATTTTATTTTTTTCTTGTGTTCCTCGAGCTAATTTCTTTAACTTCTTTATTTACAATGCCTAGACATAATAATTTTTCAAATAGGGAAATTTTCAAAGCTCTGTTTCGTCGATTGATAGAAACGAGTTCATTTCGCCATAACAACGATGTACGACGACAAAAACGAATTACTCCAGATCAAGAACTAGAAATTTTAGTTCGTATGGATGAAGATCTTCAAATCAGCTCAAGTCGTTTAGCACCGGCAATAGGGGTAAGTAAAAAATATGTTCTAAGAGTCTTACATAAAGAACGCTTCTACCAATATCATCTCACTCCTGTACAAAACTTACTTCGAATGGATCTTCCATAAAGGGTACAATTTTGTCAATTTGCTCTAAATAAACACAACAGAGATCGAAATTTTGTTAAGAACACTTTATTTACCAACAAAGCAACTTTTACTCGCCAAGGCGTTTTAACTGGCGATATACCCATTACTGAGAAGCAAAAAAATCCTCATTCCGTTAAAGAAAGGCATTTTCAACAAGAATTTAAGATTAACGTTTGGTGTGGTATAATCGGCGATCTATTATTGGGACCATTTGCCCTTCCTCCAAATTTAAATGGACAGTCTTAGATGCTTTTTCTTCAAAATACTCTTGCTCATATATTACATGCTTTCATGCTAGACATATGGAACAAAATGTAGTTCATGCAAGATGAAGCTCCCCCTCATTTCTCGATTGAAATCAGGAATTATCTTGATGAGATTTTTCCACGCAGATAAATCGGTCGAGGAAGTGAGTTTGCTTGGCCACCAAGAAGTCCTGATTATAATCCTTTGGATTACTATGTAATCCTTAATCTACGCAAATACAAAATACAAAACGCAGCTAAATTTTATTAGAGGACAGGAAAATGTATTTTTCAATGTAAGAAAATCTTTTATGAATAGAATTAGAAAAGGCATAGAAGTAGGTGGAGACCATATGGAACATTTACTCCAAGTTGCAGCAATGGGGTTTTTGCATGGGGGAAAAGTTTATAATGTTATTAAATCAACTTTTACGTTATTTTTAGTCTTCTAATAAGATTAAATCCTTATTTCAGACAATTTTTTGATTTACGTATTTATCTCAATACCATGGAAATAATCCATTATTTTATAAAAAAATGAGAAAGAGTTTACGCTGTTATTATGATTTTGTTTTCCCTAACGTGGTGTACTTTTTTCAATAAATACACTTTGTTTCATTATATCTGAATTTGTCTTTCAAAAAATTATTGAAATGCTTAACGGCATTTTTCTCGAAAACGGTTAGTTATCAAATTCCGCCAAGTGTACCTTTTATACGTGGAAATGACGCCCTCATCAGATTAACAGATCAGATAACATAAAATTAATGATCAGACTTAAAGATCGTGCATTTAATAAGTATAAAAGATCCAAGACTGAACGACATTGGAATTATTACAAAGATTTAAAAAATCAAACAAATATAGCTATACGATATGAAAAAAAAATTATTTGGAATTTTGTATCAATAATAATGTTAATAATAACAATTACAATAAACCTATAATAAATTCACTTCCACAACACTTAAATAAACCAACTGAAATTAATAACCATTTTTTACAATTTTCTTTAAATAAAACACCAGCTGATTTGGAACTTTTACAATTTCACAATAATAATGTTAAAGCCAATTTTAGATATCTGTTTAATTTCACAACAGTCTCAACTGAAACACTTAAAAAAATATTTGATGGAAATAAAATCTTTTGCCATGGGCGCAGATCAAATAAACCTAGAAATGATTCTTTTATGTTGCCCAAGAATTTTAGATTTTCTTACAAACATTGTAAATTCATGTCTGCTTGATGATGTTTTTCCTAACAGCTGAAAAATATCCCGTGTAACTTCCTTGCCAAAAAAGAAAGATGCTATGTCGTTCAATGATCTTCGTCCAATAAGTATACTTCCAGTTCTATCTAAACTTATTGAGAAAATTATGTATTATCAGATACGAGAACACCTGAATACTTACGATATTCTACCCCAAAATCAATCAGGGTTTCGCCCAGGATTCAGCTGTGCTACGGCACTGTTAAAAATAACTGATGATATCATTGGGGCCACAGGTCAGGGTAAAACTACGGTATTGACACTTTTAGATTTTTCGAAAGCCTTCGATACAATTAGCCACGAAATTTTACTGTCTATTTTACACTTCGTTGGTTTCTCAGAGGGTGCAACTATCCTTTTGGATTATTTATGTAGTAGGGTTCAGTTTGTAGAAACTGATTTAGGTCAATCGTCCGAAGGTAGTGTATCATGTGGTGTTCCGCAGGGTTTAATACTTGGCCCTCTTTTGTTCAGTATATACACGTGTAATTGAACATCCTGCCTAAAAGAATGTAAAGTACATCATTACGCAGATGATACACAACTTTATTATTCATTCTTACCAGATGAAGTACATCTAGCAAATAATATTATAAATGATGATTTAGGACGCTTCGTTACATTCTCCGAACGTCATAAACTTCAACTGAACCCAATGAAATCATCAGTTATGGTATTTGGTAAATGCAGACGACAAATTGAAAATGAGTTGGTAATAAAAATAGGAAATGAGACTTTACAATGTGCGCAAAGTGCCAAAAACTTAGGATTAGAATTGGATACTGATCTACGTTTTAAAAAAGATGTAAATAAAAGAATTCAAAAAGCTCCAAACTCCATTCTACAGTTTTGTTTCATAACATTATCTCAAACCAATGCCCACCATATTTATTAATAGTATTCCTTCTATTAGCGGCCTATCCTATTTTTCTTTCTATTTTTAGTTAAAAAAGAATATATATAATTTTATTTTCTTTGTTACGTGAGTATGATTTTAATTCGCTGTATCATGTTCATGTATTTCTAATGTATCTATGTCACAGTTGGAGCTGAACCTTGAACTTTTTTAAATTGCTTTCAGCTCCATTTTGCAACCTTGTTTCATTTATTTATGACAAAGTGTACATGCTATGATTGCAAATAAACATTATTATTATTATTATTATTATTTCCTGGTCAGAAGTACCATATCGTTTCTTCAAAAAAATATGAAAAATATTCATCATCAGATACAGGTGCCTCTATGATCTAACGTGATGTAATATATAAAATATTGTTTCTTAGAATAAAAAAAGTTCTTCTAGCAAATTTGGCGAATATCAATCAAGAGGCTGTTGAGTTATTGCAAAAAAACTAAAAAATAATTTGAACTTTGACATCTTGTATCTTTTTCCACAGCAACATTTTACTAAAGTATATTTGGTTGTATCCTTTTATTTTAGCCCAAAGAATCTACCCCTGAATTATAGCCTATTATTAATGGCCCACCCTGTATATGGTATCAGAAAACAATGCCCCCACCGTAACATTCGATTTCGGACTGATATTCATAATTTAAATATTAGGTTTAAGGGCAATTTGACTCCACCTTTTCATAGAACTTCATTGTTTGAATGGTCTTATAGTTATGACAACGCGAACTTCTGTAACTCTCCCACAGCAACCCTCAAATCAGTATCACTCAATAAATTTAAAAAGAAATTTAAACATAAACATTTAACTTCCCAGTAAAACTCTAACGTCGTGACCGTACATAGGCTTTAATTTTGTGCTTAATTTAAGTTATACATTCGTTAAAGATAAACAGAAAATAATAAATTATTATTTATATTTTGGTTAATTTGGTAATTTAGTTTTATTAAATTTTTCACGCTATCGTATTCTATTATTTTAATACAAATACTTGTAATCTGCTACTTTTTCTCGGGTTAAGTGGAAGAACAGATGTACAACGTGTGTGCATAGCTGAACTTCGCCTCATAGTCGATACCAGGAGTCGGGATTTTTTGGGGTTTTTGCTTTTTTTTTTGCCAGAGCGCCAGTCTAGAGACCCCCCGTTTTGGTTTGGTTTTCGAGGTCGCTGAACAGGATGGTGGGGGTCCCGCAATTTTTTCTCCTCGGCAACTCCCTTAAATTGGCCAAGAACCACCCCTAAAGTGCCATTTTCCGTGAACCTGTTTATTTTCTCCAGTTTTTCGACTAACTGTTATTCCCTCGAGAGAATGGAACGAGGGATCTGACCTCAGCCACCCCTACTCCAGGCTTTCAACCCTCTAGGGGGTTGGAACATTGAAATTTTTGTTGTGGAAAAAAACTATATTTTTGGCAGGTGACCATCGTTGTGTAACCATCCCCGGGGGTGTTGTCACCCTTCAAAGGAGTGGAATTTTTTTTTTTTTAGTAATATTTTTTAGGAGGCGTTTCTTTGAGGGATGTGGCAGGTGACTAGGCTTGTGTAACCACCACCGGAGGTTATTTTCATCCTTCGAAGGAGTGGGAAAAAATAATATTTTGTAGTAGGCGTACCACCTTCTTCAATGAAATGCCTCATACAAAATGTTATTTCCCCCCCCCCCCATTCGAAGGATGAAAACAACCCCCGGGGCTGGTTATACAACCCTGGTCACCTGCCACCTTTCTTAAAAAAACCTCCTACAAAATAATAATTTCTTAAAAAAAAAAAAATCAAATATCCACCCCTTCGAAGGGTGACAACACCACTCGAGGGAATAAGAGTTAGTCGAAAAACTGGGGAAAATAAACGGGTTCACGGAACGGAAAAGGGCACTTTGGGGCTGGTTTTTTGCCAATTTGAAGGGGTTGCCGAGGAAAAAAAAATGGCACCCCTACCATTGTGTTCAGCAAACTCGAAAGCGGGGGGGGGGGGTCTTTAGATTGGCGCTGTGGCAAATAAAAGGTACCCCTCCCGACTCCTGACCTTGACTATCATGTAATATTATATAATATTCTCTATAATATTATGTATAATTTTATAGTTGCTGAATAAAACGTATTATTATTATATTATTAATTGTTTGAAAAAACCTCTAATTTCTTAAGTTTACTCCTGATTTTGTACTTATTGCTCTATGAATCGAAAACTATTACAAATAACCGTAGAGACATACAAATAATGTTAGTTTTTCATTCCTACATTATATGGTTAAAAAATATACGTTCCATTTGAAAAAAAAAAAATGAGAAAATTCATTTCAAGAAGTTCTAAATTGAAAAATCATTTTTTGCCACCTGTATACATTTAGGAAATGAAAATGATTCAGTAACATCACACATATGTCTCGTAACTGGTGTTTACAAATGTTTTTCTTAAAATCCATAGTGGTGACTGTATTAATTTTTTTTAAATGCATCTGCTAATGGCATTATTTCAACAAAGAAAAATCACTACATCCAAATGGTTGGCAGATAGTCAATAATGGGAGTGGAAGGAGTCTAGAAAGAGACTTCTAAAAATATACTGATATTTATAGCAATCCAAATTGCACTTACTCCTGTATATTCTGTATATTAGGAATTACTCCAGCAATTTATCTATAGGCTAAATTTATTTGGAAAAGAGAACACTCCGGTCCCAAATAAGCTCTTGCACAAGCAATCGATGCAAGATGGTTTTGCTAATCTTAAAATATACAAATACTGTTTTAGCGTGGATACCAGTGACGGTTTTCACCACGACGCCAAAGGGGAACTTAAATCAGATACCGGCAGAGAAGAAGACGAAGGCCTTGAAGTCCAAGGATCTTACTCCTACATAGGGGACGATGGACGTAATTATACTGTCGAATACACGGCAGGTAAAAACGGTTTTGAACCAGCTGGTACACATCTGCCGCCTTCAGCTGGTGTCAAGAAACTAGGATTAGGTGCTTCTTGTGTAGCTTCACTTTGCGGTACGGGAAGTGGTTAAAAAAATGAACAGACTTTTAAAAAATAATAAAATAGTTGTAAATATAATGTTTTTTTTGTTAACAATAAATATGCTATAAACGTGAAATAGAGTATATAATAATCTGATTTTCGAGTATAGTGTTCAAATACTTTGCCGTTTTGTATAAGTGGTTTTTAGACACCAAAGGTGTTGATTTATGGGAAATAGTCCTCATACGAAAACGGCCCCACTGCCATGCCAGGACCTGGACCCAGCGTACGGTGGCGGCCTCCAGCATAAAAGTTAGTGGAGGTTTCCAAACGCTTATTGAAAAATTTAGCAGCTCTTAGTTTATTATATTTAATATCCACACAAAATAATCAGCAGCTTATCCTGAATATAGCGCTTTACCATCGACTAGTATATTAGTGTCCCCAGATTAGGGCAACAAAATCCAGAAAGTGTGTAATCTCATAATAAATAAAAAGTGTGTAAGTTGTGATTTGCTTGATAATAATAGATTTTTTCTTCGGTCGTCCCAAAAATAGGTACTTTCGGTACGATTTTTTGTAGCGTATTCTAATACTAGCCCCGAAGGTAGCTATTACGGGTACTAGTACTGTAAAGTGACAGATCATCTAAACGCCAATGTCCATTTGGAGGTATCAGTACTGAATACAAATATGCAAGATTTACAAGTTTCAAATGCATCGTCTTCTTCTGATACTACAATAACTAATATTCCAAATGTTTCAAATCAGTGATATCCATTAAACATAAGCCATAATAATAATTGTTCAATTAATATTAATATTTATAAACAGTCAAAGTATATCAATTTTTGGTTTCATCAAAGAGACGATTGTAGAAAAAATATTGAACGTAACACACCCCGAAAGTGCTTGTCACTGTTGTATGTTGCGTTGTCGAGTTCTAAGACTAGTTTTATATAAGTAATTATGATGTACACCAATAATAACAAATTCGATATGATTAGCATTTATTTTCAGTGCAATTTTGACGCTGAGATGGCAGTCACGGTTTACGGAGATAGATTTTCAGATGCTCCGCAGCCAAATCGAACTATGTCTAGGAAGCTAGTTCAAAATCTAAAAACGCACGGTTTATTTTCAAAAAAAGTAGTAAGGCGAAGGCATGTTGCGGATAATGTAAGAAAAGTGAATAGAGTATTGAATTATGTTAACCAAAATGAAGAAACCTCTTTGAGACAAATTCAGATAAACTGTAGCATAAAAAATACAGTGCAAGAAAAATATTTAAAAAAAATGGATTTCGATGCTACAAAAAGAGGAAAGTTCAACATTTAAATGAAGGAGATAAGTCGAGGAGAGTATAAGATTTTGTAGGTGGTTGTTAAATAAAAAAAGGAATGACCCGCTGATATGTAGCAAAATTCTTTGGTCGGATGAATCAAATTTGTCTAATAATGGATTTTTCAATAAACATATGCATTATAAATGAACACGAGAAAATACACTTTGGTGCAGAGAGACTGCTTTCCAAGAAAGATTTTCTACGAATGTTTGGGTGGGTCTACTAGGGACTAAAGTAATTGCTCCCCACATTATCTAAAGTTTTAGAAAGTTTAATAAAAAGTCAGATCATCAGTTATGTTTTTCATAATAATATAGTGCCCAGCTCACAGTCAGGTTTTAGGGAACAGCACAGCACGACTACCGCTCTGGCCACAATAACAGATGACCTAATCCGAGCAACAGATGAAGGTAAAATAAGCTGCCTGATTTTATTGGACTACAGCAAGGCGTTCGACACTATGGATCCCAGCATACTATACAACAAACTGTCATACTATGGCTTCCCTCATAATTCTGTCAACCTGATTAAAGGCTATTTACACAATAGGTGTCAACGTATAGTATACGATAATAACAAATCAGAATTTCGCCGTGTTAATTTAGGTGTTCCTTAGGGATCCATACTTGGACCCTTGCTGTTCTCAATATTCATATCCGATTTTCACAAAGTTATTAGAAACTGCAATATACATAATTATGCTGATGACACTCGGGTTTATTTTTCCTTTACCGCTGATGATAGCTTATCAAGTATAGAAAAAATTAATAACGACTTACTCAGATTGGTCGATATATCGGCAGCTCATAATCTTAAGTTAAGCGCTAGTAAATCATACGTTATGTTGCTTGGACCAAAACATAAAAGAACCTACGTAAATCTTTTTTTTAAAATAAAAATAAATGGGTAGGAGCTACCTATTATAACTGAAGCAAAAAATCTAGGCCTGTGGCTTGACTCTGATATGCGATTTACGAAACACGTAAATTACTTATGTAAATCTTCATATAACATACTTAAACAACTTTATCCTCATAAACAAATTCTGAATTCAAAACTGAAACTAAACATATGCGAAGCCCTAATTATATCAAAATTGTCATATTGTGATGCGATTTACGGACCAGCTCTTCTAAAATTTGACTCTGACAGACTACAGAAAATCCACAACTCATGCTTCAGATTCGCCTATGGTATAAAAAAATATGAGCATGTTAGTCATAAAATAGCTGAAACAAAAAAACTAAAACTTGATAAACTCAGAAATGTTCACTTGCTGTCTCTTGTGCACAAAGTATTACTATCTAATAAGCCAATATACTTATCTCACAAATTAACTCGTTTTAGAGATGTGAATAATCTCAATACTCGCAACAAGTTTGTACTGGTTATACCTAGACACTCGACCGCCATGTTTAAGAGATGCTTCACGTATGTAGCATGTAAACTGTACAATAGCTTACCTGCTCGGTTTCAAAATTATTCCATAATAAATTTTTAAAAAAAGTTCTGTTTTTGGAACAATAATTGTTGCTATTATATACAAACAGATCTTATTTCTCCTATCGGTTACGTACTCAAAATTATATTAATCTTATGCGGAAGACCTAAATATAAGATAGCTAGGGTAATAATTATATTGCATTCGTAGGTTAAGTTGAAAAACGCTCTTCGAGCGATACTTCGCCTTTTCATAATTTTGTATCAGTAATTTGCAGATTATTAGTAAATTGTAATACTTACTACAAATGAATAAAGATGTATTATTATTATTATAGCAAATTAACCGCTAGTAGATACTTAATTTCCTGTAAAACGAATTTCAAGATTATCTTTATGAATTAACAGTGGCAGAAAGAATAAATTATTCATATTTTCAACAAGATGGGGCTCCACCTCACACTGCTGTAATATGTACAAATTATTTAAAGTTATGTCAGATAGCTGGATAGGCACTTATGGACAAATTCTATGGCTAGCTCGATCACCAGATATTACTTCCTTGGATTATTTTGTCTGAGGTTACATTAAAGACAAGGTATTTCAAACTGCCCCTGAAAATATTGAGGACATCAAAACCAGAATTATTATAAACGTATGTGATGCAATTACTCCTGAAATGCTCCAAAGTGTTATATATGTTTGTGTATTAGAATGGATTGCACAATTTGAGCATTTGTAGTTAGAAAAATAAGTACACACATTTTCTTTTCAGTATGGTGGTAGGTAGTACTGTTATATATAGTTTTTCGTTTTTTTTTGAATGTTTATTTTGTACTTGTATTTTTATTTATGAGATATTTGTTTCTTTGTATTAAATTGTAATAAATAATTACTGAATTATAATTTTTATAAAGTGAATTTTTACTATTATGGCATAACTGATTTTTACGATTCAATGATATGAATTGTAGTTCTCGTAAAATATTAAATATTGACACTATCAGTTAAAATTTTTGTGACATGTTTTACATCGTTGGAAAGAGAAAAAATAAACGGTGTCATGCCCTACTGTGAGATTTGCTCTTTTCATTTTTTCACAAGAGCGTATGTCAAAGCCAACTGCGTCTTTCGAATTTTTTGATACACATTATTATTCTTATTATTTTTGCCGTCAACATTTATCCCTTTAACTTTTTTCGTATGTCCTCAAATAAGGAAGCTATAACCGTTTGCGGTTATCCTATTTTTCAGGTTTTTGTAATATATCTCACAAAGTAGGCTATGGATTTCAAATTTTTTTTTACTGAAATATAGCTCACAAAAATGGGATAACTGTTTATAAAAAAAACTTTATTCTTCTACAATAGATATTAAGCGAGATATTTGGTGTGGTCCTCGTAAAATAAACAGACGGTGTACACAACATATATTGGTAAGGTAAAAAATTATTAATTAGCACAATTAATACTAGCTAATTAATACATAAATAATATTTACCGAACTAAAAAATAAAAAATAATTTTGAAATATTAAGATTCGTATTTTGTTGTAAAAAGCGTGGGGTGCTTCTTATTAATTGTTATAAACCCCACGCTTTTTACAATAAAATAAGAATCTTAATATTTAAACATTATTTTTTAATCGGTTTTTTTAGTTTTTTAAACTATAATTCTTTTTAATCACCGTCTTGCGATTTATTTTATTTTAGTAAAATATATGTATTAATGACAACGGCGCCTCCGCCAAAATCTCGACAATACATTGGTCATTTTAAAATTTTTTATTTGATCCTGATTACCCTGGCGAACACATTATGACAAAGTTGTCAAATTATTGTATTGTCATCAGTCCTTGATAAGTGCGCAAAGCTTTAGTTTAATCTGACGAAAAATTCCTTTACAAACAAACAAACGAACAAACAAAATGTGACATGCCATCTTTCGATGAGGTCCATAAGTTAAAAAGTAGATCAATTCACCACTCTATGGTATAGAATTGCACTTTTACCGCTAGCTGGAATGCGGAATGCCATTTGAATTACCACCTTATATGCTTTCCGCCAACAGATGGCTCTCCTTAGGAAAATATATGGATTTATTAAATAGATGTATATTATTGTGTATATCTTAGGAAATCTAAAGTATATACTATTACAATAATTAACATATAAAAATTGTCTACAAAATGATAGTGTAAAGATAGTTAATGATCAAGTCCATAAAAAATCGATTTAGTTTATAAAATTTCATAAGTTGATACCCTGATAGTATAACTGTAAATTTAAGCCATTTCCTTTTGTTTTTGTGAATTACCAAAGGTTATAAAATCGCTCAAATTGCTTAAAACTTCCTTTTTAAATCAATAAATTGAGCTGAAAAATTCGCTAGAGTTTAATTTAGTTAAAAGGCACGTGATTGCTAGTCGGTTTAATACCAGATCAAAAACTAAATTTTACCTAATTTTCAATTAATATTTTGGTTTGCTTAATTGAAATTTCGATTTATTCGAATTAATAAGCAAGTTATCGTCTAGAAGTAGTATTCTAGGCAAGTTTGAATTTCTTTGATTTATTATAGACACGTGCTCCCATTAGAGGTTAATCTAGAGAATAACTTTGTAACTTTAATTATAGACGAATTTTGGTAAGGCCAGATTTTAAGTAGAGAACTTACCTACTGTGCTATTTTTTTTGGAATATTTGGATTTTTGGATCATTTGCTATTCTTTGGTATACGAATTGGCCCTGATTTTTGATTTATGCATTACGATTGAGAGGAACTTAATCTAACCGTTGTGAAGATTTCTTAACCCTATTGAATTGTGCTGTGAAGATTCCTACCTCGATCAACAACCTTCAAGTCTGGAGCGCCTGGAAACTCTCCAATTTTCATTGTAAAAGCTAAGTAATCTACTGTATTTCCTCTTTACTGTAAAATTGTTTAAATTTAATAATTATTTTTCCATGGCGTTAGCTTTAAACCCTAGACTTGATGTATTCTTGATTATTTATTTTAGTGTATGATTTTTCACATTTTATTTGTGCTGCATTTTACTTATTCTTATAATAAATTGTATTTGTCTTTTTTTACTTGTTCTTTTATTTGTTCACTCTCACTACAAGGATTTGTAAGATCTGGGACCTCGTTTGCTTATCCCGACTATAGCTCGTAATAAAGCATACAGGTGAAGCTAATAAAAGCGTGTTAAAAAATAATTATCTGTATAACTCTCTTGCAATACAGCGTCATGGGATTCAAAATATATCATATTTCTGAAAATGAGATGCCGAAGAAATTTCGTTTTTTTTATATATTAACAAGTAATAAATTTGTCTTTGAAACTTATACATACATTTATTAAATAACTTCGAATCCAGGGAACGAGCTAAAAAAATACAATTGAAATATTTAAATACAATATTTATTACATTCGCTTGGGGATACAAAGTTATTGCTATTACCGAGGCAACCACCGTACATGAATTTTTTACATTGTTTCTTATTTTTGTTATAGTACCATCGGGTGTGCTTCTCTTGGCATGGTCCTGGTACCTTGGGAAGCTTACATTTATCTAAAAAATAACGAATTCTTAATTTAATACAGTGGATGTTTGTATAATGCAATAAGCTGTGAGAAAGTGATTGACTGTCTAACCTATTTCATATACATGGCAAATTCGTTTATAAATATCGAATGAATACAAATGACTGTGACATTCGTAATATTTATAACAATGTTAACAATGCTAAATCGCCATAGAAACGATGCACATCAGTGGGTATTTCGACACGTGGAAATACCATCGGGCAATTATTAGTCACAGTAAATTAGCAATTAAATTGGCAAATAGGAGAAATAACTTATAAAGTTTTAAAAATTTGGGCGCAGACTCTTAATAGACATCCAAATACAGATCGAAAGAGTTCCCCCCACCTCTTAGGAGGGTGCTTCATCCCCTTTTGTTTCAGAGACCACCCTCTAGTGTGACCTCGCTCTATTTTTTAATTTTTTCTCAAAACTGTTACTCTGACTAGGAAAACGAATAGAATATAAAATATTTGTTATGAAATTGTACATAATTTATATTCTATATATTTTTTTCCTATATCCAGCCCTAATCTCGCAAATGACGTTTGAAGTTGGTTATTGCGGGTAAAGATAAGACAAATGCCTTAAAATTACGATGGTTTTAGAAAAAAATTGATATCGGTGTTTAAACTAAACAGCGGATTTTGGACTACAAAAGTAACGTAACAAAATAAAGCTTTACCTAATAGCTTTGCAAAAAATTATTAATATAATCCTTTTCTTTATTTAATTTAAGCAGATATGGCTAAGTCTATATGTACAGCCAACAATCCAGTGAAAATAAGAGAAGTAATTCAGATTGATACTACACAACAATGACTACACAATTACTGCAGAAAATAATTTGTACCGTACACTCACCCAAAGAGTTGAAGTTATGTTTTACACACGAACTTGCGACGATACCTCTTTCTTTGTTTGACGACAAAGGCTTGATGAGAAAAACGAAAAAATCGACCCTATATGACATTTTTAACTCTATTACAGAACGTCTTATTACTCCCGATGAACGTACATATATTGTAGATGGGGTTAATTTAATAGGGTTTTCCCAGAAAAAAAAATTATTGCTGAAATACTTAACTCACGTAAAAAAATGATTTATGGCATATTTATTATCTTATTAATTTTACTAATAGTAACAAAAAAAAAACTTGAAGTTTGAAAAATATTGGGTTCATTTTAAACAGCCATAAATTGGCGCGTTGTGACATCAATACCCTGAAATCCAATCACAGAGGTTGTCTCTGTTCAAGATTATTTATTAATCTTGGTCTCTGTTAACATAACATAACCTCTATTTATTGACAGCACTCAGCACTTTTCTACTTTAGGTAAATTATCAGCGGCACCTTTAACATATCCCTTTTCCACTTGATTCCATTTTGATTGTAGAATTAATAACACAAACCAGAAACTGATAAAATAATATTTTCACTCCAAACAATACAAACATAAAAATATAAATTTAACGTTTTAGGTTAGTCATCTGATGTGTAATGTCGGTGAAGATTAAACCTAAACTACAGTACAAAATATTAACGTCCGACGCTTTCACGAATAACTTGTGCGGCATTTATCTGGATTCTGATTGGCCAATATTTACACGTCCACTGCTTTAGACCAATCACAGTACAAGCATTACAAATTGAAATTCTGAGAAGTTTTAGAGGAAAGCTTTCTTTAACACACAGTTAGAATCTATTACAAACTAATTATATCCATAATCTCATTGGTTTTCCGGGTAGATACGTAATTCTGGCGCGTAAAAATGCCCGTTTTAAAAAGCAGTGAAATTATCAGCAAGTTGTTTTAACGATATTTTCTTAGAAATAATTCTTATTAGAAAAGTAAATTGTTGCAAATTAATAAAATGTTTTATTATATCATTTTCACGACACAAACTGTTAAAATAAAATTAGTGGGAAAACCCTATTCATCGACTGATTTGGCCGAAACAAGGTACATTTGCAGACATATACACCGCTTATATTAATTTCATTAAGAAACGGTACGGCCAGAGAGTAATCGTAGTATTTGACGGTTACTCTGAAAATAATAAGAGTACAAAAGGCATTGAACGACAACAAAGACTTTTAAACCGAATATCTGCTAAAATAATTTTCAACGAAAAGACGCCTGTTCCTGAGTCATAGAAAAATTTGCTGAGCAATTTGGCGAATAAAGAATCAAATGATGGAAAAATTGGAATATGCCGATATCCAAGCTCTTTCTGTAATATATGATGCTAATGTTCCAATTGTCCAAACTGTTATTAAGGACGCCTATAATAATCCCACGGTAGTTGTCGTGGGACAGGATGTTGACCTTCTCACTCTCATAACTGTTCTCTGTCCTCTTGATAAAGGCATTCGATTTTTAACAGATATTCAAGGAAACATCAAGGAAAAGGCATATAATTTTCTCGGTTTGCAGAATTCGGAGGTCCTTCATAACTGTAAAAGAAATATATTATTTGCTCACGCATTCAGTGGATGCGATACTACATCAGCATTTTTTGGCAAAACAAAAGCACAAACTATAAACTTGATAAATACTAGAAGGGACTTGGACGATGCTTTGTATATATTTAACAACCCATCATCGATGAAACCAGACATTCTACGAGCTGGAGAAAAATCACACTAGCTTTATATAAGGCACCTCGAACTGTTACATCGTTAAGTCAATTTAGATTCATTTCATTTAACAAATTTGTTGGTCAATCTGATCAAACAGTGATAATAGTGATATTATCACGACTACCACCTACATGTGCTGCTTTAGAACAACATTCGTATTGCGTTTTTAAACAAATTCATTCGTGGCATGGAGGAAATTTGAAACCTAATGAATGGAGTAGGAAAACAATCAGCCAAATTTTGGTACCAATTCCTACAACTGAGATACCAACTCCTACTTTCATTCTTCAATTAATATCTTGCGGTTGTCAAAAGGGTTGCGGAAGACGATGCGGTTGTGCTAAGGTTTGATTGAAGTGTTCAACAATGTGCTCCATTTGTCATGGTCAAGGATGTCTTAATTCAGTGTTAGAGGAAGAATTACCTGAAAATAATCCAATTATTGAATAAGCAGTAGTTAGTGGATTAGGCCTCAGGGGAAGTCGTTTTTAAAAAAAACGGGCCGGGAGCTCTACCTCTGCGGTGGTGTGGAAGCGGGCTCGAATATAACAGACATAATAGTAATGACAAAATTTTCTGTAGTCATATTTTTTTGTCCTTTTAGTCAGATTTGTGTAGGAAAATCTGCTTTGCATGTAACATGTTTTTATGGCCAATGCATTTCCAGATATTTGTCACTTTACACGTTTTTGTCTAACTTTAGCAACATATTCTAATTTTTCAAACCATATTTGTGGGAGTTGAGTTAAAGATAAAAAAAAATTATGGAACATAAATGATGTAGAATTTTTATTATTTATACATTTTAAGTTCTATTCATTTTCCCCGTCAGAGTAAGAGTTTTTGAGAAAAATTTAAAAAACTAGCGCGAGGCCACACTAGAGGGTGGTTTCTGAAGCAAAAGGGGATGAAGCACCCTCCTGAGAGGTGGGAACTCTTTTGATCTGTATTTGGATATCTATTAAGAGTCTGCACTCAAATATTTAAAACTTTATAAATTATTTCTCCTAAAAAACCTAATTTACTGTGATTATACTTACACTAGTGGTCAAAGTGAGTATTTTACTCAAAAATTAATTAAAAGTATATTCATCAATTTCACATTCTGATTTGTCACCAAACCTTTTTGAACTAGTTTCCATGTCACAACACAGTTTATTTCCCTATTATTCGTCAAAAAGAATGCAAATAATGCTTATTAAATTTGATTTTTCAAATTGACAAAAGTTTGTTTACTCGTTTCTATGAAAACTACGTGACTTATTACTTGATACACCGAAAAGTAATTTGAAAAAATGGTTTAACTCTTGAAATAGTCCTCCGAATACCATTCGTCGTCAAAGTTTGCAGATCATTTTTGTGGTGGTATCACTCCTTGCGCTTGCAAAAAGGACTCGTGCTTACACGTCAAGCGCAAGGAAACATTCTTGATACCTCCACAAAAATAAACAAAACAAACAAAAAATTGTCTGTGGGCAGTACTTCTACCTTCTTTATATCTTTTCCATTATTTTTTAAACTCGTGTCTGTAAACCATAGTTCTTTATGGTGGTTAGATTTGAAAGTAACTCTTTTTAGAGAAGCAGAGTGATTAAGAATATATTCTGCTCCAATGAAAACTGACCAAAACATCAATTTTTTATTTTAATTTTCAATGCACTTGAATATAAAATGGTTGTTTTGGGCTCGAGTGTAAAAGTTTCATTGATTGACTAATTTCTTCCTTTATAGTGCAAATAAGAACATCTAATTCACACATCAACGTACCTTTTCCTAAGGGGTCTATGCAAATGTCTTTGCAACTCTTTTCGGAATCAAATCGATTATCGTTCCCATCACATCCTCCATACCAAAATCTGTCACAACTTCCTTTTTTTCTATTGAAAGCCCATTTTACTTCATAATTCGCACAGGGCCCGCTGTCTACTTTCAAATAACAAGCGTCTACAATAAAATAAAAATTTAACTGTTCGAATACCCATAAGACATAAGACATTTGTTTAATATCGCACTTTGTGACTTCGACCTTGGTAACCTACCAACCTTGTTTACTAACAGCAGAACTAACAGAGCAGTTCTTGTAGCACTCCTCTCTACTATTAAAGTTGTTGGCGTTCCCGAAGCACCCACCATAATTGAATTTGAGACAAGACCCTTTATTTTTATCATAATACCACCGCCGATAAGAATCCTTACAATGACCTTTCACCGGAGGTAGTTTACACACATCTAAAATAAAGAAATAATGTTAAATTATCACTTAGTAAAAAATACATCAATAATGCATGTACGTAATTTGTTTTATAATAATTATACAACCGAAATCTTTCCTTCTTGAACTTACAAGATGAAGAAAAGATAAAGAATAAAAGTATTTATCTTCGACAAGAAGTAAAATAACAGGATTTTAGCTTTCATGATGCTCTCGAATACAATTTCAATATTGACAACTAATACAAATTACAACAAGAAATCGCTGCCCAAGGAATCACTACTTCCACATCCAAATTTTGTAACCAAGTCATATACACACTAAAGCTTAGTTTTCATTATCGAGTTAGCGGTAGAGTATACTGGCATGCTTTTTAGACAAACTACTCTACTCTACCGGATTTGGGAGGGTACTCGTTTTCACACAAATTGAAATAGTGGTCGAGTTGTACAGTGTAAAATTGAAATCACAACAATAAACATCAGGTGTCGTCATTCTGTTGTGAGGAAGTCATTGATAAATGTTGTTAACATATTGATGAGAGAAGTGACGTTAGCCATTGAGGAAGAACAGAACAGGACAAAGAAAATATGGACGAGAGATTGGATCAAAAGAAGGCATAGTTACGGAGCATCTGCTCTCCTTTTGAGGGAACTTGCTGAAGAGGGCAGAGAAGAATATAAATTGTGTTTTAGGATGACTCCGCAAAACTTTGAGACACTGCTTGAGATGATCACTCTAAAAATTCAGAAATGTGACACGCAAATGAGAGATGCAGTAACACCTTGAGTAAAACTAGAAGTCACTCTGACATTTTTAACCGCAGGAAATAATTATAGAACACTGCAGCATTTGTTTAGAGTGTCTAAAACAGCAATCTCTAATTTTGTTCCAGAAGTATGTAGTGCTATTTACGAAAGCTTCAGTGAGTACAATCAGGTGAGGTAAGAATAGTTCAATAAGTATACACGATGTCTCACTTTTTATTAACAAGGCTTCCACGATCGTTAGAATGCCTTATTTTAAGAATAAGAGCTTCTAAAAACATTGGTCTTCATTTCTGAGATATAGGGCGTTGAATTTGTAAACACATTATTGCTTTAATTTTTTTTAAATGCTCATTATAAGTCACTGTTTATTATAAGTACTAATTTGACAATATTAATTAATGTAATATATTAGTTAATACATTTAATTAAGAAAAGGTCCAAGCTTGCGATAGGATGTCGCGATGTCGCGTGATAAACATTGAATTTGGTTTGATGTATCCGTGATTTCCTGAGCTTCTTGCTGATAACTTGAAGAATGACTTAAGTACATGGATTGAAGAGAATCTGGAGTTGGCGTATGTGGTGATGGGTCTGGTGATGTGGCTGATATATTTGATGAACGTCTGTATTTTATTAAAATGGCTTGAATATCACTTTGTGCCGTTATTGAATATTGCAAAGGTTTAACAAATTAATTCGCTGTGTGCGTATTACTATTAATTAAAAATATTTATTTTGCAGTTATGTAGACAAGGAATGTACTACAACGACATAACCACCAAATACTGATTATAATTATACAAGGTGTATTTTATACTAACGCTAATTCAGGACATTTCATAGTGAATTTTCTCATTTTTTTCAAATGGAACACTGTATATTTTTGAACTGGCACGTTAATTCTCTACAATTTTTGTGAATAATATCCTATACCGAAAATAGACATTTCCATAGATATTTTTACTTTTTCATTAAAAACCGTTAAATTATAATACTTTTAATTTCGAACTGATCTAGTAGCCGTGATTTTGACATAAAGTGAGAATAATTGAAGGTGTAGTATTAAACTTTTTCTGGGTGCGTCTTGGTTGCCTCAGGAGTATTTTTTCACGGTTTAATTAAATCACATTTGAGTCTATCTTAGAAATTTTTTTTTTTTTATACATTTATTTAACGTCGGCCTATTTCCGCTACTGAGGCCTAACACCGACGCCTGTAGACGAGCTACCCCCAACCAGGAATTTTGCCGAACCTCTTCCCTTAAGAAGAGTAGGGATCTTTTACTTGCCTAACATTTAATAGACAAGGGACCGACGGCTTTACATCCCCTCCGAAGGATGGTATATCTCCTATACAACCCTCGCCTAAGGTTGTATAGCTTCCGCGCATACACTGATATACAAGCCGCTGGAAGATGTGTGAGGCGAGAACGCGGTTTCCGTTGGAATGGTCACCAATCCAAGTACTAACTGCGCCTGTCGTTGCTTTACATCGCATACCGAAGTATGTACATAGTAAAGACGCACCTACGCTCGCCCCATCTTAGAAATTTATAAATAATCGTTTAATATTACAAAAAAAGTTGACATATATAAATAGGAACAGAAAATATGGTATTAGGTAACACAAAAATTGGAACTATTTTAAATATTTAATTTTCAACCTAATTTAGCGAAATAAATAATACCTAGTGTTTATAGGAACTGTTCAAAGTGGCTTCCCAGTACGTCTATGCATTTTTTGTTAAATCAGGGCTTCTGGAGGGCGAGCGTGGGTGCGTCTTTACTATGTACATACTTCGATATGCGATGTAAAGCCACGTCAGACGCGGTTAGTAGTTGGATGGGTGGTCGTTCCAACGAAGACCGTGTCCTCGCCTCACACATCTTCCAGCGGCTTGTATATCAGTGTATGCGCGGAAGCTATACAACCTTAGGTGAGGGTTATATAGGGGATATACCATCCTTCGGAGGGGATGTAAAGCCGTCGGTCCCTTGTCTATTAAATGTTAGGCAAGTAAAAGATCCATACTCTTCTGAAGGGAAGAGGTTCGGCAAAAATTCCTGGTTGGGGGTAGCTCGTCTACAGGCGTCGGTGTTAGGCCTCAGTAGCGGAAATAGGCCGACGTTAAATAAATGTATAAAAAAAAAGGGAGGGCTTCTGGCAGGCCAACTATGGGGTCCTCCTCTTCCTATACAACCATTTGGAAAAGCGTAATTTAAATGTCCGTGAATAGCTATAGTGTGGTGCACAGGTGCTCCATCATGGAGATACCACATTCTCTCTCTAATATCCCTGGGGACATCTTCCAGTAATTCTTCCAAGCTGTCTTGCAAAAATTTCAAATAAATTTGACCCTTCACACGTCCATGTGGTCCTATCACATAATCCTTAACAATTCATCCCCAAACATTCAACTTTATTCGTGAGATGTAAGAATTGGCTGTGTCATAATAACGGAAATTATGGCGATTAACATGTCCATTTTATGAAACATTGCTTCAACGTCAAACAAAACAAAGTCAAAAACATTTCTTTGTTGTCCTATTTTTATTTTGCCCATTGACAAAATTGTATTCGGTTTTCATAATCCCTATCAATCAGTTCCTGCATTAGTTGAACGTGGTAGGGACGAAATTTGTTTTTTGTAGGATTTGATGGATTTAAGCTCGGTTTCTCTTGCCAATTATTAAACAATTAATACAGTTATACGTACAATTTAGTTTCTGTTCTCTCTCTTGTTTTACATTCACTGTTGTTCAGTTATTTTTCAGTTTATTTTCTCTTTCTTTGCACCTTAAGGAGGTGTAACCCGTAGACAGGCTCAAATAAGCCTAAATGGGTCTTCCATATTTATTTGCAAATGAAACCTCAAAATTGGGTATAAAAATAATTTCTATATTGTATAATATTGTAATACATTGTATAAACATAAATGGTTAACACATTGTATTCAAAATGAAATTTTAGTTAAGATAACTTATTGATTATACATACCTGTAATTTTTGTATGTATATTTGTGTAATCCTTATTGGAAAATGAATAATTTATAACTTAAAATAAATAAATAAACACCACAGAAATTAGACAACCCCCAATTTCAGAAGTCAGGGCTTATGCGGAAGGGGGTTGTGTGTGTGTGTGTGTGTGTGTGTGTGCGTGCCTCGGGTTAATGACAACGGTTACAAAGATCATTCACCAAACTTCCTTTTTTTTTTCTTTAGGCGGAAGGGGGTTACACAATTTTTTTGAAACCAGTATCAACAGTTATGTTTTGTTATAATTCCATTATTATGGGACGAAATACTAAATCATTATTTTTGTTATAATTTGTATTGGTTGGCAAAAAATAGTTCTTTTGACATAAGCGCCATAGGCGTAGTGGTTATTTTCCTAAAATATTGGTTAATTTTGAAATTTTTTGTAGATTTTGTGATAATTTTCAGAAGATCTGTGGTAGAAAAACCTATAAGAAGAAGGAAAGAATATAATTTCAGATAGTTAATGAAATATTTTGCTATAAAACATTTAACTTTACTTGACTATATAACTCACCTTGACCGTCTGGATTTATGCAAATTTTCTTGCATTCCTCCTCAGTTTTAAAGCGATTATCGTTGCCACCGCAGCCTCCATACCAAAAGGCCAGGCATAATCCTTGAGTTGTATCAAAATAATACTGAGTTTCGAATTTTCTGCAGGTTCCACCATTTTTAGGAAGCGAACAACTATCTGAAAATGGTACAGAAAACGAGGCAGTTGAATTCCTAAATAACTTACAAAAGAATTGAAAATAAATGAATAACACTCTCAATATGTAGTTTTCCTCTAAACATTATACAGAAAGCTACACAAAAGCAAAAACTTGTTCAGTACCTTGCAAGCTTATTTGTTTGGTGTTCGAGCTACAAAGTTGGAGGCATTCCTGTTTGGTTTCGAATCTGTTTGAATTACCAAAGCAACCAGAATACATGAACTTTAGGCAGTCGTCTTTTTGCTTATCATAATAGTAATACAGCTGGTAATTGGCGCATTTTCCGTAAAAGACAGGCAGTCTACATCTATCTGTAACGTACAAGAAAATAAAATGTGTACTGAGAGGAAAATGTTTAAATAAGTTAAAAATGAGCAATTAATTTGTTTAGAACTCAGTTCATATATATTTACTACATACCTCGACCTGTAACGTTAACGCAACTTTGTTCACAAGTCTCTTTATTTTTGAACCTGTTTCCGTTGCCTTCACAACCACCGTACCAAAATGGACGACACTCGCCTAATTTCTTATCGTATAGCCATTTTTGGAAATAAATGCTACATGGTCCTCTGTCTTCTGGAAGTGAACAGCTTTCTGAAAATAGCAAATGAGTAAACAAGTACAATCATTTAAATCCATCTTTCAGAAGATGTTGTCATTTGTAGTGAAAATTGGCCATATCATAGAAAATAACTAATTTGAAAATCAGCGACAGTTTGTGACTTTTCATTATATCCTAGTAAATTAATAAATTTGCAAAACAGTTTTCTGTCTGGAGGCTCATCCCCTAATTCACCCCCAAGGTTCGAAACAGCAGATTTTTCACATTTTTCTCGATACCCGATAATGTCTGTAAAAAGTACACTTTGCATCAAAATTAACGCATCAGTAAAAATTGGTCACAAGTTGAATTTTTCGTGAACTGCCAAACTAATTTTGATTATTTCTTTTTTAATTCTTGGTTTATTTCTCGACATCGACGCTTTGGTAGAAATTTTCATTCAAATTTACGTTTTTAGTATATATAGGGCGCACGGGTGATTATAAGTTTTCCCCTCGAAATTTGAAGCACCCTGTGAGTTGCACCAACTACGACAGCAAGTGTCTACCACAGTCAAACTGTAGCCCTATGTTCCCTAAACAATTTGTTTTTTTGATTCATTATTTCTGCTTTCAAATGAGATTTCTAGGATCGAGAGAGCGTGGCACTGCAAGGGATTTGCAGCCGGTGTTTCTCTGGTCATCGAAAGAGCGTTTTGATTCCATCTGTGCCGCAGCTGCCAATTATAGCTTCGAAGACACCATCATTGGATGTATAAGAGCCATGCTGGCGGCCGGGCAAATTATCGCTACCAAAGAGGACATGGTAGTGAAAGTGGCAGTAAGGAAGGGCTGCCCACAAGGAGGAATCCTTTCCCCTCTGTTATGTTTCCTCGTCCTTCAAGGAACTTGAGGACAAAGGTCTTTTACACGTAAGGCTAAACGAGATGACTTAATCATTGTCATATCGGGAAAATTTCCAAATACGGTCAGCGGACTCATGCAAAGGGCCCTGTGGATGGTACAGCAATGGCCAGGGCCTTAGAGTAAATCCCTCTAAGATAGGACTGGCCGTTTTTACCAGGAAACGTATGCTAGATTGTTTTGTCGAGCCCATTACGGTGAAGTATCTAGGCATCGTCCTGGATTCTAAGCTGTCCTGGAAAGATCATATAGAGAAATACAAAGGGCCACCACTAACCCTCTGGGTATGTAGAAGAACCTTTGATAAAATTTGGAGACAAAGTTGCAATGTAATAATGGGACCCATGATTTCCGTTGTCTGGTCGCCTGCAGTTCCTAGATTACATATTCAACGGAAACTAGAGCAACTCCAAAGACTCGCCTATCTGGGAATCACGTGGGTTATACGCACTACTCCCACGGCAGCACTGGAGGCCCTTCTGGATCTTGTCCCCTTCACTTGTTGATCTAGGCCGAGGCTTGGAAAGCGGCCTACAGGCTGAAGTGCGGTGGTCAATAGAAAAAGAAGAGGGAGAACGGCTAGGGCATATTAGGACCCTATCCGATGTGATGAGCGCGCACTCACTTACTCACTTCTGAAAGCCAGGAGTGACGATATAACGCCCATGTTCTCCTTCTCAGTACCATTTAAGGTCATCATCCCGAAAGGAGAGGATTGTAACTCACCCAGAAACATACTCATATTCGAATATGGTCTGATTCACAGACGGGCCTGGATCCAAAAGTGGTTCCTGAGAGGGAATATACTACGAGAAGCTCAGGACAAAACTTTCTCACGCTCTGAGCAAATTCGCAACGGTATTCCAGGCCGAGATTTTCGCTATTTTGGTCTGCATACAGGAGAATCGGCATGAGATGTTGTAACAAACACATATACATATGTAGTGACAGCTAAGCGGTCTTTAAGGATATGGAATCAGTTAAAACCAAATTTTTTTGGTTCAGGACTTTAAACAGGCACTCTGCGAACTTGGCTCGTCTAATTGGTTCAAGCTTCTCTGGATGCCAGGGCACAGTAACATTCAGGGTAACGAGGAGGCAGATGCTCTGGTCAGGGAGGACTCTCAGCAGCTGTTGATAGACCCGGAGTCAGCCCTGGCTTACCTTACATAGAAGGTCATAAAGGACCTGTCCCACACTCAGTTCGTTGACCTCTGGATCTCCCACCCAGAATTTCGGCAAGTGAAGCTCCTTATTTGAGGACCCTTGCCGAAGAGAGCAGAACAAATATTGCTCCTAACTAGAAAGCAAATTAGGGTCGAGTCGAGTCTTCTGACTGGACATGACTCTTTCAGGAAACATCTGCATACCATTGGTGTGGTCAGCAACCCCGATTGCAGGTTCGGTGGAGAAGTAGATGAAACTTCCATTCACCTCTTAACCTCCTGCCCAGGTCTTATGAACTTGAGTCATAAAAACTTCGGCATTGGCTTATGTGTGCCGGAAGAAATAAAGAATGCTCCGATGGGAAGGACTCTGACCTTTGATCTAATGTCCAGCCTGGATGGGGATATTCACTGAGCCAGTTAGCGGATGCACAATGGGCCACAAAGCCTGAGTGGTGCGATTGCTTATCGCATCGCTAAGAAGAAGAAGCACTTTACTTCATTGTATCTCGATGATGCCACCCTCCTTCTTTCAGATATGTCTCAGGACTCACTGGAAAGTAAAATTGATTTTACTATTGATCATTTATGTAGCTGGTTTAGGAACAATCTTATTGTCTCTTAACTAAATTTAACAAGTGACGGCTCAAAATGGCGGGCCTCAAAAGTAAAATACTCAGAATTATTATATTTGATAATTTTAGCAAAAATTTTGAGAAAACGGGTTTTGAGAATAGTGAGAAAAATATGCATTGTTTTTCTTTCTGGGTGAATTTGAAGGTGAACCCCCAAAGATATCTGGTCGAACTTTTTTGCTGTTCATTAGCACCCAAAACCCTATGATGGACAGCATACAAAGCAAAGTTCCCAATAATCTTTTTAATGCGAAAAAAGGCTCATTAATTCCTATTACGACTGTTACAAATATTTGTTCAATGCTGTGAAATTTGGAATATCTAAAAACTAATTAAGATATACGAATCTGCAGTGAGGGCATACAATATATACAAAAATTTGACAAGAAATCATCTCCATTTTGACTTGAAGGTACAAGTTAACGTCTAGCTGGAGGTGAATATCTTTGGCACTGACATGCATTTTAAAGATATGGTTATTCCAAAAGTTACCTGCTTGAGGTATAGGATCGCATCCTGAATAATTCGATCCTGCCGCTACAGTAACGCCATCGTGGCAACATCCAAATGGTGTATCCTTACAAGTTTTTATTCTTTTCGTTGTAGTGGTAACTTGCGTGATTGTTGGGGGTTCCGTGATTCCAAATGTGTTTTCTAGTTCGACAAAAGTGTCGGCTTCTGTCGTCGTTATTTGAGTTGTAGTCGGCTTTGGAGTAGTAGTAGTTGTCCTCGTCGTTGGAGTTGTCCTCGTCGTTGTAGTTGTCGTCGTCGTTGTAGTTGTTGTCGTTGGTGTCGTCGTTAATTCAGTTGTTATTTCCACTGTAGTAGGCTCAGGTGTACCATAATTAGTTATAATCCAATCTAAAAATAATACATGAATAAACTTGTAGAAAAATTTACACCGAGTTGAAATAGGCTTAAAATGTCATGAAACCTCGAGATTTTAAATTTGAGCAAAAAAAATTTTCTGTCTGTCGGTCGGTCTGTAACTTTTTTGTGCGCACGTTTGCTCTGGAACCGTTTATGATATTGATGAAATTTGGTACACTTATGTATTAAAACGAAATCTAGAACTAGATTATATTTCGATCTAATTCCGTTGAGGGGTTCGGGGGTAAATGGGGTAAATAAGGGTAAATAGGCAAAGCAAGCACGTAAGGGCCCGTAAAATTGTAATTTAGGGCATATACGAAATGTCAAGGTCTCAAAAAATGTTTGGGCATCATCCACCCCCACTATCACCCCCAATACCACCCCTACACTATTGCGAAAGGGAGTAAAAAAAATTAAAATGTTATTTAGCGCGTGTACAGGAACGAAACGTCTCAAAAAAAGTTTTTGGCATTAGCCACCTCCTCTACCACCCCCATTGGCACCCCTACCCTATTATTAAAAGGAGTAAAAAATTAAATTGGGATTTGAACCAAGGGCCCCTAAAATTTATTTTGGCATTAGCCACCTCCTCTACCACCCACATTGCCACCCCTAACCTATTATTAAAAGGAGTATAAAATTAAATTGGGATTTAGTGTTATACGAGAACCAAGAGACTCTAAAATTTTTTTGGCATTAGCCACCCCCTCTACCACCCCCATTGCCACCCCCGCCCTATTAATAAAGGAAGTAAAGAAATAAATTGGGATTCAGTGTGTATACGAGAACCACGAGACTCTAAAAATTTTTTGGCATTAGCCACCCCCCCTACCAACCCCATTGCCACCCCGCCCTATTATTAAAGGGAGTAAAATATTAAATTGGGATTTGGTGTGTATAAGAGAACCAAGGGCCTCTAAAATTTATTTTGACATTAGCCACCCCCTCTGCCACAACCCCATCCTATTATTAAAGGGAGTAAAATATTACATTGGTATTTAGTGTGTATAAGACTTGGATACAAAATCTGGATGTGGAAGTAGTGATTCCTTGGGCCGGTTTTTGTTGGGTATATTCTGAAAATGCCCTTGAATCATTTTTCTTCAAGAACGGCATTATTAGGATTTTATATTCAATATATTTTAATAATATGCAGTATAAATATTTTTAGAATATTTTCGAAATATTCTCTTGAGTCTTATAAAATAACTACTTATTAAATTCATATTTAGGTAAACAATTAAAAATTATTGTCAAATTAAAATGACGCGTCTTTTTGCATTTTATTTCGTTCCCACCGCCTGCCTGCTAAATATTTTTATTGTAGTAGATAGTAATCACTATGTAATGATTTACTCATTTTAATGAAAAAAGCAAAATCCGGGGTCCGACGTCCCCTTTTTTATAGTGATTATTAACAGGCTAAATTTTCGTGGGTGGTTTCCTTTTGACGAGCCTTCCAATTTTTCTCTAATGGTAATAGTAGGTAAAACACTGTCGTTTCGGGGCTTTTTTCGTACCAGATCGATCCCACTATAGCGGTAATAGAAAATTTGACATGGAGACGCGCATCTCGCCTATGATTAATTAACTTACCTGTTATATTATTACACATAGGCAATTCGTTTGGAGACTCCGGAAAAATTCCCCCAGAAGCATCTTCTGCGTTAATAGCGCTGTTAGTATCGTTGGGTTTGACGACAACTAGCGATGTCAAGTCTGTTACCAGTGAATATTTGAGAGCTATCTCCAAAGCTAAGTCAGACAGTGCTGTTTTGTTGTACTGCGAACTCGTGGCGTGGATCTGATCTAATAGCTGCTTTACCGACAAGTATGCCCAGACGCGTTCGAGGCGTGCTAGGGGAATTCCTATTTTGGCTTCTAATTCTAGTGGGCCCTGTTTGCCTTTCGCTGAAATTGTTATGGGTTTGGTCGCGTTTGTAGAAACTGGAAAAGAAGACGTTTGTATTAAGATAAACGTGTTTTACAGAAATGAGGAAAACGCGAAATATCGCAATGTTCCTGAAAAAATTACTTTTTTGCAAATAACTCAAAAATTATTTTATTAAACAGAAGTCCTCTTCATGCGTTATAGATTGACTTTAGCAGAATTAACATGTCCCGATTCGTTTAGAAGATATACGGGTTAGGAGTTCTTATTAGGAGACCCAATATAGGACAAACTGGAGCGAATTTTGAAACTAAATTTAAGTAATATTTTCCATAATTTCAGCAAGTGTGTGAGTTTCACTTGTAAAGAACCTTTCACTAAATCTTAATCTCATAGGTGGCAAATATTCTCGAGTCACTCTATGTTCAATACTTTATGTCTCAACTTGTATAAAAGCCTTTATTCAGTATTTATTAAAATTCTTAAACAATACTTACGTTTGCCGGCTATAGTAATCTCAGATCCATTGAAGAAAAGGGGAAAATGGGTCATGGTCAATCCCGAAGATTCTGGTGTGTTCACAACAACGTTACTCAAAACTGGTGTGCCGATTGTTTTATAAAATGTTTTCAGTTGCTCAGACACGCCAGAAAATTGCCCACCTTCTGTGTTAATGAACGTGGGCGTTCCCTGGGTTGCAAACGATAGTTGTTGTAAGAAACTCCAATCAGAATCATTACCAATGCACAAGGAGTATATTGGGACATTGTATTCTTTTGAATTAATGGTTGTTATCTAAATAAAGAGAAACATTTTAACTTCAATGAAATTGCAAACGTGATATGGCCTCCTCTTTGACCAAACCTGAATCCCATTGAGCATGTTTGAGATATTTTTAGAAGGTGCATTGTTTTCTATTTTTAGTAGTTTTTATTCTTGAGTGTTGATTATTTAATATTTGATATTATTTGTTAAGTCGGGTACTAACAATTTTTATGGTTGCCAATGAAAATTGGTTAACAACTGTCTGCTTCATGAGCTACGTGCTTGCTATATGTATAACTTTATAACACCTCAAGATATACGCCACGCTTTTCGCATAGCTGTATATTTAATTACGTTAAAATATTTATGACTTCGTATCTCTTAAAATAAATGAATTGGTGAATATGTCCTTATTTGACAAATAATACAGTCAAAATAGGATTTGAAGGGAACTTTTCCCATAAGAAATTAAGTTAGTACTTTGCTGTCAATCGGCGAAAAAAGTTATGGTATATTGATTTTTTATGCTATTTTGACTGTACGAAAAGGAAAAAACGTTGCTCCGTTTGGAAAATATAATTTTCGACTATTTTCTGTTCTAAAAACAATATTCATTGATTTAGTGTGTCTAATTTTTTTTCTGTACAAAGTAATATAATTACTCAGTTATATTTACCAATGAAATTATTTGTGCGGTATCTTCGATACCAACATTCGGAAGGCCATCGGTCAAAAATACCAACAAGGGTTCGTATTGGCCTTTGTATTTGTCCTGCACTATCTTCACTAGATACAGTCCAACTTCTAATCCTGCAATGCTATTGGTACCACCATCAGCTATAAAACTGTTAACAATATTTTTCGCAGTCTCAATGTTTTCCTTGGTAGCATGAACTGCGTCTGGGACAGCATTATTCTGAAAAATTAGTGAGTGCGGTAGACCAAAAATTTTTTTTCAAAATTGATCATTGAATAAATATCTCACCTTAATTTGGGCAGCCAAATTTCCATACTCTGGAAATGTAGGCAAAATATCAATAGAATTTAAATTTAAATCCCATAAGTGTACTCTAGCCTCATATTGAACAATACTAAATAAATCGTCTTCATATAATTGGGGTAAAATACTCATCATTGCTTCCTTTAACTGAGTAATTTTTATACCATCCATGCTTCCACTCGTGTCCAATATGAATATGATATGTTTGGCCATAGGGTCCAAATTTGTGGGAGCGAAAAAATTGATAAAAAATCCGTCTTGAAAAAGCGTCTAAAACGAATACACAATTGATTTCATGTAAAACAGTTTGTTGATTTCAAAGATAAAACTTTGAAATGGAATGAGTATACCAGTACCCTGAAAAAAATTTGGTAGCCCTCAAGAATTATTTATCATAACATTGCCAGTGTACTACTGAAATTAATAGTGAATTTTGTGATTCTACAAATTTATCGCTCAGTTCGATTTCTCTTGTGGCTGATATATAGGACAAGAAACAACGTACCTCACCACCTTGAACATCCCTTTCTATGTCATACTGCACAACAAACTGGCCGGCAAAACCATCGTATACTTTATTACCCAAACCAGCACAGGCAAACTGCAGTTGACGATTTATATCTGGATAGAATTTGATAGTAGCGGTGGAATTAGAAATTTTCACCGTCGCATTTGGGTCTAGGTTCGTGTTATTTTGCATCAACACATTTCCAGAACGTAAAGAGGGAGTTTTGACGAACAAGAGAGGACTGTTCTCTTTTATTTCCACCTATAAAAAGAGAGCAAGTGAAGTTTAGAAAATAAGTAGATAATATTTTGCATATTGAATTGTTGCATCATTCAAATAAGTACCCGGGTAGCATACGAAAGTTCTATAAATATGCAGAGAATACATATTACATTTAAATATTCTAGGAATGGTCTTATAAACTTGGTTGGTCTTGTAATGCAACTTACCCGAAAAAATTTGACCATACATGCACCTTCAAATAAGAAATAGATTTCTTAAAAATTTTTTAAATAAAAGTCCAACACAGAAAAGATACAAGCTGTTAAAGTTACAAATCAATGGAAATGTTAAAATAACATAGTATTTCTATAAAAACTGTTCATAGCTCTGTCTATTGACGTTCAAGCACACCTGCTGTTCCCGAAGTTACAGCTTATGGACAGCCGTTGTGATGCGTTCACGTAATACATCGATATTGTCTACTTCGGTTTGGTAGACTTTATTTTTTAAATATCCCCTCCAAAAGAAGTCAAGAGGATTTAGACCCGGGGACCGCAGAGGCTAAGCTACGGGTCCACCCCGTCCCATCCAACGTATCCCGGTTAGTTGGGTCAAATAATCTCGGACTACTAAACGATAATGGCGTACCATCATGTAATATCCATATCCGACTTCGGACCTCCAAGAGCACATCGACAAGAAGACCAGGAAGATCATTACGGACAAACTGCAGATATTGCAGACCATCCATCCGAAATGGTAATATGAACGGACCAATTAGGCGTTCATCGACAATCCTTGCCCATACGTTTAAAGAGCTGAAGGTGATTCCGAACTACTGCATGAGAATTCTCAATAGCCCAAACGTATTATGTAGATTGGTTATACCATTACGCATGAAAATAGCTTCATCAGTGACCAAGACATCGGCTGTAAATCAGGCATCTTGAGAATTTTTTGTAACAACCATTTAGAAAATATTGTCCTTAAGGGGTGGTCTGTAAGCAATAATGCTTGGATCTTCTGGACGTGACAGGAGTACAATTGAGCCTCACGTAGTAAATACGCTACACTGTTTGATGCGACACAACTTGCCGGGCTAGCTGCCTTGTACGTATTCAAGGATTATCTTCCACAATCTCTAAAATTTCTTGTTCGACGTTTACAACGCGTTGTGGGCGAACCTGCCCCCTCTTGCCCACGGTTTTGCCGTAAGTTCCACTTGCAAGTCCACGTAAAACCATTACGTAAATGTTTCGTGATGAGGGCAGTGCCTATTGGGAAATCGCTGCGCATAAAGGAGAGAAGTTGCTAACGAGTTTTACCCTGCTTCAGCGTACGCTAACACAATGTCCATCCACTCCTCGTTACTGTACACATGTACCATTTTTATTATAAAATATACTTTCCGCTTAATTACTAACAATTAGCACATAGATGACTGTTATCCACTCACGATAAAATCTACATTGGAGCTCTGATGATGTTAAAGAACACGCCAAAACCTTAGATAAACTTTTCGAAACTGTAACAAAATCCAGCGTGCTTCACGTAAAAAACCGTTGGAAGAGGTTTTTATATTTTAAATCATATTTTCGCTCTACGGAGCGTTTTTTATGCAAAATTTCAGAAACTCATCAAGGAGTGTAATTTTAGAAAGTGTAGTAAATGTCGCTGCACGGGGACGTAATGTCGCCCCGACCAACAAAATTTAGAAAGTGTAACAAAAATCGACTTAAATTTCGGAAATTTCAAAATTAAAAACCCTTTTACGAATCCACATTGTTAAGCACTGCAACTCATTCGTTGTGTTAAATATGAGGACAAGTTAATCCAGCTTCTATTCAAAGTATATCGAGAGTTTTAGCGAAAATAGCCTTTAGCGACAAGGGTCTCCTATCATTCTCTATCAGTCGATATTGACGGGAAAATGATGGGTTTTAACGGGATTTGCCCTAAACCGGTTCCTCAGTGATTCGGTGTCAGAAAAGTATAGTTACCATGCGCATGGGACCGCCTTGCCTGAACGTATGAAATTGTAATTGCAAATAATTCAAAGTCGTTGCGATTCAAGCATTTTTAAGCTCCGAGGAGCGATCAAAATTGATATTGAACTAAAAATACGTAAATAGACAAGCAAAGCCCACCAAAAATTTATAAACATTGAACTTTTCTTGAATATTTTTGTGTAATCATTAGCTCAAAAAAACGCATATTGGATGGTAGTTGGTACATTATAAGTCGTCTGTTCCTCACCATGTGTTGTACACGGGCCAGACTATAGTTTGTCAAAAGCATTTTTCTTGAAGTTGTTGTAAAACATGATTTTTTAAAGAGATTTCATATATATTTTTGAACTTTATGTTGTCTTTTTCTTGTCTTTTTCTTGTGTTTTCAAATTACGACGTCCAATTGGTACCATCAGTGAAGCAGTTAAGCATAAACGAACAGTAATTATACATTTTGTATTATTCTCCGTCGTTTTGAACCTTTATTTGTGAACGTTAATATTATTCATTTTTGAAAAATATAGTAGAAGTTCTTCAGACGCAAAAAGATGGATCGTTCACAATGACAGTGACGACATGTTCAAGTGGGCTTGGATTTTTTGTTAATTGTTTTATACAGTGTTTATTTTATACCAGCCTACCAGATAGTCCAGATACAACAGTGCTTCAATTAAGCAGAGGTCAATAAATTACCATTTTCAAAATGTTCATTAATTTGTAACAACAATTTGTATCTTTTTCTGTGTTGGACTTTTATTAAATTTTTTTTAGGAAATAACTTATCTAAAGGTGCATGTATGGTTAAAATTTTTCGGGTAAGCTGGGTTACATCCTATATTCTCTGGACATTAACATTTTTAACGTTTGTAGAATCTTTATACAATATGCTTAAGTACATTTTTAATATATTCTGTGAACTTCTCTAGAAATTACAGAAAGCATTATTTAGATTTTTAGCACATTTCAAGGACACATCATGGGAGAAGGCGTATATTTTTACACCATCAGCACGATATAATTTTTTATTATGAAAAATCAGACACACAACGGCGGCGCGTCGACGGGGTCACTTTTTATTCCAAATACGTAAACCGATTATCCATAAACCATCAATTCTAATTCTTAAATATCATAATTAATAAATATCCTGAACATGCAATAAGATGCATAACAGCGTAACGATCGACCGCTCTGCACTAAGACGGTTGAAAACTTATCTAAGAAGCACTATGGGGCAAGAGAGGTTGAGTGCTTGCGCCCTCATGACTAAGCAAGAGGTTGTGACAAACCTCATGGACACTAACGGCAATAACAGTATTGAAAATCTCGTATATAATATAATAACGTATATATAATCGTATAATATTTTCATTGCCAAAAAAGAAAGGAGGATGATGTTCTTTTAACTTTTTAGTATATTGTAGTTCATTAAGAATATTTTATTCATTTGTTCTGACCAAAGAATATTGCTTTATTTTGTACCTGTTTTATAGAACTGAACAATTTTCAAATAAATATATCGATATGATATTGCGAATAAATTGCATTTTATTTTATCTGAGTAAAGAGTTGCATGCATGCTTTATGTTTTCTGTTTTCGTTCATTTGTTCGCTTTGATAAAATACAAAGTATTTTATAGAAGACAAATATTTTTCTATATTACATGCAATTTTTATATTTCAGTTTTTAAAAACAGTTGGAGATATTTATAACATAATTTAATGGTAATTAGAATCAGTTATGTTATTTTAATTCACTTAGTTTTTGTTCTACTAATTATCAAAATGTTTATAACATTTCGAACTGTTTACGTATTTATTATGTTCATGTAGATATAAGATCTTTAATTTAATTTGTACGGGAAAGTGATAAAACTGGAAAAGAGCTCAATACCACGTGATGAGAACCAATTAATTTTATCAAGTTGATGTCAAGAAAGATTCAAATTGGTATCAGCGATTTTATTATTTGCGGAAAATATAAGGGAGAGTGTGGAAAAATTGGAAAATTGGAAGTTGCTAAGGGATGAAAAATAAATAACAACAAGAACATTATAGAAAATTGTAGGGGTTGAAAATTATTGAGAAAGTAAAGATTGGTATATAATAGAGAGAAGAAATTGTTTTTGATTGAAACTGGAGTATTGTTATAAAAAGGAAGACATAAAGAGTCGAAACGAAAGAAAAGAAAATTAATTTTTTTCAAAATTGTGACAAGTTGGAGAAAGGAGATGATTTTAAGATGCAGAAAAGGATTCATAATGGAACTGAGATCTCACTTGAATTATGTAGGAGTTTAGCAGACTGCAGCTGAACATCGAATTAAGTGATACAGTGCGGTTGGAGGTTTTATTTGAACTATGCGGACTAAAAGGTTGTAATAAACTTCATATAAATTTCTTGTAAATCTTTTTATCGTTTGGAAAATAATTGAATATATTTTAAATTGGAAATTTTGATCATTAATTCTAGTTTTGTTAAAAAAATTGATTTTAAACAATAATTATCCAAATTATTTTATTTTTAGTATCGGATTTATATTTTAAGTAGGTACGGAATTTTATTTCATCTTTTATGTGTATTGTATTTTATTGTTCTCAGAATACACTATTCTATTTGATTTGATTTGTTTTATTGCTGTGTGTTTTCTAGAATTGTGTTTAATTTCAATGGTCCGAACTTAAGACTTTTCTATTTACTGTGATATATTTTTACCGCGGGCGCCGTCGCGTATATCATAGCAATATATTTTCACTCCTGTTACACGTTAACCCTAAACCTATTATAATAAGGTAAAATTTGAATATACAGGCTGTCCATTTTATCAGGACACTCGAGAATATTTCACTTAATATCGGTCGTACAAATTACGAAAATTGTGCCGATTTATATAACCTACAAAATGGTTTAAAGACATTTGAAATCCATGGCCTACTTTAAGAGTTATGGCGGAAAATATCGAAAATGCGGAATACGTCTAGGCCAAATATCTCCGTTATTTGAAGAGATACGAGAAAAATTCTAAGGCGAAATTTTTTTGTAAAACAGAGTGTTTCAACGAGGTTTTATCTAATTTTTTCAAAGCCGCTGTATTTTGAGATTTACTCTTCAGGCTGTTAAAAAAATTATTTTGAAACGGGCGGGAAATGGCGCCATTAAATAGAGTATTTCCTCCCTTCTTTCTCAACGATATATCACATGCCATATTTATTCATTGGTACTACGTTAGTAATTATAAAGAAATTTTTTTAAAACCAATAATTTTTTTTTACAAGCATTGCATACTTGCCGTGGAGAAGTATAATTAAATAAGGCGATAAAATAATTCAATAAGTTGTTCAAATTTTTGCTATAATAAAACATTAACACAATTAAGAAGAACAATAAAGTAAATTCAGGTAACAAAAACAAAATAACAATCAAGAAAGCAATATGGAGCAATTATGGAAAAAGTATTCGCAGTTATGCCAATGTATAGAGGTCCTCCATAAAAGCGTCACTCCTTGCTCAGAAAGTTAAAATGTCTTTACCAATTAATTTAAGTATAATATCCATTTGTTTGTATTTCATGATTTCACTATTATTTCAATTATTTTAAAATAGTTGGCTATGAACAAACTTGACAATTTAATTTCTTAACAGATCATCTCAGTTAATACTTAAACTCTCGTTTAAGAATTTAGAATTTTCAAAATTGATTTTCACTCACATTGATCGTTATAATATGTTCGTTACATATTGCCAATGCAATTTTAACTCTGGATTAGCTCAAGTAGAATATAGAAACATATTTCCACAAGCACTACAGCCAAATAAAACTCTGTTCAGAAAATTAGCTACGAAACTGAAAAATAATGGTTTATTTCTAAAGAAGACAAGGTTGAACAGTGTTACTGATAATGTAAATAAGGTAAACCGAGTTATTAATTATGTAAGAAATAAAAATACAGAAAATTTGGAAATATCATTAAGAGAAATTCAAATTGCTTGTCATATAAATAAAACATGTGCTAGAAAAATTTTAAGAAAAAACGGTTACCGGTGTTATAAAGCCAAAAAAGTTCACAATTTATAAGCGGGGGATAAACCAAGGAGGACGACTTTTTGTAGGTGGCTGTTGGAAAAGAAGCATGCCGATCCATTCCGACGAGGCAAATTTTTCCAATAATGGATTTTTAAATCGCAATATTCATTACAAATGGACTTCTGAAAATACACACTGGCATAAACTGACTGGATTTCAAAATCGTTTTTCAATAAATGTGTGGATAGGTATTTTAGGCACCAATTTAATAGGTCCTTATTTTTATGATGGTCACCTCAGTGGTCAAAGGTACCTGAACTTTTTGAGAAATGAATTTAGTGAATTCTTAGATGACCTACCTTTAGAGAATCGACACAACTTTCAATATTTTCAACAAAATGGAGCTCCTCCCCACAATTCTCAGATTTGCCTAGATTATTTAGACGAAATTTTGCCTCAACATTAGATAGGTACCAATGGATTTTCGATGGCCTCCTCGTTCTCCAGATATAACCCCAATGGATATTTTTCTATGGGAGTATATTAAACATAAGGTGTTTTCGACGACACCGCAAAATGTAGAGGACCTAAAAGCTCGAATTCAACAGGCATGTATTACAGTTACCCCCGAAATGCTGAGTAATGTTTTAAATGCAGTGCCTCGCCGTGCTCGATTGCGCATAAGAAATCGTGGTGGACACTTTGAACACTTGATATGATAACTTAAAAATTATTTTGAGGATTGGATAAATATTAATGTTCTGTGTGTTATTTTTTTTATTATTAATTTGTTTTTGTTACCTGAATTTACTTTATTCTTCTTAATTGTGTTAATGTTTTATTATAGCAAAGATTTGAACAACTGATTGAATTATTTTATTGTTTTATTTAATCATACTTCTCCACGGCAAGTATAATGCTTGTTAAAAAAAAATTATTGGTTTAAAAAAAATGATTTTATAATTACTAACGTAGTACCAATGAATAAATATGGTGTGTGATATATCGTTGAAAAGGGAGAAAAATACTCTATTTAATGGCGCCATTTCCCGCCCGTTTAAAAATAATTTTTTTAACAGCCTGAAGAGTAAATCTCAAAATACAGCGGTTTTGAAAAAAATTAGATAAAACCTCGTTGAAACACTCCGTCTTGCAAAAAAATTCCTGCTTAGAATTTTTCTCGTATCTCTTCAAATAACGGAGATATTTGCCCTAGACGTTTTCCGCATTTTCGATATTTTCCGCCATAACTCTTAAATTACGCCATGGATTTCAAATGTCTTTAAACCATTTTGTAGGTTATATAAATCAGCACAATTTTCGTAAAAATAATTTTTTTTGCACGACCGATATTAAATGAGATATTCTCGAGGGCCCTGATAAAATGGACAGCCTGTATATACTTTTAGAGCCCCGCCCCCATTTTCTGACCCACGCACCGCCGTTGCAGACACAAATGTAAATTTTCAAATAATCTAAGTAGCTAATCAAATAACTTGTGCAGATGGCGCACAATATACGTCTTTTCACAAGTTATTTCAATTTTTAAATGTTCAATATCTAAAATTTAGATGTTTTTTTACCTGCAGAATATCGTCTTGTTTATCACAATATCAAAAAAAGACATGCCCGTAAAATATGGTTAAAATATTTGAATAATATATACTCGATAAATGCATAGAAATAAATTAAATTAAATTTTGACAAGGTTTAAAATAATAGTAGTGGAAATGATTGCAGAAAAAGGGTATAACTTTTTAACCGTTACTACTTCAATGTGAGGTTTGGTAGAGTATGATCTGCTTTTTTCTCTTCCACTTGTTGACGAATTTGTTGATATCGAAGGTAAAACCTCCGGTTTGTTCAATGCGCTCGAATTATAGGCTTAATGCAAAGAACAACATAAAGAACTAAATGCTCTTTATCTAGATCGTTAATTTAACCTCCCTTTAAAAACCCAACTTGCTAAACTATAATAAATTTCTTACCTCTACTTCCAGTTTCTTTACTATCTGACCGGGTTGAATGCTAGCAATAATCTCGTATTGTCCATTTTCTCTTTGGAGAAGTTCTTCGTATGTCAAATGAAAATTAACTTTGCTCTCTGGTTCCACATTGACATTTACCGTGAATCTATTCGCATGTCTTGTACTAACTGCTACATGGGCTGCAGTACGACCACTGGACACCGACTAAAAATTTAAAAAATCTGCCATATTTTTTCTTATAATTTGCAACAACGATAAAGAAGTTTCCACAAATACCAAAGTATTTAAAATTCTGTTTTAGTAATCGTCAGATGAAGCAACGTCTATTGGTTTAGTATTTGTGAAAACTATTGTCACAGAGTGACACCGTGGTGAGATTTAACGAGTTGGTCCATCTTTAACCAACTCAAATCATATACTTATTAGATGAACCAATCAACCAATACTGCCAGTTTCCTATATCACTTTTGCAGTAAAATTAGGCCAAGACTTAGCATACCGCGAACCTTCTACTCATGCGCCAAACTTTTGATGGCCAGATCTCAGATATTCATGGTTGATGTATCCGTATTATCAAATTACAGGTGTACTCCCCTGTGACAAGATCATTGTGACATACATTATTAAAAGTTCATTAGCACTAATTGCAATCTACCTTAAAATTATGGGAAGAATTTTTTTTCTATGCAACAAAAAACAAATTGCAGATTGCCGATGCATAATAGTACGAGAGCTAGCAACGTCGCCAAAATGATGATTTTAAGAAGGTTAGTTTTTTATATCCCCTCTCTTGCGCTATCTGGGTCATGGAGTGAGGGCCAGACTCTACTTTATAGGGTCTATACCTAACATAGAGATACTGGAAAAAGGGAGAACAGTCTAGTTACAGACTAGAATGAAAGGGATCTATCTGTAATGAGCGCTATGGAGTATATAAGAAGCGAGACCAATGCATCAGGGCAGTACTAATTCAGAGAGTAAGGGTCAAAAGAAACAGTGATTAGTGACAAGTTGTGAATTATAGTAGTAGTTTAAAGTAGTAATTACTGTGTAGTTACAAGGAGAATTTATTGTAAATTAATTTAGCGTTAAATAAATCAGTTGTTAGTGTAGTGACCATTCATGTTGCAATTATTGAACTTACGCTTGGGGTGTTTACTGGAGGATGTGAACCTGTAACAATATTGTTCGGATATGTTACATTAAAAAATCTAAACAATTCTTGATTTTCAAATGTGCTTTTAGAGGCCGGAGTATTAAAACATAATATTTTAAGTCGCAAACTCCTCTAAAAAATCCTTATTTTACTATAAGGAATGTAACCAGACTGCAACCAACAGCTACTCTCCGGGCTATGTGCCCCGCCGAGCGCTGAATTACAAGCTACAAGCCTTCCGCGTTAAGTTTAATAATTGCATATTACCAACAGAACGCTAATGCTTCGATTGCAACAAACACCAGCCGAAAGACTGATCCTAGATGGGGCCTGCTGACTATTTTGCATGTCGCTATCCTAAAGATACCGAGACGTACCAAATAGTCAAAGGATCCCCGTGTCGGTCGTCACATGCCTACCTTGCACTGACGAGAGTCAACAGCTCTAAACTGCAGTCAGCAAGTGGTGTGGGACGACTGGCACGAGAGCTCCTTTAAGTAGGATCAGTCTTTCGGCTGGTGTTTGTTGCAATCGGAGCATTAACGTTTTGATGGTAATATGCAATTATTACACTTAACGCGCCAGGCTTGTAACTTGTAATTCAGCGCTCGGCGGAGCACATAGCCCGGAGAGTAGATGTTCGTTGCAATCTGGTTCATTCCTTATAGTAAATAAGGATTTTATAGAGTAGTTTGCGACTAAAAATATTATGTTTTAATTCTTGATTTATTATAATATCCTAGAAGTGCTCCTATAATATAATAATGACCACACCTTCATGATATGTTAATGCAACGTAACGGTTTCTTGCATTAACTGCTTATCTTGAGATAGTATATTTCATTTAGTTTATCAGTTGTATATGCTGACCTAGACACAGTCCGCCACGGGTTGACAGTTGACACTTCTTTTGTTTCAAGAAATATCATTATGTGCCTGATATCTATCTACAGTCTAGATTTAGAACGGAATTATCTGAAAAAGTGCATTTTGTCTATTGCTGACTGCGGAATATCTTTTTTAAACAATTTATTTTATTTTTGTTGAATATCTCCGGTTGTGTTTTACATTAAGAAAATAAATATACTGACTGGCAGTAAAAAGTTGTTTCTATAGATTTGTTAAGTTGCAAAAAAATAGTTGGTAAAATACTTTAAATTTGTTATATCTTCAATTGTTACAAGCCAGTATTCATCATCAAAACTTGCCTCTTACCAAACCAATATTAATAAAATTTTCAAAGGCAAGATGCCTTCGAAGTTAAATTTATTTTGTTAAAAGCCCTATAACAAATTATAATACTGAAAATTCAACTTTTAATCCTGTGGATAAGTTTAACAGTAGAGACATTTCTTCGGTCTTATATTTTAGGTTTTGATGTATATTTTTCAATAATAACAATAAAAAAGTTTAATCGAGAACGCCACTTTTTTAAATTTAATTTTCTATCGTTAAAAACAAACTAACATTACTCAAAATCTTGGCCTATCTCCATCAAAAACAACCATTATAAAATATCAAATGGTCCAGTGCCAATGATTTATTGCCAAAAAAAAATTCTTATCAGTAGCAGTTTTGTTTAAATATGTCACAATATGTCACAATATGTCTTGTTTTAAGAGAAAAAAAATGAATCAGTTTAAGAAAATTAATAGCTTCTTTACACAACTGTTTTTTAAACATTCAGCAATCTCCTCCCTGAAAGGTTTCGGTTTATCTATCTTTGTATATCAAGCAAGTTCTTAGCAAGCTCTTAAATAGAAACATTGCAGATCCGTAGGTCTTGTATTTAATTAATTAAAGAAGTGTTCTTACCTGTTGGTATATCTTTTTAGCTTCCTCCTTCTCTTTGACGAAAGCTTTGTATGTTTTCCCGTCTATGTCCATAAGAAATCCAGAAATGAATGCTCTTTCGGGCAAGACAACTGAAAATGTCGTTTGCTTGGCATACGTATCGATATTTTCGACCTTACTGGATACATTTGTTTCTGCGAAACGATTTGCGACTCTCGTTTTAACGATAAATTCTTTTATTTTGGGAAGATCTGGCGCTATGTCCTAAAAAATATTTATTGTTAAAATAGTACTGGATAATTACCAGAAATCGTCAGGCAAACACTTTTTTGGCGAGTGTGATTTCTCTGCGTAAGAAGTTAGTATATGACAGTCTTTTAATAAGAAAAAAACATTTAAAAAGTTAAAACCTAGTACAAACATAAATATAATCGCATTTTAAATGAACAATAGTTTCATTTTTATGTATTTTTGTAATTTACATTAATAGGAAGAATCTTCCTCAGGGCTATTCAGGGAGGTTTTCCGTGTTTAAAATAATAGTAGAGGACATGAATGTAAAGAAAATCCAAATATAGATCAAAAGAGTTCCCACCTCTCAGAAGGGTGCTTCATCCCCTTTTGCTTCAAAAACCACCCTCCAATGATACATGCTGCCAGTTTTTTAAATTTTTCTCGAAAACCGTTACCCTGGCGAGAAAAATGTATAGAACTTAATTTATTTTATTTATTCTTCTGCATCTTTCATGTCCTATACATTTTTTTTCCTACATCGAGCCCTAATCGCAGAAATAGCGTTTGAAGTTACTTTGTACTATACACTCACCCAAAGATTTAGAGGTGTGTTTTACGCATGAACTTTCGACGATACCTCTTTCATTGTTTAACTAAACCGGCTTGACGCGAAAGACAAAAAAATCGTCCCTGTATGACATTTTGAACTCTGTTACAGAGCATCCTATTAATCCTGGTGAACGTACATATATTGTAGATGGGGGCAATTTAATTCATCGAGTGATTTGGCCGAAGCAAGGGACATTTGCAGACATCTACACCGCTTATATTAATTTCATTAAAAAACGGTACGGTCAACGAGTAATCGTAGTATTTGACGGTTATTCTGAAAATATGGAGAGTACAAAAGGCATCGAACGACAACAAAGACTTTTAAAACGAATATCTCCTGAAATAATATTTAACAAAAAGAAAAGAAATTCTGAGCAATCTGGCGAATAAACAACGTTTAATTAATCAACTGAAGGAAAATTTGGAATGTGCCAGCTTTCAAGCTCTCTCTGCAATAGCTAATACGCTAATTGTCCAAACCGCTATTAAGGAAGCATATAATAGTCATACGGTTGTTGTCGTGGGACAGGATGTTGACCTTCTCATACTCATAATTGCTCTTTGTCCTCTTGATAAAGATGTTCGATTTTTAAGAGATGTTCAAGGAAATATCAAGGAAAAGGCACATAGTTCTCTCGATATTCAGAACTCGGAAGTCCTTTATAACTGTAAAAATAACATATTATTTGCTCACGCATTCAGTGGATGTGATACTGCATCGGCATTTTTTGGCAAAGGAAAGGCACAAACTGTGAAGTTGATAAATACTAGAAGGGACTTGGACGATGCTTTGAATATATTTAACAATCCATCATCGATGAAGCCCAACATTGTTCGAGCTGGAGAAAAAATTACACTTGCTTTATACAAGGCACGCCTAACCAAACTCTCCTGAAGCCGCCCCTGTCTCATAATGTGAGGATTTTCAATTGACCAATATCGAGTGTTGTTTCGATTAAATGACCCACGGTAAATCTGGATTCATCAGTGAACAAATATTTTTGGTAAAATCTTATTTCTTAATTGGAGTAACTGTAACCAATTACAAAAGGTTATTCTTCGTTGATAATCATTCTCACACAAAAATTGAGCAATTGATATTTATAAGAACGATAGCTGTGTTTCTTTAAAATTTTCCTGGCTGATTCTTTGGAAACTGGTGATTTATGTTCAATTTGTCTTACCGAAATGGTTGGGTCAACATGCACTAAAGCTAATACATTAATTTCCGTTTCTTCATCCACAATAAATCTTTCTTCAATTTCTATATTAGGTTCAGTTCTAAATTGATGCTTCAACCGGGCGAAATAGTTTCTCGGAGGTTGTCTTCTTTCTGGATATGTTTGTGCTCTAGTTGCATTACGTCGAGTCTCTCCATAAATAATGAACATGTCAACTTTTTCAACGCTTGAATATTTTTCAGCCATTTTATAATAATTTTCTTGTTTATAACAACTTTAATACACTTGCTTGTGCTTCAGAAAATTAGTGAGTAAGTCAAGAGTATTTTTTGGAATTTTTTGCATCTGAAAAAACTGTTACACTTAGTAATTTATGCTTAATGAGAAACCATAAAAAATATAGTCATTCCATTTCTATAAAAAAGTTGATGTTACTTCCGGTTCAACCGGAAGTGATATTTTCATTCCTGTTAGTCTAAAATTAGCCCATTATTGTCTAATTCATGTGTATCAAGAACCAAAATTTTAAATATGAAAATAACAAAAATATTGGGGGCGTACATTGACTCGTGGCCACCCGGTATTCTTATGCAAAATGGCATTCTAAACACTTTCTTACTTTACAAATTTTTCAGTAAAATCAATAGAAACCGCGTAAACCAGGAATTAATTCTTAAAGTCCGCCATTTTGAATTTCCTAATTTTCACTTTGGATTCATAATCAGTGACCCCAAAAACCCCCATGATATGAATTTTAGCCGAATTTGTTAAAAACTTTGCAAGTTATTGAATTGGGGTGTAAAATGGGAGCTGCAACCCCCCTCCCCCCCGGGTTGAGTGCACTAATTCAAAAATTATACATTTCATATGTTGCTGAAACTGAATATAATACAAAAGGTTTCAAGTTTTTATATTGAAGTGGTAACGATTAAGACCTGCATTCATTTCCTCTACTATAACTAAATGAATAAATTTACAAACAGACATTTAGGTGAGTATAGTCGTCTGCCACTTTACTCTGCAGATAAAAAAGGCAACAAAAACTTTACGAGCTCATTATTAACGCCATTGAACCATTCGGTAATGTGTCATCAAGCAAACCGACGTATTAAAAACTTATAAGGTAAGTGACTCAATTTGCGGACAAAATAGTACAAAAAGTAACGGTATTTTAATGAGGTCCTAAAGTTTTTGTTGCCTTTTTCTTATCTGCAGAGTAAAATTGCAGCAACTATACTTCACAGCAACAAAGGGATAACGGATAACAGTATATATTGTCTTAGTCAAATTAAAATTCAGAATTCTCTCTTCCTGAGGACGATTTAAAATAAATTGAAATCTCGACTATATCAGAAATTGAGTTCACTTAAGTTCCTGGCCTATCCTCAGTAAAAACAACCGTTCTAAAGATTATTATTTTTTCTATCGATTGATACAGTATGTCCCTGAATGGGGACCGGAAAAGGTGGTGTCTTTTTGCATAAAGGGGCGGTTTGCGCTAAATTGAAGTGCAAATCATTGTCACAAAATCGAAAGAAATCAGGTAAAAAAATCGGTTTTTCACAAAAAACTCGGAAAGTATCAACTTTACTGTAAAATATATATACATGAAAATTATAGGTTATAAAAATCCGCACAATTTCGTTTTTTTTGTACGATCTATTGGAGCCGAGAGAGATTTTTTTTAAAATTCTGACAGTTTTATTGTGACGCAATGGAAACGTGCGCTTTTTCCGCTAAAATCTCGAATATGGTCATTCGTATCGCAGAATGTTTCAAATTACTAATAATTTCCTTCTATTTTTCATTTCCATTCGACCAATATTGACAGAGATATAATTTTCAAACATCTTCGCTCCTAGAACACTTATTTCATGATAAAATCGATAAAACTCGAAAACGATAGATCGTACGCATATACTGTATCTAATGAATATGTTCGTGTATGTACAAAATCGGTTTGATAACGAGTCAATGGAGATAAAAGAGAAAAACATGAAAAATTGTCATTTTCAAGTGCATTTTGGCAAATAGCTATGTTTTGATTGGCTTTGGGCAATAATGACACTAAAGGTTCTTTGAAGAGAATTAAATTATCTCTAAAATGAGCTCCAAGTGACGTTCATACGATGAATTGTTCACGAGTTGAAGCTGTTTACAGCTATGGGAAAATATTTATTTTTTTATTATAAATTAAGATTTTCCTGCAAGAACTGTGCATAACATTTTTGTTTATATTGGTTTTGATCTATTTTTATTAGTTTATATACATATGAAAGTAATGCAATAGCATAAGTCGTTCGCAAGGTATATTTTCTTTAAAGAAAAGGTTCTTGAAAACTGTTTTTGTTCGGAAAGATTGAACTAATATTATTTTTTAATTTCTTTTTTTGTATACTGGGTGTAACAGGATCATGGTATACCCCCTTTTCTCCTTTAGTTTTGAAGATAATTGATTGACATTTAGAATATACTATATACATAATAAGCGACACTTTTTGACATCAATTGATTTTGTTTTCACTTCCGGTTTCGCCGGAAATGACATTAACTTTCGGCTTTTAAATAGAATACCCTGTATATTACTGCATTTTTGAATTCTGCATAATTCTCTGAATCTAACGATGCCAAGTAAGTGACATTTCAAACATCAACTTACTTTATAATATAATTTTTAGTTTTCTATTTAAGTGTGCCATGATGGTTCCGATTTATTCTAAATGACCCGTGTAATGCTACAAAAATCGAAATCCCGTTAAAAACACTGAATTACGTGATTTATAAGCAAATAAAATTCATCAAAATTGTTTTTGGGGCAAAACTCAATTTTTTCAAATGGAATCATATCGGTACCGTGGTACCATTTATTAGTATTATTAATAAGGAATTTATTCATATGTCGTATTAAAATGTGCGAAAATACAAACAAAATTACAGCTAAAAGAAAATATAATTTTGTTCCAATTAAATGTTAAGAAGTAACTAAGGTGGCTTTGAAAATAATGAAATATTTAGCTTGTCAAATATTTGTTGGTTTAACAGTGTTTTTATTGTGTCTTTAAAAATTGTTAAAAATTCTTGTTAATTGTGTTCAAAATGCCGCAAATTTATACAAGAGATGAAAAAGTTTACATGTTAATTATTTATGGGGAATGTAAAAGAAATGCAGTTGCGGCTACCGACCTTTATGCCCAACGATATCCTGATAGATAATGTCCAGCGAAAACAATGATCCCGAAGAAAACTTCATTATTGAAGAAGGAACGGAAATTAATGTTTTGGCTCGAATAGAAGTTGATAAGACTATTTCTTTAAGGCAAGTTGGGCTTGAATTGGACATCAGTCACCAAAAAGAAATCAAAATTTTGCACAAATACCACTATAAATCTTTTAAATACCAATTGCACCAGCATTGGTACAAAAATGATTACGAACGTAGGATGAAATATGTAATTGGGTTTTGTATAATAACGTGCAGCCAAACAATGATTTTTTGGGACTGATTTTATTTTCGAACGAGTCTAGCTTTACAAATTTGGAATTATTTAACCGACAAAATACAAAATATTGGTCACAAGAAAATCAATATTTATTACGGGGAGGGTAACTTTCAAGTGCGGTTCGGCAATATTTGTCTTAGAATAATCGGTAGTAGAATCATTAGTCCAATAATATTTGAAGGACCTCTAACTGGTGCCAGATACTTGAGATTTCTAGAAAATGAGATTGAGGACATTTTAGATGAGTTAGATTTAGGACAGGGAATGTATTTCCAACAAGATGGCGCCCCTCCCCATAATTCAAGGATAGTAATTGATTACCTTCAACGGCGATTCGGAGAAAACGTAATTTCGACGAATGGTCCTGTGAGGTGGCCTCCAAGGTCACCTGATTTAACTCCCCTTGATTTCTTTGTTTGGGGTCATTTAAAAAATATTGTTTATGCAACCGCCGTTACAACCCGTGAAGACCTGGAGCTACGAGTAAGACGAGCAATTAATACTATAACGGCCCAGCAATTGGCGAACGTTCTTCGAGAAACAGCTATGCGAGTTCAGAAGTACATTGACGTTAATGGACAGCGTTTTTAACAACTGTTGTAATGTTTCGTGTTAATTTTTTTGTATTCCAAAACCACCTTATGTGTAACCGAAATGTGAAAAAAAAATTGTATGTCAAAAAGTGCCGCTTATTATGTATGTAGTATATCCTAAATTATCTTCAAAACTAAAGGAGAAACGGGAGGTATTCTGTTACAACCGATATATCATCGTTTCTTTTGACTTTACGACAAAATTTCATAAGACCTAAATGAAAACTTACAATTTTGGTTCTAAGGTTTTCGCGTAGCTGATGATGATCCATAGTTAGGTCTCCGGGTTCTCTTCCTAGTTGGTAGTTTTGAATACTTGAGGTTTCGACCATCTTGTCCTGGTCTTCTTTTGAAGTGAAGCGACTTCACTTAAGAAGACGACCAGGACAAGATGGTCGAAACGTCAAGTATTCAAAACTATCATCTTCTGAAGTGGAGTCACTTCACTTCAAAAGAAGACCACGACAAGATGGTCGAAACGTCAAGTATTTAAAATTATCAACGCGGAAGAGAACCAGGAAACCTAACTATGGATCGAAAGCTTACAAAATTTCTTACAAAATACATTTTTTCGTATATGATTTTCAATAAGTAGCGACAAGAAACTGACAAATGGAAATGCGGCTGATTTTAAAGCAAGCAGGCAATTTTCGTCACGTTTGAAGTACAAGAAAGTACATTTAATAATATTTTTTCACTTTTTGAAGTATCAGAAGTTATTCTGTGAGCATTTCTGAGTCGTGATACTAGGCTCATATTTCTAGAACGTGTAGTACCATTTACACACAAAGAAGAAGGGCCCGTTGGTATGTGGTGCAACGAAGGCCCAGGCGACCGTTGTACATTGCATTTTCTTATGTGTAAAAAATTGCGAATGTAGAATAATTATTCCTAAAAGTGGTGGTAATATGTATTCTAAAATTGTATTTTTTCTACGTACATGAGGAGTTCATCACAATTCTTTGTGACCAGTCATTCAAGCATCGACCAGTAATCTGTGTATTAAAATTAAAACTCGCAGCTATCATTATTGTTAACGACAGTGGAAACATTTTGTGCACCATAAACTGCGGTTCATCGTATTACACATATCATTTATATTGACGACGTAAGATTTTAATTGTACTTTCTCACACATCCGTTGACTCATAATTATTTTTTTGCATTATTTACGGTATGAATTATCACTGATTGCACGATCAAAAAATTCATAACTCTGTTAATATTGATTGAATGGAAATGAAATTTAAAAAGAAATTGTTCGTAATCGAATTCTCTACAACTTTAATTTGAAACATTTTGCGATCTGAATGACCATTTTCGAGATTAAAAATTTAAAATAAATCAATATCGGCTCCAGTAGGTGGTACGAAGTTTAAAAAACCGAAATTGTGCGTATTTTTATTACCTATAATTTTCATGTGTACATATTTGCAGTAAAATTGATATTTTCCGTTTTTTGCGAAAAACCGATTATTTTACCTATTTACCATTTAATATGTTAAAAAGTACCACAAAATAAGCCTGTTCCCAAAATTTTAGCTCGCTCTGAATTATCGACCATCCCATGTTATTGCCCTAATAGAAAAATAACGTTTGAATAATTATGGCGAATGCGCCGGGAGTTCGACCTAAAGATTTAGTGAAAAAAATATTTTTTCACGACCATCCAAAATTTTGTAAAAACCAGTATATGATTTAACATTTCAGAAAACATTATTTTTAATACGATTTTGGGTTAAAAAAATTATACGTACTTGGAATGTCAAGATTTTTCAAAATGCTAAAAATCTTGTTGGTAATTTGACTTTGCGGTTTACAAAAAAGTTATTTTTGACATTATTTAAGTTTAAATTTTAAGAATAAGCAAAAATATGGCCATAATATTTTTTCCTTAACGCTACCTTTTTGCACAAAGAAATCACTATTGTCAAAAATAATATTTCCTCTGGTAATTTCCGCTAAACATCCTGTACTAACATTACAATGTGGTATTATTAATGTCACACGCGTAGCAGGTGTAATTGTGTTATCTTATAGAATATAAATGAATATACTTACCCTCTTTACAATTATTTTACCTAATGTATCCTCCCCGAACACCACAAAGTCGATTTGAAATGATGTCTGAACCACCATAGTAATAAAAATTACACAAATCAAGAAATGTTTGTTCATATTATGACCGAAGTTTTATCACTTTTAAAAATTCAGTTTCGGTAGTTGTTCTAAAAAATAAATTTACCTGTTAAAAGCACAGCAGTATTTTAGTGCAAAAGTCGACTAACAGCCCTTTATTTTGTTACATGTATATACTTAGAACACACAGGATTTATTTGGCATTTCACGATAATTGTAAGATGCAACTGCACTGCTCGAATTTTAATGAATAATGCTTAGTGCTTTCGTAAAGGAATATTCTTATCATATTCATTACCTATAGCTTCTAAGAACATAATTTCTGACCCACCACTCTACAAGTAATACTGTGCTCAAGAAGTTAAGGATATATCATATTTTCAGGGCTAGATTAAAAAATAAAAAATTGTTTTGCAGGAATTGTCCACTTTTTATTAACCTCTTTACATAATTTAGTTGCTTACAAAAAAAACAGGAAAAGCAATTTTTGGTTGAGGAGCGAACAATGATCGAAACCTATCACGAATACCTTAATTCTGGCCTCTGACTATAATGACTTCAAGTAGTTCAAGCATCTTATGTTTAGGCACGCTTTTGTTGATGCAGTCCATCACATCTTGTGGGATTTGTGCGTATAAAGTGGGAAGAATATCTGACAGATAATGTCCCCAATACTCAATAAATTCCACATATGTCTAATGGGACTCAAATCAGGAGAATGTGGTAGAAGAGTGTCGTGATCAATTTTGTGAGTTTCAAGGACACAGAACACTTGCTGTGTATGATGGAAACGAGCACTATCGACAACAAAAATAAAATTTTCGTTAGTTACAGCTCGAAAAAAACCGCTGCCCAAGGAATCACTACTTCCACATCCAGATTTCGTATCCAAGGTTTATACACACTAAATCCCAATGTAATATTTTACTCCCTTTAATAATATGGTGCGGGTAGCAATGGGGGTGGTAGAGGGGGTGGCTAATGTCAAAAAAATTGTAGGGGCCCTTGGTTCTCGTATACACACTAAATCCCAATTTAATTTTTTACTCCTTTAATAATAGAGTGGGGGTGGCAATGGGGTGGCTCATGCCAAAAAAATTTTAGAGTCCCTTGGTTCTTGTATACACACTAAATCTCAATTTAATTGTTACTCCCTTTAATAATAAGGTGGGGGTGGTAAAGGGAGTGGCTAACGCCAAAAATATTTTTTGAATTTTTTTACTCCCTTTCACAATAGTGTGGGAGTGGTATTTTATTTTGAGACCTTGTTTTTTTTGTACATGCCCTATATTGCAATTTTATGGACTTTTACCTGCTTGCTTTGCCTATTTACCCCCGAACCCTTCAACGTAATTAGATCAAAATCTAGTTCCAGACCTCATTACAATACATAAGTGTACCAAATTTCAAGTCAATATCATAAACGGTTCCATAGTAAACGTGCGCACAAAAAAAAGTTACAGACAGACCGACAGACAGAAAATTTTTTTTCGCTCAAATTTAAAATCTCTACATTTCATGGTATTTTCAGCCTATTTAAAAAACAAACTTTTTTTGCGTTACTATACTTCCACTGGACGTGGAAGTAATCATCACAATATTGTTAGTAGGATTATTGCCATACATTTGTCTAGTCACGGTTCTCCTGCAAATGTACAGATTGGTGTGCCCTCCAACACATTTATACATCACATTTATATTTTATATGGAAAAGCTCACTCGCCATTTAAAAGGTCTAGTATAAAAAAATCCTGAATAAGTTTCCAGTTTGTCATTTAACCCCTTTTCACACTATTTAGCAGCGCGAACTGGTAGTGCGGCTGAGACGTGGACACCATTTATACGTGATGTAATACCTTTTGTATGTACCTTTTAGGCGCGCGATTGGGCGTGCAGCCGCAGGTAGCCGCGACGACTCACTCGGCTCGCATATTCGCCAATCCTACTACGTACAGGATAGGGAAATAAATGTGGGGCTACGATTGCTGGGACCTCACATCGATTGGCGTATTGATATAGTAAGCAGCATGTACGTTCCTCAACAGCAGCACGTGGCGTAGTGGTTAGGTTGCACGGTTCCCACGCGTGAGGTAGGAAGCGGCCACACTCCTGGAAGAATGGTGCACGAAGTGGAAAGTCGCAGTCAACGCCGACAAGAGCCAAGCCATCCTCTTCAGACGAGTGCGGAAAGAAATTCCCACAGGACACGTCTCCATGAACGGCGAGGACATCCAATGGCACGACACCGTCAAATACCTTGGCGTGGTCATGGACAGAAGCCTAACATGGAGACAAAACACGGACGCCATCACAGCTAAGGCCCGACGTACGAGAGCCCTCATCTACCCAATGACGGGAAATGGGAGCCGACTTAACTTGAGGAACAAGCTCACGCTTATCAAGACCCTCATCAGGCCGCAGCTGACGTACGCCTCGGTAGCGTGGGGCTACCAGGCGAAGTCCTACATGAAGAGAATCCAGGCAGTGGAGAACATCGCCCTCAGGACGGTAGTTGACGCCCCATGGTACGTGAGAACCGCAGACATCGTCAGAGACCTGGAGTACACCACGGTCACTGAAGCCATCCGGGAACGAGCGAAGAAGCTGTACGCCCAAGCCGAGGAGCATGGGAACCCGCTGATCAGACAGGCCACTGATTACGACCCCGCCGACACCCCGAGGCACAAGCGACCGAGGGTTCAGCTACTGGACAACGGGTTAGTATAACCTTTATTTCCCGCTAACAGATCTGTTTCAGATACGCCAGGACGGACCACCACTACCAGAGACATGACGTTTTCAACCCTAACCCAACCTCCTTGCGGGCGTCGGACAACATACCGTCCGACGCCCGTTGTCCTACCTGCTCCGTGGAGACCGAAAGTGCTAAAAGAAGCACTTAGGTCTCCACACTCCCGAGCTACACAGCTCATCATTACCTTTCCGACGATCCGGGGTAGGATATCAATTGATGTCCTACGTACCGGCAGTCAGTCCCAGCCAAAACTTCCTAAACCCAACTCGACCGATGACTACCCCCGGGGGTGACAAGCTGGCGAAGAAAGAAAACATCAAGACAAGAAGAGCGCCAGAAGAGACCTCAGCCAGCGAGGTTCAACAGCCAGGACCAGGGGAGGTCCGCAGAAAATACCACGACACATCTCACATTTGTGAGCTGGGTCTGGTAGAAGTACGCGGGCCCACCTATCACGAAGGCCGGTCCAGGTCTACAGAGATAATCTAGGTGCAAAGAGTAATAGTCCTACTCGGCCCTAGTTATCGAGACCGACATCCAGCCAATGGATATTGGCGCGTCGACGGTTCGAATCAAGTTTTATGGCGGCTGTACACTCTCGCCGAGGCACACCGACACAGGCCGAGTGCGGGAGTGTAGATGTGAGCTCTCGTCCCGCCGCGGCCTGTCTCGGTGTTCCTCGCTCGCTCTCCGTCTCTGTTTGTGTCCGAGTCAAAGGGCCTCGCACGAATAGCGAGTGCGTCACTGTGTCCACTCTTGCTTCTCCCAGTCTCGCTCGCGCCGTGGAACCGTTGAAGACGTATTTTTCTGTTCGGGAAAATGTTGTGGAATAATGAGAGCGAACTTAGTTTCATAGAAATTTATCAAATGGAACCCGTATTATTATGGGATCCTATAGTCACAGGCGTCATAAAGATAAAAAGCATTTGCATCATGCATGAGTTCGCATTGTGATCATCCATCATCTTCGTTTACTTCATTTTTTTAATTTTTTGTATGATACGTGTGTAAATAACTGTAATAACTGATGGTACATAGAGCAGGAGTAACTTCTAAAAAGTATAATATATATGTTTTAAAGCGGTATTATTAGAAATATTCGATTTGGTTATTGAAGTATAAACTCCCTTTAAGATTATTTACATTATATTTATTTAAAAAATTTCGCTTTCCATAATATACATTACTTCGATAAAATACACATTTTAAATAGTTTTCATTAAATTTTACTAAATCTGACTATTGCCTAATATGTATATATTCACTGATTTATACGTAAAATGATAATTAACGAACATTTGAGTTCATGTTTTTATTGAGCCTACAGATTCATTAATTTACCAGAAGACAGTGGCAGACCAATTGGAAAATTTTAAAAAATAGGTCAGCTGTCGACAAAACAGCAAAAACAGCATCTTTTCGTATATAGTCACGCCGCTCTTAATTTTTGACTTCCATGATGCACAAAATGCCATGCCTTGCACTTTTTAACAACCCCTCTTGGACCGAAGACTGGCGACCTAGACTGACGTTTTGGAGACCAGAACAGCCATTTAGAAACTCGAAAAAATCATCACCGCCTAAAGTTTACTAAATTTTTTAAATGAGAATGGCATTAATATCAAAGGTTGTCGTGGGCAAAGCTATGACTGCCAGCAACATGAGCGGCAAGTACAGCGGCTTACAAGCACGAATAAAGAGATTAACAAGTTGCACGTTCATTAAGTTGCCAAGTGCGCTGCAGAATGCTGTACAGAAACATCCATTTTCTTAGATTTCGTTGAGAGCCTTTATACATTTTTCCGCTTCTACCTATCGATGGGGTCTTCTTACGAAAGCTCTAAAAAGTCTGAAAGAGGAAGTTACTAATTCAAAAATTGCGATTTTGAAAAGGTTATCGGACACTAGGTGGTCGGCCCGAGTTGATGCGACGAAGGTACTTTTATATGGTTTTAAACGCAAGTTTTCGATGTCATATCTAACAACATGAATCAAAAAGTAGAGTGTAGTAATTAGGCTTACGGGCTAGTTCGAAGATGAATAAGTTGTAGCTAGGCTCTGGAACTGCATTTTTATAAACTTTTAATGGAAAATTCATTAGAATCGTGTTTCCCGAATGTAGATATTCTAGTCTTACGCATTTACTGGTCTTTGATGATCATTAGCTGCAGCGGAGAACGTTCTTGTTCGACATTATAGCGCATTAAAAATGAGTTAAGGCACACGATGGGACAAGAACGTTTAAGTGACCTGAGTTTAATGAACATAGCATATGATTTGCTTAGAGACATTGATATGGCTATTGTTATCTCTAAATTTGCTCACATTAAAACGAGAAAAATTTTTTTTTGCAAAGTGCTGCTTTATTTTATATCATAAATCTTAAACTTTATGACCTAAAGCAAACCAAGGGCCTCTTGTTGGCATTTGCTACGGGCCCAGCGCTGTGTTAATCCGGCACTGACAATTAGTCTCAACGAATATTTTTTTACGTAGGCTAATTTGGCCAACTGTTCGATTTTTATTAATGACGATTTGTCACCACTATCTGAATATACGATTTCCGTCTTTTCTTTCATTTTGATTTCAGGTAATGCAATATAACAAGTAAACAAGTTTTCACTGGTCTATAGAAATAAAACGATTACTAAAATCAGTTCAATTCAAACTTTGCATTAAAGAACCTGGGGTCTTAATAAAAGGTTACTACTACAAGCACAACGTAATACGGGTTCTCACTCCTCACTTTGTGCGGACTGTGACCACCTTGTAGATGCCAATCCAACTTGACTGTAACACTCATATTATAAACATAAAGATATTATATTTCGCTTAGCTAATATAGTTCGAGTTTCGAGAGCATTATATAGAATACATTCGTTGTAAGTGGTTGTTGTTAATAATAAATAGGTGAATACTCTCATTTCGTGTGTTTTTGTGAAACAACTTTCCCTAATTACCAAAAGACGACAACCTTGTAGATGCCAATCCAACTTGACTGTAACATTCATATTATAAACTTAAAGATATTATATTTCGCTTAGCTAATATAGTTCGAGTTTCGAAAGCATTATATAGAATACATTCGTTGTAAGAGGTTGTTGTTAATAATAAATAGGTGAATACTCTCATTTTGTGTGTTTTTGTGAAACAGCTTTCCCTAATTACCAAAAGACGACATTTGTAAAACTAGACGATCACATGAATGAGCAATTTGTTTATTTATCTTGGCGTAAAAATGGAGATAAATAATTATTGGGTGGGATTTTAATGTGATCTTGATTGCTTAACGATCAAAGATTTTTGTTAGTAATTAATAGACGGAGGGTTTGGGATGTTTCACTATCTACATTTATAATAAGTTAAGTATTTATTACCTATTTAAATGAAGGACTATATTTTCTACTGGCTAGGATCATGAGAGAAAACGATGCGAAATAATATATGACGTCACACAAGTATAACTTACTCTAAATATTCTTGTAATATATATCCGTAATAAACTGAGACACTTCAAACATATTAATACAATTGCCGTTAACTAACTGGCATAATAAAATATTTTGCACCAATTTAATAAAAGTGCTATATAAGCATACTTGTGATCATTCCAAGTAACGAATACATATCTCAAATTAGTCGGTCAGTGGCAAAAGCCAATAGTTTATCTGATATAAATATAATTAATTTAAATAACAAAGTTTTTATTCCAGCAACATTAATCAGAGTTGCTATTGGGAATCCCGGGAAATATGTAAATATAATTAAATTGTTTCTGAAAAACACAGCTTGCCATAGCTAAATTGGTGAATCTAGGTTAAATGATGCTAATTGATATGAAACAATATAACCATTGTTCTTTTATATAAACGTTATATAGTGTGAATTCTTCTAAATATTTAATCAATATTTATTGCCAGAAAAGAATCTCTGCATTTTAAAAATAACGTTTTCTCAAGACGTCGGCAACGTGTTCCACGTCCATCACCTAACAACAAACAGACACATTACAAACGTTTGCAGCTATGTCAATGTTTTTTTTTTTGTAACATTTATTTAACGTCGGCCTATTTTCGCTACTGAGGCCTAACAACGACGCCTGTACACGAACTACCCAACCAGGAATTTTGCCGAACCTCTTCTCATTCGAAGAGTAGGGATCTTTTACTTGCCTAATATTTAATAGACAAGGGACCGAAAGCTTTACATCCTCTCCGAAGGATGGTACATCCTCCACACAATACTCGCCTAAGATTGCATAGCTTTCGCTGATATACAAGTCGCTGAAAGATGTGAGGCGAGGACACGGTCTTCCTTGAAACGGTTATTCAGCTAAGTATTAACCGCGCCTCACGTTACTTTACATGACGTATCGAAATATGTACATGTACATGGTAAAGAATGTCAATGTTGTTTAATCAATGTTTTGTAGGTAATATTCAAAATTACATCGCTGCAAATACGTATAAACTATATCATTTAATACATGATCCTCCCCGAGACCTGATCCGGAACCAGCCAAATATCCACGGTCCGTGGTGCCGTGGCAATGAAGTGCTGGACGGATCAGCCCCGGTTCGGCGAAAACAGATATAAATTAAAAAAACCTATCTCCTTTTGTCAGAGCGACAAATTAAATAGGTAGAGGTGCTTAAAAAATTCCAAAAAAAGGATCAAAACAATTAAAAATAGTATTTAATAACAGTGAGCGGAACACTAAATTAATTTGAGTTGCTGATACGGGAAAAACCTCAACGAAAAAGTCCGTTCGAGGCAACTACTGCAGCGACAGCGTCCCAGCTACATAATCTATAATTTTCTAACTCTGGTCCAAAATAAGTATTGACTATTGAAAAGTACAGTTAGTTGTGAAGAAGAAAAATAGAAACGAAAAGAGGGGCAGGGAAGAATTAAAATATAAAGTGTTCGATAGGGAAAAGTGGAGTAAAAGGAAGTTGTGGTAAGTGAAAGGTTGGTAGAGCGGATGCCAGAAAATGGGCAACGCCTGGTAAGGTAGGGTTTATCCTGGAGGGGCATTATGTTGTCTAATTTGTGTAATGTTCTGGGTTAGCAGACTGTCATCCACTTTGAGAGTATAGAATTTCTATGAAATTTCCTGGATGTAATCCGATATTGGAGTAATGTCGTGGCAATGTGCATAGGGAGATCTCTGAGGGAGGTGTATCTGCCAAAATTTGATATGAGGCGTATAAATTTATCTTCCAAAACTTTGAGTTTTCTCATTGTTGCCACCGGTATGCTGCACCACACCGATGCCGCGTATGTAATAGCCGGCTTAATCATAACGGTATCCCGGGATCCAGACAGTATCGAAGGCCTTCTCAATGTCAAGAAGCACTATGGTGGTGCTCTTTCCAATGTTCTATTGTACCTTGACGTCGTTAACTATCCTAACAACCTGCTGTACCGAGCTCCGACCCTTCCTGAACCCGAACTGGCACTCATCATTGATGTTAAGCTCATTCTGAGCAGTGTCAAGTCCGACCAGAATAACCTTTACCACCAACTTGGAAATCGCGGACAGTAGTTAAATAGGTCGGTAACTGCCGGCGAGCTTCGCGTTCTTATTCGATTTCAAAATGGGCACGGCCACGGCACATGTCCAGTATAGTTAGGTCAATATTGCAGTCGCAGGATCGCGTTAACGATATACGTCAATTGCACAATAATACCCCTCCTTTGAGATATTTCAGTAGCTTGTATTCAATACTGTCATTACCCGGTGATTTGTTCTTCGGTAGAGTCTTGACAATTTTGGCTATCTCCGAGGGACGCGAGGGTTTGACCTTGATTTTTAAAAAGTCCCATTTGGTCTATATATACGGATCCTGTTTTACAGTTCTTTTTCAGTTTTAATCATCTCCCCATGATGCCACCATAGTTAGCAAAACTCACGTCTTACAGTATATTCGAGCGTAGTATATAAGTGGTTTTCAGCTTTAATGGTCTCCCGATGCTGCTAATGTAGCGTTCAAATGTTTTGGCGTTTTGTGAAAGTGGTATTCAAATACTAAAGATATGAATTTTTGCAAAGTAGTCCTCATACGAAAACGTTCCTACGGGTCGGACCTGGACTCAGCGTTAGGAAAAACTATATAGGGACTAATCCAGTTAAGAGGAGGTTCTCAGAATCAAGATTTCAGTGGCTCTTGTTAGATACATATTGTTATGTGTACGCCCACGCCCTCTTACGGAGAGACGTTTAATCTCTAGTAGTAGACAGAAGAGTAAAAGGAAGCTTGCCTAATGGGCAACCAGTAAAACAATAGTTCCCAGTCGGCCCAGGGTGGCGCTGCCTCATAGAATACACTAGAAGGAGTAGAAATGTCTTGATTGGCAGAGTGGAGCCAGCAGAGCCAACGCGCTGGAGTTTGTTCAATTATGAATGAGTTATATATGAGATGACCAGGTGGTCAGGTAAGATAAAGAATAGTAGCAAGTTGTGAATTGTAGTAGTGAATCTATAGTAGATCTAAGTTATAATTAATGTGTTATTATAAGGACCAATTATTGCAAATTAAGTGACAATTGTTGCATGAACCTACGTTTGGAAATGTTTACTACTGGGTGTAAAAACGTAACAATATTCCCAAAAGGCAGAAGTCTTTGGTATTTATTTATTGCACAGTCTACGCACGGTATATATATTATAGTGATATGCATATCTTCAATCAGGCAAATGAATGCAAGAAAATTTGTGATCCGTTAATTCGTTGAGAAGTAACACTTATAGCGAGAATTAAACAAATGAACTTCGTGATGATTTACCGTCGATACCAACATATTCACTGATATTTTTTTTAATGTAGAGCGTGCGGAATAGGGTTTCCGATTTCCCTACTTTTTTCATTCCCGGGAATCGGGAAATAAAATTGTCCGGGATTCCCGGGAAATAATAAATTTTTCATATATTTCTTGAAAAACACAAATTTCTTGTTTCAAAATGTCACGCCATTCAAATATTCATTTTTTAACTGTTTGTTTTCTTTTTTTTCTTTTGGTCAAAAAATAAATCCGTCAGTTTTGTTTTCTTTTATTTACAGGTGCTTCCCTTTTGCATGAAATCTCTGTTTATTCTCACATTTGACGTCATTACTCATACTCCAGTGCAATTAGGAAAAATTTACTGATGTGACCCAAAAATTTTGGGTACATTTTTTCTTTTGTTCCTTATTCGAAAGGGGGGTCAATGAAAACCTTAAGTCTGAATTTGCGCATTCCTACTTCCCCCCTTTTCGCCGCCATCTTGGATTTGTTTTTTTTTTTTCAATCGCTCATAACTCGAGTTCTATTTATCGCACAGTAATGAAAAAAATATCGTTGTACTCGTGAGGATTTACTCTTTATGTCATCACGAATGCATTTTTGCCGTAAAAGTTATTGCAAAAAAGTTATTAGAGCTCAAAGTTGAGAAATGATTTTAAAAAAAAATTTTTTCGCTTTCTTGGCTCGCCACTCTTTTGCGGTGCATCTGACACTCTCTGCCAACAAAATGTTATTTAAACTAGACGCGATTTCTAGGATTAAAAAAAAAATTAAGTCCGTAAGTGGATTCCTCGCCCGCCAATCCACGCTCAAAGTTGACACGTTCAAATATGCGCGGAGCGTTTTCAATCAGTCATAGTATTTTAACTTGTACATTTTGTAAACTAATTTCCACGCCACCTTTGAGGTAGAGTCGGCGGCGCGTTTTTTTTAACGTGGTTTCCCCCCCGAGGCCTAATCCACGATTTCTTTGCTTGATGTTCGATTTCTTGCCACTTTTCTATAGGAAATTAATAGTTTTCGTCAGTTTCCTGGGATACTTCAGACGCTTTTCTTTTCGTCGCTCTGGGTAGTGGTACCATAGTAGGAAGGTCGTGGCAATCCTTGTCTTCATCATCCAAGATTTCTGCAACTTCCTTGACGTTTGTGCAATTTTCGCCGCAGCAAATTTTGCATAAGATGGAACACTTTAATCCGGCCTTTCGGCAGCCGCAAGCTTTACCGCAGTTTTTGGCGGATCCACAGGATATAATGTCCGATAGGATTTGTGGAATCGGGTCTTGTTCGCTGGTCACAGGCTCTAAACCGCGGTAGCCATTTTTCCAGCCCCAAGAAATCGCGTTTTTTTCTTGCCCGAGCCACTTCTGGACCTGATGATAAGTCCGTAGGGAATGCTGACGTATTGCGGAACTCGTTGGGGGCAAGCGCGACAAATCCGTTTTCTTTTTAAGACCCAATCGTGTAAATATTTTAAATCGCAATCGATCGATGGACACATCGGATTCATTTCCTCCGTACAGTGCGATTAACAGGTTCTCTCCAGCTGCAGCGATGGCATTTTGTCCAGGAGTGGTTATTTGGAATAATTTTATATCCTCTTGAAGGTGAACATTTTTTTTGATGACGTCAATTATTTTTTTCTTTCCCATTCCGCAGATTGCTGACACAGTGTCACATCCTGAAAAGGCATGCATGAAAAGCAAATGCTCCAGCAGAAGTGCGTGTTTGAAGCTGCTTGTAGAATACGTCTTCGATGCCGTTGTTCCCCTTCCTATTTTATGGAAGTAGACATTTTTTTAATTTTTCCCGAGTGCACACAGCAACACAAGCAGGTCCGTGTCCTCTCCTACGATGACGACAGCATCAAATTGTGGACTTAAATCAATTGCAGTTTCCACGATATCCACGTCCGCATCTTCCCATGATTGTTTCACTGTGAATCAAAGGTGGTGTGGGAATGAGTTTACAAAATGTACAAGTTAAAATACTATGACTGATTGAAAACGCATCTTGGATGATGAAGACAAGGATTGCCACGACCTTCCTACTATGGTACCATTACCCAGAGCGACGAAAAGAAAAGCGTCTGAAGTATCCCAGGAAACTGACGAAAACTAATAATTTCCTATAGAAAAGTGGCAAGAAATCGAACATCAAGCAAAGAAATCGTGGATTAGGCCTCGGGGGGGAAACCACGTTAAAAAAAACGCGCCGTCGACTCTACCTCAAAGGTGGTGTGGAAATGAGTTTACAAAATGTACAAGTTAAAATACTATGACTGATTGAAAACGCTCCGCGCATATTTGAACATGTCAACTTTGAGCGTGGATTGGCGGGCGAGGAATCCACTTACGGACTTAATTTTTTTTTTAAATCCTAGAAATCGCGTCTAGTTTAAATAACAATTTGTTGGCAGAGAGTGTCAGATGCACTGCAAAAGAGTGGCGAGCCAAGAAAGCGAAAAAAATTTTTTTTGAAATCATTTCTCAACTTTGAGCTCTAATAACTTTTTTGCAATAACTTTTACGGCAAAAATGCATTCATGATGACATAAAGAGTAAATCCTCACGAGTACAACGATATTTTTTTCATTACTGTGCGATAAATAGAACTCGAGTTATGAGCGATTGAAAAAAAAAAACAAATCCAAGATGGCGGCGAAAGGGGGGGAAGTAGGAATGCGCAAATTCAGACTTAAGGTTTTCATTGACCCCCCTTTCGAATAAGGAACAAAAGAAAAAATGTACCCAAAATTTTTGGGTCAATTCCTAATTGCACTGGACTATCAGTTGTTGGTACGTTTCTTTTAGTTCCTGCAAGTGAGTCTAAAAGTGGGATTTTCTACCCCCACTTCTAACTCAACTGCACTAGCTCGGGGGCAAGCTCACTTTATACTCAGTTAAAGATTGAGGTTATTGTTTGTTTTATTGAACTGAATTAGAAAAATAATTTATATTTTTGTACTTCAGTAAGAGATTATTTTTAACTTAATGCACGGTTTGTAAAAATGAAAAATCTACAGCAGCTTTTAGTAGAACACAAAGATGTTTTTTTAAATTTGACAGACATTTAAGTTAGGTGTGCAGGAGAAAATCGTTTCTTTCACACAATTTGAGTAGTAACATGTTCACTGAGATCAGTAGGTATACTGGCTTCACATTTGAGTTACACTCAGTTTTGTGTAAAAGGGAAGCACCTTATAATTAAAAAGACACAACAACACTAACTACAGGAAGTAACACAATAACGAAATAACATAAAATAAAAATTCTTAGAAACTAAAGAAACACTACTTTATTCCGACTGTATTTCCTGGGGAACGATAGAAAGTGACATAATTCTCGGGATTCCCAAGTGCGGAACTGCACTTTAGGATAATGTGTCATATTTTTTAACAAAAACCAAGACCTATTTTATAAATTTTTTTTGGGGTCACGAAATTAAATTAGCGATTTTTTATAAAAAAACTGAGTACACCACTGGATTAAGCGCCCTCTGGAATGGGCCCGTCCAAATGTCATAAAGAAATAATGCATATTAATGATTCTGTCGTCAAAATAAAGATCACATTGTTGTTATTATTTTATTTATTCTTATCAAGTAATCCATGGAATAAAAATTGGAAAATCTCCCTGTTAGATTTGAGTTGTGTACAAGAATACTATAAAGATTTTACAACTTATTGGTGTGACTATGGAACAAGAAAATTTGAGAAATAAATTGAAATTGGGCGTCTTGTTGGCGACAACATCCTTTCTGCAAGAAATGCTGCCAAATAATTTAATAATAGACACCCTGATAGACCAGTGAGCAGCAGTACTGTACATCGTATAAATAAAATTTTCAATGAAACAGGTGGTGTGCCAAAGCATATTCTTAAAAACAAAAATAATCCACGCCGGGAAATTAGAAATAATGAGAGAATATTGGATTGTTTCCACAAATCCTCAGTCGAGCTTGCGAGAACAGCCAGTCTAGACTTAAATATCCCTAGAGCTAGAGAAAACATCAGAAGGCGTCTTACAAAAAACAAAATAAAACCATTTAAGCCGAAAATTTTAATAGTCTGAAACAGGGAGATGAGGAATGAAGATGGGAGTTCTGTTTGTGATCCCAGGGAGAATATCTGAATAACAGGATTAAAGGAAATTTTGTTCAGAGACGAAGCTACATTTACAACAAATGGAGTGGTATCGTGTCAAAATTCACGGTACTGGTCTGCCGGAAATCCTAATAGGATCATAAATCCAAAGAGGCAGTACCTACTTAAAAAAAATAAACATATGGTGCGAAGTACTTGATTGTAGAATTACTGGTCCTTTTTTATCTGAGAGTAATTTGAATCAGCGTGTATTTTTGAACTTTCTGGAAAATGAGTTTTGAGATGCACTACATGACTTATCAATTCAAGCAAGTCAGAATTTAAAATTTCAATTAGATGGGTCTCTTGTGTGCATAACGCAGTAGTGGTAAGTGGTTGACTGAATACAAATTTTGAAAATCGGTGGGTATAAGTCGAAACAGTCCCCTTATTGAGTGACGTGACCCCCAAGATCCCCGGACTTGACGCCACTCGATTTTTTCCTGTGGGGTATACTAAAGCAAGTAGTTTACAAGTCAAGACCGCAGTCCGTTGGTGAACTACGCGCCAGAATAATTGAAGCGTGTGTAGCTATTACAGAACAGAAAAGTAACCGCGACTAAACGAAAAAAGTTTGCAAGTGTTGCAGAAAAAACGGCGGATTGAGGAAGAAAGGAAAATATAATTAGCGTTTATTTTATATACCGGCATTCCAGTAATTTTGTTAAATGTTGTTGCCAACAAAAATAATTTTTTCAATTGTTTTCCAATTTTACACGCTTTATATGTATGTTTCTTAGTTTGTTTGTACGTAACGGAATCTTTGAACGTGATTCTCACCGACTTCAAAACGTCAGATTAAACTGACACTTTGCACACTTATCAAGAACCGATGGCAAGAATTTGACAACATTGTCTAATGTCCTCACCAGGATCATCAGGATAAAATAATAAAAATGACTAATCTATTGTCGACATTGTACCGGAGGCGTCGCTGTTATTAATATAACGTATTTGCCGTTGCATAAGCCCTTGTTAAACGCTAGTTCCAACTTTAATACATATATTATGATGTAATATTAATTATGTACTACTAGCGGATACTCCGCGATTTCGAAAAGCAGGCGGGTGTCAGCTGGATTCTATATGTATTGGTGTTGCTAATTCTAAAATTCACCTAATTCAATATATTGGTGAGAAACGGCCGAGTGATGAATGGCAAGAGCGTGACTAAAAAAAAATTATAGTTTAAAAAAACTAAAAAAAACACTCCTTAATAGCAAACCGAACTAAAAATTAAAAAATAAGAATGAAGTGATTGACAAAAAAAATTCATTTTATTGTAAAAAGAGTGGCGTGCTCTTTACTATATTTTTATAATTCTACTTTTATCAATAGCTACCAATAAAATATTTATAACAATTGATATCAAGCACCCCCACGCTTCTTACAATAAAATGAATTTTTTTTGTCAATCACTTCATTCTCATTTTTTACTTTTTAGTTCGGTTCGCTATTAAAGCGTGTTTTTTAGTTTTTAATTTATTCCATGGATTACTTGATAAGAATAAATAGAATAATGAGGACGATGTTATTTTTACTTTGACCACAGAATTTTTAATATGCAATATTTCTTTATGGAATTTTGTACTTGCCCATTTCAGAGGGCGCTCAATCCAGTGGTGTACTCAGATTTTTTAATAAAAAATCTCTAATACGATTTCGTGAATTTTCACCCCCAAAAAATTACACAGTAGATTTTGGCTTTTGTTGAAAAAATGTGACATTTTATCCTAAAGTGCAGTTTCCCACGCTCTACATTTCAAAAAAATTTGTCAAAATCGGATATTAAATAAAAATTTGATGGGGGTGTCCTGCTTTCAAATTGGTCACCCTGTATCTAAGATTCTCATCGGGTTCACCTGTTTGATGTTCGCCTATAATCGCTAGAGACCCTACAAAGTAGAAGGCTGGCCACTCGAGGGGGAGGCACTGATTGGCCAGTATGAAAAGTGAATGGCATAATGGCAGCGCCAATAGGAGTTGCTTTTATTTTGACGAGCATAGTGTCATTAGACTCAATGTAATAGGTTAAAATTAAAATAACAGTCTGTTCTGACTCATTTGGTCACGAAACAATTAATGGTACCTAACGTTATTACTTACATATATTTTTTCACTTTGTCAAAACAAATACTGCAACCTGCTTTTGACACTTGCGATACGTTATAAACACCCTGATGCACACGCGCACACAGGGCCGTACCCAGCATTGGCGAGCCCCGAGCAAAATACATCTTCCGGGTCCCCTCATTTTGGAAAGGATTTTAAAAAATGGAGAGGATTAAATTGCGTTGTTACCTTCTATTAATACAAAGAAATCATATCAGACGGTCGGATAGCACGGATAGTTAGAAAGTATATTATCGTATCAAAAAATACGATAATTTTGATAACATACGATAAACTTAATAAAAACACGATAATTCTGATGAACATAACAATTATTAAAGTTTATTACACAATAAATAAACGTCCTAAAAATAAATAAAAATCCTGATGGGGCCTGTCAAGATTTTTAATTCTTTTGTAGGCCCGGGCCCCTTATGGAGCCGGGCCTCAGACAAATGACCCGAGAAAACCGGTCTGAGTACGACCCTGCGCGCACACACACAAACCATCTCCACCATTATGCATCTACTTGGGCGGAGTGGCCAGTTTCTACTTTATAGGATCTCTAATAATCGCTAGAGATCCTATAAAGTAACGATTGGCCACTCGAGTGGGAGATACTGATTGGTCCGTATTAAAAGTGGATGCATAATGGCGGCAGAGTGCGTTTATTTTGACGAGCATAGTGTGTCATTAGACCTTCGACCATATATTATTATGATCGAAGCATTAGACTCAATGTAATAGGTTAAAATTAAAATACGAGTCTGTTTTGACTGATTTGGTCACGAAACAATCAATGGTAACGTTATTACTTACATAATATATTTTTCCACTTTGTCAAAACAAATACTGCAACCTGCTTTTGACACTTGCGTTACGTTGTAAACACACTGATGCCACCACCACCTAGATGCTAGGTGGGTTTGCTGATGCACAGGCGTTAGAGTCCCTATACACGCGCACATTGAAACCAAGATTCACTGAAGCCATCGCCGCCATGATGTATCCAGTGGCCAGTCTCTACTTTATAGGGTCTCTAATAAATAATAATCGCGGGTTTGCTCCGCCATCTGTTAAGCAATTGATAAAATATGCGAAGCTATTAATCTATTAATTATAAATAGTGCAGCGACCTTTGTATAACATTTCAATGTCGATGTATGAATATTAACCTTTATGATGAAAATCCTCTGAAATTAATGACCTTTATGAAATATCTATCATCTTTTTTCGATTTGTTGATCGTTGATTGTAGTCTTGTCAATGGTTGACACTTGTCATCTGAATGTAACTTTCGTTTTATAGATATAATTAAAATACCTGTAGTTTATATATTTTTGAAGATATCCTGAGAACAAGAAAAATGTAAGTAGGCCCAAAATAGCATTTATATTTATATAAAAGTACAAGTTTTTCGAAGTCGGCAATGTTGTGTAATGTTTACATATTTAACATATGTTCGATTTTAAAGGGTCTATAAATATAGGTATATATTTTTAAGGATTATCCAAATGTAGACAACTTGATTCCTTGATCGCTACCTGTTTCTAATGATCTGTTGTTTTTTTGCAAAAGATGAGCAGTTCTACCCTAAGCGATGCCCCCGATTGTACAAATCAATGCAAATCATCCCAGCATGGAGACATAATTACCGCTGCCATTTCAAAAAGAAGTGTATCAGATATAGACCTCTGCGCTTTTCTTAGTTACACCTGTATGCGGTGTGAATCTGTTAGAGATTCTGATGGGCGTACTGCACTCCACGTAGCGGCGTCATGTGGAAGAGTTGATTTGACAAGATGGTTGGTCCGGAACCGTCACGCAGATATCGACGCCAAAGATAAAGAGTCTGGTTATACAGCTCTGCATAGAAGTATATTTTATGGGAAGATCCACGTGGCGATAGAACTTATTAAATTAGGTATGTGTGAAGCACTTGCCTGATTTGATAAATCAAACACTATTTTAGGCGCGACTACTTCTGAATTGGACCTTGATAACCTAACTGTGCTGGAACATGCAGTGAAAGATGGTATAAAACCAGACGTCTGTTGTGTTGGGGAATTGTATTCCTGGGGTTCAAATATCAATAATTCGCTTGGGCCGCAGCAAGCTAGGGAGACTCCTGAATTGCTGGACATATTTCATAAAGAGTATCCCAATGAGGGTGCCCAACAAATTTGTATAGATCAATTCCACAGCGTTATAGTCACCAATTCAGGTGTGTAGTACTTCATATTTCGTTTATGCTTAACAGAACCATAAAAAACTTGTCATCGAAATAGGCAGGCAGTTTCCCTTCAACCTATTTACTGTTTTAGGCAAAGCATACTCATGTGGACACGGGCAGGGTGGACGATTAGGTTTAGGAGTTGAGAAAACGGTAGTTACTCCACATATCATTAATTTTTCTGATAACCAAAAAGGTGAACCTGTTATTTGTGTCCAAGCCAGCATATCAAGAGACCATAGTGTTTTCCTGTGTTCTGACGGAAACGTAAGTAAGTTCTGTAAGAAGTAATAAAATTTCAATTTGTAACAAAACAATTTGTAATTGAATTTTGTTGTTCTCTGTAGATATATACTTGTGGGCTGAACACTTATCGAGTTCTGGGTCACCAGCCACCACCAGAACGGTTATTAGGACCTAGACAGCTCAAGCATTTACCCAATGAAGTACACGGTGTTTGTGCAGGTCGATACCATTGTGTCGCTTGGGGTCCCAGGGCACTGTACACTTGGGGCCTGAATGCTGGTCAGCTGGGCCATAAAACTAATAATAAAAATGAAGAGCACTATGTTTTAACGCCAAAATTCGTGAAAATAATAAACGTGGATGAAATCTGCATAAAGGCTGTCGCAGCAAGTGATGGAGCCACCGCGGTGTGCACTGAGAGGGGCGATATTTATGTTTTACATGAGTATTTGTGTAGGAAAATCGCTTCTAGGCAAGTGGGGAATGGTCAAGCAAATTTATTTTCTACTTCACTTTCTTTTTAGGCAATTGAATGTGGTGCAAATCAGTATTATCGGAGGGAAACTTGATGCTCCATCCCTCAACAGGGAATTTTCAAAAAAATCAAATTGGGAACTCAAAGTGGCTGTTCTAACTAACACGGGCAACATATTGTTATGGCAGGAGTCAGACCCGCAGCTCTGTAGGTGTATATTTTCGATCAACAGGGCAATAGTCATAAAACAAATTACAATGAATAGCAACGAGATACTGTTGGTAACCGACTATGGCGAGGCTTTCAAGGGATATATATGTCAGAGGAAGAAGAAGCAGACGAATGTTATAGAGAAAATTCACAGAGGCCCTGAAAAAAGTGCTTTCCATAGGTTTCTGGAGAAGGAGGACTGTGTTCTTATCCAGTTGAAAAAGGTTTCTAAAATTCATCGTGCCGTTTCCATTCAAAGTGATTCGAAAGGGAAAGATTTCTATGTTATACAGGTACGTTATTGTTATTTATTTATGCTGTAAGTACTAACCTAGGTACTATTTAAATTAGAAACTTACTTAGTGAACAACTTTTTTGGTTCCCTTTTTTATCACATTCTACATACATAGTAAAATGTGGGTATAGTCTAGCATACTTTAACTTGGCGTGTGTATGTATGAGTTAATATTTCCGTACGATTTCATTTTCTCTTGTACACAAAGATCCAGAAATATTATCCACGTAGACAATGTTTCTGGACTATTGCTTTAACTTTGTGTACAATATGGGAGAAAATGAAATCGTACGGAAATATTAACTCATACATACACACGCCAAGTTAAAGTATACTAGACTATAGGCATTTGTTGTGTTTGCAATTTGAAGATACATTTTATAAACTGTTTTTACTTACATGCTAATTCCATGATATTTGCCTATCCCTGCTGGTTCTATGCACACAAACACATTACATTTAAATGTTTATTCTCTGTCCTCATACTATACACTATGTTTATTAGAAGTTAGAGTAGTTTATTATTGTCTGTAATTATTCGCAGTTTGTAATTTAAAATAATTTGAATACCACACCGGAATATCACACATTGTTCTCGTTAACATGATCTTCATACTCTCTCCAGCGCAATCTCTTTCACACACTGTGGTTAAGTAAGAGATTTATGTTAGTTTTTTTAAATGAAATATATACAATGTGTGTTTTTAAACTAAATTGAATTTTTTTGTATTTAATAAACTATGTTTGGTGAGTCCTAGATGAAAAGAAAAACTCTTATTTTATGAATAATTTGAATATCTGAAGATTTTTGTTTATGTGGAGTATAATTGGACAAACGGAACATGGATTTTTCATTATTTTGGCCTGAAGTTCCCCAGATAGAACATTAATATTGAGCCAATATTTGTTTAATATTACAAAAACGTTGGCTCAATGTAAAATACGCAACATTGTATAGATAATATTTTCACCAACATAGATATAAAGTATTATAAAGTTAAAACAAATACAGTGAATCTACATGTATCAGACCATTTGGGACAGCTCCTTGAAATTCCACATGAAGTCGGTAATTCCAATAAAGTGAAAGATATTGAATATAGAGAAATAAATGACTATAATATTTACCAATTTAAATGCAAAATGGTGGCCATAGATTGGAATACATTATTAGAAGCAAAAAATGCCTCTCAAGCATATCAGTGTTATTATAATATCTTCACAAAACTTTTTGAAACTCGTGCCAAAAATGAGGAAACGAGTCTTAGGAAAAAACAACAAGAATAACAAGTGGTACACAGAAGAATTGAAACAAATGAGAAATCAATTAGATGCTTTATCTACGATACAAAATGTAAGAAAAGATCAAGATTCTTTAAATGCCTATAAAAATCTCAAAGAGGCCTACATAAAGCGGATCAATGAACAAAAAAAGGTAGCAAATCAAAATTTTATAGCTGATTGTGAAAATAAATCTAAAGCAATTTGGACAATAATTAAGTCAGAAACCAGCAAACAACTCTAGCAACTGAAGATATTAGTACCTTTTTTGCAAATATCGGATTAAACATTGCTGCCCAATTAAAACCATCCAAACAACCTGATGAGCTATTAAGAAATCAAATAAAATCCAACTCTAGATCTATATATTTGGAAGAAGTGGATGAAAACGAGATTAGAAATGTTATACCAGAACATCAAGACTAAAAAAACAGAAGATATACATGGCGTATCAACTTACATTTTAAAGAAAATTGGAGATGCTCTGGTAACACCAATTACAATAATAATAAATAAGTGTATTCAAGAGGGAATATTTCCCAATGATTTAAAACATGCGAAAATTATTCCAATATACAAGAAAGGTGACATCAATAACATAAATAATTATAGACCTATCTCTATCCTACCAGTCATTTCAAAAATATTTGAAATTATTTAAAAAAAAAGACATACTCAATTTAATATATTACATAGCAGTCAACATGGGTATCGTAAAGGGAAATCAACTACCACTGCCCTGATAGAAGCAGTAGAAAAAATAACAGAGGCTCTTGACAGACAAGAAGAAACAGAAATAATCTGCTGTGACTTAAGTAAAGCTTTCGATACGGTTGACCATAAAGTTTTACTCAGTAAACTACGCTATTATGGTGTGAGAGGAACTCCACATAAATTGTTTGAATCATATTTATCAGATCGATATCAAAGAGTATGGTGGAATGATAAAAGATTGAACCCAAAGCTATTAACCCGAGGTGTGCCACAAGGCTCTGTGTTGGGGCCAGTACTATTTATAATATATATCAACGGCTTACTCTCTAATGTTAAGAGTTATGGGGCTTGTTTATATGCCGATGATACAATATTCATAACAAAAGGGAAAAATAAAACAGAGTTAACAACCCTATCACAAAATATATTGCACGAAGCAAATATCTGGCTCATGGCAAACTCATTAGCTTTAAACAGAGAAAAAACGCAAAATATAATTTTATCTACAAAAAGAGAAACGGAGAGGTTATCATTGAAATTCTTAGGCTTAACATTAGACAGTAAATTAAATTGGAAAGGCCACATTGAAGAGCTCTGCAAAAAACTTGCCGCAGCTATTTACACCAATACTAAAAAACGTATCCACCAACCAATCCGCAAAAATAGCATATTACTCAAATTTTCATAGCGTCGCAGCATATGGAATACTACTATGGGGAACATCATCTGATGCTCAGAAAGTCTTCATCCTACAAAAGAAAGCCATCAGAACATTATGTGGCATGAATTATAGAGAGAGCTGCAGGGATGCCTTCAAAGAACAAGGTATTCTCACTATGCCAAGCTATACTCAGTTGCCTTAAGTATGTGCATTTACATAAAGATAAATTTAGTCCAAATCTTGAAAATCACCACTATAACACAAGAAACAGGGAACAGCTACAAATTCCGCATCACCAACTGAATATAACTCAGCAGGGAGTGGACTACTGGGGCCCAAAATTGTATAATAAAATTCCTCTCGACATAAGGAATAAAAATTTTAAGGTGTTCTCCAGTTGGGTAAAAAACTTGTTGACCACAGAAGTGTTTTACTCTCTGACAGAGTTTCTAGAACATTGACACTTTACTGATTGCTCATTTGTTACTTATATATATATTTTTGTTTGTTTGTGATTGTTCATTTACTTATATATATATTTTTTATGTTTATATATACTTATATGCGTGTATGTGTCGTGACAAAATACAATAAGTTGTATTGTTATTTATATTTGATTTCATATTACTGTATTTTGACGCTTCCTGTAATATTCTTTTTACAGAATAAAGTACTATTATTATTATTATTATTATTATTATTATTGAACCAATAAAAAATGTGAACTTTTTCTCTATGCTGGTTGAGTTATTCAACAAATATTAAAAAACCATATCGCATAATATTTTATTCCAATATAAATTATTATTTGAAATCATATATAGTGGCCCAATATTTAAGTAATGCAAATTTAGCCTAGTGCCGAAAATGATAATAAATAAATAAACACATAAATTAGACAACCCCCAATTCCAGAAACCAGGGTCTTGTGCGGAAGGGGGTTACACATTGAAAAAACGGGGACGTACAACCATTTCCTCGGACAGTACCAGTGCCGGAACCAGGATTCAAACCTGGTGGTGCAATGTCCGTGTGATTAATCGCGATTGCCACCTCGTGCCTTAACCCACTCATCTATCGACCAGACTAAGACCAGACCAGATAAAGCTATTATCTTGCAATTTTCATAAAGTACATTTGATGAATATTACTTTAAAAACAAACAAAATCTAGAAGTGATTGTAGTTAAAACCCCCAGCAGAAATATTTAACCTACAGGATAGTTGTAGGTACACTACTACCACCATGTGTAAATTACTAACAGCGAATTCCTCGTTTGTCATTATTGAATCACATTACTCATGCACCTAACTAGAGCCCCCAAGCTAGAAATTGCACATTTGTACAAGCATATTGTAAGAAGAGCCATCTACTACAAATTATTGCAATCAGCCTAGGCACAGCATGACTATCCATTTTCTATATAATAATAAAAATGAAATGCTGTTCGTTTGTAAGTGCATCACTTGAGAACGGCTGGACCGATTTGGCAAATTTTTTTTTTTTAATATTCGTAATAGTCCGAATAAGGTTTTTAGGGAAAGAAAAATTGGAAAAGTTGTCCGAGAAATTGGAAAATTCTGGAAAAACTGAAAGTATTTTTGACAGGGATGTTCGTAATAGTCTGAGTGACGGGGACAGTAATAGTCCGAAAATTTTTAGGGAAAAAAAAATTTAAAAAGTTGCCCAGAAAATTGAAAAATTCTGGAAAAACTGAAAGTGCTTTTTAAATCTGTTAAATAATATCATTCAAAAAAGAGTTTAACAATATAATCTCAATATGAATATCACAATATTTTAAAATTAATATTAATATCAGTTGATGTTTGTTGTGCAATATTACAAACGAATTCAATAACAACATAATAAAATATACACTGTCCAATACTGTAAAATCAATATTTATTGGTATTAGAAAATATTGCCTAAACAATATAATTTTACACATAGTTGACAAATGTGGGCTAAATATAAGCTTTCCAAAATTTTAAAATCAATATTTGTCTTCATCAATTGATGTTTATTGTACAATATTATCAAAAAATGTAATAACAGTGTAACGCAAATATAGACTTTTCATTGTTGTAAAATTAACATTGATAGATATTTATCAATATTGTCTGTGTATGTCTGGATTGAAATGAGTTAGAACAATATACTGCCAACATAGGCATACTAATATTTTAATACCAGTATTTATTAATATTAGTCCAATATCCAATATTTTCTTTATAATTTTAATCTATATTGATCCAATATTGAACTACGGTTCAGCCAATATTATGTTCTACCTGGGTCAACAATTGATTTTTTGAAATTTTTTTATGCAAACAAACCACTACTTTAAAAAATTCCAGATAATTTTTTTCATGTACATATTTTGACTGAGTTACTGCAACAATTGACATTTTGCAAATTATGATTTGAAGATTGTGATATTAGCATTGAAAAATTGATGACTTGATTGACTTCAAGACGGTTTTTCGTAGAATTTGTGATCAAAAGATATGGTAGAGAAACTCATAATAAGAAGAAACGAATACGAACAGAATACTACAATTAACGTATAGACACTATTTAGTTTTAGTTGTCCCCAAATGATGTGATTTTACACACACTTTCTAATTTAAGTTTTTTTCTCAGCAAATGAAAAGGAACCTCACACTTATTTACAGTTGTTTGTTTCAGACTTATCCATACAAATTCTTCGAATTTCCTGAAATCGTGGAATCAGAGATGCGGTCACATATGCAGATTTTGCTGGAGGAAGTCAATGAATCAGACGATATACATGACATAATGTTCAAGGTGGGGCAAAAATATTTCCCAGTGCATAATTTTATCGTGTCAACAAAGAGCCCTTACTTAGAAAAACTAATCCGCAACAACCAGAAAGAAGTGATCGTCTTCAATGACATACATCCTGATATATTTGAACAACTCTTATTGTTTATGTACACGGGTAGCTGTGAGCTTACTACATGTGGGGAATTGAAAAATAATAATCTGCGGAAATTGTGTCAAAAACCAAGCGACCCAAAGGACCCTGATAAGTTACCAGAAGATGTAAATATACCAGCAAATATGTCAGCGTATGAGTACTACAACCAAGTTAAACCGAATCAACACCAGGATCATGAACAGAAGACTCAGAACACAAAAAATCCTGTGAGGCTGTTACACGAGCTCGCAAAGAGATTTGAATACAGCAATTTGCAAAAGGTTTTGAGTAATTTGGATATGCAAAAATGTATTGTTAGAATTAAAAATGTGCAAGAAGGCAGGGAACGGGTTAAGCCGTTAAGGTTCGATAGGTCCACATTCCCAAACTTGTATGACGTGACCATTAAATGCAGAGACAATAAGGAACTTAAGGCACATAAGTGTATTTTGGCCGCTAGACTGGAATATTTTAACAATATGTTTTCGATGAGGTGGAGAGGGGTAAGTTAACTTCTGTTCAAAATTAAGGCATAACTTTGACTTACATTTTTATCTAGACATTTTATGACTATCATAAACAAGACGGTAGACAAAGTAGACACAAACGTAGGATAGCAAATCTCTGATGCAACATATTTTAGGTGAGCTTGTTATATATGTTATAACAATGTGAAAATATTAGTTAACTATACAGGGTTTTCGTTAATTAGTGATACAGGTAGTCCTTTTAAAGAATAGTTGTGCTCATAAAATGTAGTAACTGTTCCTTTTACCATTTTTGTCTACTATGCCAAATAATCAAAATAAAAAATTAGTCAACTTCTAAGATATATGGTAAGCTGACACAAGCCAGCAACTTTGCATGTTACATATGTCATCGCTAGCAGTAAGCGCTCGATGTTGGTCAATCAGTGTTTATTAGTTTATTTATGTCATATCTTGAACCCCTGTTACAGTGAGGTTAAACATCGTAAAATATTTTACAGAATGGATAATAGTGGAGTGTGAGTCGGAAAGAAAGCCGAAAATTGTAAATATTTTGCTATGCAAAGAGAGTACTTGTTTCCCCCATTTTCGAGGATGCGGAACACGATGGTGCTGGTAGAATTTCTCTTTTGAGTTGCGCAACCTCCCAAACAGACAAAAACCACCCCCAAAATGGGTTAAACGCTTATCACATCTTTTCCACCGGTGAAACTTAGCGTACCCCCCCGTTTTCGAGAATGAACGTCACAGGTTTCATATGTAAGCACATACATAAAAGAGCGGGACGGTTTTTGGTGCATAATGGTTATAGTTATTTAACATTGTCTCAGGGTATTTAGGGTGGATAATACCCACCTTGATCCCTTTTGAAGTTTGTTTTTCTCTAGTGTCTGGTTAATGTTAAGAGTGGGTTTGCACGCACCAGTCAGTTGCGTGTAAATTTGTAAGTAATCGAATTACAAAGTCCTGTCGATAACACAGAAGCCACACTAGTCTAAGCTGCATACAGGACCGTATGAATGTAATCGCGACATGCTTTTATGTTTATATGTACCAATTACAAACAAAACCTTGGCGACACACAAAACATCTTGAAGTATTGTGGGTGGTCCGTATTTAGTTGGCATAAGAGATGAAATATTAGTAAATTACCGAATTTAGCCATCAGGAACACATAACATATTTATTTACATATGATACCACTACTCGAAGCTGTCAGGCTAAATGAAAAATTATGAGCTCGACCCTGCTTTGACACACGTCTAGCAATGGTCATCATTATGATGCTGCCTCTAGTAGCAAAACGACCAATTATTTTAGACGAAATTTAACAAATTCGTATTCGACATTAAACTTTAATATGAACAAAAATATTATGGAGACTTTTCACTTTTTTTCATGTTATTTTATTTTATACTAGAGCGTATTAAATTTTATTTGAATATTAAAGTCCTTTTGTAGAATATAAAACAATTTATGGCGAATTTGGGACGAATGAGTAGAATGTTCGCGTTAAATAATCAAAGAGGAGAAAATTTTGGAAACTTAATTTTACCTAGGATTACAATATAAAATATAATAAGTCCTTGTCCTAAGTTTGCTATTTTAGATAATGAAATCAATTCTGAATTCTGTTGGCTCGTTTTTAAGAAGAGTGTAAAATAAGAATGAGGATATTTTACACACTATTTGACCTTGGTAACGCACCCTCAACAAAGACTATTGAGCGCTATTGTGTAATCGACTGAGGCATTTTTTGTGATCCCCTTTTAGAGGAGAAGCTAGCCACAGCTTCGAACGTCTCATCTTCTGTATTGCTCTCTTCTTTGGGCTCAGATGTCAGTGGCTTTAACAACTTTTTCCTGACCCGATGGGATCCAGTGTGCTTATGGAGTGGGATTTATCCTAGTCTCCAAAATTTCTTCATTTTGAAGATCGAGGGTTGTACCAAGTAAGGTATGCTATATAGAGTGTACAGTAAGGTAATTTACTTTGAAAAGTTTCCCGGTCTTCCAGAGACCCTGTTATTTTACCCCGGTACAAACTTTCCTTTCACATATGTGGCATAACTGGGAAGATTTTCGACCTAATCTTGTCTACATCTACCATGTTTGATAATATGCAGGGTCACCTCTAGTAGAAAACCACCATGCTTCTTTCAACTAATTTGCTGGAGACAATCCTGAGACCGACTCCTGGATTCAATTATAATAGCGTTTCCAAATGCATAAAAGTGCTCTGAAATGATTTCTGATGGCACCTTAATTTGAAAGTGCATTGACCATCAGAACTCATTTCCAACACCCCACAGATAACAAAAATTGAGATTGTCAAAAAACCGCCTGTGCAGGGGGTGGATAGGGTGAAATTAATGAAAACACCCCAATAATTTTTATTGCACAGTTTGATCAGATAAAATGGATGGAAGCTCAGAAAAAATTATTCATTAAAAATACTAATTTAAGATATTTAAAATATTTTTTTCTGATTTAGATTTGCATGTGTTTAAATGGGAACGCCGCCGAGAAAAGTGCCGCTTACTGAAAATTTATAATGTTGCAATTTCTTATTTTCGTTCAACTTGCATTATCTCCGAAATTAGTAAATTTTTCAAAAAATACTCTGAAATAAAAATTATGAACCGCTCTTTCAGGATGCTGCCGGTTTTTAGTTTTTCCAAATCGAAGCAGCGGTTATTGAGAAAATGAATATTTTGATTGCCAATGCACTCAAGCGGAAAGCAGAACGCGCTGGCCACCGAGAGCCCACTCAGTTCACTTCTCTAATAAGAAGCCTATATCGGGATCGCTATTATTGTTCCAAAATACAGTTGGTATATTATTTGAATCAGCATGTTACAAGTATAATAATTCGAATTTAGTTATTTCTTGTAATACAAGTTTAAAAAGTGCATATTTTTCAATATTTCACATTATTGACAATATTTTTTACTTCCACGTCCAGTGGAAGTATAATATTTTTGTTGAAATAGGCTTAAAATGTCATGAAACGTAGAAACAAATTTCTGTCTGTCTGTAACTTTTTTTGTGCGCATGTTTACTATGGAATTGTTTATGATATTGACTTGAAATTTGGTACACTTATGTATTGTAACGAGATCTGGAACTAGATTATATTTTGATCTAATTCCGTTGAAGGGTTCGGGGGTAAATGGGGTAAATAAGGGTAAATAGGCAAAGCAAGCAGGTAAGAGTCAAACTTGCAATTTAGGGCATGTACGAAAAGGCAACATCAAAATTTGGTTTGGCATCAGCCACCCTCATTATCACCCCTACACTATTATGAAAGGGAGTAAAAAAAATTAAAATGTGATTTAGTTTGTATACAAGAACGAAAAGTTTAAAAAATTTTTTTTGTCGTTAACTACCCCGTCTACCACCCCCATCCCATTATTAAAGGGAGTAAAAAATTAAATTGGGATTTAGTGTGTATACGAGAACCGAGGGACTCTAAAATTTTTTTGGCATTAGCCACCACCTCTACCACACCCATTGCCACCCCCGCCCTATTATTAAAGAGAGTAAAAAATTAAATTGAGATTTAGAGTGTATAAGACTTGGATACAAAATCTAGATGTGGAAGTAGTGATTCCTTGGGCAGCGGTTTTATCTTTAGGGTTTCTCTTAACTTGTGCAGTGCAGTACAGTAAAGTAAATCATCGATAACCCAGCTACTCTTCTACCTAAACAGTGGCATTTATTTATCCATTCTGCATATAACAAAGGTCAACTAGTAAATTTTGGTATATCCGATGGATTTAATGATATATATGAATACAAAACTAATTATGTGTGCGATGATCAATATTTGTGTTCATCGCATGAAGAAGCAGACACCAGAATATTATTGCACCTTGTATCTACTAAAAATGAAGGATTATTTCGAGTAATAATAGACTGCAAATAAACCGATGTCTCGGTGTTACTGGCGCATTTCAAAAATGAACTTACTTCGAAAATCTGGTTGAGATTAGGGACAAAGGATTCTAGACGTTTCATTGCAGTTCATAATATAGAGATAGGCAACCAATTATTGCACAGTCTTCCTGCGTTTCATGCTATGACGGGTTCCGACACTACAAGCCAATTTGTAGGTATGGGCAAAAAATATGTTGGGTGACGTTTGCAAAGAATTATTGAAGAATGTAGGAATGGAAGAAGTATTTAGAGATATGGAGTCATTTGCAATACGTTTATATAGTAAAAATGAAGTAGTTAAGGACAGTAATTAACTATGAGGCCTTTTAGCATAGTCCCGAACTATAAACAAGCCTCTACAGACCGAGGATAGTCTAAGACAACATTGCCTTAAGATTAACTACCAAACGCAGGTTTGGTTAAACTGTTTAAGCCCACAGCCAAATTTGTTGGACCCGATTGAATGTGGATGGAAAATTGTGGGCGAAAAATTAGTCCGTGTCCTCACCATACCACCTTCTCTACCACCAGGCGAAACTATTTGTCTCGTCACTTGCCAATGCAAAAAAAGTATATAGTTTCTATTTATTTTTAACAGTAATGTAATTATCGAAAGTTATATTTACAGCTTGTAATGGTCGCCAGTGCTCTTGTAAAAAGAGGAAAATTCCGTGCATAGCATCCTGCAAGTGTATGGCACAACTATTAGCTTATCAGAATAGTACTTAGCTTGCCAAAGAAAATTGTAGCGATGAAGAAACCTCTTCAGACATATTAGATACCGAATAATAATATTGTTTTTTTATTTATCTTCATTATAATATTCAGAACTTTTAATAGAGCATTTATAAAAAAAATAAGCTTTTACATTTTTTTTTCTAGAAGTTATGATGTTGTCAACGATTTTTGAAATGGCAAATCAATTTCTGATAGTGCCATTTAAAAGGGCACAAATTTTTTCTAAAATTTCTTCTAAAAATTTTAGAATTTTATTATGTATGTAAAATAGAGGACTATTTTTAAAAGTCGGTCTGACTAACCGATTTATTATCGATTGCTTTTTAATGATTTTATCGAATTTATTCCAACCTTTACACACTCAATATAACCACAGATCTGCAGATTATTACAATTATTTAGAACCAATTAATAAAACGTGAATAATTATATTTCTTTAGATATAGTGCATTGGTTTCTATCAGCAAGCTGTTTTACACTCTGAACGTGGAGGTGTAGTAAGCGTTTCGCATCCTGCTTGCGGTAAATATTCATTTACTCAGTAACCGCTGCTTCAATTTGAAAATATAAAAAATTGGCAGAATCCTGAAAGAGCGGCCCAAAATTTTTATTTCAGAGTATTTTTAGAAAAATTACTAATTCCGGAGATAATGCGAGTTGAATGAAAATCAGAAATTGCAACATTACAAGTTTTGAGTAAACAGCACTTTTTTCGGTGGCGTTCCCATTTAAACACATATAAATCTAAATCGGAAAAAAATATTTTAAGTATCTTAAATTAGTTTTTTTAATGAATATTTTTTTTCTGAGCTTCCATCCATTTTATCTGATTAAACTGTGCAATATAAATTTTTGGGGTGTTTTTCATTAATTTCACCCTATCGGCCCCCTCTGCACAGGACAATTTTTTGACAACATCAATTTTTGTTGTCTATGAGGTATTAGAAAGAATGACACAATCTGAGGGCCTGAGCACTCTACTATTATTTACTCACCAATTTTTATATTTTAGAACGAAACTTCCGAGATAACGTTACCTTTTCCTAAAAGCATTGCAGAAGCATTACTAGAATTCTTATACACAGATTCGCTCTCGTACTTGGATAACATCGACATAGACCACCTATTCAAGGTCCTGGTGTTAGCCGATCAGTTGTTTGTAACGAGGCTGAAGGAACAGTGCGAGTTGCTCTTGACAAACCTGTTGACGTTGAGGAATGCCGTGCAATTGCTGTCTTTTGCCCATTTGTATAATGCAAAGAAGCTCAAAGTGTGTTGTATGAAGTTTATCGTGTTGAATATAACCCCGTTTTTGGAGTTGAGGTCACTGGATGATTTGGAAGAAGAGCTGTTGAAAGAGTTGACAGAGTTTTACTTCCAGGAGAAGCAAGAGGTTTGGTGTAGGGTTATAACACCCTACTCCACAGCGCCATCAGATGGAGAGGTTGTTTCTATAAGTAATTTGTATCCTGTTTCTTTGGAAGATGAAGTCGAGAGGGTTACAACACACAAGTCTAGCCAGAAAAGAAAATCTCGTCCGCATAGGAGCAGCTTTACTGAGAAGAATTATTCCAGTTCCATTAACAACGAAGTTAGTTTAGATAGCGAGATACAATTTCCTGATATTCCCGAGGTCATTCCGGATAGTGAGAAAAATTTTATTGTAATCTTACCTACTAGACTAAGGTCCATTGCTTTAGCAAGCGAGAGAATTAAAAGTGAAGATGTAGAACCTCAATTTATCAAACTGTCTTCCAGTAGAAATGCTAATTCTGTAGATTTGGGCACGTCTTTGAACGAGCCAGGTGATTTTCCCGAATTGAATAGTCCTCCTTCGCATATAAGTAGCAGTTCCTATCAGAGAACAACTTCTCAGAAAGTCGACTTAAAGCACAAGATGGTCCGTTTATCCCAGAAGCAAAGGAAGAGATTGTCTTCTGAGAGCGGTAATGCTCAGGCTAGCTCTGTACCGGGTAATGATTTTATTTAGATTATTTTAGTTTATGTCTGTACTTAAGCTTGTATGGATCTTCCGCCATTTTGCTATTGTACCATTTTCCTCTAGTTTTTCACCACTACCCCTTTTTCCCAACACATTCCCTACATTTTCATCAGTTTCTTGTAGTTGAATTATCTTCCTCTATCTTGTTACCAGTTTCCCTAATTGTGTTGTAATCTTCTCTTACCGTCCCCCATACTTCCCTACCTTCGCAACACTGTCTTCCTCTTTCTTTCCCGTCATATTCCTTCACTTTCCTATTTATTCTTTTATATTTTTTCATCTACCATTTTCTCTCACCATCTCCCCCATCTTTTCCCACTACCTTCCCACCTTAATGGCACTAACTTTTCTTATTTTTATCATTTTTTTAAATTTCTGTTGTCTTCTATTTTCCCATCGCTCTTCCATTCTTTGACCCACATTCTCACACTTTTCTGCTGTCTTCTCACCACTTACTTTGGTAAATTTAATTATTGAAGTATCTGTTACTTTGTGAGTATACATCAGAGCTGTGCCGAGCACTGACAAGAAGTTCTCGCAACCTAAGCACTCAAGAAATGTGTTTTTATTTTTTGAACTAAGTACTGCTAACAGTAAAATGCTTGTGATTACTAAGCATTCTGAAAAAGTGCTTAAAATTCACGAGCACCAAGCATTTCTGTAGTGTAGAAAAAAAGCGCCATAATTTGCTGATTGTACGGTCGTGAGCAAAAAAAAATAGCACAAGTCTTATAACGGTGTTTTGCTAAAATCTAGTTGTGTACATCTAACTTTAATTTTTGTGACATTGTCAGTTAGTTGTCATAATTTATTGCAAGTGTGCAAAAAATTAATATGCCTCATATAAACGATTTAGTTAAATCTGGCGTTATTGCTAAACCAGAAGATGGATGGTCAATGAGACAAATTGCACTGCGTTATAATATTGACAAAAATTCGATGTGTAACATGTTAAGAAAATGCAGAATAAACGTTACGATTAGTAGAAATCCTGGATCAGGCCAACGAAGGATATTAACTCAACAACAAGATTTGCAATTGGTAAATGCTTTAGTAGAAAATCCATTTTACTCAGTTATTCAGGCTGCTGAAGAAATGAATTTTCCTGGATCAAGTAGTACTGGTCGCCGGCGAGTAAGAGAATCGGAGCTACGCTGGCATGCAGCAGCACAGAAATACTTACTTAAAGCTGAACATAAAGAAGCTCGAGTAGGATTTGCGCTTGAATTTTTAGTGCATGATGTAAATTTTTGGAACAATGTAATCTTTACAGACGAAAAAACTTTCCAGTCAACACACAGTGGTCGTATTCATGTTTATCGCCCTCCGAATACTCGATTCGATGAGAAATATATATCTAACAATGATAAAAGTAAATTTTCCGTCAATATGTTTGCTTGGATATCGGCACGTGGTCCTAGTGTTTTTGGCACATTGAGGAACGATTTAATAGTGAAACGTATATTAGGATGTTAGACAATATTATGCTCGCTTCTGTGTCACAATTATTTCCTAATAATGAGTTCATATTTTAACAAGACAATTGTTCCGTTCATACTGCTCATACCGTAACTAACTGGTTTCAAGATAACAACATCAACGTTCTTAACTGACCCAGTCATAGTCCAGATCTTAACCCTGTGGAAGGGGTATGGGGACTACTCGTAAGAAGTATCCAAAAATGAAATGTGAGACCACGGAATGCCGAAGAATTACTGGAAATAGTAAATAGTGCATGGGAAAATATTATTACTAATGATTATTGTATAAGGTTATTTAATTCTATGCCAAACAGTCATATAGAAGTTATAATTAGAAATGATGCAATAACGAAATATTAATAGTTAGTTTCTTGTTAAGTAGGATATCCTTTGTTCTTTGATCCAGGATTTCTACTAATACCGTTTATTTTCCACTTTCTTAAAATGTTACACACCAAATTTTTGTTAATGTTATAACGCAGTGCAATTTGTCTCATTAACCATCCATCATTTACTATAGCAATAACTGCAGCATTAAAATAAAAAATAAATTAAAAGTGATATCTGTTTTATTTCGGCTACTCATTACATAATCAAATAGAGACAGATTTACATTAGAAAAAAAAGTTGTCCTATTTTTTTCTGCTCACGACAGTACCATATTGTCTTTATATTTACAAATTTATATTGCTTTTAAGGAATTTATGAATCTTTTGAATGCTATATATTTCAGTGGTTATTATGTGGAAATGTGTGTCGTGTGTATTTGTTTTGTTATGTTAAAATGTTGTAAAATGTTCTTTAAATCTAGTTTCAAGATTTCTTTCAGTCTGATCTATAGATATAGGCCCGACTAAAGGAAATTTTGAGATAGAACATTTGTTATTATTTCAACATAACAAACGTGCTAATCATATTTGATATGCTTACATTACTCTCTATGCAAAGTCAGTCTTTGGAATTTTATCAGAAATATAACCATTAGTATCTAAAAGAAGAATTATTTTTGATTCGATATCTTTTTGAGACGGGTATTTAAAGCTTTAAATGTTAGTTAGTGTTATTTTTCAGAAAGTCCAAAGAACCCGTGGAAAATCATTTCAGACATATCTAGTCCAGCTTCGCACAGTGATACAAAATACTCAATTGGCGATATTATTTCGGATGAAAAGAAGCAGAAAGAAAATTTGGTCAAAATCACGAGTAAACTGTTGAATTTTACCCAGGTAAGTGTAAGTTAGCATTAAGAAGCGTTGTTTTCAGTGTATCTGTATATTTTTTTAAATAGTAAATGAATACTAGATTTTTTTAATCAAAAAGAAACGCAAATTGATATGTTTGAGTTCTAAATGAAACATTAATTCTCGCCGATATATGAACTAGTGCCGCCATATTGGAAAAAAACTGAAAATATGCTTTTTGGGAATTTCAATCTCATTTTGGTCGAAAACTTTATGTGATATGGCATTTTTGTCTGTGGATTTGATTTATCACAGAGAAAGTAGAAAACTATCTTCCATTTCCAGGCAGCTGAAGAAAGTACAATTTTGTAGATCTGCTCAATCTAGAATTTCACATCTAACTGATTTAGCATTTAGAAAAATTAAAATCAAAGAAAAGTTGCATTACAATGCATCAAAAGTTTGTAAGGGATAGAATTCTGTAAACCATGTATGGTTTACCCGTGAGCTGTTGTCAAAGTTGCATGGACCACGCCATATTGTTGTCCTTAGCTGTAAGTAATTTTTTCTATTTTATAGCTATTGCAATAAGTGTAAAAAATTGATGGACCTTTTACACACCTTGGAAACAATTTCTGTAATGAAAAAAGTTTTTCAATCACAAAGCACCCTTAGACCTTTCAGCACATTGCTAAGAAAAAGGCATTTTTTTAAGGGCTCTGTATACCGCAAGCAACGAACCCTCATGCTAATTTTGTTAAAATACACAGCTTGTATATACATAGATTACAATGTGTTGACATCAACAAGCAAATGCCAAAGGGCCTTAGCATAGGGTGCCCCCAGAGTTTAGTACTTAGACCACTCCTATTTATTCATTTTTTATAGGAAGATCTCAAACGACCTACAGAAGAGTTACAGATCATACTCTAAAAACTATGGCTTGTCTAATGATCGTGTTGACACCCGGTATAGGTATTTTTGATTCAAAATTTTAGTTTGGCGGGTTACATAATGGATTTATGTACAAAAATTGTTTTTACTGTCGCTATTAAAAATGTTTGTCTGGTGATATCATACCTATTTGATTAAATCAGAATGTACCGTTGTGATGGTTATGTAGTGTAAAATCTATATTTACAGTATTTTTTTTTACTATAAATAATCCTACAGTTAAGAGCTAAAAAAATTCGAATGTATGGTTGAAAAGTTTTGTTTAATTGCAGAAAAATTTTGTAGGCATTGTGGAAGATCTGTGATCCATTTCAATAGCTATAAAATATGTAACTAATACGTTAAACAAATAAACAATCACTCCCTTAGTTATCATCACATACATAATATTTTCGTTAGACTAACGTATAAGATCAATGTCTAATGAATTTGGGAAAGATTTAAATTTTCTGCAGCCATTTTTTCAATGTGGCGGTACCGGATCACACGACACCTTTTATGTTAGGTAGCCTCAACTACTATCTGATTGAGTTATTTTTCTGTACAGATTGAGGACAGAGCAATTGATGAATTACACAAATTTTATAATTCCGACAATATTACCGATGAAATTATTACGATTGAGAGAGTTGCCATTGGTGCGATCGCTCCGCCAGTGTGGGTCCCAAGGACAAAATAGTAATTAGGATCATCGTTAATTGCTTGTGATATTATTTTTATTATTGAAGAAAAAAACCGTTTGTTGTGTAAGTTCTAAATAAATGTTTATTATTTTTATTTTAGTGAAATAAATTTCCCACCCTTGAGAATTCTAGTTTTTAAAATATTAAAAACATCACACTTAAATGCGTAAATCTTGTGCCTTCTCTCAAAACTCACAAGTGTGAACGATTTTATAAGGAAATTGTGAAATTATTTTTATTACTTGTCAAAATTTATAATATACTTTAATAACATTTAATTAGTGATGAAATAATGTTACACTTGAATCATAATTCCCATCTAGTTTCATAAGCATCAAAATTGAACGTAGATACCGTCTGAGATATTTTTTATTAAATCACATCTAATAATACTATAATAGGGACCTGTTATCAACCTGTTATTTATGAAGCTTCAATTCAATGATAAATAGTATTCAATGAATTCTTTCACTACGTATGTTATAGATAAGGGTGGAGCCCCTATGAATGGTGTACCTTGACCTTTCCTTCTTATTCTGCTTCAATTGGTTCTATTGCTAGCTAGGTGCCTCTCACCCTATTTAATAAGATCTCAAAAGTTCAATGAGAGTAAGTTTCAATGTTTCAATGCCCAGAGGTCAATTACTGTCTGGATTTTAAATGTATCTGTTTCTCTAGATATTTGATGTTTAGAATATATTTAAGTACTTCCTCTTCAGTTCAACTAACCCTTTGTATATATTTTTCTAGTGAAAGACGATTTGGAAATTTTAGTTTATTTTGTTTGAGAAAATCAAAAGTATATATACTTTTTTCAGTTAGCAGTTCTTTACGTTTATCAGTAATAGAATATTATTATAGATCTTAAATAAATGAGAGCCTTTTACATTGCATTTCAGAAAATGAGAAAAAGAAATGGACCATTGCCTAATAATAGTCGTAGCAATAAAATTTTGAAAAAAGCAAATATGGCTTAAGAACAAATGAAGGTAATTAAAGTAGAAACACGTGATTATGTGGAAGATCCATCTTCTTGCAGTCTGAGGGACTTTTGTGTACTTTCCCAAAAAGAGGAATATGATTTTCATTATATGTTTGGGTTCTTTCAACCCAGATAGACGAAATACATATTTATATTTACTGTTAATTTTATCTCAACTGCAACTCTTATAGACAGTGTTATCTTGAACTTATCACTACATTTTTTAAAAACTATATCCCTACGATTTTCTAACACTTTTCATGAGATTACTTCCTGAAAAGTACAACTTAAACACAAATGAAAGAGGAAACCTGGTAAATAAATTTGTATATTGATTCATCAATACATGTGGTAGAAAAACCCATAAAAAGAAGAAAAGGAAGCGGTATAGGTTTTCTTTGACAAATATCACCTGCATCCTAGAACTCTATACTGGATGACAACGAGATTAGTCCTGTTCCAATTTCTCGGTTGCTTTTAGGAATAATATTTTTAAATGTTGGCATATCATTTATGACACAAAAAGCCACATTTTGCACTTATGGAGTGAAAAATGTCACTTCCGGTCCAATCGGAAGTAGCAACAACTTATGATTTTTAAATAGCAACGTATATACCGTGTGTTAGAAAAGTATGGGAACGGTGGAAAATCTCGAACAGTTTGCATCAAATCGAAAAATAAAAAAAATACGTGTCAAAAATTTTTCAAAAAACTATCTACTGATACCAAAACGACCTCCACACCCACCACCCTGTGGGTGGGGCGAGGGGCAACTTTAAAATTTGAAATGGAAACCCCATTTTTTTTATTGCGGAATCGGATTCTACGGCAAAAAATACGTAAATTTTATTCTGGACATTTTTTTCTATTCTTGCATAGTGTCGCTGTAATCGCAAAAAATTAAAAGAAAACATTACTGTTTCAAGAGTAGCGTCTTGTGCCCATAAAAAAAGTCCAATTCAAAAACTGAAACACACATATTTGTTCTTTTATGAAATCTATCCAATGACATTGGATTCGACTCTCCCACCCTTAACCCAGTGGGTGGGGCAGGGGCAACTTTGAAATTTGTAATGAAAATCCCTATTTTTTATAGCGGATTCGGATTCTACGGCCAAAAATACGTGAATTTTATATCGGGCATTTTTTTCGATTCTCGCAAGGTGTCGCTGCAATCGCAAAAAATTGAGTGGAAACATGAAAGTTTTGAACGCATACTTTAAAAAATACGAAAAGTAAAACTACTGATCTCAGAGTGAATGATTTCCCGAGCTGTTTTGAGAACAGTGATTTTACACGGTCGTGCGGAAATTACAACAACTATTAACATTCTCTAAATTTATTAGCAGCTAGTGATTTTCAATTTACATTTTTTACAGGGCAATAAAAAACTCGATTAAAAAAAAACTAACAGTGGTTTTACCTCTTAATTCAGCTGCTTCAGACAAGTTCTTGATCCCAGCCAGTGAAGGCAAGGAAGTAACTCAGCCATTTAAGGCAAGGTGAGGATTTCGGCCAGTTGAGGCAATTAGTTTACAAGCTTAACTGCTACACTAGCAGGTTTTAATTTCAAGATTATAGCAGGTGTTCAAAATGGTGCCCATTGACTTCTTGGCATTGTCCGAGACGAACGTAAAAATTTTCAATAGCACTTCTTATCATTTGAGGTGGTATTTCTGCAAAAATGTTTATTATGCGTTGCCTCAGCTCTTCCAAATCACGAGGTTTAGTGAAATAAACCTCACCCTTCACGTAGCCCCAAACAAAATAATCAAGTGGCGTGAGGTCGGGAGATCTTGCTGGCCATTCAATAGTTCGTCTTCGACCTATCCATTGATTTTCGAAAGTACCATTCAAATAGTCCCTAACAATATCTCGACAGTGTGGAGGAGCCCCATCTTGCTGGAACCAAACATTATCGAACTCATCACCAGCAATCCCTTGTATTGCGGGAACTATTTGATTTGTCAACATTTCCAGGTATTTTTCTCCATTCAAATTTCCATCTATGAAAAATGGTCCTATGATTCGATCCCTGAAAACTCCTGCCCAAACATTTAATTTTTGTGGATACTGCGTGCGTGTTTCAAGCATCCAGTGAGGGTTTTCGTCACTCCAATATCTGAAATTATGGCGATTAACTTTTCCACTGAGTTTGAAAGTTACTTCATCTGAGAAGACAAGTAGAGATGACAAAATATTTGGGTTTTGGTTACTCCTTTCCATCATTAATTCACTAAATTCAAGTCGCCGATCAAAATCATCTTCATTTAACTCTTGGTGAAGGTGAATTTTGTAAGGATGAAATTTCAAAAGTTTCAAATTCTTATGAACTGAAAATGCACTCATATCAAGCTGTTGACTGGCTTTTCTGATTCGATAAAAAATTTTATTGCACGCTTTTATTGCACAATTTCTAAAATAGTTATTCAAGATAAGAGTGTAAAAAGCCATTCTTTATTGCACGAATGGCTAGATTAAAAATACGAGCGAAGCGATTTCTTACAATAATTGGAACGATCGAAGATAAAACATTGTAAGACACACTTGTAAAAAGCCTCATGGCTTTTTACAATTGTATCTTAAGTAACTATTCCTTTATTTTATTTATGTTATACATTTAAGTGCAAACTACGTATTTTAAAATAGCACAGTGCAATTTTAAAGTAACTATAAATGAAACGTAATAAATATAATGTATGATGTAATTATGAATCAACTGTAGCCTGTAGAATCTATATCCGACGTTGCAGTCCAATCAATGGAGCAACGGTTTTCTGCCAATCAAGAGTTATGCACTTGACTTGACAATTCTTGAACCCCAAAATTTTGGGGAGCTCTTCTCCCACAAAAAGGCACTCCCCGCACATAACATGAAAGCTCTTTCAAAAAAACTTTTGAAATTTGAATCTGCAGTAACTCTAGCGCAGATAAAAGAAGAGCTGTTCAATTTCGCTGCTAGCTGGGACACAATTAAGTAGATGATCAATGATAATGATTCAATTGATTCAAATAACAACGTATCATGTAAATGCAGATGCATCTATTAATGCCAATGATGAGGAAAATATTGATATGGATATGCTCAATATAGACAGTGAAGAACAAGATGATGATCATCGTCAAGTAAAAGTAAAGACAATAAAAAAAAAAAACGGCAAATGTGGAAACTGTGCTAAATGCTGTTATATAGTAATACTGAAATACAATTTATTTCAAGGAGCCTATCCTGCTTTGGCCACTGCGCCCAGATATCTTTTGACGTTACCAATAACGCAAGTAAAATGTGAAAGATTTTTTCAATGTTAAGATGCCTAACGAATAGGTTGCGAAATAGGATATCTGACAACAGACTTGAAGTCTTTCATAATGATGAATATAGAAAAATGTTTGTTGATTGATGTTGATAACACGGAAGTGATCAACACTCTAGGCGCTTCGAGCAGTTTACTTAAGAAAGCTCTAATGTATTAAGGGTCTTTCTGTTCCTTTTGATCTCTTACACTTAAGAATTTATTTTTGTTTTTATATAGACAATATTCATATTAATTATAGATCATTATATATCTACTGTTAAAATGTCTTATTTTTCTAATTTCGTTCTTTGTTTTTTAATGTCAATAAAATTTAATAAAAAGTGTTGATGTTTAGTGGCATTTTTTAAAATGGTTTCGAGACGGTAACAGCCTGCTTTAGACCATGGTTGAATCAGACAATGCAGCTAGTCGTTACTAGCTGTTCTGAGTTCGAGTCTCAGCTGCGGCAAGTGGCATGCCGCAGGGAATGGGCGTTGTATAAGTTATTATCTGTTGTGTGTGTAGTGTGGTGTGTCCTGGGTCAGTAATGAAACAGCTTTGGCTAAACTCCGCCAGGACGTTAATATAAAGGTGTAAAAAAATAACGATCAAAATGGGCCGTTCCCCCACAATTGCCAGGGCCGGTTCGACCGACACCATCCACTCCTGCTGGCAGGCCATCTTGTGCGCCCATATGTCGAAATTACTCTATTTTGAAATCTGTTTTCTAAATAATTAGAGACATCTTGAAGGTTATGTGGCGGAGCCGCATCTCTAACAGATTCTCGGCTAATATCAAGAGCACTTCCAATCTCACATGTACTTGCATTTTTATTAATTTCCATGGATACTAAAACATGAATCTCTGTGGCCTCATCAATAATAACCGTATGTTGTTCGTTTTCATTTGGCAGCGCCCTCAATTTTTCTTCTAAAATCTTAAAATATTTTCCACAAGGGTGATGCCTTCCAGGATACCGCCCTGCATATAACCTTTCAGCTTGATATGCATTTCTTTTAGATTCCCCATAAATAAGTAACACCTCCACCTTTTCATTTTGGGTAAATACCACCATTTTGTATTTTTTAAAAACTTTTAAATAGTTATATTAGCAAATAAATCACAAGCAAATTAAAAAAGCACTACATAAACTTTATCAAATAATAACTCAAGCAAATGTTTGAAATGAAATATCATTTTGTCTTGGCACACTTGTAAAATTTAATGCATATTGCACATATTTACCATTACCATTTTAAAAAATTGAATAAAATTATTTGCTTTTTATGTTTTTCAAAAAACTGTTTTTTAATTGAAAATAGTGTTTTTTGCACGAAATAAACTTTTCTTGAAATGCAACAATAAAAATGAAGGCGAAATATCAGATTCAAGGCCTACTGGGTGAATTTTTTGAAAACACAGACTTGCAGTTTCCAACTTGGCTTTTCACTTTTTCGAATGTATGACGCCATTTTGAAAACAATTACCTACTTGTGATACATCGATATATCATTGTAACGAGAATGTTAGGTTGAATCTAAATATGCAAAAATATATATAGGTTACCGTTTAAAAATCAAAACTTGTTGCTACTTCCGGTTGGACCGAAATGAAAGTGACATTTTTACTTAATATGGCTTTTTTAGTCCATGAGAAAGTTGAGAAAACCCCAAAAGTTCTGTGAGAGAGATGAAACATGGGCACCCCCGGTTTTCGCGCTGAACACTATGGTGATATTAAGGTTTCCACCCCTCAGCAACTATCCCTAAAGCCGAAACCACCCCTATTTTGCGCTTTTTCCATCGTAGGCATGCGGATCCGTTTTTTGGCCAGGATTCGGGTAAGCCACATGAAATTGAACCATATAACATCTTATCCATCCCCAGGGTTGAAACTACCCCCTCCCCTAATACTACAATATCCTCATAAAAATCAAAATGCATGAAAATTTGTTTATTCCCGTTTTTTTGCTCAACACAATTGTATTATTCATTTCTCCCCATTATCCACCCCCAAATTAGGGGTTGAGTTGGGAATGAAATAGTATGGACATCGTGTTTAGCGCCCTCGAAAATGGGGAGAAAACATTTTTCACTATTTTGTATTTTACGGTGGATTCCAATGTTAGGGGTGATGGTAGTTTCAGCCTCGGGGTTGATGGCATGTCTCATCACTCAACTCCCTTTACAATGTTCAAATTCCCTTAAAAACCCCGATCCAACGAGTCCCCACATGCCCAGTATCAATAAATATGAAAAGGGGGTTGTTTTAGAGATGGTTGGTGGAGGGTGGGGGAGAAATGAATATTACTATCGTATTGAGCACTGTCGAAAACGGGGATAAATAAATTTTCATGCATTTTGATATTTTTGGGGACATTTTAGTATTAGGGGAGGGGGTAGTTTCAATCCCAGGGGTAAGATGCCTACCCGAATTTTGCTCAAAAAACAGATCCGCATGCCTACGATGGAAAAAAACGCGAAATAGTGGTTGTCTTTCGAGTTTAAGGGTAGTTGCTGAGGGGTGGGAACTTTAAAAATATCACCATCGTATTCAGCTCCCTCAAAAACGGGGAAGTACCCATGATTAATCCCAATTTTGCAATTTTTTTCATGGAGAATTTGTGTTGCAAATGATATGCCAACATTTCAAAATATTATTCCTAAAAGCAACCGAGAAATTGGAATAGGACTAATCCCGTTGTCACCTGGTATAGCGACATAGTTCCCGTTATAGAGAATATTATCATGGTAATACAATACTATATACAAGTAATGTGTCAATATCCTCAAGAAGCTGGCACAGCTACTGGTCAGCAAGAAGCTCCAGATTTAAGCCTCATACATTTTTGAGTAGTTCCAATGTACACTTAAATAATTGAATATGTCATTCGACAACTACTTTATTATTTTCATTATTTGAAGATAAAAAAGACATTTTAATCATATCCTGATGATGATAACGTAGGTGGTGAAAGGTATACCAAATATAGTATGCAAGTGTGTTGGTGTTTGATTCCAACTTCTTCTGAGATTAAATCCCATGTATAGTTAAACCTGAGCTCTGTAATAGCCCTCCTTGAAATTTAAATTACTTTTTTAGTTGTTAATCTCTCGCATTTATTCATTGATTATTCTCTAAAGAACAGTACAAGTTTCGCAGAAAATCTCGGCAAACAACTCTCAATGAATCAAAGATAAAATAGTGGGTATTTTGTGGTAAAGCGTATAATGAACCTTTCTTCCGCTGGAGACACTGTTAAATAATAATTTCAATAAACATTTTGATAAGCGCAAATTACGTAGAAGCAGAGCGCGTCAGGATTATAAAATGTATCAATTAAAACTCATATTTTGAATTTTGACCTTTGTTCGTGTGATAGCACAGCTTCGTTTCAAATTATAGCTGCTTTTGCCTTGACCGCATCAAAGTTAACAATACATTGATCTCCCCTCGTATACTGTAGCCGGACGATACCACGCGTGCGCATGCGCGGCTCGTAAAAAGCCGTAATCATTTAAAAACCTAACCTGCAAAAAAATGTTTGTTTTGAATGTTCACTTTGACTGGTCACTTCGTTTTGTACTAGTGTCGAGTGAAGATATTGTCGTTCACTTAATTTAACAGTGAATAAGAAAATAAGTTTCTTCATCATCCAAGTTACACGTGATTTAATTGTTTCCTTTTGAGAAAAATACCCCCCTCAGTTTCTCAACTTTATAAAAAAAATATATATCTATATTTTTTTTCTTACAAAAACAGTAATTGAACTTGTGTGTGTTATGTGAAGATGAGCATATATCGTGGAAGAAATAGGAAGGAATTTTACTTGTCATCACTGCTCTACGACTCAATAGACGATAGAGATTTCAGGTAAGATTTTAATTTTTTTTTAATACACCGTTAGCATATTTGTAAGTTACTCACATATTAATAACGTTTTTAGAGATATAGTTTATTCCTAGGTACCAGGCTTCGGTGTAAGGGTAATTTTTTTATTTGTTTGGTTAGTCCCAAGTTGTACTCTGAGCTGAGTACATTTACAGATTCGAAGTTGTAAAGTTTCCAGAAAAGTAGTAAAATTATTTTATTTAAAAATAGAAAATACATTTTTAAGTATTTTTGCTAGAGAACATTTTTACCGACTTGTGGTTCACAAGGTAAAAATTGCAGTTCTCCCTTTAAGGATGGTTGCTTTAGATTTTGGAACATAAAGAATGACTTTTGGTCCTAACATTAATCAACCAAACTATAGTTAATATTAATTATATCAATTGACAAAACAATACAATGTTTTTACTCGTGTTTTTATTTGTTTGGTTAGTCTCAAGTTGTCGTACTCAGCAGCATAAATTTACAGATTCGAAGTTGTAAAGTTTCTAGAAAAGTAGTAAAATTATTTTATTTAAAAATAGAAAATACATTTTTAATTATTTTTTCTAGAGAACATTTTTATCGACTAGTGGTTCACAAGTTAAAAACTGCAGTTCTCTGTTTAACGATGGTTGCAATTAAACAGGTTTAGATTTTGGAACATAAAGAATGACTTTTGGTCCCAACATTAATCAACCAAACTATAGTTAATATTAATTATATCAATTGATACTTAGATCATTTTTTCATTGGCGTTACTAGAAAATCTCCATCTTCATTTGTTTTTGAATTGATGCCGCCAACTTTGGTTTTTCTTGTGGGTATAGTGGGTACCGTATTGAATTTTTTGATAGTTGAATAGTGCTTTTAATTCCCTTAATTGAAGTCGTTTTTCGCTACTAATATGAGAATTTTGGGTACTTCAGTAGTGTGTTTTATGCTTACTGAAAACACCACAGTTAGTGTAGATACCTACAGTTTCGTCTGACCATAATAGTTTTGAAGGGAGCTGGGACCTGTAAACATCTTCTGTAGGTACGAACCCTCTTATCTCCCATAGCATATTCTTGTAAATTATGACCAATGGTTCGTTTGTATGGGTGATGACTTTTTTAAAAAAATTTTGCACAGTTATTTTGGGGACATTTATCTCATTTGATATTGGTCCTACAGATGCTGTAGCTTTGTCTTGTATGTAAGTAGGTATCATTTCTTTTTTCGTTAAATCCTTCTAGTTTAATAAATTAACAACAATAAGAGCCCTTAAATACCTTTTATTATGGGTTGCACACATTATCTTCCCATATATGCAGTTAGCGAATGACCCCAAAAAAATACTCTGTATCTTATGTGCAATTCCGTATTGCAAAAATAATAAATTTAGTTAGTACACACCTTCTTTATACCCAAATAATATTATTGCAATTTGTTTGCTCCGGTGTGTAAACAAATTTGAAGATAGCCTTTTGCAGGGGTATCTGAAGATAGTGTTATAGAAACTGAAACTGGCACATAACATGTTTGTTAGAAATAAAGGTAGGTACATTCAAGAGTACTCGATTTTATTCCGAAAATATTTTAAAGTTAATAATACGATAAATAAATAATAAAACCAATGCAGAGAGATTAATTGTTTATTAAGTATGAAAATAAATATGTAGGTAGTAAAATATATATACTATAAAAGACCAAAAACCCACTATTTTCTATATGAAAGGAAATGAACTTACTGCCACCCGAGGGTGTCGCACACTCTGGAAAAAATGGTCAGTGGTTCCTTTTTTGGAGTATTTGCAAGGTATTTTCTGAATTTCCCACATATTTTCAATACTTAAAATATTTTCAAATATTCCTGTATTTCCAGAGCAATTATTTATTTTATTTATTTAATCACCTTATTGTCCTGGGGGAGTTTAGCTTTAGCTATTTCACCACTCAATTAATGTTGAAAAAATATTTGCAGCATTTGTTTAGTTATTTCTGAGGTTTGTATGAAGCCATTTTGGAATAAAATTGTACTTTATTATTACTCTAAAATAAACCTCATATTAAAATAATAAAAATGATTAAATCTGATTTAATTTTAAAATAGCAAAAGTAATTATTTATTATACCATGGCACTATATCACTTCGAAATAAAAAGTATTATAATTTAACAGTTTTTAATGAAAAAGTAAAAATATCTCTGGAAATATCGATTTTAGGTACAGGATATTATTCTTACAAATCGTGGAGAATTAACGTGCCAATTCAAAAATACAATAATATACAGAGTGTTCCCTTTGAAAAAATTGAGAAAATTCACTTTGAAATGTCCTGAATTAGTGCTAGTATAAAATACACCTTGTATATTAATTATAATCAATATTTGCTGGTTGTGTCGTTGTGGTTCATCCCTGGTCCACATAAGTGCAAAATAAATCTTCTTAATTAATAGTAATTTTTATATTTTTTCGAATAACTCAGCAACGCCACGTCAAAAACAAAAAATCTGGAAGTCGTTGGAAAGATAATTTTACGCTGCATTCATAAATGTAAAAATATATAGGGTGTTCCATTAAAAAATTACCTTGACGATGCTCCGCTGTGGCGAGTCACCCTGTATATTTCAAAATATTTTTAAGATGTGCGCCCTCTTGACACTATAAAAAAATAATTTTCCAAAGTCTTCTAATAAGACCGATATTGAACTTTGACGCACTATTGGGACACCCTGTATATTGTTAAAAAAAAGTATAAGACTACCTAAGTTGAACTATGACAGGTGGAGTGATATGAATTTTCACTCGATAATTTGAATTCTCATGTCTAAACAGCACTTTTACGAAACGCCATAACGTTTGAACACTACACTGGAGTACACTACTTGACGCGCGTCTCGCTAACCATGTCAACATCATCGCGAGACGAATAACACTGAATTTCAGTTTTAATCATCTCCTGTTGATGCTAACATGATTAGTGGAACGCACGTCGAGTGGTTTATCCGAATGTAGTGTTCAAATATTTTGACGTATTGTAAAAGTGGTTTTTCAACACCAAAGGTATTGATTTGTGAAAAATAGCCTTCATACAAATACTGCACACCATACAAGTTGAAGGCGGTTCTCAGACGCTCAAGGAAAAATTCAGGAACGGTCACGTCAGTTTCGGTTTCTATAGCAGTAAATTTCGAACACTCTGTGTAATATTACTTCCTTAGAAGTTTCCTATATTAGTTTTATTCTCGGTTTCATTCTATAACAATCGCTGAAATGTTTTTCAATCTGAAAATGAATAACGCCGTTTAGATTTCATCTCCAGATGATTACATGTAAGAACTTTTTTTGGTTACCTTTGTTATTAATTGTTTATTTCTTAAATCTTTTCTTATGTGAATTTTCACTGTTTAATGAAGTTGTTTTCAATTCGAGACACACGTTTCTTGGAAAAATATGTTTTTCCCTTTATGTAACGATTATATTATCAACACGATGATTTCAATACTTAATGATGAAATAAAAACAAACGGTTTCCACGAGGCTTTCATATTTAAAAATTCCGTTATCTGATTAAATGGAATGAAATCAGGCCTGCTCTTTGAATTTCACTTCTACTTTAGATAAATATGTGGTTGGTATACAGAGCTTTTCCGTAACCATGTTACAAAGTTCGGGAGACAACTTATTTCTGAAAATTACCACTGCCCAAGGAATCACTATGTCCACATAATGCCAAAATAAATTTTAAAGGCCGTTGGTTCTCGTACACACTAAATTCCAATTTAATTTTTACTCCCTTTAATAATAGGGCGCGGGTTGTTGAGGGGGTACCTAAAGCCAAAAAAATTTTTTGAGACGTTTCGTTCTTGTATACACAATAAATTACATTTTAATTTTTTTTACTCCCTTTAATAATAGTGTGGGGGGTGATAATGGGGGTGGCTGGGACATTAACTTTTCGTACTGTCGTGAGCAAAACAAAATAGAACAAGTCTTATAACGGTATTTTGCTAAAATCTAGTTGTATACATCTAACTTTAATTTTTGTGACATTGTCAGTTAGTTGTCATAATTTATAGGAAGTGTGCAAAAGACTGATATGCCTCATATAAGCGATTTAGTTAAATCTGGAGTTATTGCTAAAGCAGAAGATGGATGGTCAATGAGAAAATTGCACTGCGTTATAATATTGACAAAAATTCGGTGTGTAACATTTTAAGAAAGTGGAGAATAAACGGTACGATTAGTAGAAATCCTGGATCGGGGCGACGAAGAATATCAACTCAACAACAAGATTTGCAATTAGTAAATGCTTTAGTAGAAAATCCATTTTACTCAGGTATTCAGGCTGCTGAAGAAACGAATTTTCCTGGATCGAGTAGTACTGATCGCCGGCGAGTAAGAGAATCGGAGCTACGCTGTCATGCAACAGCACAGAAATACTTACTTAAAGCTGAACATAAAGAAGCTCGAGTAGGATTTGCGCTTGAATTTTTAGCGCATGATGTAAATTTTTTCAACAATGTAATCTTTACAGACGAAAAAACTTTCCAGTTAACACACAGCGGTCGTATTCGTGTTTACCGCCCTCCGAATACTCGATTCGATGAAAAATATATATCTAACGATGATAAAAGTGGTAGATTTTCCTTCAATATGTGGGCTTGGATATCGGCACCTGGTCCTGGTGTTTTGTGGCATATTGAGGAACGATTTAATAGTGAAACGTATATTAGGATTTTAGGCAATATGCTCCCTTCTGTGTCACAATTATTTCCTAATAATGAGTTTATATTTCAACAAGAAAATTGTTCCGTTCATACTTCTCATACCGTAACTAACTGGTTTCAAGATAACAACATCAATGTTCTTAACTGGCCCAGTCATAGTCCAGATGTTAATCCTGTGGAAGAAGTATGGGGACTACTCGTAAGAAGTATCCAAAAACGAAATGTGAGACCACGGAGTGCCGAAGAATTACTGGAAATAGTAAATAATATTATTACTAATGATTATTGTATAAGGTTATTTAATTCTATGCCAAACAGACTTATAGAAGTTATAAATAGAAATGGTGCAATAACGAAATATTAATAGTTAGTTTTTTGTTAAGTAGGATATCCTTTATCTTTTGATCCAGTATTTCTACTAATCATACCGTTTATTTTCCAGTTTCTTAAAATGTTACACACCAATTTTTTGTTAATGTTATAATGCAGTGCAATTTGTCTCATTAACCATCCATCATTTACTATAGCAATAACTACAGCATTAAAATAAAAAATTAATTAAAAGTGATATCTTTTTTATTTCGGCTACTCATTACATATTTAAATAGAGACAGATTTACATTAGCAAAAAAAATAGTTGTCCTATTTTTTTCTGCTCACGACAGTACATGCCCTAAATTACAATTTTATGGACTCTACCTGCCTGCTGTGCCTATTTACCTTTATTTACTCCATTTACTCGCGAACCCTTCTTCGGAATTAGATCAAAATATAATCTAGTTCCAGATCTCGTATAATACATAAGTGTACCAAATTTCAAGTCAATATCGTAAACGGTTCCAGAGTAAATGTGCGCACAAAAAAAAAAGTTACAGCCCAACAGACAGACAGAATTTTTTTTTCTCAAATTTAAAATCCCGACGTTTCATGACGTTTTAATTCTACTTCAACAAATAAATTTTCATTTTTTTTTTGCGTTACTATGCTTCCACTGGATGTGGAAGTAATAAAGAAAATGTCAGTACGTCGCGTTTATCTTTTATTCAACATAATGTAGGTGTATCATAGGGCCGCAGTGTGTCCCAAACTGGATACATGCATTGTTATCTCAGTTTTTATTCGATCTACCGTTGGTAAATGGCGAATACTTGATTATACAGGGCTGCTCCAGACCGTGTGCATAGTGGGCGGCCGCTCAGGGCGCCAGAATTATAAGGGCGGCATTTTCGGCGTAGACTATTTTATTTTTATTGAAATTGCTCTTTTATTTCACAGATAAAATGGATAAAATAACATATATTTTGGCCGTCATGACCAGGATATTTGTAATTGATCAAAAGTATATCTAATAAAAAGGAGAATATTTATATTTTGCACATAGTGCAGGGAGGGGGGGCGACAAAATTCCATTTCGCCTAGAGCGGTAAAATTTGATTTCGCCCAGGGCGGCAAAAGAGTTAGAGCGGCCCCAGTGATTATAATTATCACTCTGCAATCTAAATGAATAAATGGCATTAGTATAAAAACCAAAATGTTCGCATCCGCAATAAAATATAGATTGTTCTGTAACTACATTTAATCTTCGCGATATTTTTAAACCCTGAAAGAGGTGTAAACATCTTATAAATAACACAAATCACTTTTGATGTATTTTCACATCAGTTTGTTTGTTTGTCAGTAGGCAAGAATGATGTAACTTATCTAATCAAGCAACCTTTGGTAGAAGTAGGAACGAGAATACTTTGACAGATGATGCAGAAAGACGCCTGATTAAGGGATTTAGTTTTTGATCAATTTGCAGTCGAAGTTCACGTTTTTTTGGAAAGAATGTAGCGTGGGATATACGTGCGATTTACTTAAAAATATGTGGCGGAGGCATCTCTCGCAATATTTGGCGAAATTGCGTTAAAAAGCGTAATTTTTTTTGGACGTATAAGCTCTTGATATTGATACTTTGCCTCGTGCAGTATATAGTGTGTTGTAACTTAACTAACTTATGATGATATAACATGGTTTGCTATTGCATCACATTAAAATTCATTAACCATTACCTAATCAGTGTCAAGGTTAACACTGTTTGGGTAGGTTAGTGTTAGTGCTATATACGTTTGTGTGTATGCGGTACCTAAACATCGTTTTTTTCAACGGACCGGGGGGGGGGGGGGGCAGATGTCGGCGTCGTCGAGAGATGAAAATTAAAAGAACATGTTGAACAAGAATGAACAAAACAATGAGTTCAATTTTACTGTGCAAATAAAAAACGCAACAAAAACTTTACGACCTCATTAAAATAACGATAAATAATGTTAAAGTATAAACGAACTTAATTGAAACCGTATAAAAACTAAAAGCCGGCAAAAACAGTCGGCATCTCTTTATTGTACATGGGCGGAGGTAAATAGAAATGCTTGTCGTAAGAAAATGATAAGATTTTCGGGCGTTATTATATTATTCTCTGTTTCAAATGGTCTCCAGAAAGCCATTATAAATTAGTAAATAATTAAAATATTTTACCTTTTATATAGTAGTAAATATTTATAAATATGAACAATAACTAAACTCCACGCTTGATATTATAACAGGTATTTACGCACTGCACTGTCACAGACAGCACATCTTTAAGTCCGCCGTTGAAACGATTTACGAGTTTTTTTATGCTAGTAGGCCTGTCCGTTTTATTATCTTTAAACAAGTGCAGTCGTAGATGGTTCATTCAGGTTGATTACATTGCCTGTCTCGGACTCGCCTGCACAGTTTCAACTACCATTCGAATCTCGATACCATTGCTAAATATATAGGACAAAATATCAAGTTCAGTGCGCACGGACCTGTGCTTTAACACTAACCAGTTTCAATTATCCTCGTTTAAAGTATACATGTTTACAATCTCCAGTAAACGGTACGTAGGTTCAAATAATTGCAGCAAGAAATTTCACTAATCACTGATTTATTAATAACTTAAATTACAATAAATAGTCCTTATACACATTAGTACAAACTAATTACAAGTTTATTCTACTATAGTCTCGCTATTATAATTCACAACTTGTTACTGTTCTTTATCTTATCTTACCTCATCTAATATATCTCTGAACCCAGTGCTCCTTCCAGAATCCGTCTCGAATAGATTAGAAATTTCTATAGTTTTCTGGGTGGTAATGGCGATTCGTCAGTTAGCTGGGAGATGGCACCACCCGACCGGCAGTCAATCGGGCAGGCCTCCTTTCATTCTACCCCAGGGATTGATTAAACCTCTGCCCGTTAGAGGACAGCGCATAACAATAATATCTCTACCGCAAATTGAATTACTTGCCTTTATAGGTTTTTAATATACATCTGCTTGTTTGATGATGCCATACCGACTGGCTCGCCGGCATTAATAATTTTAATTAAAGTCTTTGTTGTGTTTTTTTATTTGCACGGTAAAATTGGACTCGACTATGTGTATCTATGAATTTACTTTTCTTTAAAACAAAACGTAATTCACAAACACTGAAAAACAAAAAGTAAACCAAAGTAGAAGTCTAATTAGCAAATATTTCTGCAAAAAAAAGTAATTTCCCGAAAAAAAAGAATTTTCACAGTTGATTTCCTGAACCGCGACAGGTTAAGTCCATCCCCTTCATTATTATTATTATTATAGACTAGATACAAACATTATAGTACGACTCTAGACAGTATCTTCAACTGGTATAGTCTAAGTCAACGCTTCCCTGCAAATAAAAAATGAAACAAAAACTTTACGAGCTCATTATTAACGCCGGCGAACCAGTCGGTATGATATCATCAAACAAGCCGATGTACCTAAAAACTAAGTGAAGTGAATAATTCAATTTACCGACCGAATAGTACATAGAGTAACGGTATTTTAGTGAAGTCGTAAAGTTTTTGTTGCATTTTTTATTTACAAGGAAGCATTGACTTAGAGTATACTTCCGTGGTTTGATTTCTCGAATAATCTGAATTGTTGGAAGCAGCCCAAAAAAAAAAATTATTTGCTAATCAATGATAAAGACCAATTTGATGACGTTTTCGGGGTAAATATTTACTCGTAAATTCCCATATATATTATTTAAACAATGTATATTAATTATTGTAACAAACAAATATGCACATTTACGTAAGCTTGTGACTAGTCAAAATATTCTAGACGACACATTTCTTAAACAATTTTGAACTTTACCCATTTGATTGACCCCTGCTAAGAATTTCAAAATTAGCTGGAATAAATTTTATCTGCAGAATATCAGACGCAGGGTCAGATGATCTGGAGATCGACAATTGGTTCTCTGTATTTAGGCAATCCCATAATTTGATGCAATATTTTCTGTAAGGTCTAAGATAATAAAATTTTATTATAAGCTCTGTATCCAAAAAGTTACAAGCAAGGTTTAACATGATCATAATATACCCCAGTTTTTCTTTATTTTTGCAGATAAATGATGGAAACTTGGTATAGTCATCTGCAATTTTACTCTGCAGATAAAAGAGGCAACAAAAACTTTACGACCTCATTAAAATACCGTTACTCTGTACTATTTCATCTGCAGATTGAGTCACTTACTTTTAAAGGTTTTTAATACGTCGACTTGTTTGATGACACCATACCGAATGGTTCCACAGCGTTAATAGTGAGCTCGTAAAGTTTTTGTTGCCTTTTTTATCTGTAGAGTAAAATAGCAGACGAATATACGCCGCTTTTTCATTTATTTAAGATGATTTTATTAGTTTGACGCGTATTATGTAACTTTGTATGTGAACAAATGTTGCAACTCAAATTTGACCCACTTCCATTTTACCGGTTGACTGAAAATTTCGTATGCGCATGTAGTTTTTGTGACAATACAATAAAATAAATGAATAGCGCTCAATTTAATGAAATGCGATGTAGGTATTACAGATCCGCTTTATCTACCGTATTTCGAAAATACAGTAAAGTACGAATCGATATGCCCACTTTAACCTTTTAGTGTTCAACTGAGGTCAAGATAAATCCTCTTTTACGCTCTTTGCTATGGTGATTACAAATGAAAATAAATTTTTATTACTTGCACACAGCGAATATAGATGCACATATTTTTTTACTTACAACTTTCACAGTGACCCGAGCTACGTGCGTTCATTATAAATAATCATTGCTAATCAGTTGATCGTGACCTATATTTTTTTCACAACGCGTCCTTCACCTATCAATAGTATAAAAGATGGGTCTCCGTGCGAAGTTTTTTGCAGGTCACTGAAATTAGCCATATTCCTTGGTATTGATGCGTGAGATCCAAACCATACTTTATAGACCGGTAGATGGTGATACTTGATTGTGTCCGATTTCTTACAGCATGCCTTTTGGAGGAGTGAAAGTGTACCTTGTGACAACAAAGAAAGCGGGTTCTAGTCCGCAGCACGCTTTCCGGTCATATGGAAAATTGCATTTCCACTAAAACAAAATTCTTTAGTATTTTTTCTTGATATTAAAGCGCTTGCCCTTTTATTAAAAGAAAGTTAAAAGAAATTTAATGTTTTAGTAATTATTGGCATGCGATTCGCAGGTTCCCAAAGGGCTCGAACGGACACGTGAACTTGTAATAAAAAAAAATTAATTTTCCGCGTTCTCGTGCTGCATGCCGATGAAGAGAATTAAATTTTGTGTCGTAAAACCCTTCGGCATGCATGCCGAAGAAGCCCATCACATCATAAATAATAAAAGTTGCAAATAGAGGAAATTTTTTGTGAATTTATTTTGCATGCTATAAATAATATTGTTTTAAGGTCAAATTAAAAATGGCATGCATATTGCTGGAACCCAACATTGAAAAAACTGTGAAAAAAGTATTAAAAAATCAATTAAGTCGGTATAAAATTTACAACAAAGGTTCCGCGATATCATTCAGCATGCCATTTGTTATTTACTAATAAAGTACTTTTTTGGACTCTACCAGAAAATATCATGTCGACCGCTATGTCTATTAAAGAAGTATATATTTTGGGAAAAAATCAGATTAAATCTGCAATGCTTCAAATTTGTAATTACTTTTCCATTGAGTCCAATTTTTAACATAATTTTAAGACGTTAAGTAATCTATAAGGTAAAATTCAAGATATCTGGCTTGTTCGGCGTGGCACAGTATAACGATTTTGAATAAACCGGCGCATTTCGGAGCAGGCGAAACGTTACCTAAAGTTATTTGAATTGATTTGGAAAACTAGTAATTATTTTTCTACCCGTTGAATCTCTCCCGTATTACAAGGCAAATATTATACATTTTTGTCCAATGGTAAATGTTTGTTCAATTTCTGCAGTTCTAAAAGATAATCCTGATGAGGATGAAGAACAAATAGACACAAACTCTTCCGACAATGAGGACGCTGATGACGAGGACGAATCTGACGATGATGATAGCGATTCTAATTCCATTACTACAAACAGAGCTGGGTCGGACACAATTAGAATCAATGACTTCGTTAGAATGGTATAAAATTACTGGATAGGAATACATTAAAAGTATTCCAATACCTGATACAAGATACGGAACCTTTTTGCTTTAAAAAGTATCCGAATACCTTGTATTCGAATACTTTTTTCGGATACGGATACCGGATATGCCTTTCATTTGTCAAAAAATAATTTGTAAAATTTAATTTTCTTTAAAGCTGTATGTTTTTCTTTTAATATATAACCAAATATAAACAAATTAAATTAAAAAAGCAAGTTTTAAAACATAAAAGGTTTAAAACCGACGTGCTAAGGATTTTTTCAATTCCATTTTTTATTACTGAGTGTTTAGTGTAGTTTCTGCAGTTCTTAATATCGATCAAAGAAATTATTTTCACGGACGATTCGCCGGTTGTTTGCCCTCGACACTTACCGTTGGGCTTGACATTGTGTGTTCGGAGCTCTGAAGTAAGTTCGTGTGTTGGTCATTGCGTTACGCCCGCAGAATGCCAACTTATCTTACGTCACATGACAAACACCTACTATCCGTGGTCTGTCAAAATGTATTCGCATACATTTTTTGATAGTATTCAGATGCTTTCGGTATTCGGATACTTTTGCTGTATTCGAAAACTTTTAATGTATTCGGATACTTTTATCGGTATTCGAATACTCTTGTACGGATACTTCATTAATTTTTATCGGATACGGATGTCGGATACAAATTTAAAAAAGTATTAAATACGGCTTTCGAATACAGAAAAGTATCCGAATACATTATTCGAATACAGAAGTATTCGTATACTACCCAGCTCTGACTACAGATGACGAATCTGATGGCTCATATTATAATAATGATGATGGCAAAACATGATCATTAATTGATTTATTATTTATTGTATAAAGTGTCATTTTTTATCTTAAAATAATAAAATAAATATTTTTTAAACTATGCTGTTCTGTTAATAGTAACATCACATACAATTTTCCTACTTCATTTTTGGGCACTTTTTTCAAATTTCTGCAATGCTGGAATCTAAAAATCATGCGGGCTATTTTTTATTTCAGCTAAGGATACCATTTTTTTCGGAAAAGTAATTAAAACTTTGAAGCATTGCAGATTTAATTTGATATTTTTCCAAAATATGCAATTCTTTAAAATTCTACTCAATGTTATATAGCAATCGGCATGCCATTTTCTGGTTACGGCCCAAAAAAATGTTATATTATTAAATATGAAATGGCATGCTGAATGATATCGCGAAACATTTGTTGTAATTTTTATACCCACTTCATTAATTTTTTGATATATTTTTCACATTTTTTTCAATATTGGGTTCCAGAAATATGCATTTTCGGACCTCCTAATCTGCACGCCACTTTTTTTTACAGCAATGCATTATAACAATGGCCGACTGTTAAGATGGCATGCAATATGAAATCACGTCCAAATCGTTTGACATTTTCGCAGGACTTTTCAGAACTTTTCCAGTTTTGGGCTAACGAGGGCTGCATGCCAATATTTTTATAAGGATTTTACGACACAAACTTTAATTCTTTTCATCACCATGCAGCACGAAAACGCGGAAAATTATATTTTTTTATTACAAGTTCGTGTCCATTCGAGCCCTTTGGGATCCTGCAAATCGCATGCCTATAATTACTAAGACATTAAATTTGTTTTAACTCTACTTTAATAAAAGGGCAAGCATTTTAATATCAGAGAAAAATACTAAAATTTCGTTTTAGTGGTAATGCAATTTTCCATATGACTAGTGCCCGCTTTTATGACACGGAGGCCAATAGAAATCGTTTTGCAAGAAAAATGCAAAAGATATTAAGTCCCAATTTTTTTTGTATAAGTACTAGTAATATACAAGGTGTGTCACCACGACTTTAAACCGTCTGTATTTCCTAAACTACTATAGTCTATATTTACTGAATCAAAATAGTTACGACACTCCCCATTAAGTTTTACACGCGACAAATTAATAAAAGCGGGCAAATTCAAAAATGATGTAATTTGATGTAATATTTTTTAAGGAATTAAGGTGATAAAATGTATTGTTTTAAATAGATATAAAAAAATCTTTATTGTTTATAACAAAAACAAATATATATGGTTAAACTTAATTTTTGAATTTCTATATAGAGAATGACATGATGCATTTGTATGATATAGGGTGAAACAATTGACATTTATTTTATTTATTTATTTATTTTATCCAAAATATATGATAATAATATTTATTGACCAAAAGATACACAAGATATATATGGCATGTTAATACAATAATAAAAAGATAAAATGTACTATATAAGCCTTGTAAAACATAAAATATAGGTATAGGAACAATGGACAAACATATATACAATAGTAACAAATAAATGCAATTATTGATATGAAACGTCAAGATTTGATTAAAAATAATCACAATATACACATATATAAATAAATAAGGGTAAAGAACAAAATTACATTATAAGTAACTAACAATAAAAACATAATATAGTGCATATAATAAAAGTGAATTTACGTGTAACTTGGGTCGTATCAGATTTGAAATAAGTGTGAGTTTGACAATAAACCAGAAAATTACACATATTCAAGAGAGGCAGATAAAAATTCATCAATAGTATAAAAACATCCATTAATCAGAACATAATATTTTTATTCACAAACTCCTCTATAAAATTCTTATTTTACTATAAGGAACGTAACCAGACTGCAACCAACAGCTACTCTACGGGCTATGTGTCCCACCGAGCGCTGAATTACAAGTTATAAGCCTGGCGCGTTAAGTGTAATAATTGCATATTATCATCAAAACGCTAATGCTTCGATTGCAACAAACACCAGCCGAAAGACTGGTCCTACTTAAAGGAGCTCTCGTGCCAGTCGTCACACACTACTTGCAGACTGCAGTTTCGAACTGTTGGCGCTCGTCAATGCAAGGTAAGTAGGATCAGTCTTTCGGCTGGTGTTACACGTATGAATTATAACGAGATCTGGAAGTAGATTATATTTTGATCTAATTCCGTTGAAGGGTTCGGGGGTAAATAGGCAAAACAGCCATAAAATTACAATTTAGGGCATGTACGAAAAGTCAAGGTCTCAAAATTTTTTTTTGGCATCAGTCCTCCCCCCACTATCACCCTCAATACCACCCCCACACTATTATGAAAGGGAATAGGAAAAATTAAAATGTGATTTAGTGTATATACGAAAACGAAATATCTAAAAAAAATTTTTAGCGTTAGCTACCCCCTCTACCACCCCCATTGCCACCCCCACCCCATTATTAAAGGGGGTAAAAAAATAAAATGTGATTTAGTGTGTATACAAGAACGAAACGTCTAAAAAAAATTTTTGGCGTTAGCTGTCCCCTCTACCACCCCCCACTGCCACCCCCCTCCTATTATTAAAGGGGGTAAAAAAATTAAAATGTGATTTAGTGTGTATACAAGAACGAAACGTCTAAAAAAATTTTTTTGTCGTTAGCTACCCCCTCTACCACCCCCATTGCCACTCCTCACCCTGTTATTAAAGGGGGTAAAAAATTATAATGTGATTTAGTGTGTATACAAGAACGAAACGTCTCAAAAATTTTTTTTGGCGTTAGCTACCCCATCTACCACCCCAGCTGCCACCCCCCACCCTATTATTAAAGGGGATAAAAAAATTAAAATGTGATTTAGTGTGTATACAAAAACGAAACGTCTAAATAAAAATTTTTGGCGTTAGCTACCACCCCCATTACCACCCCCACCCTATTATTAAAGGGAGTAAAAAATTAAATTGGGATGTAGTGTGTATACGAGAACCAAGGACTTCTAATTTTTTTTTACATTAGCCACCCCCTCTACCACCCCCACTATATTATTAAAGGGAATAAAATATTACATTGCGATTTAGTGTGCATAAGACTTAGATACAAAATCTGGATGTGGAAGTAGTGATTCCTTGGGCAGCGGTTTTTTATTCTTAAAACATTTTATAATAAAAAAAAATTGCAGAAGGTGCACCAGTTATTCATTGTATTAGAACACTACAATTTCATTCAAACTTAACTGCATAATTCCCGAATTAATATATGAATAAGATATTACATTTACATATTACACACAAACATGAATAAAGTCTGTACATTGCCTGGTGTTCTAAATACCTACGTATTTATTATTCAAACTATACTTATATCAAATTATACCACAGCACTTATGTGTTCCTTATAGATAAATTCGGTGCTTTACCAACATTTCATCTCTTATGCCAACTAAATACGCGCAACCCACAATACTTCAAGATGTTCTGTATGTCACCGGTTTTGCAAAAATTTGTTGTAACTGGTATATTATAAACATAAAATCGCGTCACAATTACAGTTCGTACGGTCCTGTACGCCGAATCTGTTCCTAGACTGGTGTGGCTTTTGTGTTATCGACAAAACCGTGTAATTCGATTACTTACAAATTTACTCGCGATTGACTGTTAAAAAATCAAGCAATAGAACGATTCTATTTAAATATGGCGCACTTTTTTGGGAGTGGCTTAACTATTTCTATTCGGTAAATAAAGTATTCAGCTACAATTTTCCATGGCGTTTTCTCCAGCTCTGTTATTAATGGAATATCATGTATGTTGTAGCAATTTTAGATTCTACGATGTAATTTTATACACCATATCAAAAATTTGCGGTTTAAGGGGTATTCAGTTGCTGACTAATCAGATTTGAATTAAATGTTGCAGTTTTCAAGCAAAATACTCCCAATTAGCGAGATATCGAGATCTAATATCCGCGTAAACATTGCCGATCTCTTGCACGTTCGGAGATTATTGATAGCAAGTCCAACGAACCACGAGATTTGACGTAAATTAAGCGTGAGGCTTGATAACATGCATCTAGAGACAGAGGGCCATAAAAAAAGTTTAAAAAATGTTTTTAAGAATACGGTCTAGAGGTCACGAACAAACAACTATTTTTAGAATATAATATGGTAATTATATCTACACAAATAATTTTGCACAAACAATATTGTTATAGATATTCTGATTACGCGGATGGCACACAGTGTTTATTTGGTTCACAAACAAAAATTCAGGGCTAAAATGATATAATTATAGTAATTTTGCATATCAACAATTACATAAATAGAAGCAATGATAAGAATTTTTTACATCCGTTTGTACAGGGCGATTTATTCCAGAGCACTCCTTTTTCTTCTAAAGAGCTGAAATAAACTTTATATCCTGCATAGTCCTGGAGCCGGTAAAACTGAAAGCCTCGTCTAAGCAGAATCGAAAATTGATAGTTAAAAATTATACCAACAAAATAAGCTTGGAGTATGCGTAGATTTAAAAAGCTGAAAAATAAAAAAAAATAATTATTATAAAAATGCAATAATTTTGTACTGTCATCACGGATATTCATTATCTGTAGTGTATTCGGTAGAAAATTTCGTACTCTTTCAAAAAAATATTACACAAACTACTTTATTTGGCCGAACGGGTCTGGCATACCTATTTGAAGTGTGTGAAAGGGGATAAAATTCCTCCATTATTACGTGCAAACTTTTTTTAAATTATTTTGTTTGTTTCGATGTGATCTTTAAAAATATCTTGGTATGCGGGCCCAAAAACTGCCGGAAGTATCCGGCATACAGCTTTATTGCATAGTCTCGATACACATCTATTATAGTCCAAGTAAAGACTTCCTGAGCCAAAAAAAAAAAAAACTAAACAAAAACTTTACGACATCATTATTATCGCCACGGGCCACTGGGGGCATGCCTAACATAAAACGATCAAACGACTCGCCGCACATTAAAAACGAGCGGGATGCTTTGCGGTCGAGGGTCGGTCGAGGTGCTCAAACTTTTAATTTGTAAATAATATTCATTTTTAGAAACATTCATTTTAGTTCATTAACCTCTTTTTTTGGATATTTAATTTAAATTTGTCAGAACTGCATAGGATGGCAATCGCACTAGATAAACACTTAATTTTGTTCATATCTCATATTGGCATTAGATCCGCCGCCTGGCATGATTCGTTTTTTTCTAAAAAATTTGTATCAAGTCGGGTTCAAGAAAAAATTGTAAACTGTTCAATGAGATAAATGAAATATACAAAATGACATGTTAAACCACAGATAAACAAAATAAAGTATTTTTAATGGTTTTTAATGGTTAATGGTATTTTAATGAGGACGTAAAGTTTTTGTTACGTTTTTTCTATCTCAGTTTATTCCTACTTGAACTATACAAAAAGTAGTAGGTACGTAAATAAATTTGTTTTGGAGTAAATGCTTCTTGTGAAACTACTCTTTTTTTATAATCATTTTAATCTTGTATATTACATCAATATTAATCCTGTTTTTTGTAAAATTACATTTGTTTCTTGTTTTTTTAATATACATAATACATTTTAGTACGAAACGAACAAAATAATTTAAAAATAGTTTACAGTTTACACGTGGATAATGGAGGAATTTTATCCCCTTTCACACACCTCAGATAGGTATACCAGACCCGTCCGGCGAAATAAAGTGGTTTGCGTAATTTTTTTTTTCTGAAAGAGTACGAAATTTTCTATTGAATACACTACAAATAATGAATATCCGCGATGATGCTAAAACATTATTGCATTTTTATAATAATTAATTTTTGAGCATTTTTTCGGCTTTTTAAATCTACGCATACCACGCTTATTTTGCTCGTATAATTTTTACTTCCACGTCTAGTAGAAGTATAGTAACGCAAAAAAAATATTTTTTTTTGTAGAAATAGGCTTTAAATGTCATGAAACATCGAGATTTTAAATTTGAGCGAAAATAATTTTCTGTCTGTCGGCTTGTCTGTCTGTCTGTAACTTTTTTTTGTGCGAACCTTTACTCTGGAACCGTTTATGATATTGACTTGAAATTTGGTACACTTATGTATTATAACGAGATCTAGAATATTTTAATGTGATTCCGTTGAAGGGTTCGGGGGTAAATGGGGTCAATAAGAATAAATAGGCAATGTAAGCAGGTAAGAGTTCATAAAATTGCAATTTAGGGCATGTACGAAAAGTTAGTCTAAAAAAAAATTTTTAGCATCAGCCACCCCCCCACTGTCAGCCCCAATGCCAGCCCACCCCCACACTTCCGAAAGGGAGTAGAAAAAATTAAATTGGGATTTAGTGTGTTTACGAGAACCAAAGGCCTCTAAAATTTATTTTAGCGTTAGCCACCCCCTCTCTATCACCCCATTGCCACCCCCACTCTATTATTAAAGGGAGTAAAAAATAAAATTGGGGTTTAGTGTGTGTACGAGAACCAAGGACCTCTAAAATTTATTTTGGAGTTAGCCACCCCCATTACCACCCCCACCCTATTATTAAAGGGAGTAAAAATTAAATTGGGATTTAGTGTGTATACGAGAACCAAGGGCCTCTAAAAAAAATTTTGACTTAACCACCCCCTCTACCACCCCCACCCTATTATTAAAGGGAGTAAAATGTCACATTGGGATTTAGTGTGTATAAGACATGGATACAAAATTTGGATGTGGAAGTAGTGATTCCTTGGGCAGCGGTTTTAACTATCAATTCACATAAAAAAAATTCTCCTCGCCTAGTAGAAGTGATCTTGCTGACTGTCAGTTTAAATTAAGTAAGAAGGTGCAAATCTTTGACATTAAAAAGATCTTTTACTTTTGAAAATATCAAATTGTCCTTTTTATTATACAAAAAATATTTTTCGGTTTTATTTTTCAATAATGCTAAGCACAATATAATATCGAAAATCACTGCGAACAATGCTCTGAACTTAACGCTACGTTGGCACAGATCGAGGACACGAACATCTGCGATGGGCTGTATAGGGCATCTGTACGTTTATGTAATTTAATTTATACATTTTGTGGAAATTTAAAATTTTCCCTAAAAAACAAAAATGAAAGAAATAAATACACACATATATTGTTTTAATAATTTTTTTCAGTTTCCAAACATAAATTGTTAATTACGTAGATTATGAATTTATCCGTTACTTATGGATCTCACTGTACATTCATGTTTGTAGCAAATAAGTAAAGCTTAAGTTTGTTCAAATCAGTTCCGTCGGGCGGTATGTAATCCTAAGTACGAAATTGGACACCTTAATTGCATAGTAAGTAACATTATTTACATTACTCAATTACAAACTAATACTTCACTATGTTTTGTTAATTGTTATCAGCAGAAGCATTAATCATTATATAGTATACACAATTATAAGAAAACCATTAAAAAAGGTTAGTGTAAAGATAATTAATAGCACGATATATTTAGATTTGTAATATCTGTTATCGGAGTAAATGAAGCATGAATGAATATCGTAAACTACTTTTTTATAATGAATTGTGTTCTGCAATGAACCCAAGCTCGAATTATGTGCGTGTAGTAAATAGCTTTTTGAATAGTCTATTATGGCGTGAGAGTATAGACAAAAATATTTTAGTAGAATGCAGGTTTTCACGGCCGTTGGCTAATGAAATAGTTTCTTCCAGGTCTTGCCGTGGTCGTCGAACTTGACTTGACGTTTCGCTGATCATCCTGTCAGCTTCTTCAGAAGGATTCTAAAGACTGAATTTGAATTTGTTGTGTTACACTCCTCGTTATATACCTAGGCGCCGCTTCGCTTCGCTGGTCATTGGTCGTGTTTGGTTCGCTTCGCTGCTCATTCGTCGTGTTTGGTTGACCGTGACTTACTACGGTGCTGGTACTTGGCAATACCAGTCTCCACGTGTTACTAAGACGATACCCATCCTCTCTGTTAAAGTTGTTCACGTTTTTCAAAATTTCCAGTGATTCCCTAATGATTCGCGGATAATATCGCGTATTTCTGTCTAATATATTGCCGTCCTCGTAGTCGATTTTATGGTTCTCGTTATTATGGACATGTTCTGCTATCGCTGACCTATCCGTGTATTCAAATCTGGTATTTCTCTGGTGTTCTTTGATTCTGCACTGGATATTCCGTCCTGTTTGTCCGATGTAGCTCTTACCACATGTGCACATCAACTGGTAAACACCTTTTGATAACAGTTTGGGGACAGGGTCTTTGATTGAGGGAAGCATCTGCTGTATTTTCTTCACTGTTCGAAACCGTACACCTACTTTCTTTTTGAATAAAATCTTCTTCAGCCTATCTGTGACTCCCGCGACGTAGGGTAGGCATGCATACGTTATTGGTTGTTGTTGTTCTTCTGTAGTTCTCCTCTGGTTATAATACTATTCGTTGTATATTGCTTTGATTATCCGTCCTTCTCTAAAGCTTATATTTTGGTATATATATTTTTTTTTTTTGGTATATTTATTTAAAATATTTTGGTATATTTATACGAGGGCTGTACAAAAAACTACCACCTATTACTGACATCAAAATAGAACGATTTAACTAAAATTACTCCGTGCAAGTGTTTGTGCACTTTTTAAAGCGATTTCTGTGGAAATCGCTTTAAAAAGTACACAAACATCTTATCATAAAAATAATTTGTTGCGAATTTGTTGCGGTGAGAAAACATTTCGAGTGGTAATGCTATCTTCACTGTGAAGTTAGCATTACCATGGGTTATTTTTTTAAAATAAAGAACTACAAAACTACGATTTAAAAATTTTAAAGTGGTAGTGCCAACTCAATAGAGCTTGATAACTGCCCTCTTTTCGAAGTGAGCCTTTACTGGCCCAAGTAATTATTCTAATGTCTTTTAGATTTACTTAGAGTGTTTTATAATGGCCTCCTAATAAACCAATGATTTATAGTAGATTTATTAAACGCAAAATGAATTTAAATATATTTTTTTTGTTTTAAAGAAAGTTTTAAAAAGGTTATTAAGAACTTTCTTTTTAACTGAATTAGCTTATGAGTGTTTTAACAAGTTATTTGCAAAGCCGTCTTCTATTGTCTAAAACGGTTATATGCTTTTAAAAAATATCTGGATACAAATACTAAAATACTGCTTTTGGAAACTATAATTCCATCACACTCAAATTACGTAGATATTGTGTACGGTCCTTGTCTTTCTCAAGAGTACGAACATCCTTACAAAAAATTGAAAACTATGTACGATATTTTACAACTGTGCCCCATTATGGTCATATTAGTCACCATTTACGCGATTTCAAACTATTAAATTTGTGTGAAAAGAGATTCATACACGTAGTAAGATTCTTTTTCATATTTTCAGACCAGGTAAACCTAGTTAGTTATTTCATAAAATATAAAGACGAACTGAAATTCATAGCAGAGATCTGAGACGTGTTGAAAATAAAGTTTGTATTCCCTCCCTCCACAAATCTACATCTTTTCGATCATCCCTATTCTTCATAGTATACATTATTAATAATCTGCTAATTAAATATCACAATATGTTAGTGGCACCAGCAAAACTTAAACTAAAGGAACACAATAACCCTCTCAAACTAGGTATAGTTTTATAATAATCTTCAGAATAGATACTCTACAAGTAAAGGTGCGGATAATGTATTAAAGCTTGGACCTCTTAATAGTGGTTTTAAAATAGGCAACTAGGCGTTTCTCTAGGTGGGCCCTTGTACTCTCATAAGGGTTTTAAATTAGTTATAGGGTCCTTCTGGACTATTTACGTTTACAAGTAGTCTTAGAAATAAGCATTGAGGATATCTTAAGGAGCATTTTAAAACAAAAATTCTTGGGCGTCGAATTCGAATCACCCTGTAGATGAAAAAACAACTTAGCATATATGCACGCTTGCATGTTTAGATTTCGGCCGATCTGTAATTGATAATTAGGCTCCGCCTAATTAAAAAAGTCAGGCGCCACCGGGTTATCAACGAGAGACCCGCAGTAAATTTTATCGGACAAATTAGCCAAGTTGGTCAGTTCGTAAAATGTTATCTAGGTTTGTTTAAGTGTTTTTTTATCTTTATTTTTCTACGATAGCAAACGATAGTACGTAAAATAGAACCGCGCAAATTAGTGTATAAGGAGCCCCATTGCCACTAAAGCCGTTAATATCAGATATTTCAGCCATTTGTGGATCAACTGCATCTCTAAGTAATTCCAAATAAGATCCATCATTTAGGTTTCTGCCAATAAAAAAAGGTCCAACAATGTGATGATGATGTAGGATACTACACAAAACATTCATATTTTGAGGTCTTGAGTATGAAATTCTGTCATTCATGCGGATTACTCTCAGTCCAATATCTACAATTGTATTTATTGGCTAATCTAGAGAGCTAGAGAAAATCAAACAAATGAACTCGGCAAAGATTTATTTATCTTGGATACACATTGGATTCACGTACAACGAAAACTTAAACTGGTGACATATTATTATGTATTACAGAATAGCCACTAAGATTCTCCAAAATTAGTTGGTTATCAAATTCTACAAGGTCACGACACTTTAATTTGAAAACTTTGGTGATTACACAATAATTAAGACAATATTTATCGCAGTTTTATGCTGAAGTACCAGAAAATCCTGTACATATCGTGTACTATGCAAGTGATCTCGTGAAGTTAATTTATATCTTACGTATTGAGGTTCTCCGTATTCGCCATATAAGCGCAAGCAAGTGTAAACGTCTACGATTTTCCATGTTTAATATGCCGTGCTCGTTCAGATAAGGCGATATATGTCTTAAATGTAGCGCATGCAGGAGTTTTGTAGTTTTTGAATCTTCCTTTTTACTGCCGCCGATAATAATCTTCCATATACGACATCACCATAGTCAACTAGAGATAATATGAGAGAATCACAAAATTTCAATTTACATTTACTATGTATATCTTTTGCACAACTGTATCTGCTTTATGCGAATTTCAATTTCAGTAAAACATGTTTTTCTAAACTTAACGTAGAGTTTAGCCAAAGCCCTAAATTTCTTTGCTTCTTTTACAATAGGAATAATTTTATTATTTATCATAATACCAAATGAGATTTCTGATAATTTTTTCAGCGCCATTGACGTGCCTATTAACATAACTTGTGATTTTTCAGGGTTTAGTTTTAAATTATGGTTAGATGAATACTCAGCAATTTTTTTTAAGTCCCGATTTATTAAAATTAAAGCATCTTGTCTGTCTTGGAGATCGAACGATTTATATATTTGCGAATCATCTGCATATTGATGTATTTGATAACTAGTGACTACATTTGATATATCTGAAACATACAAAGTAAGCAACAGTGGCCCCAAAATTGAACCTTGAGGCACACCAGTGTTTTAAATTTTGAAAAGAAGATATAATTCGAGAGCTATCGTTCTCTATAACCACAGCTTGTTTTCTACCACTTAAATAACTTCCCATGAGATATTGCAATTTTCGAAAAACCAAGATAATGCAGTTTTGCTAATAACATAGTATGGTCTAAGGTATCGAAAGCCTTAGAGAAATCTAGCAATACTAAGCATATACATTTTCCACTATCAATATATCTAATAAAATCATCTACTAAATGAGTTAATGCTGTTGATGTTGAATGATTTTTTCTGAATCCCGATTGTATTTTTGAAACTAAATTATTTTTGTTTAAAAATTCAATGATTTGGATATGAATATGCTTCTCAGGTATTTTAGATAAAACAGATAGCAAGCTAATCAGAAAAATCAGTAGGATTATTGTTTTTGGCAATAAGTTTGACAAATGCTTGTTTCCATAGGGAAGGAATTTTTTAAAAATTATTATTTGATATATCCCATTAGCATTCGTTCTTATAGAATTAATTATTCTCAATAAGGATACTTCATCTAGTAATTTAAATGACAATTCAGTGTCAATATTTGGATGAATATTATTTTGATAATAATTTAAAGTAGAGCCACTTAATGTTGAAGGCAAGTTTGATGATGAGATGAAATGATCATTAAATAAATTAGGGTTCTTTAGATTTATAGGCAATGAGAAATTTGGCAATTTTGTTCCCATTTTTGTGTAGATCAACGATCAATTTCTAAGACTAATGACAAGTATACTTTTTTCCGCTAAAATGAGATAGGTTTAGGATTTTTTAATAAAAAAAGGAATAACGTTACGGGTAAAAAAGTTAAAAGTACATTTACACCTTAAACAATGCTATGTGGCGCCTTCTAGGATCTACACAAAAAATGGTAGCAGATTTGAATTTTTCATCTCAAAAAACCCCCATTTACCAATTTTCACAACAATACTCGAAAAACTTCAAAAGTTATATGAGAAAAATAAAAACATAATATTGACTTTAACACCCTATATCTCTGTTAATATCAACTTTTGTACTAAGATAAGTGTTAAATCGTAAATGTTTTAATGCCAGAAACCCACTGTTGCTATATGGACCATTACTTACAGACCACCCTGTATAGTACATATTATGAAAAAATAATAAATTTAAGCATTTAAAATTAAAATTCATTCATCTTCCTTATTAAACTTTCACGTATTGGTAATCCTAGGTGTATTACTAAGAACATGTGTCCCCTTATTACTTATTTTTGATGTTTTTACTTTTTTTACAAAAATCAATATACCCAAATTTATTTAGAGTAGAGTTTTCATTGAATTGAACTATATAGATACCTACCTCAACATTTATTTCAATGATAATGTTATGATGTTATGATTCGGTCAATATGACTTTCATGTGTTTATTATTAGACTGTTAAACAAAGCGGATATAAATACGTTATCAATAATAGTAATAGTTAATAGTATTATTGTGCACACTTTTTATTCTAACATGATATGAATACGTTAAACTCATGTTTTCATTAGAATTTAATCGGCCATTATAACATATCGTTATCAGTGTTACTATACCACTCATGTATTCTATTTACATTGCTTTATGGCACTATCTTTTTTACTGGAAGTTATGGTTCGTACGTATTATTTTCAAATAACATCACATAACAATAATCATAGATAGATAAACAGAGAGTAGCTGGTTATTTAGCCTTTACCACCGCGATCTTTTCAAGTCTAATGTGGTGCTCCTAGAATACATTCTTTATAGTACCTCATCCAGCTTTGTCCTTTGTACTAGACTCCACCGCTTTGATAAAGGCCCTTTTGTATAGCTGTTCGCCTTTGGTTTTTCTTCTCCGAGTACTTGAAATCTCAGTCTCGCCAGGCCTTCACAGTGGCACAATACGTGAACTGAGGTTTCCTCTTTCTCTTGACAGAATCTGCATGTTGCGTCCTCTGCCAGGCCCATTAGACTCATGTGTCTATTGAGCCGGTAGTTAGAAGGCCTAATATTACTCTGATGGCCTTCCTATTCTGGCTTAGTAGATCTTCCGTGAATTTGGCCGAACATTCTTTAATGAACTTTTTGGCCTGTCTCTGTCTTGGGCGATTCCTCCACCATTCCAGAGATTTATTTTGCACCCATTCCTCAGTGGCCGCTCGTATGCATGTCTTTGTCACGCCACAAAAGGGCTCAGATCCTATTTGAGCCTTGAGTGCGCCTTCCTTAGCCAGTTTATCAACTTTTCGTTTCTTCTGTGTCCCTCGTGTCCTGGTACTCATGCTAAAGTCACTCTGTTCTGACTTCTTCCCAGCTCTATAAGGGCCGTCAAGCAGTCCCACGAGTTGATTTGCATAGAGCTGATTGCTTTTATTGCCGCTTGACTATCAGAGAAAATGGCAATCGACTGATTAACAGTGCCTTGTCCTATTATCTCCCTTGCGCAACACTATGTGGCGATCACTTCAACCTGAAACACCGTTGCGAACAATAATCATGGTAGTACAATACTTTTTGAATGTTAAAATAAACGGAGAAGTCGTGCTTATCTAAAGGTCAAAACAACGTGATCGACTTACACTGGATCCATTACTATGTCTGTATTATATGATAAATAAGTTTTGTTGTGCATTGCCACATTATTGGACAAAGACTAGATCGATTACTATGTATTATATGACAATAAGTTTTGTTGTATATGGCCACAGTATTGGACAAATCAAAACAGCGCAAATGAGCTGAACATTTGGGACGATTTATTCCAAACATAAGGATTTTGAAACTTACGTCGGCTAGAAATAGCAAAGTTAGTGTCATTAATTCTTGTTAATTACTACTGAATGAGGTTCATTTGTCTTTGCAAATGAATATCGGCGAAAAATATATTTGAGATACTTTCTGTAACTATATTGGGTAAACGATGTATGGCGGTGATAAAATAGAAGCGGCCTCGATACGGAACCTTGTGGGATTTCGATTAATTCCCTTGAAATTCTCACTAACTGCTTGCAATTTAATTTAACTGAATAGTCGTTCATTGCGGTAAGATCTTCCCAATTCACCATAAAGGTATCAAAACTTGTTTTATTAATGCAGTTTTTTTGTCTCTGAGTTAAACCTGATGCTGAGTCTATTTAAATGAAATCCCATTGCGGTAATTTAATACAAACGTGAAATGTGTGAATCAATTAATTTTGGACTTTATCGTGTACAATTTAGCAACTCCAACGTTTATCAAAATAGGTTATCGTCCTTAAAGCATAATGTCGCGTTAAATTTAACACTTAATTTTCAATAAATACAAATTATCGAGCAAAGTTAATCTTACAAAAATATAGATGATCGGGTCGGAATTATGTCTTGTCTGGGGAAAATAAATGTCTTCTTAATTAATAATACGGGTTATCGACCTCTTTATTTATTTTGCGAAGTGTCAAGAATGGATCACTATCAGCTTCTACAATAAATATCCGACATGTTTACACAGAAAAAATAATTAATGACTCTTTCTGTAGAGATATGACAAATACAACTCTAAAAATATGGAATTGTAGCAGTACCGCTGAACGTGGTTCTTCTGATAATGTTTCAATCATCAAAAATGGTTCATGTTAGAGGCGCAAATTCAGATGAAAATTCTGCATGAAGATGTCACTAGGAGATACGAACTTGGACCATTTTGTTATAACTGTAATCCCCTTTAAACCACCGAGATTAAATCTAGGTTTTGGTAAGTAGAGCTTTTATTTTCAATGAACAAAGAGAAGAGAGAAGTCACGACGAGAAAAATGCAGGATATTCTTAAAAAATAACCCTCCGCAGGGCAACTTCCAAATCAGATTTATGGCATCTCAAAAAAAATGTGACAGAAACGGTGAGCTCACGACGGGATACTTATATTCATTGAATCAGTGAATAGATAGAAGGAGAAAGAGCAATGAAGGAGCAAACATCACATCGCTGCCCACGAAAAGGAACACGACCATACAAATGCTTCTTCTCAAAACAAATCCGCCGGAGATTGTAGACGATCATGGAAGAATAGCGCTCTCCAGCATAGGATACAAATACTATGGACAATTCCTGTTCGAGAGAGACACATCGGATAAATGGACATCATTTATTAAAGGCAGATCAACGGAAAGATGGAGTAGAGAGATGGAACAGAACTACACATAGCCGCGATAAATCCTTAGAAGCCACATGATGCTGCCAGTCACGAGGTCATAATCAGGGAAGTAGAAACTGTCAGGTAAATCACAAAAATAGCAATTTTACTAACATTCTGGGAAACTTCAAGAAATGCCTTAAACACATTTTGTGGTTGTTGATTAGTTCAATAATAACAAATAAAGTGTAATATTTCAATAAAAACTATCCACACAAGATACATTTGGATATATCAGTAGTAAAACAAAAGTCTTTTACTGCCGCTAACGAACGGCACTAAAAGTATTCAAAGAAAAAAATAACAGTATGTATTTAATTCATATTCGACGTTTGGAAGAAAAAAATAGCAGGTTATATGTAGAATAAACTAACTGTCAAGTACATCCTCCACAAAAAAAATTTCACTTTTACTCCATACTCGATAAAAGTTTACGTATATACTATTAGTCCACTAACTGGACTTGTTAGCCGTTCTTTTGCTCGCAATATTCATTAGATTACTATCTCTTTCTAATTCTTATTCTGCAATCATTAGTTTAACTCTTGATAAGCATAGCAATTTTTTTTTTGACGAGGGGAAACCCTCATGGGCTCCCAACCTGAGCTGGGTCAGTGTCAGACTATTACTGACTAAAACCCTTCCTCACAGGGTCGTCTGTAAACACACACTGTGCTCTCCCTGTTCTGATCTACACTGCCCATTTTAATAATTCTGTGCCACTGATGAGGTGATACAGGTTTGAGGATGGGCGAGTTTTAATGCTTTCCGGGTCTGTTTGTGTTTGCCCGTATATATAATATCTTCTGCGGGCTAGTGTCACACATTCGTATATAATATGGTCCACCGTCTCTGGTACCTTGCCACATAATCTGCAATCAAGGTCGCCATCGAATTTGCCAATTCTCTGCAGGTACTTCTTAACAGAAAAATGTCCAGTCAAGAGACCTGTCGCAGTTCTCAACTGTAACCTGTTCTTTGAGAGCAGTTATACGGTTTGTTTTGGGCACGGTCTTTTAATAGACACTTAAAGTATCAACAAGAACGTAGACGTTACCGTATAAAATGATAGGTACGCACGCGCAATAGCGAATTGTTGTACGTTTATGTTTACACCTGACGTAAATTTGCGTGTTCGTACGAATACCTAAAACGTATCGTATCGAGCCGAGTAATGGCGATGGGACCACTGATTGTATCATTGTAACTGTCAAAGAAGATTCGCATAATCACCATCGATTTTTCTTATATTTGGCCTATTTACAAAACTATATGCAGTATAAATAAAGAAAGACACTAATGGAAAGTGTTAAGTTAAGCGGTTATGTTATAAGGTTCGTTGAAATTTAGTTCAGTAGATACGTTACGTTTTAAACTGTGCTTTATCTCAATTTAAGTCAATGTTCCGTAACATGGATTTACGTGCATTTCTGCGTTTACTCCAAAGAGTTACGTATAGATACTAGTGTTGCTTTAAGTGTCTGTTGAGTGTTTTCCCATGTCGATTACCTGGTGTTCTCCTCCAGTAATGATTGTGTTTATTCCCGACCCAGTCTTTAATGACCTGCCGTCTATTCTGGTGTGTCCCGGCGCGGCACCCAGAGTAGTTTAACTCTGTTCCGCTCGCCCAGAACTTCCAACTCTTTGTGGCAGTCCCACACCTGACTGCCCGATGCGATGGAGATCAGCTGGTTCACATATCGTCGTTTAACATTCTCGCGTATACACTCAAGTATAAGTAACACTCAGTTACGTTAAGTACACTCAGTTGCGTAGAGTCCAAGAGAAAAAGGCTTATATTCGCCCTTGGTCCCTCTCCATGTATTTCTGATCCAGCTCCTGATTCCATCCTAGATCCGTTCGTATACCAGGCCAGGCTATTGCGTAATATCTCTGTTGACCAATCCACTCTGTCTCCAATAGGGACACTGAAGGGCTTGTTAAATCTAATATTTGGAATCATGTAGTCTGACTTCATGCTTCATATGTCCCGACTCCCCTACATGGAAAGCCAAGTCATGTGAGTTTTGTGCCCTATGTGCCCCCATTCTTGCCTCTCCCTGAATCATCACGTTGAGTGGGAGGAAGTCCAATATGGTGTCCATGGCTGCTGTGGGAGTGCTTTTCATAACACCCGTGATTCCCAAGCAAGCCAATCTCTGTACCCGGTTTAACCTGTTAGCTTCTGTTGTTTGAGTGGCTCTGGGCCACCAAACTAAGGCAGCGTATGTAGTGGAGTGTCTTATTACATTGGTATAGAGCCAATAAACCATAGCAGGCTTGAGCCCCCATGTTTTACCATATAATCATTGCACGAATCTACATGTAGCCAGCGCGGTTACCGATTTATGTATTACCCCGTCTAGATGTTGGTTTCAAGTAAGTCTAGAGTCTATGATGACTCCAAGATACTTTACCTCCCCCGACATCCTCAGGTGTGTGTCTTGAAAAACTAGAAGACCCAATCCCTCCAGGTTTCTCCTTCTTGTAAATGAAACGATATTGGTCTTTGAGGTCAATTTCTTGACCATATTCAGGGTCCTTTGTAGACAATCCCTAACTATGTTATTAAACTTTCCTCTAGATATGATGCCTATATCATCAGCATACCCCTGAGCTTCGAACCTCTCATTGGTAAGTTTCACTAATAGGTCGTCAACTACAAGGTTCCATAGCAGGGGGGATAGAACACCTTCCTGCGGACAACCCCCAGCAGCTAACGCACCTAAAGTTTCACCCATCATGGTAGCAAGTAATTAAATGAATAAGAAAAATCTATATCTTTATTTATATAAATACAAATTATTATTGATTTGTAAATATTTTGTGTAATTTTGACATGCTTTCGTAACCTCAATTTCCGTGTTACTTAATATTACTACAGAAATTAACGCGCCATTATACGATATACATGTCACACTACGAGCAGATTATTAATGAAAACTATGACTTACGCGTGATAAGAACTGTTATTTAATTAATTAGTAAATAATAATTTAAACATTATTTCATAATATGATGGTTTATACCAAATTAGTTTAGTCCGGACGAAATCAGTCATCGACCGTGAAAATGTATTTGGATGGAATATTTTTGTGTCATTTTGTTTAAAATGTGCTCCTTCATAAGAAAGCTCAGTTTTCCAGATGGAAATGTTGTTAGGAATTGTTTGAATAAAATAATTATAAGTATTCAAAGAATAGTTACAATACGCACTTGCTTTATTATTATTTCATAAGTTTTGTTGAGTTTTGTCTCTGACATAATATGTTTCGGTCTTGCGACCATTATCAAAGAGTCTTAGAAACTTGCACTAGTATAGTGGCCAAAATTGAAACTGGTCAGTTTTAAAGCACAGGACCGTGCGCATTGAACTTGATATTTTGTCCTATATATTTGGCAATTGTATCGAGATTCGAACGGTAGTTGAAACTGTGCAGGCGAGTCCGAGACTGGCAATGTAATCAGCCTGAATTAACCATCTACGACTGCACTGGTTTAAACGGACAGACCTACTAGCACAAAAGAACTCGTAAATCATTTCTTATCAGTCAACCTGGAAGTCTAACAACGTGCTGTCTATGTGCCAGTGCAGTGCATAAATACCTATTATAATATCAAGCGTAGGAGTTTAATTAGTTACTGTTCATATATTTATAAATGTTTACTGCTGTATAAAAGGTAAAATATTTTAATTATTTACTAATTTACCATGGCTTTCTGGAGACCATTTGAAACAGAGGATAATATAATAACGCCCGAAAATCCCGAAGTAGTTGAACCGGTTATTGTCGAAAATGCCGAAATAAATTTAGAGTTTAAAAACCAAGATTTACACGTACAAAGTCAACGTATTATTTTAAATATACATGAATGTTTGAAAAGCGAAAATCCTGAACAATGTGAGAAATAAATAATAATACATATTAACGAATTAACTAAAATATCAAAATCAACAATTTATCGCGTAATTCAAGAAGGCGATGTTGTAGATCACAGCGCAAAGAGGAAACGGAAAAATACGAAATTAAAAAATATTGATGATGCCACTAGAGATGTAATACGGCGTATAATTTATAATATGTATAAAAAAAATATAGTTCCTACGTTGCGATTATCCTGATTATAAATATAGGTCTTTAGATACACTACGAAATGTCTTATTAGAATGAGGTTTTAAACATAAAAAACTTGACAGTCGTATGGTAATTATGGAATCGCGACGTATAGTTTCACTTCGAGTAGATTATTTGGAAAAAATTAGAGAATATCCTAAACTAAACAGGCATATAGTGTATCTAGACGAGACGTGGTTTGACACGCATGATGTTGTTCAGTATGGTTGGGTAGATAGTTCGCACAATTGTGTTTTAAATACTCCGTGTTCTAGAGAAAAACGCGTTATCATACTTCATGCGGGAAGTGAAAATGGGTTTGTACCCAATGCGTTGCTCTTGTCGGCCAAAAAAATATCGCAGTCTTCTGCAGACTATCACGAAGACATGACAGCCGATCTATTCGAAAAATGGTTTTCTCAACAGCTTCTACCAAATATTCCGCCAAATTCGGTAATTGTATTAGATAATGCTTCTTATCACTCGCGTATATTAAATAAAATACCAAATAACAGCACAAAAAAGGAAGATATGTTAAAATTCATGAGAAAAAAAAATTGAAATCCCTGTAAAAGTTCCAATAAAACGCGAATTACTGAAAAGAATAAAAGAACAGAATTTCAAAAAGGAATATGTTATTGATAACTTATCCAATATATACGGTCATACACTTTTGCGGTTACCTCCATACTATTGCATATTTAATCTTATCGAGATGGTTTGGGGAACACTAAAAGTACGTTTACGAAAATGTAATAACTCTCCAACGTTAAGCGCGATAGTAGTTGATCATATAAGAGAAGTAATAAATTACTTTGACAATAATACTGATTTATGGAAAAATTGCGTTAGGCATGTAATTGGAGAAGAAAATCGATATCCAACGCTACCCCCTAGTGCGCCGATTTTAATTCAACTGGATAATGATTCCTCCTCAGAAAGTGAAGATTCGGACGCGTCAATTAACATTTAACTTTTATTCATTTTTTCATTCACTTTTTTATTGTTACATTTCGTGGAATATATTTTATTTAGGTGACAAGAAATTTTAATTCAAGTCACTTCATTCTAGAGAAATATTTTAATTTTGTTTTTATTTATGTTTTATATATACAAATATTTATTTTTGTTTTCATATAATAATTCTTTGCTTTGTTCAAGAAACTTGCGTTTTTATTTTAGAAGAAACTTAAATTTTTATTTTATTTTTGACTAAAATGGTTGCCCCTCGTTAATCTAACCTATCCCATCCCCTCCTGGCAAGATATATTCATACCTTCTCGTTGGTCCTTGCTGAGCAATAACATATTTCAATATAATATGGGTTAACTTTAAAACTAAAACCAATAAATTTAAATATTTAGACTTTATATCTAAAACTGATATAATACCTCAAAAATATGTTATTGGCGAAATGAACCTAATAAACAAAAAATAATAAAAATGAATACAATTTTAACATTTTATTATGACAATCATTTCTATTTACGTCCGCCCATGTACAATAAAGAGATACCGACTGTTTTTGCCGGCTTATAGTTTTTATACGGTTTCAATTCCCGTCGTATACACTTTACCACATGATTTTTACAATTGCACACTTTTATCTGGCAAAGGATTTTTTGTCATAAATACAGGTATAAGCATATTATCCTCATATTTGTAACCAAAACGTGTTAGATCTAATATATGTTTGCGCAGATGTTCTCAAGATTCCAAGTATAAGGCATCTGACGTGCAAGGGATATCATTCAATTTAAGTTTTATTCCACCCGAACGCGAAATAATATTTATTCTAGCATGATCAGCTGTTTCATCTTTTTTCTCCAACAATTACATCGTGAGGCGCGCCGCTAAGCTGACTGGCGCGCGCGCACGTTCACATCTTAACAATTTAAAAAACAAGCACTTAAGTTAAAGAATAACAAAATACATTTCAGTATATTGTGGTATAAGCTTCAAAAAATAGATAAATTTTTTTATTACATTATAAAACATTAATTTTCATATAGTCCTTAAGCCCTGAAAATCGCAAATTTCGCGTATTTTGGGATTTCGAGAATTTTTTTCTCGAAGTATATCAACTTCAGAGAAAAATGTCTAAGAATATTTTTTGTTTGTTGTGGCGTAAAAAATACGAAAATTTTTTTCCGAAACGAATATGTAAATTTTGCTAATTTGTTTAAAAAACCTTTGTTTAAACAATTCCTGACCACATTTCCATCTAGCAAACTGTACTCCCTTATAAAGGAGCACATTTTGGCAAGATGGCACAAAAATATTCCATCCGAATAAAATTTCCCGGTCGGTGACTGATTTCGCCCGGACTAATTTAGCATACTAGTAAATCGATAGAGTAATTATCGCAATTTTTCATGTATTACTCTGTAATTAACAAAATCTGTTATTTATATTTCTACTAAAATGTCAATAGGTCTATTTTTATGTGTTTTTAATCTATATGTGAATGTGTGATTGATGTTCATAAAATGTTAATTTTTATTAATGGAAAAACACTAAAGATACTTATGTGAGTAATAGCTGCCATTAAAGCATTTGGTTATCGGTTTTGCGCAGGAATTTGGTAAAGCGGAATGACATTTTTCATCTTCATTTCTATCTGTCAATTTTCCTTCAGCCTTTAAGGTGTTTGTATTCAAAAGGAGGACACTTGGTGGAAAATTAATCTTGGCAGTAACTTTTTCTTAGCTTTTCAAATGGCACTAATATACGGAACTGTCTCTAAAGTAGTTTCTTTAAGTACCAAAACATTTAACTACTGCACTCGAATACTTTACTCAATGTACGTTCCGCCAACCATATTGGCATCATTCGGAGATAAAGAAATTCTAGCTAACCTCAACGCACTGTGGTCTATTAACCTCTAAATTGGAGTCTTTTCAATAGGCGTTTCAACATTCATACTGTTTTTCTATTTTGAAATTTTTTTAACTTTCAAATGCATCTACTGAGTGGTTAAACTAAAACTCCCCAGATCGATTACTGAGAAACTAAAAGGGGAACATTCAATTCTTGAATAGATACTCCTAAAGACTACGATTTGAAATTCAAGCGACGTAGTATGTTAAATTTTAAGAATAGTGTGAATGTGGTATTGGGGGTGATGATAGTGGGGGGGGGTGATTTGGTTGATGCCAAAAAAAATGTTGAGACTTTTCGTACATGTCCTAAATTGCAATTTTATGGGCTCTTACCTGCTTGCTTTGCCTATTTACCCCCAACCCTTCAACGGAATTAGATTAAAATATAATCTAGTTCCAGATCTCGTTACAAAACCTGATTTTTTTTTATACATTTATTTAACGTCGGCCTATTTCCGCTACCGAGGCTTAACACCGGCGCCTGTAAACAAGCCAGGAATTTTGCCGAACCTCCTCCCTTAAGAAGAGTACTTTTACTTGCCTAACATTTAATAGACAAGGGATCGACGGCTTTACTTCCCCTCCGAAGGATGGTATATCCTCGCCTAAGGTTGTATAGCTTCCGGGCATACACTGATATACAAGCCGCTGGAAGATGTGTGAGGCGAGGATGCGGTCTTCGTTGTGAACACGAGCTGGACCTCCGCGAGAAAAAATAATATAATTTTGGCTGGAGAGCTTTAGGTGAGACCCTGGAGGCCTGCTGTGCACTTTATTTCGTAAGATTCGGAGTTGGGGTGGTTTGTTCTTAAACGGCTGGAATGGGCCAATAGCTTCGCCCTGTGTCTAATTCCGAGCTAAAAATTACTCTCTTGTGACTTCTCTGAAGTTGTAGGGTCTAATATTACACCCTGTATAGATATCTTGTAATTAAATTTGTTTTATTTTTTCTGGTAGGGTCAAGGATTGCACCCTGTATAAAATTTCTTGAAATAACAACACTGTAGTTTAAAACGAGAATTAAACAATATTTATTTAAGCGTAAAAACACAAGAGTTGATTCTTATGATGTGAACTAAAATATTATACACGATTACTTTTTTTTATCAAGTAACGTATCGACACTTGAAATTTTGCCTTAGTGGGATGAGTCCGTGGAAGATTTAATTGTAATCTTAAAAACCCGAGAAAATTCACTTAATACTAGGGGCCGCGAAGGCGAATTATCACTTAAAAACTAATTAAAATGAATTATTTATACCCGTGATGGGGCACGACGCTCGCTGAGAGCTGGAAAAGCCGGAAAGGGAGCCAGCCCATCATATGGGGCTCGGATGATGATATATTGTGTAATGTGTGCTGAAAATTTAGAATTTTGGGTCGAAAATTATATCCTCTAATCGGCTGTGAGAAATGTAATAATTTGATATGAAAATGTCAGCGGAATCTAATTTGGTTTTTGAATTATGAACGATAACTGCCTGAATAGCTTGATTAATTGAATTGGTCCCGTGAAGTATCGTTGCGAGTCTTATTTTAATCCATATTGATTGTTAAGTCATGTTAATCCATACGTGATTGTTATATTATGCCATATTGAGGGTAATGTATCTCGATGTTGAACAGAGCGAAAGTCAATTTTAGGGTAATGGAATGAAGTTAGCTGCAAGTTGCCAGAATGCGATGGGAATATGTAAATTGGACTTATTTTTGGGATGAACATTTTAAGGGCTGACTGGAGGGACAAATGCAAGGGGTTTTTATATATTATCGGAAAGTTGAAATTGAAGTTGAATTGAAGAGCAAGGAGCTTATAGAAACTTTTTGGAAGTAAAATAAAATATTCCGATTTGATGTTTGGGGAGTAAATTGAAAGTGATTTGAGATGATAGGGAGGCTGTATTTTTTAAGGCGATCGTTTGTAAGTTTTTTGGATTCGGATTATCGGTGAGTTATCGAGGTGTCTGGAATTTTTTCAGAAATATTTAACGATAATGGAGGCTTTCGCGTTTGTGAGTGTCTTAATGACTTTTTTAACGGGTTTTGACCAGTTGACCTTTATGTTTGAATTAATTGAGAAATTGTAATAATTTTTTAGTCGGTCATTTTGTTTAAATGGCTGATATGCTATAACAGTTGGAACGGTCACCCATCCAACTACTAACCGCGCCTTACGTTGCTTTACATCCCATATCGAAGTATATACATAGTAAAGACGCACCCACGCTCGCCCCGTACATACATGAGTGTATCAAATTTCAAGTGAATATTATAGACGGTTCCAGAGTAAACGTGCGCACAAAAAAAAGTTACAGACAGACAGACAGGACAGTTTTTTTCGTTCAAATTTAAAATCTCGACGTTTCATGACGTTTTAAGCCTATTTCAACAAATAAAAATTTTTTTTTTTTTTTTGCCTTACTATAGTAAAATTGAACAGCAGTTTTGGAAAAATGGATATACAGGAGGTAAAAAACAAGCTTCCAATGCAATAGTAACGATGCCAAATTAGATATACTGCTTGAGTTTGCAGGAAACCCACATAATTCAAGTCGACTAGCAGCTTTAGCATTGAATGTTTCCCATTCCTCAATCATTCTCGTATTAAAAGAAACTAAAATGCATCTCTATAAACTGACTCCAACTCAGGAGTTTAATGAAGACGATTTTGATAGAAGAACGTATTTTTGTGAATAAATGATGCAAAGGTTAGATAACAATATGTTATCCAATTGGAAAATGTTTTGGTTTCTTATGAGTTCACTTTTACTCTTCATTGCCATGTTAATCGTCAAAACTGTCGCTACTGGGCTTATGCAAAATCCGCACAAGATGAAAGAATTACATGCGCAAAATCCTAAAAATGTTAATGTTTGTTCGGGAATAAATGAAAACCATCTATTGGTCATTGGTTGGTGGTTCATTGATGGCAATTTGAATGGAGATAATTGCTCCAAAATAATGTCCTGCCAACTTTGGCAAACTTATATCCTGCTCAAGCAAACCCACAAGTTCCAGCGGATGTAGTATGGTTCCTGTATAATGGAGCACCACCACATTACCGCATCGATGTCCGGCAATACCTCGACTTAACAGTTCCAAATCGGTGGATAGGGAGGCGAGGATCGCTAGAATGGCCAGCACGTTCTCCTGGTCCTACACCCTTAGATTTCTTTCTATGAGGAATGTGAAAAGGATGGTATACAAAACTAAGCCACGCAAGTAGGAGTATAACGGATATGGTTAGGTCGGTCGCGCCTCAGAGGTTGGAGAACGTTAAAAGATAATTTTATTTACGATTAGGATGCTGCCAAGAAGTTCAAGGAACTCATTTTGAACATTTACTACATTTAAATTAAGTTTATTTTAGTTTGTTGTGAATTACGTCAAGCACATGAACTAATTTTTTTACCGTTAATTTTTGCAATGAATATTAAAACCTAGCATTGTTGAATAGAGAATGAAAAGACCTTTCAAATTATTATTATTATTATTATTCTGTAACTGTTCAGTAATCTGCATTAAATATTTCTGTATTATGTTTGTGGTAATTTAACAATTTCGTTTTAATAAAAATATTATTATAAATTTAATTATACTAACCTATTTTTTGTTTGTTACTCTGTATACGTTTTTATAATTTCTCTTTATACTTTTATCATTTTTAATCGTTATAAAAAAAGAACAAAAAATGGATCAATATATCCGCGATTATAACTTCCAACCTATGAACACAAAAATTATAGACAATGTTTTAGAATATAATAACATTGCTAATAAGAATAAACCCTGCTTTAAGGTTTACCATCAAAATATCAGAAGTATAGCGAAAAATGTGGATGAGTTTAATATATTTCTCAGTCAGCTTAGTCAAGATTTTGATTGTATGGTTCTGTCAGAAACTTGGATAATACAAGACTTGAATTTTTTCGAAATTGATGGGTATGAGTTATTATATAGCGAGGGTAAACTTAACAAAAATGATGGGGTAGTTGTTTACGTAAAGAAATCTATCATGTTTAATGCAAAAATTATACAATTAGGCGATTGTAAATCAATAGAACTAACCATGAACATTTTAAATAAAATGATTAAAATAACGGCAATTTATAGACCGCCCTCTACATGTCTTGATCAATTTATTATGAATCTAGAAAGCTACCTTAGCCATAACACCCATACAAATTCGGACTTTCATTTTATTGTTGGTGATATTAACTTAAATTTATTACAGGTTAACAATTATACATCAGATTACTTAAATATACTAAGCGAATTTAATTTTACATCCACCATTAATATTGCTACCCGAGTCCAGGGTAATACCAATTCTTGTATTGACCACATATTTGGTAGATGTAAAAATTATGATATAAAGAATATTTGTTTTCCTTTCGTTTTAAAATCTCACATTACAGATCACTATGGTACAATTATAATGGTAGACTTAAATAATACACTTCCTGAGTGTGTGGAAGAGAAATTTATTAAATACATTAACCATAAACAGTTGAAAATAGATCTACAGAAACATAATTGGCAGGAATTTTATAACATAAAAAATATAACTGATTCATCGAAGTACATAACATCATTAATAATAGAAAAAATAAAAATAAATACTAAAATTATTCGTCTAAAAAGAAATCAAACTAAAAGAAAGCCGTGGATTACTAATGGTCTAATTAAATCAATAAATAAAAGAGACAAAATGTACAAGGAATGTCAAAAATATCCTAATAATTTTCAACTCAAGGATCAATTTGTTAAATATAGGAACTATTTAAATGGGCTAATTAAACAAACAAAATTTAATTATTTTAAAACTAAAATTGATGAAAATAAAAGTAATATACTATATAATAATATATATATATAGTAATATAATTTATGGAATACAATAAACTCCATTAATAAGTTAAAAAAGGATGACTATATAAAACGGATACGTACACCAACAGATGAACTCACTGAAGATGAATCTGAAATAGCGAATGTTTTTAATAATACCTTTACCGATATTGGACCTAATCTCGCTGGCAAAATCATTAAACCACCAACTCCTACTCCAGCTAGAAATTCGACTCTTCAGTCCATTTTCTTTGAACCTACAAATGAACAAGAAATTGTTGATATAATAAATGCTCTAAAGCCAAATAAAAGTCCAGGAATTGACTCAGTACGAGCTGAAACTATTAAAGAAATTGCCGAAGAAATATCACGACCAATGATGCACCTCTTTAATAATATCCTTGAAAAAGGTGTTTGCCCACCGGAATTCAAAATATCCGTAATAAAACCTCTTTTCAAAAGTGGTGATAAAACAATTGCTACTAATTACCGTCCGATTTCTTTAATTAATAATTTTGCCAAAATTTTCGAAAAAATACTTAAAAAGCGTATTGAAAGTTATATGGATAAAACTAAATTAATTTCGAATAAACAATTTGGTTTTCGGTGTGGTAAATCAACTCAAGATGCAATTTCTTTATTAACATCTGAAATGTATAAAGCACTAAACGAGGGTAAAGCTGCATTGGGTCTGTTCCTGGATCTTGCAAAGGCTTTCGACACTGTCGATCACTCACAGTTGTTGGAAGCATTGCAAGATATAGGCTTTAGAGGAAATGCATTTAATTTAATGCCAAGTTACCTAAGCGATCGTAAACAATATGTAAAAATAAATAACAAAATTAGTAATGAAAGAACAGTAGTTTGTGGGGTTCCGCAGGGTACAATATTAGGTCCGGTGTTATTTACAATTTATATAAACAATCTATTTACGTTGAATAGTTGTGGTACTGTCATTAGCTTCGCAGATGACACCGTGTTATTTTATAAAGACGAATCATGGGATGTTTTAAAACGAAAAGTTGAGAATGATTTTAGTCAGATTGTGGATTGGTTTAATCACAAACTACTAACAATAAACTTTAAAAAAACCATGTATTTACCAATGAGTTGTAATAAACGTAATTTACCAGCTTTTGACAGACTAACGATCAATAATCATGGAAATAATATAGAAATTATGTCATCAAATTGCGTAAAATACTTAGGTATTAATATTGATTGTCATCTTAGGTGGGATAAACACATAATAAGTGTCTCTAATACCCTTAGAACTCTACTGTTCAGATTTAAATTTTTAGGAAATATATTGGACTTACCACATTTGAAAATGCTATACTATGCTTTGCTTGAATCAAGATTGTCTTATGGGATTCTAGGTTGGGGAGGTGTCGCTGGAAGTCATCTGAAAAGGTTAGAAATTATTCAAAAACTATTTCTAAAAATAATCTATAAAAGAAATCGCACTTACCCAACGGATTTACTTTATAGTGAGAGTAAAGTCCCGGATATTAGGCAGATATACTTCATTAATATTCTCATTCACCAATTTAAAAACAAAAATAAACTTGAACCATTGGATCATGTCTACCAAACTAGGAATAAAACTAATAACATTTTTAAAACAGCTTCCTCCCAAAAAAAAGTATTGGCCAAAGAAGTTATGACTTCTTAGCATCGAGGTTATTTAATTCACTCCCTAATGAACTAAAAAATATAGTTAACATCACAAAATTTAAAAAACATTTAAAAAAATATACAATCCTAATTGGTAGAAATGAAGTTTTAAACAGAATTAATATAAGAGTCTAAGGGTTTATATAAGGATGTATACAGTATTAGCTATAATTAAGTCATGTATGTAAATGTTTTGTATGCGTGTGAGTATATGTTTTATATTTAAAAAAATATCTTATTGCATGTTGTGGCTGTAGCGATTCGTTATTTATAATTATATATGTATGTATGTATATATGTTATATTAGAAATATACTATGATATATAATATCACCGAGACAGGCTTAACCTTCTCAAACATATCATGTTACAAATTGCGCAACAGCTCTTCTCTAATAACCGCTCACGTTGGCTGAGCTTAATGTTTCTTTCTTGGTAATCCCTTATCATGCTGAATTGCCAATTTAATGTTCTTTGTTCTCTTATATTATAAATACAACCAACAGACATTTGTACCTTCAGTCATATACTCATTTTCGACCTAATACATTCTAAATTTATTATTGTTCATTATTGTATCAAGTAAATAAAGTTTTTAAAAAGTGATTTCTACAATCCATTATCTAACATTGGCGCAGTCGGTAGGATCTGAAAAACACCCTGTAACCCAGAGGTGGTGGATTTCAATCCTTCAATCAGCAAAGAATCTACGAGAAACAAGAAAAATACAATTTCAAGCAGACAAGCAACGTCTCAACAAGCTCACAAGAAGCATCATATACACATCGAGAAATAATTAGCAAGTAAGAAACATTCCTGGCCCCTGAAAGTCGGTGTCTTCGGCACTTGGAACACGTCACCGTGGATAGGAACACCTAGTGATACCCCTGACGGTACATCCCAGTGTAGCAACGCTCACGAAACCGCATTCGACCTTCCATCTGGACCCCAGGCATGAAGATAGTAATGTAAGTAATTTAAGAATCATCTCGATTTATTTTCTATTTCAAACTGCACTAAACATTTATATTTTATCATTCGTACATTGCATTCACATTTGCATTAAACCCACGACAGTTCTGCAATCTAATTTAGTTGAATACATTATCTAAATATCGTATTACTTTAACCGATATTTTATTTTATTTTAACACATAAATATTTTCATTGCAACTTAATATAAGTCAAGTTAACTTCTATATAAAGTTTAGTTCCATATCAAGTTTAATCTTTAACTTGTAACGTTTTTATTGCAATTTAATACTACTACTACTAATAAAGGTTAACGTATTGTTTATACCATATGACTATAATATCTGAATAAGTGCAAATACCATCGCAAAAATAATTTGTTACATACTTTATACAGAAAAGACTACAATTTCGTTTCCTTTTATTCATTATTATTGCCAGTGGCGTACTCTTGCACCTTTTACAATTAATTTTTATTATTTTTTGTGTGTACCAAATTAATTTTTGTTTGTTTATCTGAAATTTATATACAAATCTTAATAATACAAAATGGCGAACCAACCAAATACTACAGCAAATAATACCAATAACGCTGATGAAACCCTTACCATAGAATCCTACAGGTTAAGTGAGATTTTCTCAATAGTTCCAGAGTTCGACGGGAACCCCATTTTCCTACAAACCTTTATTTCCGCGAGTGTTTACGCATACGGTATGTCCATAGAAGACCAGCGTATTTTACTCACCCTGCATATTAAAAACAAACTTCGCGGAAAAGCTGCCGAATTAATAAATTCGAGGAACCCTGCCACTTGGGCAGAAATTAAAAGCCTACTTGAGGCGGATTTCGGTGATTCACGCGACTTGACAGCCCTTATACAAGACTTACAACGGATTCACCAACTACCTAATGAAACTGCCCTGACATTCGTATCTCGTTTACAAACACATAATGCCAAAATGCACGCTGCTGTGCAAAAACAGACTTTGACGTTGGAAGAAAAGACAGCCCAATCATCCTTAATTGAAACCATGACTCTAACAACACTACTTACCGGACTAGAACCCAAACTTGGACAAATAATCCGTGCCGGAAATCCCAGCGACATGCTAGAAGCAATTAATAGAATCAAACGCGAACTCCAACTGTCCTACTTCGAGTCACAAAAATTCCCAAAACAAACTATCAACAAAAACCCCATCCAGAACCAACAGAGGCGTCCCAACTCCCAACAATTCTGTAATTTTTGCAAACGTAACGGGCACAATTTTAATGAGTGCCGAACAAGACTACAATTCTCACAACAAAATCAGAACTTTAGACAAAACAATTTTGCCAGTCCTCCACAATTTTCTAGACCGAATTTCCAAAATTCTCCCAACCAGCAATATCAAAGAAATTTCACGCCGCAACAAAATTTCCAACAGAATAGGCCTTCTGTAATAAGACCTAATCCGAACTTTCAGAGATCCCCAAATCAACAAAATTCAAATTTCAATCCTAACTTTAACAGACAAAACCTGCAGAGAACACATCACGTTAATTTTGACAATAATTTCGACTCTCAAAATTATGATGCTAATTTTTACCATGAAACTGATAATTTCAGTGACCCACAATTCCATAACTTCGGAAACTATCAAACTAATTCTAGCCTTGATAATATGGCAAACATGCCACAAGTAAATTATGACGATTACTCCCATTTCCCGCAAAATAACGACGATAACATGCCATACCAAAATGAGAATTATACAGCTAATTCTCAGATGTCGCAGGATTATACTGCTAATCCTCAGGATTTTCCATTAGGCCCGGAGTATTCCATGAATACTCCAACCCAAGAAATAAATTTCGAAGTGGACCAAATGTCCAACCAAATTCAAACATTAAACCTGAAAGACAATTCCGACCCACATTCGAATCCCCAAGAACAGTGTTTCTTGTAAAATCACCATCTAACCCTCCGTTTCAAATAAGTTCGACAAACCTGTATTTCATGAAAGACCCAACAAATAAATTTAATATTCTAATCAATTTAGGTGCAGATATTTCCATTTTCAAACCCAAAGCAACAGAAAATTATAACCTAAGACACCCCGAAAATTTAAATATACAAGTAACAGGTCAAAAAATTAAAATCACTGAATCTGTTCTTATACCGTTCAATTTTAACGATCCACACAAAGTTTATGTATACGATTTAGATACAGACTTCGATGGCTTTATAGGTAACGACTTTCTAGAATATTACGAATGCATTATAGATTTCAAAAACAATCAACTAATTACCAATTTCGAAAATATACCATTATTTAAAGTTAACGATTATTTACCTTTACAACCAGTTACAAATTCAAACGAAAATATTAACAATCACCTTTCAGATAACACCATTAATCAAAATCTTATTTTTTTCGAACCAGACACTGAAGAAATATTTGAATTTTATTGCGACACTGACGCTATACCGCTAGCTCAGGAACAAGAAAAAATACACTTACCTAACACCTTTGCAAAGACAAACATACAAAGCGAATTTTTCGAGACAACGTCTGATGAAAACTATCAAAATTCAGACTCCCATCAAATAGACAAAAGTTCTAAACTTTCAGACATCTCCTGTAAAGACAAAAACCAAAATTCCATCTTTACCGAATCTCGTATCAAAGGAATAATTAAACATAAGGTACAAGAAACAAAAACAATTTCAAATGTAACCCCTACGGTTAACCAACAAAAAATGAACCTTTCAGAAACAAAATCATCTCCTACAGGCAAATTTAAATTGACAACCTTAAATCCAAACATGTCCAATAACAATTCGAAACAAACAATAACATTAAACAGAAAAATGTTTATTTCGCAAACAGTATTCAAAATTAATAATAAAATATTCAGGAAATCGAAAATTCGAAAAACAAATAAAGTAAAGAATAATCCAGGAAACACGCATACGATCTTGCGTAATCAAAACAAAAGAAAAATTTATATACCCCACACAATCAGGAAAATATACCAACGAAATTCATTTTTATCCCCGGTAAAAACAATACCGAAAATAGTAGAATTTTCTAATTTAAAATTTGAACCAGTTCAAAAATTCAAATCTATATTTAAACTTAATTAATAACGATAATACCGATTTCAGTCTCAACTATATGCCGACCCTGCAAATAAAACAGTTACAAAAATTTGCAACCCAAAATTACTTTCAAAATTATCTCACAAATATTTTTTTTTAGTCACCTAAACTAAATCTTTTAGAATATTATCAAAAATTAACAGTTTACATTAAAAGTATTTTCCATTTTCTTAGACCTTTCTAAATTAATACTACCAGAAAATTTGACAAAAAAAAACCATTGTATAATAAATTAATTAACTATCAAAACACTTCTCAGGTACGTCTTGTATATTTATGGACTTAAACATTTTAATAAGAATTGCATGATATCCAGCACCATAGTATCGCATTTCACTCATTATGATTTCTCCCTACACCAATATAAACGCTTTACAAGCACAAGTAAGAACAGCTGTTAACTATATAATAATTAATACCAAGGGCAGAAAAAAATTAAATAATATGCAGTAAGAACTTTTCAGAATTTAATTAAAACTTAAAATCAGGACATACCTTTTCCAAATTAAATAATTGAACTACTCGTAAACCCTGAAAGAAACTCACAAACGTTCAGAAGAAATTTCAGAAACTGAAAATCAAACATTCTTCAAAATGTTCAAAAAATATATATTTTTTATTTGAGAGGCCCTAAGTAAAAACAAATGAATATATTTACAAGATCACAAACGAACAAACTTCTCAGAAATTTAACACATTTTCTAGACTTTACAAAACTGAATATTCAATAGATTACTCTAAAATTCAAACTTCAAATAAACAACTCTTGGACCGAGAAAACAAAGACATCATAACTTTCTTTCAACAAAATAAACCTAAGAGATCTTCATCACTAAATTATTGATGACATTTTCGAGGAAAACCCCGAATTTTACGACGACAAAATAAATATCCTCTCCAGTAGATCGGTTAGACATAGGAAATACTATATCATTCCTCTACCCTTTGACCCTGAATCTGTAGTAGAACATTTGTTCTTAGCAATATACAAAAATCAAAATGAATTAGATCTTTCTAATACTTATCATGTCGAAAATAACTTAGACCTCCCCATACTCGAAATTCTGTCATTTATCTTCGCAGAAAAGGACCTAAAACTCATTATCTGCCAAAACCTAGTACAAACACCTGACGAAGACCAAAGACCGATAATTCTTGACCAAAACCATACCGGCAAAAACAACCTGCATCGCGGAATAAACGAGACTATGCGTAGGATCAAAAATAAATACAATTGGCAAGGACTAACCAAAGAGGTTGAAAATTTCATAAAAAATTGCGAAATTTGTCAACGGACTAAAGTTTGCCGTAAAAACCTTAACAACCCTCTAGTAATCACTGAAACTCCAAGAACGCCTTTCGAAAGAATTAACATCGACCTATTCGAATTTCCTACACAAAATTACGCTCTAACTATCCGTGACGAACTTACAAAATTCACACAAGCCTATGCAGTACCGGATAAAAGCGCAAAATCTGTGGTAAATACCCTATTGTTATATTTTCAACATTACGGTACCCCACTGAGGATTCACTGTGATTACGGCGGTGAATTCGACAACAACTTACTAAAAGACCTCTGTACCCTCTACGATATAAAACTGACATATTCTAGCGTAGGACATCCCCAATCTAACGGTTCTATAGAACGCTTTCATGCTACCTTAGCCGAAATGATCAGAATTCACAAAACTGAAAACCCAAATGAACATCCTTTTACCATATTGCCGTATGCAGTAATATGCTATAATAATTCGGTTAATAAAACGCACGGTTTTACGCCATACGAACTGATCTTTGGAGACACAACTAATAGACGAGGAGACATTCAACAAAGACATAAAAGAAATCGAATACGCAATTTTAGACATTACGTATAACGTACGAGCAGTTGAAACAAAATTAAAATTCTTGGAAATTTGTGAACAACTCATGGCGAGCTACCTATTTATAGAGGACAACCTCAACGATATTTTAAATTCGATCACTTTCGCGAGACTCAAAGTAATTCATACGTCTATCATTAATCCCCAAGATTTGGTAAACTCATTGCAGGAAATTTCACAAAACCTACAAAAGAACAATTTGCCACTCCCAATTAAACTTTCAAAAATTGCACAGTATTTAGATATTATTGAATTAAAAGCTTTCCAAATGAACTCAAAATTAGTATTTGTATTAGATATACCCCTAGTAGACCCTCAAACGTACTCCGTTTTCCAATTATACCCCATTCCTATCTTAGATAGTAGAACTGGTCTGTATCATATTTTGTCAACTTCTCAAAAATATATCGCGAGAGATGATGATTCTTTGATGTACATACCCATTGCTGACCTCAGAGAATGCAAGCCACTCCATACCAATACTAAATTATGTCCAAATTTGTTTGCATATCCAATTGACAACAACGCCATATGCGAAGCCCGCCTTTTCAAGGATCTACAAACTCTACCAGAAAACTGTCAAACGTCAACTATCATCGGCCAAGGATACAACATCCAAAAACTAGACGAAAACGTGTGGATGATCGTCAATACAGAGCCACTAAAGATGACTATCAATTGCCCGAAAGAGACCCCAAAAACCGACACCATCCTCAAAAATTGTATAATTAAATTACAACCAAATTGCTACGCCTTCATAGGTATCACGAAGATCCAAGCCAGCTCAAGCGAAACGACAGACGTGAAGAACGACGCTCACCCTATACAAATCCCGTTCGAGTGTTGCAACCAGGTTCCGGACAAAGTTCGAGTGCCCAACCTGAAACCACTAAAACTAAGTGATCTGAACACCGAAGACCTCGATGTCGCCAGACACCAACTAGACCAATATTCAAAAGACTTAGACGACCTAATCAAGGAACCTTTCATCACGAGACACATTTCTTGGTTTACCTATCTTACCATAGTGCTAATTTTCGGACTCTTATTCTTGTATCTATTCTGTAAGTGTAAAGCAAGAAGACGAAGACTAGCCATCAACGTTTCCACGACTCCTCCATCTCCACCAAGGCCTAGTGAACCCCTCAGGACAATCACTAGCCTGTTTCATCAACGAAGACGACCTACCTTAAGAAGAGAAGACAACGAAGCCGAAGACATAGAACTTAACTAAAGACATTTTGTGCCCTTTTACTGACTTTTAGTGCTAGACTCTTCAGTGAATTTCATTTCATTTATTTAATCATTATACTTCATTATTTTTCTATCCTTTGTTAATTTCAATTTTATTAACATTTTTACGTTATTTTCATTTAAACTTATCATACTCATATTTTATGCTTTTATATTAAAGCTATATTTTAACCCTGGGAATATTTTACCCCATTTTAAGACAAACTTATTATGTTTGTATTTTACGCTTTCTTGCTAAAGCTATATTTTAACTCTAACATTTTTATGTTATTTTATTTTATGAATCAAGCTTATTGTGCTTGCATTTCATATTTTAGACACTAAGGTTATACTCTGTATTTTAAACTTTACGACAACATTTTTGTACTCTTTATATTTTTCCAAATTGTACCATTACCTTTTATATACATTTTATACTCATTTCAAAAGTTGCTGCATAAAACACCAACTTTTTTTATAAGGGGGAAGCTGTTATATTAGAAATATACTATGATATATAATATCACCGAGACAGGCTTAACCTTCTCAAACATATCATGTTACAAATTGCGCAACAGCTCTTCTCTAATAACCGCTCACGTTGGCTGAGCTTAATGTTTCTTTCTTGGTAATCCCTTATCATGCTGAATTGCCAATTTAATGTTCTTTGTTCTCTTATATTATAAATACAACCAACAGACATTTGTACCTTCAGTCATATACTCATTTTCGACCTAATACATTCTAAATTTATTATTGTTCATTATTGTATCAAGTAAATAAAGTTTTTAAAAAGTGATTTCTACAATCCATTATCTAACATATATGTGTGTATGTGTGTATATGTGTATATATGTATGTATATATATATAATATATATATATATATATATATATATATATATGTATGAATATATGTATGTATGTATATATTTATTTATTTATTTATGGTGGCATGGAATGAACCTGTTTATTATCCAACTTACAAGATTTTCTTTTGTGGGTTTTCATGTTTGTTTACATGTTATCATTTTCTTAGGTAAGGTATCATAAACCCCTACTTCCCATTTAAGAATTTATAGGGGTTGCAACTGTCATTCGAAGGGGGGTTGAATTTTGGGATGAAATTTGTACGTTGCAGGATGTCACTCAATTTGGCTGTTTCACATTGTATTAAGCATATATGTTCTTCAACCGGCGCCTCCAGCATAATATAGAATACAAAAGATTTCCCTAATCTCTTGCGAGATTTAAATTTACGCACCTTCCTTAATTATTCATCTCTTGTAAAGGGTGGTCCCTGGGAACGGGAAGTTTTGAAAACGTCATAATTTTGAAAGTAACTTTATTTATTTAAAATAAGATAACGATAGCTAGATAATTATGCATTTTTTATTTCTTAAAAATAATGCCTGGTTAATGTCTTTCCCTTATCTGTACGCACTCTAGAACCCTATTGTTAAAATTTTCCATTACACGATGCAACATGTCTAACGGAATATTGGCAATTTCTTCACGGATTTTTATTTCCAAGTCCTGAATATTTCTTGGTTTATCAACAAAAACCTTATGCTTTAAGTAGCCCCACAAGAAGTAATCGCACGCCGAAAGATCTGGCAACCTTGCGGGCCATTCAATGTCTCCACTCCTGCAGATAATGTGAACAGGAAATTATCTCTGCAAGGCATTTATTGATTTTCTTGTGGTATGCGGAGTAGCTCATTAGTAGTAGTAGTTCATTGCTGGAACCATCAATTTTGATTCCCTGGGAACATGTTTGTGCCGTCAAAAACTGGTTGATTTTGGTGTGCAGAATCGATTGTCACAGCATTTCCATCATTGTTTTAAAAAAATAAGGACCAATAATTCGCACTGAAGAAATTGCACACCAAACTGTTACCATCGGGCTATGTAACGGTTCTTGGTATACTTCTTGTGAATTTTCGAAATTCTAATATCTGTAATTTTGTTTGTTGGTGTAGCAACACAATGAAAATAAGCCTCGTCAGAAAACCACTCAAGTTGTGATTAATTCCACGCGCTAAAATAATTTCAGAAAAATGTAGACGTCTTGGGAAATCTGTTGGTTTTAATTCTTGAACTATCTGAATTCTGTAAGGATGAAGATTCAGATCCTTGAGTCAAATTCTAAGCAAAGAAGAGTCACCTAACGCAACGCCTGGGCTCGTTTTCTAACTGAACGGTTTGGCTCTGACTCGTTCAATGTTTTCAGGAATTCTAACACTTCCATGGCGGCGAGCGTAGGTGCGTCTTTACTATGTACATACTTCGGTATGCGATGTAAAGCAACGACAGGCGCGGTTAGTACTTGGATGGGTGACCATTCCAACGGAAACCGCGTCCTCGCCTCACACAGCTTCCAGCGGCTTGTATATCAGTGTAGGCGCGGAAGCTATACAACCTTAGGCGAGGGTTGTATAGGAGATATACCATCCTTCGGAGGGGATGTAAAGCCGTCGGTCCCTTGTCTATTAAATGTTAGGCAAGTAAAAGATCCCTACTCTTCTTAAGGGAAGAGGTTCGGCAAAATTCCTGGTTGGGGGTAGCTCGTCTACAGGCGTCGGTGTTAGGCCTCAGTAGCGAAAATAGGCCGACGTTAAATAAATGTATAAAAAAAACACTTCTATTGGGTCCTTTACGTCTGAATTTATTAGCTGTACCTGTTTCTTCAAATTTCTCTCCCGTGGCGAGGAATCTTAAAGTGTCGTCGAAATTGCCGCTACACAGCAACTACACTGTCGTTATTTTTATAATACGATTTTATTGTAAAAGCACCACCACTGTTCCATGAATACTAAATGGCATACAATGACAGGCAATATGACAAATAAATCCATGGCCAACTATATATATATTTACAAAATAATAACATTTTTAAAACTTCCCGTTCTTAGGGAACGCCCTTTATAAATTTGTGGAATTATGAACAAAGTTAACAAGAATTTTAAACAATCTTTAAAGACACAATAAAAACGTCGCCAAACCAAGAAATATTTGACAAGCAAAATTATTTCATTGTTTTCAAAGCCGTCTTAATTCTTACCATTTAATTGCAACAAAATTATATTTTCTTATTTTTTTTTGCTGTAATTTTGATTGTATTCATCGCACATTTCAATAAGGCATATGAATAAATTTCTTGATAATATTAATAAATGGTACCACGGTACCAACATATTCAAAAAATTGTGTTTTGTCCCAAGAACTATTTTGATGTTCTTTATTTGCTCACAAATCACATATGTAATTTATAGTCCGAGGGCTGATGACAAATTTTGACTACGGATTTGATACAACTAGCCATAATGCATAAAGGTACCGTCTACGATAATTGTAGAGGGAATGGCTAGTCTGGCTGGCTTTAGTAGATGGGCCAGGTACTGCGCAAGGTGAAAGTCAGGTAGAAAATATTGTTATGTGCTGCCCTCCAACGGAGAGAGATGTAATTAGTCGTTGGTCAGTAGGGTGGCACCAAGTGTAGGGCAACTGACGAACCGCCATTTAGCGCCTAGAAATTTACACCATATTCCAGAAGGTTCTGGAAGAAGATTCGAGTGCGTTCCACGTTTGTATATAAGCAGATGAATCCCGCGCACGCGAACAGTTCTGATATACAGAGTTAGATATGACTTGGTGATCAGATGAAGTAAAGGAGAGTAACAAGTTGTGATTTAAAGTAGTGAATTTATGTTAGATTAAAGTTATTATTAGTTGTGTTAGTTTTAAGGATTATAAATATTTTAATTTAAGTGATTAATAAATCAGTGGTTTGTGAAGATTGTTGTTGGAATTTATCGAACCTACAGGGTGTTTACCAAGATGGTGTACACACGTAACAATATGTGTGAAAAAGTATTATTGATTCATAATAAAATCACAAAAATTATAGTTTATAATCAAACAAAACAATCGCAATTTCGTTAAAAAGAAAAAAAATTCTTTCTTTTCTGTGAAAACGAAAAACTATTTTACAAAAGTTATAAAAAAGTAACTGAAACACCTGTTCACAGTAATGCAGCAAATAATTTTGTTCCAAAACTTTCAGACCTGATGAGCATCATTACGGTTAGTACATTTGTTCAAACCACGTGAACGGTCAGAGCCAATGAAAGGCAGCACATCGGGGCCCTAAGAAGCTGTAGGTAGATAAACGCTTTCTCTCACATTCGTTCTTTTCCGTAGTCTTTCTCTCTTTCTCACTGTACCTCATGGAATGTTTTTTTATCGTCTCTGGCAGCTTTTTAACAATACTGATACGGTCTGGCTTTTTGGCATTATTATTTAAAACACGCTGTAAAAATTTCAGCGCGCATCAAAATTTTTTTTTCTAATATTTTTTAACACATATTTTCTACCTAACTCTCATAGATGGTACCTTTATGCATTATGGGTAATTGTATCAAATCTGTGATCAAAATTTGTCACCATCTCTCCGACTATAGTATTTTCAACAGAGTTTCGATTTTTCTAGCATTACACAGGTCAATTAGAATCAATCGGAATACTCATGATACACTTAATGGTAAACAAAAAATTAAATTAAAATAAATATTGGCGTTTGAAATGTTACTTGTGTGGTATCATTGGATTCACAATTATGCAAAATTCAAAAATGCAGTAATATACAGGGTGCAACATAATGGAATATCATAAATGAAGGCGCGTATTCCTCGTACAAATTTAAGAATATTTTGTTATATAAACAATTGCCATTAGAGCCTTCGTTTATAAGGTACAGGGCGTTGTAGTTTTCAAAAATACAATTATTTCCCTAAATATCTTTTGAACAAATGTAGATATTTACCTGAAATTTTGTGTGTAGAATACATGATTAGTATTGTATTTAAATTTAAAAAAATGAAGCCCCAGCTTTAACCAGTGACGTAGATTTGGGGTATGTAGGGTACCTTTTTTCATTAAGTATGGCACGCCACTGGGCCCTGTATCTTGTAAACGAAGGCTCTAATGATAGTTGTTTATATGACAAAATATTCTTAAATTTGTACGAGAAATACGCTCCTTTATTTATGACATTCCATTATGTTACACCCTTTATATGGTGTTCCATTTGAACATCAAAAGTCAGTGTAATTGCCGGCTCGTATTTACCACTGACCAAATTATATGTTTGTTTCTCTCTATTTATTTATATTTTTATTCATAGATATTTCTTTTGTTACAGTGCAGTGAAATCTTTTTTGGTCGACAAAGGCGCCGATCCTAATATCGTTTTACCGAAAAAAGGCATCTCCCCCTTTCACCTGGTCATTGGATGTGATTCTAATGAATTCGCGGTGAAAATCACACGTCTCATTTTGCAGCACGGCGGTGATCCTAACGTAAGGTAAGCCAATTTCAGAAAACTTGTTTTGTTCTTATCCAACGGTACTGATCTGGTCTTTCAAAAATGATCACATCAGTCAAAGTAATAATTATAGTTTCTAATTCTCATTCCTTATCTTTTTTGAGATTTTTTTAAAGGGGGAGATCAGTTTTAAAACATTTTCATTTGATATAAACAAAATAAATAAACAAGTATAAATAGTTGCAAATTACTTTATTATTATGAAAAATGCATATTGGTATCTTAAAATTTATCTTGTTTTAAATAGTGACATTAACCTATATTGATATAAGGCATGATTACCATAATGAAACAATATTTAAAGTACACCAAGAATCATTGTAAAATTAATATTTTAATACCTACGCTTGACTGCCACCTTAAACTTAATAATAACACCACAAGTAATTACGATCCCCTTTATCCCGAAAGGCTCTAGAAGATCCTTGTGTGGGAGGGAGCTACACATTTAGAGACAAGGGACACACACACCCAATATCCGTGTATAGTTCAAAAATCCCTCTCACAGTATTTTCCACTGCCACGACCGGGGATCGAACTCGGGACTTCTCTTAGGTCTATCTGTTTTTATTCTCTCGTTATAATTAAATTCTGCATTGATAAGGTTTACTTTATGTAATATAAATTAGGTACATTTATTTTGAACGTTTTCGAAATGTTGATTTATTGGGAATCCGTCGATTGGGAAACCGTCGACGATATTCTCTAACGGCCCTGAAGTTCCCATTACAAAAACCATAAATGTAACTAATGTCAACGTACTCTTCGTTAAAATAAGACATATTAACTTTAAAAAATAGTTTCAGTGTTGTTTTAAACAATAACTAAAGTTTTTGACAGGTACTTTGAGTTTGAGTATTGTTTGTGGCAAATGTTTATCAAGGCTCACCAGATTTTTGAAATGGATTTATAGTGAAACTCAGGTGTTAATTCACGAGGCCAAAAAACTAACTACATGGTTTAGGTACACTATTAGTGTCTTTTTAAAATCGGTATTGTAAATTGCTAAAATCCATATACAGGGTGATGTTTTTAGGTAAGAGCTATAATAAAAAAAATTGACCCCGGCCTTGATTTTTTTTGTTTTCGGTACTGAAACATCCCGTATATACCCCATATACAAATTTAATTTTTTCCTAGTTATTTTCCAAATTTAAGTAATTGATGCATTTAATTCATTTTATTTCATTTCTGTAGTCATTAAATATTGCACACGTTAAATTTACCAGAAATGCCTTTTAAAATTAAAGTTAAACGCTACAATTTTGAGACAATTTACATAAAATCTAGTCGAGTCGCAGGGTTTGTTTATCGTATAATCAGATAAACGTCAAGTACTTCGTGTATTCCCATAGTATGGAATCGCCTACACGTTTCTAGCTTAACCATAGAAAAAGATAGAAAGTTGAGCGTCACTTTAAAGCTCTGCACAGGGCAACGTCGTGTCGAATATTATAATAGCGTTGAAATAAACATATTCCCACAAGAAACAAGCGGAGATGCATAATCTGGGTAGAAGGGTGACATCAGGAACCATATAAAAGAAGACCAGCTTGTTTACCGAGGGTGAGGCCACTTCTATCACTCCTGAGTTACATAGTCGAATGCTATCATTCGCTGTGCTCCTGAGTAATTGCATTTCAATATACCTAAGTCACATTGCTGACCCTCTGGGCTAGCTGTTCTTATGGTAGTATTGAGATTAATTATCTAAACTACAAGCCAAACGATCCAAGGAAATCTACATTTAATGTTGCTAGTCATCTCGTAGACAACCATTCTTTGGCGTACCCTTTATGAAGTGCCATTTTAACCTCTCTGTTATGCTCAGCGAGTACGTTAAACATGAAGAAGCTGGGGAAGAGCATTCACGAGCGACATAACGCTATACAGGGCGCACGGAAATTCTGTAGGCACAAATTTCTAAAAGGTGATTAGTTTCTTATTTCGAGACGCTATTTTATTATTTGCAATTGCATTCATATTCCTCGTTTCGACGGGATGTAATAGGGGAAATTAACTCTTTTGTGGTACTAAAAGAATATTAGATTTTTTTTAATATTAGCTTTGATTATCAACAAGAAAATATAATATCATATTACCAGTTATTCAGTTATGATTTCATTCACGATTTTAATTCACAAAATTTCACTTTCTGAATATTTTACTAGGGAGATTTGCGTTTGCAAAATAACAAGTTTATATTCAAGAACTATATATTTAGAGCTATGCAATAACAAGGTACTTTATCACAGACTAGCCAAACTTCATGTCTATCATTGTTCTGCAGTTTTTATAAAACAAATAGTGGACTTTCGTTTCCACCACATCTCATGTGAGGTTTTCAAGAATGCTTTATATTTAAAATACACTAGGGATATTTTCCTACTGTAACCACAAGGTTTTCTGATTGTTGGACATTTGCCTACAATAAAATATTATAGTTATACGAATTCGGCGTACTTTGAGTTCACAAAGGTTTGAAACATTGACTACGGCCAATTGGCTGGTTCTATTCTCCAATTGGGTTCAGTTACAACGAGGGATGTCAATATTTCAGGCAGTTGTCTGGTCACTTGTTTCGATTGAAGGGTGATGCAACCGCACTTTCTTACCTTCGCGGAATCGCGGCTCCGTATGTTTGACAATCATAGGCAATCTTCTGGTTGCTTTTCTATTTAATTACTATAGGGAGATTTCCCCAGCATTCTAAAGGATTTTATGTGAGTGTAAATTCTCACCTCTGCAAGATTAATATGATTATCTGAACGATTGTTCCCACTCTAATTTCAATCACTAAACTGTGTATAATTAAAGGATATTTCCTCAACACTATGATATGTTACACGAATATTTAATGCTCGTTTTTCAACTTAATTTTGATAATGTATAAACATGACATGATTCTTGTCCTTTGTTTTGCATTCGATTCATTATTTGGCTATTGCTAACAACTTTAATTATAAATCATTATTACCCAGCGATTTCTAACAACTTCATTTAATTATAAACCATTATTATCTAGCAATTGCTAACAGCTCCAATTATAGATTATCATCATCAGGCCATTGCCACAACTCTAATTACTATTAGAATAACACAGCATACTTTCGTATCTCAGTTCTTGTTATTGCATCAAAACACTCAGCATATCTATAGTATGGTCATTACTATAGCGACGCAAATTTTCCTATTATAATATTTAGACAATTGTCTCAAATATTTGGATTACTTTGTTGCATCAATTGTTATAAAATAAAATGGGTTTTTTTTTATTATTTTTTCCCATCAATTATTGTCTTATTCTTTCACCTTTACCTTTTCGTCATACAGCTAATAAACTAACTCAATGGTTTAATTTCAAAAGCAAAATAAAAAACAAACTTCAACTATAAATGTACAGTGCAATCTTGAGTAAGAAGATACTACATAAATAACATATATAATTAACTAGGTCTGTCAATTAATAGACAGTGTGTTCAAGTTTACTAGGTATTTCAATTAACAGAGTGATTAATTTTCTAAGGTATACAGTATCAGATAGAAACAAGTAATATTAAACTTTATATAAAAGAACCTGGGGTAATTAAAAAGGGTTACTACACACACACACACACACAACGAAATTTGGGTCCTACACTAACAAAACTAGACGATCACGTAAATGGCCAATCTTATTTGTTTATCCTTCAGATAAATAAATAGTAATTATTTAACTAGAGAACATCATTACCAGGATTTCATATGTAATTAATTGGGGTGGGCTTAAACTTTCTCAGTACTGAATTATGTAGACCTATATTAGTGGAACATATCTACTAAATTTGGTTCAATTCGCTACAGCCATTAAAAAAATACGGCCGATCTACATTTTGGAAAAAATAAAAAACACTCTGTATATCACAAACGAGGGGCATTAGTCATCTTAGGGTTCTGCACCCCTTACTAGCGAATAGCCAGTCACTCACGAAATACCCCGTATAGTATTGTTACGTGTGTACTCCCTTTAGTAAACACCCCCACGCGTGGATTCAATAATTGCAACACGAGTAACAGTAACTATTTAACAACTAATTAACTTAAAGAATTACTCCTTATAATAATTACAACACTACTACTTTTTTTTTTTTTTTTTGAAAATTTTTGGCTTCGAGCTTATGGAAAGCTCACACACCACAAACTGTTGATAGTATCAAAAGCAGCAGAATTGTTTAACGTGGATTAACCCAGCAGAGACAATGATAATTCTAACCTAACCCGAAAACTATAGAAATAAACATCAGGAACTGGAAAAGGTATGAGACACTATTCTCGCCCACACTACTACTTTTAACCACTATAATTCACCTCTTAATATTGTACTTTTCAATAGTCTGATCACTTGTTCCTTCTCTGATCTGTTCACTTGATTATTCAACTGTTCGATGCACCTCTTCCGCTCTCTTTCATACCTGTACTTAGGCATTCTGGACTGCTCTAAAGGTTTCTGGAAAGATCCCGATCGAATACTCGATCTTTTTTCTTACATCAATGGTCTCAAGATCAGTAACGTCATCTATGAGCCGATTACCCAACCACCATTATACTGGAGCTACTTAGGCGGGCTTCTTTCTGCTAAAAGAGGGATTAACTACAGACACCTCTGTCTGTTGGGGAGTGGACACCTAACGGTATTAAAGTCAAATTTATACTAGTAAAATCAGCGAGCTTTTTTAATTTTCATATCTATATGTTGATGAAAACTAAAATAGCTGGTAAATGTAACAAAGTCTTTAATACGGTTTATACGAGCCAAATGCATTCAAGTAGATGTTAAATAAAATTAGATATTTTCTTTTCGAAAAAGTTATGGTCCGGGGTCCGATGCCCCTTTTTTAAAGTGATTACTAACAGGCTGAATTTTCGTGAGTGGCTTCGTTTTGAGGAGTCTTCCAACTTTTCCCTTTGCGAAAATTCTCCGTAGAGATAGATAAAGTTCTACGCAGCCGCTAAACATATCGCTGAACTGACACTTTCATGGCGTAGGACTGCAAAACCTGGTAGAACATTTTTAGGACAATTTGACCATTCGATTTTAAAAATAAATATGAATTAAACAATATTGTAAAAATCGGCCCGTTAGTGTAAAAAAACAGAGAGCTGCGCTTGTCTTACAAAAGCGATGTAAATAGTCTCACCGAGAACTGAATCGATCGATATAGAGAAAAGTACACATCAGAAAATTTAGATAATTACTAATGTCGGTGTGGCCAATCCAACTAAAATAATTACAAGCAGCTGGCACTTTCGCTTATACCGGAAGTCGATACCAACTTGCTTATTTCAAATGGAACACCCTATATATTTTAGGGTTTTCGAAAAGAGCATAAAATTCTGAGACGAAAATATGTAGCATAAATACCTAAACCTAGCCATTTCAGAGATATTTGACATTTTATAGAAAATATGACAGGTGCAACGGTTTGTAAGAACCGTTATAACTTTCTTCGTGTAAAAGATCCTCATTTGCTTCTCGTCACGTAAAAAGAACACAAGGAGAACTACGTTCTATAACTGAAATAAATTCAATAATATCATACCAAGTGTTCCGTTTTTCGCGTTACATTTTGTCAACTTCAAACGCGAGAACTTGTTGAAGTCAAATGGAACACCCTGTATTTTTTTACGTCAAGTTGTGTAAAATTGAATTCCCTTTTTTCTGATATTAGCATTGTGGGGGTTAAAGTTACAACTTTTTGAAATATCTGCGATTTTATTAGAAATTCATGAATTGTAATCATTTCATCAAAATAGCCATGATTGGAAACAATCAGTCATTATCTTATGTCAAAAAATGCCAGCACGTTTAAATTACGCCAACGAAAACTTTTTAAATTTGTTTATTATTTATGGAGAATGTGATAAAGTAATATCGAGAACTTGCAGCACATTTGCTACTCGATATCCACAAAAACGCAAAATAACACTAACACTGTAACGTGCGTATTAATCGAATTGAAGATATGGCATGAACTAAAATAGCACAGATAAGATCAATTTAAAATATGATTTCATTTTAATTTAATAATTGCTCAAAATTCCACCCTCGAACCTCGACACATTTTTCGCACCTTCGGATTAGTTTCTCATGGGTAGCTCTTCTAATTGAATCCTGTGATATGTTTTGAAATGCATTTCTTACTCTTTGCATACAATCTTTCATAAACTTTATTTTTAATAGTTGACCAAATGAAATAATCCAGAACTGATCCATTATTGGCAATCCATTGATCATAAAAAGTTTCTTGTAAATAATTATTAATTAAATATGCGTTATGTGGGGGAGCACCGTCGTGCTGATAAAAAGTGTTTCTATGTTCGGCGAGAGGTAAATTTTCTAAATAGTTATTATTCAAATTTTGTAAGATATTCAGATATCTTTCACCTAAAAAAAAAAAAACAAAAATTTACCTATACATATTAGCAGAAGAGAAAATTTAATTTACCGTTAAAATTTTCCTGATAAAATTGTAATGCCACCACTCTATCGTTTCTTATGGCACAGTAAACATTGAACTGCCAATTTTCCTGAAAGTTTCGCTCTCTGAACATATGAGGATTTGAGTCACTCCAATAATGCGAATTGTGTCTATTAAAAAGTCCATTTTTAGTAAATTTTTCTTCATGTGTCCATATAATATTTCCCAAATAAGAATCGTGACCTTCAGACCTTATTAGAATAAACTCACAAAAATTCTGTATTTTTAGGAAATCTGTTTCTTTTAATCCTTGAACCATACGGAATGAAAATGGGTGAAACTTATGTTTTAATAAAATTCTGTGAATTGAATCCTTGACACAGCCATAATTTTTAAAATTTTCCAGTATGCGTTTTACAGTGTTTGGTGATGGTTTCCGTTTTTCTGGATATCGAGTAGCAAATGTGCTACAAGTTCTTGATATTACTTTATCACATTCTCCATAAATAATAAACAAATTTAAAAAGTCTTCGTGGGTGTAATTTAAACGTGCTGGCATTTTTTGACATAAGATAATGACTGATTGTTTCTAATCATGGCTATTTTGATGCAATGATTACAATTCATGAATTTCTAATAAAATCGCAAATATTTCAAAAAGTTGTAACTTTAACCCCCACAATGCTAATATCAGAAAAAAGGGAATTCAATTTTACACAACACGTGAAAAAATATAGGGTGTTCCATTTGACCTAAACAAGAAGTTTTCGCGGTTTGAAGTTGACAACATGTAACGCGAAAAACGGAACACTTGGTATGATGTTATTGAATTTATTTCAGTTGTAGAACGTAGTTCTCCTTGTATTCTTTTTAGGTGACAAGAAGCAAATGAGGATCTTTTACACGAAGAAAGTTATAACGGTTCTTGCAAACTGTTGCACCTGTAAAATTTTCTATAAAATGTCAAATATCTCTGAAACGGCTAGGTTTAGGTATAGGATATGCTACATATTTTCGACTCAGAATTTTATGCTCTTTTCGAAAACCCTAAAATATATAGGGTGTTCCATTTGAAATAAGCAAGTTGGTATCGACTTCTGGTATAAGCGGAAGTGCCAGCTGCTTGTAATTATTTTAGTTGAATTGGCCACACCGACATTAGTAATTATTTAAATTTTCAAAATTTTCTGATGCGTACTTTTCTCTATATCGATCGATTCAGTTCGCGGTGAGACACCCTGTATGTAAGAAATAAGCAAATATGTGAAAATAACGAGGTCTGAAGTTTTATTACCAACGGGTTGATTTTTACACTATTCTTTAATTAATATTTTTGAAATCGGCTTGTCAAATTGTCCTACATATGCGTAGAACATTATCTACCTCTACCAAGAATTTTCGCAGAGGGAAAAGTTAGAAGACTCGTCAAAACGAAGCCACTCACGAAAATTCGGCCTGTTAGTAATAACTTTAAAAAAGGGTCATCGGACCCCAGACTTATTAAATTTTAAGTCGTTTTGCACTTCTTGACAATCTGTGTCATTTTTTAACCTCAATAAATATGTTTAACTCATCCGCAATTAATAGAGTCTTCCTTTTTTTCTATTAGTACGTATTTTATTTTGAATTTAAACCATCGAGGACAGGATTGTCATGATTATTGTCACGGACATGGATATAATACGACATTGTCTACTACAAACTGCTTGCTCTAATTACAAAACAGGAAACGACGTCAATCGCAGTGCTTAAGAACACGTATTTGATACTGTTAGTGTAGAAAATCGGGAATTTTAGTTATCTCGAAGATAAGCTTATTCGTGCCACAGCCTAGTCTTAGAAACTCAACACGTATCTGTGCAAGTCATAGAAGCATTATCAACAATCTAAAGTACAATAAAAATCTATCTGACCCACAATAATTGATTTTTAATAAAACTGTAGCCGGTCGAAACCGGATTCGTATTAAACGCGTGTTATTAAACATTAATGGCATACACATCGATAGCTCCAGATTAGATAATAGTAATAAATTTTTGTAACACAAAAGTTGTAAACATAATTCATTTTATTGTCGCCAATTAGTGAATTATCTCATTTGTATATAAACGCAGTGAACTATGTGCCAGCAATAAAGTGCATGTTGCAGTCTAAGTGGAGACAGACGGCTTCACGATATTTTTAACTTCTTTATTTATTGTATCCTATTTAGGCACACCATGTTTGCAAAAGAAAATACCTTGATAAATGTCATAGTGTCATAGAACAGAACAGATTTTGCATTTCCTAAAAGTGCTGGTTTTATAAGACGGACATACACCGACGACCGAAATTAAGGCACCATCCAAATTATACAGTATTATATATACTACACTTCTAATCCAGGCAATGGACACAAAAAATGGGGTTAATTTGCAAAATGTCAGACAATAATGATTTGGTAGGATGGTAGACGTAGTCCTACTATTGGTACACCTAAGTTTACGACCTCGTGGGATGCCGCTCGGGGGGTGGGGGGTGAAAAACTGTGCATCGCCGCACTTTTTGAGGAATAGCACCGTTTATTATAGTGATATCGAAAAAATATTCGAAAAAGAAATGTAGACTATAATATTTTTTGTCTGCGACCAATATTTTCCGAGGTACAGCGCACCAAATTTGGGGGTTGATTTGAAATTTTCAACAAAATCACATTTTGATCGCGGGTTAGTACGAAGATCGACTCGCTTTCATTTTCATCATCTTCAGGCATCAATTATAAAGTAAAGTTGGCAAAATCGTCTTGATCGAGATATTCTGCATCGTCGTTTTCATCATTTTCGCCGTCCAAAAGTTGGTCGGGAATATTCTCCCGGGACATCCCATTACAGTACAAGCGCAGTACCGAGCGTTTTAATCCTGCTTTACGGCAGCCATAAGCTGCTCCATATCCTTTCTGGCATCTGCATGAAATGCTCTTAAAAAGAACCTCTGGAGCCGGTTCCCTTGTGATCCGTGTTGCATCTAGTCCTGTGCTTGTCCTCCGCCATCCGTGTTCTACGGGAGCCTTCTGCACACCCCGCCAGCTCCGTACTTGACAATAAGTATGCAGTGAATGTTGTTGGTAAACGTCTGATGTTGTTGGCAACGCGGCGAGATTTTTTATGTTAGTTTATTTATTAGCAATCAGATACATCTTTTAGCTAATGTGTTGTCTTGTGCAAGTATTTGTGGTTGCTTGCACTCGTGGCGTGAAGAGTTGAAAATCCAACGAAATCACCTCAGTGTCCATTTAACTCTGATGGCCAGCATCTCTTCAGCCTTCTGTTATGCATCAACGGTTTTAGTAACGTCTCCAGTAGTGGGTTGGTGTGAACGTCTAGTTTATTGTGATGCTTGTGAATTTTGTCCTGGATGACTTCCCTTATGTAGGGAATGTTCAAGTCTGTATGTAATGTATGGTTAAATACATACCATGCATCTGTTATGATACGGAGGATTTTTGATTGGGCTCTTTGCATAATGGCAATGTGAGACTTAGCCGCACAGCCCCAAAGTTCTATTCCATAGGTCCAAATGGGTCTAATAATAGTTTTATATAATAGCAATTTATTTTCTATGGATAGTTTTGATTTACGCCCGATAAGCCAATATATTTCTTTCACTTTTAGATCAATTTGTTTTCTTTTTTTGATTATATGTTCTTTCCAATTAAGTTTACTATCTAGGTGGAGTCCAAGGTATTTAACTATGTCTGCTTGTGGTATTGTCTCTTGATTGAGAGTGACTGTAGGGCAGCGTTCTTTTCTAAGAGTAAAAGTTATGTGTGTTGATTTTGATTCGTTTACCTTTATCTTCCACTTTTTTAACCAGGTTTCAAGTGTTCTTAAGTGTTCTTGAAGATTGTGTGATGCGGTAATTGGGTCTGTATTTGTTGATATCAACGCTGTGTCGTCTGCGAATGTACCAGTGGTTATATCTTCTGATGTTGGTAAGTCAGATGTATATGGTATATACAAGAGTGGGCCAAGTATACTTCCCTGGGGCACTCCAGAAAGGATAGGAAAACGGTTGGAAGTTTCTCCATTGACTTTGGCTAGGAATTTTCGTTGATTTAGGTACGATTTCAGAAGGTTGAAATATTTATTGGAGCGGTTCCTTTTGATCATAAATAGCAGACCTGAGTGCCAGACTTTGTCGAAAGCCTGGCTGATATCTAGGAATGTAGCGGTGCAGTATTAACGATTCTCCATGGATTTTTTTATTACGTCTACAATTCTATGGCATTGTTGAATCGTGGAGTGTGACATTCTAAATCCAAATTGATGATCTGGCATCCAGTCCTGTGTATCAATATCTCTGTTAATCCGTTTAAGGATTATTTTCTCAAGCAACTTTGATAGTGTTGATAGCAGCTTATTGGGCGATAGGATGCAACATTAGTAGTGTCTTTACCAGGCTTAGGGATCATAATTATTTGTGCTATCTTTAGTGCTTTGGGCCAATACTCCAATCTTATTATTGCATTGTATAAATACATAAGTAGTCTTAAGCCTTCTTCTGGTAGTTCTTTAAGCATTTTAGCGGTAATAAAATCGAGTCCTGGTGATTTTTTTGGATCGAGTATCTTAATTTCTTCTTTGATTTCACTTACAAGAGATTGCTTTAATGCGTTATTGCACATGGGCGGCTGCATTCACTTGGTCCATTTCTAAATCTTCATTGTCATCATGTGGGGTGAAAACTTTTGATAAATGTTCTGCAAATAGATCAGCTTTTTGTTTATCACTTTTTGTCCAAGGTTCAGGGGGAGTACAATATTTACGGATTGGAGGAGATGTGGTTTTTGCCTTTTTAGTTTAGCATTCTTTATAGATTTCCAAATTGAATTGTCTTGTCTAGTGAGGTTTGATACGTATATTTCGAAGGACCTGTTTCTCATTTCGTTGAGTTTGGATTTTAGTTCGTTACTTTTTTGCGTGTATTTTCTTCTATCATCCGGTGTGTGAGTTCGTTGCCATGGTGACCTTGCTTTTCTTTTTTTCACAATTAGTTTTTTGATTTCAATTGGTATTTGATTATTTGGTGTTGGAGAGGTACTATTTGGAATAGCTTCTTTGGCAGCGAACTGAAGTAATTTGATGTAATTGTTTGTTTCGATTTCTATATCTGCTTGTTCCTGGAGTCTGACTGATAGATTTACATGACTTTGAATTATTAATCTGAATCTGTCCCAATCTGTTTTTGAATTGTGTAGACGAGGTGTTGGTTTTTTCATTATTATAGATGTGCTCATTGTGCGGCGAGATTGAATGAATTTTTCAAGACAGCCCGCACAAAGAGAATCTAAGCAATCATGCTCACTCCCTGTACCATACTGGCCTAACAGAAACTATTCTTCAGCAGCAACTACTTCCGCTAAATCTGCATCGGGGTCAAATACCCGAACTGCATCACTTAAGCTATGGTTCTTCGCTAGGGTATTGAGACGCCGGATCTTGCCCTGATTAAACGGAGCCGATGTAGTGTCGCAGTCAGTGAAGGCATGCACAAACAAGATGTTCTTCGCAACAGCATCGCTATGTCGGAAACTTGTTCTCCCTAGCTGGTTTTTGCAAATAAAAATTTGGGAGATCTCTGGCCCCAGCGGTCAACAACACGAGCAAATCCACGACTTCTCCAACAACGAACACTGAAGAAAAAGGAGACATTTCGATGGCAGTTTGAACAACTAAAAAATCCGCGTCTTCGACTGCCTGCTTAACCGTGTAATTGTGTTCTTCCAATTTTAACTTCAGCAATGCAATGAGGCGCCTTTTGTTGGAGTTGTTCGATAAAGAAGTTTCTTTCGACACGATGGGAATCATATACAGATTCGGAAAATGAAGTTGATGATACAGGAAATATCGGCCACGCCCCCAGACCCCCCATAATTCTTGAACGCACCTCGTGGCGCAGGTAACCTCCCCTTAGAAAAGTAAACAGATCTAGTCGCATCAAAACAAAGACCTCGTGGCGCAGAACATGTACCCAATCCCTGCGTTGATTCACAACGAGGCGTGGTTTACCTGCGCTTTACACGTTTACATAAATTTCCGAATCTGCATATCGATATATTTCTACTCCAGATGGATAGAATATTATTTTATATGAAGAAAGTGATACGCGTTGCGTACCCGACCAACTTTTGAACGACGAAAATGACCCTGCAGAACATCTCGATCAGCACGGTTTTGCCGACTCTACTTCAGAATTGATGTCTGAAGATGATGAGAATGAAAGCGAGTCTGGTTTGCTCCATCGTAAGCAACGCAAGGGAAATTAAACGTCGATTTCGACTGTGGATGACGCCTATTGGGGATGTCACATTTAAAAAACGCACCGATCAACTATACCTAAAGGGTGGTGTGGAAACAAGTTTTTTTTATATACATTTATTTAATGTCGGCCTATTTCCGCTACTGAGGCCTAACACCGACCCCTGTAGACGAGCTACCCCCAACCAGGAATTTTGCCGAACCTCTTCCCTTAAGAAGAGTAGAGATCTTTTACTTGCCTAACATTCAATAGGCAAAGGACCAACGGCTTTACATCCCCCGAAGGATGGTATATCCCATATACAACACTCGCCTAAGGTTGTATAGCTTCCGCGCATACACTGATATACAAGCCGCTGGAAGATGCGTGAGGCGAGGACGAAATCTTCGTTGGGACGGTCACCCATCCAACTACTAACGCACCTGACGTTGCTTTACATCGCATATCGAAGTATGTACATGGTAAAGATGTACCTACGCGCACCCCCCGGAAACAAGTTGAAAGTTATATATTTTATATCATGTTTGCAAAGATATATTTGTCGATTACATACAAAATATATAAACATATATATTGACCTTAGATATGGATATAAATCAAAAAGATGCACAACTTTGTAATCGGCATCTTTTATTTGAACATTTTTTCGATATTACTCCAAATAACGGCACTGTTCCTCAAAAAGTGCGGCGATGCAGAGTTTTCCACCCGAGGTCGCAAACTTAGACAGGTGTAGCATTAGGAGGCCTATGTCTACCATCCATCCATCAAAACCCTCCATTGCCTGGACTACTAGTCCAATGTGTGCCTTTGACTGAAAATAAGCTTTTGAATTGGTGTACTGTTACCGGAACCTGTAAAATGTTAACACGCTAGCTATTTTTTCTTAGAGTAATTTCATAAAATAAGTCGATGCGTTTTCAAAACACTTATTTTATTTCAATTTTAGTTTCATTTAACATTGCTTCTTATTGGATACCGTACTACTAATACATTCTTGTTGCAGATCTGACGATGGTCTAACGCCGGTCCACATAGCAGCAGCATGGGGAAGAATAGAAATACTGAAACTGCTCCTGGCCAGTGGAGGTGACCCAGAGGTTCGGGACAGCAACTACATGACCCCCCTTCACTATGCCCGGAAAGAGGAATTTGTAGAATGTCTCGAGTTGTTAAGATCTTATTTGCCCGTTAAAAATGAGGTCTTTCGTAATGAGAAAGAAGACTGCCGAAAATTTGATTTAATGTTAGGTGAGTTGCATATTCTTGTTTACTAGCAGAAGACTGGGTCGATAGCCAACTTGGATTCTCAAATTTATTTTACTTGCGCTGGCGGTTTTATGATAAACATAAATAAGATAGCTCGTTAAAAGAATCGGGCCTTCACTAAAAGCATTAAATAAAATATTGAAAAATGTATTGTTCATAAAAAATGCAAAAAAACTTTACAAACCCATTATTAACGCCGGCGAACCAGTTGGTATGGTGTCATTGAATAGGCCGACGTACATTAAAAACATAAAAAGTAAGTGATTCAATTTGCCGGCGGAATAGTACAGAGAGTAACGGTATTTTAATGACGTCGTAAAGTTTTTGTTGCATTTTTTATTTGCGGGAATCCTTGAACGATATTATACTAGATTACTTTTAGATCTAATAAAAACATAAAACAATTAGAAGAAGGATGAGAGAATTCTCTCCATGATGATCTGTTATACCCACTCAGAATGTCTTTTACAAGCTTTTCACATTACAAGAATAGTACACCTCAAAAATATGGAAACTATTTCGAAAAGTTAGCTCATAATTCATTATAAAATGCAGTATAGTGGGCATTGCGATATTTTTCAGCCAAATTTAATTAACAATTTTGAAATGTATGCAATGCAAGACTTATAAACAATTGTTTTATTTATAAAATATTAACGTATTACTGTACTTGACCCTTAATAAAAAAAATGTGGCAATTGACTTTGGAAAATTATTTACAGCATAAGTATATTTTATGTTTTATCATTATTAAAGGAAATGTTAGGACTAGTATACTTTATACGGGCACAATTGAAACTGATCAGTGTTAAAGCACAGGACCGTGCGCACTGAACTTGATATTTTGTCCTATATATTTAGCAATGGTATCGAGATTCGAACGGTAGTTGAAACTGTGCGGGCGAGTCCGAGACTGGCAATGTAATCAGCCTGAATGAACCATCTACGACTGCACTGGTTTAAAGATAATAAAACGGACAGGCCTACTAGCATAAAAAAACTCGTAAATCGTTTCTCAGAAGTCGATGAGGTGTGCTGTCAATGTGTCAGTGCAGTGCATAAATACCTATTATAATATCAAGCGTAGGAGTTTAGTTAGTTATTGTTCATATTTATAAAGATTTACTACTATGTAAAAGGTGAAATATTTGAATTATTTACTAATTTACCATGGCTTTCTGGAGACCATTTGAAGCAGAGGATAATATAATAACGCCCGAAAATCTTATCATTTTCTTATGACAAGCATTTCTATTTACCTCCGCCTGTGTACAATAAAGAGATGCCGACTGTTTTTGCCGGCTTTTAGTTTTTATACGGTTTCAATTAAGTTCGTATACACTTTAAGCACTTACAGAATAAATTATTTTACAGTTTATTGAAAACATGTTAATTTTCACATTATGTGACTTGAGCTATTCGCATATAAAGTTGTTTGAGCGCCATCTAGTGGCGGTAAATGGTACTAACGCCTGGGTTGAAATTTATTATTTAAACTGTCGACTCTTAAGCTGAGTTCTCATAGATACGATTTCCGAATCGTACGTTTACTTTTCGTACAGAGGAAACTGTCAATTCACATGGTCCGAAATTTAATCGAATATTTTAGTGGAATTCAAGCTAGATTTTAGTAACTTTAAGGTGTGGTGTACACACTGTCTGTCATTTCTGTTTATGTAAATTTTATAGCATTCATATATTCAGTAATCTATGCATATATTAATTCATTTTGTCATTGTATGTTGCTGGTACCCGTTGATTTCAATTGATGATTGATATTAATTTGAAACATAATTAAGAGATATATATTTAATTGAAAGAATGAGAATGGATGACGATAATTACTCCGAAACTTTAATTGTCAGTTTAGGTCCAACAATATTTAATAGTTCATTGAAAGTATTGGCAGGCATTATTTCTAAGGGTCGGTTTATCAATGCAAGATTAACTGGTAACCAAAGGATAACTGTCAAACAAAACAATAGATACCCATTGTTTCGTTTGACATTTATCCTATAGTTAAGTGTTAACCCTGTATTGATAAACCGACCCAAATATCTCGCACTCAAATTCGCCGTGGTCTATTTCTTTTTGGCCAAATTGAAGTAGTGATTAAGATTAAATTCGCTTCAACCATGTTTTTTCGCATTTTGGCGTTTTAGAACTCAGCTTGTCAATAAAAGTGAGGTTAAGATTTATTCAATTTCGGAAGAAAGTTGAAAAATATTCAACTTTCTCCAACGTCGGATAAAAGTTAAAAGATTGGGATGATCATATCCCGCCAAATCAATTTCAAATAATTACACCAATAGGAAAACTTTCGGATTGTCGTATCTCTGAGAACTCAGTTTTAAATTGCGCCACCTACAGGAGTTTTTCTAGAACCTATGTCCTTCTTAGACCGGTATATCTTGTTTGCGTCCGATTTAAAATACAGAGCAAAACAGCTCACAATGAATGCTCAATAATGACAGACCGTACATTGAGGTTACAATTTACCACATTACAGTGATGCAAAGATCATTACGTTATTTTTGGTATGGTACCCATGCAAACTTTTTTAAATTTTCTTCCGCATAAAAATTCTATCCATATGCAAAAATTCGCGCGGTTTGTCATTAATTTGAGGTTAAAATCTTTGGACACGCGCTGGCGTTATTACCAAAAGAATTATTATCTTAAAAAAGACTATCACCGCTATGACATGCTCATATCTCCTCCTTATCGTCATCATCTACATACAGACTCCCAGCGTGACCGATTTCTGCATATACATTTTTACATGTGGGACATCAAAATATTGGGCTCAAAAGGTTATCAGAAACGAAATACTACGATTGTGAAGAATTTTTATGACTGACTTTGGGATAAATTTGTAATAAAAGTTGGTTACGTAAAATATATCGATAATTTTCTCGTAAAAGAGTGTAAATAGGATATATTTAGATTTTGCTGAAAATATAGGAAATGTACTGGTCTTTTATCGGTAGTAAAAGGTCTGTTTTATGGATTTGCTATCATTTTTGGTGCCTAATAATCAGAAGAAGATAAGTTTATGAATTTAAAAAAAAATTCAGATTGTAAAGGTTTCATGTCGAAAGATTGTGGACATGTTTATTCCCCTTATACATTATTTTCCTTAAGTCATTATGCAAACATCCGAAAATTTATAGGCCTTTTGTTTATAATGGCTTTACAGTGAAAAAATGACCCCGGTTTCATGCTCCGGTCACATCCAAAATTTCTACAAACGAAATTTTCTCATCTGTTTTACGTTTAACTAGAGGCTGACAGATGGATAAACGTTTTTTGGAAATGAATCGTTCCAAATCTCTATTGTTATATCAGGAGAATTTGTTTGAATATTTATTGTAGAGTGTAATTTGTAACTAGCCAATTTAGATAAATTTAATGTGTTTATTTATCGCTGGCTAAATTAAAAATAAGTCCAAGCATAATTAAAATTAAATATAGCAAAGATAAGAAGGTGTTATGTTATTTTTTTATTAGTTTATTCTTCAAATTATTATTAATTGTGGATGTAGTAGTTTGACACGTACATCTGGAATAACAAATATATTGATTATAACTAATGACACAAATATTTTTGAGGAATCCTATGTAATTTTCTCTGAATATTGCAAGGAAACTTGAACACATATTTCAAGGTCTTATTTCGATACAGTCTTGGAATTTACATCTACAAATCAATAACATAGTCATTGTGTTGTGAGATGACTTGCTTTGATGCAACCATAACTAGAAAACGGCTATCTTTTACTCATGTTAATATTCTGGGCATTTTATTACATCATCTACTAATGCCGTGATAATACTGTGATCTCTGCTAATGACTACCTCTACATTGAAAAGTGTTTCGTATGGAAATGTTTCCTGAATCTCTCATTGTATTAAGCTCCGGAATAATAAACGCCCATTGAAAACGTTGTGATGTCTTTTTAAGTCATATACCATCTCTTTATGTACTTGTTATTCGTCCAGACCTAATGCACAAAAAAAATTTAAAGTTAGTAGTAGTAGTAGTAATAATAATATTACCAAAGTATTATTATTTTATTGAATCTTATAAGTTTTTATCAGACATGAAATTCTTGTTATATTTCATGTTTTTGTAAGATAATAGAGTTCTAATTTTTATCGTATTCTATGAGTTATTCAAGAGATACAAAGTGTTTGAAGATTTATTAGTTTCTATTAGAAAACAGAGCTTCAGTTTTTATCATATCCCAAGAATTTTTATCCGACAAGAAATAATTGACGTTCTTATAAGTTAATGCAGTTAATGTTTTCATCATATCCTTTGAGCTTTTATTATAATACTCTAGGATTTATAGGAGTAATTATAGGACAATACAGATTCAGTATTTATGGTATCCTAAAAACTTTTTAACCAATAAGAATTACGTCAGTAATTATGAGTTTTTATAAGACAATAAAGTTCTAATATTTATTTAATGCAGTCAAAATAGGATTTGAAGTGGAACTTTTTCCATATAGACCAGGGCCAAACCGTTTAAAATATCGTAATAGACGATAAATTCTTACCAGTATACGAATGGTCGGAAATTGTAGTTAATGGTGTAAATAATTAAGGAAAAATCGTCCAGACTGAGTAAAAGTTCGGGAAGGGGGGTTGGGGTGGTAATATATACATTTTTAGGGGTTGGTACGCGTATTTTGCGATTTGCGGCTAAACTATGCATCCTATCGAAAAATGTTGAATGTAAAAGTTGTAGATAATGAAAAAATCTAAAACTTTCTAATTGATCATTATTGACCATAACCTCAAAATTATCGAGAAAAATGCAAAAAACAGTTTTTTCGGTTTTTAATTTATAACTATCGCAAAAATGTTTATATTTTTATGAAAATTGGTGAAAATGTTCTCTTTTGTGTTTCAAATAAGCCCAAATTTTTTCAAAGCGAAATATTTAATTTTCGATGTTTTATGAAGAAAATAAAAAAAAGGACCTAATTTTCAATCGAAAAATTTGGTTAGCAAATTTTCGATTAATGAACTTTACTAGTGCTCATTTTTTTCGTTGAAATCCCAACTTTAATATAGCATTAAAATATAATATTGTTTATATACAAAAATATCGTTAAAAAAGCGAAAAACTGAAAAACTACTTTTTAAAAATCGAGTTTTCGGTGAAAATCATGAATTTCTTTTTCTTTATTGTAAATAAACGTTTACATTCATAAAAAGCGTTAATTCTCATAACTTGCAGCACATTTGCTACTCGATATCCAGAAAAACGCAAAATAACACTAACACTGTAACATGCGTATTAATCGAATTGAAGATATGGCATGAACTAAAATAACAGAGATAAGATCAATTTAAAATATGATTTCATTTTAATTTAATAATTGCTCAAAATTCCGCCCTCGAACCTCGACATATTTTTCGCACTTTCGGATTAGTTCCTCATGGGTAGCTCTTCTAATTGAATCCTGTGATATGTTTTGAAATGAATTTCTTACTCTTTGCATACAATCTTGTATTGACAGTTCTTGATATTACTTTATCACATTCTTCATAAATAATAAACAAATTTAAAAAGTTTTCGTTGGTATAATTTAAACGTGCTGGCATTTTTTGACATAAGATAATGACTTACTGTTTCTAATCATGGCTATTTTGATGAAATGATTACAACAATTCATGAATTTCTATTAAAATCGCAAATATTTGAAAAAGTTGTAATTTTAACCCCCACAATGCTAATATCAGAAAAAAGGGAATTCAATTTTACACAACTTGACGTAAAAAATACAGGGTGCTCCATTTGACCTAAGCAAGTTTTCGCGGTTTGAAGTTGACAAAGTGTAACGCGAAAAGCGGAACACTTGGTATGATATTATTGAATTTATTTCAGTTGTAGAACGTAGTTCTCCTTGTGTTCTTTTTACGTGACAAGAAGCAAATGAGGATCTTTTACACGAAGAAAGTTATAACGGTTCTTGCAAGCCGTTACACCTGTCAAATTTTCTATAAAATGTCAAATATCTCTGAAACGGCTAGGTTTAGGTATAGGATATGCTACATATTCTAGACTCAGAATTTTATGCTCTTTTCGAAAACCCTAAAATATATAGGGTGTTCCATTTGAAATAAGCAAGTTGGTATCGACTTCCGATATAAGCGGAAGTGCCAGCTGCTTGTAATTATTTTAGTTGGATTGGCCACACCGACATTAGTAATTATCTAAATTTTCAAAATTTTCTGATGCGTACTTTTCTCTATATCGATCGATTCATTTCCCGGTGAGACACCCTATATATAATAATTTATCTGGATTTGCTGTTTTTACATAAGAATAATCTATGCGAATTCGTGGTTTACCGTCCATCAGTTAACTTATACAGACTCTTAAGAATTACTTATGGAATTATCATTTGGAACTGATTAAAGATATATTTGCAAATCTTGTTATAGACTAGTAAAGTTCAATGAGGGCTTTTAGAGAATTACTTACAGTTTCACTAACCAACTCGAATCTTATAGATCCATGTATATATATATTTTATAAGTTTCTATGAGCCATTTTTGGCAGGGTGTAATGAAGTATACAATACTACAGGAATACTGTATACTTTCATTCCAGTTTAACTTATTTTAATCATGCATGGATCAAGTAGTTCAGTTTTAGATTAGTTCAATACCTGATTAGTTCTTTTTTTAACTTTTATTTCTGACTTCACCAGGCCGCAACTTGCGTGCCGTGTGCATTGCGTCCCGTGTGCAAACCACGTGACCGTGATTTTTGGGTATAAAATAGCTAGCCAGAAACCAGTAAATTCAGAGCTTGACTTTCACCTTTCTCGAGTGTATTGAACTGGGATAACCGGAAGATCAAGCTTCTCCGGCGCCGTGGCAGCCGCTGGCCAAGTATCTGTTAGGGAGGATTCGAGTGCGTTGAACTGGACCTCCTCTCAGATTGATTCGAGTGTATTGAACTGGATCTCTCCTGAAACAGATTTCTTTGTCGCGTCTGTTATGTCCTGGAACTTCGATTAGAGAATTGGGGTTACGTCGACGTACATAGAGGAAATATGTTACTCTCTCTCTCTCTCTCTCTCTCTCCGATTACTATGATGTACTTATGTAATAACAAGATTGTCGCAACCTAAGCCGTAAAAGATACGGCCACACTGTACATATAATTATTAGGAGAATAAATGTCTTATTTTGGATCTGGATTTTAATTGATATCAACATTGAACCCTGGAATAATCTCCAAACCAGCTACCCGAGCAAAACAAGCATCACAAGGGTTGTTCGGAAACTATGGTTAGACATAATTTGACCTAATTACCTCAAATGTGTGGTAACTAAAAAAATATTTCAAAGCATCTGATCCACACAGCCGATTTTGGATACACTGTGTACTGTCCAAAAAATGTGAATATTGCGCAGAAAAATTTCCCAGATATGTAATCTTCACAATGTCGCTGATGAAATTTAAAAAAATTTAGTGTCATAGTTTTTAAAACGAATAAACAATTTAATAGTTTTTCATACGACCAAGCAACACCAGATCAATCCAGTATATCGTAATTGAACACATCAGAGCAGATACAAATTGTATATAATTACATAAATATAGTTTATATATATATATATATATATATATATATATATATATATATTGAGTTTACATTTTAAATAATTGATATAAAAATATAAACAATCGCGCACACTGTATTCCGATCTATTCTCGGCTTGTAAATATCATTATCACTTACACTCGTATTATTGTTTTCAGATAAGATTCTCGTAAACAATGGACGTACTATCGGAGAATATGAAGTTGTTAATGAATACAAGCCTAACAGTATTACGAAGGAGAAATCCTTGCAAAACTTGCAAAGCTTGCCCCAGTCTGATACTACAGAGTATGTCATGAATTGGTTCAGCAAGCACATTCAGGATAATGGCGGCCCGACTTTTACCAAACTACCAAAAAGTACGGGGAGCAGCACCTCTACCGAAGACAGTTTTGTCTCGTTTGAAAGCTCGGTAGATGAGTCAGACAACGAACGTTATAAACAGATTAACGCACAAAATATTACTTTCAGGAAATCTTACAGAAAAACCCGTAAAGTCAGCAAGGGTAGCAGCCCGCCTAAGACTGCTAGGAAAATCGCATTGTTACCATCTGACGAGAACAAAACCATTAATGTTAATTGCGGGGAACAAAATTCTAAACTTGCTGATTCTAAAATCGGCTCCGCCTTTGAGGACGTCGATTACACATCGAAAATACAAGAGTTTTCAAAGGAGAGCGGCATTGTCATGTTGCCGAGCTCTCCCAAAGATGAATCGGTTATATACGACACGAAGCCTGACCTTTCTGACGAAAAAGACAACACTAATTTTCTAAAGCCTCAAGACGTGAGCAGCGATTACTTAACTTGCTCCAGTAATAGTTTATTGGAAAAGAATATTTTTGAGGTGACCGAAGACGCGAGTGCCAATCTGTTCACTTCCGACGAATCCAAGAGCGTTAGGAGTTCGGCCAGTTACAATGCCAAATCGGAGGGCATTTGCAGTAGTGACACGACCTTCGTCAGCGTCTCTGAGGTTTACAAGTATGTGGACAAGGACGAGGGCATTGTATTGTACGAGAGGAGGCTGCTTAAAACACCAAGGTAACACTCTTTTTAACACTCTTTTATTAGCTTCACGTGTATGTTTGTTTCTTTGTTTGCTTGTAATGGAATCTTTGAACGTGATTCTCACCCACTTCAAAACGTCAGATTAAACTGAAACTTTGCACACTTATCGAGGACCAATGACAATACAATAATTTGACAACTTTGTCCTAATGTCCTCACCAGCATCATCAGGATAAAATAAAATTAAAAAAAGATTGACCTATTGTCGAGATTTTGGCGGAGGCGCCACTGTTAATAATGTATATTCTAACTATTAATAAAAGCATGTTAATTAAATGATTTTTAGTAAGTTTTAAAAGATTATAGTTTAAAAAACTAAAAAAACACGCTTTACTAAAATAATAAATAATAATAATGTTTAAATATTAAGATTCTGTTCAACAACGATGGATTGTAAAAAAGCGTGGGGTGCTTGATATCAATTGCTATCGATATTTTATTGGTAGCTATTGATAAAAGTAGAATTATAAAAATATAGTAAAAAGCACCCCATGCTTTTTACAATCTATCGCTGTTGAACAGAATCTCAATATTTAAACATTAGTTTCTTAAACTATAATTTTTTAGCTTTTTGTTTCCGTTACATAGGACAAACATTGAGATCTATGATGGTCTTCATTAATATATACACGGAAAATTAAGATTAAGTTGAGTTGAGTATTTATATGTGATTGACCACTATTAGCCAATTTCTGATTAGGTTGTGACAGCTTTAATCTTACTATTTTTGGTTAGTTGCCCTTTTCTAGATTTTTGTTAAGTTTTCGATTAACATTGAGTTGTTAATATTTACTATAGGTTTATTCTTACGACATTGTGTTCTTTAAGTCTAATTAAAATTGTTTGTCCGATGTTCTGCAGATTGTAATCTTTGATTGCAAGGTTTGTATTTAAAAAATGAACATTCCTGAGTTTTTTTTAATTATTTCCATACAATTTTCGTTTCTTGTACCTCCTTTTGGAAAATTTCAAACCGCTGTATCTCGGAAAATACGAATCTTAAAAATTTTGACAAAAGTAAAGTGTTCTTATTTTTCGATGAAACATATAAAAATCTTTTCTTCATTTATTACTTCCACGTCCAGTGGAGAAATAGGCTTTAACGTCGAGGTTTTAAGTTAGAGCAAAAAAAAAATTTCTGTCGGTCTGTTTGTAACTTTTTTTGTGCGCACGTTTACTCTGGAAGTGTTTATGATATTGACTTGAAATTCGGTACACTTATGCATTATAAAGAGATCTGAAACTAGATTATATTTTGAACTAATTCCATTGAAGAGGGTTCGGGGGTAAATAGGGTAAATAAGGGTAAATAGGCAAAGCAAGCAAATAAGAGTCCATAAAATTGGAATTTAGGGCACTTACAAAAGTCAAGGTCTCAAAATTTTTTTTTGGCATTAGTCACCCCCCACTATCACCCCCAATACCATCCCCATACTATTATAAAAGGGAGGAAAAAAATAAAATGTGATTTAGTGTGCATACAAGAACGAACCGTCTCAAAACATTTTTTTGTCATAAGCTCCCCCTCTACCACCCCTATTGCTACCCCAACCCTATTATTAAAAGAAATAAAATATTACATTGGAATTTAGTGTGTATACGAGAACCAAGGGACTCTAAAAATTTTTTGGCATTAGCCGCCACCTGTACCACCCCCATTACCACCCCCGCCCTATTATTAAAGGGAGTAAAACATTAAATTGGGATTTTGTGTGTATAAGAGAACCAAGAGCCTTTAAAATTTATTTTGGCATTAGCCGCCCCCACCCTTTTATTAAAGAGAGTAAAATATTACATTGGGATTTAGTGTGTATAAGACTTAGATACAAAATCTGGATGTGGAAGTAGTGATTCCTTGGGCAGCGTTTTTTAACTTAAATTCAACGAGTTAACAAATTATCAACAAAATCGTTGTTTATAACAATTTGCGATGAATAGACAAGATTGTAAAGTTATGACTTTTGATTGAGACAACAAAGTTGGAAAGTTTCCTGAAAATCCATTTATTAAGACAAATTTCATAAAGTAATCGACTTTTGCCTTTCATATTGGCCGTACTATTACCTTAATTTTATGATTTCTATTGTGAAGAACATGCTTTGCAACCGCCAGTTTATCCGTGTGTCCAGGTCTGGTATTTCTCTTGTGTTCTTTGATTCTGGACTGCATACTCCATCTTGTTTGCCCGATATAACATTTCGCCAATACCTTAGGGATGAGATCCTTGTTTGAGGGAAGATACTTTTATATTTTCGTTACTGTTGGGAAATATACTACTCCTGTTTTCTTCATCGAGAAAATCCTTATTAACTTATTTGTGACTTCGGCAATAAAGCATCAAGGAAAGTAAAATTAGTTTTGTTTCACACAATATAGTAGCAAATAAAACATGTAAATCATGTAATGAATGTTCGGTATTTGTCATTATCTTTTAATTTAAAGGCAGTCAAAACTAAACTACTAAGGACCTGCTGGTTTCTACTGCACAAAATTTTTATCTGTAAATAAACAAAATTAAAGGTAATTGTTAGATTAATCTATTGTCCATAATCTATTTTATATTATCAGTAGATTGGAAATAACTGTTTATATAGTGAATTCGTTTTTGTCTGAAGTGTGTGAGTAATTGGATTAAAACTAATTTTGGTTCAAAATGGACTCCATTGTATATCTTGCGCAGCGAATGGAGGATCTGGCTATCATTGATATGTATGAGTTTTTAATAACTTTTTCATGCTTTGCAATTTCAATTCGATAATAAAAAAATTCATAAATGTATTCCATTTCAGTGAGTGCAATGGCAGCATAAAATCCAGTTCGTTTTCTTCAAAAATGTCCTCGCTTCCCGAAACAATCGACTATGACACGGACACGTTACGAAGGGAATTGACGTTATTCGGATACCAACCAGGTCCTATCACGGTTACTACAAAAAGAGTGTACTTGAAAAAATTGCACCAGCTGAAGAAGTATCCAGTGCCCAGCGCCCCTTCGGCAAATAAGGATAAGCCTGTTGCAAAGAAAGGTAATTATTGAAGACATGAATATCGGCCTCATAGTTTTTATTAGAAATTGTTTAAACATGTTTTAAAGGTTTGATAAACGTCAGCCATTTTCGAACATTCCAAATTTCTGTCTTCTTCAGCCTATTTTTACAAGATTTAGTAATGTTTGTATTTTTAATGAAAAATTAACTCGAAGCCAAAATTCGATTTGCAGAAAATTGAAGAATTCTCATATCCCAATAGATAACTGTAAAATATATACAGTGTGCGGTTACCTGCAATTAAATATTTCATTTTCGTTTTAAAAAATGGTTCTAGTTAACGACCAGACAAACAACTTTATGACTTTTTCAAGTTTATGACTATAATCAAAAAATTCTTCAAATAATAAAATTGTCTGGATGGAAAATTGTTTTGAAAAGCTCTCTTTCATATTTCTCGTCAGAGTTCCTGGAACAAATTTTCGTTTAATCAAGGTATTTTTACTTCTTTTCTATAACTCACAGTGTATTTTTATTTTAATGTCGTTTGTCTTCAAATCTTGCATCCTTCATTTAACACACTTCCTGACATAATCAATTGATGGAATTTTGCACAATTACTAAAATCTGATGACAATACAGTATTCCACCATTATTTTGACAAATATCCGCATGTGGGGGGCCCAGCAGTGAAAATTGAAAAAGCTGTAAAACGAAGGAGCGATAAATCAAAATAAATCGTTTAAGAGACGAATTTTTATTGAGCTTTCTCTGAGGGGTAACCCCCCCCCCCTCCCTGCTATCCCCCTCGCCCCCACCCTCAATCTAGCTTAAATATACAGGGTTACTGGTAATTCGATACATTCCTTTGGAGATGTGATAGGGCATGATCTAAGGAGTAATCTAGCCCTAACATACATTATGCAAAACTCAATAGCTTTTGAGATATTTCAATTTTTTTGTTTTTCTCAAAAAAGCAGATCTTAATGTCTTAAAAGTTAATTTCCGAAAAATCTACTTGACATTTTAAATTTTTTTTTTTACTGGATTACTTGTCCAATATTATAGATATCCGTTTGGAATGAAAAATATCCGGAAACATTTCGATCATGTGAACATCTGAAATAAAAACTTTAAAAAAATTTTTTTTTAAATCAGCTATAAAATTTACCTATTAGGTTTTTTCAAAAAAATATTAACGTAACACGCGTATAAATTATTATAAAAACTGCCTTATTTCAATAGCTATCTAACAAGGTACAAATGTTCAATGTACCCTTAATAGTTCTAAGAAAATACTAGTAAAAATAACACAAGTAGTACGAATTTTATTTTTAGATAAATGGTAAAAAACATTTTAAAAGTAGAGTTTAATTCTTCATTAATTTCAAAGTTGTACTTTATTTTTTATATGTCTTGCTCAAAATGGGATCCCCTATTCCGTATACAGACACGGCAGCGTCTTCTTATTTCCGTCCTTGTTAGTCTGGTTGTCAGATTATGCTTTATGTGTTGGGCAGCATCGACTATCCTTTGTCTAAGGTTTTCTATAGCATTGACTGGTGTGGCATAGACCATCTCCTTCATATGACCCCATACGTAATAATCAAGGGGTGTTAAGTCAGGGCTTCGCGCTGGTCAAGGTATTGCGCCCGCTCTTCCAATCCAACGGTTAGGGAAACGTTGATCAAGTAACTGTCGTACTGTCAGCCGATACTGTGCTGGACAACCGTCGTTCTGAAACATCATTCGCTGTCTGACGGCGAGAGGAACATCTTCTAAAATCACCACCAGATCAAGAAAGTGTGGCCCTATTAAATAGTGGCCAATGACTCCCATCCACACATTAATAGAAAACTTCATTTGGAAACTAGTTTCACGTGTTAACTTGGGATTTTCCTCTGCCCAATAATGTAGGTTGTGGAAATTTGTTATACCCTCGCAATTAAATTTCGACTCGTCCGTCCATAAAATACTTGTTAAAAAATTTGCACTTTCTGCATTTGAATTTAACATAAAGCGGCAGAATTCCACTCTCCTTCCAGGATCACCTTCCTCCAAGCCTTGGACAGGGGTATAGTGGTAAGGATGACATCCAACTCTACGTATCGTAGATCAAACTTTCCATCGTGACGCTCCGGTTAGTCTTGCGACTTTATTAGTTGAAATAGTTGGGTCTTCTTCAAAATACCTCAATATTTCTTCCTCATCATCTGGTTCATAAACGGGAGGAGCACCAGCGTCACTTCTTCTACATTTCACGGAGCCAGTTTCAGCGATATTTCGATATGCCGTACTGAATACACGTGCATTTGGTAAGCGGCAGTTAGGGTACAAGAGACTATATTCTTGGCGAGCTTCAGCAGCGTTGCCGCCACAGTATCCATAGACAAACAAGATATCAGCGTATTCTACAATAACAACAACTACGAGCAAAATCAAAATCTTCGATAACTAATTTAACAAGACCAACAAACTTAAGGGACACGGAGATAAAAATGTCAGTTAATGACATATATGCACAAACTGACTTAAATGAAAATGAACGATTAGTCGTTTAATAAATTCCGCCACCAACATTATCTTTACTAATTTTTTATTAGAACTATCAAGGGTACATTAAACATTTCTACCTAATTTTTTGCAGAAAAGCAAGTTTAAAAAAAAAATTTAATGAAAATTGTTTAGAATGGAAAATTGAATCGAAAAGGCTTTTTACAAATTCAAATGGGACGATGAAAAGTACTGTCAAGGTGGTCTTCCTCCTCCTTTCCCTTATGATTTTGTTTTTTAAAAATCTACGAAAATTTTTGTCTTCAAAAAATGAAGAAAAACTTGCCTGGGAAAAATTTTAAACATCTGAAAGCTAGAGCTAGCCTGTGCTATCTTAAAGCATTCCTCCTTATTTGTTTCTTGCAACTTGATAAACTGTCCAAAATTCTTTGTAAGTCTAGTTTTATTATGGGATCAATTGTGCAGTATTTTTTTAATGATTACTAGAGCGAAAGAAAATATTGTGGAGTTTTGCTCAGTTCATTAAATTAAGAAAATAAAGTCGCTATGACCAAAAAACCCCATACACTTCCTAGAGTACAGAAGAAAATTTTGTAGCATTAATAAAGAAAAAACACCCTGTATATAATTTTTATATTGTACCTGTCATCCTAAACCCAATCTAAGTTGACAGCTTTAACAAAAATAAACTTGGTGTATGTCATTTTATCATTAACCTTTGACGGTTAATATTTTGACATTTTAATTTTTTTTTAACGTTTCTGATGAACTTTTTAAAACATGTTTTATCCAAGAAAAGTTAGTATATCAATCAGTTGTGGTATTCAGCATAGTACTGTCTCTTTTTTTTTACAGCGTACTCCATAGAACTAGAGAAAACCTTACGTGAGTCGAACTGGTACAATGATTTGGCTTTCTATAAATCTCTGGAGGAAGTAGTGGTGGGGCAATTCAGCTTTCCTGATCTTTCCAGAAAGTGGAGAGAAGGTGTCAACAAGTCTTCATTCACGTATTTGCTGCTAGATCCAAGAATAACGAATAACTTGCCATGTCGAGCCGAGTTGCTCCCGCAGAAAGAAACGTGGGAAACTTTTTTGTCTTCTATATTTTACGTTGGCAAGGGTAAAAGAAGCAGGCCATATTCCCATCTGTATGAGGCTGTTGCGGTATGGAACCAAGGGAAATACGGCGAGACGAGTCAGAAGATCCGACACATCATTGATATATGGAAGGGCAATAGTGGCGTTATTTGCCTGCACGTTTTCCTGAACATTATCCCCGTGGAGGCTTACACCCGGGAGGCCGCGATGATATCCGCTCTGAAAACAGACAACCTTACTAACGCCAAATCAGGCGACTTCTATGGAATCGCAGCAACATGGCCTCAAAAGCAAAAGAGAATGTTAGGGGTGTACTTGTTGTACAAGGCCATGATGATATTTTTGAATGAGGGCGAAAGGCAGTTGTGCCCCACCGACATAAATTGATGCGATTTTATTTGTTTTTTTTATATTTCTACTTTGACTAAATTTTTTTTCTCAAAATTATTAATATTGACCAAACTCTCAGTAATAATATATGGTTGATGGTTGTAAGCAAAAGTGGTCAATAATTTTGTGGCAAGTTTTGATTTTGGGTTTTGCCTTTTGCACATTTCGAAATTTTCGAATGATTACTTCATATGGTACGTTCCCAAAACGTACCGTTTTGCTTAGCTGCACTTTTTGACCATAATACGTCAATTTATGTGCTTGAATTTTGCTACATTATTTTTTGTACTGAGATTTCAATTCACAAAATGATGTATTGAATTTTGATTACAGCTGTCGAGTGTATGGCGTCGTTAATAGTATTAGGAAAGTGTTCATCGTGAAACCGCACCAGAATTTTTGTTGTATTTTTTATGCAATTTACATGATCATTGGCATTTGGCGGCATTAATTTTGTAATGCTGCGATTAGCAATACATATATGTCTAGTCTGTTGGAAGTATAAATATTAATTATATATTTTATACATATTTTATAGTAAAGGTAAGATTATTTTTCTTTAATAAATATTATAAATAACTCATGGTATTTTTCATTTAACCCCATCTCTCTTCTCAGGGAATGGCAACTCGAGTGAGATTAAGACTTCTCCAGTACTGAAGTTTATTATCCTATTTTTTCGGGTGCCCTGAATTGTCTGATATAGTCCATAGCCCTTCAAAACTACCCGACGCGCGTTTCGTTAACCATGTTAGCATCAGCGGAAGCTAATTTATTTATTTATATAAAATCAAATATTGATAAATAGTACAATATGGTGTAAGTAAAAGGCACACAAATATAAAATATAACAACTATAAACAAAATATACATAGTAAAATATATATATATATATATATATATATATATATATATATTCCGGTGCCTCAATCTGCCTACTCCTTAGAGCTCCAAGGAGTAGGCAGATTGAGGAACCAGTTTTACGAACTCCTAGCATTATTTAACAATTTTTTCTTGACCCACTTTTTCCCTTGAAAATGGCTCCAAAACGAGAGCCGAAACGCCGAGAGATTAACAATCTCAGACGCGATTCAACCCGAGAACCTAGTATTTTTCATATCTATATATATATATATATATATGTTATATTAGAAATATACCATGATATATAATATCACCGAGACTGGCTTAACCTTCTCAGACATATCACATTACAAATTGCGTAACAGCTCTTCTCTAATAACCGCTCACGTTAGCTGAGCTTAACATTTCATTCTCAGTAATCTGTTGTCATGCTGAATTGCAAATCCAATGTTCTTTGTTCTCCAGACATTATAAATATTACCCACTGTCATTGTAAACCTTCAGTCTTAAACTCATGTTCGAATAAATCACTTCAAAATTATTATTGTTATTATAGAGTCAACGTTGACTCCAGTGTTAAACTAAATAAATGTTTTTAAAAAGTTAAATCTACAATCCACTATCTAACATTGGCGCAGTCGTGGCGGATCTGAAGAACACGCACAGTTCGGGAGCCTAACCAGTGGAAAACATATCGGAAGGAACAAGGAGTTCATCTGGAAAAGGTGCCTAACCTGAAGAAAAGAGCCCCTGGAAAAAGGAGAAATTCCTTAGCTGTCGTGGTGGATCCCAATCCTTTACTCAGAAGAATCTACGTTCACAAAGAAACAATAATAATAATTCAACAAGCAACAAAGCAACATATCAATCAATCAACAAATTAGCAAGTAAGAATTCATCCCAGTCGAGAAGTTGGTGTCTTCGGCAGTGTAGGAGACCTCTGTGGAAGGAATACCTGGTAACGCCCCTGGCAGAGAAGACCGCATTGTAACAAAGTTCACGGAGCAGCATTCAACTTCAATCCAGGCGTGTGGAATGGAAATTTTAATGTAAGTAGATTTTAAGAATCGTCTCGATTATTTTGCATATTTTTCTTATAAAAAAACAATTCAATTTAACGAACAGCAGTTCTAATATTCAAATAATAATTTCATTCAGAAGTAATATAATATTTTATTTAAAATTTATGTGACCTACATAAATAACTATACCGTTCCTATCTTAACATTATTTTTATCGTAATATCATATACTCTTTAAGTACGAACTTATCTACATTTCCTACATAAATAATTATAATCACATACCATTTTTATCTTAACATTATTTTTATCATAATATCATATATCATATAAAGGTTACGTTTACACCTTACTTGACTGTGAAATAAAATAAAACCCACATGTTCTATACTGTTTAAATGCACATTAGTATATAAAATTTCAGTGACATTATTCCCAACTAAAAACACTTTTTAAATTAATCCAATTATCCTTGTAATTAAATTTTGAAATATTATAAAATAAACAGCACATTGTTTTACATATAATATAAAATTACCAATTGTCAGTAGCGTACTAGCTCAATTTGAAAAAAGTGTTTTAAGTTATTTAATTATCTAAATAATACAAATAAAATGGCTACCACTACAAACGTAAGCAATTCCAATGTAAACAACTCAATCACTGCAAACGAAACTATAAATATTGAACCTTATAGGTTAAACGAAATATTTTCCATAGTGCCCGAATTTGACGGCAACCCCATATTCTTGCAAACATTTATTTCAGCCTGTATAACCGCTCAGGGGATCGCTGTCGACGATCAGCGCATCTTATTAACGCTTCACATAAAAAATAAATTACGCGGAAAAGCCGCAGAATTGATAAATTCACGAAACCCCGTCACTTGGGCGGAAATAAAAAATTTGCTCGAATCACATTTTGGTGACTCTCGTGACTTGACAGCCTTGATACAAGACTTGCAAACAATTCGTCAATTACCCAACGAAACAGCTTTAATATTTGTGTCCAGGTTACAAACACATAATGCAAAAATGCACGCGGCAATACAAAAACAAAGTTTAACTTTAGAGGAAAAAACCGCGCAATCCACTTTAATAGAAAATATGACGTTAACTACTCTTCTCACTGGACTCGAACCAAAATTAGGTCAAATTATTAGGGCTGGTAACCCCGGCAATATGCTAGATGCAATAAATCGCATCAAACGAGAATTACAATTATCGTATTTCGAATCTCAAAAATTTGGAAATAGAACTTTAAACAAAAATCCCGTTCAAAATCAGCAAAGACGCCCAAATCTCCCACCATTTTGTACATTCTGCAAAAGGAATGGACACAGCTTTAACGAATGCCGCGCGAGGCAAAACCACCAATTTTCACACCCCAATTTCACACCAAACGCCTATTCCAATCAGGCACAAGTTCCTAGACAGCACTTCCAGAGTTTACCTAACCAAACAAATTTTAGACCACAGAATTTCCAAAATTTGCCTAATCAACAACGTAATTATCCACAACAAAACAGGCCCTTAGCTATCAGGCCAAATCCTAACTTCCAGCAGCAGAGACCTTCTGCCATACAACCGAACCCCAATTTTAATCGATTCAATCAACAAAAAACACATCACTTAAATCAAGAACCTTATGATAATTACTCAGATTACCCAAACCAATACGAAGATTACTCTGCAAATCAGTCCGTAAATTATTCTCTCGATTATCAATCTCAAAATAACGATGACTACGATTTTCAAAATGGACAATATGAGAATTATACTGCTAATTCTCAGCAATACGAGGATTATACTGTTAATCCTCCGGATTTTTGCACAGGCCCGGAGTATTCCACGAATACTCCAACACAACAAACGGACGAGCTAGACCAAATTTCTCATCAAGTCCAAGCGATAAACCTCCAGGACAGTTTCGGTCCAAACCTGAACTTCCCGGAAAACCAATTCATGTAAAAACACCCCGCTACAAACTAAATATCGTAAACTCAAAAAATTTATTTTACATAGAAGACATTACTAAACGTTTCAAAATCTTGATAGACACAGGCGCAGGTATCTCTATATTCAAACCCGAAACGGCAGAAAACTATAAACGTCGATCCCACGAAAATGTAATTATACAAGGTATAACAGACGAAAAAATTAATATCACTGAATCTGCTCTCATACCTTTCAATCCGAATGATCCATACAAAGTTTACATTCATAATCTAGATATAGAATTTGACGGACTTTTAGGTGCCGACTTTTTGGACCATTACGATTGCTTAATAGACATTAAAAACAGACAATTAATCACTAATTTCAAAACCGTACCATTGTATCAAGTTACCGATAATATATTAACTACAATCTGGAGCCCGATTAAAAATAAAAATTTAAATGAAACAAAAAACCAAAATGTAATTTCTATCGAACCACGCACAGAAAAGATTTTTAAGCTTAAATGTAATTTACAAAATACCGAAGCTATACTAATAGCCCAGGAAAATGAAAAGGTACGCTTACCGAACGCCATTGTCAAAATAGACAACGATGGTGAATTTTTGACAACGATAATAAACGCAAACGCGATTCCAAAAACAGTAAACTTCTCGGATCTCAAACTCGAACCCGTTCAAAAATTTAGATCAATATTTAACGTAAATCTTCAAAATCCGGATTCCCAATGCATAGACCGAAACTACGAAATAAAAAATCAATTACGCTTAGATCACTTGAACGACGAGGAGAGTGAATTAATTACTCAACTCTGTTTAGACTTTTCAGACATATTTTATCTAGAAGGTGACAACTTGACATTTACCAACGAAATCAAGCATTCAATAGACACTAACGATTCTAAACCAATTTTCACTAAATCTTATCGTTACCCCCAAATTCACAAACAAGAAGTAAAATCACAAGTTTCAAAAATGCTCGACCAAGGCATTATCCAGCCTTCAATTTCTCCCTGGTCCTCCCCAGTTTGGGTAGTCCCCAAAAAACTAGACGCTTCTGGTAAACAGAAATGGCGCGTCGTAGTTGACTACCGAAAATTAAACGAAGTAACGATAGGTGATAAGTATCCTTTGCCCAACATTTCCGATCTTCTAGACCAATTAGGCAGATGTCAATATTTCACGACTCTAGACTTGGCCTCTGGCTTCCACCAAATTGAAATCGATCCTAAAGATATCCAAAAAACAGCTTTCACGGTAGAGAATGGCCACTACGAATTTGTACGTATGCCATTCGGTCTAAAAAATGCTCCATCCACTTTCCAGAGGGTCATGGACAATATTCTATTAGGCATCCAAAATGAACGCTGTCTCGTCTATATGGACGATATCTATTCCCCTACTATCCATGAACACATTTTTCGATTGACAGAAGTCTTCAAACGTTTACAAAAAGCCAACCTCAAAATTCAGCCAGACAAATGCGAATTCCTTCGCAAAGAAGTTGCCTATTTAGGACATCTTATTACAAAGGATGGTGTAAAACCGAACCCTGCCAAAGTCGAAGCAATTCTAAATTTTCCTCAACCCAAAAATCAGAAAGAAATTAAATCTTTTCTAGGTTTAGCAGGCTACTATAGACGCTTCATTCCTAATTTTTCCAAAATTTCAAAACCCTTGACTAAATTGCTACAAAAAGATATACCTTTCAATTTCGACAATGACTGTACAAATTCATTCGAAACCCTAAAACAAGCTTTGACAACGACCCCGATATTGATCTACCCCAACTTCGATGAACCTTTTGTCCTAACTACAGACGCTAGTGCATTTGCAATAGGTTCTGTACTTTCACAAGGAAGTATAGGAAAAGATTTGCCAATCGCATACGCATCTCGAACTTTATGCGGCGCGGAAACCAAGTATTCAACCATTGAGCGTGAACTTTTATCTTTGGTCTGGAGTGTAAAGCATTTTAGGCCATATCTATTCGGAAGGAAGTTCAAACTCGTCACCGACCACCGACCACTCACTTGGTTATTTTCTATAAAAGACCCAGGTAGTAGACTAGCGCGTTGGCGCTTAAAACTCGAAGAATACGATTACGAAATAATATACAAACCCGGAAAAATCAATAAAAACGCGGACGCGTTGTCCAGAATAAAAATCAATCACTTTTCAGAATGTTCCAAATTTTATTCAAAAGTTCTAGCCGCGAACGAAGACTCAGATGAAGATGAAATTTCAGACAACAATGACGAAATTACCGACGAACAAATCGCCCGAGAATTTGACACATTTTCCCGACTTTACAAAACCAAATCTCTAATAGACTATTCCAAAATTCAAATCACAAATAAACAACTATTAGATCGAGAAAATAAAAATATCATAACGTTTTTCCAACAAAACAACTTGACAGACCTTCACCATCAAATTATCGAGGATATTTTCGAAGAAAACCCCAAATTCTATAACAATACAATTAATATCGTTTCCAGCAAATCGACCCGACAAAGAAACTACTACATTATCGCTCTACCTTTCGACCCAGAGTCTGTGGTAGAACATCTATTTTTAACACTTTACAAACATCGAAACAAATTAGACCTTTCCAAAACTTACCATGTTGAAAACAATCTAGACTTTCCAATTCTCGAAATCCTATCATTTATTTTTGCAGAAAAAGATTTAAAATTAATCATTTGTCAAAATTTATTACGAACTCCCGATGAAGACCAACGTCCGATCATTCTCGACCAGCATCACACCGGAAAAAATAATTTACATCGTGGAATAAACGAAACAATACGTAGAATCAAAAATAAATATAATTGGCAAGGTTTAACAAAAGATGTCGAAACTTTTATAAAAAACTGCGAAACATGTCAAAGAACAAAAGTCTGTCGTAAGAACCTCAACAATCCTTTAGTAATTACCGAAACCCCTAAAACTCCATTTGAGAGAGTTAATATCGATCTATTCGAATTTCCCACGAGAAACTATGCACTAACCATCCGCGACGAGTTAACAAAATTTACTCAAGCTTATGCTGTCCCAGACAAAAGTGCAAAATCAGTTGTAAACACCCTGTTGCTATATTTCCAACACTATGGCACCCCATTAAGAATTCATTGTGATTACGGCGGTGAATTCGATAATAATTTATTAAAAGATCTTTGTACTCTCTACGACATAAAATTAACATACTCCAGCGTAGGACACCCTCAATCCAATGGATCTATCGAACGATTCCATGCCACCCTAGCGGAAATGATCAGAATACATAAAACAGAGAATCCGAACGAACATCCTTTCACAATATTACCATACGCGGTAATATGTTATAACAACTCGGTAAACAAAACTCATGGCTTTACGCCATACGAGCTTATTTTCGGACATACAGCTAACCGACCACCCGAAACTTTTTATAACCAGAAAGACCTGATTACCAAATACGTTAGAGACCTTAACAACCGGATATCCCACTATTACAAAATTGCGCGAAGTCGAACAGAAGCACAAAAACAAAAAGCCAAAGTTCGATTCGACAAAAACATTCCCGAAAATCGACACACATATAATATTGGCGACAAAGTGTACGTCAAAGAATCACAAATAAAAAACAAATTACAGAACAAATTTAACGGCCCCTTCGAAATTTTAGAAACTTCTCAAAATTCTGCAACATTATTAAATCCGGAAACAAACCAAACGACTAAAGTAAACTTTGACCGAATGAAACCTTATACTGAAAATTAAATTTATTTTCAGGTTTTTCCTGCTGTTCGGATCAGCACTTGCTCAATTTAAAATAACACCAATTAACAATACAATTGGAGTATACTATCACCGAGACACAGACATTGTGATTTCTCACAAGAAATGGACTTTACTGGTACACAAAAACATATCTACCTTTAAGACAGCTTTCGACAAAAACGACAAGATCTTACAGACACTATACAACACACTCGACCCAACGTATCATTACATGAACGTCTTTTTAGGAGATGTAAAAACTCACCTCAGTTTATTGACACAAATTTCTCAATCAATACAATCAAAATTTGACGAAATTTACCTTGACACGAAACGATACAAGCGAGGAATACTAAACGGTATTGGAACAATTTTTAAATCAATAACTGGAAATTTAGATGCAGAAGATGGTCAGTATTATTCTGATTGCATCAACAAATTAAATAATGACTAGCACCAACTCGAAAATTTAATCAAAAATCAAATATCTGTCACAACTTCGGTAATCAAAAATTTCAACGCAACAATTCAAAAACTGCAAGTTGATGAAGAAACTTTCAATAAAGATATTAAAGAAATCGAAACTTCAATTCTAGACATGACTAAAGACATAGAAAATATTCACGCAAAATTAAAATTTATAGAAATCTGCGAACAGCTTATGGCAAGCTATCTATTTATCGAAGATAACTTAAACGATATCCTGAATTCTATCACTTTCGCGAGGCTTAAAATAATTCATACATCGATCATAAACCCAAAAGACTTGGTAAATTCGTTACAGGAAATTTCACAGAACCTACAAAGGAACAATTTGCCACTTCCAATCAAATTATCAAAAGTTGCACAGTATTTAGACATTATAGAACTAAAAGCTTTTCAAACAAATTCAGATTTAATATTCGTATTAGACATACCTTTGGTAGACCCTCAAACCTACTCAGTATTTCAATTATACCCTATCCCTATTTTGGATAATAGAACTGGCTTATATCATATCTTGTCAACCTCTCAAAAATATATCGCGAGAGATGATGATTCTTTAATGTACTTAACCATCCCAGACCTCAGAGAATGCAAACCACTCTACTTCAACACTAAATTATGTCTAAATCTATTTTTCATACCCCATTGATGATAATGCCATTTGCGAAGCCCGTCTCTTCAAGAACCTCAAAACTCTGCCAGGAAGCTGCCAGACGTCATTCATCATCAGCCAAGGCTACAACGTCCAAAAGATAGACGAAAATACGTGGTTAGTTATCAACGCAGAACCATTACAGGCAACCATCAATTGTCCAGAAAGAAGTTCGAAAACTGAAGTCATCTACAAAAACTCAATAGTGAAATTACAACCTAATTGTTACGCCTTTATAGGCATCACAAAAATCCAAGCCAGTACCAACGAAGTAACCGACGTAAACGACGACACTCATTCCATCCAAATTCCATTCGAATGCTGCAACAAAATTCCAAACAACATTAGAACACCAAACCTTAAACCATTAAAATTAAACAACCTTAACACAGAAGATCTCGAAATTGCCAAACACAAATTGGACCAATATCCCAGAGATCTAGACGATTTAATCAACGAACCATTCGTAACAAAACACATATCCTGGTTCACCTACTTCATCATTGTGCTAATATTTGGACTGTTATTTCTGTACCTATTTTGTAAGTGCAGAACAAAAAGACGAAGACTAGCCATCGATGTTTCTGCATCACCCCCATCTCCACCGAGGCCTAGCAAACCCTACAGGACATTTGCTAACCTATTCCCTTCACGAAGACGACCCACCTTAAGAAGAGAAGACAACGAAGCCGAAGACATAGAACTTACATAAAGACAAACTGTTTTGTGCCTTTTTACTGACTTTTAGTGCTGGACTCTTCAGTGAATTTTATTTCATTTGTTTAATCATTATATTTCATTATTTTTCTATCATTTGTTAATTTCAATTTTATTAACATTTTTACGTCATTTTCATTCAAACCCATCATGCTTATATTTTATGCTTTCACAGTAAAGCTATATTTTAACCTTGGGAATATTTTATCCCATTTTACAATTCAAACCTAGTATGTTTGTATTTTACGCTTTCTTGCCAAAGCTATATTTTAACTCTAACATTTTTATGTTATTTTATTTTTATGAATCAAGCTTATTATGCTTGCATTTCATATTTTAGACGCTAAGGTTATATTCTGTATTTTAAACCTTACGATTTAACATTTTGTACTCTTTATATTTTTCCAAATTGTACCATTACCTTTTATATACATTTTATATTCATTTCAAAAGTTGCTGCATAAAACACCAACTTTTTTTATAAGGGGGAAGCTGTTATATTAGAAATATACCATGATATATAATATCACCGAGACTGGCTTAACCTTCTCAGACATATCACATTACAAATTGCGTAACAGCTCTTCTCTAATAACCGCTCACGTTAGCTGAGCTTAACATTTCATTCTCAGTAATCTGTTGTCATGCTGAATTGCAAATCCAATGTTCTTTGTTCTCCAGACATTATAAATATTACCCACTGTCATTGTAAACCTTCAGTCTTAAACTCATGTTCGAATAAATCACTTCAAAATTATTATTGTTATTATAGAGTCAACGTTGACTCCAGTGTTAAACTAAATAAATGTTTTTAAAAAGTTAAATCTACAATCCACTATCTAACATACATATATATATATATATATATATATATATATATATATATATATATATATATATACAGGGTTACTGGTAATTCGATACATTCCTTTGGAGATGTGATGGGGCATGAGCTAAGGAGTAAATCTAGCCCTAACATACATTATGCAAAACTCAATAGTTTTTGAGATATTTCAATTTTTTTGTTTTTCTCAAAAAAGTAGATCTTAATGTCTTAAAAGTTAATTTCCGAAAAATCTACTTGACATTTTTTAATTTTTTTTTACTGGATTACTTGTCCAATATTATAGATATCCGTTTGGAATGAAAAATATCCGGAAACATTTCGATCATGTGAACATTTAATAAAAACTTGTAAATTTTTTTTTTTAAAATCAGTTATGAAATTTACCTATTAGGTTTTTCAAAAAAATATTAATGTAGCTCGCGTACAAATTGTTATAAAAACTTCCTTATTTCAATAGCTATCTAGCTAGGTAGAAATGTTTAATGTACCCTTGATAGTTCTAATAAAAAATTAGTAAAGATAATGCTGGTGGCGGAATTTATTAAACGACTAATCGTTCATTTTCATTTAAGTCAGTCAGTCCTTGACTTTGACGTGTGCATATATGTCATTAACTGACATTCTTATCTCCGTGTCCATTAAGTTTGTTGGTCTTGTTAAATAAGTTATCGAAGATTTTGATTTTGCTCGTAGTTGTTGTTATTGTTGTTATTGTATTTTCTGTGCCATGGCCGCGTATGCCAACGCAGAATACGCTGATATCTTGTTTGTCTATGGATACTGTGGCGGCAACGCTGCTGAAGCTCGCCGAGAATATGGTCTTTGGTACCCCAACCGCCGCTTACCAAATGCACGTGTATTCAGTACGGCATATCGAAATATCGCTGAAACTGGCTCCGTGAAATGTAGAAGAAGTGGCGCTGGTGCTCCTCCCGTTTATGAACCAGATGATGAGGAAGAAATATTGAGGTATTTTGAGGAAGACCCAACTATTTCAACTAATAAAGTCGCAAGACTAACCGGAGCGTCACAATGGAAAGTTTGGTCTACGATACGTAGAGTTGGATGTCATCCTTACCACTATACCCCTGTTCAAGGCTTGGAGGAAGGTGATCCTGGAAGGAGAGTGGAATTCTGCCGCTTTATGTTAAATTCAGATGCAGAAAGTGCAAATTTTCTAACAAGTATTTTATGGACGGACGAGTCGAAATTTAATCGCGAGGGTATAACAAATTTCCACAACCTACATTATTGGGCAGAGGAAAATCCCAAGTTAACACGTGAAACTAGTTTCCAAATGAAGTTTTCTATTAATGTGTGGATGGGAGTCATTGGCCACTATTTAATAGGGCCACACTTTCTTCCTCAAAATTTAAACGGGGAAATGTATGAAAATTTTTTAAGAAATGATCTGGCGGTGATTTTAGAAGATGTTCTTCTCGCCGTCAGAGAGCGAATGATGTTTCAGAACGACGGTTGTCCAGCACATTATCGGCTGACAGTACGACAGTTACTTGATCAACGTTTCCCTAACCGTTGGATTGGAAGAGCGGGCCCAATACCTTGGCCAGCGCGAAGCCCTGACTTAACACCCCTTGATTATTACGTATGGGGTCATATGAAGGAGATGGTCTATGCCACACCAGTCAATACTATAGAAAACCTTAGACAAAGGATAGTCGATGCTGCCCAACACATAAGGCATAATCTGACAACCAGAGTAACAAGGACGGAAATAAGAAGACGCTGCCGTGTCTGTATACGGAATAGGGGCTCCCATTTTGAACAAGACATATAAAAAATAAAGTACAACTTTGAAATTAATGAAGAATTAAACTCTACTTTTAAAATGTTTTTTACTGTTTATCTAAAAATAAAATTCGTACTACTTGTGTTATTTTTACTAGTATTTTCTTAGAACTATTAAGGGTACATTGAACATTTGTACCTTGTCAGATAGCTATTGAAATAAGGCAGTTTTTATAATAATTTATACCCGTGTTACATTAACATTTTTTTGAAAAAACCTAATAGGTAAATTTCATAGCTGATTTAAAAAAAAAATTTTAAAGTTTTTATTTCAGATGTTCACATGATCGAAATGTTTCCAGATATTTTTCATTCCAAACGGATATCTATAATATTGGACAAGTAATCCAGTAAAAAATTTTTTAAAAATGTCAAATAGATATTTCGAAAATTAACTTTTAGGACATTAAGATCTACTTTTTGAGAAAAACAAAAAAAATTAAATATCTCAAAAACTATTGAGTTTTGCATAATATATGTTAGGGCTAAATTTACTTCTTAGATCATGCCCTATCACATCTCCAAAGGAATGTATCGAATTACCAGTAACCCTGTATATATATATATATATATATATATATATATATATATATATATATATATACAGTAAAATCTTTGCTGTTTCCCAAAACAAAACCTAAATTTCTAAATGTACTACTGGTGCATTCCTTGATATGTTTAGAAAAAGTTAATGCAGTATCAAAAACAATGCCAAGATCTTTTATAAACTCAGGTCTATATAGAGTACACTCGTTTAATTTGTAGTTGAATGAAATTGTATTTACTTTACGTGTAAAAGACATGACATTACATTTAGCAGCATTAAGAGGAAGACGGTTATTAATGCACTTGGTATTAAAAACATTTCCATAACTATTTGTTCAAGCGAAATTAGTTAATGAAAACAACAGCACCTTAAATATACGAAATAACCTACAGAAATAACATACATTACTTAGGATTGGGTACATTTTGTACAATGTTTTTTGCAAGGGAATGTTTTCGCTTGGTTCAATAGAACTGATGTACGTTATCTAAAGAGGCATTGGAAAAGTCTTTTAATTCTGTTTTGTGGCCATTGGCCATTTCTGGTGGTAGTAAATTGTTAATTGGTACCTGAGACAAATTATTTATATATTTTGCACTGTAAACAAACATCAATAACGTATAGTCAATGTTGTTGTGTGATAAGCACGTGCACAATGCGTAGATGTAATTGGTGCAATGTATTCGCGTGTTAAAGTAGAAAGAGCCTCGAGCGTGCATAAGAAAGAGAACTAGCTGTTATATTCGGGTATATTCTAAAGTATGATTTTGAAAAAATTCACTTGAAATTATGGCAACAATAATCCCTAGTATATGCAGTAACAGTATGATTTCAAATACAACAGCATTTTGAAGAATTTGAAAGCACCTACTTTTGGTGCTGCACTACGATATATTTTCCATACGTTAAATAAGCAATTACATGTGTACATTATACCAGAGGCCGAAATGAGCTAAGCGCTGTATAGTGGTATAAATAATACGTGACCCTGATACTCTGACAAGAAACATATGAAAGAAGACTCTATCTTAAACAATTCCTATTTGAAAAATATTTAGATCCCGCATAAACTTGTTTTTAGGACTTCTCGGGACCGCCCCTGTCATCCTGCCGACAAATTTGAAATTTGTAAAGTTATAATCTACAATTTTTTGTCCATGCCAATACTTTAATCTCTAGATGACAAATTAAGAAGTGCACAAAAAACGATAATATATTTTATTGAACTATCACCAGTCTTCCAAGCCTAGATGACTAAAATTAAAAATCATTCATTCTTTCTCATGTAACTATTTCAGCAGAAAATCTAAAACTTTCTAGAGATTTAGTGACAATATTGAAATAAAAAAATGTATGTCACTTACATTTTCTTACTGTCATAAGCGTCCACGTTTTTATTTTTAATGCATTTTCAATTAAAGCCTGTTTTTTAAAAATTCTGTGTATTTCTATTCATGTAAAATTTTGTCACTGCTTGCGCCATCTATTAACGAGTAATAGTAGGCAACAGGCACATATTACAGTTTCTTTAGATCTGATTAAAACTGAAGTTACATTAACGAGTACTAACAGAACCTTCTATTAGCGGGTAGTGTACCCAGAATGTATTGCGGTTTCCTAGACGCGATTTAACTGACTTTGAAACAAAAATTAATTGATTAATCAATTGTTTGTTCATTGTATTGTTATCAAGCATACGCCATCGTGACATACCTCGAGACTCTAGGTCCATGGTGAGTGGTGTTCTATACAAGGTGGCCGGAAAAATAAAAGACGTTTATTACATAAATTAAAAATCGATGAAATCTCGAAAACTATGCACTTCACTAATATATGCCAAAGAACAAAAAGTGTTTAGATCGACATTTTCTACAAGATAATAAAAAAAACAAATCTTCCACTTGCTTTTCCATGATTCGAAAAATGATAGGAACAAAAACTGTTTAGATTGAAGTGATTTGTTTTGTTTTGCCAATAAATAAAGTTGGGTCCCCCTAACATTCCGACACATTTGTGCCGAGGGAGGGGGGGGGGGGGTAAATGACATGTTAAATGTATGGGAACCCCATGTAGGCAAATACAACGGCAAACATATAAGTTTACCGCCAAAAACGATTGTTAACTTTTGAAAAAATATATAAATAAATTTGTCGCCCGCGAAAAATCTCCCTTCAGAATTTTAATACGAAACTTTTAACTCATCTTCATAGTCCATACCAAGCATGAGAAGCGTCGGTTCGTAATACACAATTTTTCAAAGTAGTTGCTAAATTAACGTCCCTTGCGACGTAGTTTGATATTGTTCCATAAATCGCGCTTTGTGGAACGTAATTTATTGAAGTTGCATTAATTACGTCCGTGGAACGGATTTTTATGATAGTTTTCAAAAATGAAATTTTTATAGCTCAAAAAAAAATTTTTTTTCGTTGCAAATTAAAAACTTTCGTCGTACTTTCACAAAATATCTTCCGACGGCATTTTTATGTGTTGCACGCGGTTCATGCCAAACTATTTTGTCGCCGTCGTCGGATTTTGTTACAGTTCCGTAAAATCCTTTCGAAGGAGATTTTTGCTGAATTCAAGTGTGATGACCTTGAATATGATTTGATAGATTCTTTGACAATACCTGCGTCCTTAATCTTACATTTAGTAAGACTTTCTGGAATATTAATTGCTATGCAATTGATGGATGTCGCAGTTGTCCTGCCATGGATATTTGTGACAACTCTTGTTGCCATACTACTCATACGTGATCTCTTATAGGATTGTAGCACATCCATTCGTCTTGGAATTGCCTTATTGAGGGCTTCGCAGATCGAAACGTACGTAGAATATTTTTAAATATAAATATATTATAATTAACATCTAAAATCAATACTTACTTGAAATAATAATACTTATTAGTAGGTACTTATTTGTATTGATTTTCCATATCTTTATCATGAGTATCGAACTACAAATAAATTCTCACCTTATCCGAAAGATATTTAACAAATCAGATATTTAATAATAATCGCGAGTATTTAATGATCAGTTGTGTGGAAGCTGACCGCAAGCGATGAGGCTTTTGTTTTTTTTATTCTTAGCGTAAGTACTATTTAAGTATAGGTAGACTTATTACGTATTAACGTGGCAAGGTATTACCCACAAAAGAGGAATTTGGGTAGAGCAAAATAAAAGTAATAAGGCAAGTATTTAGAGATTCTAACGAAATACCAACAGAATAACAAAAACGTAATCGATGGCGACGGAAACGGCAAATTCCCTGATGACTCAACTTGAAATCGTGTGCACGTTGTGTATCATTTTGCTAGGATTTTATAGATTCGGTCCATAATAATGCTAGTTTAATATTGCCTTACCAAATATGTCTTCAACAGCTTCCCTTTCATTTGCTACATACTTTGAAATCAATATATTATCTAGTGTTATAGTTGTAACATTTTCTTTTAACCTTAGTTGGGTGTGTCCTATTATAAATTTTCACTAAATTTATTAAATTTTCCTCGACTTGTCACTCTTGGGAGCGATAGATGTTATCTAAAAGAGTATAACCTCTATGTAATCCAAATCATTAGCTTGGAGACAAGTAAAATGATTTGTTTAAAGGCGATTTAAAGAAAAACGCAAAGTGAAACATACTAAGTTTGTAGTGTTCAAAGTTTTGGCGTTCAATGTCGATATCGCTATTGTTTCCTTTTCTTTTTTTAAACAATAATCGGAGCCACTTAAGTGGTTGCGCGAATGAGTTCCGCATAACAACAGCATTCACATTAGATCTAAAGTAGGCTGCTATCTATAAATAGGTATAGTTAAATTAGATCAAAGATCAAGTAGATCAATTTTATTCAAGAAGTCAAATTACATAAAAATGTAAGACATAGGTTCATCGAAATTGACTAATATTTCATTGATAATTGTAACGTAAAAATTTTTAATTTAAAAAAATGAACTAATAAAATTAGCCCATGTTTCTAGAATTCACCAATCCTAGTAGTAAGAAGTATAGGTTATATATTGGCCAAGAAGAGCCTGACATTATTGAATACTTCAATACTTGGATAAACTTCGTCTTGACATGTTGGCAGTACCTATACTATAATATTTGGTTACCCTTCCAAAAGTCTTATCAATATACAATCAAAACTTATACAATTTTATTAGTTTTCGTATAGTCATTTATGAGGTTTTCATGTTTCTATGAGCTGGAGATGTAGACTTTATAAGATTTTTGAAAGATTTTAAGAGCGAGAGCGTTTTATGAGTATTTATTATGATTCTCCTTGCTTTCTTTGTGTACCAAATACAAATACTTCACTGGAAATTACATTAAAAACTTTATAAACACCTAACAGGAGTCATAAGCGGAGTTTTAAAAAGATTTGATGAGTTCTTGAGATGCTTTGAGAGTAATTATAAAACTCAACAGGCTCATGAGAAAAACGAACTTGCTTACATTGCTTTGACTGCATTTGCAGATTATGAACAAAGTTTATAAACGACGTGCATAGAAATTACTCATGATATTTCGTAAGTATTGAAGAAGCCGGAGTATAACAAATAATGTACAAGAATTTACAGTCAAGAGGTTACGAGCTTTACAAGCATTTCCGATGAAATTTTCTAAAATTACAAAGAGATATTTCATGATGTATTTGTAAGCTTTAAACTTATTCTAAGTGAAAATTGTTTTTAAGAAATTTTGCAGTCACATGACTAAAAGCTTTCACGTGAGTGTATACCAGTGTTTCTTTCGTTAACACTTTCTACGGAATTGAAAAGAGCAAGTAAATAATATTTTCTTTATTTTGAAAACGCACAGAGATTCACATCAGTCCTTACAAAAATATATTTCAAATACAGATAGGCTTCGAACGGGAAATTTACATTAAAGTAAATCTTACATAAATGGTTATTCATATACCATTTATCATAGAAACCTACAAATACTAACCAATACCAGGTCAATACCTACCGATAATTTACATTAAAAACCCATTGTAAATATATACATCTAATCTTATAAAAACATCATATTTCTGTATGATACGAGTGTTGATAAACTTCAGGAAATAAATTCACATTGAAAACACAGAGATACATCAGAATATATAAAAATGTATTTCAAACATCATAAAGACTGATATGTTTCGAACAGGGAAATTACATTAAAAACACACTTCAGATAAATCATCAAAACATACAAAATCTTCGTACCTACATAAAACAGACTCAAGTAGAAGGCTCTGATATTCATGTTGCCTACTTATGTCTTTTCCAAGATGCTTTAGGCAATTGCCGTGGGTTAATTTAATTTAAAATGGAGTATCTGGCTTATCGCCATCACTGAATTTATTTTGCACAAATGTTGTCGTCACGTCATCACTTTATGTACATGCGATTTACATGCAAATACAAAGCACATAGGATGTGAATAATAGAAAGTTACATCTGCTGAGGCTACACCAGAAGTTCCAAGCATAATGATTCGTTTTACAAATGAATATTATAAGCGTTAGTCGTAGCCGTAATCAACGTTGAGCGTTATGTCAGTTCTCTGTCAACTCAGTAGTGTGCGGTGGATAAAAGACCGAATGCAGTAGCCAGAGACATGGTGGTGAAATTAAGCGAGTGCTTTAATCAGGAAAAACGTGACGAATGTTCCCTTTTACCTTTACAAGGAATCCATGAGGTGAATTGTAAAATTAAATGCCGCAACGGATGTTAAAATTCATTGTAGTGCATACTATTATTGTCCAGATATTTTCATCACAAAATATGTGTCTTTTGCATACGTTGGTACGCCCATGCGTGCCATTCTGTGTGACCTTGAGATGATTTGATTCAGAAATTAAAGGATGATGACGTGAACGACAACATTCATGATTTGAACTATATTTGCTTGATGATTATTTTAAAATATCAAGTGAGTTATGAAAATATACTATACACCCTGGATATTCGAATATACGCAGGACGTCTATTTTACGTCCAGCGACTTTATCGAAGGCGTCTAGAGGTGTAAGTATTGCACAATTAAACATTTTAAGTATTAAAAATGTACATTCGGCGTGCACTCTAACATTCCCTACCTTTAGTCCATGAAAAAGTTGAAAAAACACCAAAAGTTCTGTGAGAAAGATGAAACATGGGGCCCCCCCTGTTTTTGAAAGCGCTGAATATGATGGTGATATTTTGACGCTTCCCATCCCTCAGCAACTACCCTTAAACTCGAAAAACCACCCCAATTTCGCGTTTTTTTTTTCATCGTAGGCATGCGGATCGGTTTTTTGGGCAGGACTCGGGTAGGCCGTATGAAATTTGACCATTCATCTTATCCACCCCCTCCCCTAATACTAAAATATCCCCAAAACATCAAAATGCATGAAAAATTTTGTGTCCCCGTTTTGGAGAGTGCTCCCCCACCCTCCACCAACTACCCCTAATTTGGGGGTGGTTGATGGAGAGTGGGGGATAAAATAGTACTGACATGGTGTTTCGCGCCCTCGAAAACGGGGAAATTTTGCACTATTATGTATATTTCGGTAGATTTCAATGTTAGGGATGGTGGTAGTTTCAACTTCGGGGTTGTTGGCATATCTCGTCACTCAAATCCCTTTACAATGTCGAAATCTCCTTAAAAACCTCGATCCAACGAGTCCCCACATGCCCAGTATTAATAAATATGAGAAAGGGGTAGTTTTAGGGGTGGTTGGTGGTAGAAAAATGAATATTACCATCGTGCTGAGCACCCTCGAAAACGGGGATAAACAAATTTTCATGCATTTTGATGTTTTTGAGGATATTTTAGTTTAAGGGGAGGGGATAATTTTAACTCCGGGGGTGGATAAGATGAATGGTCAAATTTCATACGACCTATCCGAATCGTGCCCAAAAAACCGATCCGCATGCCTAAGATGGAAAAAACGCAAAATGGTGGTGATATTTCGAGTTTAGGGGTGTTGCTGAGGGGTGAAAACCTTAAAAATATCACCATCGTATTTAGCGCCCTCGAAAATGGGGAACAACCCATATGTCATCCCTCTCACAGAACTTTTGTGTTTTAACCCATTGTTGCAATCTTTTCATGGAGTATTCTCCAAGATAAGACCGCTCTGGAAATCTTGAGGGTGTCCATCTTAGGTTCTATGGCGTTCAAACCAAATAAGGGTCAAAATTGGACGTCCTTGGGATATCGTGTGTTATCCGGGTAGATATCGATGCCGAAATTTATAAGAATATATTACCTAGAAGCGTATATTTAATAGCTAACAGTATCTTTTTGGTCAATTAAAGCATAAATGCCAACACCCCATTCCCGTCTTTCTCAAATTTTACCAAAACAATTTTGCAGATTTACATTTGCGGTAGCAGATGACAAATACTTCCCAGAAGGTTTCTGGTTTGGTGTATCCACCGCAGCTTACCAAGTTGAAGGAGGGTGGAATGCTGACGGTAAGTAGAAAGATATATATGTGCGGCTTTGTCTGTATTTAATGGTAATTGAAGTTTTACCAAAACTCAATCATCTATTGCAGACCTATTGCCAATTTATCACTTTGTCGAGGTGGATTTAACGTTCATCACATCAAGTACCACTGACTAGTTACACCAATCGTCATTTCCTTCACTATCTATTTATTATAAATGTTTATCATTTGCAGACAAAGGACTAAACATTTGGGACAAGCTGCTACACGACAATCCCGGTTTCTCGTACCAAAATGCTAACGGGGATGTAGCCGCCGACACATACCATCACGGCGTTGACGATGTAAAATATTTACAAGATATGGGGCTCACTCACTATCGATTCTCCATCGCTTGGTCCCGCGTACTTCCCACCGGTAAAGCCGACTATGTGAGTGAGGCAGGTGTCGCCTACTACAACAGACTCATCGACGCTTTGGTGTCGGCCAATATCATACCCTTGGTGACACTGTACCATTGGGACTTGCCCAATAATCTGCAGGATCTGGGTGGTTTCCTCAATTCGGATATGCAATATTGGTTCAGAGATTACGCCAAGGTGTGTTTTGATAGATTCGGAGATCGCGTCAAGAACTGGTTGACTTTCAACGAGCCGATTTCCACTTGCCGCGAGGGATACGAAGATGGCAGTAAGGCTCCTACTATTCAGAATAAAGGCACTGGGGCCTATGAATGTGCCCATAACGTTCTGCTAGCGCACGGACAGGCATTCAGGGTTTACGACAGTGACTTCAGAAGTAGACAAAATGGTATGTAGGTACAAACATATAAGTACAATAAGTATAGATTATTAGTAATCGAATGATATTTTTTGTGGTTATCACTGTGAATTAGCTTATAGTGGAGTGGGAGTGGTTAAGCTACTCTTAAGATGTGTATCAACTTTGCGAGGCTGCCTTGCGAGGCAGATCTGGAAACACTAATCGTCCATTGTACTACACTTAGAAAATTACTTGATTTGGGGCTGTATTTATTTTATTTATTTATTAATTATAGGGCAGGAATTTAAAAGCATAAAACATCTAAATGATAGTTAAAATAAATAAATTAACTAAAGTAATTAAATGACAATAAAAAAAAACCGCTGTCCAAGGAATCACTACTTCCACATCCAGATTTTGTATCCAAGTCTTATACACACTAAATCCCAATGTAATGATTTCCTCCCTTTAATAATAGGGTGGGGATGGCAATGAGGGTGGTAGAGGGGGTGGCTAATACCAAAACAAATTTTAAAGACCCTAGGTTCTCGTACACACACTAAATCCCAATTTCATTTTTACTCCCTTTAATAATAGGGTGGGGGGGCAATGGGAGTGGTAGAGGGGACAGCTAATGAAAAAAAAAATTTAGAGGCCCTTGGTTCTCTTATACACACCAAATCGAAATTTAATATTTTACTATAAAAGGACCGGGGGGTGGCAATGGGGGTGGTATAGGAAGGGGGTGGATAATGCCAAAAAATGTTTAGAGTTCCTTGGTTCTCGTATACACACTAAATCCCAATTAAATTTTTTACCCACTTTAATAATAGGGCGATGGTGGCAATGGGAGTGGTAGAGGGGGGTAGATAACGCCAAAAAATTTTTTTGAGACCTTTCGTTCTTGTATACACACTAAATCACATTTTAATTTTTTTACTCCCTTTCATATTAGTGTGGGGGTGGTATTGGGAGTGATTGTGGGGGTGGCTGATGCCAAAACAATTTTTGAGACCTTGGCTTTTTGTACATGCCCTAACTTGCAATTTTATGAACTCAACACCTGCTTGCTTTGCCTATTTACCCTTATTTACCCCTTTTACCCCAAACCCTTCAACGGAATTAGATCACAATATAATTTAGTTCCAGATCTCGTTATAATACTTAAGTGTACCAAATTTCAAGTCAATATCATAAACAGTTTCAGAGTAATCGTGCGCACAAGAAAAGTTAGAGACCGACCGACAAACCGACCGACAGACAGAAATTTTTCTCGCTCAAATTTAAAATCTCGACGTTTCATGGCATTTTAAGCCTATTTCAACAAAAAAATTTTTTTGCGTTACTATACTTCTACTGGACGTGTGTGCACGAGAGTATGTCATCGAGCTACACTTTGAGATATTTAACTGTAAATTGTTTACGCTACACCAAAACCAAAGCTGTACAAGATCATTTTGCATATACTACATTAGTGATAGGTGTAAAATTTTGTAGGTCATCGGCATAAGGTAATGTTTTGCAGTGTAATCCAATGACGACATTATTTATAAAAATGTTCAATAGCAAAGGCCCAAACACCTTATGTCGCTGAGATATCTATAGATCAAAATCCACGGCACATTCAGTCATCTATTTACTAAGTAGGATTCAAAAAAGTTTAGGAAGTGATCAGTTAGTCCAAATTCGGGAAATTTGTTTAGCAAAATTCCGCGGTCCAGTCTGTCGAAGGCTTTAGAAAGACCTGTAGAAACCACTACTTAGTTATTTACTGACTTTTCGGTGAATCCTATATTTTCATTTTCTTCAGAGTTTCACTATGCAAGCCATAAAATAAAATCTATAACTGACTAAACTGTTGCCATGTCATAATGTGCCGCAGGTTTTATTTATTTTATTGTGTGCTTACTTGAATAAATTTCTGTTGGGAAAACCTGGAGAAGAACAAAATAAAAGATTTACTAAACATCGGTAACTAACTAAGGTCCTTTTATTCTTCAGGTACACAACCATTCCTAATTAACTGTTTATTTCACAATTGGAAAGTATTTTAAAAGTGTTCGCGAGCTCTAAAGTGCACTTTCCAACCCTGCCAAAAATGGCTCATAGAAACTTATAAAAAGTATATATAAACGTAATTTTTTATAAGAACTCATTGAACTTTACTAGTTTATAACAGGATTTGCATATATATCTTTAATAGTTTAAAATGATAATTCCATGAGTAATCCTTAAGAGTCTGCATAAGCTAACTAATGGATGGGAAACTACAAATTCGCATAGATTCTTATGTAGAAACAACAGGAAATCCAGATAAATTATTATATAGTTTATTGGAATTTCCCTATTCACAAGTCATTTGAATATATGAGATTTTATGTGGTTCCCAAGGCTCGCGAACGCGTTGCATGATTACTAAGCACTCCTTTCGTGAGATGCTCGAAACACTAAGCATCGATTTTAAAAAGCGCTCCCGAACACAAGTGCCTGAAGCACAGTGCTTAGGCTTAGGCTTATGTCCTTCAATAAGCGCCGTAGTCCTGCTTTAACCACTCCACTATTACAAACTGTTCCCCATTCGAAACTAATAATTCAATTTCTACGGATATTTCTAATTTATCCTTCAATAAGCGAGGTGTCGAGTTATGGTTTTCGACATTTTCTTGCGAGTTCTATCTAGGATAAACTCATTTAAACATGACATTTGCGATGGAAATTAACAAATTCCATGTAGAAGAATCGAAGGGGTAGGTTTAAGTATATCGGTTGAAAAAACATTTAGAAACGAATCTACCACTTTTATCTCCTATTATGTTTCCAAGTAAATGAAAAGTAACATTTTATAAAATTTACTCGTTTTTGTAGGAAGGGTTTCAATTACTATTGATACAAGTTGGTGGGAGCCAGCTAGTCAAACCGATGCAGCTAGACAGGCAGCTAACAGGAACATGGTTTTTAATGTAAGTTGCTAAAATAACGAATGCTTTTATACTATTGAGATGAATTGGGAGTTTAATGCGATTTATTACATACACAATTACGTCGCAGATAAAAAAGACAATAAAAACTTTACGAACTCATTATTAACGCCGTTGAACCATTCGGTATGGTATCATAAAACCTATAAAGGTAAGTGATCCAATTTGCAGGCGAAATAGTAAAGAGAGTAATGGTATATTAATGAGATTGTAAAGTTTTTATTGCGTTTTTATCTGCACAGTAAAATTGCAAACGACTATATATAATTTATTATATATTTATTATATACTAATAAGAAATAATAACAGACAAGTTATCAAAAGACATTTTGCATTTGTCATCTACAATTATGTTTTTGCATCTTTTTTTATTGATTAGCCAATATTTCTATGACTAATTAGAGATTAGTTTCTTAAATAAACTTTTCAATAACAATCAGGCTGTTTCTAATTTGATCTACCATCGCAAAATACCATCTAAAAATGAAATAAAAGATACGACATGAAATGAAATTATTAAACAAAATATTTGAGATTAAAAAATTGAATTCAATAAACATTACGTAGGTGAGTCATCCCTACTTCACAAAGTAAGGCTTGTTGAAAGAGAATATTATTCAAGAATGAGAGAATTTGAGACGGCAAAACAGGTATGAACACACATGAAATAAATGTGCTGGATGCTGGGAAACGAACGAATTTGGTTGAAATCTAAATAAGTATAAATGTTCATGAAAAATTGTTTTTTCATAAAATTTACATCTCTATCAGACTCATCAGTGGTTATTGCCAATTTTGTAAGTAACTTTGAAATATCTCCAAATACGCATACCTATTGATTTAAATTTCCATAAAAAAAATAAGGTTCAATTATCCAATGGTATAAAAGGGCACACCAAACGCTAACTTTTTCGAATAGGTACTGCCTTCTGCAATTTATTCTAAAATTTAGATTTTCGTCTGACCAGTGCCTACAATTTTATGAAGAAAAAACACCATCAGTGGTAAATGACGTTTCGCCCGAAAAAAATAATATTGTTTTCAAAATTTTGTGGTTCCACACAATAACAAGAACCAGGTAATACAATCGTATGCCGTGTTATTTTGTAGTAGTAATTAAAGATGCGGCAAATAGGCCGATTAAAATGTGATTGAAATTGTGGTGTTAGCAACAGCTATGATGAAATTAAACTTAATGGAAAACAGATGACAAGAATCATGTCATGTTCGTGCATCATAGAATTAATTGATAAATGAGAATTAAATACTCATGTATAATATCAGAGAATGTTGAGGAAATATCCTTTAATTGATCATACAAACGGGAACTACCAAATTTTGTATGACTGTCTAACAACGTAAAACGGGGCGGGTAGATGTAATTCAAACAGACGAGACGTCCCGGTTCAGTATCACTCAGAATTACAGAAAAGTTTACGGGACAATTGACCCAATACTGACCGATGGCCTGCACAGTTTGTAGTGCGCAAGGTAATTAAGTGGATGGGATCATTATTAAACAATCATAGAAAACCAAATAGCCACCGGTGAGAAATCTCACACAATAATTTGAAAGAAAAACATTCCTGCGACATTTTACGTGTCAAATTAGGCACACGGTAGCCCTTGATAGTACACCACTGAAGAATAATGGAAGTGAAAGTTTCTTGTCATTGCATAAACACTAGAAATACATAGTTCTTGAATATAAACTTGTTATTTTGCAAACGCAAATTTCCCTAGTAAAATATTCAGCATGTGAACTTTTTAACTAAACTCATGAATGAAATAATAACTGAGTAAATTGTAATATAATCTTCGCATGTTTTTTTGTTAAAAATCAAAACTAATATTTCATTTAAAAAATCTAATGTTCTTTTAGTACCACAATTGCGCCAATTTCCCCTATTCCACTCCCTCGAAACCAGAATGTGAATGCAATTGTAAATAATAAAGCAATCTCCAGGGAGCCCAGCGAATAGTTCAGTTCTGCGACGTAGCTCAGACACAGATTACTTACCAGACTGGCAACTTAATGTTAAATTTTTGTCCAGAAATCTATCGTTCTCTCTCTCCGATTTTCGAAAGCCAAATTCAGAGGGCGTCACAGTTGCAGACGCAGGAGATTTGACCAATTGTTTAATTTAACTTACATTTTATGAATATATTTACCGTTTAAAATTTGTGATCAAAGTGCAATGCCGTTTCATGCTTAAACTTCGATCACAAATTTTAATGGCAAATACGCTATATTATATGTACCTATACTATAGGAAAATTAAAAGTCAAATTTGTAATATATTAATATACAACTTTATTTTATCAGATATAAATAAACATATAATAAAAACTATGGCAAGGGAAAAAGTACATAGTAAAAGAAAACATAAGTACTAAAAATGAACATATCTTTAACCTAAATAGATACTTTAAAAATTACATCATAAAACTTGTATTTTTACGTAGTCGAGTGGAAGAGCAGCTTTGCTAAACCCCGCCACAAATAAAAGTAATTATTATAAATATTTAAGGCACTTATTTATCAAGTTGACACCCCAGATATTTTACTGTGGACAATTTTGCTTTGTTTTATTATATTCAATTAAATTATCAATATCAAGAGAATCATATTTATATTTTACAATAACTTTTTTGCTGATTTCTTTTCGAGTGCATGAGTAAATACTCTTTGTAGTAAATACCCGCTTGGCAACCACTTCCATGATAATAATTTCGAATTTTCAGCGATGACGAGGTTAGCACCTCAATAAAAAACTCAAAGCAAACATGACTACAGGTCCTGTTTATTATAAGAGTTTGTGCTAACATTTTTTACAAACCTCACTACTAGATATTTCCGAATGCAGGTATTCCAATTCTATAATATGTACAGGAAGAGCACATGATGTAGATGGTTGACATACATAATCTCCTTTGTGTGATTCCTCGACTTGTACGGTACAAGTTGCTAAATGCACAATCCCTTTCAGTACATGTTACTGCTGTGTCTTTACATGGAAACCCAGTAGGAATTGCATTTTGATTAAGGACATAATCGGTATCATTTGAATATGATTCTGGTGTTAAGTGCTTATTACAAATCCTAAGATGACGTACAGTATTGCTTGACACTTTCATTCCCATTAAGTCCTGCCGCATTTGCGATCTGAAAATGATAACATTTATTTATTTGAAGTAGGTACTGTGGTAAAGCAGAGTAATAATTTAAAGTAATCTTACGAGGTTTGGAAATATATACTGCACTGTAAAAAACTGAAAACATAGACTAGAGCAAATGCACAATTCCTTTGACTGTTCCTGGGAAAGTAATGCAATTTCTACGCATCCTTCTTTAATTCCACAAACAATGCAGAAAGCAGAAGACATTTTGAGAAATAAGCCGATGGATAATCTCAAAAATATTACTGTGATTCAATGTATATTTGCACAATAACATTTACCTACCTCCTCTTTTGGAAATCTAAATTTTTAAGGGAACGAAAAACTAAGTAATCTATGCTAAAAAACCAAGTTTCTACAAAAATATAAGTATTAACACAACACAATGACAGTAAACAATAACAATGAATGACATTTGAATACGTGACAAATGACATTTGCGCCAACGGCGACATCTGAATTTGGCTTCTGTTATGCTCGACCTTGACCGGGCAAATTTCTCAGGGAAGTTGCCAGTCTGGGTAATTAGTCTGTGGCTCGGGTGTGGTTTTAACTTCATTTCCCTATGGCCACCGCGGTCTCTTTTTTATGTTGTACGGATTTCGTCACAGCATACCCGGAAATTCCGGGCTATACTCCGTTCCCTTTACATTACAAAAATTCCATACTGGCTCGGTCGCAGTTTCTCACATTCTCTAGACTCAAAACTTTTATCTTTCTGTCCTTTACTGCATCTTAAGATAGAAAAAGGTAGGCGATTTCACCCTATGTGATGCGACAGAAGTGCTAAATTATTTAATAAATTGGTAAAACTTTACCTAATGGGTCATCTGTAGGCGAAGAACTTAATTTAGGTGGTAATTCAAGTGGCATGCCATTCTATTGGTAAAAGTGCAATTTATTATTGTAGATTGGTAAATTGACCTACTATTAACTTGCAGAAACCGGCGAAAGATGGCACGTCACCTTGCTCACGCCAAATTCTGCGGCCCTACGTCTTAATGAAATTTTACTATTTGCTCTGACGTCGCCCAAAACCAAACCTGTTACCTCATCGTCTTCCTCCAACTTTTTCTTCTCTTTCTTTCGATTTTCAACGGTCCCAGTTCTTGAAAATTTTATCGCAATACTTTTAATATTAACGTCGCTTATTGAAATTCCTGGAAGCTGCTGTTCAAAATGTCTGACCACTCCATTGTAGCTAATTTGCCCCAGTCCATAACATTGTACAACAAATCTTTTACTCGAGAATAAGCATTTAGATTACTTTGCCGATTTACACCAACTAATAATGTCAAATTTTTTATGCAAAACACACTTGTGCTAAAAATAGAAAGCTACTTATTTAATTTGTAGTATTATTTTTTTGTCCAAATGCAATAAAAGTTCGCATATGGCTCCAACTTTCAATGCAAAATAATTTGTTCAAATAGAAGTTTTCTGTAAATTTAACAGAAATACCAGATTAACCACAATGATTTACTTTCTTCTTAGATTAATTCTGCGAGTTAGATCCCATTTGAACTATAATTTGGTAAAAATCCATTTTACGTCAAGTAGACCGAGACTGCAGAAAATGAAAGCCGTACTCATTTTTTTTTTGTATCTATCCGGAGACACTGTATAATTATTTATTTTCAGTACGAATGGTGGATGTCCCCTATAATCGAGGGCGACTACCCAGAGCTGATCAAAACAGTCGTAGAGCAAAACAGCAGAGAGGAAGGCTTGTCAAGATCCCGTCTGCCAGCATTCACCGAAGCCGAAAAGAACATGATGCGAGGCACTTACGATTTCGTGGCTCTCAATCACTACACCAGCTATTTGTGTTCTCCCGGGGGAGATTGGGGCACCAAAACCTCAAATTGGTACAGAGACGTCAAAGTTGATTGCTATCAGCCAGACGACTGGAAACCTGGTAGCGGATGGTTGAGATACGCCCCTTGGGGAGCTCAGAGGGTTCTGAACTATATCAAGGACAGATATGGCAATCCCCCGGTGATCATTACTGAGAACGGGTACTCGGATGGCGGCGAACTGAAGGATGATGCCCGTGTCGAATTTCATAGGGTAAGTAGATATAACATACAGATATACATACTCTGGGATATGAAAACTATCCACCCTTAACAAAGTTGGAAATATTGATTTCTACAAAAAACGCAAAACCCGTCAAATAGTAATAATAGAGGGTCGCATTTTCTGACAACTTTTGTCTAAAACATTTTTTGCTGAAACGCATAGGAAAAATTTTAAAACATGGTGGCGGTTCAAAGACTATGAAATTTAATTCGTTCACTATCTGCTTCTGTTTGCAAAAAAACGGTTTGTTATCAATACTGTCAGCTATATCTTTAATGCTTTCATAATAACAGTTGTTAAAGTTTTCTTCCAGTGTGTTTGATTGCTTATCAAAAATATTTTTTTTCTACGTCAAAATCTCTCTCTCTACTACACATATAATCAAACTTCCTCGAGTATTAACTAGATAGGTAGTTGCTTTAATATACCCTACAATGATTTGCTTTTTAAAGTGCTGTTACGTGTTTATAATCTCCAGTAAACACTCTATATGTAGGTTCAATACATTGCAACAAGATCTTTCATAAATCACTACCTTATTAATCACTTAATTACAATAATTAACTCCTTATACACATTAGAACACACTAATTACAAGTTCCATCTACTATAGTCTCACTACTATAATCCACAACTTATTACTGTTCTTATTCCATCTTATCACTTGCTTGTGTAATATAAAACTGTCCCCAGTGCGGTTGAATTCATTGTATATATACCCGGGTCGAATATATTCGTTCTTTCTAGAGTCATCCAGGGTGTTGTTCGCGGCGCCTACAACGCTTTCTTGCACGTTCCATGAAGCAGTGGCGTAGGCGTGCACATAACACTGCCCTTTTTACTTCCGCTACATCCTTCTGTATTTTTACATCCTCGGCATTTACTTCCTTAGAGTGCCTCTGGCGACAGCACCTTTTGACATACTCCAATTGCCGCAATTATAACAGCGGATTCCTTTCGCCAACCTTTCATCACTTTGCAGCTGCTTCGGCACCTGTTTCAATGGTTGCGGTCTCTGTTTCGGCTCCGGTCGCAAACTCAATTCGTTCAGTACTTGTACGACCATTTTCTGTATGCCCTTTAGCATAGCCATCACTTTCGTCCTTTCGGAGCTGACATCCTCTTTCCCTACAGCGTTTACTTCCACAAGGTTCCATTGCCGACAATCTCGTGTCATATGCCCTGGTTTGTTGCAACGGTAACATCGAATACCTCCGTTAGGCTTTACACCTCCTTGTCGATTTTCCTGTTTTCCTGGGAAACTTGTCTTGGTCATTAGTTGAGTAAACATCTTATGTAAATCATTGAGTTTGGTGTCTAAATCTGTTTCTTCTGATTGGGACAGAGACAGCTCGTACTCTGTGCCATGAGGAATACATATAGGCGGCCTCTACCTCAAGTGCATGGATCAATGCTTCGCTACTAGTCTTATGCCGAGATAGTCTAAGGATTCGCCTGATCTCCTCGTTTTTTATGCCACCAATAAACGCGTGAACTGCCAATTGCTCCTGGAACTGCCTTGGTGCATTCGGGTAAGCCAAGTGTGCCAGCCTCTCTACTGCAGCCTCAAATTCTTGTAAACTGTCTCCAGTTTTCTGTATACGTGATTTCAGCGGAGTCCGATATTGTTGAGTAAAGTGTTAGTCTCCATATATTAAGTCTAATGCAGCTTCTAAAACTTTAAAATCTTTTTGCTGCGCCACTGGGATTGTCTCCAACAATTGTAAAGCTTGCCCTCTCAATGCTAGAACTAATGCCATAGCCTTCTCTTCATCACTCCAATTGTTAGCACAAGCAGCTGCCTCAAGTTGACGTTTGTATGTTGAAAGAAGTTTGTCCATCAAAGGAGTGAGGTTGTAATCGAGGACATGATGACATTACTAACTGGCCCCCTTTTTCCCTCAGCTGCCGTTTAAGTCGTTCTATTTTTCCTTCAACTACGCGAAATTTTACTTCCATATCACCAACGTCTTCACTTACATCTTCTTCGACTATATTTACTTTCCCTTCGATGCCAGTAACTTTTCCCTTAATGTCACTAACTTCAGCCTTCGTGTTGCCCATATCCTCTTTAATTTCACTTTTGAGGTCTCCAGTGGCCGAAAAGATAGCGTCTTGTTGCACCTGTATAACTTTCCTTAATTCTTCCTGGCGCGTCATTTCTTCCTATTTTTCTTCATGAAGTCTTATTTCCAAGTTCTTCATGATTTCCTTTAATTCATCTTTGTCATCTTTACATCGTCGTTCTTGATCTTGTTTCTCTTCTAGACGTTTTCTTTATTTTTCTTTTTTGCGTCTCTCTTGTTCTTCTTTTTCTTCTCGGCGTCGTTTCTCTTGTTCTTCTTTCTGGTCTAGCATTATTTTTCTAAATTCCTCGAACATGTCTTGCATTTGCTTTTCGGCAGCCATGCTTCTTATTTCCATCTAAAAAGTTCTTAAAACAGCACTAACAAGTCTTATTAATAGTCTATATCAAGTATAAGTCAAATATTTCTACAAAATATAATGTTCTAGAAATTTTCTCAAAATGTCCTAAATAGGTCTTATTCGATGTCTGCATCGCTTTCCAGTTGACAGAATTCAGCTAACTGCACTAGTTTCCAAATAGAAGGTTCTGGAAATTTTCTGAAAATGTCACAAATAAGTCTTGCCTAATGTCTATATCATTTTCCAGTTTAAAGCACTTCAATATCTGCAGTGGTTTCTAAATAGAACATTCTTGAACTTCCTCGAAATCTTCAGAAATTCTGTTACAATAACGCCTCTGACACCAATTGTTACGTGTTTACAATCTCCAGTAAACACTCTATATGTAGGTTCAATAAATTGCAACAAAATCTTTCATAAACCATTGATTTATTAGTCACTTAATTACTTACAATAATTAAGTTTTATACACATTAGTACGCACTAATTACAAGTTCCATCTAGTATAGTCTCACTACTATAATTCACAATTTATTACTGTTCTTATTCCATCTTATCACTTGCCTGTCTAATATAAAACTGTTCCCAGTGTGGTTGAATCCACTGTATATATACCGACGTCGAATATACTCGTTCCTTCTAGAATCATCCAGTGTTTCAGCGGCGCCTCCGGCGCTTTCTCGCACGTTCCATGAAGAAGTGGCGTAGGCGTGCACAATAACAGTTTATAATAATTTTGCCTATATGTTAAAACATTCAGTAAGTAAGAATGTTTGTATTAATGCAGAAAATTTGGGTAATTTGAGTAGTTTGTATTGGTTAATATTGATTTTTTATACTTTGTACTCTTTATGGCACGTTCAGATAAAAAAAGGTCGATATAAAGAAAGATGAAAACTAGGTATACTAAACTGAATTTGTGGTCGATTCCTTGTGAAATATCTTAACAATAATTGTTTTGAAATAATTGTTTAGAGATATTGTTTTTAGATGTGTGTACTATGTTTAAAATTCTCTACAAATGTTTCGACTTTTTAGGAGAGTACAGAGTGTATACAGAGGTAGTTTTGTCTTGCGTAGTGGATATACCATCCTTCGAATGGATGTCAAGCTGTTGGTCTCTTGGATAGTTTCACGGATACATGGATAATCAAGTCATAATTATATTATTATGATCACTTTTAAGAAACCTAACGAGGTTTCAAACAAAAATAAAACATATTTGCAAGTTTTAAGCATTTTATATTACTATTGTGGGAAAGCACCCCTTCTCCCAGGGGTGTTTTTGCGTTTATTTAATTTAGGGTGGATAGTTTTCGTTGACATGTACTGTATACTTATACGTAACGATTTAGCCAAATAATTATTGGCTAGAAAGCCCAATACGCACATCATTATACAGTAGGTACACTATTATAATGCATCTATTTATATAACAACTATCCACCAAAAACCATATTTAAGTTTGTTATAATTCTAATGATGTTTTTTTACAGGGTTATTTGGAAAGTATTCTAAATGCGATTGTAGATGATGGCTGCAATGTATTTGGCTATACTGCTTGGAGTTTCTTAGACGATTTCGAATGGACAGCTGGATATTTGTTAGTATTTACACCAGTTTATAGTTTTAGATTAAATATGCCATCAGCCCTTCCTTTCCTTTTATCTTTCATGTTAGACAACATATCAGTTTTGATCCATATTAATATTTTCGTTTACTAGGAGTATATTACATACGATTTACTATTTTCTGATTTAATTTGAGAAAAAAGTTCCGTCAGAAATGAAATATGTATTAGTGATCTTTATTATTTTGCTGTAATTTTACTTGAATACTTTTTAAAGATGTTCTAGTTAAGTATTAAGTCTTATTTCAGGGCTAAATTTGGACTCATTCGAATCGATTACAATAACGAAGCTAGGACGAGAACAAGAAAATATTCTTCCTACATATTGGAGCACATAGCTAAGACTAGGCGAGTTGATTGGAACTATAACCCACCTTACCCTACAGCTGCAGAGGCGCAATATTTCAATACGACTTCAGTAGAAGCTGAAGATTGTAAATAAACGATACGTTGAATAAATTATCATAATTGTCTTTACCAGTCTTTTAATCATATCTGGGGTAAGGAGTTAGAGTAAGTTTCTTCTGCTGCGAATACATACATACTATTTGAGACCACATTCAGTCTCATAAATACTAGCTAATTCCATTGTTTTTTTCCGCACACATTCTCAAAGGATTTCATGATTGTCATTTCCTGTTGTTAGTGAAACCACATGAAATCTCATATATGAAATGTATTGTGGACACCATAGCATATCTCACAAAGTACTGGACGTTGGTTCACCGATTATGGCAGTCTTTGTTGACCTAAAAAAACAACTTTTGATACAGCTGATCATAGGCAGCTTCTGGAAGTCCTAGAAAATATTGGATTTAGAGACTTCCCAAATAGATTGATGGGGGACTACCTCAATGAAAGAACACAAAATGTTATAATTCAAAACACATTTAGTGACACTAAAATCGTACAATATGGAGTGCCGCAAGGCACAGTAATAGGACCTATATTGTTCACTGTATATTTAAATGATTTGTTTATGCAGATCAGTAACGAGAATGTACGTCTTATGTTTCTGGATTACTAGATTATACAAATAAAGAGGATAATAGCTCATGTATATGTCACAATGTTAAACTACAAAACGTTTGCTCAATGCAGAGTGCTCAAAAACAAAAACTATCACACAAAAAAGATACTACTTTTTAAGCTCTAAGTTTATAATATTATACCACCAAACATGAAGCTGATAAACTCATAAAAGTTATTCAAATTCAAATCGAACAGTACGAACTGGATTAAAAGTAAAAGTCGCATTGAAATGCAACTTAATTGACCTAAAAAACATATAGCTCTACAATGTGTTGAATATGGGAACTAAAACATATCCATTTTGTGTACAAAAGTAACCTTTTACATGTTATTAGTTTTAAGCGTTTTTTTGAAAATCATTAACATGCTCTGCTTTTTGTTTTCAAAGTTAACATTACTTCTCCACTTATACTAATTTTAATGACATTTATTACTCATTCCATGACATTAAATTTTGGCATTCCATACGGCTGTGTGTTGCCATTAGCAAGTAAAAAGTAAAAGTACTCTTTCTTTCGCTCGAGCGGACTCTTTTATTTCCGTTACTAATGGCAACGCACAGCTAAATTTTTATCTTTTTTTCATAGCTAATCGACGTTTAAAAGAAAAATAACATGTCTTATTCGGAGTAAAAGCCATTTTTGTGACTCGTTTATAATTGCAAACCTACAGACTCGTCACAAAAGTATCACTTTTACTCCTAATAAAACAATATACTATATACGATTTATAGTCTTTATTTAGATTTTACACGTAACATTAATTTGTTTACATAAATATTTAGCACAAAATTATACATGTAAATTTCCTCTCCTTCTTTCTTTCTGATTGAAGTCCGGAAATGTGGTTTTATACATACTATTTTTTTCTGAAACCGTAATGAATATTATTTTGAGTTGGTTTGTAATATATATTTATATTTATTGTTTAAAATGAAAAAAACCAGTAGAGAAAAGATGCTTTCCCGGCTTAGCTCGAAAAAATAATTTTTTAGTTCTGTTTTCTAATGGTTGCTTAGCAACAGATAAAATATACTAGAATAGGATATTTTCGGATCTGAAATTGCGCCGAGAAAGTAGACATTCTTTAACTTGCAATTATATGTAATGCAACTTTAAATTTGCAAATATGTATAATTGCAATTTTAAACTTGCAATTATCCATAGTTGCAACTCCAGAATATTCATAGAATGTCTATGGAGTGCAGAGTAAATATGTTTGTATTTTCTGATATTTATCCCGAAAATGTAAGAATATATCAGCATCATCTTGATGACCGAGGATTTATTTTGAATATTCTGTGTGGTGGTTTGAATTTTGTTAACAGACTTTATTTAATAACCCAATTACAACAATGTCTACAATGCCTCAGAGCATCTGTAAATGCTAACAAAAATGCCAAGGATTACGAAGATGAAACAAGTTTTTCTGATGATGAATAAAGCTTTTACGTCTCTTTCAAGACAACAGTTTCAAGACGTTTATGAATTTTGTGATATAAGGTGACAATAGAATATATACAACAAAGAAACATCTACTCACTTTTCTCGCTAAATTGGGTCATGGTGTATCAAACGACTTTTTAAAAATACTTTTTAAATATCCTATTCGTCAAGCAACTAGTCTTATTATTTCCAACGTACGCAAACAACATCAGCTTCAACGCAATCACTGAGGAACATTACATTGCGGGGCAAGTTTCCCAGTTTACGAGTAAACTATATAACCCTGAACCAAATACTCTACGGGCCATTGTTTTAATAGATTGCACTTATAACAAAATTGAGAAAAGCAGTAATTTTCGAATTGTTCGTCAATCATATTTATACCACAAAATGGGACATTTAGTCAAAGCAGAACAATGGTTGCTCCAGATAGATACATCCTAGTAATTAATGGGCCCTATTTTTCGGATTCTCGAAATAACGATGCTTCTATATTGAATCATGAACTTCGAAATGACGTTAATGGAATGAGAGCATGGTCCCAGGAAGGGGATATTGAGGTCGTAGATAGGGGTTATCGAGACTCTACTTCTTTATTTTGAGACCTTGGCATTAACTTTCACATGCCACCTCTCCTTGCTCGAGGTCAACAACAACAGGTTTCTACTGCCGAAGCAAATATAGCGCGTTTAATAACGAAAACGAGATGGATCGTTGAGTCCCGAAATGGCCATTTCAAATAAATTTTTAAATTTTTTAATGATACGATATCAATAATACATGCTGTTCATTTACTTGACTTTTAATGCATTGCGGGTGCATTAATTAATAGATTTCATCCTTTAATAAATACGTATGTAGCTCAAAACCTAGCTACACAAATGCTGGAAAAATCGCAAGAGGTAAATATAGTGCAGGCACGTGTTGAAGCCGAAAATCTTCTATTGAGAAACGGCAACTAGGTTCTACTCAATCATATGCATGTCCCTGAATTTTCCCATTTAACTTTGGAATATTTAAAAGACTTAACAGGTATTTATCATGTTCAATTATCAGCGGAATATATTCAAGCTAAACTTCAAGGAGAAGAAGTAAACAAAGTAGAAGTTGATGAATTCATTGAAGAATCCAATTTCCAATGATTTCGAATTATATGTTGTGGGTATCTATAATGACGAAGAACCCTCGAAGATCCTCCGATACTAGGTTACTACTGTATTTGTCAGTCGGGTGCCAGGACATTAGGCATTTGTGCACACGTAGCAAAAGTGTTTTGCGGTTCCTTGGATACGCAAGATATGAGCCAAATATTCATTATATCTATCTACAACCCTTCTTAATGGTATTGTTGATGCGACAAACAGATTACCACCAGAAAACATCGACCCTGGCCCTAAAATAGTGGAGACTGAGTGAGAAACGGCACGACATGTTTCCTTTAAATAAATACACCACAGGTAATGACGACCCCCTTTATCCCGGAAGGCTTTAGAAGAGCCTTGTGTGGGAGGGGGCTACACATTTAGAGACAAGGGACACACCAATATTCGTGTATAGTGGAAAATCCCTCTCACAGTATTTTCCACTGCCACGACCGGGGATTGAACCCGGAACTTTTGGGTGAGAGGCAAATGCGCTCACCTCTCGACCATCAGTCATACAGTCGTATAATGCTATTTAAAATTCTTAGTTATTTTTCTTACACTTCATTATTAGTTTTTGCTATCAAGAACGTTGATTATTTTCTTTAAACAGCCCTGTTGGAAAAAGACACTATTAGTTTAATATAACTTTTTTAGTTATAACTGTAATAATATTATAATTATTATTATTATAACTTATTTTATTTAACGTCAATTTTTGATAATAATTTGGACAAAAAAATACATAGTATCTGCGTCCACAGGTTGTAGGTTTTCAGCTAGTTTCGTTATATTCAGTGTTATTCATTAATTTATTAAAATCAATATTTCGACCACTAGGAATATAGTACATTGGATACCACTATAAAAAAAAACGCGTCGGGAACTCTACCCCTGTGGTAATGAGGGAACAAGTTTACTCTTTGAATTACTTCTAAGTTAATTGCATATTGTAGTTTATTAAATCTGCATCACAAGGATACCTATAGCAATGTTAGTGGAAACCGAGTTTAATGCCGTCTCGTCCGATGTACCCTCCATTTTCCGCGCATTGTTAAAATACCTTGAATACTATAGTCATTTTAGTTATAGTCAGTATGTTAAAGTTTATTTCATATTAACGTCACTGTCCACTATTTAACCGAAAACTCGTATTCGGTGATGATTAGATATAAACAAGCTTTACTCCCTAGGCTTACGTACCTACATGGTATTTTTCGCTTTAAATCTCGAGAACCAGCCATAGTAAGATTTTGAATTTTTGGTACTCTATTAACGTATACACAATAAATACCATTTGAAAGAATTACGGAAATTAAGGGACGAAATTCTGAATTACAGAACGATTAAAAAAAAAGTTTTTCAGCATTTTTCTTGTATTTTATCTTTTGTATCATCCTGTGGACCCCAAATTATATATATTTGGAGTCAGCTGTCAATGGACAACAATATATATTAAAATATACATGTCGTCTCATTAGAATGAGTCACACGTGTTTCCATGTTTTTGACTCACAATGTATAAAATATACAATTGGGAATTTCAGTAATTATGAAACAGGACATTTCATTTCAAAAATAATTTTCTCAAAATTTTGTTGTTTAAGCATAAACACATCGATTTTAAAAATTCACTTCGTGTTATTGGTGGCTCACCCTGTATATAAGCGCATATTTTTATCACAATATATTATCTGACGTTACAGGAATGATAAAAAAAAAAATTAATCGAATGCTTCAACTGCCATGAATATATTTTATAAAATTAGCCACTTTTTAACTTTAATATCCTATATTTCAAGTACTAGTCATAGGATTAGATTGGGCCCATATTGCTAATCAGGAGATCGAGATCTATAACATACTAAAAATTCAGAAAATTTTACCTAGAGCCATTGTATATAAGAAAAAGTGCGGAATCCTTCATCTCCTTATAATATTATCTTAATCAATATTTAATTTCATTCTGTTCGAAATAAATCAGCATACAGAATAAATAGCGAACCACCATAAACCAGTTTTATTCCGTTCCAGAGCCGGATGTACGGCGGGCAACCGGGGTGGAAGCTGCGGAGCCCCCACACATTGAGGGCACACAAACATTGGATTCCAAAATTTTATAACAATATTTTGTTTAATTTTTAAGAAATATATCCAAACAAGGGATGTTTTCATTCTATGTCAATTCTATTCAGAAGTGAAACTTCAAAAATTAGGCCTTGTGACGCCCTTTTTCTCGGACACTCGAACTTTTTTACTTGTTACTCGGACGCCAGTTCAAGTTTTAAGTGGTTGAACAACACTACCCAAAAGTTGTAACGAAGCATTTTTCGTTACGGAAATCTGCATAAGATTTAAGTTTAATGAACTATGTATAATATTTTCTGTTCAACTAAAACCATATTCTATCGCCTTAAGCACACGATAGTATATTAGCAGGCAATATTTACTATTTGAACACCGGGATATATTTATAAATAGAATTATTGTTTATCATTTGAAGTAATTAATTCAATAATTAGTTCTCTGTGGCCGATTAATTCCGTTTCTTTTTCGCAGTTGGTTAGAATAATTATTTGAAACCGATTTCATACATTACAAAAGTCGGAATACTTTATTTATACTAACCAACGCACGTAATAATAATTTACCGGTAGTTTAATAACTTGATATAGCCATCCTCGCTGGCTTGTATTCAATACAGTGGGCCATGCGCGATACTAGAGTACGTGGGACTCCTCGCGGTGCCCCGAGTGGGAATCTGGCTATAAAACTGACCGAAAACTCCTGTAAAATCAGAATGTGTTCCAATTCTTGAAACAACCAGGCGTCTACCAGTGCCCAGGGTCCACCGCTGCGATTGTAAAGAGTAAGAAAACTTATAGATATTTGGCTAGTGCATGTATTATTCCGTATTTATTCTGATTGAAATTTTTATCCTGTTTGAATATTTTTGGTATTTATTTCATATTTACTGACTGATAATTTTTAACTTTGTCACCGGAATTTTATGCATATTTTCTGATTGAAATTTTTACGCGGTTTAAATATTCTTGGTATTTATTTCATTGTAAAACTTAGTCACCGGGATTTTATTGCTTATATTCTGATTGAAATTTTTACGCTACTTAAATACTCTACTATTTATTTCATATTTACTGATTGCCGTTTTGATACTTAGCATATTAAATTTCACTGTTTATTTTCCGATACCAAGCACTAGCCAAATTTCCGGTCTGTTTGATAACCTGTTGAAATACTGTATTCTGTTTGCTTCACATTTTCTGGTATCCGTATACTGACTGTCCGCTTAACAACCGTTTTTTTTATAAACTCGCTAAATTCACCGCTTCTACGCTTTTGCCGCTAACGTTACCACATTACTTGCTACTCTCCCTCTACTATTATTGCTTATATATATATATCTGTACATGAATTTGTGTTAATTGTGATTTTTCTGTTTATTTAGGACTGTAACCACAGGTTTACTGTAATATATACTTAATTATTATCTGCGTTTTACTGTTGTGTTTGTGAAAGTCTATTTTTCCTTATTGACCCACTGGAATTAACTGATTCTTCACTGAGCTGCTTAGTCTCGCTCATTCGACTTGTGGGTAGTGTTGTTCAAACACTTTAAATTTGAACTGGCGCCCGAGTACTGAATAAAGCTCGAGTGTCAAAGTGAGAGCCTTAGTTCTCGCACCGTACGAGGAAAAGAGCGTCACAAAGTCGATAACTGAGACTGAGCAGCTCAGTGAAGATACAGTCAATTCCAATGGGTCAATAAGGGAACTTAGACTTTTACAGACAATTTCATAATATTCAAGTATATTACAGTAATCCTATGGTTAACAGTCCTGAATAAAACAGAAAATCAAAATTAACACAAATGTATATACACAGGTTTACGCAGTAGAGGGAGAGTAGCAAGCAATAAAACAATATTAGCGGCAAAAGCGTATAGGCGGTGAATTTAGAGAGTTTATAAAAAAACGGTTGTTAAGCAGACAGTCAGTGTACGGATACCGCAAAAAGCGAAGCAAACAGAATACATTATTACAACAGGTTATCAAACAGATCGGAAATTTGACTAGTGCTTGGTATCGGAAAATAAACAGTGAAATTTACAAGCTAAGTATAAAAATTTCAGTCAGTAAATATAAAATAAAATAAATACTAATAATATTCAAACAGTGTGAAGAAATAAATATAATATGAGACAGACCTGAAACTTGGCTAGTATTTCTAGATGTGAAATGCGACAGTAAGCTAAGTATTAAGTAATGGGCAGTTGTTGAGAATTTAATCTAGATAGTTTTACTCCCTGACTCAATAAAATTACTAGCCCTTAACGAACAGTGTTGTGGCTAAAGGTAACTTGGGTTGAGAAGGGTACACCAGCCGAACTATTAAAGTACTTGTTCAGGTGTAAAGGAGTGACACCAGCCGACTTTTAAAGTACTTGATCAGGTGCCTGGGGAGAAGGCACCAGCTGACTTTTAAAGTTCTTGATCAGGTGTCGTAGCGGAAGGAAGCCACAAAATAAACAAGTTATTATAAGTATCTAATTTAAGTTAAATATCAGAAAATTGTCAATCAGTTTAAGAGAAAATAAAATTTAATAAAAGCAATCTATGATTGTATTAGCCAACTAACAAAGTCTCAATTCAAACAGTTAAGTATAAAAATTTCAATCAGAAAATATGAAATAATTATGAAGAATATTCAAACAGTGTAAAAAATTCAATCAGAATAAAGGCAGTAAAATTTCGGTAACTAAGTAGAAAATTATCAATCAGTAGTATGACATAAATACCAAGAATATTCAGACAGGATAAAAATTTCAATTAGTAAAATACGGAATAATAAATGCACTAGCCAAATATGTATATCAATAAAAGTGTTCTTACTCTTTCCTGGTTCGCGCTGGGCAGATTAGACATCTGGTAGCTTCGAGAATTAGAACAAATTTTGATTTTTCAGGTCTTTACGGTCAGTTTTATAGCCAGATTCCCACTCAGGGTATCGCGAGGAACCCCACGTGCTTTAGTAACTCGCATGGCCCACTGTATTGAATACAAGCCAGCGAGGACGGCTATATTAAGTTATTAAACGTTCTGGTAAATTATTATTATTATTACGTGCGTTGGTTAGTATAAATAAAGTATTCTGACTTTTGTAATGTATGAAATCGGTTTCAAATAATTATTCTAACCAACTACGAAAAAGAAACAGATTTAATCGGCCACAGACAACTAATTCTGTTTACAAATATTTGCCGCTTTAGATAAATATTCAGGTATTCAAATAGTGAATATTTTCGAATAATATACAGTAAATCGCTTAAGGCGGTACAGAAAATAAGAAACATATTTATATAGAGTACAATTAAATATAAATTTTATGCAGATTTCCGTAACGAAAAATGCTTCGTTACAGCCTCTTGCAAAATTCAATAGCGGTAAATTTCAATGTTTATTTATTAGGTACGGGGCGAAATGTCAGCAAGACACAGGGCAAAATATTAGCAAATCTATCAACTGTTCCCTATTAACTGTTCCCCATTGCTTATCACCCGTCAGAAAGTAATACGTATATTTTTAAAATTACAAAAAATAGTATGTGGAAATTTGTTTTGTAAATGTAAAAATAAAATTATCGAAAGATATTTATTGATTGAAAGGACCACTTTCTTCATTGCCCGGGCCCCCACACCCTTGCATCCGGTCCTGTTCCGTTCCATGTTCGATGTTCCGCGTTATTTTTGGTGAGTGTTTACAAGGTGAATGTCTCTGGCAAGCGATTTAATCTTTACCCACGCCACTGCCGTTGATATATTTAAATAATTATACTATATAAGTAAATGATAAGGAACAAGTTTGAAGTGTTCCAACAATTCATTTCGTAATTGAATCGGTGTGTGTTATGCTTGAAGATGCCGCTGGAAGATGATAATTACGTAGTACATGGTCCAGAATCGGCCGTGCCCCTCTCCCAAAACACGTTAGGAAAGGAAATCTTTGAAAGTTTGCTATCACATCCACCTGATCATGTGGCCATGGTACGTATCTAATATAATAGAAGTGCTAATTCACAATTAATAAGCATTATTTATTTATTTTCGTTCAAGGTCATGCGATTTAAAACGTTTTATTTGACAATAGCTTTGATTTTTACAGCATCGTTGTAATTAAATAATAAAATTACCATTTATTATCAGTGGTGTAGCTAGCTTTTGGGGCACTTTCACAAAAGAAAAAAATAAGGAAACTTTGATATTAGTAACTATAGTGCATAGTAATTAGATTTTTAGTTCCAAAAAAAATTTTCACATGCCGAAATTTTGAGAAGATGTTCTTCAATGTAAAAGACATAATTATTAAAAAAGTACTTTCTTTATCGAGAGAAAATTACCTTTGTTTGATTTTTTTATCACTGAAGTTAAAATAGATGGCAAGTCATTTTGAACTTCAAACCATAGTTTCAAATCATTCCACATTGATTAAAACCAAATACTTAACCACGCATGTAACTAGCCAAAGTAAGTAGATTTTTAAGCAGACCTAGATAGATAGATAGATAATTTATTGGTGTTTGTAACAAGAATGTTTTACACACGTCAGATATACAATGTAAATAATAATATACATTCTATCGGAATAATGTACAATTAAAACTAAATATAAATATAAAACAGAAAACATTCAATAAATAAAATAAATAAATAAAAACATATTAAAAAATTACAGTTAAATGGTATCAGGTATCGTCATTTTTTGAAATCCAGATTTGAGCTTTGACACAATTGTTGTCCTATACAAGATGTACATTTCGAGGTAATCAACTTAAATTTAATTAACAAACTGAGACAACGGCAGCACTCCATCCCCCCCCCCCCCCCCCCAACTGGAGCCCTCCCGATATTTTGTTTCGTCTTGAGGATACCGAAAATTGTTATGAAAAAGATGTTCAGAATCTTATTTTGAGCGCCAGTACCAAATTTCATTACGAAATTCGCATTTCTTATTTTTCCACACGCGGTTACAATTTAATAGGCTGCTGATCGACTATTCTTCTCAGCTCGAGAATGCTGATTTCGTGACAGCTCATCTTATTTTAGCACAAAGTTCTTCTAGATTTGTGGGCCTTGTTTTGCAAACTTTATTCTTCACTGTTCCCCAGAAATAAAAATCTAGTGATGTCATATCGGGGGACCTAGGATAGATTATAGAATTATGAATTGACGCACCATCTAGCTGGAGACAGTGTCGGACTGGGTGGCGTTGCGCCCACCCCCCCCCCGGACTTATTACGTAGCTCAGCTCGTTACCACAGCGTGACGGTGATGTTTAAGAAATTCTTGGATAAAAATCGGTAAATTTTAAAATTCATTTTTTTTATTCATAGCTATCTGAATTATTATTTGTATGTACATATCTATTATTACAAATTAAAAACACAATCAAAAAAACGAGATAGTGGTAAGTTAGTGACATAATTAATCACATACTGTTTGATTATTTGTTTGTTTATATGTCGTCGGTAATTTGCGTTATAAAGTGTTGTTATTTATTGAATTAAATCGATATTTTTTGTATATACATAATAGGTATAAGTAGGTATGGAAAGGATTGGGCAGATGTATTTTTTTTTCTTCCAGCATAAGTTATAGACATATACAAGGTAATCAAAACTGTGGAACCTTGTTGGGTATTTACTTTTCCCACAATTTTAGTTAAATTTTCCAATTTGCTTGTGGATTTTATGCGAATCATTTCAGTTTGCGCTTATAATTTAAAAACATAGAGTTTACCATCATTACCTCGCTACATTTTTTAAATCTAATTACTCCGTTTCCTTGACCTCTGATACATCGCCTGGTATTAAGTGACATTTTTTTTTTTGTTGTTGTCGTTGCTAACAGCTATCGCACTTTAACTTATTTAAGCGTTTTGTATATATAGTATATTCAGTAATATTAAATATTATTCATCATCAAAAAAAAAAAAGAAAAAAAAAATTCGTAAACATTTTATCGAATATTAGACTATATATTTCTTTTTAGTAGCATTGGTGACTATCAATCATTAGTAATAACAAAATATTATTGCGGCATATATTTATATATTTACTCACTTTTGCTAATATACTCAGGCTCAATACTTAGTGCATATACCATTGTTGCGTATGTTTATTTATTTATTGTCCATAATATTGATCAAATAAATCATAATTGCCCATCATATATTCATTCAAATTTATTTTAACCGGAGGTTAATTATTTGAATGTACATATTGGTCATACATATTTAGAAATAATAATAATGATAATAGGGTAAGCTTATATTTGGGTACGCATATATCATTTGCTTTTGCGTCTATTTTTTGTATATATATTTTTTTGTTTACTCTACAATGGATCCCCAACACTTAAAACGAGATGAACTCGGATGTGAGGTATTTTGGAGTTTGGAGCGGAAACAATAAGGTCTATGTGTCGTTTATTAAGAGATACACTGAAAAATGAAACTATTGGTAAAATTATAAACCATGAATCATTCAGTTCTTCAGTTACCAATTAAGTTGGATAATACTATTAGATTAGTTAAGGCTTTGGTAGTTTTAGGTATAAGTGATAGTATAATTTTTGGAGTGGATTTTTGGAGGGATATGAATATTATACCCTCATTAGTTAATAATTCATACACTGTTGATGAATCAACGCAGATATATTCTATGGTAAATCAGGAAACTTTAACGGCTGAGCAAGCATTAGATTTGGAAAAACTGACTATCAACTTTTTCAATAGACAAATTAAGACTTTAGGTTGTGCGAAAAATGTACGTCATACTATAGATATAGGAGATGCGTCTCCTATAAAACAAAGATACTATCCAGTTTCTCCTTATATGCAAAGAATTATTAACGACGAAGTAGATAATATATTAAAGTTGGGTGTTATTGAACCATCTAACTCACCTTGGTCTTCTCCAGTTGTTGTGGTTAAGAAATCGAGAATATCGTTTCTGTGTAGATTTTCGAAAGGTCAATCAGGTTACAAAACGTGATGCTTATCCCCTTCCTTACATAAATATGATATTAGATAGGTTAAGAGGTGCTTCAGTATTATCTTCTATTGATTTAAAAAGCGCTTATTGGCAAGTACCGCTTGATGATAGTTCCAAAAAAAAAGACAGCGGTTACGGTTCCTGGGCGAGGACTCTTATCATTTTAACAGGATGCCTTTTGGTCTTCAGAACGTTCCTACTTGTTTTCAGCGATTAGTAGATAGTTTGGGTGCAGATTTAGAGCCGTTTGTGTTTGTATATCTTGATGATATTATTGTGGCCACCCCAAATTTTTCTACAAATCTTGAAGTGTTAGGTAAAATTTTTGAGAGACTTTTAGATGCAGGGTTGGCTGTAAACAAGGAGAAGTGCGAATTTGTCAGGAATCAGTTAAAGTATTTAGGGTATATTGTTGATAAACATGGTTTGAGACCTGATCCTGGAAAAATTGAGTCTATGGTTAACTATCCAACTCCGAAGGCAGCTAAGGAGGTTCGTAGATTCATTGGTTTAATATCTTGGTATCGTAGGTTTGTGAAAACTTTTGCAATGCGAATATCTCCGTTGACCCGTCTAACAAGGAAGAATCAAGCTTTTATTTGGGATGATTCCGCTGAAAAAGCATTTTTGCACATAAAGCAATGTTTAATTTCAGCACCGATTTTAACATGTCCTGATTTTTCTCGTCCTTCTACAATTCAGACCGATGCTTCATTGGTAGGTCTTGGTTGTGTGCTCACGCAAGAATTTCCAGAGGGAGAGAAGGTCATTGCTTACGCAAGTCGTTCTTTAACTGCACAGGAGTCGAAGTACAGCACGACCGAATTAGAATGTTTATCCTTGATTTATGGCGTAGAGAAATTTAGACCGTATATAGAGGGTGTCCATTTCACTGTTATTACAGACCATTATAGTTTAAAATGGTCACATAATTTGAAAAATCCTATGACTTCACGGTAGTTCATAGAAAAGGTACAATGCACGCTGTTCCCGATGCGTTATCAAGAGCTGTTTGTTTCATAAATGTCACGAACGAAGATCACGATAAGTAGTATTCTAATTTGTTACAGAATATTCGCGAAAAACCATACAGGTATCCAACATTTAAAATTGAGAATAACAAAATTTATAAATTAGTTATTTCTGGTTATCAACAATATCAGAGTGAGTATGATTGGAAAATTGTAATTCCTAAAAAATTGCGACGTGCTGTTCTCCTGGAAAATCTTAATGATGCTTCAGCAGGACATTTAGGTTTCTTCAAAACCTTGAAAAGAATTGCGGCTACGTATTATTGGCCCCGAATGTCAAATGATATCGCTCGTTATGTGAGAGACTGTGAAGTTTGTAAATCTCAAAAACCAGAACAAAAAGTTTCCTATGGTGTTATGAGACCTCGTGTAATTAATTATCCTTGGCAATGTATATGTACGGATTTAATTGGTCCGCTGCCGATGTCGAAAAAGCGAAATCGTTTTGTTTTAGTTGTTCATGATACTTTTACTAAATATTCCTTACTGTTGCAAGATGTTTTTCTCATTTATGGTGTTCCCCAACGAATAATTTGTGATAATGGTAGACAATATGTTAGTAAGCAATTTAGCAAAATGGTAAAAACGTAAGATTGCGAATTTGTATATAATGCAGCCTATCATCCCCAAGCAAACCCTTGTGATAGAGTTAATAAAACTCTTAAAGCTATGATTAGGTGTCATATTAAAGAAAATCAGAGAGATTGGGATGAGAATTTGTCTAAATTAGGATTTGTACTTCGTACCGCGGCTCATGAAATTACAGGGTATAGTCCTGCTTACTTAAATTTTGGTAGAAATCCATTTATTTCAGGTAAAATGTATAGAGATTTTCAAAATATACAAGGTAAAGCATCATTACAATTTACAGAAAGACATCATTTGGGCGAGCATGTTAAAATTTTAAGGGATATTTGTATCAAGGTCAGAGATCGCTTGCAGAAAAGTTATGAACAAAATTCTGACAGATATAATTTAAGACATAGACCAACGTCGTTAGAAGTAGGACAGATTGTCTGGAAGAAAAATTATACATTGTCTGATGCCGCCAACTATTATTCCTCGAAGTTAGCTCCAAAATTTATTAAGTGTAGGGTTAGGCGTAAAATTAGTACCAATGTGTATGAACTTGAATCTATTGATGACAAACAATCAATCGGTTCTTGGCATATTAAGGATTTAAAGTAGATTAAAAAAGAAAAAAAAGTTGCCTTTTCTTTTGTTGAAGTAAGGGAAGAATGATACGAATATTAAAAATCCGAGTATTATAAGGTAAAATCTATGAGTGTGTATCCACCTTAACATTCAAATTTCATTCAACGGGTAAGAATGTTTTGCAGAGGAGGAAAAAACGGACATCGTTCGATCCGTTCACAGTAGAAGTTAGAAATTAGTATTCGTCTTTCTTGGTTAGTTGTGCCCAGTGACTTTAAAACAAATTTCATTTTCTTAGTTACCTACCTCTAAGTTTAAGTCGCATAGGAGACGTAAAATATTTATTGAAGTTTTTTTGTGTTTTACACCTTTAACCGTAATATTACGGATGGTTTTTTTGGGACACATTGAAGCATAAAACGTCTCGGCAATAAGGGCTCTGTGCTAGAGGCGTTTTATTTTGTACCTCTGCTCCGCCATTTCGTTTTGTTTGGAGTTGGATATACTTTATCGTTTGGCCGCTCTGCAGAGTTGCAGTTTACACCATTCTGGAATACTTTTGGTCTCTTACTTCAACAGGAAGTTGGCATATTCTACACGGGGATCTCAACTCTTGACGACTCCACTGCACCGGCAAAATAACACCCGTCGCTGGATAAGATTGAGTACCCTCCTCGTGGGAATTTATTATCTTGATAGTTGCCATTTGTACATAATTATCTTTCTTATTATTAATTTTAATAGTTCCATGCCAAAGCCCCAAATATTTAACGTAATTATCTTTACTTAAAAATGCCCTGCCGAAACCACCTACCAACAAATAACCACAGGTGTTTTGTTAGATCATATATATGTATATTGAATTTCTTATTCGTAAATTACGTTTTTTGTACTTTCTTAACCAAATTTACTAATTAGAATAAACAGAATATATACACATCTCTCTCTCTCTCTTTTCTTTAATTTTAAAATTATTTGGTTAATACCTCCAAGGGAGACAGTTTAGTAATTTTATGTCTCGATAGACAAATTCGTGTGTATAGGGATAGAAAAAAGATTAAATTACTTGGCGCCCCTTTAAAAGAAAAACTATGTCCCACGCCCTATCACAACCGGTGAGCCAAGCCTAGGGCCTATACATACTCTGTTATCGTATATTCTAGCCGAATACACGTAACACCAAAGCACACTCTTCAATAAATATATTTTGTTTCATTAAAGAATTTATTGAAATGTTTAACGGCACTTTTCTTGAAAACGGTTGGAGTTATCAAGTTCTACCAAGTGTATGCTTTTACACGTGGAAATGACGCCCTCATCTGATTTTCTGGTCAGAAGTACTACAACGTTTCGTCAAAAAGTAACATAAAAAAAATTCATCACCAGATACAGGTCCTGCGGCGCCCTCTATGATCTAACGTGATGTAATACATAAATTATTGTTTCTTAGAATATAAAAAGTTCCTCTAGCAAATTTGGCGAAGATCAGTCAAGAGGCTGTTGAGTTATTGCAAAAAAAAACAAAAAAATAATTTGAACTTTGACACCCTGTATCTTTTTCCACAGGAACATTTTACTAGAGCATATTTGGTTATACCTTCATATTTTGGCCCAAAGAATCTACCCCTGAACTATGGCCTATTATTAATTATCCACCGTGTATACTGTAGTTTACCCACCTTGGGTAGAGACAAGTTGAAACAATTGCAGAACATCTGAAAAACGAGATGGTGGATCAAAGACAAAGCCTTCATCCATCATCATGGAGAAAACTAGATATGTTGCGCTGATAAAGACCATAAGTGCCATATCTTCGAGCACGGAGTTTGAGCCAAAATGATTTCATTTCAAGCACAGGCATTGATTCCTTGTTGAAATTTGAAACTATTATGAATGACTTCTTTCGCATTCAAGAAAATGTTCGATTTATCAACCTCAGCAAGCCAATACCTCCAAACTCCTACACTAGACTAACTTAAATCTTGGGGATTTATCAAAACTTTGGAGAAGAATTTGAGGAAACAAGTAGGTCTTTTTGACATTTTCAGTGCTGCGAGTTTGTTTGCATCCCAAGTTCAGAAATTAATTCAAACTGAAAATATCGATGTTAAAAATACAGACCGCGCTGCCGTAACGGAGAACATCTAGGAGACCGAAAAAATACGATGAGTTATGCAAAGACGAAGTGGGACTACCGTCTGCAGATCCAAAGAGATTCTACTCTATTTACAAAGCCATCATCAACACGGCACTAGTTAAAATAGATGAAAAATGCAACTCCAACGAGCATTTAATGAAGGATGCCACTTGTTTGGATCTGAAAAACTTCGACGAAATTGACAAAAACGTAATTCTAATGCTGCATTGAAACCAATCGCATCAATTGCCAATTTCCATCAAGCACTACGTTCAAAAGAACTGGAATCATTTTCGAAAAGCTTTAATGAACATCCTAAAACTATTTGGGATGAGCATGTTCCACCTAGGCAACAACACACAAATAATTTTGATTCTCAAAATAAGGAAGAAGACGAAGAGCAGGAAGAGATCGGCGAAGATGATTTAGATCAAACAGCAAAGAATGCTATTTGTTTGTCTCGAAGAGATTCGGATGTCTACCGAAGTTACATACCATGTGCACGTAAACTTTTGTCTCAATATAACATGCACATCAGTACGAACTCCAACTTATACGTCGCTTATTTTGTAATTCTCACAATTTCGTTTACGCTACTGCGATAAGAACTGCTGGACCCGTCCACTGCAGGAAACCAAGATGACCCCGGCCAAGGAGATCAACTTCCCAGGATGCCACACCTACAGGATGGACTGGGTAAACAACCATCAGCGACCCGCGAGAGGAGTGGCCCTACTGGTGAAGAAAACCATAGCCCACCATCCGATAGTACTGCCTGAACTAGAAAATATGAATGCCACCGCCGTAGTAGTGTCCACAGCGCGAAATGGCGACATACAAGTGGTCTCATGCTACCAGCCACCCCGCACCACGCTTACCGAGGGGGATCTGGACGCAATCCTGCCCGCCAGGACACAGATCGTCGCAATTGGCGATTTCAACGCCAAATCCCAGCAATGGAACAGCGGCATAATCAACACTCGAGGACGAGAACTGTTGCGGTTCCTGGGACAGCACGCCGGCGAACTGCTGGTGGTAGGACCGGACCAGCCCACCTTCGACAACGGCACACACAGGCCAGACGTACTGGACATGGATCCTAAAGGAGATGACCCTCGAGGCAGAGATCACCACCAGAACGGAGGGATCTACCGAGCACAACCCGATTTTCCTAACCCTAGGAGGACAGGCGGGTGAGGACAACGCCACCTTCACGAAGAGACGAACGGACTGGGAATCGTACCGGCAGCACCTGCACGGAGAACGAGGGATCGTCTACACCAACCAGGAAAAAGCCGAGGCGTTCGCCGACAGCTTAGAACTGCAGTGCAGAGAGAACGAGCTCGATGACGAGGACGAGGACTGGGTGGACGACGTCGAACGCAGAGTACGAAGGATCCGCCGCCTGCCAGATGACGACCACATCCGTCCGACTACCCCCGAGGAAGTCAAGGAAATCCTGAGGAGCCTAAAGCCGAGAAAAGCTCCGGGATGTGACAAGATAGGAAACATCGCTCTCAAAAAGCTACCCAGGAAAGGAGTAGCGGCGCTAGTCAACATCGTAAACGCGATGTTAAGGTTACGGCACTTTCCAGCCAGGTGGAAAAAGGCCGACGTCATTATGATCCCTAAACCAGGGAAAGAACTAATTTTCCCGTCCTCTTACAGGCCCATCAGCCTCCTCCCAGCCATGAGCAAGGTTGCAGAACGGGTCATCTTGAAGAGGCTAACAGAGAAGACAGAAGAGCTGAACATCATCCCGGATGAACAGTTCGCGTACCGAACAGGACATTCCACGGAACTCCAAGTGCTTCGCCTCACCGAGGAGATCACCAAGGGGTTCAACCGGCGTCAAGTCACCGCGGCGCTGTTCCTAGACGTCGCCAAAGTGTTGGACAGGGTCTGGCACGACGGTCTCCTAGCTAAAATGATGAGTATGGGTTACCCCATCGAACTTGTCAAACTAGTGAGATCCTACCTACACTGCAGACAGCTAAGGGTGAAAATCTCGGACCAACTCTCCACTTACAGGACCGTGGAGGCGGGAGTTCCACAGGAATCGGTGCTGTCACCACACCTGTTCGCCATCTACAACTCGGACTTCCCCCGGACCGACCACACAGCCCTAGCCCTGTATGCAGACGACACCGCCCTGATTGCCAGATCCTGGAAGGCCAGAAACGCAACCAGAAAACTCCAGGAAGCGGCCACACTCCTGGAAGAATGGTGCACGAAGTGGAAAGTCGCAGTCAACGCCGACAAGAGCCAAGCCATCCTCTTCAGACGAGTGCGGAAAGAAATTCCCACAGGACACGTCTCCATGAACGGCGAGGACATCCAATGGCACGACACCGTCAAATATCTTGGCGTGGTCATGGACAGAAGCCTAACGTGGAGACAAAACACGGACGCCATCACAGCCAAGGCCCGACGTACGAGAGCCCTCATCTACCCAATGACGGGAAATGGGAGCCCACTCAACTTGAGGAACAAGCTTACGCTTATCAAGACCCTCATCAGGCCGCAGCTGACGTACGCCTCGGTAGCGTGGGGCTACCAGGCGAAGTCCTACATGAAGAGAATCCAGGCAGTGGAGAACATCGCCCTCAGGACGGTAGTTGACGCTCCATGGTACGTGAGAATCGCAGATATCGTCAGAGACCTGGAGTACACCACGGTCACTGAAGTCATCTGGGAACAAGCGAAGAAGCTGTACGCCCAAGCCGAGGAGCATGGGAACCCGCTGATCAGACAGGCCACTGATTACGACCCCGCCGACGCCCCGAGGCACAAGCGACCCAGGGTTCAGCTACTGGTCAACATACCGTCCGACGCCCGTTGTCCTACCTGCTCCGTGGAGACCGAAAGTGCTAAAAGAAACACTTAGGTCTCCACACTCCCGAGCTACACAGCTCATCCTTACCTTTCCGACGATCCGGGGTAGGATATCAATTGATGTCCTACGTACCGGCAGTCAGTCCCAGCCAAAACTTCTTAAACCCAACTCGACTGATGACTACCCCCGAGGGTGACAAGCTGGCGAAGAAAGAAAACATAAAGACAAGAAGAGCGCCAGAAGAGACCTCAGCCAGCGAGGTTCAACAGCCAAGACCAGGGGAGGTCCGCAGAAAATACCACGACACATCTCACATTTGTGAGCTGGGTCTGGTAGAAGTACGCGGGCCCACCTATCACGAAGGCTGGCCCAGGTCTACAGAGATAATCTAGGTGCAAAGAGTAATAGTTCTACTCGGCCCTAGTTATCGAGACCGACATCCAGCCAATGGATATTGGCGCGCGCTGGACTCCTCGATTATCCTAAACACAGACTCTTATCAAGGATGACGAAGATAGTAACTTTCACGAATCAGTTATTGACAATCTAGCGGAAACTTCTCCTATTTTAAAAAATGTTGATTGGCTAGCTTCAGTTATAACTAATTAGAACTTTTTAAATAAATATATGCCTTTGAAAAAAGAAACTTCCAATAACCTTGCTTATTTGATTATTATGATCATTTGGTTTGTTGGATAACCTGATGGTATCTGTTCTGATCATAGGCGGGCGGCGGGTCCTTAAAGTCCTAATACCACCCGGGCCCCTTAGGCCCAGTCCGATACTGGATAGAGAAAGGTCCCCTGTCGCACATGACGAAGAAGATTGTCAATTGCATCCCATAATTCTGTTTGGAAACGCTTAAGTAAACAGTGTGCATCGAGAAGTGAAAGCGTACGGACGTACACCGAGCCATCAGAGTGCACAGTGAAGTGGAAGCCCCACAGACAGTGACGTCGATAGTGTTGAAGAGGAAGTTCACACGTCTTTTTCAAGACACCATTTTCTGTTATTAATCATAACTTTTTCCCATAATAATATAGGTATTCCCTTACAGGAAACCGACAACGACGTTACCGTGGAGGACGGTAACATGGAGTACAGTGAAGACGAAACGTCCCAGAGCGGTAGCTCCCGAGGGGGCCCCCCAACCCCAAGGGACGACAAGGAGACGATAAAACGTCTCACAGAGGAGAACAATGCTCTCAAGAAGAAAATAGACGAGCTCAACGAAAGGTTGGAGCAGATGCAGAGGGAACAGAAGTCCCAGCATGAAGAGCTTCTGCGTGCGATTCGGGGAGAATCGCAAACACGAAAAAGAAAAAATCCGCCCGCTACCAACACGGACTCGGACGAAGAGGCCCCTAAGGCGGCAAAGAAGGTGGCTGAAGAGCCCCTCAAGTGCCCCCCCGAGTCCGAGTCACCTAGACAGAGCAAATCGGGATCCAGAGCCCCCCAGCAGGAGGCTAGCGTCCCCCAACAAGAAACCCGGAAAGAGGAGACCGAGGCCCCTCAAACAAGGACAAGAAGCCAGCGTGTACCCCCGGTAGTGCTGCGAAACAAAGAGACGTGGACAACGGTGAGCCGTCGTTTAACCGAAACCGGTATAAACTTCAACAAGGCCAAAGTTACCGGGGAGGGAATCTCCATCGAGCCCGCGACGTCCGAGGACTATCGGAGGATGACAAGGATGTTCGCAAATGAAAAGAGGGAGTACCACACGTATGCCCTGCCAGAGGAAAGGCAGCTACGTGTGGTCATTCGAGGGATCCCGAGCGGCGTTACCTGCAAAGAGGTGGCAGAAGACCTCCAGGACCAAGGATTCGCACCTACCGCGGTCCAGCGAATGATGTCAAGACGGACAAAACAGGAGGTGCCCCTCATGCTTGTCCTAGTCCCACAGGACCAGGACAAGATACTCCAAGTAACGAGGTGCTGTTCTCTAGTTGTAAGGACTGAGAGACAGCGAGCCAAGGTAGCGGCATCCCAATGCCACCGCTGCCAGTGTTTCGGCCACGGCCAATCCAGGTGCACCGCGCAGCCGAAATGCGTGAAGTGCGGCGAGGCACACCGGACGACTGACTGCAAGAAGAAGGCAGACGAACCGGCCAAGTGTGCGAACTGCCAAGGGGTCCACCCGGCCAGCTACAAGGGGTGTCCAAAATACCCCAAGCAATCAGCCAGCGCCACTCAAAGGCCGGTACAGAGGCTGACGATGACCTCAACAAAGAAGGGCGGCGTAGCGCCAGGCACTAGCTACGCAAAAGTAGCCCAGAGCAAGGCAGGACAGAACACCGTCCCTGCCTCAAAACAACAAGCATCGCCAGAGGCCAAAAACCTCACAGCGGTGCTAGCACAGATGCAACAAATGTGCTCAGCGATGAGTGCATTTTTTGCTCAAATGCCAAACTTTACTAATCTGTAATGCCTTTACAGATTAAACCGGAATTCCTGCAGATGGCGGCCTGGAATGTAAACGGCCTGCAACAAAGGAGACTTGAAGTCGAAGAGCTCCTGACCAGGTACGATATAGACGTCATGGCACTGCAGGAAACCAAGATGACCCCAGCCAAGGAGATCAACTTCCCAGGATACCACACGTACAGGATGGACTGGGTAAACATACCTCGGCGACCCGCAAGAGGAGTGGCTCTACTCGTTAAAAAGACCATAGCCCACCATCCGACGGTACTACCTGAGCTAGAAAATATGAATGCCACCGCCGTAGTAGTGTCCACAGCACGAAACGGCGACGTCCAAGTGGTTTCATGTTACCAGCCACCCCACAGCACGCTAACCGAGGGGGATCTGGACGCAATTCTACCCGCTAGGACACAGGTCGTCGCAATTGGCGATTTTAACGCCAAATCCCAGCAATGGAATAGCGGCGTAACCAACACTCGAGGACGAGAACTGCTGCGGTTCCTGGGACAGCACGCCGGCGAACTGCTGGTGGTAGGACCAGTCCAGCCCACCTTTGACAACGGTAGAAACAGGCCAGACGTACTGGACATAGCCATCCTAAAGGAGATGACCCTCGAAGCGGAGATCTCCACCAGAACGGAGGGATCTACCGAGCACAACCCGATCTTCCTAACTCTAGGAGGACAGGCGGGTGACGACAACGCTACCTTCACGAAGCGACGAACGGACTGGGAATCGTACCGGTTGCACCTGCAGCAGTACATTGCACAAATTCCCAGGCTAGATACCGTGGGGGACGTTGAGAGGGCCGTCATTACCCTAGAGGAGCAGATCCTGGGAGCAATAAGGGCCAGCATGACAGAAACAGAAGTAAGAAGACACCCAGCACCGATGGCGAACCTACCAGAGGCCACCAGGCAGCTGATAAGGGATAGAAGAAGCGCCAAGAGACGGGCTCAGAGGACGAGACTCCCCGCCGACAGAAGGGAGTATAACGTCCTCAGCTGAAGAGTGAAAGCCGCCCTCCAAGAACACCGTCAGGAGGGGTGGCAACGCCACCTTGAGTCACTCGATCCACAGGACAGAAGTATGTGGAATACCCAACGTGCGCTGCGAAACCGGAGGAAACCTATACCCCCGATTCACGGAGAGCGAGGGATCGTCTACACTAACCAGGAAAAAGCTGAGGCGTTTGCCGACAGCTTAGAACTGCAGTGTAGAGAGAACGAGCTCGATGACGAGGACGAGGACTGGGTGGACGATGTCGAGCGCAGAGTACGTAGGATCCACCGACTGCCTGATGACGACCACATCCGCCCGACTACCCCCGAGGAAGTCAAGGAAATCCTTAGGAGCCTAAAGCCGAGAAAGGCTCCGGGATGTGACAAGATAGGAAACATCGCTCTCAAAAAGCTACCCAGGAAAGGAGTAGCGGCGCTAGTCAACATCGTAAACGGGATGTTAAGGTTACGGCATTTCCCAGCCAGGTGGAAAAAGGCCGACGTCATTATGATCCCTAAACCAGGGAAAGAACTAATTTTCCCGTGTTCTTACAGGCCCATCAGCCTCCTCCCAGCCATGAGCAAGGTTGCAGAACGGGTCATCTTGAAGAGGCTCACAGAAAAGACAGAAGAGCTGAATATCATCCCGGATGAACAGTTCGCGTACCGAACAAGACATTCCACCGAACTCCAAGTACTTCGCCTCACCGAGGAGATTACTAAGGGGTTCAACCAGCGGCAAGTCACCGCGGCGCTGTTCCTAGATGTTGCCAAAGCGTTCGACAGGGTCTGGCACGACGGCCTCCTAGCTAAAATGATGAGTATGGGTTACCCCATCGAACTCGTCAAACTAGTGAGGTCCTACCTGCACCGCAGACAGCTAAGGGTCAAAATCTCGGACCAACTCTCCACTTACAGGACCGTGGAGGCGGGAGTCCCGCAAGGTTCGGTGCTGTCACCGCACCTGTTCGCTATCTACACCTCAGACCTCCCCAGGACCGACCACACAGCCCTGGCCCTGTATGCAGACGACACAGCAATAATTGCCAGATCCTGGAAAGCCAGGAACGCAACCAGAAAACTCCAGGAAATGGCCACACTCCTGGAAGAATGGTGCACGAAGTGGAAAGTCGCCATCAACGCCGACAAAAGCCCAGCCATACTCTTCAGACGAGTGCGGAAAGAAATTCCCACAGGACACGTCTCCATGAACGGCGAGGACATCCAATGGCACGACACCGTCAAATACCTTGGCGTGGTCATGGACAAAAGCCTAACGTGGAGACAGAACACGGACGCTATTACAGCCCAGGCGCGGCGCACAAGAGCCCTCATCTACCCGATGATGGGAAACGGTAGCCGTCTCAACCTGAGGAATAAGCTCACGCTTATCAAAACCCTCATCAGGCCGCAGCTGACGTACGCCTCGGTAGCGTGGGGTTACCAGGCAAAGTCCTACATGAAGAAAATCCAGGCAGTGGAAAACATCGCCCTCAGGACGGCGGTCGACGCACCATGGTACGTGAGAAACGCAGATATCGTCAGAGACCTGGAGTACACCACGGTCACTGAAGTCATCCGGGAACGAGCGAAGAAGCTGTACGCCCAAGCAGAGGAGCACGGGAACGCGCTAATCAGACAGGCCACTGATTACGACCCTGCCGACGCCCCGAGGCACAAACGGCCGAGGGTACAGCTTCTGGACAACGGGTGAGTATAACTTATATTTCCCGCTAACCGATCTGTTTCAGATACCCCAGGACGGACCACCACTACCAGAGACATGACGTTTTTCTACCCAAACCCAACCTCCTTGCGGGCGTCGGACAACATACCGTCCAACGCCCGTTGTCCTACCTGCTCCGTGGAGTCCGAAAGTGCTAAAAAAGCACTTAGGGTCTCCACACTCCCGAGCTACACAGCTCATATCCTTACCTTTCCGATGATCCGGGGTAGGACACACCTTTACTGTGTCCTACGTACCGGCAGTCAATCCCAGCCAAAACTTCCTAAAACCCAACTAGACCGATGACTACCCACGGGGGTGACAAGCTGGCGAAGAAAGAAAATATCAAGACAAGAAGAGCGCCAGAAGAGACCTCTGCCAGCGAGGTTGAAGAGCCAGGACCAGGGGAGGTCCGCAGAAAATACCACGACACATCTCGCATTTGCGGGCTGGGTCTGGTAGAAGTAAGCGGGCCCACCTATCACGAAGGCCGGTCCAGGTCTACAGAGATAATCTAGGAGCAAAGAGTAGTAGTCCTACTCGGCCCTAGTTATCGAGACCGTCATCAAGCCAATGGATATTGGCGCGCGCGCTTAAGTAAACATTCAACATTTAACGAGTTATTAAAGAAAAACGGAACAATTATTCGGTCTCCTAAAATTCCGTACCATGCGTTAATTTTCTCTGAATACTGACCTTTACAATTAATAATTCAATGAAAATTTTCTTTAGCCCAGTATCTACAGTTTTGTGAAAATACCACCCCATTAGTAGTAAATATAGCCTAATCAGTAGATAAAATTTTACTTTATAAATTTCTGGTCGTCTAAAAAATTCAAGGTATTTAGAAATTTTGGGTTATATGGTTTAATATTATGACGTCTGGAACATCCTCTAATTTTCCCCTTGTCGATGTTCAGCTGGGACGCTAATCGTAGACTCAATCTTGGATTCGTTTGATTTGAAGTTAAAATTGATGCGGATATATTCGACAAAGTTGGTCATTCTCAAATATTTTAATAAAACACTAACAGTTTGAGCATTGAGCATTTATTGCGGCTACACTTCTATGACTGACATCGACTCGTAAATAATGTCTTCGATTAAATTCTGCTGCTACTTCTCTGCTACTACTAGCCTCATCACGGAATAACCTTATTATCTCGATTTTTTTCATTTAAATGGAGACACATTTTACAATTGTAAACTAAGAACTTTACACAATAGAACTCAAAGATTTGTGAGATTGACATTTAATTTAATAGTTAATAACAAAAATTGTAATGGTGTGTGCTCTCGGAGAAATATTGAAAAAAAAAAACTAAAAATGCGATTTTCGTATTGAAATTTGATATTGGGGCTCAAGATTAGTTCTGAACAAATTTTTCTAGAACTTTTTTGGATATCTTCAACGCGAATCAATCGTATCAAAATATTGAGGCTGCCGTTGTCTCAGTTTATCAATTAAATTAAAGTTGATTACCTCAAAATGTACGTCTTGCACAGGACTACAATTATTGTGCCAAAGTTCAAATCCGTATTTCAAAAAATTACGAAAAAATTCGGCTGTCCTCATTTTAAATGAGGCATACGTACATATATTTTTTGCTCAAAAATGGTAAAACCACTAAACTTTGTGAGACTGCAGATGCAGTCTCGACTTCATTTGAAACACTTTCCTTCCATTTCGTAACTTTCTATTATGCATATATTCACTTATCCATTGTAACACCATACCACAAAAAGCAGTTTTTTCCATTTTCGTTAGTAATAGCCCACGATTTATAGTCTCGGATGCCCTTTGAAAATTTAAAAGCACTACTCCTACATCCTTGCAGGTTTCCAGTTCACAATCACCGTTTGTAAAGCCGTTTGGCAAGAGTTTTTTTTGTTTCAGTGTTGTCTCATATTTTGTGAGTATATTTTTGTTATTCAAATACGTCAGAAATTGCTCTTTTACCATTTGGGGGTGGTTTTGGGCCGTTTGGGGGGTTGGCAGAGATCGAGGAGGGGTCTCGACACCATCATCGTGCTCAGCATCCTCGAAAACGGGGGTAACACAGGTTTGGATGGTAGGAGACGGCGGATACGCGGTTTACCCCTTTCGGAGGTGGTTTTTGTTTTTGTTTTTGCGAGAGAAGTTTTACCACCGCCATCGTATTCAGCATCTTCGAAAACGGGGGGAGAATAGTCTCGTTAGATTAGCAAATATTTACATTCCTGTCCGACTTACAGAATGCACTAATTATCTGCAATATACAGTGTATCCCACTTCGTACTAAGCCACCCCTATAACTTGGCTATTTGTATTTGGATTTGTATATATTTTTTACAGCACATAATACCCATAGTACCCTACCTTTGAAAGGTAGAACTGTTACTCAATCTCTATTTCAAAACCAACTGTGATGTTTTTAAAATGGGAATTTTGCAAAAGGAACATTAGCGATTGAGACAGAGGAAAAATGTACTTGGAAAAGTCGTTCAGAAAAATTAAGTAAGTTCAAATATGAAGTTTCATTTGAAAATATTGATTTTTAGGATTTTTTTGAAAAATATAAGTCAGAAAAATTCGAAGATTGGGTTAGCTAGAGCATCCAGATTGCTGTGAATGTCAATGTACTCATATCAATTATTGTAAACACTATAGTTGCCAATTTTTACGTCAAAATGCCTTTGAAATTAACAATTCCAGAAAAAGTGGAAATTATTCGTCTCGTTGGAGATAATGTTCGTTCTTTCAGAGAGGCTGCTAAAATATTTAATCGTAGACGACATCCCGATAGTTCTTCAGTACATCATTGCACCGTAGCTGCCTTTAATAGGAAATTTGATCAAACCGGCACTATTGTAAAGCCAAAATTGAAACCTACCAAAAGACATCCAGATGATGATATTATACTGTTAACCGGTTTTGTTAATGGAAACCCACGAACCAGTATAAGAGAAATTACGCAGGAATTAAATTTATCAAAAAACAAGATCTGGAGTTGCCTTCGCAGGCAAAAATTAAAACCTTTCAAGCCAAAATTTCTTCACATGTTGCAAGAAGGGGGGGACCCGCCATTTTATCCATAAAATACTCTTCTCAGACGAAGCCACATTTACCACTAATGGCGTGGTTTCGTCACAAAATCTTAGATATTAGGCTGCGGATAATCCAAATTGGGTAATCACATGCAAAAGTCAGTACTTCCAAAAAGTGAATATATGGTGTGGTATCCTGGGAACCCGACTAATTGGTCCATTTTTTTCGAGGGAAATTTTTAACACAGAATTGTCCGATGCTATAGACGATTTACCGCTTGCATTGCAAAGAGATATCCACTTCCAAGAAGATGGCTGCTCAGTACATAATACATTGATAGTGAGAGAATGGTTTAATCGAAAATTTCCTTGAAAATGGATAGGACGTAACAGTGCACTTTGCGAGTTTCCGCCCAGATCCCCAGATATTACTCCCCTGGATTTTTATTTATGGTGTGCACTTAAAGAAAAAGTTTATAAAAGCAGACCACGCACACAACAAGAATTGTGTAACAGAATTTTGGAAGTTTGTCGATCAATATCTCCTGAAGAATTAAGAAAAGTATCGAATCATAATAAAAAAAAGAATTTTAAAATGCCTTGAAATTGAAGGCGATCTATTGTAAAAATATTTCAGATATTTTTTTTTTTTTTTTTTTTTTATACATTTATTTAACGTCGGCCTATTTCCGCTACTGAGGCCTAACACCGACGCCTGTAGACGAGCTACCCCCAACCAGGAATTTTGCCGAACCTCTTCCCTTAAGAAGAGTAGGGATCTTTTACTTGCCTAACATTTAATAGACAAGGGACCGACGGCTTTACATCCCCTCCGAAGGATGGTATATCTCCTATACAACCCTCGCCTAAGGTTGTATAGCTTCCGCGCATACACTGATATACAAGCCGCTGGAAGATGGGTGAGGCGAGGACGTGGTATTTCAGATAATTATTATTGTTAGCATTGTTAATATTGTGTTCTGTTTTCTTTGAATTAAATAAATTATCAACATTATGTAAACTGATTTATTAAATTAAAAATTTGCAACTATTTTCTGGAATTCATAGCAATCTGGATGCTCTAAAATAACCCAAACCTCAAATTTTTCTGATTTGCAATATTTTTCAAAAAAAACCAAAAATCAAAAAATGAAACTTCATATTTGAATTTACTTAATTTTTCTGAACGACTTTTCCAAATACATTTTTCCTCTATCACAATCGCTAATGTTACTTTTGCAAAATTCCCATTTTAAAAACATTACAGTTGGCTTTGAAATAGAGATTGAGTTACAGTTCTACCTTCCAAAGGTAGTTCATTATGGGTATTATGTGTTGTAAAAAATATATACAAATCCAAATACAAATAGCCAAATTATAGGGGTGGCTTGGTACGAAGTGGGACACACTGTATATCTGTGTTTTTTAGTATTTTCCCTCGAGCCATAATTCTTTCATTTCTATATCTTTTTTGCTGCTGTTCAGACGTAGCTTTAATTCTCGCTACGTCGTTTTAGGATTATTTTTATTTTTGTCTAGGCTTATCAAATTCAAGACATTCTCTAAAAAAAGTTGTTTTTTTTTCAGTTTTGAGGTCTAATTGTTTCCCATTACATGTTCTCTTAGCAGGGTAGCAAGTGCCTTAGGGCTAAAGGGTAGATATCTCTTACATGGAAAAAATCTAATATTTTTATTAATACCAATCCATATAAGTAAATTAGTTATGTACCTCTGTTTTGGATTTTACTCACGAGTTCCGTCTTTACTCATTACTAAATGGATATATATTTTTTAGGTCGATGTATTTACCGAGAAAACATTATCGTATAAACGTTTACTAGAAGAAATTTGCAACTTGGGCGAAGCCTTACGTATCTATGGCTATTCTACCAGCACCGTAACAGCAATCAGCAGTGAAAACAGTTTGGAATTCTTCATTCCAGTTATAGCATCTTTATGCGTAGGTAGTATTGTGGCCCCAATTAACCACAGCTACTCGGAAGCAGAAGTGAGACACACGTTGAATATTAGCAAACCGAAAGTGGTATTTTGTTCTAAAGCGACATCGCCAAAATTCATAAAATTGAAGAAAGAGCTGCAGTTCGTGGACAGCGTAGTTGTTATTGACTCGAACAATGAAATTCCCGGAGCGGAGAATTTGAAACAATATGTTGATAGAGCCCTAAAAGGCAAGGAGGTGGTACCTCACAAATTTCAGCCATTCAATGGAGATGCCACTCGCTTTGGTGCTTTCATATTATGCTCTTCAGGTACCACTGGGTTGCCAAAGGGCGTGCTTCTGTCGCATCGTAATATGATGGTCAGAGTTACGCAGTCGAGGTAACGTAAAACTTAGATGAACCATCATAAAAACTTGTTTATAGTCTTTTTCAGACGTATTATTATGTGAAATGCAATTTTTTGTAATCTAGTGACTGTATTCTTAAAAAATGCTTCAGCTTGCAGACTGTTTTTCTAGATTTAAGGGCTCGTAGGGATCTACGCCCGGTGTATGTGGAAATGCCGTCATTTTAAAAAAAACGATTGAGTACAGTTTTTTTTAAATACATTTTTACATTAAAAAATAATTATCAATATTTTGAAAATTGAAATTGCCTACAATTTTCCCCCCTATTAACTTTTTTGTATTATTAATATTTTACTTTCACGTCCAGTGGGAGTATAGTAACGCAAAAAAATATATTTTTTTTGAAATAGACTTAAAATGTCATGAAACGTCGAGATTTTAAATTTGAGCGAAAAAAACTCTGTCTATCTGTCGGTTTGTCTGTAGCATTTCGTGTGCGCACGTTTACTCTGGAAACGTTTGTGATATTGACTTGAAATTTGGTACACTTATACAGGGTGTTGCATCATGAGAGGGACATAGCTTAATACGAGGTAGAGAACATCAGTGGTAACCGGAACCTCCCATAGAAATGTCTCATTGGACCTTCATTACGAGTTACAGGGTGTTAAATAATTTTTGGCCAAACCTGTTTTTTGTCATAACTTTGACAGGGAATGAAATAACGGATTCATATTGGGTACGGCTAATGTACTAACGAGCCCCAAGAGGTACATGTATAAAAAAATATATATCCAGGTCCGGACTCACTATAATTTATGTTTCTTCTTTGCATCAATAAAACATCACCCTGTATATATTTTTTTGAAATTTCGATACGATATTCGAAAAGAGCAAGAAAAAACAAACAAAATGGCCTATTTCATTTTTTTGTTACGCCTTCGTGGTTATTTAAATACGTTGTTAAATGTGCAAGAAAATGGATTACAGAACCCTATTAAATGAGAGGCACGTGAAATAAATAGTTTTATAACTAAAAAACTGTGGTCTTAATAAGTAATCGGGTATGAAATAACAAAATTTTTAATCAATCACAGTAGGCTTGTTCAAAGAATAAAAGTGACAGATAATTTAAACCATTTAGGCCTAAGCAACCAGTTACTTTGATCAAGAAAATCATCAACATTTTATACTTAATAAAAATTGGAAAAGAGAACAAACTAAAATCTAAATAAATAAAATATTTTCCATTCAATTAACAATAAATAACAAAACAATAACTAAATGTGTTTAAAAATAAAACGTAATTGACACTAAAGTAAATTTTCAAAATGTCCTCCCCCACATTCTGTGCATTTTCTTGCGCGTTTAGAAAGGTCACCAATTGCTCGACGTATCATTTCTGGATTATTCCGTATTTCGTCGCAGGTTGTAACAATGCGCTGGATTAAATGTTGTCTACTTTCAATTTCAATGCTATAAACCTCGTTTTTTAAGTGGCCCCATAAAAAGTAATCACAAGGGTTACAATCGGGAGATCTTGGTGGCCATTCATGTGGACCCCCGCGTCCAATCCATCTATTAGGATACATATTGTTTAAGTGTTCTCTTACTTGAAGGTTAAAATGTGGTGGGGCCCCATCATGCACTGATGATGTGTAGGATTATATATTTTGTATTATTCTGATCATTGTTTCTGTTAAACATATGAAGAGCGGGGAAAAATATCCGCAACATCTAAAAAAAGATCCGCAAATCGAACTATTGATCACCGATTGGCAACACTGTTGCTTTATCATTTTCAGTAGAGAGAGAATTGCCAAGTTTGACAATCTTTCTTAAATCATTGTCTTTTCTTTTCTTCTCATTTTGGCGACCCCAAACATGCCCGGGGAGCTTGCCCCCCCCCCTAGATCCAGTCCTGGAGTAATTATTGCCTTGCAACGTTGAACCACAGGACATAACAAATGTTCAACGTGTATTGCAACGCACATTACAATGTTTTTATTGTATCTTAATTTTAGTGCAAATACCTATCTAATAAAATAACTTTACTAAGTACTAGGTACTCAGTACTAAAATGTGCTCCAAGTAATCAGTACATTTTTACTTTAAGTATTTTACTCTAAGTATTTTTAAAATATATGTACTGCTACTGGTACTCCCAGTACTTTCACTAAAAAGTACTGGATACTTGTACTTATTTCTATATAAGTAATACTTTTACTTAAAAAAGTACTCCAAGTACTTTTAAATATTCAGTATTTTTTATAAAATATAAAAAGATTACCTACTCTACTTTGAATAATTTTGTTAAATAAATCCATCAAGCATGCACTCATTATTTATTGGGTTTGGATTATGATCATGCTACATAAAGTGGCAAGTGGCCCTAGAATTTTGAAAGCAATCGAATTAATCCAAAAATGTACTTCAACAAAACAAGCAATAACTAAAAAGAAATAATAAATAATTACATCTCTTATATGTTTCTCTTTAAATTAGCATTCTTGTACAAACAGAATAAGTATCTACGACACATACGAGAACGACGAAACAGAATCATGATAATAATATGCTGGTTCTAGAAATAGATATGAAACATAATTTTTTCTGCTTTAAAACTTGGATGTCAAGGTGTTTAATAAATTTTTCTACTCCCTTATGTAAATTTGCTGTTTTCCGTACTGTCTGTAGAATGGATAAATGGGCCATTCCAGTTAACTGAACGCATATATTTCATATAGTTCTAGGATGGATATGAAATCGACCAATCACAGTTCGTGTATTAAGTACATAGGCAACTATTCGTCTTAAAAAATTCAAGTTAGTGCGTAAGCTGTCAAAGTAATTGTCAGTGTGTATTCGCGCAGTTTGAGCTAGAAAATAATTTAAAATGAGTGATTCCAGTGAAGAATCGATAAACGGTATACCACCTAAAATTTTATTGAAGTTATTATATACAGACAAGATTTTAGAAGTGACAAAAAAAAAGTAGCTGTATGGGGGGATTGAACCAATTCAATTCAATTCAAAAAGTCTTTATTCGAGGTAAAACTGGTATAAACACTGCCTCCCCAGTACCCATTCCGGGACCGACCCTGCGACCACCGCGTTAACGCGGTGGCGCATCGCAAGGCCGGGCCGAGACGGGACTGGTTTGGCGAAAGTAAAAATTGAACAATACAAAAAATAAAGCAACCTGAACTCCTTTTGCAAAAGGTCAAATTAAAACAAGTAATATGATAAAAGGTGCTTAAAAAAGAAAGCTTAACATAAAAACTGGGCACTTAAACATGGTATTACCGCTGGAGCATTGAACTTTTTAAATTTTTGCACTGACGCCGACACCATAACTCGTACTAAGTGCCGTCCGCGAGTTGCTTCAACTACGGGTTACGCAAGACAGGCCTAAACTGTGATTCTAAATTTTGATTGTTCTGGTATAAAAAAATTTGGATACTGTTACAATATTAGTGACGGAAGAAAGGATGTACAAACAAAAATGTACAAACAGAAACGAAGGAACAAAAGAAGAGGGGGACGGGAAAGATTTAAAGTGGGTGAAAGGTATGAAATATCAGTGAAAGGTGGATAGTATCAGGGTAGGTATAGTTGGTGAAAGTTTGGCTAGAGTGGCTGCCGGATGATTGGCAACGTCTGGTAAGGTAAGGGGTGTTTAATCTGAAATGGGGCATTATGCTGTCTAAGTTGTGTAATGTGTCTTGTTAGCGGACTATCGCCCAGCTTGAACGAATAGAAGTTTTGGGAGATATGCTGGACGTAGTCGGCTATCGGGGTTATGTCGTTGCAGCAATCGTAGAGGTCTCTGAGAGAGGTGTATCTTCCAGAATTTGATATGAGGCGCATATATTTGTGTTCTAGCACTTTTAGTTTTTTCATTGTCGTGGCCGGTATGCTGCACCACGCCGGCGCCGCGTATGTGATGGACGGCCTGACCACCATCGTGTACAACAATTTCTTATTTAGTCTGCTACCCCTGACTGACCATGAGCGGATACAGACTCCTGGACAGGAAGTAGACCGTCCGTATGGTTTCGTTTATGTGGGTGTTGAACGTCAGTCTTCTGTCCAGTCGAACCCCCAGATATTTCACGCATCCCCTGATAGGAATTTGGGGATTGAACCTATGATCTCGTGCTTTTCTAAGCGTAGATATAACCACTAGGCTACTGCTAATGTTTTCACCTAGAGCATAAGATTAAGCAGTAGCTAAGTTTGTATATTAAAATTTGATTAAAACTATTATTTGTAGTTTTTTCTTAATCCGGTCGTAGAAAAAGTATACTGTACAACTCAAGCGGATTATCCGTATCACACTCAAAAGATTGAGGCACTCCGCCTACGGCGTCGTGCTCAATTTTCTTTCTCGTGCGATATGACTATCATATCCACTCTTGTTGCACAAACTACTATTATTCTCATCCTTTTATTATATTTAACATATTACATTTTGCATATCAGATTGAAACATATTGTTTCATTTCTACAGATCAAAATTTAAAGTTGTATAAACTATTAGTTAAGATATGTAAAATTGCGGAGGACCGTGAATTTTTGGTAAAAATTAGTTTTCTTTTGACTCCCATCGCTTTTTTTGTAAATTATTATTTCACATATTTAACTTTTAGGTTTGATGTGATGTGATTCACGAAAGATTTTAGACACTTTAACTTTGTTGTTAGAAGAAGAATAGTAAATTTTTTATAGCTAAATGAAGAGAAAAATGACTTTTTGTTTAAAATGATATAAAAAGCAATATGCAATTTGCATTGAAACAAAAAACATGGATAAACACTTAAAGAAACACTAGCACCGTATACGTAATTCTTTGGAGTAAACGCAGAAATGCACGTAAATTCATGTACATGGACTTAAATTGAGATAAAGTACTGTTTGAAACGTAACTAAACTTCAACGAACCTTATAACGTTAACCGCTTAACCTACCACTTTTCATAAATGTCTTTGTTTTATTTTTATTACATAGTTTTGTAAATAGGCCAAAAATAAGGAATACCGATGTTTGACAGTTACAATGATACAATCGGGTGCAATCGTTGGTCCCATCGCCATTACTCGGTTGGATACGATTCGTTTTAGGTATGAATGGTCAAAAACAGTAAATACTTCTCTATCGGATCTCTCTCTCTCTCTCTCTGTCTCTTCTTAATTTAAAAATTACTGGTATCGAATATCTAAAAAACTATTGCAGTTCATTCAAAATACTCCAAGCAACAAAAATTACTTTTTCTACTTCCATCTTTAAAATGGCGTTTATCGTATACGTTTCCATGACGCTAAATAATCCTTTAAACACGCTTTCGACAAACCGTGACTTCGTGCATTTTAGTCACGGGCTGAACTTAGCAACGAGATATTAGTCACGGCTGAGGTTAATTCTAGATATTTTAATGGCAAAAATCAAGTTAGTTTTCCGTAATTCTTGTCATCAATCTGTCAAAATAAATCGACGCGTTGTGACAAGAGACAAGTAATTTTGTATTTTTTGGAAAAAAATGAGCCTAAACGACAGTGAAAGTGAAGAAGATGTTTTCATTGGTACTCCGCCCGAAATTACTCAAGCAGCGGCATCGGCAACTGCTAATTTGCTGCCAGAAAAATCTAAAAGTCAATACGAACGTGCATATAAACTTTTCCAAGATTGGCGTCAAGAAAACCAAACAAATTCATTTTCTGAGAATGTATTACTTGTTTATTTCCAAAATTTGTCGAAAAAGATGAAACCGTCCTCTTTGTGGGCAATCTATTCAATGCTGCGGACGACAATTAATCTAAAAAACAATGTTGATATTAGCAAGTACCCCAAATTGTGCGCATTTTTGAAGCGTAAATCAGACGGTTACAGACCTAAAAAGTCGAAAATATTGACACCCCAGCAAATTAGAGAATTCTTATCATCTGCTCCAGACGAAGAATACCTATTTACAAAGGTAGTAGTATAAAACCAAATTAAATAAAAATAAACAAAATTATAAATATTTTAGGTAGGGTTACTTTTTGGAATAATGGGAGCTTGTCGGCGGGAAGAATTGACGAAAATTCAAACAAGTGATGTTGAAGACCTTAACACGGCCCTTTTAGTTCACATTCCTGACACGAAAACAAAAACGGAACGTCAGTTTGTTATTGGAGGTAATTTCTATCATACATGCAAGAAATACATGGAACTTCGACCTCCAAACCTGACAAGTACTACCCGATTTTTCTTAAACTACCAGCGAGGAAAATGTAGAAAACAGCCAATTGGAATTAATAAATTTGGCAGCCTCTCTAGCGTAGTAGCAAAATACTTAAAATTACCTGACCCTGCTGCTTATACTGGTCATTGCCTAAGAAGGTCTTCAGCGACGATTTTGGTGGACTCGGGTGCGGACATCACAGCATTAAAGCGTCATGAAGGGTGGCGATCCACAGCTGTTGCAGAGAGTTATATTGACTCATTTTATTAAACACTCGCTCCGCTACGCGTCGCTCGCGATTAATAAAACTCGTGACTAAAATGACGTTTATAAAACTTGTTACATAATATACTATTAAGTACTTATAATACTTTTACTTGTACTTAAAAGAATACTTGGAGTACCCTAAGTATTTTAAGTATTTAGAGTACTTTACGGAGTAAAGGAGTAATTACTTTGTACTGGTTACTTAAATTTTAAGTTTCAAGGAAATTACTTAATACTTTAAGTACTTTTTAGTATTTGACTTAATACTGGGAGTAAAAATAAAAATTTGGACTACTTGTACTGGGTGCTGGGCGTATTTTTTAAAAGTACTTGTCTCAACTCTGATTTAAAGCGTATTTCCCTTGATAATATAAGAAATTTATTTCAGGGATCCTCGTTACAGTTATGGAACTAAGGTCAGCCTTGGGTTGATGCCATTTTTCCACGGATATGGGTTAAATATTGGTACCGTTTCATTCGTCAGAAAGTATAAAATTATTGTATTCAGTAGATTTGAGGAAGACAGTTTTTTAAAAGCTATAGCGGACCACAAAATCGACGTCTTAGCTATAGCTCCACCTTTGGCTATTTTCCTAGAGAAATCACCGAAACTACTTAATTATGATTTATCCTGTGTACAGCATATTGTTTGTGGGGCCGCACCGCTCAGCAAGAATACCGAGATTGCTCTGAAAGAAAGGTAACAGGCTGTATATCGAAATTGGAATATTAAGAAACTCTAAAGCAATCCTCTTCTAGATTTACAGGTATTAAAACAATACGTCAAGCTTATGGCTTAACCGAAGCAACCGTCGGTGTTATAGTGCCAGATACAGACACACATAGTATAGATAAGCCTGGTTCCTCTGGGAAAGTCATTACCTTTATGTCCTGCAAAGTTAGGGATCCCGAGACAGGTAAATCCTTAGGCCCTAATCAAGTGGGCGAACTCTGCTTTAAGGGAGGCATGGTGATGATGGGATATTACAACGATGAAAAAGCTACAAGAGAATCTTTTACACCCGACGGCTGGCTCAAGACAGGCGATTTGGGTTATTATGATAACGAAGGGTTCTTCTACATCGTCGATAGGCTCAAGGAACTTATTAAATATAAAGGATTTCAGGTGGGATAAAATGATATTAGTTAAGCAGGCACTTCATTTCTCATTCCTTTAAAAACCAATTAATAATGTCTTTCTTTATGTCTATGTTATCTTTGTCTCCTCTTTTAGATACTTACTTTTATTTTATATTTTAGTTGAAGATAAAATGATATTTTTATATTATTATGTCAATATTTATTACTATTGTCTAATTATGTCTATGTCTAATTTCTGTGGTGTTTATTTATTTATTATTTATTTATTATTATCTTTCGATGGCAGTGTAGGTTAAGCGGTAGAAGATATTTTTATTTGTAAACTTGGCCATTTATCATTTATCGGTTTGTTCTCAATTTATTTGTAACTACTATATGATACTACTGTTATGTGTTTATACCCTGTAGTATAGTGAATACGACCAGAATTGAAACCGTATAAAAACTAAAAGCAAGCAAAAACAGCCGGCATCTCTTTATTGTTTTTCTTATGACAAGCATTTGTGTTTACCTCCGCAACAGATGCCGACTGTTTTTGCTGGTTTTTAGTTTTTATACGGTTTCAATTCTGGTCGTATTCACTTATAAATACCTCCAAACGTAGGTTCAATAATTGCAACACGTATTGTCTCTAACCACTCATTTATTTATCGTTTAAATTACAATAATTAGTCCTCATAATAAACACAATCACTACTGTAATTCACAATTTGTTACTGTTCTTTATAAATGAATAATACATAAATAAATAAATACACCACAGGTAATGACGACCCCCCTTTATCTCGGCCTTGTGTGGGAAGGGGGTACACATTTAGAGACAAGGGACACACACCCAATATCCGTGTATAGTGGAAAAATCCCTCTCACAGTATTTTCCACTGCCATGATCGGGGATCGAACTCGGAACTTTTGGGTGAGAGGCAAGTGCGCTCACCTCTCGACCATCAGTCATACCAATATTGTCTTACCCGATTACTTGTCTCATCTCAGAACTGAACTGAACTCAGCATGTTGGCTTTACTACTTATATATCCGTGGTGCTTATTCCCGATTCATTCCCTTACATTCCGTTTCATTCCAGGCCATTCCAAACTGTCATTCGGGGCTTATCCGTGATAATAGCGCCATTTCTGGCCAACTGGCGAACTATATTTTTACTGGTAGTTAATTAGGCAGGCAACCTTTCATTCTGCTACCAGGGATTAAACCTCCTCCGTAAGAGGGCAGCACATAACACTATCGAAAATAAAGACATTATTATTGTATTTGTTTTTAGGTCCCTCCGGCAGAACTAGAGGCAATATTAGTAAATCATCCAAAAGTGCGAGACGTTGGCGTCGTTGGCCTGCCAGATGAACTCTCAGGGGAATTGCCATTGGCCTTTGTCGTTAAACGTGAAGGAGCTGACGTTACAGAGAAGGAACTTCAAGATTATGTGGCCAGTAAGTGCTTAAAATCATAAACGCACAACACATTAGACAACAGATAACCACCAAACCCAAAACCAGGTGGAATGTGCATTTTTCTGTCAGATGTTTTATAGCACACTTCGCCTTTACAAAATACGTCCTCCTTTTTTAAAGTTGGTTAAAAATGAACCCAACCCTGGAAGTTCTTAATTCTTTAGCTTCGGTGATATATTTTCTTCTGATTAGAAGAAAATAGCATCTCACAAGAAATTCAGCTGGTGTGTCAATTAACTCCATCCTCTTCGTCCAAGTAACTCAGTATTGAAGTACCGCTTATGGATATCGAAATTCCCCATTAAGTACTCCAATATAATACCCGCATAAGATCAACGTAATTTTTACTCCAATTTGTGATATCTAAGAATCATTTATGCGAAATGTAGCGGTATTTTAGAGATTCTTTTATATTTTTCAGGTCAAGTGTCACCACAAAAAAGACTAAGGGGAGGAGTGATTTTTGTACCAGAAATTCCAAAGAACCCAAGCGGAAAAATATTACGGAGACAGTTAAGGCAAAAATTGAAAGATTATGTAGGACTTCAGGAATCTAAACTTTAGTATTAATTACAGGCTGTCGATGTATTATTTGTACTTCTATATTATGTTGTACTTATAGAATATAAAATATAGGTATTTAAGGGAGGGGAAAACGAATCCATTATGTAAATATTATACTAAATAAATATGTTAATTTTAACTATTTGTTCATCATTTTATTTACCATATAGCTCAAGTACTTATTAGCATGTTGAATTATTCTCCTGTAAATTGTGATCTGTGGTGACAGTAACATCAATATTTTTTGTCGTTGCCAAGCATTGATTATAGGCTGTGTTCTCAATCGACCGAATGCTTGTTCGCATAACTGCAGATGACAGAGTGAATTGCTTGTGTTGGAATACTTACCGGAAATTGTAATAGCGTACTTTGGGAGCTTTCCTAATTGTTTATTATTTAGCTATTTTGGACCTTTAATCAACTCTATAAAAGTAAAAGTCGGAAAGATATCCTAAGCTTTCCAGCACTTCTTTTGTCTTTTCTAGAAAAAGGGAAAAGTGGTATTACAATCAGTGAATGGAAAAAAGAAAGGGAAAGGCATTTTTCTTTAAATTGATTGGCGATATCCTCACAAGATCACATATTTCAGATTCTTTCCAATGCCAAAATCTATCCACATGCACCACTTCCATTTTCCGTGGAAGCAAAAGATACGTTTTGGTAATTTGGGATTTCATTTCGGATATCACCGTCTCTTTCGTAGATTTAGTTAAAGATCCAAAGTAGCCAAATAAACTATTAAGAAAGCTTTTAAAAGGAGCTGGCATTTCTTGAGGTGGGTCTGTTTAAAAATCTAATTTTTTTATACAATAATAAAATATATTGTCCAAGATACATTGTATAAATGTTTAAAGGTTGTCAATAGCAAAGGAAACTATAATATAAATATATATATCTCATCTGCCATCTTCAGGTCCTCACTGAAAGCTGCCTTCTGCTGCTCCTCGTTGCGCAGTTCAGTTCAGTTCGGGCTGTAAAGGCCAGTCTGGCTTTATTTTGTCGTTCAAATGTTGTCAATGATGGGCGTCGCGAAGCCGGAAAGAAAATTTTCGATGGCTGGAACTTTGAAAGTATAATATTATTAAAGTTTGTTTAATTCTAAGTACTTTTTGTAGTATACCTACACGTTTCTATTAAAACCAGTGGTTTTCGAGATAAATCGAAAAAAATTATTCAGTCAAATATTTGGCAACTAGCAAAAAAATTAAAATTCCCTCAAAGGTAGTCACTAACAATAGGTACTTAGTTTAAAGTGATTCGCAATCTTTCAAATGGTTGTACAAACATGGCGTTGAAGTGCAAAATTATTTTTCGATAGCTGGAACATTGAAATATAGCATAAGGAACCAAATAATGTACATATAATTTTGTAATGACACATTTTTTAGAAAGGCCACAATGTCTCTCAAATTATCTAATATTTCCTGTTTTTAAATTTTTTTAAAGTATAATTTTCATTAACCCCTGTATTGTTTTGTTAATTTTATAAACTAGTGGTCCTAAGTCTAATTTAATAATATAAAATTAACTATGTTGTGTAGTAATTTATTTTGATGTTTGTCGACATACAATCAATTTTTAAGTTTTTGAATACGTTTGTTATTACAAGATAATCCAGAAATGGTTGTGTATACCAACGAAGACAAATTAAACATGATTTTGATCTACGGAGAATGTAGAAAAAAATCCCATGAAGTCGAAAGGTTATTCCATTTACGTTTTCCCAATTTCCCTAAGCCATATCATAAGACCTTTATTTCTTTAACCAATAATTTGCAAAGTTTTAAAAAGCTAAAGCATAATAAACATTAACGGCTACAAATGATGCAGTAATTTACAATATTGTAAATAGTCCAAATATTTCCTACTCCTCCTGTCAAAGAATTTTAAAGAAAAATAAGTACCATCCATATAAAGTACATTATGTTCATCATTTAAGACCTGATGATTTTCAGCGTCGTATAAATTTTATTGCCGAATTGTCAGTATTACATGAAGAAAATCCGAATTATTTGAAAAATGTGTTGGGGAACGATGAGAGCTGCTTCCATAGTAATGCGCTTGTGACTACACAGAACGCTCGGTATTAGTCTCAAAGTAATCCGAGGTGGGTACGAAGAACCAGAAATCAAACAGTTTTTAAAGTAAATGTATTGTGTGGAATATTGAACGGATACATAGTCGGACCTTATCTATTTCATGAAACGTTAAATGGTGTAAGATATAGGAGGTTACTGCAAGAGGAGCTGCCAAATTTATTAAGAAACATTGCTCATGATGGACACATAATCTGGTTTCATCAAGAGGAGGCACCGGCACATTATTCAAGAATAGTAGTTAAATATTTGCAACGAACATAATCTGGAAGATGGATAGGGACTAATGGAGTAATCAGGTGGCCAGCACGATCACCTGACTTAACTCCATTAGATTTCTACTTATGGGGACAGTTAAAAAATTTAGTTTACACTGAACCAGCCGATGATATGGCAGACTTATACAACAATATATATGGGAGTGTTGCCACAGTAGATCGAATTACCTTATTGAAAGTAACTGGGGTAGACATAATTAAACGGTTTAACATGTGTATCCATGAAGGAAGAAACAATTCTGAACATTTACTTTAAAAATAAATACATACATATGTACATATTTTATTTAAAACTCAAAACAAATTATTTAAAAAACTTATTTGACTTTATATTGAATACCTCTTTTCGTTAATACGGAAACTGCCTGGGGAATTTTATGTGAATCACCCTGTATATATTGATATGATTTTCACTTGTACTTAAACTTAAGTTAAAGAACACATTAAAGTTAATTTCAGTTGTGCATTGTGAATAAGATGCATTTTATTCTGAATAGTTTCATGCATGTTTTCTGTTTTCTTTTATTTGTTCTGTTTGATAGAATTTCAAGCTATTTTACATTAGACAGATATTTTCAATAAATACGTACAATTTTTGTATTTCAACCATTAAAGAGAGATAGAGATATTTATAACATAATTTAGTGATGAATAGAATCAGTTATTTTAAATAAATGCACTCAATTATTGTTATACTAATTATTAAAATAAAACGTTTAAAACATCTCGAACTGTTTACGCATTTAATATATTCAAATAGATATAAGATTTTTAATTAATTTGAGCGGGGAATTGATACAAGTGAAAAAGGTTCAATATCACGTGATAATTGAATGAATAGGAAAGAAACCAAAATATTTTGTTTATGTCACGAAATATTCCAGTTGGTATTTGCGATTTTATTTGAGGAAAATATAAAGGAGATTGTGGCAAATTTGAAAATTGGGGGTTGCCAGGGAATGGAAAAACAACAGGAAAATTAAAAATTGGAAGGGGAGAGAAAATTTTGGAGAAAAGAAGATATTAGAGTAAAATAAAGAATAGACTGCTGTTTTGTTTAATTGGAGAAAAGTAAAACGAAGAAAGAAAAGTAGTTAAAGAATTGTCAAGAAAGAAATTTAAAAAATCGAGATTTTGACAAGTAGGGTGAAAGAAGGATAATAATTGCCAACAGGATCTGAACCCGGATGTATCCCATTGCTAAATCGATTCAGTTCAATTCAATTCAACAATTCTTTATTCAGGTTAAAATTTAAACAATTGCTTCCACATAACTCACTCCAGGACCGACCATTAACCATTAAAATCATTTATATAACAAATTTTTCTTTAACATATCATTTTGCCTTAAGATATCGTATAGGAATGCAGCGGGCGGTTAATGGAGGCCAAAGTATCATCATTTAATCGTAAACTTGATTTAATTGATATAATTTTCCTGCATTCGCAGTTATATATTTTATTTGGTTATGAATTTTTTAATTAATTGTGCAACCAGCGCGTGATTCGCAGTGGCGGATTGCAGGGTCGGGCGGATTAGGTCTGGTTTGGCTAAAAACAATTAAAACTTAAACCTAGACTCCTTCTGTTAACAAACAGACTAAAAAAGGTGTTAAAATTTACTGTACCTAAATTAACAGATTTTTTAAAACTTAAAACTACACATTCCTTAAAAAACTTTCACTCTTTCACTTTGTTTAAATTTTGGCACTGACGCGGACAGCTTAACCTAATTTTATTCTAGCATCTTTAGAGACTAAGCTACATGAGAACAACAATTCTGCTATAAAACGTGTAATATGCAAGTACTAGAAAATTGTAATAATACGTTTTTTTAGTGGTTTAACAATGTCCGTTTGTCGGATGAATATCCACTATTTAACACTGAAAATAACTTAAATATTTCATATAAAGACGAAATTTAATTCCAATATGAGACGACTTGTAACCCAAATAAATAATAATAGTTCATAATAACAATTGACAAATATTTAGAACTCGAGAATTGCTGAACTCATGGAAGGATATATTATTTATCTCTCTCTCTATTCAGTGTATATTCCATATTTCCGTCTCTCTTTACGTGAGAGAGATGCTTGATAGACATACGTGAACAATATATTTGGGCTATTGCTTTAACTTTGTTTGCAAGAGAAATGAAGTCGTCGAAGTGAAAGTTCATACGCACGCCAAGTTAAAGTTTACTAGACTTTATTATTTATGAACTGAGGAGGTTTTATACGGTTATAGTTAAATTGGAATCAATAATGGTATCAGCTTCGAGTCCCGGCTATGGCAAGCATGTTTATTGTTTAGTAACTATTTTTTCAAGACGCTAGCAATGAGTTAGACCGCGGTTGTATGAGAGACAACAAAGCGAGTCGCTTTCCTGTCTTGAGTTCCAGTCGAGTGGTTAAATGGCCTCCATGGCGTCATTGATCTAAATAAGATCAATAAAAAAGAAGAGCTTTCACCACTACTATCTTTGTTGATCGATCAAAATTGGTATACTTTTTTGTGTTTCAGATTGTGATTAAAAAGTAATTTAATTTTTTTTTCGAAATTAAATACGCCTACTATGATCAAAAGAAAATTAGGAATTTATATTAGCGATTGAGATAGAGTTTTTGTTTCTACGGAATCTTGTTCGGCATGACCTAAAAACCCGCATGTACCAACTACATTTCTTTAATATTAATTCCTTTACAAAAAAAATCATATCTAAGTTTTCAATAATAATCACCCTACTATTTGAATTATTTATTGTCTTATATTCACATAACTTCGGTAGTCGTGTAATAATGACGCTAATTAAGCATTAGAACACATTTTTTATTCAAAATATTATTATGAAATGAATATTTGAAAATTGGTATCAATTTTTTAAATATTTAGAACTCGGCATACCAATATTTTTGTTAACATGGAGTGCTCTGGAATGGATTTGACAATTATATCGAATGGTAAATTAAACTTAGACATGGCTGCACATTGCACAACAATTAAGTATTGCTGATAAAATTGAAATAATAAGAATTGTTGGTGACAGTGCGCATACAGATTCACCACACCACGGTTGGTTCAATTCATAGAATATTTAATAGAACTGGAGATGTATCAAAACTTATAGCCAAAAAATACAACGCTGCCGATTGTCCATTCGATCAAGTAATATTCGACTCTGTTAATGCTGAACCACGTGTTAGTGTCAGAGATTTATCTCTAAACTTGAATGTAGTCAGAAATAAAATATGGAGGTGCTTTAAACATAATTGAAAGCCATATAAGCCCAAGTTTTTACATGGAAGCAGGAGACGCAGAGAGGAGATTGGAATGCTGCTTCTGGACAAAGGGTTTGTTTTTAAATGACACAAATTTTTTGAAAAAAAATTGTTTTAATGATGAGGCTACTTACAACAAATGGCGTGGTCTCATCGCAAAACCCAAGGTATTGGTCAACGGTAAACCCACCCTGGGTTATAAATTGTAAACGGCAATACTCCGAAAAAGTAAATATCTGGTGTGGAATTTTAAATGAGACTTTGATTGGACCATTTTTCATTGGTGATACTTTAAATAGTATCATGATAAATTTACCTTTAGCCGCACAACAAAACCTCTACTTCCAAAACTAGATGTGGCTTCCATTTATAATGCAGTGATAGTCAAAAATGAGCTAAATAATAACTTCCCTACGCATTGGATTGGAAGAAATAGTTCTTTAATTACGCGGCCACGGCAGATGTCATCCCTATGGATTTTTACTTTTGGAGTACCATAAAAAAATAAAGTCTATAAAAATAGGTCACGAAATAAGGCGGAACTATGTGACAGAACTAGAGAAGCATGTAATGAAGTAACAATTGGAGAATTAAGAAAAGTTGATTAAAAAAATTATACTTTAAAAAACTAAAAAAACACGCTTTAATAGCAACTGAACTAAAAAGTAAAAAATAATGTTTAAATATTAAGATTTTGTTCAACAGCCATAGAAAGTGATTGACAAAAAAAATTCATTTTATTGTAAAAAGTGTTTTTTACTATTTTTATAATTCTACTTTTATCGATAGTTACCAATCAAATATTTATAGCAATTGATATCAAGCACCCCATGCTTTTTACAATAAAATGTTTTTTTTTGTCAATCACTTTCTATCGCTGTTGAATAAAATCTTAATATTTAAACATTATTTTTTACTTTTTAGTTCGGTTTGCTATTAAAGCGCGTTTTTTAAATTTTTTTTAAACTATAATTTTTTTTCGCCAATTTCCTCTTTTTTCTGTTGAGGTTTCATTTTTTATTGTTCTTCATACGAGTAATGGACAATTAAACGGTCAACCCTCCCAGAGGTCCGATAGATAGCTCTTATACAACAGGGTGTGCCCGGTTCCCTGAGGTTGACGCTAGAGGCATGACATTTTTAGTCACCTTCTTGTCATTCATGCCTCGGCACGTTTCTCACCAATAAATTGGATTGGGTAAATTTTAGAATTAGCGTCATGAACACCGATACATATAGAAACCAGTTGATACCCGCCTGCTTTTCGAAACCGCTGAGTATCCGCTAGTAGCACATAATTAATAATATTACATCATGATGTATGTATTAAAGTTGGAACTAGCGTTTAACAAGGACTTATACAACGATCAATACGTTACAGACAATTCCGAAGTTACGTATATGTATTCTGGTATGCAATGATCACAAACTGTACCTCGGTTGCATAACTCTCGTCGAGCGCGCTGCTTATATAAAATAACAGTGGCGCCTCCGGCAAAATCTCGACAGCAAATTAGTCAATTTTTATTTTATCCTGATGACGTTAGGACAAAGTTATCAAATTATTGTATTGTCATTGGTCCTTGATGATGTGCAAAGTTTCAGTTTCATCTGACGTTTTGTAAAGGGTGAGAACCACGTTCAAAGATTCCGTTACAAACAAACATACAGATGAAGATAATAAAAGCGTGTTAATAATAAGAAGAGAATTGAAAAATGTATCAGAATTAATGAAGGACTAGTGGAGAAAAATTATATTTAATATTTACTTTTTAAAATTATATTTTTATTTAAGTAATAATTTTAAGTGTTGTTTAAGTTACAATGACTTTATAAAAATAAAATTTAGTTATATGATATTTTCTTTAAAGAAAAAACGTGTCCTAATGCTTAATTATCGCCATTATTGCACGATTATCAAATTATGTAAATAGCCAACAATAAATAACTCGAATAGTAGGGTGATAATTATTGAAATCTTAGATATGATTTTTTTTAGAAAGGAATGAATATATTTTAACAAAATTTGGTATACAGGGGTTTTAGGTTATGTCGAATAAGATTCTGTAAACATAAAAACCATATCTCAACCGCTAATATAAATTACTAATTTTTGCCAATTTCTTTTGATCATAAAAAAATTTTTTAAATAACTTTTTAATCACAATCTGAAACAAAAGTATGCTAAATTTGTTCTAAATCGATCAACAAATGGCCGAAATATTCGGGTGTAGTGGTGAAAAGTGAGACACACTGTACAGCAAAAAGGAATCAACTAGAATAGTGCGTGGGTTATAAATCTCTTGCCAATATGTTGTAAATGAGAAAAATTTTGTATGAGATATACGCTTTGCTTCTCGAAGTTGTGCGGCGATTTTCACCGAAAACAATTTTTACTTAGAATGTACGAGGGTGGGCCGTCGAGAGAGGGTGCGACCGGTACAAATTACCAGGTACCCGGGCTTGGCTCTTATAGCTTGTAGCCCTTCCCTCATCAGACTTTTTAAATAACAAAAAATATCAAACTGAAAATAAAAAATCGGCAGCTACTGGAAGCGGCTGGAACCTCCCTACTCGGTGGATATTTGAAGCCGAAAAGAGCATTAAATTGTGTGACAAAACGGCACTAAACGTAATCCGATCTCATCCAAAATCTTTTCAGATCTTCTGGGGCACTAAAAAAACCCTCAACTTAATGAATTTACAACACTCGCCTGCGGCTCGTGCTGCAAATTTCATCTATGCGAGTTATTACCTACATTATCGCTCGTTGAATAATATACTAGTAGGATATTAACAACTTTAACATCACTTGAACGACTAAGAAAGTCTAGTTATCCTAAATACTACAGATTTGTAAAGCAACAAACAACAAAATTGGTAAAGTGATAATCTATAATAAATTCACCAACGAAGGTACATAAAGCATATGATATTGATATTGTTACATCTACCTTTAAAGTTTGTGACAATCCAACGGTGCAGTTACTAAAAGTTACAAATATGCCGAAATCTTATTAACATGACATGACACCAACGTTATCGGATGACAAACGATGACAATGACAATCGTCAAAATTTGCTCAGTGCAATCCGATCGCTCGCGGCTGTCTTTGTTAAATGAAACATTAGCATTTCAGTAATTTTACTAGATTTTAGAGGAATATTTGTAGTTTAATTCTTCGATTTGTCTGTATATATATTTAAAAACGGCACTAAACGTAATCCGCTCTACTTCTAGAGCAGTGAAGAAACCCTCACACGTGAATTGACACGTGATGTGACGAGTTTCACGACGTAACGGCTACGCGCATCGATCATGTCACGCGAAATGCGATCTATGCTTCATATTTGCTTTGTTTTAAAATTTTTTCACGGAAACCAAATCGAAAGGGTGGAAGTGTGATATATCGTTGAAATCAGAATTTTAACTGATTTTCAATGGTAAAGTAATTATAAAATAAACAACTTGTTGCGTCAAAGCGGCACTAAACGTAATCCGATCTCGACCAAAACCTTTTCAGATCTTCTTGGACATTAAAGAAACGCACATGCAAAGTTTCATTCAAATCCGTTCAGTAATTTCGGTGCTATCGTGCTAACACACATACACACACAGACATTTTTCAAAAACCACTTTATTGGGTTCCTAGGACCTCAAAACGTAAAGATTTGATGTTATCTCAATTTTCGTTTTTGAACCAATTTTAGTAACCTCTCACAATTTTATTGTGGTGAGGTTAAAATGATTATAAATTATAATATGAATTTAATAATTTAAATGTAGTAGGTACTAAGTTTTAATTACAACTAGAGATTGGCAATACCTGTACTAATTGTCCACCACCACCAATGATCAAATATGATGATGTGATCGAAGTATAAGACATTGAAGAGAATAATTAGGATTATGAATATTTTTAATTTGTATTTTTTAAAAACTTACATTAAAAACTAATTAATGTAATTATCGTTTTTTGTTTTTAGTTTAATTGACTACTTGCTTTTTTTCAGTTTAAAATGCATTATCTTCATTATGGAAGACCAGTTAATACAATATATAATTTTAAAATAATATTTTATTTTTAGTTTGATAAATTAAGACTTATATAAAAAAATCTATTTGACAGTCACATTTTTGTCACTTTGATAGCGAAAAAAAGTGAACCGTTTTTTATCATCGATAAAAATGCCTGTCCCTCAAAAGCAGAATACATCTAGTAGTCGCGCGAGACTTTAAAATTATTGTTGTTGTTCGTTCACATATCCTGTCGTTAATTTATTTTGCAAAAAAACACGAGCTTTTCTTTTACGGATAAATTTCTTTTTAACTCAAAATTTTGCCAATCAGTAATTTTGCTCGAAAAACTGACATTTGTATATTTTTTCGTGTCAGTTTTTCTTATAAAATCACTGATTGGCAAAATTATTTCGTTACAAAGAGAAATTTATCTGATGAGAAAAGCTCCTGTGATTTTATTGTTGATAAAAATTTCGAGGACTTTAGTGTTTTTTTTTTTTTTGATTGGCGGCCAGAGGAATTTCCAAATACCGGGGCCCGCCCCGACTCTCCACGGCACTGGTACGAGGTCCTTATTGTGAATTTGTTTAATTGATTTTCTTATATTAATTGAGTCTTCAGAAATGCCTCTTTATTTATCTACTTCACTGTTCCCAATTAAAGCTAGTAATAGCATATAATTGATAGTAAAGTTCATATCAAATTAATTTAAAAAAACAACTTATGTCAGTCGGAGCGTGTACGGAGTCCATTGTAAATTTATTCAATTGATTTTTCCTATAGTAATTGAATATTCAGAAATTCCTTTTTATTTATCTACTTCACTGTTCCTAATTAAAACTGGCGATAGCAGATAATTGATGGTAAAGTTCATAAATGAATTAAAAAAAAAACAACATATCAGTTTTATTCTTATTAGCAATTTAACATATATATTAATTACCTAGGACGTGAGAGTGTGTTGTGTTAAAAATGTCTCTGGACGAAGATAATTACGTACTCCATGGTCCCGAACCAGCTGAACCTCTATCACGGAACACATTAGGAAAAGAAATTTTTGACAGCTTATTAACCAACCAATCTAGTCATGTCGCCATGGTATGTAAAAATCATAAAATACTGACAATATTGTTTATCCAATCTTAGTTTGAAACATAAATTCAGCGTCTCTGACAGGGATGGATAGAGTAGAGTGGAAATTAAAAGAAGAAAGATAGAGAATTTTTTTTATACATTTATTTAACGTCGGCCTATTTCCGCTACTGAGGCCTAACACCGACGCCAGTAGACGAGCTACCCCCAACCAGGAACTTTGCCGAACCTCTTCCCTTACGAAGAGTAGGAATCTTTTACTTGCCTAATATTTAATAGACAAGAGACCGACGGCTTTACATCCCCTCCGAAGGATGGTATATCCCCTATACAACCCTCGCCTAAGGTTATATAACTTCCGCGCATACACTGATATACAAGCCGCTGGAAGATGTGTGAGGCGAGCACGCGGTCTTCGTTGTGAACACGAAACGGCCCTCTGAGTGGTGAAAATAAAAATCTGGTGCAGTAGGGGTTTAGAGCTGAGACCCTAGAGGGCGTTCGTGCACTTTATTTTTTTGAGAAGTCTTTTTGTTGGATTTCTGTAGTGATGGTTAGAGTCAAATACTACACCCCCCTGCATATTGTTGTCTGGTTTCGGTCGAAGCACTGTGGTTTCAATTTTATTATTGTTTAACACTGTATAGTCTTTGAGTTTTGACAGGGTCAACGACTGCACCCTGTATATGGTATTCTTGAAAAAATAACACTTGTTTTTAAATCGGAACGAACAATTATTTATTTAAAAGTTTCTTTTGTAGGATGAAACTATTCGACAGCATAAATTCGGACTGTAGAATTTAGCAAAAATTATTTATTAAAATATTTTAATTTGATTTAATCTGAAAAAATTCACTTGGTATAGGATTATATATATTATATGGGCCGCAAAGGCGAGAATAAATGTAGTCACTTAAGACAAAATATAAATATTTAAAAAAAGAAAGGGGCCACTTAAGGCGATTATTTAAAACTACACTTTTTAACCAGGTTCCGGCCTGGGAAGCTAGTTCGGGACAATTAGTCACGAGAAGTATGTGAGGACCGGGGGTTAAGAAAGCCTAGCTAGACGGTGGGTATCTACAACTTTAGTTAAATAGTAACCGGACCGGAAGCACTAGCAAATAAGCTTACTACACTTAAAATCACTTTTAAATAACTTGTTCCATTGAATCACGTCGCGAGTACTAAACATAGGAGTCACTGCCAAAACTGAACTTAACTTCGGCTTGCTGCACGCCGGTATTTATACTGTTTAGAGAAGTTTCGTTTGTCGCGCCCCATCGAGTCTTGCATCCAGTTCTAAAGGTCTGGAAAGGCTTGAAATCGCTCCGTGCGGGCGAGGATGAGTCATCGATTACGACATGTTGAGCAACATTGGAAATTTTAAGATTTTGAAGATGAAAGTTTCATAGAAAAATCGGCAATGAAAATAGAAATTTATTGAAATAAGAATGAAATTCGGATCTATTTTGGTTTAGAAGTTATTAACGCTTTTATTAGTAAAATCTGACACGACCCCGTAAAGTATTAACGGAGGTCCGATATTTAAAAGTTGAAATGAAATGATAATGTTCCCGATAGGTGCGTAGTGTCTGAAGATAAGATATTAAAGTGTTCCTAACGGGTACGAGTCGAGTTGAACGGAGATATTGTATGCTATTTTACGAAGAGTGATCAAAAATGGTGAGATTTAAAATAGCAATCGGGCTGCGAAAATTTGATGAAATGAAATTTAAACTTTAAGACTCGAGATACGGAATGTGATTTGAAGTATACAGGGGCTGATTGAAAAGTAAGAAGTGTAAAATGCGAAGTGGTTCCAAGAAAGTTGGGAAACGAGCTCGAAGACGTAATTACGTATACGAGGGGTGGTCAAGAAGTATTAGAATTTTGAAAATGAAATTGTTTATAGAACATTTATGGATTGAAGTAAGGCGATGAAAATTTGGGTTTGGATAGTGATTTTGACTAGGTTGATGAATATATGGGGGCTGTATTTTTAAGTGACGTTTTTCGTGATAAATCGGTTACGAATGGGCTTGAATGAATGTTTGAGGTTGGAATTTAGTGAATTTACATTATTTATGCATTATCGAGTGTTTGCCAATTTTCTCAGATTTCTTTGAGTTTGACTGTGGTTTTTGATGTGAATGGTGTCTGGTTGACTTTTTTTATGTGGTTTGCCATATTGCATGGGGTGATCTGATTTTTTAGTGATTTTTGGAATTTTTTATTTTTAATTTTGGACTTGTAGAGGACATACCCTACAACAGTTGGAACGGTCACCCATCCAACTACTAACCGCGCCTTACGTTGCTTTACATCGCATATCGAAGTATGTACATAGTAAAGACGCACCCATGCTCGCCCCAAAGATAGAGAAGTATGAGGAAAGATGACAAAAGATTAATGCTAAATGTATACGTGTACGAATGTACCTCTAATCATGTACACGCTCACACTAATGGACACGCCCAGTACACATTCGTAGGTGCACACATACACACATACACACCTTACATGTCCACAGACATTCGCATACACATGCTCAGGCACACACGCGCGTTTAAAAATCTGAATTGTCTTCCTTTTGATTGATCAACTTAATCTCATTTAACTGATCAATTGTATATACGTCATCACCAACAGCTAACTTGTTTCTCTTGATTTTTGCAATAAGATTCTGTGCCCTTGCAGCCTTTAAGTTATCTATTAGAATTTTTTTGTTTTTCCGATTTTCTGGACAAAGATATGGGCTATAAAAATATTAGTGTTTTTTTAATTTAGAAATGTTCTTAAATATAGTGTTCTTTTTGAGATATGAAATAAATTCCAGTTTTATTGGCGGTTGTGTACTTTTATTGATTTGATACAGATTGTTAATATCAGCTGCAGATATATTAGTTTCAAGAAGCTCATTCAGTTTATTGACTACAAAACGAATAATGTCCACATTTTGACGAACTACCAGGCCGAAAATAATACAATGATTTTCTCTATAATTCCTTTCTATGTTCAGACACCTTAATTATAATTGATTGTATTTATCTTGTAGTGCCTCTATTTTTTTTTTGATTGCACATCTATTTTGTCCAATAATTTTTTATTTTCAATTTTAATTTCAGCTATGATTTCTTCCTTGGTTGAATTTCCTTCCGCTTTATTGCATCTAACAGCTTTGTAAAAAGGTCTTCATTCACTTGGTTCATAATAACTTAACAACTTCGATTATTATAGTTGGGTTTCTCGCAGAACATTAAGAGCAGTGCTAATAAATAAGGTGTATGAGTATTTCTAACAAACTGGTGAGAATAATATATATGACAACACTGTTCGATAGTTTCTAAGCACTTCTTGGTTTTAATGAGGTTATATTAGGTGTTATTTATTAGTGTTCTTCTTTCCTTTTTTATATTTATATAGATAGGAGTCTACTGACCTTTAGATGCACAATAATAACAATTTTAACACTCGTGATTAGAGTAAATAAACAACAGACACAGATATATAAACTACTTCAACACACACAGTGTTAGAATTATTTTGGTTAATAAAAATTTGGAAAAATTGGCGATGCTTCAAAAGACGTTATCCGAAAAACAGATTATAATTTTTATCAAGAACAAGTGCGCGAAGGACTACTATTGTTATTCAGGTAGGGAATGATTCTAGAAGTGAGCTTACTAATGACTCCGTTACCACGTGAGCATTTTTTTCTCCAAACTATGAGAGTTTTTTTAATTATTATATAAACTTGCTTGCTTTAATAGAGGTTTTATTTTAATTGAGGTAAAATAGCATAACTAATTTTGTTTTGTTAGAGATGCGATGGCGTTTTAATGAGAATATAAGCATCGTTTCAAACTAAGATTGGATAAACTATACTATGGTAAAATTGTTATACAGGGTAATTCGTGAGGTGAGGGTCGCACTTAACCAAAAGATAGAGAACATTGAGGTGATCTTAAATCCCCATACAGTAATGGTTGAAGCGTCTCCGTTTTCAAAATACATGGTGTATTATATTTTGTGGAAAAACTTTCTTTTCGCCATATATCTGTAATGCGTAAACGGAATCCAATGAAATATTTTTAAGTTATTCCTAGAAAATAACACTCTGTATACTGTTTATAAAATATTTGACATGAAAATATTAATTTACTAGAAAGATACAACATCCCATAAAAAAATATTTTGGCACCATTTCATTGTTTAAAAAAAAAATTAAATTGTTGAGGGTTCAAATTTTTTCTTTTACATATTATTTTTTTGTCCTATATCTGCACTACCAAAAGGTAATGCAAATAGGGACAATAAAATTCATCACATATATCTGGTAAAATTAAAAAAATACTTTATAATGAATGTGTAATTAATAAACAAAATAATAAATAATATTTAATTTACAATTGAACTACAACATACGAAATCAGTGAAACTTACTAAATCCAATTAAATTATTTTGAATCACAGTTTATTTTCAAAGTGACAACCGCCACATTCAATACATTTTCTTGATCGATTTGTCGTTTTATTTATACTTTTTCTAACAGTCTTTAAATTGTTTTTAATTTCATTGCAAAAGTGCTTTCTGCAATCAGCTGTTCTCTGATATTTATTTCTTCTTTATATACTTCAGTTTTTAAATAGCCCCACAAAAAATAGTCAAGGGCTGTGAGATCAGGTGATCTAGGGGGCCATGCAACGGGACCACCCCGACCAATCCGCCTATTTGGATATTGTTCATTCAGATTGTTTCTGACTTGTACCGAAAAATGCGGCGTAGCCTCATCATGTTGAAACCACATTCCTCTTGTGTTTACATTATTTAATAAATCTGGTAGGGTATTTTGTAAAAACTCTAAATAATTCTCACCATTTAAGCCACCTTCAAAAATATGAGGCCCTATGAGATTATTATTGAACATCCCACACCACAAATTTACAAAAATTCTAGGTTGGGAATTCTTTTGGATTATTGCATGGGGATTCTCGTGACTCCAAATATGAAAATTTCGAGTATTATTTATACCATCACGGGTAAATTGGGATTCATCGCTAAACAATACTCTTAATATAGTTCATCCATGGGATAAAATCCAGCGGCAAAAAGTTAACCAAAATACTTCATCACCTGACACCAATCGTTGAACAGTTTGTATATGATAAGGATGCATTTGTTCGCCTTTATTAGTTCTCCAAACTTTGGTTTGAAGAATAATTAATTGTTGACCAATTCTTCTTGTGCAGGTTTTTGGGTTCTGGTCAACCATATTGAATATCAAATCTTTTTCTTGTCGGATCTGCCTAACAGGACGTTCTATTTTCTTGATTGAGGGAAAAGTTCTAGTTTCAAAAAGATGTCTAAACACTCTATAAAATGTTTTATAATCTAGTACACGTTTCCAATCGACGTCTGTATTCTCTTTCAGCAGCTTTTGCATTGCCATTGCAATATCCATAAACAAAAACCATATTTGCGCATTCTCTACTCGTTATATAAACGGCATGATTTAGAATTATTACAACAATTTTGTAACCAGTAAAAGTAACAGTGGTGACGTGACACTTCTTAATTATAATATAACTGATTTTTGACAAGTACCTACTTGATTATTAAAAAGTAGGTAGCTATAACTTTTAAAACGAATGTAATGGCAAGACTAGATGATTGTAACAATTAATTACTTTTGCAATGAATTAAATATTCCTCAAACCAACTATTTGCAATGAAATTAAAAACAATTTAGAGATTGTTAGAAAAAGTATAAACAAATGACAAATCTATCAAGAAAATGTATTGAATTTGGCGGTAGTCACTTGGAAAATAAACTGTGATTCAAAATAATTTAATTGGTTTAGTAAGTTTAACTGATTTCTTATGTGGTAGTTAAATTGTAAATTTTTATTATTTATCATTTTGTTAAGTTTATTAATTACACATTCATTACAATAGCTATTTGTATGACAAGGGAGAAAAGTGCATAATTTCCTCCCGCGGATAGTTTGATGCCCGACGCGAAGCGGAAGGCATCAATATCCAAGGGAGGAAATGGCACTTTGCTCCTGTGTAATACATATGATTTTCTCTACGACCATTTACAGTGTTTTACATTGGTTTTACATATATTTTATTATATTTTCTTATGCATGACAATCAAAAAACCAAATATGTCAAAATGTCATAATAGGTATTTAGATAAGTAAATATTGTTAAAAATCAAAGTACATGGAACGTTGCTAAGGTTGCTTCTTGTTTACAAAATAAACAAACTTCCAAAAAGTTTATAATAGTGTATTCCGAATGTGAAGACGAAGTTCCTCAAGATATTCTGGAAGAAGCAAACGTGGTTTCGTTAAATCTATTACCGTTAAAGTCCCGTGAAAAATATGAAAAAAGAGTACCAGCTATTTAAATGTTGGATGGAGACAAGGCAAATAAGAAAAATATGTGAAGAAGTGGTCTTATTTTACTTCTCCAAAAAAATGCGCCGATTTGAAGCCTTCAACATTATGGAGAAAATACATCACGTTGCGATCTACACTCCAAATTAAAGAAAAATCTCTTTCAAAGAAAATTATTATTATACATTTTCAGGAAGTTTGTGTACCAATAAAAGAAGCCTATACACTACTATTACAGCTATTTGAAGTTTCTACTTGTTTGCTTCCAGAGGGAGCAAAATAGTATTTTCTATGTAGGGAGTAGAAAAAATGTTATTTTTATTTTACCAAATATATGTGATGAATTTTTAATTCTCCCTATTTGCACCGCCTTTTGGTAGTGCAGATAGAGGACAAAAAAATAATATGTAAAAGAGAAAAAAATTGAACCCTCAACAATTTAATTTTTTTTTAAACAATGAAATGGTGCCAAAATATTTTTTTATGGGATATTGTTTCTTTCTATGTGTAAATTAATATTTTCATGTCAAATATTTTATAAGCAGTATACAGAGAGTTATTTTCAAGGAGTAAGTTAAAAATATTTTTATTCTGGGTCCGGCCCTGACATTTTATTAATATCCCAGGCATTAGATGGTGAATGACTACTGTAATACGAAATACAAAATTTCATTGGATTCCGTTTACGTATTGGCGAAAAGAAAATTCTTCCACAAAATATAAAACATCCTCTGTATTTCGAAAACGGGGTCACTTCACCCATTACTGTATGGGAATTTAAGATCACCTCAATGTTCTCTATCTTTTGGTAAAGTACGACCCTCTTCTCACGAATCACCCTGTATTATACCAACAGTAATGTATATTATGTGTTGTGTATACCGGGTGGATCAGCCTATAGGGACACTCTTGTAACTTTTGGATGGGCGAACGGACCTTTTTCAAATTTGGTGTAGTGATATGGGATGAAAATTAAAACTAAAAATTAAAATTATATTTGATGGTCAGATCATATACGTATTTTGGCCATCAGCATCCAAATATACAAAAATATGTAGGTTGCCCCATTTAAAAATTCGATTTTTATGCAAATTGCATCGAAGCCGGAAGTCGGCCATTTTGGTTTTTTACATCACATAATTGGAAATTTCATCCCATATTACTACACCAAATTTGAAAAAGATCCATTCGCTTATTCAAAGAGTGTCGCTATCGGCTGAGCCACCCGATATAAATTCATGATTTTAGGTATTACTGGAGTCAGACAAGTGGAACATAAGAAATTTTTTCCGGTGTCAAATTTTTTTTAATTAACATGTTAGTTACATCGAATACTATACGAAATGGACATTTTCTACATCTACCAGTCGTCCACACCACTTGCAGACTGCAGTTTCGAGCTGTTGGCTCTCGTCAGTGCAAAATAGGCAGTGACGACCGACACGGGGATCCTTCGAACATTTAGTACATCTCGGTATCTTTAGGATAGTGACATGCAAAATAGTCAGCAGGCGCCATCTAGCGGCACGAGAGCTCCTTTAAGTAGGATCAGTCTTTCGGGTGGTGTTTGTTACAATCGAAGCATTAGCGTTATGTCGGTAATATGCAATTATTACACTTGACGCGGCAGGCTTGTAACTTGCAATTCAGCGTTCAGCGGGGCACATAGCCCGGAGAGTAGCTGTTGGTTGCAATCTGGTTACGTTCCTTATAGTAAAATAAGGATTTTATAGAGGAGTTTGCGACTGAAAAATTATGTTTAATATTCTGCCCTCTAGAAGCACATTTGAACTATGCTAAGCCCAGTCAGGCTATTTATTTTTCGATTACAACAGACAGTGGACCGCTAGATGGCGCCTGCAGACTATTTTGCAAGTCGCTATCCTAAAGATACCGAGATATACCAAATGGTCAAAGGTTCCCCGTGTCGGTCGTCACATGCCTACCTTGCACTGACCAGAGCCAACAGTTCGAAACTGCAGTCTGCAAGTGGTGTGGACGACTGGCACGAGAGCTGCTTTAAGTAGGATCAGCCTGTCGGCTGGTGTTTGTTGCAATCGAAGCATTACGTTATGTTGGTAATAAGCAATTATTACACTTAACACACCAGGCTTGTAACTTGCATTTCAGCGCTCGGCGGGACACATAACCCGGAGAGTAGCTGTTGGTTGCAGTCTGATTACATTCCTTACCGTAAAATAAGGATTTTATAGATGAGTTTGCGACTGAAAAATTATGTTTTAATCTAATGGATAATTGAATTTGTATGTGAATAAAAATTTAAAATCGTTTTTTTTTCACTTTTCTTCAAGTTTAAATTTTTTTTCTTCTTCACCATCATAAAGTGCGTAAAAAAACCTACATTTTTTTAAAAATAGAACCTCAGACGATGCGATGCACAAAAGTTATTGGCCAATCAATTTAAAATTTGAAGTCAATTTTGAGACATATTAGATATTTTGACTTCAAATTTTAACCAGTTATTGTCCAGATTATAAAGTAGAATTTCTGAAAATTTCATCAAATTCCATTTAAAATATTCGAAGTTATAACCAAAAAACCAAAATCCGATTCCGATTCTTTTTTGAGGTTATGTGTGCAGACAAGAAGTTCATATTATAACCGCTGATAGCCTATATCATAACGAACAGCCTCAATTTTTTTCGCTTTTTTTGGACCTACACATACCGAGATATAAATAAATAAAAAAATAAATAAACACCACAGAAGTTAGACTTATCTATATTTAGAAAGAACCAAAACGGTTGATTTTTCACAAAACTTGCGGAGCGGCGATTGCTATAGGTAGAAAATGTCCATCTTATAGTATTCGATGTAACTAACAAGTTAAAGAAAAAAAAATGACACTGGAAGCAATTTCTTTTTCACTAAAATTTGATGCTTGTCTAACTCCAGTATATTACTATTTTGGCGTGTCGAATATAACAATTTTCAGGAAAGAGACTACACTACGTCCTCGAAATCTAACATATTCGCTTTTATTCCGTTGTTTATGAAAATGCTATTTTTGGGAAATTAATTTTTTTCAAAAATACAGGGTGTAACGCAACTTACCCGAAAAATTTTAATCATACACGCACCTTTAAATAAGAAGTCGATTTCTTAAAAAAATTTGTTAATAAAAGTCCAACACAAAAAAAGATACAAATTGTTAAAATTACAAATCAATGGAAATGTTAAAATAACGTATTATTTCTATAAAAACTGTTGAAAGTTCTGTCCATTGACATTCAAGCACACCTGAACCCGTCTAATCCAATTTTGTCACACTAGCTGAAGTGTTCTCCCTTCCTGCTGTTCCCGAAGGCGTAGATTATGGACAGCTGTTGTGATACGTTCACGTAATACATCGATATTGTCAACTTCGGTTTGGTAGACTTCATTTTTTAAATGTCCCCACAAAAGGAAGTCAAGAGGATTTAGATCCGAGGACCGCGGAGGCCAAGCTACAGGTCTACCCCGTTCGATCCAACGTATTCCGTTTAATTGGCTCAAGTAACGATAGTTTGGGGGGGCACCATCATGTAAAAACCACATCCGACTTCGGACCTCCAAGGGCACATCTTCAAGAAGACCAGGAAGATCATTACGGAGAAACTGCAGATATTGCTGACCATCCATCTGATTTGGCAATATGAACAGACCAATTAGGCGTTCATCTATGTTCAAAGTGATTCCGAACTACTAGATGAGGATTCTCAATGGTCCAAACGTGCATATTATGTAGATTGGTAATACCATTACGCGTAAAAATAGCGTCATCAGTGACCAAGACATCGACAAATTTTCATTAATTTGTAACTTTAACAATTTGTATCTTTTTCTGTGTTGGACTTTTATTACTTTTTTTGTTTCAAGAAACCGACTTCTCATTTAAAGGTGCATGTATGGTTAAAATTTTTCGGATAAGTTGCGTTACATCCTGTATGCTTAATAATGTGTTAGTAAAATTCATTAGTACACCTCTACTTAGGTTTACTTACATAACAAATATAAATAAAATCCCCAGAAACATAGTTTCGTTTATCATTGTACCAATAAATAACTTTTTTGAATTTTTATAAACATTCGATTGAGAGCGGATTTGATAGATGTCTTATTAACTGGACATACTTTTTTAGATCGATGTCTTCACTGGCAGAACATTGTCATATGGAAATTTGTTAGAAGATTCGTGCAACTTAGCCGAGGCGCTACGTATTCATGGTTACTCCACCAATACCACATTATCAATTTCTAGCGAAAATAGTTTGGAATTTTTCATTCCAATCATAGCATCCTTATTTGTAGGTACTATTATGGCCCCTGTCAATCACAACTATATCGAAACTGAACTAAAACATATCTTGAATATCAGCAAACCAAAAGTAATATTTTGTTCCGAGGCGGTATCGCGAAAATTCATAAATTTAAAGGAACAGCTGAGATACATAGATAAAATAATTGTTATCGACTCTAATGGACAAATTCCTGAAGTAGATACTTTAAAAGAGTTTGTTAATGGAGCTCTGAAAGGCAATAAAGTGTTACCTTACAAATTTCAACCGTTCGTTGGAGATCCGACTAGCCTGGGTGCTTTCATAATGTGCTCTTCGGGTACTACGGGGTTGCCAAAAGGGGTGTTCCTTTCGCATCTTAATCTGATGACTATCGTTTTGCAGTCCAGGTGAGATATGCCTTGATCCCACTTCAGTTTTAATAAAAATTGAAAGTTGATGTTGAAATTACGTTGCAACAATATTGAGAAGCATTGTAATTCAACTTGCAACTTTCATAAGTTAAATTTCGCAGTATTGTTTATTTGTTTTATTATCATTATAATATTAGTAATAGATTTATTAATTCAACAGTCATAGGTATACAGGCTGTCCATTTTATCAGGGCCCTCCAGAATATCTCACTTAATATCGGTCGTGCAAAGAAAATTATTTTTACGAAAATTGTGCCGATTTATATAACCTACAAAATGGTTTAAAGACATTTGAAATCCATGGCCTACTTTAAGAGTTATGGCGGAAAATATCGAAAATGCGAAAAATGTCTAGGCCAAATATCTCCGTGATTTAAAGAGACGCGAGAAAAATTCTAAGACGAAATTTTTTTGCAAAACAGAGTGTTTGAACGAGGTTTCATCTAATTTTTTTCAAAACCGCTGTATTTTGAGATTTACTATTCAGGCTGTTAAAAAAATTATTTTGAAACGGGCGGGAAATGGCGCCATTAAATAGAGTATTTTCCTCCCTTTTCAACGATATATCACATTTCATATTTATTTATTGGTACTACATTAGTAATTATTATAAAACATTTTTTTAAAACCAATACATTTTTTTTAACAAGCATTATACTTACCGTGGAGAAGTATGATTAAATGAAACGATAAAATAATTCAGTAAGTTGTTCAAATCTTTGCTATAATAAAACATTAACACAATTAAGAAGAATAAAGTAAATTCAGGTAACAAAAACAAATTAATAATAATAATAATTATTATTATTATTATTAGCCGTTACTCGAGTCCGAGTATAAAAATGTTACAGTCGATAAATTGTGTACAATAAAAAACAAGTAAAAGGTGTAGTCTATTGTAATTCCCATTCATCTACGGTGCACACGACTATGGCTATAGAGGCCAATTCGGGAGAGCACATGTCGACCGCAGTCAGGACAAACATAGACCTGGTTAGGTCTTGGATTCGGCCTTCTTGCAGCAACATTTCCTTGATAGCTGGCCACAACCCCTCGCCATTCGGTTCTGTCCGCTGCAAGTTGTTCCCATTGCTCGTCTGCAATACCGCAGGATTTTAGATTTTCATGGAGAGCGTCTTTGAACCTCTTTCGTTGACCGCCACGCCTTCTTCTACCGCTTAGCAATTCACCATAAAGTGTACATTTAGGAAGGCGGTTATCATGCATACGATGAACGTGACCTACCCATCTTAGGCGTGCTCTTGAAATAAGCACCTCAATTGGAAGGCTGTTTGCTCTCCTGAGTACTTCCACGTTTGATATGTGATGGAACCAACAGATTTTCATCATACTTCTGAGGTGTCTTTGCTGAAAACGTTCTAATTCTTTCACATGACGACGGTAAGTGACCCAACTTTCACATCCGTATAGCAGTGTTGGAATGACAACTGCTCTGTAGACAGCCATTTTCGTTGACAAAGCAAGGTCGTGGTTGTCAAATACTCTCTCTCTAAGTCCCCAGAGTGCTCTAGATGCTGCGTTAATTCTATTGCGAATCTCGCTGTCCATGTTTGCTTTGTCATTAACAACGTTGCCTAAGTAATTGAACTGATCCACCACTTCAAGAGAATTTCCGTTAAGTGTAATGTCTATTTGGTTCACTTGATGAGGAGTTGACATAATCTTAGTCTTTCCAATGTTGATTTTAAGTCCCAAGGAATCATAGCTCTGGGCATACACATCTAAAAGTTCTTGAAGCTCTTCCGGCGTAGAGGCTAAAAGTGCACAGTCATCCGCATACTGTAATAATAATAATTAATTAATTAATAATAAAAAGAATATAACCCACAGAACATTAATATTTATCTAATCCTCAAAATACTTTTTATATCAAGTGTTCAAAGTGTCCACCGCGATTTCTTATGCACAATCCAGCGCGGCGAGGCACTGCATTTAAAACATTACTCAGCATTTCGGGGGTAACTGTAATATATGCCTGTTGAATTCGAGCTTTTAGGTCCTCTATATTTTGCGGTGTCGTCGAAAACAACTTATCTTTAATATACCCCCATAGAAAAATATCCATTCTGAGAATTGTGGGGAGGAGCTCCATCTTGTTGAAAATATTGAAAGTTGTATCGATTCTCTAAAGGTAGGTCGTCTAAGAATTCATTAAATTCATTTCTCAAATAGTTTAAGTACCTTTGACCACTGAGGTGACCATCATAAAAATAAGGACCTATTAAATTGATGCCTAAAATACCTATCCACACATTTATTAAAAAACGATTTTGAATCCCAGTCGGTCTATGCCAGTGTGTATTTTCAGAAGTTCATTTGTAATGAATATTGCGATTCAAAAATCCATTATTGGAAAAATTTGCCTCGTCGGACCAAAGTATTTTACTAAATATTAATGGATCGGCACGCTTCTTTTTCAACAGCCACCTACAAAAAGTCATCCTCTTTGGTTTGTCCCCCGCTTGTAAATTGTGAACTTTTTTGGCTTTATAACAGCGGTAACCATTTTTCATTAAAATTTTTCTAGCACTTGCTTTATTTATATAACAAGCAATTTGAATTTCTCTTAACGATGTTTCCAAATTTTCTGTATTTTTATTTCTTACATAATTAATAACTCGGTTTATCTTATTTACATTATCAGTAACACTGTTTAACCTTGTTCTCTTCTTTAAAACTGAACCATTATTTTTCATTTTTGTAGCTAATTTTCTGAACAGAGTTTTATTCGGCTGTAGTGCTTGTGGAAATCTGTTTCTATATTCTACTTGAGCTAATCCTGATTGAAAATTGCGTTGGCAATATATAACGAACATATTATAACGATCAATGTAAGTGAAAATCATTTTTGAAAATTCTAAATTCTTAAACGAGTGTGATTGAGTGAGAATTTAAGTATTAACTGAGATGATCTGTCAAAAAATTAAATTGTCAAGTTTGTTTATACCCGACTATTTTAAAATAATTGAAATAATAGTGAAATCATGAAATACAAACAAATTGATATTTAAATTAATTGGTAAAGACATTTGAACTTTCTGAACAAGGAGTGACGCTTTTATGGAGGACCTCTATACATTGGCATAACTGCGAATACTCTTTCCATAATTGCCCTATGTTGCTTTCTTGATTATTATTTTGTTTTTGTTACCTGAATTTACTTTATTCTTCTTAATTGTGTTCATGTTTTATTATAGCAAAGATTTGAACAACTTATTGAATTATTTTATCGTTTTATTTAATCCTACTTCTCCACGGCAAGTATAATTCTTGTTAAAAAAAATTTATTGGTTTTAAAAAAATGTTTTTATAATTACTAACGCAGTACCAATGAATAAATATGGCATGTGATATATATTTAATGGCGCCATTTTCCGCCCGTTTCAAAATAATTTTTTTAACAGCCTGAAGAGTAAATCGCAAAATACAGCTGTGTTGAAAAAAATTAGATAAAACCTCGTTCAAACACTCTGTTTTGCAAAAAATTTTCGCCTTAGAGTTTTTCTCGTATCTCTTCAAATAACGGAGATATTTGGCCTAGGCGTTTTCTGCATTTTTGATATTTTCCGCCATAACTCTTAAAGTAGGCCAAGGATTTCAAATGTCTTTAAACCATTTTGTAGGTTATATAAATCGGCACAATTTTCGTAAAAATAATTTTTTTTGTACGACCGATATTAAGTGAGATATTCTCGAGTACCCTGATAAAATGGACAACCTGCCTTTTGTCATCTAGAGCATCAGAAGTATATAGTTAAAATTGCAAAGATTCGTATCAATAGAACGCCCTTTCATAAAACGATATTATTCTGCTGCAATACCCCAATAGGTCGATAATTTTCTATTTGACACTATCTTATCACTTACTTTAAATACAGGAACTACTTTCAATAATTTCCATTTATCTGGAAATGTTGCAGATTTGAGACAAAGATTATAGATATAACAGAGGGGCTTAACAAAACATGAAATACAGTCCTCTACAATAAAGGCTCGAACTAAATCTGGACCCATATTTAATTTAGGTTTTAGCTTCTTAGTTGCTTCAAGGATTTCACTATATAACACTCACTTCACTAACAGAAAGAACATTATCACTAAATAATAAATCTATCAGACAATGGACAATCCTCCAAGAAAAAGAATGTTAGTAAATCTGAATTGAGCTCATATGATTTACAAACGAAATTCCGCACGCTGATTAACAATTTATTTCAGAGATCCTCGTTACTATACATCTACCGATGTTCATCTCGGACTGCTGCCATTTTTTCACGCATTTGGATTACATACCACCATCACTGCAATTATTAACAAGAATAAAATTCTTGTATTCAGAAAATTCGAAGAGGACAATTTCTTAAGGACTATACAGGACTACAATGTCCCGTTTGTATATATAGTTCCTCCTTTGGCTATTTTCCTTGAGAAAACTCCGAAATTATCAAATTATGATTTATCTTCTTTACAAGAGATTATTTGTGGAGCTGCACCACTCAGTAAGAATACCGAAATAGCTATAAAAAGAAAGTAAGTATAATTTTATGATTTTGATCTACCCAAAATTCGAATTCTCATTCCGCAAGCTTTCTTTTGCAGACTAAGATATCTTAAATCGATTCATCAAGCATACGGCTTAACCGAGGCAACCTTCGCTATTACACTGCTAGATAAACACGTAGAAAAGCCTGGATCCTGTGGAAAAGTCGCTACGTTTATGTCGTGTAAAGTTAGGGATCCAGAAACCGGGAGATCCTTAGGCCCTTATCAGATTGGGGAGCTCTGTACCAAAGGACCCATGGTGATGATGGGATATTACAACGATGAAAAATCCACAAAGGAATCGTTTGCTCCTGGCGGCTGGCTCAAAACTGGGGACTTGGGCTATTATGATAATGGAGGATACTTCTACGTTGTGGACAGGCTGAAGGAAGTTATTAAGTACAAAGGATTTCAGGTGAAAATTTTATGCCAATCATTATTAGTCAATCGGAAACGTTTATTTTATGATTGTTGCTACGACAAACATCAAATTTTTAGAAATCTAATAAGTGGAAATTTCCCTATAGGCTAGTGATTATGTCATTTAACGTTCTAAAGTATTCAGGAATATAATTTGCTTATTAATTATTAAGAGGCGATGAAATGAGAAACTTAAAATTGTCGTCTGTGTATACCTGGTTGCGGATATCATTAGAGACAGGCAGGTTGTCAAGGAATTTACTTTTTTTGAGGAATAACCTTTTATGTGGTATGGTGACTGGCATTGTTGGTTCATATAAAGTTTGTTTAAAGTTATAAACATCCGTACAGGGATATAATATGTGAACCTAAATATTAATAATTTCCAATTGGTTTGTCGAGTTCTAGATTGGAGAAGATATTTTTGTTTGAAGACTTCGAAATTCGGGATTTTTCTCATCACCACCCTTTTAGGGTTAGATTATCTAACTACTTTCGTTTATTTGGACATAAAACCCTCTTACATACGCGGACATACGACTATTCCTCCGACAGTGCCGGGGCCAGGTTCTCCATTTCTTTTAATAAGCCAATTTTCTATTAAACTAATGGTAAATATTATTTGCGGCTATTTTTCTTGGTGTGACATGAATGCTCCTTGACTCCCGTTTTTTTTTATGAGGTACACCTATGATAACTGACCATTGCAATATCAAATATTTCATTGTATTTCTGTGGTTTCGTAATTTTAGAGGAAATATATTCTAAAGCAGTTTATTATACAGCCAGATTAAAATTACGTGGCGCCCTTCTCTACAAAAAGTTTCCTATTAACTATACCTGAATTTTGCTCCGTTTTCGAGTTATATTTAAAAAACTGAAATGGTTGCATTTTCACCCCTATCTACAATTTGTACCCTCTAATTTAATAACACTCCGCGGTTTTCTCATCTTAAATGACCAATTGAACGATTTGTGCAATAAAAGCCCCCTGAACGTCTTAGCCCCTATATGACATAATTATGACATAATTAATAGCCTACTAGTTTAACAGCAATGATTAGACAATAGCGTTTATACATATATCTTTACGTAAATGATCATTCTGTGTCTATTGTAAGAAGATATACATTTATTTTGTAACCTGGTCTATCTACTTCAGTTTGCTCTATGTCGGAAGTTATGTGAGTTTTAGTTACACAAATTACAAGTGGGTCTTCCTTAGTTAGTATTGAATGTTTATGCACAGACATGTATTTTGAATTTAACTGAACTGAATATACAGAACTAATATTACTCTTCAAATTAAACGCAAATTTTATGTTAAAAAAGTAAATATTATGCTTATTATAGGTGGCTCCCGCAGAGCTAGAAGCAATATTGGTAAACCATCCAAAGGTTCGAGACGTAGGAGTCGTTGGCTTGCCAGTTGACCTATCAGGGGAACTACCCTTGGCATTTGTTGTAAAACGGGAAGGAGCTGATGTCACAGAGAAGGAACTTCAGGATTATGTTGCTGGTAAGTGCGTGGTTTATAAAAACTTATTTATACAACCAATCCGTTACTTCCGCAGCAACCAAGTTATTAATATCTTGCTATAATGTTCTTTGATAATATAAAACTTTTATTGTTTTCTTTTTCTTTGTAGAATTAACGTCACCACAAAAAAGACTACGAGGCGGAGTGATTTTTGTACCAGAAATTCCAAAGAATCCAAGCGGAAAAATATTACGGAGACAGTTAAAACAAGCATTAAAGGATTATGTGCGACCTCAAGAATCTAAACTTTAGTATCAATGTGTCATACTTTGTATATATGTATATACTTAATTTAAAAAAGACGGCCCGAAGCAACTCCTGACAAACTTTCAACACTTCACCTCTAGTCATCAAATTACTGACAGGAGGTGTCCGCAACTTGCGAATAGCTCCATCTGGTGGCGACTTACTGCAATCAAAGTTGCCGACAAGTGTCGAACTAAGTTACATTTAACATATTTTGCGTATTCCGTTGAAGACGTACTATGTCGCAAATTTTAGGACAAGCTTGAAACAAGTCTACAGCTGGCGATGCATAACAGTCCTGCACTGTAGTCCTTTCTTTAGGATTAATCTGCCTACTGGGGGGCTTATTGCAATCAGACTTTTTTTGCGTTTTCCGATTGAAGACATAGTGCACCTTGATTGGTAACAATGAATCGATTTCCGTTCAGAGGAAAGAGTGGAATACTGACCTTTCGTAGTAGGTATTTTTACTTTACTACACATTTATTATTTTTGTAAACCAAGTTTCTCCTACTGATTGAACATCATTTCATCCAGACAATATAAGCAATTACTACATACTACAAAAGTTAAGTAGTTTAAATTTGAACTTTTTGACACTGTTAACAAATTTAATATTGGCAGGTAGCTTGTTATATAAATATCTACCAGGATATATGGGAGAATTATTGCAGAGAGTTAAATTGTAATTGTTGACGTTATTAAAAAACATTAAAAAGAAAGCGCTGTGGCAACAGTATACACGCTCAAATTCTCCAGGAAGATTATCAACTCCATCGGTCCTTTTCCAGTTTTCTCACAGGACTTCTTCGTAATGCTAGAACCGCTTTTGAGAACCAACTATTCAACAGTGCCCAAAGCTTTCTACAGATAGACGCATTTTCGCTTAACGAGTAAAGTTTCTATACCATTAATAAGAAATGGTTAAATTGGTGCCTAAAATACCTATCCACACATTTATCGAAAAACGACTTTGAAACCCAGTCGGTCTATGCCAGTGTGTATTTTCAGAAGTCCGTTTGTAATGAATATTGCGATTAAAAAATCCATTATTGGAAAAATCTTCCCCGTCGGACCAAAGTATTTTACTACATATTAATGGATCGGTACGCTTCTTTTCCAACAGCCACCTACAAAAAGTCGTCCTCCTTGGTTTGTCCCCCGCTAGTAAATTGTTAACTTTTTTGGCTTTATAACACCGGTAACCATTTTATTTATATGACAAGCAATTTGAATTTCTCTTAATGATGTTTCCAAATTTTCTGTGTTTATTTTTTACATAATTAATAACTTGGTTTAACTTATTTACATTATCAGTAACACTGTTCAACCTTGTCTTCTTCTTTAAAAATGAACCATTATTTTTCAGTTTCGTAGCTAATTTTCTGAACAGAGTTTTATTCGTCTGTAGTGCTTGTGGAAATATGTTTCTATATTCTACTGGAGCTAATCCAGAGTTAAAGTTGCGTTGGCAATATGTAACGAACATATTATAAGATCTATGTGAGTGAAAATCATTTTTGAAAATTCTAAATTCTTAAACGAGTATGATAGAGTGAGAGTTTAAGTATTAACTGAGATGATCTGTCAAAAAATTAAATTGTTAATTAATGCTTCATCCGTGCTACCTTACGCACGCGCAGTACCCACGGAATCCGTCGTTGTAATGACGATTCTTGAAGTAATTAAGTTTTTAATCTATCTCATCCAACCGCCGCTCTACGAAAGGTTAAGCGGCTTTATTTGTAAATTTCGCTGTGCAGTTTTAAATTGAATTATAATATTTTATGTGTATGGACACAGGAAGCAAAAAAACCTGCTTTAAAGTTGAATTCTTTGAAACTAAAAATGGTATTCTATTGATAAAACTATATACATATTTACAAAATAAATCAATTAATTTCTGGTTATTAAATGTTTTTATTTTATGGATAAAATAAAGAAAAAGAAAAGTGAGTCGATAACTCCTGCTTGTCCAAATAAATTTTGGTATACAAGAGGCAAAAACCTGATTAAAATTAATTTTTTAGCAAATTCTATTTGAATAAAATTAAAGGATATTCTGTTTTAAACTATTTACACTATATACATTGCATTAAAATTAAAAACTAATTCTGATAAACTAAATTCGGAAAAAATGTGGAACGCTTCAAGATTTTGCGTGTCATCCTAGTGCCGATGACGGTACCTCACTTCACAAAGTAATTGGTAAAGACATTTTAACTTTCTGAGCAAGGAGTGACGCTTTTATGGAGGACCTCTATACATTGGCATAACTACGAATACTCTTTCCATAATTGCTCCATACATTTCCACTATAATCCGAATTTGAATTTTTTCAAGGCGCCTCCAGTATTCAAATTCAATTTGAAACCAGCAACACATTTCAGTCATCGCCTTACGTCATAATATTTTTTTTCTCAATAATATTTCATGAGTATTAAAAACGTTTAAATTATGTAACTGTGCACCACTGGATTGTCACGAACTTTAAAAGTAGGTGTAACAATAGCAATATCAAATGCTTTCTGTACCTACGTTGGTAAATTTATTATAGATTATCACTTTACCAATTTCCAGTTTGTTGTTACTTTATAGACCAGGCCCAAACCGTTTAAAATATCGTAATAGACGATAAATTCTTAGCAGTATACGAATGGTCGGAAAATGTAGTTAATAGTGTAAATAATTAAGGAAAAATCGTCCAGACTGAGTAAAAGTTCTGGAAGGGGGGTTGAGCTGGTAATATATACGTTTTTAGGGGTTGGTACCCGTTTTTTGCGATTTGCGGCTAAACTATGCATCCTATCGAAAAATGTTGAATGTAAAAGTTGTAGATAATGAAAAAATCTTAAACTTACAAACTTACCTCAAAATTATCGAGAAAAATGCAAAGAGCCATTTTTTCAGTTTTTAATTTATAACCATCGCAAAAATGTTTATATTTTCATGAAAATTCGTGAAAATTTTCTTTTTTGTGTTTCAAACAAGCCCAAATTTTTTCAAAGCGAAATATTTAATTTTCGATGTTTTATGAAGAAATAAAAAAAAAGTCCTAATTTTCAATCGAAAAATTTGATTAGCAAATTTTCGATTAATGGACTTTACTAGTGCTCATTTTTTTCGTTGAACTCTCAACTTTAATATAGAATTAAAATATAATATTGTTTATATACAAAAATATCGTTAAAAAAGCGAAAAACCGAAAAAACTACTTTTTAAAAATCGAGTTTTCGGTGAAAATCATGAATTTATTTTTCTTTATTGTAAATAAACGTTTCCATTCATAAAAAACATTAATTCTCATACAATACTATGTTATACAAGTAATTTACATGTACCTAACTATTCTCGGCTTTCAAAGTCTCGAAAACATTGTTTAAACTGCAATGGGAATGTTAAACAATTTTGTCTGCAAACAAGCCGAAGAAGATGCAGATTTCCTAATTATCAATACATCCCTTGAAGTAGCAAAAAACTCCGATAAAATGATGGTAGTTGTTGGTCAAGACATAGATCTTTTAGATCTTTTAAATCAATTGACTGGTGGTCGAGAGGTGAGCGCACTTGCCTCTCACCTAAAAGTTCCGGGTTCGATTCCCGGCCGTGGCAGTGGAAAATACTGTGAGAGGGATTTTTTCACTATACACGGATATTGGGTGTGTGTCCCTTGTCTCTAAATGTGTAGCCCCCTCCCACACAAGGCTCTTCTAGAGCCTTCCGGGATAAAGGGGGCCGTAATTACTTGTGGTGTTATTATTATTATTTTTTTTTTTTTTTTTTTTTTTTTTTTTTTTTTTTTTTTTTTTTTTACAATAAACCAGTCACCCTACTCTGTGGCTCCGACCCTCACAGAGGGGAGCTGGTAATACCAATAGCCACTCCCCACGCCCGTGGGGTGAGTGACTACCGGGTCCGCGAATCGTGTGCCCTGAGTAGACGTAATGAACCGAGGATGACAGTCTTCTGCATTCTGCCGGCTAAGATCTCTGCCGAATCTCGGCATGCCGGTATGATCTTTAGTTCTGAAAGCAGCGTCTGTCTCATTCCACCGAGGGCTCCTATAATCAGTACCACTATTTTAACAGAATGGCCTGGATAAAGCCTGCGGAGTTCGAAGAGCAAATCTCGATATTTTGTCCGTTTTTCCTCCTCTTTCAAGACAATGTTGCTCTCAGCGGGAGCTGAGAATTCCATGACATACATTGTCTTGAGTTGGTGGTCGAGGAGTACTATGTCAGGCTTGTTGGCTTGTATTTGCCTGACGGTGGGAAACGAGTAGTTCCAATAAATTAGGCACTTCTCATTCCCCACAACGGACTCAATATCCCCCGGAACGTAAGGCAGCACTGGTGTTTCGTCTATCCCATACGAGTGCCTTAGATGATAGTAAAGCACTCGTAATGCTGCGTTGTGTCTATGAATATAGGCCGAGACTGCGTATGTCGGGCAAGCCGACAGTAAGTGCATTACAGTCTCCGGCGCCCTGCGGCAGGCCCTGCAGCTGACATCAGGGACCTCCATACCCATGACACGACGTCGATAGACGAGAGTGTTAAATACACCATCCTGGCAAGCCATTATGAATCCCTCGGTCTCAGACTTCAGCCCAGCTGACCTTAAGAAGGCGAAGGTCAGCCTTTCGGATAAGCCGAGGTCTTCTATATTTTTATAGAAGATTCCGTGCAATGGCTTATCCTTATGGAGCTGCAGAAGGATGTTGTGTTCTGCAGCTCTAATGTGGGCTTTTAGTCGAACGGGTTCCAACTCGGTGACAGAGTCGGGGTTTACCCGCTCGACGTCGAAGATGAGACCAAGTTCATCGGCTGCTCTCCGTGCTGCCTTAAAGAGAAAAGCTCCTACCTCTGCATTTTCATGGTCTCGGACTATGCAGAGGAGGGGATCCGAACTCCTGATGACCTTACATGCTCCCTCCAGAACCATCCTGCTATGGAGACTCTCCAAGCTCAAGAGTCCACGGCCTCCCCGATGTCGTGGGAGATATAACCGTGGAACGGACGATTTAGGATGCAAGCTCCTATTGAGATGCATCTTCTTGCGGGTTACTACATCGAGTTGACGCAGCTCTTCTCTAGTCCACTTCACTACTCCGAAAGAGTAGAGAAGGATCGGAACGGCAAGCATATTTGTAGCAGACACCTTGTTCTTCCCCGACAGTTCTGAAGACCAGATCTGTCGGAGTAGGTGCTGATACTTGCCGCGGAGAGCGTTTTTCACTACACTCACTTCTTGGGTGGAGCGTTGCTCGACACCCAAGTAAGTGTACGACTCTCCGGCATCTAGATGGTGTAAGATGCTTCCGTCCACGAGCTGCGCGTCCTCTCCATAGTCACCGCATCGTCCTCTCTTGAGATGGATCAGTGCGCATTTGTCCAACCCGAACTGCATACCGACAGCCTGCGTATACTCCTGTACCACCCTAAGGGACTGTTGGAGATCCCTCTCTCCAGAGGCATAAAGTTTAAGATCATCCATATAAAATAGATGGGTGACCTTATGCCTCCTGTCGCCGGGGGTACCGCAGTTGTAGCCACGGGTTTTCCGGAGCGAGACGGATAATGGCAGTAGTGAGATGCAAAACAGAAGGGGGCTGAGGGAATCTCCCTGAAATACTCCTCTTCTGAATGTTACCGACTCTGTTTGGACTCTATCGTTACCCGATGTTATGGTAAAGCGAGTCCTCCAGAGCGGCATCAGTTCTTCAATACATCTCACTACGGGACCGGGTACCACAAGACATCGGAGCAAGTGAACAATGAGCTCATGCGATGTCATGTCGAATGCCTTGCGGTAGTCGATCCAGGCCATAGAGAGGTTCCGCTTATACTGCATGGAGTCCTGCGTGACACATCTGTCAATCAACAGGTTCTCCTTGCAGCCAGCGACACCTCTCTTCGACCCTCGTTGCTCATATATCCGTTCGTAAACCGGTTCAACTGCGTGGAGCACCCGCATGTACAAAATGCGTGTAAACACCTTGTAACATGCGTTTAGACATGTTATCGGTCTGTAATTCTTTGGGTTGGACAAATCTCCGTTCTTGGGGATCAGCACTGTCCGCCCCTCAACAACCCAAGAAGGGATTTGCTGCTCCCCATTTAACCAGGAATTAAAAATTCTGGCCAAATGGTGGTGGGTGCTCGATAACTTTTTCCACCAAAAGTTATTTATCCCATCGGGACCTGGAGCAGCAAAGTTCTTAGAGCCATCAAGAGCCCTACGAACCTCTTCTGGGGTTATTGGTTCGCACACTTCCTGTGGTTGCTGAAGCCTTTGACAAAAGGCTTCAAAGTGTGCAAGGGCAGGAGAATCTCGGTTGAGTGGAGGCCTCTCCTCGTACAGCGTTTTCCAGAAGTTCTCCACCTGATCTGCAGTCGGCGGATTGTCTACAACACGCGGAGGTGGTTGGAAAAGACGCGAGGGCTTCTCGCGGAACAGTTTATTTTCCGCAAGCCCCCTCGCCCGCCTCACTAATGACTTTTTGCAAGTCACTAGCATCCGTATCCTGTCGAGACAGTGCTGTTTGGTGGTTCGCAGCACTGCCTCATTGAGTGTGTGATAGACGCGTCTTAAGTTGGCGGCTAATCGACGCACTTTAGGCGTGAACGGCCTGTTGGCCGCCATATAGTCCATCACACATTGGATACGGGATGCGTGTTGCCTCGCCGACTGGATCTTGGCTTCCATCTTTTGTATGCGCCGCTGCGCTCTCTCCTGTGGGGAAGAGGTATTTCGCCTCTCCACCTGAGACGAGCGTTGAGCAGCGGCATACACGGCACAATTTATGTGCCAGATGTCAGCCTCTTCTGGTAGCGCTGTACGAAGTTCAGCGTCCACTCTGGCCAGGTCTTGTGGCCCGGGGGTTTTCAGACGGTGTAACCCCCTTCTGGTACTGAGGCCCTCTGGTATTGGCGGAACGAGGAGAGCCACGTCCTCAACCGGTGAATGTGGCGGCTCTTCGGCCACCTCATTCACCGGCCCAGGAGCAGCCCTCACGTAGCCCCTACTACGAAGGTGGGATACATAGTCACGCAGATTTTGTGGCGTGAAGGCGCTATGCTCTGGTAGCCTCTCACACCACAGAGCATGCATCCGCGCCATGTACCCCCTCCGCGCGGGCTCACTGCTTTCATAACAATGCAGAAGCTCATCCCTCAGTTCATCTGTCCACTCAAAGCGTCCTTGTTCATTGCGTACGTCGTCAACGGGCGGTCTATCCGGTTATTATTATTATTATTATTTTTTTTTTTTTTTTTTTTTTTTTTTTTTTTTACAAAAAACCAGTCACCCTACTCTGTGGCTCCGACCCTCACAGAGGGGAGCTGGTAATACCAATAGCCACTCCCCACGCCCGTGGGGTGAGTGACTACCGGGTCCACGAATCGTGTGCCCTGAGTAGACGTAATGAACCGAGGATGACAGCCTTCTGCATTCTGCCGGCTAAGATCTCTGCCGAATCTCGGCATGCCGGTATGATCTTTAGTTCTGAAAGCAGCGTCTGTCTCATTCCACCGAGGGCTCCTATAATCAGTACCACTATTTTAACAGAATGGCCTGGATAAAGCCTGCGGAGTTCGAAGAGCAAATCTCGATATTTTGTCCGTTTTTCCTCCTCTTTCAAGACAATGTTGCTCTCAGCGGGAGCTGAGAATTCCACGACATACATTGTCTTGAGTTGGTGGTCGAGGAGTACTATGTCAGGCTTGTTGGCTTGTATTTGCCTGACGGTGGGAAACGAGTAGTTCCAATAAATTAGGCACTTCTCATTCCCCACAACGGACTCAATATCCCCCGGAACGTAAGGCAGCACTGGTGTTTCGTCTATCCCATACGAGTGCCTTAGATGATAGTAAAGCACTCGTAATGCTGCGTTGTGTCTATGAATATAGGCCGAGACTGCGTAAGTCGGGCAAGCCGACAGTAAGTGCATTACAGTCTCCGGCGCCCTGCGGCAGGCCCTGCAGCTGACATCAGGGACCTCCATACCCATGACACGACGTCGATAGACGAGAGTGTTAAATACACCATCCTGGCAAGCCATTATGAATCCCTCGGTCTCAGACTTCAGCCCAGCTGACCTTAAGAAGGCGAAGGTCAGCCTTTCGGATAAGCCGAGGTCTTCTATATTTTTATAGAAGATCCCGTGCAATGGCTTATCCTTATGGAGCTGCAGAAGGATGTTGTGTTCTGCAGCTCTAATGTGGGCTTTTAGTCGAACGGGTTCCAACTCGGTGACAGAGTCGGGGTTTACCCGCTCGACGTCGAAGATGAGACCAAGTTCATCGGCTGCTCTGCGTGCTGCCTTAAAGAGAAAAGCTCCTACCTCTGCATTTTCATGGTCTCGGACCATGCAGAGGAGGGGATCCGAACTCCTGATGACCTTACATGCTCCCTCCAGAACCATCCTGCTATGGAGACTCTCCAAGCTCAAGAGTCCACGGCCTCCCCGATGTCGTGGGAGATATAACCGTGGAACGGACGATTTAGGATGCAAGCTCCTATTGAGATGCATCTTCTTGCGGGTTACTACATCGAGTTGACGCAGCTCTTCTCTAGTCCACTTCACTACTCCGAAAGAGTAGAGAAGGATCGGAACGGCAAGCATATTTGTAGCAGACACCTTGTTCTTCCCCGACAGTTCTGAAGACCAGATCTGTCGGAGTAGGTGCTGATACTTGCCGCGGAGAGCGTTTTTCACTACACTCACTTCTTGGGTGGAGCGTTGCTCGACACCCAAGTAAGTGTACGACTCTCCGGCATCTAGATGGTGTAAGATGCTTCCGTCCACGAGCTGCGCGTCCTCTCCATAGTCACCGCATCGTCCTCTCTTGAGATGGATCAGTGCGCATTTGTCCAACCCGAACTGCATACCGACAGCCTGCGTATACTCCTGTACCACCCTAAGGGACTGTTGGAGATCCCTCTCTCCAGAGGCATAAAGTTTAAGGTCATCCATATAAAATAGATGGGTGACCTTATGCCTCCTGTCGCCGGGGGTACCGCAGTTGTAGCCACGGGTTTTCCGGAGCGAGACGGATAATGGCAGTAGTGAGATGCAAAACAGAAGGGGGCTGAGGGAATCTCCCTGAAATACTCCTCTTCTGAATGTTACCGACTCTGTTTGGACTCTATCGTTACCCGATGTTATGGTAAAGCGAGTCCTCCAGAGCGGCATCAGTTCTTCAATACATCTCACTACGGGACCGGGTACCACAAGACATCGGAGCAAGTGAACAATGAGCTCATGCGATGTCATGTCGAATGCCTTGCGGTAGTCGATCCAGGCCATAGAGAGGTTCCGCTTATACTGCATGGAGTCCTGCGTGACACATCTGTCAATCAACAGGTTCTCCTTGCAGCCAGCGACACCTCTCTTCGACCCTCGTTGCTCATATATCCGTTCGTAAACCGGTTCAACTGCGTGGAGCACCCGCATGTACAAAATGCGTATTATTATTATTATTTTTTTTTTTTTTTTTTTTTTTTTTTTTTTTTTTTTTTTACAAAAAACCAGTCACCCTACTCTGTGGCTCCGACCCTCACAGAGGGGAGCTGGTAATACCAATAGCCACTCCCCACGCCCGTGGGGTGAGTGACTACCGGGTCCGCGAATCGTGTGCCCTGAGTAGACGTAATGAACCGAGGATGACAGCCTTCTGCATTCTGCCGGCTAAGATCTCTGCCGAATCTCGGCATGCCGGTATGATCTTTAGTTCTGAAAGCAGCGTCTGTCTCATTCCACCGAGGGCTCCTATAATCAGTACCACTATTTTAACAGAATGGCCTGGATAAAGCCTGCGGAGTTCGAAGAGCAAATCTCGATATTTTATTATTATTATTATTATTATTATTATTAATTCAGTTCACATGAATTGAATATCTATTTCCACAAAGCTGATGCAGGAAATATTAATGATACTTATTACACCTCTAATAGTTTTAAACATAAATCCCATAAACATATTGTAGCATTTTTGCATTGTTTTTCTGGCTGCGATACAACTTCCAGTTTTGTTGGGAAAGGAAAAAAAACAATTATAAAATCATTATTGGCCGATAAACATTTACCTAATCTTGCAGAAATTTTTTACAATACAAATGCAGACAAACAAACGATTACGGAAAATGGATTAAAAATAATAACTTCTATTTACAAAAATAAAAATATATATACATCTCTACACATTTAAGATTTGAACTCTACCGAACGGCTACTGCTAAATCCTCATTTCATTTGAAAAAATTACCTCCAACTGAGGGGGCAGCTAAGTAACATTATTACAGGATGTATTTTCAAATACAAAGTTGGCTTGGTAATCAATTAACAGCTACAGATTGGGGATGGAAACATCATGTTAATGGCATCGTACCTATATTTACAGAACAAGAATTCCCGAAAATTTATTGAAAATTATCTGCTGCAGCTGCGAAACATGATGCGGTAATAACAAATGTGGGATAACAAATGTGGGTGTCGCAAGCATGGCTTAAAGTGCACAAATTTGTGCTCAAATTGTCACGGTTCTGATAAATGTTCTAATGCCGAAAAATCGTTGTACGAAAAAAATTGTAATCTCGAGGACATCGAAGACGAAGACAGTGCCCACTGTCTAATAAATAATAATAAAAATAATGATACTGAACTGGACAATCCAGAAGAACTCCAAGAAATTGAAGATATAGAAAATGAACGTGAAGAAATCGAAAGTTTGATCGATTCTGGCGATGAAGAATTGCCCACGAAGAAAAAAAGATTTCAATAAAATTATTTTACTTTTAATTTTTGTATTTTATAATCAAATATAAGACTTTGACGTGATACTTTGTAAATACTTACGAATCACAAGAAATAATTAACAAATTTTCTCAGTTCACAGCCTTTGTGTTTTTTGAATTTTTACCTATTTAATTGCAGTTTAAATAATGTTTTCGAGACTTTGAAAGCCGAGAATAGTTAGGTACATGTACATTACTTGTATAACATTAGCCGTTACTCGAGTCCGAGTATGAAAATGTTACAGTCGATAAATTGTGTACAATAAAAAACAAGTAACAGGTGTAGTTTATTGTAATTCCCATTCATCTACGGTGCACACGACTATGGCTATAGAGGCCAATTCGGGAGAGCACATGTCGACCGCAGTCAGGACAAACATAGACCTGGTTAGGTCTTGGATTCGGCCTTCTTGCAGCAACATTTCCTTGATAGCTGGCCACAATCCCTCGCCATTCGGTTCTGTCCGCTGCAAGTTGTTCCCATTGCTCGTCTGCAATACCGCAGGATTTTAGATTTTCATGGAGAGCGTCTTTGAACCTCTTTCGTTGACCGCCACGCCTTCTTCTACCGCTTAGCAATTCACCATAAAGTGTGCATTTAGGAAGGCGGTTATCATGCATACGATGAACGTGACCTGCCCATCTTAGGCGTGCTCTTGAAATAAGCATCTCAATTGCAAGGCTGTTTGCTCTCCTGAGTACTTCCACGTTTGATATGTGATGGAACCAACGGATTTTCATCATACTTCTGAGATGTCTTTGCTGAAAACGTTCTAATTCTTTCACATGACGACGGTAAGTGACCCAGCTTTCACATCCATATAGCAGTGTTGGAATGACAACTGCTCTGTAGACAGCCATTTTCGTTGACAAAGCAAGGTCGTGGTTGTCAAATACTCTCTCTCTAAGTCCCCAGAGTGCTCTAGATGCAGCGTTAATTCTATTGCGAATCTCGCTGTCCATGTTTGCTTTGTCATTAACAACGTTGCCTAAGTAATTGAACTGATCCACCACTTCAAGAGAATTTCCGTTAAGTGTAATGTCTATTTGGTTCACTTGATGAGGAGTTGACATAATCTTAGTCTTTCCAATGTTGATTTTAAGTCCCAAGGAATCATAGCTCTGGGCATACACATCTAAAAGGTCTTGAAGCTCTTCCGGCGTAGAGGCTAAAAGTGCACAGTCATCCGCATACTGGAGATCACAAATGAATCGTGTGCGTGTCTTCGTGAAAGCTCTAAAGCGCCCTATGTTAAAGAGACCGCCATCAAAACGGTATCTGAGACCTATTCCTCTGACAGTCAGTTTGTTGTCAACAATAATTGTTAGAGCAGTGGTAAACAAATTAAAGAGTAGGGGTGCCAGGACACATCCCTGCCTAACTCCAGTGAGGGTTTGGAAAGGTTCGGTTGCCTCATTATTATACATAACCTGGGCGTTGTTGTTTGTATGTAGACTGCGACATACTTCCACAAATTTTCTAGGGATACCTAAGCGGAACATAATTTTCCAGAGCACTTCCCTGTCCACCGAGTCAAACGCCTTGGTCAAATCAATGAAGGCCATGTGAATTTCTCCTTGATGTTCGAGTGCTTTTTCTTGAAGCTGTTTAAGTGTGAAGATTAAATCCGATGTGCCTCGGTTTGGTCTAAAGCCACTCTGTGTTTCAGGAAGTAACTTTTCCATAACAGGTGTTAGCCTATTTGCCATCGCTTTAGTGAGTATCTTCCCTCCAACAGCCAGGAGAGCTATACCCCTGTAATTTCCACAGTCCGCAGCGCTCCCTTTGTTTTTGAAGAGGTTAATTAAAAGTGTATCACGAAACTCCTGCGGGGCTTGACCACTTTCCCACACGACATCAAATAGTTTTTTGAGGTAGGGTATGAGCTCTGACGACACAGCTTTAAAGATCTCAGCTGGGAGTGAGTCGGCGCCGGGAGATTTGTTGTTTTTTAGCTGCCCAATGGCGGTTAAGATCTCTTCCGTTGTTAGTGGCTTATCTAAGTCTTCGAAGGTGTCGTATTGAGGGATAAGATTTATAATATCGTGATCGGCTTGACTTTGCTGGTTAAGAATGTTAGAGTAGTGTTCTTTCCATCGGGCTCTTATTTCCTGGTCTTCTTTGAGGAGATTTCCATTTAAATCTTTAATAGGGCACATATTTTTCCGACTGGGGCCGTACACTGCTTTTACTCCTTGAAAGAAATTCCTGTAGTCGTGTGAATCGGCGTACCTTTGAATTTCTCTGGCCTTGCTTGCCCACCACTCGTTCTTTATTCTTCTGATTTCGCGTTGCGTTTCATACTTAGATTGGGTAAAAGCTTCTGCTTTTGATGAGTCGTTGGGGTGGTTGATAGCGTTTTGGAAGGCAATATGTTTGCGGTCAAGAAGTTCTTGTATAAAAGCTTCATTATCATTGAACCAGTCCTCCTGTTTTTTACTTGCTACAGTGCCAAGAATTTCCTCACTCGCACTTTTTAAGCTGTCTTTAATTTGTGTCCAGGTAGCAGCGACATCTACAGAATTGGTTTCTTCTAGTGCACTCAAATTCTCTTGAACTTTTTGCTTTAGCTGTTCGACGGTTTGTTGGTCACGCAATTTACTAATACAGAGACGGGGTCTACGTTTTACTTGAGCTCTTCGGTGTTTGGGTCTCATAACAATTTTCATTTTAGAGACAACAGGACGATGATCGGTCCAACATTCGCTATCAATGCGCGCCTTTGTAATTTGGACGTCCTTGAGATGCTTCCTACGTACGATAACATAGTCCAGTAGATGCCAGTGACCTGATCTGGGGTGACGCCAGGTGCCTTTAAATTTATCCTTTTGTCGGAAAATGGTGTTTGTTATAACTAGATCATGTTCGGCGCATTTAGTTAGGAGTAGTTGACCATTAGCGTTCATGTTGCCCAAACCGTTCTTGCCTATGATGCCTGGCCAGGTGTCTGCATCTCTCCCTACTCTAGCGTTAATATCGCCAAGAATAACGAGTCGTTCCGTTTTAGGTATTCTACAGAGGGTTTCTTCCAGCTGTTGATAGAAGCTTTCCTTGGTTTCGTGACTTGCATCCAGAGTGGGAGCGTAGGCGCTTATTAGATTTACCACGTTGCCATCTGATAGCTCATAGCGTAGCAGCATTAGACGCTCGGATAGGCCTTGTGGTACTTGTGTTAAGTTGGATACAAGTTGATTCCGAACGGCAAATCCTACTCCATGTTGTCTTCTTGAATTGGTGGGAAGACCTTTCCAATAGAAGGTGTAGTACTTTTCTGTGAGAGAGCCTTCCTCCAAAAATCGAGTTTCGCTGAGAGCTGCAACGTCAACGTTGAGTCGGTGAAGTTCTCTATCTATTAGAGCAGTTCTTCTTTCAGGCCGATCGGTGCGAGTGCTGTCGTTCAAAGTACGAACATTCCAAGCGCCGTAGATGAAAGAATTCGTTTTGTTGGATTTAACTTGTCGGTGTTTTTTCGACATTCGATGAGGTGTCCCTGTGGGCACCCTCCCCCGGAGATCCGATCGGGAGGGTATTTTACCTCCGGATGATTTTGTCCCACTTGAACGCTCCATCATTTTTTAAAGCCTTAATCGACTGAAAACGAAGCTGCATTTGAAGTTTTAGCTGGAGCAGGTATGCAACTGACCAGCTCGGTTGCGGAAGGCGAGTGGTGTGGTCCCATGGCACAGAAGGAGACTGCGACGATGGGGTAACCAAACGATTCCAAAAGCAACCTTTGTGTGCGGTGAGTTATTTTTACCGCACTCTTCGTGAGAAGGTGGATGTGCTCACGGCAAAAGGTAAGGGTTATTCCGCCCTTACTCGGTCGTTAGAGCCTCGTTAGTGAAAACAGGGTGCACCAAGTTCAAATTGAACTCATCGCGAAGGTGAGGTTAACAATTGAGTAGGAGAGGCTATAACTTGCGCTTCACTACCCCATTACACCACCTATAACATAGTATTGTATGGGAATTAACACTTTCTATGAATGTAAACGTTTATTTACAATAAAGAAAAAGAAATTCATGATTTTCACCGAAAACTCGATTTTTAAAAAGTAGTTTTTTCGGTTTTTCGCTTTCTTAACGATATTTTTGTATATAAACAATATTATATTTTAATTCTATATTAAAGTTGAGATTTCAACGAAAACCATGAGCACTAGTAAAGTTCATTAATCGAAAATTAGGTCTTTTTTTCTTATTTTCTTCATAGAACATCGAAAATTAAAAATTTCGCTTTGAAAAAATTTAGGCTTGTTTGAAACACAAAAAAGAACATTTTTCATGAAAATATAAAAAAATTTACGAGTGTTATAAATTAAAAACCGAAAAAACGATTTCTTGCATTCTTATCGATAATTTTGAGGTTATGGTCAACAATGTCCAATAAGAAAGTTTTAGATTTTTTTATTATCTACAACTTTTACATTCAACATTTTTCGATAGGATGCATAGTTTAGCCGCAAATCGCAAAAAACGGGTACCAACCCCTAAAAACGTATATATTACCACCCCAACCCCCCTTCCAGAACTTTTACTCAGTCTGGATGATTTTTTCTTAATTATTTACACCATTAAGTACATTTTCCGACCATTCGTATACTGCTAAGAATTTTTATTGCCTTAAACACGATTGGCCCTGGTCTATTAGAAATCTGTACTGTTTTTATAGGGTAACTAGAATGTTTTTGAATTGGAACACACAATTTAGTGCACTTCCGGCTTCAAAGATGCACCGGATGGGGAGGTTCCAGCCGCTTCCAGTAGCTGCCGATTTTTTATATACCTTTCCCGTTCACATTGTGACAAAAACTACTCACACCTTCCCGTTGGTTTTGCAGGGCGGTGACATTTTCAGTAATATAATATTAAGTTTTTCTAGTTTGCTACATTAAGAGTCAATGAAATTTTGACGTTCAGTAGAAAATGTCAGTGACTAAGTAAGTAAAGTTTATTGTTAGTTTATATAAAACTATATATAGGTATATTATTATCTTATAATCCTTTATACAAACGAATATACAATATATTACTAACTAGAATATATGAATACTTTATTGAATAGGAAATCCTAATATACAAATTCATTTAAAGTAAATACAAATAGTTTGTACATAAATCCACACACAGACATTTGAACTAATATAAATATATGCACATATATACACATATAGTTGAAGTAATAAGTTCCCGACACATAAAATACGCAACAGAAACTTTACGACCTCATTAAAATACCATCACCCTTTGTTCGGTCTCGACTGCAATGGACTCGCTTAGCTTTACAGGCTTTTAATGTGCGTCGGTTCGTTTGATCACATGTATGCCGCCATGGCCCGCGGCAATAATAATTATGTCGTAAAGTTTTTGTTGCGTTTTTTGAGTGTAGAGAAGTCCTTACCTGGACTATACCGATCTATCATTTCACCACTTCCAGTCATAATTTATTAGTTAAAATAGGGTTACATGTATAATAGACGATTTTTAAAATATTGTAGGACATGTATTACCTTGAAAAGTAAGTTACGCGCGCTTATAGATGGCACGCGTTCGAGGTCGGTTTAAAAGGAAATGCTGCGCTCTTGTTTTTATATCGTTTTAAACTGACATTGGACAAAACCTGAATAGCCCACGCGGTATCTGCTTAAAATCACTTATGTTTGGGTGGATCGGGTAGTATAGCAGATTTTTGGCTTAATCGCTCCTAAATATCATAAGAAATGATAATTTCACTATGCGCTAGTTTGAAAACGTGGGCGTAATTTTTTGTTAAACAAAGTGTGAAAAAATTCCTAAAAATTCCGTTTTTTTTCTTCCTATCTTTCATATATCTCAGTAGCTATAGTTTTTAGAGAAAAGTTATACAAGTGAAGAAGCTTTGCAATTAAATTTTCAATAAGATGCATTTGGTTGTGACTCCAAAAATTCATTTTTACTGTTGCAAAAATAGAAAAAATCGCTTGCTTATAAGCAAAAAAAATTTGCCAAATTTTTAAACAATTCCCTAGGCTCTTCTAATTAACAGATTTTAATATCTCAAAATGGATTTGAAAATTTGAGTGCTCTTTTATATGTCCAAAAATTTTCAACTTTCTAAATGCTTTAGTTCAGCCTCAGTAACATTTTGAAAATTTGCAAATTTTCAAAACGAAGTTTAGATTGCAAAATTATTATGCAAAAACTAAAAGTCCGATCTTGATGAAATTTTGTATGAAGATTTATTATATTAGTTAGTTTCCTTTACCCAAGTATGAAGGTCTTACGTATAATATAAGTATTTGAAAAAAATTCCACAAGTAACTTGCTATTTAAATTTTTTTTGTGATTTTTACTATTTTTGCAAAAGTGAAAATGAATTTTTGGATTCGCAACCAACGGCATCTTATTGAAAATTTAATTGCAAAACTTTTTCACTTGTATAACTTTTCTCTAAAAGCGATAGTTACTGAGATATATGAAAAAATAGGAAGAAAAAACTATCATTTTTTATGATTTTTAGGAGCAATTCAGCAAAAAATCTGCCATACTTTCACCTCCCTTGACTATATCTTTTCAATGTTGTTCTTAACTTATAGAGCTTGAGCGATTTTCTATTAGCAATTTTAATTTCTTTGATTTATTCACCGATACGGTTTTCATCATGCCATCTTATATCGGAAAATTATTTAATCAACTCCAACACTCTTAAAAATTTGGTGACCTACTGCTTATTTACACAGATGCATCCAAAATTAATTCTCAGACTGGCGGGGCTTACTTCATTCCATCATTGAATATTGAGAATTATTTCCAACTGAACACTAATCGCTCTCTTCACGGTGGAGGCCATAGCTATATATGAGGCATTACAATTTATTAAACAATACAAGCCCCCCCCCCCCCCCCCATTGCAATAATTATTTTATCTGATTCCTTGTACGTCCTTAATGCATTAAGTAATACAAACACCTTCAGCTACAAAGTCAATCCATATACCTTCAAAATCATTCATCAAATGTATTTATCTGGGAAAAAAGTTACATTCGTCTGGGTCAAAGCACATATAGGAATAAAACACAACGAACACGTAGATACATTAGCTAAAAAAGGAGCTTCATCAAGATACATTCTAAAACATAAAATCAGTTTAGCAGACATACATAGTGTTCTTAAATTAAATTTGAGAGTCAAATGGAATTACCGATGGAAAGAGTATTGCTTTACCAACCCTACCAGTTACACGATGATTCATTCCAGTATACCTAATAAACTTTGGCATGAAGACCTCCAAGCATCGAGAAAATATGTAACGTTTCTTATTAGATTAAAATTTGATCACGCATGTTATCCCGCACACCGATACAAAATTGGTATATATACCTCACCAAATTGTGATCAATGCAACATCATAGCAGATCTCGACCATATATTTTTTGGATGTGTGAAATATCAAAATGCCTCTAATACATCAATCACTAATATTGCACAAAACTGCAATATATTGGCTCCATTTAATATACTCTTCTTATTGTCCTTAGGATCTCGTAAAGTTTATACGTATATTTTTGATTTCGTAAAAGAAACAGATATTAAGCTTTAGGTTATGTTTGGCTACCGTATGTTTTTCCCTCTATTGTTTTTCCCCTGTCAACCGTGGTTCTCCCTATATTGTCCATTTTTAAATGTCCTGGCAGACCCCAGGACGGGAAGCGTGTGTCCCTATTGTATCCCTTTTTCTTGTCTTCAATTTATTTTCTCTTTTTTTTCTTCGTTTTTAGGTTAGAATTAGGTATATGATTTTGTGTCATACCGTTCGCTACCATTATCAGGTATATTTAATAAATTAATTTAACGTTAATCTGACTATCAATAAGATATTTTGTGACTGGCAGTATGATCTTCGACCGAAAGCCAATAAATGAAAAAATCTGCCATACCACCCGATTCACCCAACCCAAAACAAATACCGCCTGGGCTAGAAAGTTAAACAGCGGCTTTACTAGAAATTGAATTGCTAAAATTTCTGTTGCCTCTCCTTATTGGGAATTTATTCATTATTACTGTTACTGTTCATTATTTACAAATACTTTTTTGTATCCACGCCGCTGCTTCCATAATTAAAAATAATGCCAGAAAACAAACGATAAGCGGTAGATTATGTATACATTCAATCTGCAAAAACAACTCGTAGTCTGATTAACAACGGCATTATTTATTTAACTATAGTACGTGAAGGTGTGTTTTTGTGTCAATGATGCCTGTGGAAGATGATTATTACGTACTCCATGGCCCCAAACCAGCAGACCCTGTACCACATAACACGTTAGGAAAGGAAATCTTTGATAGTTTATTAACAAACCGATCTAATAATCTCGCTATGGTAAGTAAAACATCATAAAATACCACCAGCACTAACGAGTAAATTAATAGGTATCACCGGATTTAGGCTCAAAAGGTACGGCAAAATTTTACCTCCCTTGTGTTATTAACGCTATAAAGTCGGGTGCTGATAAAAAATAGAAAAATACAAATTAAGTTTCGCAGAGAACCAAATTTTGTAAACAACTGCGTACCACAGTAATATTTTGTTTACAATTCCATTAAAATTAGGTCTTTTATGTCAATTGATTGTTCTTATGCACTATTGTTCATGAATGCCATGCAGCTGGTATGTATCCAGTATATAGGAAATTAGTGGAGCGGTTAAAAGTCGTCAAAATCTCATTGTCTGTTAAGAAAAGAAATAATAATCTTGGTTTCTATGAAATTAGTTTCCTTTTTTAATTTTGTACCTATATAAGTTACAAACCTCAAAATTCAAAAAATAATTCCATAGAAACATGTATTAATGAGTTTTATTGAGAAAAATCTTTGCGGAAAATTAATTGCTTGAAAAAATTTTCAGAGCGGATTTCCCGAATCGCTGCAATAAAAAATTTACCAAAAAGATCTGGCTTAAGAACAGGCGCCCTCTACAGATTTAATACTAGATGTACTATAAGCAGGCGCGTCTTTTACAAATATCTTAAAGGTTTGTGAGCTCTGACAAGAGTTACGAGTTTTCAATTTACAGTAAACACCCTGTACGTAGGTTCAAATAATTGCAACAAGAATTTTCACTAACCAATAGTTTATTTAATACTTGGTTACAATAATTAATCGTTATTATAACAAACTAAGTACAACTATAGACACTAATATAATTCATAACTTATTCCATCTGTTCACTTGTTCGTCTAATATAAAACTGTGTTCCATGCGCGGAATCACTCCTTATATATCTGAGGCGCTATATTCTCGAACGTTCCAGTCTATCCTTCGGGGCGTTTCTGACCCTTCTCGTATATTCTGTGAGGCAGTGACGTAGGTGTGTACATAACACTGCCCCCTCCCTAAGTCTGAACGTCCCTTTCAGGAAATTCAGGGTCCCAACATACTTCGCCAATCTGTCCAAGTGCACGATTGTCATCTTGGACTTCTTACTACGTTGAATTCGGTATATAACGTTATTTATCTGAGTGATAACAGAATACGGTCCTTCCCAAGGTGGGCGAAGCTTCGGAGATCTTCTCTGCTTTTTCGGTGGGTTATATAGCCAAACCAGATCTCCCTTTTTGAATCCTGCTGAGGTCTCCTTCCGATCATAGCGAGTCTTCATTCTGTCACTAGCTATGCTAACTTCGTTTCGAACCAATTCATGGACATTTCTCAGGCGTTGACTAACTTCATCTGTATAGTCATCCACGGACAGTGACTCCTCATCTGGTGTGCCAAACATCAAGTCACATAGAAGTCTGATCACGTGCCCAAATATTACACGCGGCGGTGTCTGCTTAGTAGTCTCATGAACGGTAGCCTTATATGCCATTAGGAAAAATGATATGGGCCGATCCCAATCTCGCTGGTTCTTGTGGACCTCCTTAGAAAGATGCTTCCTTCATGGTTTTATTATGTCATTCCATCACTCCATCTGATTGGGGATGAAGACAAACACGGATCCAGGGAGGGGCCATGGGGACCATTAATCGAGAAAATTCTCAATTGTTACATTGTGAAGCAAATGTCTCTCAATTAATAAATTGTAAATGCCTTCTTCAGGTCGTGATATAAACATCTCGTCGACTTCATCGTTGGGAAGCATTTCCAGTATTTCATCTTCAGCTTCGTCTTCTGAAATCATTAACGCAGCAAGATTTTTAAAGTCCATGTCAGTCCTCTATGGATATTAACGTTAGACAAAAACCAAATTCCAATATACGCGAACCGCAAATCACGTGAAACAAACCACTATAGACAGAAAGCCAATTGCGCGGCTCAATTGCAGCCGCCAACAGTGACCGAAAATCGCGTGAGAAAAACCATGCCTTTAAGCAACGTTAGGCGCAGTTAGTACTTGGATGGGTGACCATTCCAACGGAAACCGCGCTCTCGCCTCACACATCTTCCAGCGGCTTGTATATCAGTGTATGCGCAGAAGCTATACAACCTTAGGCGAGGGTTGTATAGGAGATATACCATCCTTCGGAGGGGATGTAAAGCCGTCGGTCCCTTGTCTATTAAATGTTAGGAAAGTAAAAGATTCCTACTTAAGGGAAGAGGTTCGGCAAAATTCCTGATTGGGGGTAGCTCGTCTACAGGCGTCAGTGATAGGCTTCAGTAGCGGAAATAGACCGACGTTAAATAAATGTTAAAAAAAATTATTTATTTTAAAATCTCTAATTTGCGTGGATAAAATGTTCTTGCGTGTATACGCAAATAATATCGTGCATCTTTTGGTTTAAAAATACATTATACCTTGACATTTTAAACTCAATTTTATTAGATCTTTTTAACAACACACAAAATGCTGACAAACAACCAGTAGGTTTGACAGATATTAATTTGGAAAGTGTCTCTTATTGTTTTTGTTTCAATCATTGGTTGCATCGAACACTTTATAACAGAATATCTCGAAAGCGGTTACCGTACCGACATTTAGAAGGTACACCTTTTGTTACGTAACAGATACAAGAAAACAAGGAGTATTTATTTTTAAAAAATAAAAAGATCTTCACCAAAAATATATGACGTATAAACGGCACGCAAACTACCGTAAGTGACGCCCTCTATAAATAACAGCAAAACTATGAATAATTTTTTTATATACTTATTTAGGTTTTCGCGGGTGTTAAATGAAGTGTTGTAGTAATTCCGGGTGCTCTCCCGCGTCGATGGTCGACTCCTCCAGGAGTCACGGTTGTCTAAACGACGTTTCGGCAGAATCTCATCTGCCATCTTCAGGTTCTCACTGAAAGTTGCCTACTGCTGCTCCTCGCTGCTCGAACTGAACTCAGTTTTCGTTGTTCAGAACTGAAGAAAAATAATCGAAAGAAAGTGGTATGTTTGCATTCAATAAATTTAAACCTATGCGGGTTCGACTTGGCAACCTAAATAAATTGTGGTAAAGTGAACTGTGAAATTATCTGCAATAAATTTATTTGGTAATAAAGAATCATTCTCATGGATCTCTATTTTTATTTGTGAAGCAGAACGTTTGTCTATGACCATTTATCATATTTCAAATAGTTTTAATCTTGTTTGTTGACTCAAAAATTTTATTATCAGGGCATTTTATTTTCTTTTAATTTATTTTTATATTCAATATTTACATTTCTGCAGATTAGAACCAGAATATTGTTGTGCAAAATTCGAAATTAAACACACTTTGTTTTAATTCTAGAAACCCCTCCGAAATCTACATGTGCTACGACATTTTTTTGGACAATTTGGTACGGTGCAGAAGGAAACACATTTCTGGAAACTGTAACGATATTAGAGATATTAATTTTGCCCCATCTAGCGTTAGCGGGTGAAATTTTCAGAACGTGATTCGGTTCAAGAAATCTATAAGTTTGAACTGATTTAGATATACAATTTTCAATCAATGGCGGAAACTGTTTTATTAACTACCACCCGAACACTAGGGGTCCGGTCCAATTTTCGATTTTATTCCAATGGGAAAAACAGAACTATCCCATGGGAATTTATATTTTGTATTCTCGATGCAACTCATAGGAATATTTTCCAACGAAAAGTGTGAGAATATATTCACGTGATGAAACATCCATCAAGTTAGCATTATCGTATCGAAATTTTGCAATGTCAATATATGGATTAATTGTAGCTTTTTTGTCGTATTTGTCGTGAAAAGGAAAAATTGTCGCGCCTTATTTAAAAAAAAAACCCATAGTAATGCCAACTTGATAGTCAAGTTAGCATTACCACATTCCGAAATGGGCTAAAATGGTGGGAAAAAGAGCTCTGAGTATCAAAATAATTTGTCGTGAATTTGTCGTGAGCAAATAATATGCGAAAAACTACCCCTTGATGATTTATGGGGGTGGTAGTGCTCAGTACACAGGACAATGTATTAATTCTCCTATTTCTGCGTAATGGAAATTCGCTAAAAACTGTTTTCTGACATGATAAATTTGTACGCCCCTTATGACAAATTCCTAAAAAAGAATCAGTACAAAAAACCACCCCTTGATGATTTACGGGGTGGTAGTGCTGAATGCAAAAGAAAACGTAATAATTACCCTATTTCTGCGTATAATTTTGCGACAAATTTCTGTAAAACAATCGGTCTAAAAACTACCCCTTGATTATTTCTAAGGGTGGTAGTGAGTACGGAGAAAAATATATCTACTAACTTTCCTATTTCTGCGTAATAAAAATTCGCGACAAACTGTTTTTAGGCACAACAATTCGTAGGCCACTCACAACAAATTCCTAAAAAAGAATCAATACAAAAAAAACCACCCCTCGATAATTTACGAGGGTGGTAGTTCCAAGTACAGAGAAAAATGTATTAATTACTCTATTCTGCGTAACGAAAATTCGCGGCAAACTGTTTTCTGGCACGACAAATTGACAAATTCCTGAAAAATAATCAGTCCAATAAAACGACGGGCTTTATTAAAAAATACCCATGGTAATGCCAACTTGATAATCAAGTTACCATTGCCACATTCCGGAAGGGTCTAAAATGATCGAGAAGAGGACTCTGAATATCAAAATAATTTGTCGTGAGCAAATAATATGCGAAAAATCACCCTTTGATGATTTACGTGGTGATAGTGCTGAATTTCGAGAAAATGTATTAATTATCCTATTTCTCCTAAATTATTTCGTGGAACGACAAATTCCTGAAGAAGAATCAGCTCAAAAAACGACCCCTTGATTTACTGGGGAGGTAGTGCCGGGTCCAGACAAAAACGTATTAATTTCTCCATTTCTGCTTAATAGAATTTTGTGACAAATTGTTTCGAGGAATGACAAATTTCTACGTCTCTTACGGCAAATTCCCAAAAAAGAATCAGTTCAATAAAATCACCTCTTACTGATTTACGGGGGTGGTAATGATGAGTACGGAGGAAAATATGTTAATTTAACTATTTTTGCAAGCTAGAAATTCGCGACAAATTGTTTCGTGGACCGACAAATTCCTACGTCCGTTATAACAAATTCCTAAATAGAGTCAGTTCAAAAAACCTTCCTCTGATGATTGACAGGGTGGTAATGCTGAGTTCGACAAAAAATGTATTAATTTTTCTATTTTTGGAAACTAAAAATTCGCGACAAATTCCGTTGACACCCGGTATATTAATTGCAAGCTTTTTTCAAAATAGTAAATAATTATTTAACAGAAAAATAATTTATTTATACAACTTATACCTCCTTAGATAACATAATCAACAGCTCTACATAATTATATGACGGATATGACCTTCGGCATTTATAAAATTGAAATTCAACTTGAGTAAAGTAATGATGACCTCGAGGTCAATTTTGTAAGTGCCGAAGGTCATATCCAAAGTTAAATTTTTCCGGGTTTCCGTTTGAAAAAATCGACTTGACCTCGTCGAGTACAAGGTCACCTTCAGATAGCTGGGGAAATTCCCTACAACTTTTGTATATAAAGTGTATTTTCTAGGATTCGTATTTTTCAAGTTATCCTGCTGTTCCCGTACTTTTATGCCACCCTAATGGATTTAAACATAAGTAGTAAGGCTAAGCAGGTACGGGACTATCAGTAGAGTAACACAGCCGGTTACAAATGACGTCACGAACTGAATGGCATGTATCCATCAGGATATAAAGCAAATTTTAAACAGCTCAGTACAGGTTTTAAACAGATCTCAAACAATTATAAACGTGTTTTAAATACATATATATAAGCCAACGCAAAGTGGATAAATTATTTCAAAAATAATAAGTGTTTTTTTTTTATACATTTATTTAACGTCGGCCTATTTCCGCTACTGAGGCCTAACACCGACGCCTGTAGACGAGCTACCCCCAACCAGGAATTTTGCCGAACCTCTTCCCTTAAGAAGAGTAGGGATCTTTTACTTGCCTAACATTTAATAGACAAGGGACCGACGGCTTTACATCCCCTCCGAAGGATGGTATATCTCCTATACAACCCTCGCCTAAGGTTGTATAGCTTCCGCGCATACACTGATATACAAGCCGCTGGAAGATGTGTGAGGCGAGAACGCGGTTTCCGTTGCAATGGTCACCAATCCAAGTACTAACTGCGCCTGTCGTTGCTTTACATCGCATACCGAAGTATGTACATAGTAAAGACGCACCTACGCTCGCCCCGTATAATAAAAGTGTAATAAAGTAAAAATATACCTACTATGACAGTCCAGTACTTTACTACATTTTTATTATTTTTGTAATAATTTATCCACTTTGTGTTGGCTTATATATTTTGTTAAATATTTACTTAGTCCGAGTTTGTCGCCAACTAGATTGCAATAAGTCGACACCAGATGGAGTTATTCGCAAGTTGCGGATACCTCGTGTCTGTAATTTGATGACTATAGAAGGCCAGTGAAGTGATGTTGTGCATTTGCCTATGTCGTACTGATGAGGACTAGCAAGCTCGAAACTAGTCTGCGGCTGGCGATGCACAAAAGCACTGCACTGGAAATCTGCCTGTTGGGGGCTTATTGCAATCAGATTTTATTTTGCGTTTTCCGATTGAAGACGTAGTATGTCGGAAGTTATAGGACATTATTCACATTGTTTGGTTGTAATGAATCGATTTCCTTTCATAGGAAATAGTAGAATACTGTAGTACTTACTACATTTTTATTATTTTTGTACTTATAAACAGGTCTCAAGCAGGTCTTAAACAGATTTTAAATAGATATAAAGATGCCTTAAATCACAAGGACTCCTGATGGACACATGCCATCCAGTTCATGACGTGTTTGTAAGCGGCGGTGTTACTCTACTGATGGTCCCGTACCTGCTTAGCCCTACTACTAACATACAGACATATAATTAATATATAATGATATATAGTTGAAATCACGAATGTTGTCCTTCACGTCATCAGTTTATACTTATCAACGGCATGCGATTTTTCTATCTTTGCAAATACAAAGCGCATAAGATGTGAATAACAGAAAGTAGTAACGTCTGCTAAAGCTACGACAGAAATTACGAGTGTAACGATGCGTTTTACAAATGAATATTACAAGCATTAGTCGTAGCCGCAATCAACGTTCAGCATTCACTGTCAATTCAGTAGCGTGCAGTATACAGGGTGTTGCATAATGAGAGGGACATAGCTTAATAGGAGGTAGAGAACATCAGTGGTAACCGGAACCTCCCATAGAAATGTCTCATTGGGCCTTCACTACGAAGTTACAGGGTGTTAAATAATTTTTGGCCAAACCTGTTTTTTGTCATAACTTTGACAGGGAATGAAATAACGGATTCATATTTGGTACGGCTAATGTACTAACGAGCCCCAAGAGGTACATGTATAAAAAAGATATATCCAGGTCCGGACTCACTATAATTTATGTTTCTTTTTTGCATCAATAAAACATCACCCTGTATATATTTTTTGAAATTTCGATACGATATTCGAAAAGAGCAAGAAAAAATAAACAAAATGGCCTATTTCATTTTTTTGTTACACCTTCGTGGTTATTTAAATACGTTGTTAAATGCGCAAGAAAATGGATTACAGAACCCTATTAAATGAGAGGCACGTGAAATAAATAGTTTTATAACTAAAATTTGCAAAAATTCTATTGAGCCTAGGTGGTCTGGGTGAATCCTAATTCCGGCACGTTTTAAAGGTCCATTTTGGTAAAAAACTGTGGCTCTAATAAGTAATCGGGTATGAAATAACAAAATTTTTAATCAATCACAGTAGGCTTGTTCAAAGAATAAAAGTGACAGATAATTTAAACCATTTAGGCCTAAGCAACCAGTTACTTTGATCAAGAAAATCATCAACATTTTATGCTTAATAAAAATTAGAAAAGAGAACAAACTAAAATCTAAATAAATAAAATATTTTCCATTCAATTAACAATAAATAACAAAACAATAACTAAATGTTGTCTACTTTCAATTTCAATGCTATAAACCTCGTTTTTTAAGTGGCCTCATAAAAAGTAATCACAAGGGTTACAATCAGGAGATCTTGGTGGCCATTCATGTGGACCCCCGCGTCCAATCCATCTATTAGGATACACATTGTTTAAGTGTTCTCTTACTTGAAGGTTAAAATGTGGTGGGGCCCCATCATGCTGAAACAACATGCCTCTTATACCGATATTTTCTAACATATTCGGTAAAATGTTTTGAAGAAAATCAAAGTAAATTTCACCATTCAATCTTTCTTCAAAAAAATGTGGCCCTATCAAATGTCTATTCACAAGTCCGACCCAAACATTTACAGAAAACCTGTGTTGCGAACGGCGTTGGCGTACCGCATGTGGGTTTTCCTGTGCCCATTTATGATTATTTCGTGAATTGTTTACTCCATCCCTTGTAAATTGTGCCTCATCCGTAAATAAGGTTCTGTAAATGACTGGGCGATGGTTAGACAACCAATGACAAAATGCCAGGCGGGGGATATCGTCGCCTTGTTGAAGACGCTGTACCTGCTGGATATGATATGGATGGTAACGTTCTCTTTTTAGGGTTCTCCATACTCGCCAATGAGGAATACCAGTTGCCAAACTGATTCGTCTAGTGCTCATATTTGGGTTTTCTTGAACTACGTTTATAATATTGTTTTGTTCCTGCACACCTTGTTGTAAAACACGCTCCACAACTGCAGAATTAGGAAACTTTCCGTGTTGTCTTGCATACTGGAACACCGTACTAAAGGTTTTATGATTAGGGCATCGACGACCAGGAAAACGCAGCCGATATTCTCTTTCCGCCGACCTACCATTTCCATTACAGAAACCATAGATGAATATTATGTCAGCATATTCCACGTTTGTAAATTTTACTGGCATAGTTAAAATATTTTCACAAGTTTTCACTAACTAAATGCGGATTATTGACACATTAAATTACTAACAAACAATTATTCAACTGTTTAGGAGATTTCTTTTTATTATCTGTCACTTTGAACAAGCCTACTGTGATTGATTAAAAATTTTGTTATTTCATACCCGATTACTTATTAGGACCACAGTTTTTTACCAAAATGGACCTTTAAAACGTGCCGGAATTAGGATTCACCCAGACCACCTAGGCTCAATAGAATTTTTGCAAATTTTAGTTATAAAACTATTTATTTCACGTGCCTCTCATTTAATAGGGTTCTGTAATCCATTTTCTTGCACATTTAACAACGTATTTAAATAACCACGAAGGTGTAACAAAAAATGAAATAAGCCATTTTGTTTGTTTTTTCTTGCTCTTTTCGAATATCGTATCGAAATTTCAAAAAAATATATACAGGGTGATGTTTTATTGATGCAAAGAAGAAACATAAATTATAGTGAGTCCGGACCTGGATATATTTTTTTTATACATGTACCTCTTGGGGCTCGTTAGTACATTAGCCGTACCAAATATGAATCCGTTATTTCATTCCCTGTCAAAGTTATGACAAAAAACAGGTTTGGCCAAAAATTATTTAACACCCTGTAACTTCGTAGTGAAGGCCCAATGAGACATTTCTATGGGAGGTTCCGGTTACCACTGATGTTCTCTACCTCCTATTAAGCTATGTCCCTCTCATGATGCAACACCCTGTATAAAAGTCTGAATGCAGGTGCCAAAAACATGATGGTGTAATTAAATGAGTTCTTTAATCAGGGAAAACGTAACGGATGTTCCCTTTTATCTTTGTAAGAAATCCATGAGGTGAATTGTAAAATTATATGCTGCAACTTATGTTAAAATTAATTGTTTGCACGCTATTATTGTCCATATATTTTTATTACAAAATACTTGTGTTTTGCAAACATGCGTGCTATTCTGTCTGACCTTGAGTTGATTTGTTTCGGAAATTAAAGAATGATGACGTAACGGACAACATTCATGATTTAAAATATAACTAAGAATATCCCCCCCCCCCCAAAAAAAAATACGCCACTGAAATTCATCGTTCTTACCGATTGCATATATTTGTTTTAGGTTGATATCTTCACGGGCAGAACATTGTCATATAAAACTTTGTTAGAAGAATCATGCAACTTAGCTGAAGCGCTACGTATCTATGGTTACTCCAGCAACACGACATTATCAATATGCAGCGAAAACAGTTTGGAATTTTTCATTCCAGTCATAGCCTCTTTATTTGTAGGTAGTATTATGGCACCTGTCAACCATAACTACACCGAAACTGAACTGAAACACGTCTTGAATATTAGCAAACCGAAAGTAGTATTTTGTTCTGAGGCGGTATCCTTAAAGTTCACAAAATTAAAGAAGGAATTGAAGTACATTGATAAAGTAATTGTTATCGACTCGAATAAAGAAATTTCTGAAGCAGAAAATTTGGAGGAATTTGTTGGTAGAGCTCTGAAAGGCAACGCAGTGTTGCCTTACAAATTTCAACCGTTCATTGGAGATCCGACTAGCCTTGGTGCTTTCATATTATGCTCTTCGGGTACCACGGGGTTGCCAAAGGGGGTACTCCTTTCGCATCTTAATCTGATGATCAGGGTTATGCAATCCAGGTGAGATAAAGTAGTTTAGCATTGATTCATTTGTTTAATGAAACAATCAGCGCATTATAACCCGAAAAGTAGGGATCAATTTTGAGCAGTGCTTTCATGCCGCTAGATTATTATCGATAAGCTTTGGTTGATAAGTAAAGTGAACGTCAGTCGACGCACCCATGGTGGGTTTTGCTGTGAAACTTGTAAAAAAAATTGTGTTTATAATTATTTTTGGCGTGCCGAATAAATTATTGGCGTCAAGTAGTTTCGAAAGAAAAATAGTCAGCTACGTCGTGGAGGGGGGATTGCACGTCAGCTGGTCGTATAAACTTGCAGAAAAAATGAATAAAGCAAAATCATTTCAGTCCGAGTGAAATTTCTTTACGGGACGCTCGACACCTCCAGAAGTATGAATAGTAGGCCTTCTCACTGGGCACTTCCGGCGCAATAAACACATGAGTCTAATGGGTCTGTCAGAGGACGCAACATGCAGGTTCTGCCAAGAGGAAGAGGAAACCTCAGTTCACGTATTGTGCCACTGTGAAGGCCTGGCGAGACTGAGATTCCAAGTACTCGGAGAAGAAAAACCAAAGGCGGACAGCTATACAAAAGGACCTTTATCAAAGCTGTAGAGTCTAGTACAAAGGACAAAGCTGGATGAGGTACATAAGAAATGTATTTTAGGAGCACCACAATAGATCTGAAAAGGTCGCAGTGGTAAAGGCTAAATAACCAGCTCCTCTGTTTATTTATCTATCTATGTCTATCATCCTAACCTAGCCTACGAAGAAACATACTGAAATTTTCGCCTTTATACTTTATGTACAACAGTTAGGTACATGTCTATGGAATATGTTTCATTCTAATATTGTGTCGGTTGTTTAACCATACGTATTATTCCTTCATTATTTATTGGGAGTATGGTGTACCTAAATAAATAAGTAGCACAACACATAATTTGCAGCCATCGTGCGTCGACTCTTTTATGTCGTTAAAACAAAATTAAGTTGAGAGGACCCACTGAATCATGAGATTTGTTTAGTAAATGTAACACTAATATCATCAATTTATTTCAGAGATCTTCGGTACCATAGACCTGTTAGTGCAAGTCTTGGATTAATGCCATTTTTCCATGGATATGGTTTAAATATAAGTATTAATGCAATTATTAACAAAGAGAAAATTGTTGTATTCAGAAAATTTGAAGAGGATAGTTTCTTAAAGGCTATACAGGACTATAAGCTCCCGATTTTATACGTAGCTCCACCCTTAGCTATTTTTCTGGAGAAAACTCCGAAACTGTCAAATTATGATTTATCTTGTGTACAAGAAATTGTGTGTGGAGCTGCACCACTCGGCAAGAACACCGAGCTAGCTATAAAACGAAGGTAAGTATAAGTTGAACACAAACACGGCTCGTTGCTTTTGAAAAATATAAAAAATTGGTTGATTAGCTCAGAACATGGAGCATAGGAGCTTCTTAGAGACTCTTGGAGCTTGGAGCTGTTTGTGCACAAAAGTGAGAACATTTTGGAATGTCCTGAATTAGAGCTAGTATAAAATACACCCTGTATAATTATAATCACTATTTGGTGGTTGTGTCGTTGTAGTACATCCCTCGTCTACATAATTGCAAAATACGTCTTTTTAATTAATAGTAATAGACACACAGCGAACTAATTTGTTAAACCTACCTGCCACGTTCGGCAACTCAGATTTTGGGATCTGGAAAAGGTCTTGAAGAGATCTGGACAAAGTCCCCCGCCAGTCATTTGGACTCGATTGCGTAATATTGCACGCCATTGCATCATGCATTACGAAAACTTAAATATTCGGAATGAAAAGTTATATGATGAAATTGACTATAAAAAGGGGAACTTTTTGCTGTATAAATGAAATTTCAGTTGTATTTTGATGTATGCATGTGAAATGGAATGGGAAGTCGAAATTAAGAGGAAAATGCTTTATAAAAATTTGTAGAAGTGAAGCATAACATTGTGGCTCGGGGTGTATAAAGTGGTTGTGATGCGAATCGAGATAGTGAGGGGGCTGTAGTTTGTGGCTTTTGAACTGTAAATCGGTTAATATGAATGTTTAAATGGTGTTGTTGATGAATTTGGACTATTTGTGAATTATCAGTGTTATGTGAATTTTTTCAGATTTTGTTGACTAAAATTGTATATGCAAAAAGTATCTGAATGACTTTGTTTTAGTAGTTTGACTGTGTGAGCGTGAAGAATGAATTATTTTGAAAATTAAGAATTATTTAAGCATTTTGAAATTTTTTCTGCCTGCGATGAGTGAAAAGTACTATAACAAAGTACACATGTTGAAATATCTTTATCCTGAAATGTACAACGTGCAATGACAGTAAATATATTTTGAGTTATCTCAGTTGAATTCCTATTCTTACTGTGCTGATAAGGAAATAATTCTGAAACTGCGGTGTCCGCGGTCCATGGATTAGATAACTTGCAAACTATTTACTGCATAAATATTAAGTTATGCAAAATGTGACACTTTATACCATGTGGTAACAACGAAATCATTAGAAAAGACATAGTTTCCTGAGTTTTCAAGATCTAATTTCTAATTTCTAAACTTGGAAGGGATAATATATGCCAAAGACGGCCAATTTTTCATTGTTGGACACTTTTCTAAATTTGTCTAATTTCTGTGGTGTTTATTTATTTATTTATTTACCATCACTTCTAGTTTCCTCGGAAATTACTTCAACTTTTGCATTTTAAATGGCACATCCTGTATATTTTTACATTTTTGGATTCCGGCGATGATTTTACGTACGATTATATAGTTAAAAATATTTTTGAGGCTAGCTGATTTTTTAGGGCTATTTCAATTTTTGCATCTAGAATGCAGTGAATGCAGTGAATGCAATCAAATGGACCAAAACGACAGCAAAAAATGTAAACGTGAGATCTTTGGCATTGATTTAGTATCTACGGCCGACCAAGGTTTTCGAAATTACTAATTTGTAATTAAGTCAACTCAAATTGCGACATCTTTTAGACATATAAGTTTTTTGGTGAATAATAATTTAAAAATCAAGAAAAGTGTGTCATGGAAATTGAATAAAACTAGGTTCTAAGCACGCATTTTGTCAACAAAACACTGCAAATAGAGAGTGTGCTCTAGAAACAAAAAGAAGTTTGACAAATAATAATACATATGTATTGTTAACTTAAGGTGGGCATATCCAAGAGAGAGAAAGAGATCCGATAAGGAAATATTTATTATTTTTGGAGATAACTTTTTATTATACATACAGGCTGTCCATTTTATCAGGGCCCCCGTGAATATGTCACTTAATATCGGTCGTACGAAAAAAAATATTTTTACGAAAACTGTGCCGATTTATATAACCTACAAAATGTTTTAAAGACATTTGAAATCCATGGCCTACTTTAAGAGTTATGGCGGAAAATATCGAAAATACGGAAAACGTCTAGGCCGAATATCTCCGTTATTTGAAGAGGTACGAGAAAAATTTTAAGGCGAAAATTTTTTGCAAAACAAAATGTTTCATCGAGGTTTTATAATTATTAATTTTTTTCAAAACTGCTATATTTTGAGATTTACTCTTCAGGTTGTTAAAAAAATTATTTTGAAACGGGCGGGAAATGGCGCCATTAAATAGAGTATTTTCCTCCCTTTCCAACGATATATCACATGCCATATTTATACATTGGTAATACGTTAGTAATTATAAAAACATTTCTTTAATACCAATCATTTTTTTTTAACAAGCATTATACTTGCCGTGGAGAAGTATGATTAAATAAAACGATAAAATAATTCAATAAGTTGTTCAAATCTTTGCTATAATAAAATATTTACACAATTAAGAAGAATAAAGTAAATTCAGGTAACAAAAACAAAATAATAATCAAGAAAACAACATGGAGCAATTATGGAAAGAGTATTCGCAGTTATGCCAATGTATAGAGGTCCTCCATAAAAGCGTCACTCCTTGCTCAGAAAGTTAAAATGTCTTTACCAATTAATTTAAGTATAATATCCATTTGTTTGTATTTCATGATTTCAATATTATTTCAATTATTTTAAAATAGTTGGCTATGAACAACTTGACAATTTAATTTTTTTACAGATCATCTCAGTTAATACTTAAACTCTCACTCAATCACACTCGTTTTAAGAATTTAGAATTTTCAAAAATGATTTTCACTCACATTGATCGTTATAATGTGTTCGTTACATATTGCCGATGCAATTTTAACTCTGGATTAGCTCAAGTAGAATATAGAAACAGATTTCCACAAGCACTACAGCCGAATAAAACTCTGTTCAGAATATTAGCTACGAAACTGAAAAATAATGGTTCATTTTTAAAGAAGAAGACAAGGTTGAACAGTGTTACTGATAATGTAGATAAGGTAAACAGAGTTATTATTTATGTAAGAACTAAAAATACAGAAAATTTGGAAACATCATTAAGAGAAATTCAAATTGCTTGTCATATAAATAAAACAAGTGCTAGAAAAATTTTAAGGAAAAATGGTTACCGGTGTTATAAAGCCAAAAAAGTTCACAATTTACAAGCGGGGGAGAAACCAAGGAGGATGACTTTTTGTAGGTGGCTGTTGGAAAAGAAGCGTGCCGATCCATTAATATGTAGTAAAATACTTTAGTCCGACGAGGCAAATATTTCCAATAATGGATTTTTTAATGGCAATATTCATTACAAATGGACTTCTGAATATACACACTGGCATACACCGACTGGGTTTCAAAATCGTTTTTCAATAAATGTGTGGATAGGTATTTTAGGCACCAATTTAATAGGTCCTAATTTTTATGATGGTCACCTCAGTGGTCCTCCTCAAAGATACCTAAATTTTTTGAGAAATGAATTTATTAAATTCTTAGATGACCTACCTTTAGAGAATCGACACAACTTTCAAGATTTTCAATAAGGTGGAGCTCCTCACCACAATTCTCAGATTTGCCTAGATTATTTAGACGAAATTTTGCCTCGACATTGGATAGGTACCAATGGATTTATTCGATGGCTCCCGCGTTCTCCAGATATAACCCCAATGAATTTTTTTCTATGGGGGTATATTAAAGATAAGGTGTTTTCGACGATACCGCAAAATGTAGAGGACCTACAAGCTCGAATTCAACAGGCATGTATTACAGCTACCCTCGAAATGCTGAGTAATGTTTTAAATGCAGTGCCTCGCCGAGCTCGATTGTGCATAATAAATCGCGGTGGACACTTTGAACACTTGATATGATATTTAAAAATTATTTTGAGGATTAGATAAATATTAATGTTCTGCGAGATCTATATTTTTATTATTATTATTAATTTGTTTTTGTTACCTGAATTTACTTTATTCTTCTTAATTGTGTTAATGTTTTATTATAGCAAAAATTTGAACAACTTATTGAATTATTTTATCGTTTTATTTAATCATACTTCTCCACGGCAAGTATAATGCTTGTTAAAAAAAAATATTGGTTTAAAAAAAATGTTTTAGTAATTACTAACGTAGTACCAATGAATAAATATGGCATGTGTATATCGTTGAAAAGGGAGGAAAATACTCTATTTAATGGCGCCATTTCCCGCCCGTTTCAAAATAATTTTTTTAACAGCCTGAAGAGTAAATCTCAAAATACAGCGGTTTTGAAAAAAAAGTGGATAAAACTTCGTTGAAAAACTCTGTTTTGCAAACAATTTTCACCTTAAAATTTTTCTCGTATCTCTTCAAATAACGGAGATATTTGGCCTAGACCGTTTGCGCATTTTCGATATTTTCCGCCATAACTCTTAAGGTAGGCCATGGATTTCAAATGTTTTTAAACCATTTTGTAGGTTATATAAATCGGTACAATTTTCGTAAAAATATTTTTTTTTTGTACGGCCGATATTAAGTGAGATATTCTCGAGGACCCTCATAAAATGGACAGCCTGTACATTGGTAAAAAAAGTAAAAGACTACCTAAGTAAAACTATGACAGGTGTAATGATATGAATTTTCATTCAACAATTTTAGTTGTTTGCAAGGTTTGTTAATTTAATTTAAAATATAGTGCCCATGGACAATTAGACAATTTTTTTAAATTATTATTTTAATAACATCTACACATAAAAACAGTTGACCCGAATTTTTTTGTTTTATTTCTTTTTATGCCTTATAGTAAAAAGAAATCACGGTTACCTAGATATTGCCGCAAATATTTGGGCTATTCTATTGACTATGACGTAATAGCGTAATCAGCAAAGAAACGAGCGCTAGTGGAAGGGCGGAGCCAACAAAGTTGTGCAAACCGTATGTGCGGCGTTATATTGAATGCGCGTGCATGTCTATTACGTCAGGAGATAACAGGCAAACTGCCTTATTTTAAATCAACTTTAATCTTAAGCGTATTTATTATACAAAAAACCAATAATAGCGGTAAAATTACCTGGAAATTATATTTATAACATGTTGAAACGTCGGGTTGGTGGTGTGATGGACAGTGGCGCGTCCTCCCACGCAGACGGCCCAGGTTAAAAACTGGGCCACGGCGAGTCGATGAAATATAGTGGATGAGCGGATCTGCTCGCATCACCATCTTTCGAAAGAGATGTAAAACTGTGGGTTCTATGTAGCTACGATGTGAGCACGTTAAAGATCCCTACCCCACGACAAACTGTGGGGGTTCGGGAAAATTTCCAGGTTAGGGGTCCCAATGCTTACACTGATGAGCTTATCCCCTGGCGTCGGTGATTGGCCTTGGTAGCGGAAATAGGCCGACGTTAAATAAATGAATTTAAAAAAAGTTTTTTAATGAACAATAATTAAAAAAATGGAAAAAAGTGCGTCATGGAAATTGAGGAAAATTAGATCCTAAGCATGCATTTTGTCAACAAAACAACACTGCAAATATATAAATAAAGTGTGCTGAGAAACAGAAAGCAGTTTGACAAATACTGATACTATTGTTACCTTAATAAGTGAAAATTAGTATTTAAAACACATTAACTGCTGATGGGATTTTGTTAGGTACAGCCAGATGCAGAGTAGGTTTTTTTCAATTAACAAAACTTTTTATAACAATCCAATTAGACATGGGAATTTTCCGCAGTGCTGACGTCGCCATATGGCATCACGCATATAAAGGGTATAGGTTTTGTCAATCTACAAATAACAATGCTTCTTTCTGTATTAAAACTTTATAAAAACAAATTAAAATACATAAAAAAGTGCATTGGGAGTTCTCTTAGGCCTTTTAGGAGCAGAAGGGCCTACCTGGCTATCACCCATCGCTAGAGGTTAAACTAAGTTGCACTGGGTATGAAAATAATCTTCACAACACTTTAACTCCAGGCTGATTCGATTACGTGCATCCACCAGCAATGCTGAATACAGACTGATCAATATAATATGTCTGTGATAATATACATAAGACCAGATCACAATATGGCGACACCAGCACTACGCAACATACTACTGCGTTAACTACTGGGTGTCTAAAAGATGTTGCCAATTGAAAAAGTTGACTTACTACGAATTAGTGATTTAGAAAATTTTGTAAATATTCCTGACCACTAAAACACTTTCTGTCCTAATATAGATTCTTGGATTTCTCGAAAAGTCGGTAGAAATGAGGTCTATTGACTCTCATACTAATCACATTTAGAGGAAATGAATGCATTTAGGTCTTAATCGTTGCCTACTACTTCAATATAAAAACTTGAAACCTTTTGCACTATGTTAAATTTCGGCAGCATATGAAATGTATCTCTTTGAAAATTAGTGCACTCGCCCCGGGGGTGTTGCAGCCCCCATTTTACACTCCCAATTGAATAACTCGCAAAGTTTTCAACGAAATCGGCTAAAATTCATATCATTGGGGTTTTGGGTTCGTTGATTACTAATCCGAAGTGAAAATTGGAAAATTCAAAATGGCGGACCTAATAGCGGACTTTAAGAATTAATTCTAATTTTTAAAGTTATACATTTCATATGTTGCCAAAATTTAACGTAATGCAAAAGGTTTCAAGCCTTTACATTGAAGTAGTAACGATTAAGAACTTATATAATCTTTTTTGCATTAATTTCCTCTACTAATTAATTCGTTTACAGACTAAAAAACCTTCAATCGATTCATCAAGGGTATGGCTTAACCGAAGCTACGCTTGCCATTACATTGTTAGATACGAATGTAGACAAGCCCGGATCTTGTGGAAAGGTCGCTACGTACATGTCCTGTAAAATTAGGGATCCAGAAACAGGAAAATCTTTAGGCCCCAATCAGGTTGGGGAGATCTGTACCAAAGGACCGCTAGTGATGATGGGATATTATAACGACGAAAAATCCACAAAGGAATCGTTTACGTCTGACGGCTGGCTCAAGACTGGAGATTTGGGTTATTATGATAATGAAGGATTCTTCTACATTGTGGATAGGCTGAAGGAACTTATTAAATATAAAGGATTTCAGGTAATAATAAAATAACCGTATACCATAGACCGGGGTTACTGTGCCGCTTTTTGAAGGTTTTTTAGACGTATACCAGAATAAGTTAACTCTTGTTCGTTGTGTTTGTGAACGATCCATCTTTACACGTCTGAAGGACTTTTATTATACCTTCCAAAAATGAATATTAAACGTTCACTAACACTTTCTTAAATTTAAACCTGAAAGGGAATATGGAAAACATAAGAAAAAGACAATATAAAGTTAAAAAAATGTACCTATATTAAATCTCTTTAAAAAATAATGTTTTACAAAAACGTTCAAAAAAATGTATTGACAAATTATAGTCTGGCCCGTGTACAAGGCATAGTGAGGAACGGAACGACTCCCATATCCAATGTGCGGTTTATAGCTAACGATTGCACAAAAAGATTCCAGAAAAATTCAACGTTTATAAATTTTTGGTGGGCTTTTGCTTGCCTGTCTGTTTACGTATTATCAGTTCAATAGTAATTTGGTTCGCTCCTCGGAGCTTAAAAATGCTTGATTCGTAATGATTTTGAATTATATTGTGGCAATTAATTATTTATACGTTCAGGCAAGGCGATCCCATGCACATTTGAGTACATGGTAAATATACTTTTTTGACACCGAATTACTGAGGAACCGGTTTAGGGCAAATACCGTTAAAGTCCATCATTTTTCCGTCAAAATCGACTGCTAGAGAATTATACGGCACCCTCGACGCTAAGGGCTACTTTTGCTAAAACTCTCGAAATACTTTGACTAGAGACTGGATTAACTTGCCCTCATATTTAACACAACGCATGAGGTGCAGTGCTTAACAACATGGTGAAGTTAAAGTCGGTTTTGGTTATATTTTCTAAATTTTGTGGTCGGGGCGACATTACGTCCCCGTGCCGCGACATTTAGTATAAAAAAGGCTTCGTAGAGCGAAAATATGATTGAATGTATAAAAACCTCTTCCAATGGCATTTTTACGTGAAGCACGCTTTTCATGCGAAATGTTTCCCGAAAAGTTATAACATAACTTTTAAATCGTTGTTTAATGTAATTTTCAATTTGTATCATATATTAGCAGAGTGCACCAGCTGTACTCGGTTGTTTGTCCGCCAATGCCAATACGAAAAAATATTCCTTTGTATAAACAAAGTTAATAATTCGGATGTAAAATGAAAACTTGCTGCTGTGTACCAAAGTGTTCTAACAAAGTAGGACAGTTATTTCCTAAAAATGTCCGTTTCCGACAACTATGATAAATCTGGTGTTTTAAAATTGTAATCTATATCTTCATCTTCAAGTGTACTAAGGCTGCAGTCAGACTGAAGCTACCCACTACCGTCGACTTTCATCAGCCAACCATCAAAAACATATGCTGGGTCACACTGCACCTACCATCGTTGACCAAAAACTACTGTTTTGAATGACAATATGTACTTACTTAACATTAAAACTGAAGGTTTTAGATATGCTTTAACACGTTTCGACGTGTTTAGACGACGTTCGCAGTCCAAACATAACCTATAAATGCATAATTTGCTTTTATATGACCATACAACTCGATCTGCGCATGTGTGCTACCACTAACAGCCAGAAATTTCCACATGCTGGAAATATAAACCGACTTACAGCAATCGATTGCGGTTGGTGGTAGCCGGTGGTTGCAATGTGACTTAACGCACAGTTTACTTTATGTTGGAAAGTTAGTCGGTGATTAGCGGTGGATCAGTCTGACTGCGGCCTAACTAGAATGTCATTGAACTGAGTACGCATAACGTCATCTATTGTATATATTAGGAACTGGCTTGGATTGTTCCCCATTAGACGATAAAACAAATCCAATGCGACATTTTTAATACACCGATCAACTTGGGAGGTTTGGTCGGAAAATGCGGGGTTGCCGACAATGCTCACTCCTCAAACAAAAATGAAGACCAATTGGCAACATTTCGTGTAACTTAACTTCCAGCATGAATGCCGCGAAAACGGTGAGAGGAAAATTTCAGATAAGTAACTTTGCAGAGCACGCAATTTCACGTTTCACGTTCCGACGTGTTTAGACGACGTTCGCAGTCCAAACATAACCTATAAATGCATAATTTGCTTTTATATGACCATACAACTCGATCTGCGCATGTGTGCTACCACTAACAGCCAGCAATTTCCACATGCTGGAAATATAAACCGACTTATAGCAATTGATTGCGGTTGGTGGTAGTCGGTGGTTGCAGTGTGACTTAACGCACAGCTTACTTTATGTTGGAAAGTTAGTCGGTGGTTAGCGGACAATCCTTGGTTGGCGGTGGATCAGTCTGACTGCCGCCTAACTAGAATGACGTTAAAGCGAATACGCATGGCGTCATCTATTGGACATATAAGGAACTGGCTTGGATTGTTCCCCATTAGACGATAAAACAAATCCAATGCGACATTTTTAATACACCGATCAACTTGGGAGATTTGGTCGGAAAATGCGGGGTTGTCGACAATACTCACTCCTCAAACAAAAATGAAGAGCTTGAAGACCAATTGGCAACATTTCGTGTAGCTTAACTTCCAGCATGAATGCCGCGAAAACGGTGAGAGGAAAATTTTAGATAAGTAATTTTACAGAGCACGCAATTTCAAATGTTAGTGGCAGTATATCATCAAACTTGATTGTTTAGGCAGGGGATACACCTACTTTCCGTAGAATTTCTGCATTTGCCGAGTATTATGTGTAAATCTGAGTAACAACACATTTCAAATAATTAATGGATTAAATACTTTAAAGAAATTTTTGAAATTTTTTTTTAAAGAAATTTATTTCCCATAATTGCAATTCAAAATTTTTAAAGAAATTCATTTCCCAATTGTAAGTTAAAATTAGGCAAAATGAAATGTTGGAAAGTGAAAATGTGACGTTGCAGCTGACGTAATTTTTACAAGCACCAAGACATTTAAATACTACACGTGAATACTCGACGCGTGTTTCACCGACCATATTGGCACCACCTGGAGATGCTTAAAAATGAGCTTTAAATTGACATGCTAACATCACTGGAAATGATGAAAGCTTCGCTTTAATTTGAATAATACACCCGAACACTCGGTAATTGATACGCATTTCGTCCACCATGTTGACATCATCTGAAGATACTAAGGCTAAGTTTTAATTTGAACACTATAGGAACACCCGAATACTTTACTCGACGTGAGTTTCGCCCACCATGTAGGCATAATTTGGAGATGCTTGAGTTTTGAATACTTGATGTTCCGACCATCTTGTCGTTGTCTTCTTCTCAAGCGAAGTGAGCTCTGTTGGCCTGAGCTCCTCTATTTATATGTAACGTCAGGAGGCGTGGCTTGGTTCCGGTGATGTAACATGGTCAGTGGACCGGAACATTGATTTCCATATCAATGGTAGTTGTAGTCCGGCGTCACGGTTGAAATTGTTTGGATTTTAGTGTATTTCTATGGCTTCTCTGTATCTTCTGGGTCAGTAGTATCTCGTGCTCCCCAATATTTTGGTCTTGTCAAATTTTATACAGTGGCCGGTTCCATTAGAATGTTCCGCAACTGCAGACTTAGTGATGTTTTCCACCTTTGTGTGCCTGATATGTTCTTTAAGCCTAGTATTAATATGTCTCTTGGTCTCTCCTATGTAAACTTCTCCACATGAACATGGAATGCTATAAACTCCTGGTGAATCGAGCTCTTCTGGTGGATCGTATTTAGGAAAATGTTGTCCGATTTTTGTTAGCACTCTTCCAATCCTATCCGTGCAATCTTGTATATATGGTAGACAAATTTGTATTGACGATACATATGACGAAGACCACGACAAGATGGTCGAAACGTCAAGTATTCAAAACTATCAACGCGGAAGAGAACCCGGAAACCTAACTATGGATCGTCACCTGCACCGCGAAAGTCTTAGAACCAAAATAAACTACACTCCAATACTCTACTCGGCACGCATTTCGCCCACTATGTTGGCATCATCTGGAGGTGCTTAAACTGAACTTCAATTAAATAGCAACACTCGAATGTTCTACTCAACGCGAATTTTGTCAATCAAAATAAGCAACAAGTGGAGCACTTATTATATTTTTTTCTATTCTATTGAGAGAATAACCTCTAATTCTTTGAGTTTATTATTGAATTTTGAACTCATTACTCAATATATTGAAAATGGTTACGGATAGCCATAGAGATTCCATCGGAAAAATTGAGAAAATTCAATTCAAAAAGTTTGAAATTGAAAAATCATTTTTGGTCACCCTGTATATTTTTTGGAAATAATAATGATCCCAAAACATCACACATATGTCTCGTAACTGGTATTTAATTTTTTTTCTTAAAATCCATATGTGACTATAGTGACTTTTTCAAAATGCATTTGGAGATGGCATTATTGCAACAAAAAAATCCACTACACCCAAATGGTTGGGAGATAAATAATAATAGTATAGGAATGAAAGCAACGACAGACTAAAACCCCCATAAACGCTCAAGCATGCTCGGCTCGAAGAAATCACCTCAAACCCAACTTCAAACCAAGCATTTTCGGCGGTTTGCACACATGTATGCACCGAACTTACCAACTTCGGTGCACACATATATGCACCGAACTTACCAACTTCGGTGCACACATGTATGCACCGAACTTACCAACTTCGGTTCATAATTTAAAACCGAGAGCCTCACTGCTGTGAAGAATAATGACAACCGAATACGACAAATTGATGCACACCTCTCAGTGGGTTAGTGCGTATAGCTTTCACTCTGAGCATACCTAGCGAAGTGGGTTCGAGCCCCACCTACTTTGAAGTAATTTTCAAATATAAATTATCCCCAAGAAGTGGTTCGGATTCTACTATAAACTATAGGGCGCCATCACCTTTCTCAGACAAATCTAAAACTCCGGGTCATTCAGATGACCTGGAAGGCAGTTAAAAAAAACCTTTCACACAACTACCAGAAACTATTGCTAATCACCAACATGCGAAATCACGATACATGTACTAACATATTCAATGCTCGGATCGTGTTGGTAGGGATCGGCAAGTCGCACAATGAGCAATGAGCAGAGCATTCCAACCGCCAACTACGTTCGTCATTCTCACATACGCCAGGTTCCAACTACTTTTACCAACATGCTCATCCAACATGTTCGAGAATGCATGGGGGGTTTTAGGGGCTGGAGCCCGGGGCTCCGAATGGTGAGGGTAGCGTCATTTGTTTTTTAACTTAGTTCATACATACGCATGTATTTCAATCTGATTTAAGGTTAGAGGAGTAATATATACATCCATTTTAGGTTGCTCCAGCAGAATTAGAAGCAATATTGCTAAACCATCCAAAAGTTCGGGACGTAGGAGTTGTCGGCTTACCAGATGACCTATCAGGGGAATTACCATTAGCATTTGTTGTCAAACGTGAAGGGGCTGATGTCACAGAGAAGGAACTTCAGGATTATGTTGCCAGTAAGTGGACTTGTAAAAACTTGTTTATTAAACTGATCTTTTACTGCCAAGGCAACTCAGCTGAGCTGGGAATACATTGCTTTGTACACAATATTCAGCATTCCTTATGAAATATATCTCTTCATGTTTTCTTTCCATTTGCAGAATTAATGTCACCGCAAAAAAGATTACGAGGCGGAGTGATTTTCGTATCAGAAATTCCGAAAAATCCAAGTGGAAAAATACTACGGAGGCAATTAAGACAAAAATTGAAGGATTATAAAGGACTAATGGAAGCTAAACTTTAATAAAATCAGTAGATGTTACGAATAAAAATGTAAAAAATATGTTTGGAGGCACAAGGGCTTATTATAGTGATTTGAAATTGTTTTTCAATAAAATGTATGATTTGTTAAGTAATGAGGATCTTTTTGTAGTATGTGGTGATATAAATGTTAATAAGAGATCATTTTTATGAAACTATATCAATCAATCACTTATTTATCCCAAAATAGAGTCCATACAATACAAAATATTTTTTCTCAAAGTATTGTACTAAATATGACTGAATATCTCTGTAAAGTGTAATTTTATGAGCCGACTAGACAACAGACTGCCTGTGTGCGTACTGAAAAACCTGATTACATAATACAATGAAAAATACATAAGATAAACAAAATATAAATTTTCGAGAGTATACAGGTATAGGGGTATAAGGAGGGATAGAGATACAATCATACAATACATTCAGACGACGAGGTGGTGATTTGATGGCGAAAGTTATCACTTGAAGCAACAAAAGGAGGGGGACATAGAGAAACCATGAGAACATTTATATATACATGTAGATACTATTTTATACTTAATGCTTTATTTGTGTTTATAAATATTTTTAAAATTTTCAAAATTATCGTCTACAAATGCTTTTATTTCCATCTTTATTTTCTTTAGATTTAAGTTATTAATTTGCTTCAGTTTTTTTAGTTTTGGAGGTAGAAAGTTGAATAATTTTGGGCCGTAATAAAATACAAATTGTTGGGTATACGGTGAAAAGAGGTAGTTTGATAGATAGACTCTCCTTTGTCCTGGTGTCATGCTTATGACTTATTTCTGTATGGAATGGCGAGTTTTTGTACATCCATAGAAGACACTGGTAGGAAAATAGTTTCCTTATTGTATATACTCTTGTTTCTGAAAATAGTGAAGTTGATGAATACCTTTTTTCCTTTTTAAACATTATTTTTAGAATTGTTTTCTGCGCTACATTAAGATTATTTAAGAGCTGATCATACATGCCACCCCATACAACAATACAATAGTTTAATATCGATTCTACCAGAGCGTTATCAACAATTAATAGATTTTTTTCTATTTAATACATCGCGCAATAGATAAAATTTATGAAACAATCTCCTAAGTCTAATATTTAAATAAGTGACATGCTCTTTCCACTTTAGGTGATGGTCAATTATGACACCTAGATATTTAATATTATTAGCTTTTTCAATAGATTGACAGTCACAGTCTTGAGTTTTATTACAAGAGTTTCCATGAATGACCAGTGTATCCGGATTTGGTTGTCCATCCGCTGTGGTTGAAAAAGTTACAAATTTTGTTTTATCTATATTTAGACTTAAGAAATTTGAACTAAGCCAGTTTTTTTTTTTAAGATATCGCTGTGTCTTGGTAAATCGTATTCCAAGAGTCACCCACAAATAGTACAACAGTATCGCCAGCATAAGATATAACTTCGGCATTAATCTGTAGTTTTAATAACTTATTTATATAGATTAGAAATAATATTGGACCCACCACTGTCCCTTGAGGGACGCCCCTGGTAACAACTAGTGGGTCACTTATAGCTTCATTTATTTTAACGCACTGCTGCCTATTTGATAAATAACTACTAAACACTTCAAGGGGCACACCTCTTATTCCAATTGATTCAAGTTGTGACAACAATAACTGAGGGTCTATGGCACAGACTATATTCCAGACCTGTGACCAGACGCACTTAATTCCCTATGTATTATTATTATTATGTAAGCAGTTTCATTTTGTTTGGTACGTAACGTTACCTGCCACGATTCTGCGCAGAAAAGAGACACGGAGTTGGCTTCAGCTACAGAGTTACTTCAGACAGAGGTGGACTTAGGTATTTATTCAGAGGATATACGAATATCATAAATAGTTCTAGATAAAAACGGATAAACAATCTGAATTAACTAAAACATTTTATCATGTAACTGTGACATACACAGATTAATTTGTTTATTTTAAAAAATTTACTCAAAAATGAGAAATTTGATTTATTTTAACTCTATAGTTTCTATAAAGATTAAATCTAACGCACATGCAACACCTACAATTGAAAGATTATGTGATTATGTTTATGAGCTAAATAATAAGGAACAACCAATAGCTTATTTTTTGGTCTCAGTAGAGCTTTTGACATAGGATTTGCTCTTGGAAAAACTTTTTACATTGGGAGTACGTGGACTAGCGCATCAATGGGTTAACTCTTATTTCGATAATAGAAAGCAAGCGTTAATAATTGATTCATATAAATCTGATCTATCTGGATCTATCCTTGGTCGTTTACTCCTTTTAATTTTTGTGAATGATATGCCACATTCTTGCGTAACACCTAACGCATCAATTGTCTATGCTGATGGTACAAACATTTTAATATCCAGTAGCTTTTTGAAGACCGCAGACCTAATACATCAGTAGATGAATTTTCTAATGATACTTAAGCAATGGTCTAGTTCTAAATGCTGGTAAAACAGCTCTTTATATTATTCTTACCAAAGAAATTGTCCATAACTCACGTATTTTAATTAAGGCAAATCATCAGTCAATTGTTCATACAGAAGAATGGAAATTTCTGAGAATAACTTTAGAATATAGAATAACATGGGGGAGCCGCAACCAAAATTTATTGAAAAAATTAAGTAATTATTTCCTCTGCCTCTCTTAATGTAGGTATTGAAATTAACATACTTTGGTTTAGTCCAGTCTGGTCTGCCTTTTGACTTAATTTTCTGAGGAAATTCATCACACACTGCCACATTTCAAAAATCCTTAACATTTAGTGCAATACCTACAATTCCTTGCAAAATATGTTTAAAGTGTATTCAATTAATTTCTTTTCATTACCACCTTAAACATTTCTTACTAAACTCATAAGAATGTTATTATGGTTTTTAGTTACCTATTCTTTATAATTTGTCCAATGATCATTGATTTTTTTGGTACTTTATAATATTTTTTTACTTTTCATATTTGTTTTGTGCTTTACCTTGGGCTATGAAACTCCACGCAGGCGGCTTACAGTTTGCCTCCGTGGCAATGTTGGATGTTGCCTTGAAACCTCAAGGTCTTCCAACTGCAACCATCTTTATAAGGTCCCATAGCTTATAAATTTTAATTATTATCAGTAAATTTTAATATTACACCAACTAGGTTCGGGCATACGTATTAGAATAGTCATATAGGCTAAACTTCGCCCTAAATATATGTGAAATGTATGTATATGCATTTACCAAATAAAGACGTTCATTATTACTTCCAAAAAGAAAATTATTCATTGTATCATTGGCCTATCTACTCAAACACACTGTAGAGACATTTATATAGCCCGATCAATTTTAACCCCACCATCACTTTATATATTTTTAATTGTATAAAATATTAAAAAACAATAAATAATGATATTCACAACCACCATACTGAACTTTTAGATGCCCTTTTCTACACTAAGTGTAGGAACAAATTTCCATATTTACTGGCTGAGTAGCTCAATGCTTAAGCATTAGGCTTGCAGTCACCACGTTCCAGGTTCAAATTCTAGCTAGGGTTACCTCACTGCTATGTACCTGAGAGTATAATACTCTCAGCTATGTACGGAGACCGCATCATGTGTCTGCATCTGGCTAGATTTTGCTTACGATGTTGCTATGGCAACGACCCCCCCCCTATGCTCTAATGCGGGAACAGTTCACTTTGTGTACGCCACAGACTACTGTATTTGTGGTGTACGCTGCTTTGATGATATTTATGTTTGCTTGCTCTCGCTGCGTTAATCGTGAATTCTATGTTTTGTTATTTATTTAATTTAGGCACACATAAGACATTTAAAAATGAATTCAGTGTCTTATATTTTAAGTAACAGACCGCTGAGCTACGAGGATAAATTAGTATAAAAAAATTAGGAAGGCCTATCCCGGAAATATAAAAAAAACTACTGTGGGTAAAATAAGACAATTTAATAGATATTCTAAAAAAGAAAATACCTATGATAAGTTTTCATGGATGTGTGGGTGTTCTGAGCGAAATAAGCTGTTCTGTTTTGTTGCCTATAATGCTTCAATAGACAAAGAGAAATTAAGAACTGAATTGAAAGTTATTTATGGCAGGGATGATATGTGCTGCAATGGTGTTTTTTGTAAAACTGTCATTAAAAATGAACTTTTTTACTTCATTGAAAAGTGAACTAAAAATTGGCTTTTATAATATTACGTGTCAAAAACACTTTGTTAAAAATTGCAGTTACTAATAAACATTAAACAATTTATAACTGTTTTACTTAGTTACCCTTCATCCATTACCTGACTTGATACATACACTTTATTGTCACATAAAATCGAAACGAGCAGGTGGCTCAGTGCCAATGCGTCCGACTCTTAAGTAGTAGATTGGGAGTTCAACTTTGCAGACGGTATTTTTTTTTTTTAATAACAGTTTTACAATGTACTACACCTATGACGATGCACAAATGTGAAAGAGGTTTTTCTACGTTAGAAAGATTAAAATATTTTCTAAGGAACACTATGGGCCAAGAAAGGCACTTTCGATGTTATCAATTGAAAAAAATATGATTCAGTTAATTCCTGACTTTGACAATAAAGTGATAGACATTTTCGAAGCTAGTAAGGAACATACAATAAACTTTATGTATAAATAAAATGTTTTTGTTTGTGTATGTACTAAATCTTAAAATGGGGGGACATCTATGCAATTTTTGGCTTATCTTTTATGTAGCATACGATTTTGAGAACAAAGAATATGGTGAATGGTTCTCTGGTAAGTTAATTTTAATATACTATTTCACAATGTTAAATGTGTGCCCCCTATAAAATGAACCACGAACCGCCACTGAAATTTGTCATGATACAAACTGAAACATCTTACTCACTTTCCATAATTTGCTCAAACACAAAAAATTATAAGATGCTTTTATTATTATATTAAAAAATCATCTAAAATACACATTCAAACAGATATTACATTTCCATATTTAATACGGAAATGTGTCACGCAAATCCTGTGGAAGTTTTGCAACTAGCGACTTGTGATCCACACCCTTCGCCGTAGCAAAGATACCTTGAGCGTCCGGATACTGCACATCTTTGCTGTAATCATAGTGCTTCCCATGAATGTCCGTAAGCTTTCCCCCAAGAGCTTCCAGTACAGCTTCTGGAGCACAGGTGTCCCATTTTTTACAACCTTTACTAGCGAAGACATATGCATGTGCTTTTCCTTCCAATAGCATCAACACCTACAAAATACATTGAATTATGGCGGTGAATACCAAATATCACACCACACATGTCTGTTCTGACCACCCAGTAAACGACCCTGAAATAGTTCGTAAAAATACCCAAAAACTGAAGAACATGCTACATCCATTGGAGATGATTAAAACTAAACCAAGTTATCAAACTTAAGTTCAGTTTTAATGATCACTAGATGATGCTGACTTCGTTGATTAGTATCTATGGGGACTATTTCAGTGGCATTAGTGTTACAACAAAGATTATAAATGATCCAGACCTCTACAAGAACAATCTCCTGTCACACCCTTTACCTCTTTCTGATTCATGGATATTAAATTAATAATTTATGAAAATCAGTCTCCATGAATGGAATGACTGAATAAACTACCTACTGTTAGCCAAAAATCAGATCTACTCACCTTATGTCCAGCTCCGCCAACTCTTAAAATTTCATCTGGCTTCAAGGCTTCCAGTGCTTTCACCACTATCCCATCAGAATGCGACCTAGTCGTGGTAACAACGAATTTATCTTTAGGGGGATCCACTGGCACAAAACCTCCAACTCCGAATCCTACAAGTCCCCATAGCGTCCTACCTGGTACGTCTTTTGCAATTTTGTAATTATGGTATGGTTGGTGGATGACTCCGCCTACCGCTCTGCCATTTACAGCGATGCCGATTAATACTGTGACGTGATCCAGGAGACCCTAAACATGTTGAGACACAAATTGGGATTCGACCTTATTGAAGTTTCGGGGCAAAATCATCTTAATTGCATTGTTAAAAAAATGTGATTTTTTATTGGTAAGTATGGGAACACTTAAAATAAACAGTGATGTCAGTCATTGCCATCTGCCACAGCTGAGACTTGAACTCAGGAATGGTGTAGCAACTACCCGTGCTGCCTCACACAATCCCGTCTAGTTTACTGCTACTAACTCAGTTACACATTAAAAACCCACTAAATATCCACACTGCAGCCAGGATTCGAACCTGGGAGTCCTTGGTCTCAAGCCTAATGTGTTAGCTTTGAGGCACTGAGCCAACTACTTTATTATCAAGATCAATTTTAATCATATCCAGAAAATGCCAATTTGATCAGCGGGGCACACATACAGTGTAATGTTCAGTAACACGGCAAGTTCTGAGAATCTAGCATTAATGATCGTCAGATTTTACAAACAATTTATTTGACTACAGCATTATGTATTGTAGAGGAAAACGATAAATGAAAACAGTCACAGACGTAGTGGGGAATAGAGAGGATAGTGGCGATGCATAACGCATAGCTGTTTCTATCACATCATGTTTTACGTCTTTTATGTCGCGTGCATTAGAATGAGAGAGAAGGTCAGGCTTGTGTTGTTTGCCAACTAGCATGAACGATATGTGAGATATGGTACTTCAGAGGCGGACTTAGTTTACTTTCATATACGGCGGAGTAAGGTGTACAGGTGTAAGTGCAATTAATACATTAATACATTACTTTATATTTGTCTTTTTGCTGGTATGTAACTTATTTATTACAAAAATGAGTCGATCGAGTGATTGTGAGTGTGAAAGTGACAGTTATATTGATTTCAGTGATGAAGAAAATAAAATTCCAAATGAGTTTCAAGGGAGAAAAAAACGGCATTTAAGCAGTGACGGGAAACAAATTTGTTTAAATGTGTATAATACTCTTTTACAGCGACAAACTAATGACTTTAACTTGCGTGATTTAGATATATTAAGGGAAACAGAATCTTTAACCCACGTTCCCTATTCCACATTGTACAAACTAGTGAAAACAGCTGTTACCGAAAAAAAGCAACGTTGCGACGCTGGTATATCAAAAATTTTAGATCCATCAATAGCAAAACTTTTAAAAAACGTAATTTATGATGCATATCAGAAAAATGAAATCCCGACTGTTGACGTGGTAGACAGAAAACTAAAGGAAATGGATTGTCCTTTGAAATATACGACAAGAACTTTAAGGAACTCGCTGAAAAAAATTGGATTTAAATTTAAAACAATTAATAAACGCGTGGCGATTATGGAAAGCAGACGAATAGTGGACTGGCGACATTCATATCTAGAGGAGATTAAAAAGTTGAGAAGGGAAAATAGAACAATTTATTACCTAGATGAAACTTTGTATGACATTCACGATACCGTAAAAAAAGGATGGACTGATGGAACTAAGAAATGTCTACCACAGTCATTGCCTCCAAATAAGGGGACTCGATTGGTTATATTACACTGTGGATCAGGTGATGGATGGGTAGATAATGCGTTGAAACTATGCGGGAAAAACATGGAAGAGTGTAACGTGGATTATCACAAGAATATGGAGGGAGTAATTTTTGAAAAATGATTTGAAAATACTTTAATTCCAAAACTAAAGCCAAATAGTGTTATTGTTCTTGACAATGCGAAGTACCATTCAAGAGAATTATATAAAATTCCTAATAAGAGTTCGACTAAATTGGAGTTGCAAAATTTTTTAACGGATCATGACCTATATTATATGGAGTTATACTAAAGCAGAATTGTTGGAAGTCTTTCATACGAAAACATTTTAGAAGAATTATGTTATAGACAGTATAGCTGAAAGATTTGGCCACAAAGTTTTAAGATTACCACCATATTATTGTATTTTCAACCCAATAGAATTGATTTGGGGAAAATTGAAAAAAAATATCAGAAAAGGAAATACTTTTCCAAAATTCGACAAAAAAGTGATAGAGTTAGTTAAAAATGAAGTGTCCAAAATTACCAAGGAAGATTGGGAAAAGAGAATTGCCAAAGTGATTAGAATTGAGGATGATTATTTGAAAATTTGTGAATTTAATAAAAATGGGGAAAATAAATTCATTATAAATTTAGAAGAGGATAGTTCATCATCTGAAAATGAAGAAGAGGGGGAGAACGCACAGGATTCTGAGGAAGAAGAGATTGTGATGACTTGTGATTGAAGAAGTGGTAGTGATATCAAGTTTATTATTTGTGTCCGTTTTTGTGTTCAATGATAGTGATCGTGATATCAAGCTTATTATTTATGTCATTTTTTGTGTTCGTAAGTATTTTAATCTATTTTTATTTATTTAAAGAATTCAATTATATTTAATTTTATTTATTTGGAGAATACATATTTTATTTACGAAAATTTACTATTTCGAGTTTTGTTTTTAGAGGTTTATTGTTATTTTTTAATTTATTTTGAGAATACCTATATATTTTTTTACTGTTACAATTTTAAGTTTTTTTTTGTTTTTAGATGTTTATTGCTATTTTTTTTATTTATTTTGAGGATACCTATATATTTTTTTACTGTTACTATTTTAAATTTTTTTTGTTTTTAGAGGTTTAGTTTTATTTTTTTGTATAATTTTCTTTATCCTGTACTAATATTCTTTACCCATCCTATCATGGCAAGATATGCTCATACCTCCCCGTGGTTCTTGCTAGGTAGTAACAAGTTACTCAAATATTAAGTGAACTAGGATACTGTAACTACTGTATAGTCAGTAGTGTAAATTGTTGCCAGTTAAACTGAGCCCACACAACAAAAGCCAACGCAATTTTCTTATGGAAAAGTGACTTCCGTTAAATTGGTTGAATTTTTGATATGTTGTGTATCCTATCTCTGTATCAAATGCATCAATGTCTCAGATTTGTTTAATAACACCTAAACAGTATAATTGATTGTCTTATCATATCATATGACGTCATAGCAGGTCATGTCGTGCCAAAGAACCTCATAGTGATCACTTTGAATTTTATTGTGATCTGAGCACCTAGAAGTAAGAGAAAAGAATGTTATTTAAATCATGATGTTCTATGACACGATATTACATGCTATGACGTCATATGACGTGACGACGTTTGAGATTATATGATGTAATATTTCAATAAATAAACCATGACAGTTATGAGGTGTTTTCAAACCACTGTGAGACCCTAGAAGCAAAAAAAAGAGTACTGATTTAACCCAGACCCATACACTTCAAATAAACGATAATTCTTACTTTAGCAAGCTTTATCTCAAGACTCTGAAAGTTTGTCAATTTGTGCCAATTGAGATATTTGATCAGAGAGATGGGATACACAACATATCAAAATTTCAACCAATTTAACGCAAGTCACTTTTCCATAAGAAAATTGCGTGGTCCTTTAAAAGCGTAAACAGACATAGGTACACAATATAGTTAAGTCCAGGCCTGCCTTCTTAGCGTCTCACCTCGCACCCCCCTCTCAATTTCATCTTTCCCGCACTATAAAAGATTACATATAAATAACAAACATAACAAATATGTACCTGCGTATACTCTGAAGTTCCATCGAGAGGGTCGACCCAAACAACTATTTCTTCAGGTGTCGTTTCAATATATTCTGGAGGACAATTTCTGGAAAGAATTTCTTCATCACTTTCAGTCACTATCCAATCACTTGGTACCTACGAACAATTTCAAGACTTGGTAAGATAGTATAAGAATTCTACCATGCACGTTCACTATATTTTTCAGTTGCAATAAAAAGTTGTTCTCTGCTCAAAAATGACAACACACTGCATGTTATTAACCTCCAACGGATATTATAAATTATATTACGGGATTAGAAACACTTTAAAGCTATTAGAACCCTCTCCAAATGAGAGTAAATAGCTATTGAGTTTTAAAACTGTACAACATGGAGTGTTTCGAGGATCTAGTTTGAGGCCAATCTTATTTACTAAACTTGCTAATGATTTTTCAACTTCTAATCAACACAGTTATATGTGTGCGAATACTGCAATTTTAAATATTAAAAATTCATTCCCCATCCATGCAAAGTATCAGTATTATAATACTAGCTGGGTAAAATTTAATACATACAGATATGTAGCTAAGACAACTAGAGCTAAGAAATAAAAACAGTACCTACCTCATCTGTTGGGCTATTTGGACCTTCTTCTCCTATTATCGTCACATCTGGGAACTGCTGAGACAAAGAAGCAACAATACAACGTTGTGCCGAACGATCTGCTTCAGTCTGAAGATCATTGACTTGTTGACCCTATAACAACAAAGTGCTCATAATTACCACACTCAGCAAATTTTTACGGTTAATCGATGCTAAGATATCGCTTACAATTGAATAAGTGACTAACTAATCACTAAATGTGAACTGCCAATGATAACTTGTATTGTTTTTATTTATTTTAAATTTTGTATGAACTAATAGTCGTTTATTTCCCTTACAAACTTTTTTTTAGAAGGGAATACCGCGTATATATCTTAGAATCTATACTTACTCTAAATATGTACCGAGACCAGGTACTTGAAGATATAGAAGAATGAAAAAATAGTTTGCTTATTAAAATATTTCTGTTCTAAAAACGTATAAAAATGCATAACTATGTAATAAAATGAAGAACATTATTTAATATCTGTTATTTTTATATAACTACTTAAAAAATGTGTCGCATATTTGGATTTTTCTGTAAGCTGTTTTTAAAATTGATTTTAACTTCCAAATTACCTGACGAAAAAATAAAATAGTTATTTTTATTATACTAAAGATTAACTTCATAGGACGCAGCTAATATATTTGCAAAAAAATCTAATTTTATTTACCCATTACTACAATGTACTTAACCAATTAAACATATTGTAAATTAAATAAACTTTACTAACTGAAGAAACTCTTGACACGATTACTTCTTGGGAGGGAGCTATCCCTTAATTTAAAAGTGAATAAAATTGTATCACTATTAGTACCTTTTGAATGACGCCTAGTTCACCACTGCTCATTACATCTTTAATAATTTTACCTGCTCTTGCAGCAGCACTGACCGAAGAAGCCAATAAACGCAAAACAATAGGTGCACTTTGAGACATCTTTAACAATTTTGCACTAAAACAAATTTTAAAGTGAGCAAAAACACAAACTATATGTTACGTTAATACACTTAATCTTAGTAAATTGATAAAGCAATTGTTTTATTTCATGGTCACGAAATTAATGATATGCATCAGTAACTTTTCTAAAAAAAAAACATAACCTTGTTTTTTTATATTAGTTGTAACTTAGAATGCTTTAAAGATTTATTAAAACAGATAGCGCAGAACACGTTGTAAATGGTATAATACGTATTGATATAATTGAATACTTTTAAATTTAGATTACTGTTTACATAAAAACTTTATACCCATTGAGATATTTATGGAACTCAGATAAACAAGATATGTTTGTTTGTCTGAGTTTATGGAATGTCAAATTTTTAGAAAAATAAACAAACAACTACTGCTTTTTACCAACACCACCTAGGTGGCGTTGCTTTTACACGCCAATGCGCGACGTATCCGTTACTTTCTTGAGACATTCGAACGATATGTCAAACATTCGAAAGTCGAAAATGATCCTTACTTACAGACTTTGATGAATCATTAAAAAACCATTTGGGGCTATTTTATTCTTTATATAAGTTTACAAACAAAATTCACACAGAAGTCACTAATAGTTTTGCACAGGTGCAAAAATAGGCTTTGGTTGTTCTGAACGCCTCCCTAACGTTTAATTTTTTTGAAATTGGTTGCCCTGTTTGATGTGCTTTTGAGTCTTGGGATTTTTGGGATTCTGTCGGGGTTTCTAGATTGTTAGGTTAAGTAGGTGAAGATGTTTTTGAAAACAGCAAATAAAAGATTAAAAAGAATTGCTCCACTGAAGGAAATTTTAGAAAATAATGTTAGATATTATAGCGAAAAATTGAAAACACCCGAGGTTAATATTTCCTTTTCAAATGGGTGAGTTTTTCAAAATTACAGGTTAAGTATTTATACTCTAATCTACGATTAAGAATATGAATTTCTGAGTAATATTTCTGTTTATTGTCTTAATAGTAGCAATATATAAGGCAGGATACAGTATATAAATTTACTTTGTAGTCTACTAATATAAATTTCCTATTTTTAGACGTAACTTAAATATATCTACAGGACAGTATGCCAGATTGGCAGATGGCTGTGCTGTTGGAACATTAGGAGACACATCAGTAATGGTTACTGTTGTTTCTAAAACAAAACCTTCGCCTAGCGGCTTCTTACCTTTGGTTGTGGACTACCGTCAGAAATCTGCAGCTGCAGGCAGAATACCGACAAATTTCTTTCGAAGGGAATTAGGACCTTCAGAAAAAGAAATTTTAACATCCCGCCTTATAGATCGAAGCCTGCGTCCTCTATTCCCAGACCATTTTCACTATGAAACTCAAGTTATTTGTAATATGCTGGCTGTGGATGGTGTAAATAACCCTGATGTAATATCCATTAATGTAGCATCCGCAGCCCTGTCCCTAAGTGACGTACCTTGGGATGGTCCAATTGGAGCCGTAAGAGTAGGCCTCATTGATAACGAAGTAATAATTAACCCAACAAGAAAAGAATTGCAGTTGTCAATTTTAAATCTAATAGTTTCAGCTACGAAGAGAAACCTTGTTGTCATGTTAGAAGGAAATGCCGACAATGTTTTGCAGCAAGATTTGTTGAAAGCGATAAAATCAGGAACAAAGGAAGTACAGAACATTGTTAATGAGATTGAAAGGCTACAGAAGGCGTTTGGAAAACCCAAACGGTTATTGGAGGCACCTCCAGAAGTATCAGAAGAGATTAACGAAGCATTACGATCACTAACTGAGATGCGCGTTAGAGGAATTTTTAAAAATTACACCTATGATAAATTAGGAAGGGACAATGCCATTACTGAAGTTAGAACGGATGTTTTAGAAAAAATCAAAGCTAGTTTTCCAGATCTAGATACAAATTTAACACTAGATGCCTTTAATAAAATAGTGAAACAGATTTTCCGTGACTTGGTGTTCGAGGAAGAGCGAAGATGTGATGGCCGCGACTATGATCAAATAAGGGATATTTCGTGTAAAGTGAACTTGTACAAACCGTTGCATGGTTCGGCGATGTTCCAAAGAGGACAGACTCAAGTGTTGTGCACTGTTACCCTTGACTCACATGAGAGTGCCTTGAAGTTGGATCCTTTGAGTATGTTAATGAGGTACCTAGTAGCAGTAGGCTGTTAAGAGTTTTAATTTTGAGAGTGACAAGAGTTCTGAACAGTCGGAACTCGTACAATACTGCAAAAGTTCCGAACGGTCGGAACCCCAGTAGAAAGTGACAAAAGTTCTGAACGGTCGGAACTTTTGCAGTATTGTACGAGTTTCGAATGAACGTATTGATATAGTAAGAAGTGTGAAGGTTTGTCATCTGCAATCCGTAGTGTAGTAGTTAGATTGCCCGGATTTTCGCACGGAAGGTTGACGATTACAATCTCGACTTATAATAATAATAATAATAAATTGCCTTTATTTGTGGCAGAGTTCAGCAAAGCTTAGTTGTTTTTTTTTTTACTACCTTTTGTTAACTAAAATACGTAAAACGAATATTTCTTAAGGTTGGTTCGTCAAGTTAAATATGTTAATATTATTTGATGCTGTATAGTTGCTTATGATAGATCAAATACAAATGTAATTGAACAAAAATATACTGAGCAAACACATGCATTAAAGAAAAGGCTTTCAAAATGCATGCGCGTTTGGAAAACCGTGTTATGAAATATACAGTTCCGACCATTCGGAACTTTTGCAGTATTGTACGAGTTCCGACCGTTTGGAACTCTTGTCACTCGCTTTAATTTTTAAAAGGGGCTTGTAGTGAAGCGAAAATGTAGGTTTTCATATGTCCTTTTAAATGTCATTCAAAAATATCGTTTTCATTTAGGCTGTTTTATGGTTGGCAATGTCTACAGCTCCGGGTAAATCCGTATGATTAATTTTTATTATTCCTCCGTCTAAAACCGGGCATGCGCATGATTGGCTGCCGTCAAGGGCAAGGGACATTATCTATCATAAGCAACTATACTACATCAAAAAATATTAACATATTTAACCCAACGAACTAACCTAAAGAAATATTCGTATTACGTATTTTAGTTAACAAAATGTGGTAAAAAAAAAAACTGTAGCATGCGGATTCGAACCCTCAACCTCACGTGTGAGAATCGGGAATCCTAAGTATTACACCACAGACTGCTTATGGGCAACCTTATAATTCTTACTATATCAATATGTTTGAACGTCATCGCGCATGTGCGGCGTGAATTGCCTGGACGGAGGAATAATAAAAATTAATCATACGGATTTACCCGGAGCTGTAGACACTCCCTTTATGGTTTTGTTTTTTAATTTTGAGGTTATAAACAATTGCCTGTGACGTCACATTGTCAAAGGTCGCTGCTTGGAGGTAAAACAAGCAATACATTATAACTTCACTGTAGTCCCTTGTAATAAATATCACTCTTTAAATAACTTTGCCATTTTTATTTAATTACATTTGAATGAAATCTAAAAATTAAAACCTAGCTATTTTCCCAATTCATTAACAAAATGGTTTGACGTTATAATCCTTCACGTACCCACAGAGGTCTATTAGTCCAAGATCCCAGAGCTGCCAGACCTACGTCATTATAGCCAAGCTAAGATTTTCGCAATAAATGTGTAATAGGTGAAAACGTATTGCGTACTCGCTAGCTTGAAAGTGGGGCCCTTTTACAGATAGTAGGTATTGAAGGTAAATAAAAAATCTTACTCTTACGTTCATATAGCAAATAGTGTGTAACTTCATTAAAAGTCATCCGTGGTGTAGTGGTTGTGTTTGCCCGATTCTACCGACATCATTTTTGGAATCTTAAAATTTTCAGATAACAGGCACTGAAGATGAATAACAATCTTAATTACTCTTTTATGTTAAAGTAACATAGCTGGTTTTTATATATGTTTTACACAATATTATCAAGAACCAATATTTATTATTACCAGACGCCTTCCGTGGGCCCTAACTTCCGCCAGACGCTGTAAAGCTGGAGAAAAATACACAATACACAACCACCACACCACGGACGACTTTTAATGAACTTACATACTTTTTGCTATATGAAAGCAAGAGTAAGATTTTTTATTTACCTTCAATACCTATTATCTGAAAAAAGGCCCTTTTAAGCTAGCGAGTAGATTAGATTAGATTTTATTTCCCAAAAATTAATGTTACATAACAATAATAATCCAATATGCTCATATAAGTACATACATGACATGGTGCGCCTTAATCAAGACATAAGGGAAAGAGCATTTACTTAAATAGGTTCAATCTTAATACGCAATGCGTTTTTACCTACATATTACACATTTATTGTGAAAATTTCAGTTTTGCTAAAATAACGTTGGTGTGACGGATTTGGGATCTTACTCTATATGTCTGTGCACATACCTTGATTTGTATTCTCTCCAAGCAACGGGCTAAAAATTGGCACAATCATCAAATAACGTTTTTTTCAGTGGAGTGAAGGAAAAGAATTTCTTCTTACACTATGAATTCCCACCATTCGCTACCAAAGAAACTGGAAGGCTTGGCCCAATCGGCCGAAGGGAGATGGGACATGGCGCACTGGCTGAAAAAGGCTTAAATCCAACAGTACCACATGATTTTCCTTTTACGATACGTTTAACTTCTGAGGTTTTAGAATCAAATGGTGCGTAGTTAATTATTTTTTAAGAAATATTTGGCACGGTCATTTATTTTACACATTGATGAGCAAAATTGACTGAACAGAGATATAATTAGGACATACTGTGAAGAAAGGCTAATTTGGAAAAATAATTGTTAAAAAATATGTTCGGATTGATCTGACTACAATACTTAACTGTCGATTTCATATCCTGAACGTGTGGGTGATAAAAAGGAACCAGTCTTGTCTAAGATTTCTTCGAGTCTATTTTGTCTCCACTAAGAATGCTTTCTGAATTTTTGAACATTATCGCTTGAACATGCGGATTCAATTGTCAGTTGTTTTTAGGTTCTAGTTCAATGGCAACTGTGTGCGGTGGTAGTTTAGCACTGATGGACGCTGGTGTGCCTGTGAACGCTTCTGCAGCTGGTGTTGCTATTGGTTTAATAACTCGGTATGACTTTACCAAGAAGAACATTGAAGACTACCGCATACTCACAGACTTACTAGTGAGTACTTTTTTTAATGCAGTTTGTAATCGACTGAAATGTCAAATTATAAACCCACTCATAATAATACACATTTGGTAGATTGAAGCATGAAATCTGTTCCTGTTGAAATTTTCAGTATATTTTTTAGGGAATCGAAGACTACATGGGAGATATGGACTTTAAAATAGCTGGTACTAAAAAGGGAGTTACAGCACTGCAGGCGGATATTAAAATTCCTGGTTTGCCCCTGAAGATTGTCATGGAGGCAGTACAAAAGGCGGCGGAAGCCAAATCCAAAATAATTGGGATTATGCATGACTGCATTGACAAGCCACGGTATTTTACTGTACTTTATAGTATCCACATTTGCAGCTTCATTAGTTTCTTCCATTTAATCATCAAGATATAAGAAAGTAAAATAGTACGCTTCCAGCATCTTTGCTACAATCGTCCAAAAGTTTATATTACTAGGTTTAGAATAAAGTTAGCTAATTCTTCAGTAAAACATAGAATTTTGAAATAGATACAGCAATTTTTTTTCGATTCTAGGTTGCAGATGACATAATTAACTTGATTTATTTCTTAATATTTTGAATTGCATAGATTAGACTGCCTTACTATATAATTATACTTATATAAGTGACTTAAGCAAATAATATCCAAATAAAAGTATATCTATTTCCTTATCATATTTATATATTTACAGAGCTCAGAAAAAAGACAACTGGCCGGTTTGTGAAAAGTTAGAGCTAGAAGCCCATAAGCGAGCGAGATTACTGGGTGTTGGTGGAATCAATTTGAAGAAATTGTTCGCCGAAACTGGTGTCCAGGTAAGTTATCGGGAAGTTTCTTGGTTCATGTACTACAATAATTAGTGAAGAATATCCTGTCATTTTTTAAAAATAAAAATAAGATAATACCATCTTTTGTGAACAACAGTTTCATCGCCATAGCCCTGTAGGATCTCTATAAGATATATATGGTAATTTCTAAAAGTAAACTTCGTCAACTAATTCTAGAGATGTATTCATTATTACCAAAGGAACACTAATTTTAGTTTGTTTTACTTAGGTTTCGCAAATAGATGAGACAACTTTCCAAGTTTTCGCTCCTAGTCAAAACGCCATGGATGAAGCTCAGGAGATCATTAATAAATTATTAACAACTGAGAGAGCTCCAGAACTAGAGTTTGGGAGTATTTATAAAGCAACCATCGTGGAGCTGCGGGACATTGGTGTTATGGTTACGTTATACCCAGGAATGCCTCCTGCTCTGTTGCACAACTCCCAACTAGATCAAAGAAAGGTCAGTGTCAAATTGCAGAAAATGTAAATGTGTTAACAATAATTACATTTGGGGTAAAACTCGCATTTCACAACCTGCAACTCGGTCTAGTTAAGAATGTGTTTGTAATTTCAGGTTGCTCACCCTTCTGCTTTAGGACTTGAAGTGGGGCAAGATTTACAAGTGAAATATTTCGGAAGAGATCCTGTGTCGGGATTAATGAGGTTATCTAGAAAAGTCTTACTGGCCACCCCAAGATAAAAGTATAACAGCCAAAGAACAAATTGTTAGGTATAATTTTAAATGAAGAAAACTGGAAGATATTTCTTATTCTGTGTAAATTGCAGGATTTAATAATGGATTTATTTAATTTGATAGTGATGAAAATCGTGGTTGAAATTAGCATTGTGTGAGTTTCAGTGGAGCAGTGCCGGTTTAGAACATTTAAGGCCCATGGTACACAGGGCCGGACTTAGGTTCTCTAGCACCTTTGGACGAATTTATCATGGTGTGAGCAAAGAAAATACAGAATAAATAGATATATAAGAGCTTTAACTTCGATATTAGAGCATTATAAAAAAATCGAATTTTTAAAATTATTACTTTCTGAACCGTTTTGTTTCAAATTTAAGTAGTGTAAAGAAATTCAAATTTATTTGTAGCAAAGATCAGACTAATAGACAACTCTAAGATTAATTTAGGATTATCTCATTTTTGAAATAAAGAAAATTGGGCAGGGCCAGCTTAGATGACGCCCGTCCTCAAACGGACCCCAGGGGAATAGAACCAACCTTACTTATCTCTCAGATTAATATATTTTCTATATGAAAATAAGATTTAACAAAGATTCTTTGATTAATTTTGTTCCAAATAAAGGTACCTACTTTTGTATTTTCCAACATAACATTGATAACAAAAAAATTGCTCTATATTATTCTGTGGTAAACAAAATTATTTTCAGAGTTATACTCTGGGGGTCTGATATGTTGTTGGCAAAGCCTCTGTCACACGTTGTGGCCTTACTAGTTGCGGCGATTATTTGCAGTAGTTACCACTAAGCCCATCACATATTACTAATTTGAAGGTTTGTTATCACTGAAAGAGCAACATAGTAGTCATTTTGCATATTGTGCTTCATGCAGACTGTAGAAATGTCATCCGTCGGTCCTAGGTATCATTTGAAGATATTTAAGAACTGTTTGAATAAATACAGGCTAATAAAAAGAGAAAGTGGGTAAAATGTGTAAAAGTTAAGAAGTTTATAGACAAGAAAGAAAAATTTAAAGCATTAACACTGCGAACTGTCGCGAGATAGTCTTGTAAAACTAAGTGTATCTACTGCAGCAGTGGGGTCTGATACTACCTTGTGGCAGAGGCTTAATAAGAGAAGTCCGGAAATTCTTTTGCTTTTTTATATAAATTATGATGATATTTTGAAGATACCCCAAAAATTAAACAAACAGTTATACCTTCTTATGACTTATATTTCTGGAATACCCCAGCTATACTTCTTTTAAAATTTATTTTATTAAAAGTCGGCCCATATGTTTTGTTAATATATATTTTGTTTTATGAATATTTTAATTTATAATAAATCTTTTAAAACTGATACTTTTAGTTTTATTAAGAATCATACTTAATGGCTACTCAGTGGATTGAAGAAAAAACTGCTTATTTGATGGTATCTAGTGCTCAACTGTTTATGCTTGGCACTTGAGATTTGGAGGCCTAATGCACAAAGACACGATTTAAATTAGACACACTTTATATCTTTCATCCTTTCCTGCTCATCCCCTCTATTTCTGATTTAGTTCTTTGTTGTCTTCTAAATTTCCTTCCTCAACCTGTTACCTTTGTTAAATTTAAAAACTATGGGCTACAATTTCTTATTACTAGCAGTAAAAGACTTTAGTGCCACTCAGAGCTTATGAGCTACAGTAAAAGACCCTTACTGTCGCTTAGATGAAGTGTCATAAAAGTCATGCTTCTTTGATATTTGTAGAAAAATATTTTTTTATTGCAGTTCCCAAAAAATTGAAAATTTGCTTGTCGATGAATCTAAAAAAATTTCATTATATTCAATTTGCGAAAATACGCAAATTGTATATAATGCTACTGATATATTTGATTTCCGATGCATGTACTAAATTTTCATTGCAATCCCTAATTTAACTTCTCATTACAGTTGCCAAAAAATAGAAACATTCTAGTAAAATCTAAATGCATTCTAAATTGACTTATAAAATAAAACGTGTTAAAGTTTACTCGCTTCATTTATATGTATATATTTGCAAATATTAAGTAAAAAGTTACAATAAGTTTAAATTCGGTTCTAATACCGCTAACAACCGTACTAAAGGGCTCACAGCAGTTTCTATATCTGAATACGAAAATAATATTTTGGAAAAATCCTCGGACACCGCACGTAGTTGGAAACCTTTTGTCTAAGCCTAAAAAGTCACATCTATTACAGTTTAAATCTCGCCAATCATGTGGAAATCATTAAATTGCTACCCATTACGTAAAACTTTATAATTCATTACATGTTCACAAATATGTAGCTCCATACACAGTCTACAAGGAAAAACCACCACAAACCAAAACAGGTCCACTTTCCAAAAGGCGAACCTCAAAATTGTTCCTCCATATTATTAAGATGACTGCTAAATATTATTAATCACTAAATTACAATAATTAGTCTTTATAATAACACACTTGTTATAACTTTCATTTACTATAGACTCTCTAACTATAATTCACAACTTATTACTGTTCTTTATCTTATCTGGTCACTTCATCTTAGAACTATACTGAACTGAATCCGTGCATTGGATGCGCTTCTTATATATCTGTGGCGCTTACTATCTATGAATCCAGTCTGTCATTCGAGACATTTTTACTACCAGTGTATTCTATGCAAAGAATTTATATATATTATCTGATTCTATGAGGCAGCGCCACCCTGAACCGACTGGCGAACTATTGTTTTACTGGTTGCCTAATGAGATAGGCTTCCTTTTATTCTGCATACTACTAAGGATTAAACCTCTCTCCGTAAGAGGGCGTGGACCTGCACATAACAATATATAATGAATATTTGTTGACTCCCAGCAAAATTTAATATTCCAGAGACCATATAAGGGCAATTTAAGAAAATTTGAAAAAAATAGTTACAATTATTATATTTGGATTTTTTTTAACAACATATGTGAATACATAAAAACATTTCTTTTGAAATAGACATAAAAAAGTAAAAATAACACTAATAATAGAACACTGATTACTGAAATATATACTGAAAACAAAACATTCTCGGTGCCTGGTGTATAAGAAATGTCAAAAATGCACAATCTAAGAGGTCTAACATGGCTGTAATCTGGAATATTTTATCCCAAATTATAAATGTATTAATGGTTGCTGCATGAGTGGACGTTTCCAGGGTCAGACTGGCCTGATCGGCAATTGCCGCGAGGTCAAACCACAAACCGAAACAATGTTAATAATGCTTGTTTACATTTTTTAGAAAACTGGAATTAATCTTCTAGAAGCAAAAAATGAATTCTTAGATTTTGCATAATTATTTCTTCTCAAGGAAGATAGCATAAACATGCATAATTATATCTGAAAATGCATATTTGAACTCATAACACTATATCTTTAAGGTATTAAGGGAACACAATATGCATATGTAACGCTTAGTAACTTTTTTATTTTTCTAAATATAGGCAATTTTTAGATTTGGATGTTTATTAAGGTATAATTAAATCCCCTACTTTTGCTATACGAAATTTTTTCTACTTCCGGTTAATTCATAACAATAAGCTACCTTTTTGAAAGGCAAACGTGACTTTTTTACGACTCCAATAGAAAACTCAATAGAGCCAATTTTCTCTAACAGAAAAGCCATGAAAGAAATATCTAAGTAGGTAGTAAAATTTTAAGTTTTCTATAACTTAATATGCCATCAACTTTTACCTTAAAGAAAAATTTGCTGTTGTAAAATTATTGGAAAAGTCTCTTGGCCAAAATTCAATCGAATTTGATGACATTATAGATGAAAGTGACCTATATAACCTGCCTAATTTTAGCAAAAAATATCCAATAGTTTGGCAGCAATTCCATTTTTAGTCCAAATTCTACAAAATTTTCAAAACGTTCCCCAATTTGTCCATATGGTCGTACATTTTTTTTACCAAATTTTTTTTTATGTACTTTCACGCGATGTAACTAAAACATAACTTTTTTTAACTTAGCCGATTTTTGTCATTTTTGGTATACATATGCGCGCAGTGATTTCCCGTCATTTTCGGCATTATGCGTATGCGTTCCCAAGTATACGTATAATTATTCATTATAAAAATTTCAATATTCATAATAGAAAGTGATTGTGAGCAGGTTTTAAATATTTAGATAAAAAAACTCTCGAAGGTTAGATATAATTTTTTTTAGAAAATCCACTTAGATTTTATTAAGGCTCTTTACATATATTGATTATTATTTTATTTTATTTATGTTTTTTTTCTTTTCCTAGTAGTTGTACTAGATGTGCTACTGTAAGAAGTGTCTACTTCCGAATCGGTAACTGAAGTTTGGAATATATCTTCACCCTCGTATACATCTGAGATATTCTCTGAAGTACAAACATCTTCATATTATCATCTTTTTCGAATTCTTCAATATCATAAATATCAGGACTAATTTCTAATTGCTCCTCTAGCTCTTCATCAACGACAGCTTCGTCAACAATATTATCTGCATTTTGACATAAAGTATTCCTTCCATTGTGGGCATAAATTTTTATAATGAATATAATTACACATATAGTTGTGCGTGCATACGTATAATACCGAAAATGACAGAAAATCATCTCGCGCATTTACGTACCCCAAAAATGACAAAAAATGAGTTAAATTTAATTTTCTAAGTTTATTAAAAACGTTCTTTTTAAGTTACATTACGTGAGACGTGAAAGTACATAAAAAAATTCGTACAACCAATTGGGCAAAATGAGGAACGTTTTGAAAATTTTGTGGAATTTGAACTTAAAATGGAATTGCGGCCAAATTATTGGATATTTTTTGCTATTTTTTGGTTATATAGGTTACCTTCCTCTAAAATTTCATCAAATTCGGTTTAATTTTGGCCAAGTTAGCCGTAATTCAATTGTTTACGATTTTTCAGTATATATATCTATATATATATATATCAAGTGTGCTTCTAGAGAGCAGAAATATTAAAACATAATATTTCATTCGCAAGCTCCTCTATATAAAATCCTTATTTTACTATAAGGAATGTAACCAGACTACAACCAACAGCTACTCTTCGGGCTATATACCCCGCCGAGCGCTGAATTACAAGTTACAAGCCTGGCGCGTTAAGTGTAATAATCGCATATTACCAACAAAACGCTAATGCCTTCGATTGCAACAAACACCAGCTGAAAGACTGATCCTACTTAAAGAAGCTCTCGTGCCAGTCGTCCAATATCACTTGCAGACTGCAGTTTCGAGCTGTTGGCCCTCGTCAGTGCAAAGTCAGATCAGTCTTTCGGCTGATGGTGTTTATTGCAATCGAAGCATTAGCGTTTTGTTGGTAATATGCGATTATTACACTTAACACGCCAGGCTTGTAACTTGTAATTCAGCGCTCGGCGGGGCACATAGCCCGGAGAGTAGCTGTTGGTTGCAGTATATATATATATATAATATATATATATATATATATATATATATATATATATATATATATATATATATATATATATATATATATATTTATTATTTTCACGAAATTTGAACTGAAGGTTCTTTGAGTATCTACAATAAAACGGTACCAGTTTCGTTTCTCAACTTGCCTATTAAAAGGTCCAAAATAAATTAAAATTTGAAAAAAAAAACTTAAAAATGAGCAATTTACCCCTTTTTCGCAGAAAAAAGGTTCCCTCACCTACTACTCGATGTTGAAAACTTAAGTTATTCTTAGTTTCATCAAAACAAACTTATTTTTCTATGTCGCGTTGCTCTATGTAAAATTTTCTCTCAAAATTAATCTTTATTCTACTATTTTGTGCACATTTAAGTTTTTATTTGCGTGTACTATTCGAATGATTTCCGACGTTGAATGATATGTGTCCGTCCGTAGTGTTTTACTACAGAGTACCATCCAGAGACGCATTCCTGGTCTCCCGCCAAAATGTAAAGCCGCCATATTTTTGTAGGTTTTCCTGTCATAAGTTATAACAAATAACATAATATCTATCAGCAACTGCTAATAAGTAAGTTTCGTGTTTTAAGCTATTAGCTGCTTGTTACTTTATAACTTATCAGCAACTGAGTGAGAACTCTAAACTATAAACTGAACTGAGCTGAAGCTACAAAAAGATGGCGAAGGTCACCCAGATTTCCAATGAAATATCAAACGAGAGTGATGTCTCTGGGTGGTACTCTGTTGTGGTTTTACCATAATTTTCAGACATTCAGCACTACATGCCTCTGCAATCAAGCACGGAGCATTGTTCTTCGATATAAAATAGCTAATATCTATTACCAGAATACTCGTATTTTAAGAAATCGTCCACCAAAATTATTTGTAGATAAGCTTATTTATTAAACTGTTAAAACAAACATTTTACAAGAACATAATACAGTATAACCTTCCTTCAAGTCGTCTGTCACACACTACTAACTACTACCAACTTTTACAATACTATAAAGACTAAACTATTTGAAATTTTTTATCCGACTCGTCACATAAAAGTCAGTACTATGCACTACAGACGACGTCCCGCTAAACATGCATTTGTATGAACAAATGCCTGTTTATAACTAGGAAGCCGGTGACCAACGTCTGACCGACTAGAAATTTTATTCCCCATTTTGGTATAAAAACGGATCGGACGGACGTTGGTTGATGCCGACGTCGGGTCGTTCACATTGACTTGAAATTTGCACTGGTTGTTTATAAATATTTACATCTTTATTTTGGGAATATCAAAATTATTAAAATGTTAACAGGAAGTTAAGGAATTATTATTAATTTTTGCCATAAATTCCAGAAATATTCAGAAAATGGAATTAAACGGTACAAGAATCATGTTTTGTATACATATAAGCAGTGTTATATAGTTGTACAAATTCATTAGTCCTTCTCTTTTGATCACTCTAACCTGATACACATTGGATCCAACCCCGAAGATATATTTTTAACAGTACTAATGTACCTTCTCGTCAATTCACTATCAACAGAGTCAGAGCAGGTTTCGGGAAAACTGCCCGGAGCCGCACAAATAGGCACATTCGTTCCGGCACAAACGTTCAGTGTCTTTATTTTCCCATTTTTTATGTACAACCAATAATATATTCGCTCCAAGCACGAACACTTCCACGGATTATAGTCCATTACCATCTCGACTGCAGTAAGCTTCTTCAACACCTCATTGGATAAGTAATTAAGATAATTCGCACTAATCGCAAAAATCTGAATTCTGACCGTATTCGGGAAGCTGTGTTCCTCTAAGACGGTTAATCTGTTGCGACTGAGACCTAGATATTCCAAGCTTCTTATGTTTTTAAACGCGTCACGTTCAATTGCACTAATTTCATTGTTGTCGAAGTTAATATGACGAAGACTAACGAAATCTGCGAAAGCCCTTCTTGGAATGGATTTTATTTTGTTGTTCTTGCAATCCATTAGTTCTAAGGAGGTTGCGTTAACGAACCACTCGTTTCTCCAGGATTCCAGTTTATTGTCACATAAGTATATTTTCTTCAGATTAGTCAGGTTGTTAAAAGCCTGATCTTCAATCAAGTTAACTTTGTTGCGGCCGATCTTTAACTGTTCCAGTTGTGGGGTGAGCTCGAAGCTGAAGACACCTAAATAATGCAAAAATAATTAACATCACATGATTGCTTAGTTGATTGCTTAAATTTAAAATTAAAGACAACAATATGACACTGTTCATGAAATAAAAAATCAGATTTTACATTTCTTAATCAATTTATTTTGACAGTGATACTATAAGTATAAGTAATTTTTTGACATTAGTGGATGTCAAGTAGTCCAGTTCCTAATATATCCAATAGATGACACCATGCGTACTCAGTTTAATGTCATCCTTAACTTGTATCATATAATATATGATACAAATTGAAAATGACATATAACAACAATAATTTAAAAGTTGTATTATATAACTTTTAAATTGTTTAAATTTCCCGATTTCATAGAGTTTCCCAATCTTTTATTCGTAGAAATGAGCCAAATTGATAAAAAGAATGAGGAATAACTAAAGCCAGTTCCTAATATGCGCCATGCGCACTCGGTTTAATGTCATTATTGTCATTCTCAACTTGTATCATATATAATATTTAAATAGTTTGTCGGAAACGGTCATTTTGTTCTACTGTGTTAGAGCACTTTGGTACACAGCAACAAGTTTTCATTTTTCATTCTAAAGAGTGACAAGGACATATTTTTTTGTATTGACATTGACGGACAAACAACCGAGTACAGCTGGTGCACTCTGGCAGATAAAATAAAAAAGAATGTTCCCAATTGTAATAATAGATCTGTCCATAAACGGTTTTTAATTGAATATGATAGCTTTATGGGTGTTATAAACCCCTACAAAGTTTTTAATAAAGTAGTGATTTACTTTCAGTGTTACTTGTAATAGAATTTACCTAAACGCGTCGACGCTAGAAATCGCTCCCTTGACGTGAGGCTGGGCGGGTGACGCCATATGCCTGCTACGCGATATGCGCTGCGGTACCCTATAGGTGATGCTATAGTGATGTAGTTAATTTTGCAACTATCATGAGTTGGACGGGCCGGATATTTTTACCGATATTTGCCATAGTTTGAAATAAACTCGGATACCATAATCACGTCTATGTTCGGCAAATTATGTGAAGCTCTTTTCTGAAAACCCTCATCCATATTTGACAATAATAAACAAACTCTATTTGACGTTCTAAATAGTAAAGGCACTGTTACTGCCGTGAATTCAAACTTTGTCCTAATGTCTAAACGACACTGTATGAACCTAACGCGGCCTACAGATGATCTGGCGCCTGCCGAGCTAGCAAGCATGTGACGTCATACGCGTTTATCTGACCGATAAAGCAAGCAATTTCTTCGACCGCTGCTGTTGTTCGGATTAACATTTTTCCACCACAGTTCTATTATTATTATTAGGTAAAAATCTTTATTTTGCATTACTTTTAATGTACATTAACTTTTATGAGGACAGACTATTACTATTATAAATATTAATTAATGATTAATAAAATTTCAAGTTCAACATATTTTGATTTGCATAATTCGAAATCACTTATTTGCCCAAAGGATGAGGTAAGTAACTCACTTACCTCCCGTCGTCAATAGTAATTAGCACTTTACCAGTAAAATAAACTTACCCCAATATTAACAAATGAAACGTTTAGCACCCTGACAAAGTGACAAAATATGGTCGTATAAACATTTGTATTTTAATTTTTCCTACTCTCAAATAACATTACAAAGTTACATTATAATATTTAACAGTTAATTAATGTTTTTATGTTTTGTGGGATACATACATAAATAGAAGTCACCTGCAGACTTACGATACAGATAAAAATGATAATAAATACTTTACGAGCTTTACGAGAGCTTATTAACGCCAGTGAAACATTCGGTATGGTGTCATCAAACAATCCGACGTAAAAACCTATAAATGTAAGTGATTCAATTTGCGGACGAAATAGTACAGTAACTAACATGTAAACATTGCGTAATATGGCGTTCTCTGGGCGATACACTCCACTAACCTTTAGGTATTTTCTGTAACTTGCTGTCAGCTATATCAATTTTTCTGAGCCCAGGCACATTCCTAAAAGCAATCGGTGAAATACCACTCTCCAAACCACAGTGAGAAAACGTCACTGTCGTCAAATATTTCATATTTCTGATCGAGTCTCTACCCAGTTTTGGTATTTTTTGGTTTCTGACGTACGCCTTTGTCACCGTAACACCTTCAAACTCTATTCTTTGGATGCATCCGTTGACTGTTTTGTTGAATTTACGACCGTTTTCATCTTGCAGCAACATCACGACATCCTGGAACGATTCACAACTATGAGATGCACTAAAATCGATGTTTATCGCCAGAATCACACATATGCACACAATAAGAAACATGTTTACTGCTGGGTAACTCCCGGCAGACTGAAGAATGCATTAAAGTTGATAGCTAAATAATGAATTATTTGTCGTCAGGTCAAGTTCCTCCAGATAATGTATACGATTCATGCTAGGGAATTCCGTAGTTCCATTTTGAGAAAACGACTGAGAAAAATAGTTTCCGAGAAACCTGGTCCGTTTGAATTTTAAGTTATTTCTACGTTTGCAAGCCGAAAATTAAATTATCGGAACTGACCTCTGACTTTATCCATGCATTTGATAACAAGCTATACAAATTTCACATATTACCTAGTTCTCTGACAAATGAGATGTTCGATATCGTTTGCAGTGGCGGACTTCTGGGGGTCATGGTGGCCTTGCCATGAGCCGTTTTGAATTTTAAAACCAACGCATTAAAGATATTACTACAAAGTTATTATACAGTACTTCTCTCTCTCTCTCTCTCTCGCTCTGTTGGGTTTGGATGATCCATCAGCCAGTATCTCTTGATTTATAATGACCACTATGCAAACAAGGCTAGTTCAACCCCCTATGTCCAATAAAGCTCTTATTGAGTACCTACCTAACATTTATCCTATTGCCTATCACAACCTAAAAATTTAACATTAACCACACAGACTTTATCTATCATCAGGATTAATACAGGGTCACTCATTTCACGTCAAGGGGTCTATCTTGATGACTTTTTTTGACATACAATAGGTCCACGGATACTTGGGGAAAAACGAAAAACCAACATAGGTTGCAAAATAACACAGGATACTAATATAATCCAGATTACTAACAAATCTAACCAACAATTTTAGCGACATAGACATACATTTGCCAATCTAGTGAAATTATATATCACTTTATACGCTTCAAAATTTTCAGTTTCAAGGATGTTGTTTACATTTAACATGGCAGGTAAAAATAATTTTCGAACTAAAATTTTTGTCTGATGTTTCTTCGAAGGAAAAGAGGTTCGGAAAAATTCCTTGTTGGGGTAGCTCACCTACAGGGGTCGAGTAATTCACAATTAAAATATACATGATTTATATATATTGTCAGCATGCACACAGATTATCATTACATATATTTATTTTAAAGAGGTGTGATGGAAGACGAGCATGATTGTGGTAAAAAATTTCTAGGCACACGCAACTTATTATGCCAGTGCTTACTAGGAAGATTAGGGTGTATAAGGAAGTAATTGGTTACCTTGTTACTATAAGCACTTTCATAAATTTGTTCCCACTTTTTCCTTACTTTGTATTTGTATATTGGAACTACGTCAGTTATAACAAGATGACTGAACCTTTAAAATTCAATGTCGGTAACACTATCCTGTAAAATCAACAATCAGATGTAAAATTTTTAGGTCTGTATATGGATGAATGTTTAAGCTGGAAATCACACTGTACACAATTGATTTCCAAGCTAAGTTGTCTTACATATATGTTCAGAAATTTAAGATTAGTTTTGCATAAGCATCAATTGATAAGTATATATTACGCCCAGGTCGAATCTAGGTTGCGATACGGTGTCTGCTTGTGGGGCAGCTCTTCCATGGTCAAAGACGTTTTTATATCACAAAAGCGTATTCCACGATGTATCGGAAAGATTCCGATGACTCATACTTGTAAAAAACGGTTACTTGTTTATATATTTTAGAGATGTCTGTTTATGTATTTTCTAACAAAAATAACTTTCAGCTTAATAAAGAAATTCATGATATCAACACACGACAGAAAGATTTAATACATATGCCTTTTGCAAAATACAAAATTACCATAAATTCTCCTTCCCACATGGGTATCCGAATGTTTAACCATTTACCGAACTGTATAAAGTCTAGTAAAAGTATAAATTTATTTAAAAGGAAGTTGAAATCGTTTTTGTTAGAATATTGTTTTTACACGGAATTTTATCTGTTTAAAACCAATTCAATTTAATTGAATTTTATTATAAGCATTTTTATTTGTAATTGTCTATTGTCTATTAAGGAAAATAAAGTTTATTATTATTATTATTATTGGGGATTTCCATGATTTCTCTTGTATACTTTTTTATCGAACCTTTTGCTAGGCGATCTACTTGCCACAATCCGCTTTTATTCATATAATTATTATATCATGGTTTAAATTTTGCTCCTGTTGGTATATTTTAAGTATTTCCATAATAAGAGGTGACTTAATATTTTGCAGATTTTTTAATGATTCTATAACTATTATCGGTAAAAGGTAAGATGATTCTTGGAATATGCAGAAGAAAACATTTTAAATAATAAATAAACACCACAGAAATGAAACAATACCCAATTCCAGAAGCCAGGCTTGTACGGAAGGGGGTTACACATGGAAAAAACGAGGACATACAATCATTTCCTCCTACAGTGCCAGCGCCGGAGCCAGGATTCGAACCCGGTGATGCGATGTCCGTGTGATTAATCGCGATTGCCACCTCGCGCCTTACCCACTCGGCTATCGACCAGACTCTCTAAGGACCCCTGCGACCATACCTGATTAATTATTGTTGTCCTATATTTTGCGGTGTCGACGTGGGCTTTTGCTAGTAAGGGAGATGACTTAAGGTTCCAATATTTACTGGTTAAAGCTTGAATAGATAATTTATAGACTGCATGACTTTGTGTATTTTGGTTCAAGGTAGTCAGCTTTAAAACCCATTTTTCAGCTAAAAATTGTCTTCTTAAAGTTAAGGGTGGTTCTTGTGCCTCAGCCCTCAGAGCCTCTGTCGGTGTCGAATTCATAGCTCCTACACATAACAGTAAACATTTGTTTTGAAGTACGTTCAAACGCTGTAATAAACTGTTGCTAGCGGATCCATAAAAAATACATCCGTAGTCCATGGTTGACCGTATAGTGACTTTGTAGATCAATAGGGATATTGCCATATCTGCTCCCCCAGATATTTTGCAGGCAACTATTAGAATATTGGTATACCTTTCGCTTTTTGTTATGTTATTAATATGGATTTTCCAAGTTAGTTTCTGATCTAACATAAAACTAAGATGCTTAATTTATTTTTTATACTTCAGTCGCATATTTGCCAAATTAATGTGCTGGAAATTTGGAACGTTACTTGAAAAAATTGACACAGGATTTAGTGACTGACATTTCAAAATTATTTTTCTTCATCCAGGTTTTTATTGCCCCCATATTCTCATTGAGAAGATTCAACGTTGTGTCCAGTTTTCTAGATTCTGTATAAAGAATAATATCATCTGCATACTGAATCACTTTGTTTTTACACACACGATTTAAGTCAGACGTGTAGATATTAAATAAAAGGGGATTTAAAACACCCTTGTGGTAAACCCTGTGATACGAAACATGGACCGAGCAGCGAGTTATTCTGACATCAAATGAAAACTTTACGGTTACGGTATAGGTTGACTACATTTGGGAAATTGTAACAAATTCAGGATATCCTCAAGTATATTTAAATATAATGATATGCCCCTTCAATGTCTAAAAACAGTGCACCCAAGAAATTGTTTCTGGCAAAACAATTTTGAATATCGCATATAAGTTTTCCTGCTGCATATTGGGTACTAAGGTTTTTTTTTTAATTCATACTGGCACTCGATTTCAAAGTTATTGACATTTATTAACTATTCCATCCTAAATTTTATCATTCTCTCCAAAGTTTTTAAAAAGCACGACATTAGAGATATCGACCGATATGAATAACTAATATTTGCGGGTTTGCCTGGTTTTAAAAGAGAAACGACCTTCACCGTTTTTAGGTCGTCAATGCATTCTCCTTCAAAAAACAATTTGGAGAATATCAAAAGCAAGAAGTTTTTTACTGTTATCAGCAGATTGGCAATCATATCATAGGGAATATTATCATTGCCTGGCGCTGTATTAGTAGTTTTCTTTAGCGAAATTTCCAGTTCCGTCAGTGTAAATGGTTGAAATAAAGGATGGGTGGAGTTATTATTCCATTCCATTTCTTTGTTCTCTTCATAGGCACTATCAGGCGTTAACCTAAATAATAATTCTTGTGCACATTCCTCACTACAAATCTTAGAGGTAGCCGTTTGTCCTTTCATTCTTTTAATTTGGTTCCAAATTTTACTACTAGGTGTTGAGATATTTAAATTGTTGCAAAAAGTCATCCAACTATTTTTGGCTTTAGTTTTCAGAATTTTCTTGAAAGTTGCCGTAACTTTCCTACATTCCAGATAATTTTTCTCACTATATTTGAGCACTCATCATTCCACCATATTGGACTGGGTTTCTTATGTGGTGAAAAAGGTTTTTTTTCCTTAAAACATATTTCAACTGCCAAATTGACATTATCCATGAGATAATAAAACATTTCTTGGGCTGTCTCAAAATTTGGTAGTTGTAAAAACCGTGTGTCTAAAGATCCCAATTGGCGCTTTTTGTATCCTATTTACGAGCTGGATATATTGTAACTTCTTCCGTTATTAATGTTGAGCATTTCATAAATATGGGCACTACCCCATCCCAAATTGTCTTCTACAACTGACCAGCTGAAACTAGGAGCAATATCCGGAGAGACTAAGGATAAATCAACCGCTGATAGGAAATCCGAAAGCGTTATTCTGGTGGGTTGACCATCATATAATACAAATAAATTACTGTCGTCTATAGCATTGATTAATGAATTTCCATGATCGTCATTTTTTGAACTGCCCCACATAGCATTATGTGCATTAAAATTTCCTCCTCCTGGCACTTTTTTAAATAAGAGAATGACTGACATTATTGATTGTTTCTAATTATGGCTAGAAAGAAAGAAAACCACAAATATTTTAAAAAGTTGTGACTTAAACCCCCACAATGCTGGTATCAGAAAAAAAGGAATTCAATTTTACAGTGTTCAATTTGTCTTAAACAAGTTTTCGCGGCTAGAAGTTTACAAAATGTACCGTCAAAAATGGAACAATTTTTTTTTATTAGCCGTTACTCGAGTCCGAGTATAAAAATGTTACAGTCGATAGATTGTGTACAATAAAAAACAAGTAAAAGGTGTAGTCTATTGTAATTCTCATTCATCTACGGTGCACACGACTGTGGCTATAGAGGCCAATTCGGGAGAGCACATGTCGACCGCAGTCAGGACAAACATAGACCTGGTTAGGTCTTGGATTCGGCCTTCTTGCAGCAACATTTCCTTGATAGCTGGCCACAACCCGTCGCCATTCGGTTCTGTCCGCTGCAAGTTGTTCCCATTGCTCGTCTGCAATACCGCAGGATTTTAGATTTTCATGGAGAGCATCTTTGAACCTCCTTCGTTGACCGCCACGCCTTCTTCTACCGCTTAGCAATTCACCATAAAGTGTACATTTAGGAAGGCGGTTATCATGCATACGATGAACGTGACCTGCCCATCTTAGGCGTGCTCTTGAAATAAGCACCTCAATTGGAAGGCTGTTTGCTCTCCTGAGTACTTCCACGTTTGATATGTGATGGAACCAACGGATTTTCATCATACTTCTGAGGTGTCTGCTGAAAACGTTCTAATTCTTTCACATGACGACGGTAAGTGACCCAGCTTTCACATCCATATAGCAGTGTTGAAATGACAACTGCTCTGTAGACAGCCATTTTCATTGACAAAGCAAGGTCGTGGTTATCAAATACTCTCTCTCTAAGTCCCCAGAGTGCTCTAGATGCAGCGTTAATTCTATTGCGAATCTCGCTGTCCATGTTTGCTTTGTCATTAACAACGTTGCCTAAGTAATTGAACTGATCCACCACTTCCAGAGAATTTCCGTTAAGTGTAATGTCTATTTGGTTCACTTGATGAGGAGTTGACATAATCTTAGTTTTTCCAATGTTGATTTTAAGTCCCAAGGAATCATAGCTCTGGGCATACACATCTAAAAGTTCTTGAAGCTCTTCCGGCGTAGAGGCTAAAAGTGCACAGTCATCCGCATACTGGAGTCACAAATGAATCGTGTGCGTGTCTTCGTGAAAGCTCTAAAGCGCCCTATGTTAAAGAGACCGCCATCAAAACGGTATCTGAGACCTATTCCTCTGACTGTTAGTTTGTTGTCAACAATAATTGTTAGAGCAGTGGTAAACAAATTAACGAGTAGGGGTGCCAGGACACATCCCTGCCTAACTCCAGTGAGGGTTTGGAAAGGTTCGGTTGCCTCATTATTATACATAACCTGGGCGTTGTTGTTTGTATGTAGACTGCGACATACTTCCACAAATTTTCTAGGGATACCTAAGCGGAACATAATTTTCCAGAGCACTTCCCTATCCACCGAGTCAAACGCCTTGGTTAAATCAATGAAGGCCATGTGAATTTCTCCTTGATGTTCGAGTGCTTTTTCTTGAAGCTGTTTAAGTGTGAAGATTAAATCCGATGTGCCTCGGTTTGGTCTAAAGCCACTCTGTGTTTCAGGAAGTAACTTTTCCATAACAGGTGTTAGCCTATTTGCCATCGCTTTAGTGAGTATCTTCCCTCCAACAGCCAGGAGAGCTATACCCCTGTAATTTCCGCAGTCTGCAGCGCTCCTTTTGTTTTTGAAGAGGTTGATTAAAAGTGTATCACGAAACTCCTGCGGAGCTTGACCACTTTCCCACACGACATCAAATAGTTTTTTGAGGTAGGGTATGAGCTCTGACGACACAGCTTTAAAGATCTCAGCTGGGAGTGAGTCGGCGCCGGGAGATTTGTTATTTTTTAGCTGCCCAATGGCGGTTAAGATCTCTTCCGTTGTTAGTGGTTTATCTAAGTCTTCGAAGGTGTCATATTGAGGATTAAGATTTATAATATCGTGATCGGCTTGACTTTGCTGGTTAAGAATGTTAGAGTAGTGTTCCTTCCATCGGGCTCTTATTTCCTGGTCTTCTTTGAGGAGATTTCCATTTAAATCTTTAATAGGGCACATATTTTTCCGACTGGGGCCGTACACTGCTTTTACTCCTTGAAAGAAATTCCTGTAGTCGTGTGAATCGGCGTACCTTTGAATTTCTCTGGCCTTGCTTGCCCACCACTCGTTCTTTATTCTTCTGATTTCGCGTTGCGTTTCATACTTAGATTGAGTAAAAGCTTCTGCTTTTGATGAGTCGTTGGGGTGGTTGATAGCGTTTTGGAAGGCAATATGTTTGCGGTCAAGAAGTTCTTGTATAAAAGCTTCATTATCATTGAACCAGTCCTCCTGTTTTTTACTTGCTGCAGTGCCAAGAATTTCCTCACTCACACTTTTTAAACTGTCTTTAATTTGTGTCCAGGTAGCAGCGACATCTACAGAATTGGTTTCTTCTAGTGCACTCAAATTCTCTTGAACTTTTTGCTTTAGCTGTTCGACGGTTTGTTGGTCACGCAATTTACTAATACAGAGACGGAGTCTACGTTTTACTTGAGTTCTTCGGTGTTTGGGTCTCATAACAATTTTCATTTTAGAGACAACAGGACGATGATCGGTCCAACATTCGCTATAAATGCGCGCCTTTGTAATTTGGACGTCCTTGAGATGCTTCCTACGTACGATAACATAGTCCAGTAGATGCCAGTGACCTGACCTGGGGTGACGCCAGGTGCCTTTAAATTTATCCTTTTGTCGGAAAATGGTGTTTGTTATAACTAGATCATGTTCGGCGCATTTAGTTAGGAGTAGTTGACCGTTAGCGTTCATGTTGCCCAAACCGTTCTTGCCTATGATGCCTGGCCAGGTGTCTGCATCTCTGCCTACTCTAGCGTTAAAATCGCCAAGAATAACGAGTCGTTCCGTTTTAGGTATTCTACAGAGGGTTTCTTCCAGCTGTTGATAGAAGTATTCAGAGTGGGAGCGTAGGCGCTTATTAAATTTACCGCGTTGCCATCTGATAGCTCATAGCGTAGCAGCATTAGACGCTCAAATAGGCCTTGTGGTTCTTGTGTTAAGTTGGAGACAAGTTGATTCCGAACGGCAAATCCTACTCCATGTTGTCATGAATTGGTGGGAAGACCTTTCCAGTAGAAGGTATAGTACTTTTCTGTGAGAGAGCCTTCCTCCAAAAATCGAGTTTCGCTGAGAGCTGCAACGTCAACATTGAGTCGGTGAAGTTCTCTATCTATTAGAGCAGTTCTTCTTTCAGGCCGATCGGTGCGAGTGCTGTCGTTCAAAGTACGAACATTCCAAGCGCCGTAGATGAAAGAATTAGTTTTCTTGGATGTAACTTGTCGGGTTTTTTCGACATTCGATGAGGTGTCCCTGTGGGCACCCTCCCCCGGAGATCCGATCGGGAGGGTATTTTACCTCCGGATGATTTTATCCCACTTGAACGCTCCATCATTTTTTTTAAAGCCTTAATCGACTGAAAACGAAGCTGCATTTGAAGTTTTAGCTGGAGCAGGTATGCAACTGACCAGCTCGGTTGCGGAAGGCGAGTGGTGTGGTCCCATGGCACAGAAGGAGACTGCGACGATGGGGTAACCAAACGATTCCAAAAGCAACCTTTGTGTGCGGTGGGTTATTTTTACCGCACTCTTCGTGAGAAGGTGGATATGCTCACGGCAAAAAGTAAGGGTTATTCCGCCCTTACTCGGTCGTTAGAGCTTCGTTAGTGAAAACAGGGTGCACCAAGTTCAAATTGAACTCATCGCGAAGGTGAGGTTAACAATTGAGTAGGAGAGGCTATAACTTGCGCTTCACTACCCCATTACACTACACTTTTATACTATTATTGAATGTAATTCAATTGTACAACATAACTCTTCTTGTGTACTTTCTACGTGCCAAAAAGCAAATGAGTATCTATTAAACGAAGAAAGTTATAAATTATAAAAATATAAAATATAGGAAATTATAATATTCCAACCTATCTGCAAGTGCCTTATATAAATAAGGACTCAACAAATTAAACCAAAACAGCTATTTCCCCTTACGGGCGCTGAATTATACGGTAAAATTTGTGTATTTTGTCTAAACACAGTTAGCACTAAAATACAATGATTTGGAATGCTCGAATGCTACGAGGAAGATGCGAAGCGGGGCGAGCGTGAGTGCGTCTTTACTATGTACATACTTCGATATACGATGTAAAGCAACGTAAGGCGCGGTTAGTAGTTGGATGGGTGACCGTTCAAACTGTTGTAGTATATTCCCCATACTACCAAAATGGCCGACCAAAAAATTTGCCAAATAAATCGTTTGTCAAGGTCAACCTGGCAAACACCATAAAAAAAGTCCTTAAGACACCTACCACATCAAAAAATTACAGTTTATCAATAACAAATCTGAGAAAATTCAAGTATCTTCAATAATTCACCGACATTCATATTCCATCGTTAAATTAGTTCAAACACCTCAATTCCGTCAAATTACCAATAAAACATTACAAACGACACCCCTCAAAAATACAGCCCCTTCAACATTTCAAATCATTTTCAATTTACTCCCCAAACTTCAATTCGTCATAATTTATTTCACTTCCCAAAACCTTCTACGAGCCCCCTTCTCTTAATTTTCGCGTCAAATTCAATTAACAAAAAATATCTTTAAACATCTTTTAATTGTCTCCCCGAGCCGCCCATAAAACAATCTTCCCCAAATCAAGACCAGTTTACGTGTTCCCCATGAGTTGCTGGCCACTCGTCACTATCTTCATTTAGTTATCCCGCATTCAGCTTTTTTCTTAAATAAAAGTCTAAGTCCAATTTACCAGTTCCCTTTTGCATGCTGGTAACTCGTCGCCAACTTCACTCCATTACCCTAAATAGGATTTAGCATGACCTATATAAATGTATCATGACCAAACGTAGCATCACATATAACATTAAATATAAAATTAACATGGATCAAAGTAGAACCCTCAACGTTACTTCACGGGACCATTTCCAGACATCAGTCATATTCGCATCTTGAATATTTCCAAAACCAAATTAGATTCACATGACATTTTTATATCAAAATATTACATTTTTCATAGCCGATATAGCAGTATAATTTTCAATTAGAAATTCAAAAATTTAAGCAACTATTGCACAACATTTCACAATAATAGCCCCAATGAATGTCCGGTACCTTTTTAATTCTCATCCAGCTCTCGGCTACTTCGTGCCCCGTCATTTGTTTAAAAGGAGGAGCGACCAAGCCCCCGGCAAATTGTGTTCTCGGTGTATCTACGAATAAGTTCTTACTACCCGCGTTACCCTTTGGTCGCCGCAGAGCCTAAACCCAAAGTTGTGTTTCCGGCGTATCTAACGAAACGTAAAGTTGTACCCGCGTCCTCTTCCTAGGCAGCCCCTAATAAAAAATCGGTTTTTATATTTTTATTCAGCCCCAGTGCTACATTTTTAATCGCCCTCGCGGCCCTAGTTTTTAGTAAAACTAAATCGTCTTCGTGACCCTAGTTTGTAAGTGAATTATCTCAGATCTGATTAAATTAAAACGAAACCCGCACTGTCTGAGGCAAAATTCTAAGTGTCGATACGTTAATTAAAAAGAAAATTGTTTAATTTAAATAATACAAAGATCCCTACTCTTCTTAAGGGAAGAGGTTCGGAAAAATTCCTGGTTGGGGGTAGCTCGTCTACAGGCGTCGGTGTTAGGCCTCAGTAGCGGAAATGGGCCGACGTTAAATAAATGTATATTACATATATATATTTCAAGTGTGCTTCTAGAGGGCAGAAATATTAAAACATAATATTTCAGTCGCAAGCTCCTCTATAAAATCCTTATTTTACTATAAGGAATGTAACCAGACTGCAACCAACAGCTACTCTCCGAGCCATGTGCCCCGCCGGGCGCTGAATTACAAGTTACAAGCCTGGCGCGTTAAGTGTAATAATCGCATATTACCAACAAAACGCTAATGCTTCGATTGCAACAAACACCAGCCGAAAGACTGATCCTACTTAAAGGAGCTCTCATGCCAGTCGTTCCATACCACTTACAGACTGCAGTTTTGAGCTGTTGGCTCTCGTCAGTGCAAGGTAGGCATGTGACGAACGACACGAGAATCCCTTGACTATTGGGTTCATCTCGGTATCTTTCCGATAGCGACATGTAAAATAGTAAGCAGGCGCCATCTAGCGGTCCAGTGTCTGTTTCAATCGAAAAATAAATAGCCTGACTGGGCTTAGCATAGTTCCAGTGTGTTTCTAGAGGGCAGAAATATTAAGATATAATATTTCAGTCGCGAGCTCCTCTATAAAATCCTTATTTTACTATAAGGAATGTAACCAGACTGCAACCAACAGCTACTCTCCGGGCTATGTGCCCCGCCGAGCGCTGAAGTTACAAGCCTGGCGCGTTAAGTGTAATAATCGCAAATTACCAGTGCAAGTGATACCTTCTATACTGGAGTTCACATCTCATTGACCTGTTAAGTTCGACTGCAGTAGAGCGTAACTAGCACCATCTCTCAGTAGTCTCGAAACAACCTAAATCGAAAATAAAATTGATAATCATCATTGAATAAACAATTTTAAAGTAGAAGGAAATTTTATAAAAATATAAAATATAGGAATTATACTATTCCAACCTATCTGCAAGTACCTTATATAAATAGGTCGAAACCGGTCTGCAGTTAGTCACATTCTTAAATAAATGAAGGAGGCCTCGCCTATTCCTCGTAGCATTCGAGCATTCCAAGTCATTGTACTTTAGTGCTAACTGTGTTTAGACAAAATACGCAAATTTTACCATATAACTTAGCGCTCGTAAGAGGGAATAGCTGTTTTAGTTTAATTTCTTGAGTCCTTATTTATATAAGGCACTTGCAGATAGGTTGGTATATTATAATTCCTATATTTTATATTTTTGTAAAATTTTCTTGTGCTATAAAATTGTTTATTCAATGATAATTAATGAAAATATTTTTAAATTATTCAGATGTTTAGTGTTAAATGGAAATGGACATCGCATATCATCGCACTCGAATATATTTTGCAAACCATTTCGTAGGGTAATGAACAAACTCAAGAAAATTGTCATTGTTATTAAATTGTCAAATTGTTAAAAACACGCCATAATATTTTAATTTTTGGCGAATGCGCCACTAATAGTAAAACTAATTTTCGATTTGTACTCATCTGTTATTTATTGTGAACTTTATTTATAACTTTAGGTATACTATGGTGAAACTATAACGATACAACAGTTGAGTAATACCTTAAGTTTGCAAAGAAAATAGGCTTAGGTAACACATGGCAATGAGTGAACAAATATCTACTTGCTACTCATACACGAAACTTCCGAATCCCATCGAATTTGATCCAGCAGTGTTTGTTTACAAATACACATACGTATACAGTTATTGTTTAAGACTGATTTTACACACTATTTATACTGTAAAATACATGACAAATACTGCAGGCAAAATAAATATTATGACAACTCCACCATAAAATTTGAAATGTCGGTGTTTCATAAATTCTCATTTATTAGAGAAGAATTTTAATTGACAGAAGAATAAAATTTATCATCTCAGCCGCCGCTGTGATAAATCGCACATATTTTAAACAGTGCTGGGGTCCTATAATTTGTAGGGGGGACACTGAGACAACATATCAAATAAAAAGGCCCGTGTTTATGTATGTGTATGTTTTGTAAACGCAGTATTTTTAAAATATGTATATCTATATCATTTTGTTTCTTTTGGTGACTTATATAAGAAGAAGAAGGAGAAGAAGAAGAACAAGAATGTAATGCCACTTTTAAAGTAAAAGATTTTTGTTTCGCTCGCTAGTGGCAGATTCGAGTTCGAATCAGGATTGATTAGGAACTACACACTTAAACTCCATGTGGACGGGTGGAGCAGCAGGAGGTACCGTAGAAAGCCTTTGACTGCTCCCAGCCATAAACCAGTCAAAAACTGTCTCCAGATGTCCAGGAGGAACGTTGATTTTTACTACATTTTAATTTGTATTTTACAAAGGAATTAAATAATTGAATAGCTACTTTGGTGTCGCGTAATTTTCTGACGATGGAAGCGCGCGGAATAAATCAGTAGCCATTTAACTACGTATAACAAGTATCAAACATTTTTTGTTTTACTTGCAATATTAAGTACTAGTATTCTTCAAAAGTACTTGAAATATTCAGTAATGTATATAAAATTAAATGTTTGCAGTAGTGTTTCTCTTCAAGTATTTTCAGTATCTTGAATACTTAGAGTATTTTATAAAACAATAACCTCAGTGATTTACAGTAATAGTATTTTAAATTACTTACAGTATACTTATAAGTATCTACTTTTTTAAAACCGATACTTACTAATATCAGATAAATATTATTCAACTTATTTTTTGTACAGTAGGATTGCTAACAATAGTCAGTAATATAACAGTAACATATTAATATCAATATCCTGATCATCTAAAAAATGTAGATGAAATTAATAATTTTTTTGTAAACGCAGTTCCTACTGTTAATGCGTCTGTACCCATTTTAAATTTTTATAAAAGCAACACTTTAAATGATAATAATTTTCAGTTTCAAACGACTGACGAATTTAGTCTTGAAGGTATTAAATAATATTTCCACAAATGCTACTAGGTGCGACAGACTCAATGCAGAATTACTAAAATTATGTTGTCCTCATATAATACATCTTACGTCACACATTTACTGAACTACTACTTTTTAATGTTTTTCCTTCTTTATAGAAAAGGGCCGTGGTGACTGTGTTGTCGAATTCTGATAAATATAAGGATCTTAGGGCGATAAGCATGTTACCAACGTTATCTAAAGTTCTTGAGGAAATTCAACTAAGGCAGTATATCATTCAAAATACCTTGATTCCCACAATACAATCTGGATTCAGGCCAGGCCACAGTTGTACAATGGCTTTGGTTCACATAGTTGATGACATTGTGGGAGCAGCGGATCGAGCAATGTGTACGTGTTTGGTTCTGCTGGATTTCAGTAGAGCCTTTGATACTATAAATTATAATATGCTTACAGCTATACTCCATTATCAAGGCCTCTCTGAAGATGCGGTAGAATTAATACGGAACTATATGAAGGAGCGTGAACAATGTGCTCGTTTAAATAACATTAGTTCAAATTATTTGCATTTAATATCTGGTGTTCCTCAAGGATCCATCCTGGATCCGTTGCTCTTTACAATGTATACGAGTAATTTTGCTAATAAAATTAACTACTGCAAAATTCACTTATATGCAGATGATACTCAACTTTTTTATTCTTTTCCCTCCCTTGATATAGAGAGAGCCAATTCTCTAATAAATGAGGATATTAAGAAATTTATTAAAGCAGCTCAAAATCACTGTCTAAAAATTAACCAAAACAAATCTGAAGTAATAATTTTTGGAGCCAAAAATCAGAGAAATGTTGTTAAAGCTAATTTAAATATTGTTTTGGAAAACGCCTTACTCGAAAAAAAGATACAGTCAAAAGTTTTGTTTACAGAAAGGTTACTTGTCACTGAAATTGATATATGGATGTAGGCACTATCTTCCACAGAGATCTAAAATTTTACTATGCGAAACTCTGGTGTTATCCCACCCTAATTATGCAGATTCTTTATATGGTCCTTGTCTCACGGCAAACTCATGCCTCAGATTAATATACGGAATACGTAGGAATCAACGAATATCACACAAATTAAGTGAAGTAAAGTGGCGGCTTAATATGCAAAACAGAAGGACTCATCATGCCGCGTGTTTGTTTCATGCATTGATATTGAACAAGTCCCCATCATACCTATATAGAAAAATTAAATTCAAAACAGACGTACATAACTTGAATGTTAGATTTAAGGGTCTCTTAACTCCTCCAATACCTCAGTTGTTCACAAGGTCATTTAGTTATCAAATTCGCAAAATTTACAATTGTATTAACAATAAACTTAAAAGCAAGACTATGTACAATTTTAATATAATAAATTTTATTATTAATAATAATGGTGAACTTTTTGGAAGTATAATTTTCATTTCATTTCAGATAAAGTGTTAGTTAAAGTTAGTTGCGTTTATCAAGAGTATTGTTTTCCATTGGTCAGCTATCGTTTAGTTTGTACAATTTATTTGTGCAATAGGCTGCAGTAATATTTACAAATCTTTGTGATTGTCTGGCAGTCTTACAAAAATCATAGTCATCCATTCCCTCTAAATGATTAGGTTTCTCCCTCACTACATATGCATGGTTTTCTCTCCCACTTAATTAATTCATCACTATTCAGTATTATCACTAAAATAATCAACTACATCCATTTTTGTAACAGAGTAGACACTTTCGAAAGTCGTCAATTCCTTTATTCTTTGGTTACTTCGCTATCAACTACTTGCAAGTTATGGTTATCTTTCTTATCCAACACTTTAACCACAACTTTTACAATGATTCACAGATTAACCTCTAGATAGATGCTATCTATCTGGCAAGTTAACTTAACCCTGCATTGATAAACCGGTCCGTAATGAAAAAACATTTATTCAATTGTTGTATATTATGATGGAGAAAATAATTTATACAGTTTACCTATCTTATAAACTTTTGTCGCAAAAAATAAAATTGGTTAGCATTTAAATGGCTGTCTAAATATGTAAATAAATATTTTGACTTTCCTTTATATATCACACTATTGTCACTATTTACACTTTGTAAATTCTATGATATTATTATCACTGGGAGTACTTAAGTAAATTACTTGCAGTAGATTATGATTTTGAAATACATTACAAACATGTACTGGAAATTTACAATACCAGTACAATAAAAGTACTTAAAGTAAAGTACTTATAGTACCTAAACTACTGCAGTACAAATTCACAGTACATTTTTGTTTTGAAGTACTCAGCTCTGATTGTTATTAATTATGTCTCATCAATATTTACGTATTTTTAATCTCACCACAATAAAATTGTCAGAGGTTACTAAAATTGGTCCAAAAACGAAAATTGAGATAACATCAAATATTTACATTGAAAGTTATTTGTGGTATTCAAAAAACTGTATTTACAATATCCCGTACGAATGTGATAAATGTTATGTGGGTGAGTCATCCAGACCTTTCAGTGTGAGGTTGGATGAGCACAAGAATTACATTAGAAACAATGAAATTCAGAAATCAAAGATATGTGAACATGCTTGGGAAAACGAACATAGAATAAACTGGGACTCGGCAACAATTTTAACAAAAGAAGCAGATATCAAAAAAGAAAAATTAAAGAATCAGCAATAATCTTATTAAATGGAGATAAGTGCGTATTGAATTGTTCTGTAGATATTTGTACAACCTGGCTACCAATGTTAAAGAAGAACTTAACAAACTCAACATTACATAAAAGAAAATATCATCAGTTATGTGTTCTGCGTAAGTAGTAAGTATCTATGGAAATAACATAAACAGAATCTTAAAGCTGTGTATTATTTGACAGACACAGCAAAATAAGATTTCTTCCAAAAAAGCTTTGAAAACGGAAAGAGACTACTTTCCTATATTATTTGTAAAACATAACCTCTGACCGTTCCTTTGACGTAAACGTCATGAGCGCAGGGACTTTTTTACATTAATTCTATTATTTTGTAGATTCGGTGATTTGTTTTTGAAGATGATAATAATACATGTGGTAGAAAACCCAAATAATAGGAAATAATATCAAATCTTTACGTTTTGAGGTTTTTGAAAAATGTCTGTGTGCTTGTGTGTGTGTGTGTGCATGTGTGTGATGGTGTGTGTAGCACGATAGCGCCGAAACTACTGAATTTGGATAAATATTTGCATGAGTTCAGTGCTCCAGAAGATTTGAGAAAGTTTTGGTTGAGATCGGATTACGTTTAGTGCCGTTTTGGCACACAATTTAATGTTCTTTTCGGCTTCAAAGATCCACCGGGTGGGGAGGTTCCAGCCGCTTCCAGTAGCTGCCGATTTTTTTATCATATTAACGTTCTAACTTCGTCTCGGCGCCACTGCACCACGGGATGCTGCGCCCACCTCACATTTACACTTATTTAATTTAACTAACGTAGCAGAATTAGTCAATATACTAGACAAGGATTTATTATTCATTGTTGAAGAATCAGCTCTTTGATATTTGGCCTCTTGCCCTTTTCCTACTTTGGCAGACAAAACCATAATTCCCATTCGCTAAAAATCAAATATTAAGTAAAAGCCAGAGGAAGGCCAATAGAAACAAAATAGTATTCAACAAAACTAACCGATAGTATTTAACGTTTGTTGAAATTGTTAATTCTTTGTTCACTATTTTGATAAATATCCAGTTATAGTCCAAGTAAGGACTTCCTGAGACAAAAAAAAATAAGCAAAACCTTTACGGCATAATTATTATCGTCGCGGACCATATGGCGCTAAGTTGAAGTAAATAGATCCCAGTAAATAAAAAATGCAAACAAAAACTTTACAACATAATTATATCGCTGCGGGCCACGGCGCCAAGCCTGACATGAAACATTCCCGACGCACATTAAAAACCTATAAAGGTAAGCGAGTCAATCTCGGAACAGCACAAAAAAGAGTACCGGTATTTTAATGAGGTCGTAAAGTTTTTGTTTGATTTTTATGTCTCAGTTTATTCTTACTTGAACATTAACAATATTAACATTTACGTCTTTTTAAGTAGATTTCTCATCTACCTATTGCAGAGTGCAGCATGCCACGACTTCGAGAAAATTTCACTGTAGTTTCTTCGATTATGGTCCACAGACTTCAAAAATGCCCCCGTTCAAAAGTTTATATATATATGTTCCGAGAAGCTTCCGCGGTCGTTGATATGAAAAATACTAGGTTCTCGGGTTGAACCGCGTCTGAGATTGTTAATGTCTCGACGTTTCGGCTCCCGTTTTGGAGCCATTTTCAAGAGAAAAAGTGGGTCAAGTAAAAATTGTCAAAGAAAATAATGCTAGAAGTTCGTGGAACTGGTCCGATTCCGGGGTCTCAATCTGCCTACTCCCGAGATCTCACCACGATCCGTCTCTAAGGCCTCAACCTGCCTACTCCTAACAGTTCCTGCCTAACACTTCGTCCGATACGGCCAGCGAGTTCGCTCTAAGGAGTAGGCAGGTTGTCGGATATTTTTTATTTAATTTAAATTAAGGACCTATGTTATTGTTGCCTAGTTTATTATTTAATTGCTCTCGTACTTCCATAAAATAATCATTTAAAAAAAGCAGCCATTTCTCTAGTATCTGTTAGAATATTATTATTTGTATGTATTTTTTTAGTTTTTAATTTTTCATTTTTTAAACTATTATGTGCATACCTACGTTACTGCCTCATAGAATATAAAAGAAGGGCCAGGAACGCCGCATAGGATAGTCTGGAACGTTCGAGAATAAATCACCTCAGATATATAAGTTGAATCCCGCTCACGGAAGAAAATTTGATAAGAGATGAACAAGTGAACGGATAGAATAAAGAACTATAATAAGCTGTTATGTGAATGTTATGTATAATAATGAGGCAACCGAACCTTTCCAAACCCTCACTGGAGTTAGGCAGGGATGTGTCCTGGCACCCCTACTTTTTAATTTGTTTACCACTGCTCTAACAATTATTGTTGACAACAAACTGACAGTCAGAGGAATAGGTCTCAGATACAGTTCTGCTGGCGGTCTCTTTAACATAGGGCGCTTTAGAGCTTTCACGAAGACACGCACACGATTCATTTGTGATCTCCAGTATGCGGATGACTGTGCACTTTTAGCCTCTACGCCGGAAGAGCTTCAAGAACTTTTAGATGTGTATGCCCAGAGCTATGATTCCTTGGGACTTAAAATCAACATTGGAAAGACTAAGATTATGTCAACTCCTCATCAAATGAACCAAATAGACATTACACTTAACGGAAATTCTCTTGAAGTGGTGGATCAGTTCAATTACTTAGGCAACGTTGTTAATGACAAAGCAAACATGGACAGCGAGATTCGCAATAGAATTAACGCTGCATCTAGAGCACTCTGGGGACTTAGAGAGAGAGTATTTGACAACCACGACCTTGCTTTGTCAACGAAAATGGCTGTCTACAGAGCAGTTGTCATTCCAACACTGCTATATGGATGTGAAAGCTGGGTCACTTACCGTCGTCATGTGAAAGAATTAGAACGTTTTCAGCAAAGACACCTCGGAAGTATGATGAAAATCTGTTGGTTCCATCACATATCAAACGTGGAAGTACTCAGGAGAGCAAACAGCCTTCCAATTGAGGTGCTTATTTCAAGAGCACGCCTAAGATGGGCAGGTCACGTTCATCGTATGCATGATAACCGCCTTCCTAAATGTACACTTTATGGTGAATTGCTAAGCGGTAGAAGAAGGCGTGGCGGTCAACGAAAGAGGTTCAAAGACGTTCTCCATGAAAATCTAAAATCCTGCGGTATTCCAGACGAGCAATGGGAACAACTTGCAGCGGACAGGACCGAATGGCGAGGGGTTGTGGCCAGCTATCAAGGAAATGTTGCTGCAAGAAGGCCGAATCCAAGACCTAACCAGGTCTATGTTTGTCCTGACTGCGGTCGACATGTGCTCTCCCGAATTGGCCTCTATAGCCACAGTCGTGTGCACCGTAGATGAATGGGAATTACAATAGACTACACCTTTTACTTGTTTTTTATTACACACAATCTATCGACTGTAACATTTTTTTTTTTATACTCGGACTCGAGTAAAGGATAATAATGTGTGAATTATAGTAGTGGCCTATAGTAAATGAAATTTGTAATTAGCGTACTAATGTGTATAAGGACTTAATTATTGTAATTAAATATTAAATAAAGTAGGAGGTAGCGAAAAGTCTTGTTGTAATTATTTGAACCTACGTACAGGGTGTTTACTGGAAATTGTAAAACACGTGATACTATTGTTAATAATATTCCATACAGCCTTTGTTTTGTTCCCTGTCATAATAAGAATTATTGTAATGTTTTTTTGCCACTTTTATCACTCTCCGTTGTTTGTAACGTTTGCGAAAAGCTATATCGTTTTCACTATTTGTTATTTCCATCCTAGAATATAGGTATTTTAAGTTTATAGAGGAAATTTGTATTCCTTTAGTTACCCAATTTTTTGTATGTTTAGTCTAATTTGTGTTTATCTTTTTAATGGGAAAGAACTATCGATATAAAATTTTAATATAGTATATGTAGAGCATATGTACAGTATATGTAGTTTTTTATATTAGATTTTGAATGAATAATAATTATCTGCTAGAAACCCCAAAAAAGAATTTTTTCTACTACCGTGCGTAAAGTACTCACAAAACTTTACGCACTAGTGCGTAAAGTAGAAAAATGCCTATCGGAGCGTCTGTAATAATCGTATGTCATTTTAAAATTACAATGAATTTAATCTTATGTAATCCATTTATTTATTATCACTGGATATATTATTATAAAATATATCTATTTTCTGTGTAGTGTAACATTCATGCTTGAATTATTTATAATTTAGAAGTTTTATGTACATTTTTAAGAATTTCATTCATTTAAAATTAAGTTGGCCGAGGCGATATTGTAATTTTTATATGATTAAGTAAATTTGACAGTTAAACGTAATACCTGTTTTAACATTTTTCAAGTTAATTTCATATTATTAAAAGATTAAGGTGAGGTAAACTTATATTTTGATTTTTATGCAATTTTTAACTTCAAATTTACTTTTTTAGAACAATATTTAATTTCGTTTTTATTGTAGGAATTGTAAAATTTAAACACATAATTTTCATTAAAGCAATAAATTTTGTTAAGAATCGAAGTGTAAATTTATTTACATAACAAGTATATTTAGTTAGAATGTAACATTATTCCACAACTAACCTTGTTGCTGAATTTTGGTATTTAAATTTATTTATATATTTTTGGTAACCACGTAACCACTGCGTTAGTAGAAAAAATTGTGTATGCAACTCGTCTGTAAAGTGCCTTTTTTCACTCATGGTACTGGCTATCGACAACATTCCCATTCGTGAAAAAAGTATCACTTTACACACTTGTTGCATAAATAACTATTTCAACACTTGTTTAAAATTGAACAAAGAATTTCAAGAAAAATATGAATTTTTTTATGGAGGTTCTACCTATTTTATTGATTAAAAAAATATATATTATGAAACAGTTTCTAAGTATTCTACTGATAATATAATGTGGTAAATATAACGGAGCAATATGATATCATTGCATCCTATTGTGTACCGATAGCTACGCCACTTCCTATGGTAATGTGTCTTTTAATAACTTTTATCTAATACTTTTATATTGTATGTTTAGATGAAGAATACGGCTATCTGAATAAAAGGGATAGATAATTTCTAATGCCTACAGTAGGTTCGCTTGAATAAATACTAAATAAATTTTTCTATTTGAATAATGGTGAATCATTTGCACTTACTATTTTTTGTATGATTATTAAATAAAGAAAGTTTTACTGCTCACTTTCTATTCAATAAAGCTTCAATATTATGCATTAATTTTGATAAACTTCTGCAATAATTATAATATAATTACCAAACAAATATTCTTTTTCACTGGGTTAAATAATATATTATTCATCCTTACTTGAATAAATCAACTAGGTAAAATAATAAACATCGCATGAATGTCAGGCATCATGAACTGATTATTTGTTAATTAAGTAAATGTGGAAACAACCCAGCTCTAGCATAATCAACTTAGGACATTCTTACACAATTTAAAATGCATCCTGACTATGATAGGGCCGGTATTATCATCTGCGGACTTGCGCGACTTCTGCGAGGGGGTTTGGCACTCCGGCCGTCAGTTTTGCTTCGACTACCGCAGCGATCGTGTGGTATGTGGACTTCTCGAAAGACATCGAGCACGATCCGGTGAACGCAATGGGGGCAGGCAGCAACAACTCTATCCTTTGCTTGGATGGCCTATTGCTGCCTTGCTGGCAACCCCTCGAGGATGTCCCTACTATGGAGAGGGTTGGTCGCGGGTTAGTCTACTTCTTCGTCTTGGCGTACCTCTTCATCGGTGTCTCCATCATTTCGGACCGTTTTATGGCTGCTATCGAAGTGATTACATCTCAAGAGCGCGAGGTGTCCGTCAGGAAACCCAACGGGGATACGCAGATTGTGGTGGTGCGGATGTGGAACGAGACCGTAGCCAATCTGACGCTTATGGCTCTCGGCTCGAGCGCCCCTGAGATTCTCTTGTCTGTCATTGAAATTTACGCGAAGAACTTTGAGGCTGGCGACCTGGGGCCCGGGACGATAGTGGGATCCGCTGCCTACAATCTATTCGTTATCATTGCTATATGCGTTTCCGTGATACCGGACGGTGAGGTGCGAAAAATCAAGCATCTTGGGGTGTTCTTTGTCACCGCTACTTGGTCTATATTTGCTTACGTATGGTTGTATTTAATACTTTGCTTCTTCTCTCCCGGTGTTCTGGAAATCTGGGAAGGCTTATTAACATTTTCTTTCTTCCCATTGACGGTGCTGACCGCGTACGCGGCAGACAGGAACATTCATAAGTACATAAAGAAGGATTATAGAATGAATCGCCGTGGAGTTATAGTGCAGGCTGAGGGCGACAACTTGGAAATGGGCAATACCGAGCTGCTTGCTCTGGACGACGTTCACGAAGATATAAAACAAGATTACATTGCCACTTTAAAAGACCTCAGGCAACAGCATCCCCACGCGGACTTAGCCGTCTTGGAGAAAATGGCCCACGAGATGTTACTGAATAAAGGCCCAAAATCCCGGGCATTTTACCGCATCCAGGCCACGCGAAAGTTGATGGGAAGCGGAGATCTCTTACGTAGAATTTCTGAGAGGGCTCAGAGCGACTTAAGCGAAGTGAAAGCCGAGCTGCAAAGGGAATCAGGGGTCGCGGAATTCAACCAGTCTGCTTGCCGTGTGTTTTTCGAGCCATCGAAGTATACGGTCTTGGAGAGTTGTGGGCGGTTTGAGGTCAGGGTGGCCCGCACTGGGGACATCGATTGTCCACTGACCGTCGATTACACCACGGAAGACGGCACGGCCCAGGCCGGCAGTGATTATGTTCCTGCCACCGGAGCTTTACACTTCAACCCCGGAGACAAGGAGAAACGGTTAGTGTAGACAGAGCGTGATTTATTGAGATATGCCCCAAAAGATCGCTTTTAAATTTATCTTAACTTGCTTTTTGCTGTAAATTGAATCGTATTTTGTCCCAACACGACAGCAAATGTTTGAATGTAGTCATATATCATTTGAATATTTTATGCTTCAGCTCTAGATAGAAATTTAAAAATCAAATTCGTGTCTATGATATTCATGAAATGTCCAGTAAGATAATTTTTTGAGCTATCGGGCTAGAGACGCGATTTAAGAAAATGGCGAAAATAAAACTTGGAAGCTTATCTACAATTTGATATACAGGATGTTTTGAAAAAATTAGGACAATGCTTAGCCGTAGATTCTTGACATCAAAGCAAGTCGATTTAACCTAAAAAGTGGTGGTCTAACTATTTTTATTTTCAACATACAGGGTGGTAAAATAAAAAACATGTATTCGTATTTTGTCTCTATCTTGGAGACTATTGTACGTATCTACTTCAAAGATGGTAACGACATGTTTTTCAGTTTGCTAAGTACAATGGCGATACTGCCGATGTAACATTTTATAGAGGGCGCTAATTACAGTACGTTTATGTGACACTTTAAGCTATAATTTTTTGAGGGATTTACTCGGTTTATTTTTTAATTTCTAGAGCATTTTTTTATATAATTTTGCAATGTTATGTTTGTTTGTGGCGTCCGTAAAACATCATAATGTCAAAATTAAAAAAAAAAGTTTATTCTATGACAATGGTATCACATTAAGGAGCTTTATTATGAGAGGACTGCAGATCGTTCATCAATAAATATTATGGACGATTACGCTTATTCTATGAAACATTCATTTTAGTGGCCGGCATTTTTGTGTGGAAGGTAAATACAATATAGCATTCTTAGCTTTAAATCTCGAGAACTAGACATCGGGGCGAGCGTGGGTGCGTCTTTACTATGTACATACTTCGATATGCGATGTAAAGCAACGTAAGGCGCGGTTAGTACTTGGAATGGCTGACCGTTCCAACGAAGACCGCGTCATCGCCTCACACATCTTCCAGCGGCTTGTATATCAGTGTATGCGCGGAAGCTATACAACCTTAGGCGAGGGTTGTATAGGGGATATACCATCCTTCGGAGGGGATGTAAAGCCGTCGGTCCCTTGTCTATTAAATGTTAAGCAAGTAAAAGATCCCTACTCTTCTTAAGGGAAGAGGTTCGGCAAAATTCCTGGTTGGGGGTAGCTCGTCTACAGGCGTCGGTGTTAGGCCTCAGTAGCGGAAATAGGCTGACGTTAAATAAATGTAAAAAAAAAGAACTAGTCATAGTAAGATTTTGAATTTTTGGTGCTCTATTAACATATACACAATAAACACAATTTGAAAGAATTACGGAAATTAACCGACAAAATTCTGAATTACAGGACGATTTAAAAAAAAACAAGTTTTTCGGTATTTCTCTTATGTTTTATCTTTTGTATCACCCTGTGGACCCCTTTAAAATTATATATTTTTGGAATCAGCTGTCAATGGACAATCAATATATATTAAAATATACAATTGGGAATTTTCGATAATTATAAAACAGTATATTTCAAAAATAATTTTCTCAAAATTTTGTTGTTTCAGCACAAACACATCGATTTTAAAAATTTACTTCGTGTTATTGGTGGCTCACCCTGTATATAAGCGCATATTTTTATCACAATATATTATAAGATGTTACAGAAATGATATTCGCGAAAAAAAAATTCTTCAATTGTCGTGAATATATTTTATAAAAATAGCCACTTCTTAATTTTAACACCCTGTATCTCAAAAACCAGTCATAGGATAAGATTGGGCCCATGTTACTTTTAATCAGAATATTGAGATCTATAACATACTAAAAATTCAGAAAATTTAACCCTGAACCATTTTATATAAGAAAAAGTGTGAGGTCCTTTACCACCCTGTATCTTTAAAACGAACAGAGTTAGATCACTACTTTTTGGGTTAACTCGACTTGCTTGATGTCAAGAATCTAGCGTTATCCCAATCTTCTCTTGCGCCCTGTGTATTTTTTGTGCAATAAAAACTGACAGTGGACTTCTGATGAAAATTTATCTTCTGAAGATAACTTTAATGCCATTTCCATATCCCTCTATATTAGTAAAGTATCGCTTTTGCATTCTGTTACTAAACAATTTCAGGAATCTTGGCAGGAATACCTTTCCGAACCGTAAGTTTTTTTAATAGGCTTGAAGCCAGCGTTAGAAACTTTTTCACAAGATTAATTACCGATAAAACTATCTGTCTTTATGTTAAAGAAAATACATTTATTAACCTAGTTGATGACAATACATCAGAATGTCTATAATGTAAAAAATCTTTTTTCTCTAATGTTTTATACCTACAATGTATTTATATATTCGTTAATCAAAAGGGAAGGAAAGTTTTGTATTTTTTCCACGCGATCTCTTATTTTTGGATGTCAGTTTCAAAGTGCCTGATACTTCTCATTAACTAACAAAAAATAATGCAATACAATGTGTGATATTTAATGAAGTGGAAATACAACAAGATTAATAGGTAACATTGGAATTTACAGCTATTTAAAGATTATTATGAATCATTCAACTAACTAGTTCAAGAATTTATAACAATCTTTAAATAATTTTAAAGTTCAGTGCAAACTATTTATATTATTGTTCCTCCATGTTATTATATAGGGAGTCTCAGAGTTTCAGGACAAGAATTCAGCGAAGGGTGTAAGTCAAAAGAAAGGCAGTACTATAAGTAGTTTTTTATAATGGCATTCATTTGGATAAAAAATAATTTTTATTTACAACTTCTAAACTATAATCTCGGTCAATTAAGTTGTGTAAAAATGTATTCTGATGTTTAAATAAAATATCTACAATTTATTATTAAAGTAAATGTTCAAAATTGTTTCATCCTTCGTGGATACACATGTTAAACCGTTTAATTAATGCTTCAAGAGTTACATTCAATAAGGTATTTCTTTCATATATTTGTTGCATAGGTCTGCCATATCATCAAATGGCTCGCTATAAGCTAATTTCTTTAGATGTCCTCATAAGAAGAAATCTATTGGAGTTTTTTTCTTTAATGTTTCTGCATTGTTAGGTTCTCGGTGACAAAGTTTTCGTCAAATTTTGAAAATTATTCATTTAGGATATTTTACTGTGTTGATTTTTATCTACATTTAATACATGTCTACTTAAATAAAGATTATTGTTACGTGTTTACGCCCTCTAATAAACACCCCGAGCGTAGGTTCAACAATTGCAACCGAATTGTCACCAACCACTGATTTATTCAGCACTAAATTGACTCATTAGTCCTTATAATTACATTAATTATTGTTTTAAACCAATATAACACACTCCTTGTCACTGTAATTTACTAGTCGGATCACGTTGTTCCTTCTCTTGACCTGAACGCTTTATTCTTTAAATTACAACTGCCCCAGCGCGTGGGCTCTGCTTCTTATACAATCCATGGCGCTTATTCGAGATCCGTCCATTTCATCCTAGTCCGTATTCTAGGCTGTTTTGGACGAGTTTCTCCTCTTCTCAATTACCTTCATGGTAGGAAGCAATGGCGCCATCTCTGGACCAACTAATGAACTAGCATTATATTCTCGATTATATTGCTATCTTCTCTCTAAACCTTTCTTCGTAAGAGGGCGTGCACATAACAGTTTATTTATGTGTTCATCGCAGGTACTGTTCTTGAATTATTTGTCCGTTCTTCGACTAAGGTCCGGTTTATCAGTACAGGGTTAACTCTTAACTAGTGGATAAATCTCAAACGAAACAATAGATGTCTATTGTTTTATTTGACATTTATCATCTAGTTAAGAGTTAACCCTGTATTGATAAACCGGACCTTAGTGAAGCCAGATTATGTGCCCACCATGAGCAATGTTTCTTAATAAAGGCAGTTCTTCTGGCAGAAATCTCAGATATCAGATAACACCGTTTAATGTTCCACGAAATAGATAAGACCCAACTATTTATCCATTTAATATTCCACATCGGCCATTTACTTTAAAAACTACTTTATTCGTGATTCTTCGTACCTAATGCGGGTTATCTTGAGAACAATAACGAACATTTTGTGTTACTATAAGCCCATTATTATGGTAGTAATTCTCATCGTTCCACAACAGATCTTTGTGAATCAAAATAATGTTTAATTTGTCTTCGTTAGTGTAAACAACCATTTTTCAATTATCTTAAATTAACAAACGTATTCAAAATACTTTTAAAATTGATTGCATGTCAACAAACGTCAAAATAACTTACTACACAAACTTCTCGCCTTCACATTATTAAATTAGACTTGGAGTCACTTGTTGAAATAATTAACAAAAAAGGTACAGGGGTAAATAATTACACTTTGAAAAACTTAAAGGTACAGAATATCAGATAATTTTAAAACTAATAATTTTACAAAATATGTATTGTTGCAAAATTATATACCTTTTGGTATCGTCTGGTATGGCTTGTAGAATCATTCGAAAAATTACGAATCACCTAAAGTTCAAGCTCTCTATTGTATCTAGTGCTCTTAGTCTTCACGTACTATTAAATACATTTTCAATTTTCCCTAGTAATCAGTCGGGGAACCACCATTATAATTTAAAACGTTGATTGAGAATTTGTGATAGTCTGGGGTCCGACGCCCCTTTTTAAAAGTGATTACTAATAGCCGAATTTTCGGGAGTGGCTTCGTTTTGACGAGTCTTCCAGCTTTCTCTCTGCGAAAAGAGATGCAAAGTTCTACACAGCCGCTAAACATGTTTATCGTGGAACTAACACTTTCATGGCGTAGGAATGGAAAACCTGCCAGAAAATTTGTAGGATCATTTGCCCATTCAATTTCAAAAACATTAATTAAACGATAGTGTAAACATCACCCCGTTAGTAATAAAATTTCAGACCTGGTTATTTTCACATATTCACATATTTACATATTTACATATTTACATATTTACATATTTACATATTTACATATTTACATATTTACATATTTACATATTTACATATTTACATATTTACATATTTACATATTTACATATTTACATATTTACATATTTACATATTTACATATTTACATATTTACATATTTACATATTTACATATTTACATATTTACATATTTACATATTTACATATTTACATATTTACATATTTACATATTTACATATTTACATATTTACATATTTACATATTTACATATTTACATATTTACATTATTTACATATTTACATATTTACATTATTTACATATTTACATATTTACATATTTACATATTTACATATTTACATATTCACATATTCACATATTAACATATTTATATATTGACATTCACATATTTACATATTGACATATTCACATATTTACATATTCACATATTCACTTGTTCACATATTTACATATTCACATATTTATATATTCACATATTTACTTATTTACGTATTTACTTATTCACGTATTTACTTATTTACGCATTTACTTGTTTACGTATTTACATATTTACATTATACATATTTACATTACACATATTTACATATTTACATGTTTACATAGTTACATGTTTACATAGTTCATATTTACATGTTTACATGTTTACATATTTACATATTTATATATTTACATATTCACATATTCACATATTTACATATTCACATATTTACATATTCAAATATTTACATATTCACATATTTACATATTCACGTATTTACATATTCACATATTCACATATTTACATTATTTACATTATTTACATTATTTACATTATTTACATATTTACATAGTTACATGATTATATAGTTCATATTTACGTGTTTACATAGTTACGTATTTACATATCTACATATTTGCATACTTGCATACTCACATACATACTTGCATACTTACTTACTACTACGCCATGAAAGTGTCACTTCCACGATCAACATGTTTAGAGGCTGGGAAGAACTTTACATGCCTGTACCGAGAATTTTCGTAGAGAAAAGTTGGAAGACTCGCCAAAACGAAGCCACTCACGAAAATTCAACCCGTTCACTTCAAAAAAGGGAGTCGGACTCCGCACCATGACAGTTTATCGTCTAGGTATGAATAAAACCATACATTATTCTGTTTTTACCACATTATGTTCTCACAAAAACTCGTGAGTGCAATTTCATCTTACAAAGTCATTTTCAAACAGTGAATCAAAACTAATTACTATAGTTTAAAAACATTTTCACCTCAATAACCTTGTATTAGAAGAAGTTTTGTACGATATTTAATGGCATACACTATCTAAGAAACCTAAATCAAACAACGCACCGTCTAAAATATTAATTAGAAAATGTACTTTCATTTAGGAATTATTTATGTTGTACATCTTTAAATCAAACGTAGTCACTGGCTTGAGATACAAGCGAATAATACAGATAATCCAAGCCTTGCTTTACCTTTGTGTTATCTACAACGACCATAAGAAAGTTTAGCTCCACACTCTCGTTAATACGTCTCAAATAAGATTGATAACCAACAGAAGCTCCCAGCGAACTGCCAGCCAACTAATTTTTCAAGATATCTTAGTTACTAGAAGGGGCGAATTTTAGCCCGAGGTTTATTACGTAAAAGCAGACCTGCAGTAGCTTTTTAGCTTCTCCATGTCCCTCACACAGGGATCTCCAAAGCTGAACGAAACATCCGTACAAACTTATAAATCATTGTGGCATTTGTCTGGTTCAACTTCAACGTGAATTATTCTTTTCTCTAGCTCATGAACCATAAACATACTGTTTCGGAACGAGTCGTTAAAAATGACCCTGCTAGATAGAAACTGCGGCTGACAGCTTGTCCAAACAGGAAGTCTCAGGAAATGGGACCAGATGTATACACATACAGGAAGTTTAAAAAGTAAAAGTAAAAATAACGAGAAAATGATTATGCATTAAAAAAAATTCACGAACATGTAATAGAACTATTAACGTATATAATAAATCTATCCTTTAAGACTACCATTCTGCCAAGCCAATGGAAGGATCTAGCGTGACACCAGTGTTTAAAACAGGAGACTTGAAAAATAGAAATAATTACAGACCTATTTCTGTGATAAATAGCTTCGCTAAAATATTTGAAAAATAACAAAAACATGGATTAACTTAATTCTATGAAAAACATAACATAATTACGTCGAGACAGTTTGGCTTTAAAATGATATTGGCACTGAACACGCAGTAATTGATCTTATAAAAACAATAGTCACAAATATGAATGAAAATAAAACATGTCTTAGCGCGTTAAGACATTCCACACTGTGTCACATGGGATTCTTTTAAAACGACTTTTTAATGTTGGTGTAAGAGGGTCCACCTTAAGTATCATAAAGAATTTTCTATCAGATAGAATTCAGCATGTTAAGATAGACGACTCTCTAAGTGAGTCATTATCAGTAACCACGGGTGTTCCGCAAGGGACTGTGTTGGGCCCAATACTGTTCCTTGTATATATAAATAATTTCGCAAACATTGATAACTTAGGAGGCCATTTAATATCATACGCTGATGGCACAGCACTGATTTTTGTCGGTGATTCATGGGAATCTATCTACAAGATTGCAGAAAATGGTCTATCTAAAATATAGAGTGGGTTAAACTGTAGTCTACAAAAACCATAATAACAAAAATAAGTATTAAAAAAACTGAAAAACTATAACCCAATAAAATTCTTCTGATGTAAATAATAACGATAATAATAGTTTTGCGACCTCTAGTTTAGTTAACTTTAACAAAAACAAATTATGTATTTCTAACTAAAAATGTGGCTTCAGTTAATTGTGTAACGCACAACAGAGAGATCATGTCTAGGTGGCTGCATAGCAGCCTAACTTCATTGTTTCACTCATTTCTTTTTAGCTGTTTAATAATTTTTAATATAACATAAACATATTACTTATATTATATATTGTATAACAGTATATTTGTTTAATTGTTATTGGAAATATATTTGACTTGATTAAATTTAAATATATTTCTTCTATTAGGGTTTCTAGTTTAACGTATTTGGTTTCTAGGGTTTGGCGACTTCTCTGTTTTAAGTATGATCAATTCCTAGCTACTTCTGGGATGCCCCGAGGTACAATACTATGGCTCCTATTATTTATTTTACTTATTAACGATATACCCACTAAACACTGTTGTGATAAGCACATGGAAATGATGTGGACATGACAAACATAAAAAGTGAATGTTGCAGTAGGTATATTTATATATAGGTTGGTTCAAATTGATATTCGCACCCTTGATAACTTCTATATTTCCAGAAATTGACAAATCGATTTTTGGTAAACAGTAGTACACTTAATTTACCCATATTTGGATGTAGTATTGGCCCTGTACCTGTGTTTTAGTAATAAATTATACTGCTTGTTAATTTTCACCAAAAATATATTGATTTTACAACTTCTCTAAAATTATTATTTTTATATTCATGCACATTTTATTCTCCGCGAAACAGACCTAATTTTGCCTGAGACATATATTACTATAAAAAATATATACCTAAAAAATAGTACAGTTGATTTTAAAAAAACTGGTACAACTCTTGTAATCGAAAATCTTAATAGTTTAGTTGTGTGCATATGTCGGTAAATAGGGCTGGCCAGACATGTCGAGAGGGGGGTGGAGAAGAGGTGATTTACCCCGGACCTGGTTTTTTTGGAAGAGACCGGCTTTCTTAGTATTTTTAAACTTATTAAACCTTTCTTTTTAATTTTATTCAAATGGAATTTTAAAAAATAATTAGAAAATAACTCTTTCAAAACATTTTCAAGCCTGCCATATTATTGTTTAAAAAAATAATATTTGTTACGGATAATTCTACTAATGGTTGCAATTAAAATACTAACTGAATAATGATAATTTTATTTTTAAAATAAGAACACAAAAATACCACTTGAGATTAAAAAAAATGTAAACAACGCAGACTGAACATAAAAATAAAATAAAAAAATAAAATAAATGAACTACAACTACGTAATACAGAATTAACTAATACTGTGTCATTGCTCCATTAGCATCTAAAACTGCCTGAAGTCTTGCAGGCATGGACAAAATCAGATTTCTTGCAAGGTCAACTTCATGCGACAAGTTCTCCCAAACGTCTTCAATTATCCCTTCTTCAATTCTTGGGCATTATTTGGATGGATATTTAATTTTCTTATATGTTCCACCATTAGTCCCCAAACATTTTCAATTGGATTTAAATCCGGACTTGTAGATGGCCACGGTATCAACTCTATGTTTTTATTAAGAAACCATTGCCTGACACGATGGGCCGTATGTATGGAGCAGAAAATAAAATTATTTTCCGGAAACACCTCTATTATTGACGGCAACATAATATTGTCTCATATTTCAATATATTTAATGGAATTGAGATGGCCACCACTGTTCCAACACACACCTAATCCATTTAGGCTCATCCAAGCCCAGACATTGACTGAAAACCTTCCTGATATTTGTGGATCGAAAGTATATTTTTCGCCGTGTCTAGTGGAAGGAGGCCTATATACGCGAACATGTCCATCGTTACAGGATTTAAAAACCTTTTCGTCGGAAAAGACAACTTGTCTCCAGAAGTTTTCATCATTGATTATATAGTTCAGTGCAAAAATAATCCTACCCTGGCTTTTTTTCTTCTGAAAGTTTGTATTTTTTAGCCGCTGAACAACTCTTCAATTCGCTTCCTAGTTTTATTCTTCTGCAAGCAGTAGGTACCGAAGCAGGGAAATTGGTTTCTGAAATTGCATTTACTGCAGACTGAAAAGGGTTTTCTCGTAGGTAATTTATAAGATTTTCATTTTCTTGAGTATTGCTCTTTCTGGGTCTACCGGAACCAACTTTACGGGATACCGTTTGGTTAGTTTCCCATTGTTTTTTAACGCTCATTATCGTGGTTTTACTCACGTTGCATTCAGCAGCAAGTCTTCTTATGGACCAACCATCTTCAATTTTAGAATAATTCGAAGTTTTTGAATATCTGTTAGATGTCGAACCATTTTTAATAATGACGCCACTGATTAACGTCAAAGTGACATATGTAAGATTATTAATATCAATCAAAGAACGAATGATTTACATAGCTAAAAGAAAGTGTATCAGTTTTTTTTAAATAAACTGTACAGTCAAATTTGTATTAGTACTAGTATTATTTTCCAAAATAATAACAAGTAATAAGCTTACTGCATACATTTATCAAATTGGATAAAATTATTTTGCTGATAATATTTTTTAATCAAATATCTGAGTGGGTTGACTCTGGTTAATAGTCCAACAAAGGGAATTTTTAATTGTCCATTCGTACTCCATTGCTGAATAATTGATCAGAAATTAGTTTTAAGATGCACATCATGCAGCTATAGTCAAAAAGTAGAAACTGAATTGCATGGGTTGTATAAAAATTAATTAAGGGTTGAAACCGCGATATGTCAAGAACGGAAAAACAGTTCTAGATAAAATTTGTGAAGGAAAATATTCCGCGTAAAAAAATACTTAACTTTTTTTTCTATAAGTGATCGGCGAGCCGTGAAATTCGATTCAAGTTTTAGCCCATGAATATGTTGAAAAAACCCAAAAGTTCTGTTACAGGGATGAAACACGGGTCTTCCCTCGTTTTCGAGGGCGCTGAATACGATGGTGATATTTTTAAGGTTCCCACCCCTCAGCAACTACTCCTAAACTCGAAAAACCACCCCTATCTCGCGTTTTTTTCCATCGTAGGCATGCGTGTTTTTTTTTTGGGCAGGATTCAGGTAGGCCGTATGAAATTTAACCATACAACATCTTATTCACCCCCGGGGTTGAAACTACCCCCTCCTCTAATATTAAAATATCCCAAAAAATTAAGATGCATGAAAATTTGTTAACCCCGTTTTCGAGGGTGTTCAATACGATTGTAATATTTATTTCTCCCCACTCTCCTCCAACCACCGCTAAAACCACCCCCTTTTTCATATTTCTTGATACTGGGCATGTGGGGACTAGAAATATGCCCAATTCCATAATAAAATCCTATCCAACAAGTGCTCGTATGCCCAGTACCACTAAATGTGAAAGGGGGGTGGTTTTGGTGATTTGGGGGTGGTTGATGGAGAGTGAGGAGTGAAATAGTATAGACATCGTGTTTAGCGGCCTCGAAAGCATTTTCCACTATTTTGTATTTTTAGATGGATTTCAATGTCAGGGGTGGTGGTAGTTTTAATCCCGAGGGTGCATAATATGTTGAATAGTTAAATTTCATACGGCCTACCCGAATCATGCACAAAAAACCGATACGCGTGCCTACGATGGAAAAAATGCGAAATAGGGGTGGTTTTTTCGAGTTTAGGGGTAGTTGCTGAGGGGTGGGAACCTTAAAAGTATCACCATCGTGTTCAGCGCCCTCGAAAACGTGAGGGTACACATGCTTCATCCCTGTAACAGAACATTTGTGTTTTAAGCCTTTTTTTGCAACTTTTTCATGGTCAAATACACCACCGTTGGCGTGTATGCCCTCTATAATACATAAATAATGGCTTATTGCTATTAACAAATTATAGCTAAGTAAACAGAAATTCTAAATCTAAACAGTAACTATCTTGCTTTGAATGCAACAAAATTACACAAAGTGTAATTTTTCAAATACCTTGTTATACTGCCTAATATAATAAAGGTTCCACTTGCCAGAAAATGAAATAGAATATGGGTGTAAATTTGAAAATCTTGGATGTTTAAATAACACAATATTCAACACAGAACAGTCTCAAACACTATTATCCACACTCATTGTTGGTAACATGGTAGCGATTAATGGCGATTGACAATAACAGAACGAAAGCTATAACACGTGATTAATATCAGAATAGAATAGAATAGAATTGAATGGAATGGAATGGGGTAGGGTAGGTTAGAGTAGACTAGAGTAGACTAGAGTAGACTAGAGTATAGTAGAGTAGAGTAGAGTAGAGTAGAGTAGAGTAGAGTAGAGTAGAGTAGAGCAGAATAGAATAGAATATAATAGAATAGAATAGAATAGAATAGAATAGAATAGAATAGAATAGAATTTTATTCACGCTATATATACATTAACAAGCAATATTTGCATACGTCAAATACAATAAAGGTAGTATAAAATATAAAAGTGTAAATACAAGACCATTAAAAAACCGTTGTCCAAGGAATCACTACTTCCACATCCAGATTTTGTATCCAAGTCTTATGCACACTAAATCCCAATGTAATATTTTATTCCCTTTAATAATAGAGGGGGGGTGGTACAGGATAGCTAATGTAAAAAAAAATTAAAGTCCTTGGCTCTCGTATACACACTAAATCCCAATTTATTTTTTTATTCCCTTAAACGATAGGGTGGGGGTGGAAATGGGGGGTAGAAACAATTGTTATTTTTTAGACGTTTCGTTTTTGTATATACACTAAATCACATTTTAGTTTTTTTACTCCCTTTCATAATAGTGTGGGGACGATAGTGGGGGGGGGGGGGTTGGCTGATGCCAAAAAAAATTAAGACCTTAACTTTCGTATATGCCCTAAATTGCAATTTTATGGACTCTTACTTGCTTGTTTTGTCTATTTACTTCCGAACCCTTCAACGCAATTAGATCAAAATATAATCTAGTTTCAGATCTCGTTACGATACATACGTGTACTAAATTTCAAGTCAATATCATAAACGGTTCCAGAGTAAACGTGCGCACAAAAAAAACTACAGACAGACAGACGGGAAATTTTTTTTCATTCAAATTTAAATTCTCGACGTTTCATATGATATTTTAAGCCTATTTCAACAAAAAATAAATATTTTTTTTGTGTTACCATATTTCCACTGGACGTGGAAGTAATAAAATCAATGTAAAAGACACTCTGAAATACAATATTATGTGTACGATAAAAAATTAATAAATTCATAATCATAAAAAAAACAAGTACAGAGAAATAATATGTATAATACACATCTACAAATATATATACACACAGTATACATACACACATACATATACATAAAATTGTTAATGCAGAAAGCCACAATATACAAGTTATTAGACAGATGATAAATTAGGTAAAGAGTCAAAATAATCAAAATATTCGTCATATGTGTAACACATATTTTGCAAAAAAATATTTTAAATTTTTGTTTAAGCATGTTTACATTCATATCGACATTTTTTAAGTCATTAGGTAACACGTTGAAAAATTTAAATAAAGTGATTGGTATAAGAACAAATTTTGCGATTTGCTTAGTCTATATTTTGGTAATCTTAAATTTGTTTTCGTTCTAGTATTGTGGTAGTGTACCTATGTCCTTCTGCTTGGTAACTTTGTCCTCACTTTTTAATTTTTTGATATGACACAAACAGTCATATATGAAACACGATCATATTTCGTCATATTTAGCATCCGCCATTATTCTTAAGACTTTTTTGTAATTTAAAATTTTTATTTAAATGGCATGATGATCTCCATACTATCAATCCCTATATATTATACTGTGGAAAATTGCAAAATAAGCCACTCTTAAGCAATCTTTTTTTGTTTTATTGCTAAGTTGCCTTATTACGTAAATGGAAGTTAATAGTCGTTTTGATAAGTTTTGAATATCGGATAGAAAATTTAATGACTATCCGAATACACACCGAGGAAGATAATTACTCCTCGACCAATTTTTTATTTGATTATCAGATTCTTTACTATTAACACACAACTTGGAAAAAGGTTGTCTCTTAGCAAAAATGTGGCATCGTCAGCATATATTAATGGGAGTACATTAGGAATCAAATTAATTATTAATATAGATGATAAACATCACAGGACCTAGGACACACCCCTGTGGTACACCGTAATTCACATTGGAAAGTTTGGACACTTTACTGTTGAATTTAATATATTGCGTGTCTGCAAGATAGGTCGTAAATATACTTAAGGCATTTCCTCTGATCCCATAATAATCTAATTTTTGTATCGAAACACTATGGTTAACAGTGTCAAATACCTTAAACATGTCATAAAATTTAGCGGAGCATAATTTTCGCTCCTAAAAAGCTTCTATAATGTTTGCATACATTTCGCAGATTGCGTTAACAGTGGATTTCCTTTGTCTATATCCAAATTGAGCACTAGTTAGTAGATTATTTTTTTCAAAATATTCTAGCAGTCTATTCAATAGGCTTTGTAAGTATATACCAACTAATTTTAAAACCTCGCTATTAAGATTGTAAATATAATAATGTCATTATTTTAAAATGTACCGGCTTATCCTTTCAGCGGGAAAAATAATCATGAGTTGAAGGTACATCGGAACCCGAGTGCCCCTTAGCTTCTTGAGTACAATATTTTTTGACATTTTGCCATTTTTTCTTAATGGTGGGACAATCTCCGGGAAAACTAAAATAGCTATCCTGTTGAAAGTTTCATTCTCTATTTTCGATGCGTAATGAAACGTATTGAAAATTGAAATAACTCGATACAGTTAATCTGGATTCGCCATTATTTCAAGATGGCGGATTTAGCATAAGGCAGATTAGTAAAGATATTTCATGGATTGCTTAAGAAGACAATTGCAATAATCCTACAGAAAAAAAAAACTATTAATTTTATCTCTTTATTTATTATACTATAAGTACATTACAAACACATTAATATAAACTTAATGAAGCAAAATGTGTATTTAAATATTCGTCCACCTTGTAAAATGCATTGTCTAATAAAGCACGTAACTTAAAGCTGTTACAGTTCAGGTTTCTACCTTCTTCATGTGAAACTTTAGAAGCCTTGATTGCGTAATAACGACTTTAATTTCGGGTTTATTAAGTCTTGAGAAATTTGTATTAATAGTTTTACGGTTTCTAATGTTTGTGGGTATGTGGTGCAGAGGATGATATTAGCTTCTATGCCAGGGAGATATTGAAGTATAAAAATACAAAGTAATGTTAATACTCTCAGTCTCTTAAAAGTACCTCTTCAATCATCTTTATAGTTTAGTCATGCAATAATTCTTATTGTTTTTCTTTGTTGGCCAAAGACAGAGGATCAATATGATGCCGTAAGAAGCTCTGAAATTTGGCAACGGTTAGATATTCTTCCTATATATATTTATTCCTAATTTATTATTCTTTGCAAAAAATGAAAGGCAGTCATACATATACTTATATTATATCTACAACTAACTGATTATATACCGGGCGTCAACGAAATCACCAGACAAGCCATAATTTCCAGAATTTTCAAGGTGTCTTAAATTTGGCAAAAGCTGCCATATTTTCATTATCTGGCACTTTTCAATTACTTCCGATTTCCCCGGAAGTGACTCCAATTTTGAAATTTAAAATGAAACGCCTTGTATATTTTACTTTTTGGATTCCAGAGATGATTTTAAGTACGATTGCATAGTTTTAAAAACATTTCTGAAAGTGAAAGTATAGTAACGCAAAAAAATATTTTTGTTGTTGTTGAAATAGGCCTAAAATGACACGAAACGTCTGCCGGTATGCCTGTAACTTTTTTGTGCGCACGTTTACTCTGGAACCGTTTATGATATTGACTTGAAATTTGGTACACTTATGTATTAGAACGAGATCTGGAACTAGATTATATTTTGATCTAATTCTGTTGAAGGGTTCGGGGGTAAATAAGGGTAAATAAGATAAGCAGGCAGGTAAGAGTTCATAAAATTGCAATTGAGAGGATGTGCGAAAAGTCAAGGTCTAAAAATTTTTTTGGCATCAGCCACCTCCCACTATCATCCCCAATACCACGCCCACACTATCATGAAAGAAAGCAAAAAAAAATAAAATGTGATTTAGTGTGTAGGTATACAAGAACAAAACGTCTCAAAATTTTTTTTTGGCATTAGCTACCCCCTCTACCACCTCCATTGCCACCCCCATATTATTAAAGGGAGTAAAAAATCAAATTGGGATTTAGTGTGTAAAGTAGAACAAAGGGACTCTAAAAAATTTTTGGCATCAGCCACCTCCCACTATCATGCCCAATACCATCCCCGCCCTTTTATTAAAAGAAGTAAAAAATTAAATTGGGATTTGGTGTGTGTAAGAGAACCAAGGGCGTATAAAATTTATTTTGGCATTAGCCACCCCCTTTGCCGCCACCACTCTATTATTAAAGGGAGTAAAATATTGCATTTGGATTTAGTGTGTATACGAGAACCAAGGGACTCTAAAATTTGTTTGGCATTAGCCACCCCAAGACTTGGATACAAATTTTAGATGTGGAAGTAGTGATTCCTTGAGCAGCGGTTTTATGTTTGCGTCTGTGCAGTGAATGCACTCAAATCAATCAAAAGAGAAAATGATAAGAGAAAAATGTAATTGTGAGATTTTTGAATTGGTTCAGTACCTACGGCCAACCAAAATTTCCAAATTTGTAATTAATTTGTAATTAAGTAAAATTTTTCAAACGGCAATATCTTTTAGACGCCCAGTAGTTGAATACTGATTTTCAGGACAAATCCATTGACAACCTGAAATCGAAAATAGATTTGGTATTAACCCAAATACATAAGTTTTTTGGTGAATAATAATTAAAATATCGAGAAAATACGCTTATCAAGTAACTCCGCGGATATGATTTTGTAAAATTTCAAGTGTTTGAGTGGATGTATAAAAAATTCGTTCTACATAGCCTCACTCAAAAAAATCTTAAATTCTTAGATCTAGTGAGCGGGTAGTCCATTCGTTACACTGTGTCTTTGACATGGAAAAATCATGTATACAGAACTGCACATAGATTTCGTTTATAACGTTAAATTAGTCATAACACTTTTATAAATGAACACAGTGACTTATTTACTACATATAAAATACGAAATAACTTATATAATCTTATTATTACAAGAAAAAATACAATCATTAATCAAGTCCATTATATCTATGTATTGATTAAGTCAATTTAATATAGGACGCTTACAAGTGGGGTTACAAATTTGATTTTCATCGAAGTGAACATCACACCCCTCAACGTTACAGGGTGGGTTTGTATCGGGAATGATTTTCAAGACTGGCATCGGTCTGAGCATCCTCGAAATCGAGGGTAAACCAATGTTTGAAGGAAGAAAGCCCGCGCCTTTGCGTTTCACCCCCTTTTCTGGGGTATTTTTGTCTGTTTGGGGGGTGGGTTTACATCGGAGATTATTTTCAAGGCTGGTGTCAGTCTTAGCATCCTCGAAAATGGAGGTAAACCAATGTTTGTCGGACGGAAGCCCGCTTCTTCGCGTTTCACCCCCTCCTCCAGGGTGTTTTTGGCTGTTTGGGGAGGGGGGTGGATTTGCATCGGGGATGAGTTTCAAGGCTGGCGTCGGTTTCAGCATCTTCGAAAATAGGGATAAACCGGTGTTTGTCCGTCTGAAGTCCACTTCTTTGCGTTTTACCACAATTTGGGGGTGTTTTTTGGCCATTTGGGGGGTTGTGCATGCTTAAAAAGAACTTTGGCCACCACCATCGTTTTCAGCATCCTCGAAAACGGGAGGGGGAGATGCTCTGGTCGCGTCAGAAAATACTTACGTTTTTCGGGATTCTTTCTGATTCACAAAATCCACTATCACCACACACTTACTCCAAATCTTTCCTGAAAATTACTCATTAAATGTTGATTTTCTTGCGTCCAATATCTGTTATTTTGTTGATTGGATATTCCATTGTAAGTGTATCTCGACTCGTCAGAAAACAATATGAAAGAAAATTCTGGTTAACGGTATGGTTCCGAAGCAACCAATCAGTATAAGCTAATCAGTTACAAATGCTTGCGCAATTGATATTTCAATTAGCGGTAACCATATTTTTTTGAGAATATTTCTTGCTAACTAACTGATTAATTTGCGTGGCCTCGTGGTCAATTTCGTTAGTAGAAGCAGTAGGTTTCTGGAATTTTTCTGGCATTCTCCAGAAATTAATAACATGTTCACTTTTTTATCCCTAGTATACATGTTAAACAATAACAGCAATTAAAATACAACAAACAACAACAAATTGAATAGCAAAGAGCAAACTTATTAATTTAACGATACACTCGTATGATTTGTCAAACTTCTTTCTGTTTCCACAGCATACTTTCTTTATTTGCAGTTTTGTTTTGTTAACAGAATGCATGTTTAGAATCCAGTTTTATTCAATTTCCATGACACACTTTTCTTTTTCTCGATTTTTTAATTATTATTCATCAAAGAACGTGTATTTTTGTTAATATCAAATCGATTTTCGATTTCAAGGTATCAATGGATTTGTCGCGAGAATTAGTATTTAACTATTATTAAAATATGTTGCCATTTGAAGAAGTTGACATAATTACAAACCTATGGTTGGTCGTAGCTACTAAACCAATAATTGGTTCGAATTATTCGAAAAATGTCACGTTGACATTTTTTCTCGTATCATTTTGCTCCAATTGATTGATTTGAGTGCATTCACAGTACCCTAGATGAAAAAATAAAAATGGCCCTAAAAAATTAAGTAGTCTCAAAATTTTTTTTAAAACTATGCAATCGTGCTTAGAATCGTCTCTGAAGTCCAAAAATGCAAGAATATACAGATCGTTTCAAAGCTGGGGTCATTTTCGGACAAACTGGAAGTGATGGAAAAGTGTCAAATATGAAAAGTTGACAGCTTTTGGTATATAATTTTCCCGCCAAATTTAAGTTTCATTGCTTGAAAACTCTAGAAATTATGGTTTGTTTAATGATTCTGTTGCCACCCAGTATACAGGGTGGGGCAATAGTGCGTCGGACCTCGATATCTCGAGTTCTACGATAACTGGAAATTATTTTCGAACAAACAGGGCGAGCCAAAACGGAATTACAGGATCAAGTGCCTTTTTTTAAAAATGGAATGCTATGTATATCGGTACATTTTTTGAAACATTTTTTCAATTTTTTCAAATGGAACACCCTGTACATTTTTCGATGATGTGATGTAGAAATAAAAAAACGAATATTTTTTGTAAATACTTCCCTATGGCTGATTGCAACCATTTTCGTTTTATAAATAAATAAGTGTCAAATTCAAGAATAAACTTAAAAAAAGAGGTTCCCTCAAATAATTCAATAGAAAAATTTATAACAGGTGTTCGACGTGTTGCCCATTTTGATTGACACAGGTTTTTATGCAATTTTGAATTGAGGCCATTTAGTGGGACCATTTCTTCCAATCCAATGAAATGAGTAAATAGTATTTAACCGGTCCTTTACTGTAATGTTTTTTTGTACATTTCTTTGCCTTCCTTCCTTCCTACGTCAATAATGAAGTTTTCTTCGGGATCATTGTTGGGCTCTTTTGGGAATTCGTTATCAACACGTTTAAAATAATTTTTCGCTGGACATTATCTATTAGGATATCGTTGGGCATAAAGGTCGGTAGCCGTTTCTTTTACATTCCCCATAAATAATTAACATGTTCACTTTTTCATCTCTTGTATAAATTTGTGGCATTTTGAACACAATTAACAAGAATTTTAAACAATTTTTAAAGATACAATAAAAACACCGTTAAACCAACAAATGTTTGACAAGTTAAATATTTCATTGTTTTCAAAGCCACCTTAGTTACTTCTTAACATTCAATTAGAACAAAATTGTATTTTCTTTTAGCTGTAATTTTATTTGTATATATCGCACATTGTTATACGACATATGAATAAATTCCTTATTAATAGTACTAATAAATGGTACCACAGTACCGATATGGTATAATTTAGTATTTTTAGCGGGATTTCGATTTTTGTAACATTACACGGGTCATTTAGAATAAATCGGAACCGTCATGGCACACTTAAATGGAAAACTAAAAATTATATTATAAAAAAAATTTCACTTATTTGGCATCGTTGGATTCAGAAAACATATATATACAGAATTCAAAAATGCAATAATATACAGGGTGTTCCATTTAAACATCGAAAGCTAGTGTCACTTCCGGCGAAACAGGAAGTGAAAAATCAATTGTATGTCAAAAAGTGCCGCTTACTATGTATGTAGTATATCCTAAATTTCAATCAATTATCTTCAAAACTAAAGGAGAAAAGGGGGGGTATACCATGATCCTGTTACACCCGGTATATTGTAAGCGCATTTAACGCGTCCTTAGTTTTGGCCGCAATTATTGAATATGTTAGTGGCCAAAACACTTAGTATATAAGTCCAGCAATCGGAGGAAAAAATAGATTTTCAGAATAAACAAGTAAAAAATATCAAATATTCTTTGTCCCAAGTGTAGGATACCATAGAGATTGGCTTGTTTAACTTATAAACCGTCTGCGACCTGAAATTACTAGTCACATCATGCTCCGTAGGATAGTTAGAATCTGACGGCATCAGATATATACACACTCTTGATAACACCGTATCTTATATTTTTGTTTATTTCAGGATAACGCTAGAAGTCATAGACGACGACGTGTTCGAGCCAGATGAGCATTTCTACGTGAGACTTTGTTCGGCCCAGCCCTCTGGATGTTTAGGATCTCCGACTTTAGCGACCGTTATCATTCTGGATGACGATCACGGCGGCCTGTTCAAATTCGAATCGCAGAACCACGAACTGGTGGAAAGTGTGGGGACTTATGATTTAAAGGTTATTCGGTGTTCAGGGGCTAGGGGTCGCGTGATCATCCCTTATTGGACTGAGGATGGGACCGCGAAGCAGGGAAAGGAGTATGAGAAGCAGGAGGGACAAGTGGTATTTGAAAACAACGAATCAGAGTAAGTGATTTTTGTGTTATTTTTAATAAAAATTATCCTGTAACACAGTTATGCTAAATTTGTCAACTTTAGTACTGATTCGTCTGAAATATTGTCCGTAAATTTGAATTGGCTTGAACTATTAATTTTTTTTTAAATTCATTTCAATGTTTTTTTGTGGCAAGACGCTTAGACCAGATAAATTTCTTCGAAAAATGGATTCGGCATAAAGCATTTTAGGACAGTGATTTATTTGTCACACTCGACAAATCTATAGGAGGATAACCACAAAAATATCCTAAGAAATTCCATGTTATCTAAAGCTACCATTTGTAGCCATTTTTTTAAATTTCTTGATAACCGTTGCTGAAATTTTAGACAATGAATTGAGCAGTAACTTCAGAAAAATATTTTAATTTGAAATAAACGTGAATAGTCTCTTGTAATGCGAGGCGCTTATATAGACCAGGGCCAATCCTGTTTAAGGCAATAAAAATGCTTAGCAGTATACGAATGGTCGGAATATGTAGTTAATGGTGTAAATAGTTAAGGAAAAATCGTCCAGACTGAGTAAAAGTATATAATAAAATTATATTTTAATTCTATATTAAAGTTGAGATTTCAACGAAAAAAATTAGCACTAGTAATGTTCATTAATCGAAAATTTGCTAACCAAATTTTTCGATTGAAAATTAGGTCTTTTTTCTATTTCCTTCATAAAACATCGAAAATTAAATATTTCGCTTTGAAATTTTAGCTTATTTGAAACAAAAAAGAATATTTTCACCAATTTTCATGAAAATATAAATATTTTTGCGATAGTTATAAGTTAAAAACCGAAAAAACGGTTTTTTGCATTTTCTCGATAATTTTGAGGTTATGGTGAATAATGATTAATCAGAAAGTTTTAGATTTTTTCATTATCTACAACTTTTATATTCAATATTTTTCGATAGGATGCATAGTTTAGCCGCAAATCGCAAAAAACGAGTACCAACTCCTAAAAACGTATATATTACCACCCCAACCCCCCTTCCAGAACTTTTACTCAGTCTGGACGACTTTTCCTTAATTATTTACACCATTAACTACATTTTCCGACCATTCGTATACTGCTAAGAATTTATCGTCTATTACGATATTTTAAACGGTTTGGCCCTGGTCTAATATTCTCGAAAATATTATTCAAATGGAATTTTCTTAAATGTTCTTTAAAGTGTATTTTCAAAATAGGATTAAACCATTTGTATGATCAACTAGGTCTGTAAAGGTTCGAGATATGGCCATGTTCTCAAACACCCACCAGATATTGGAAAAAAATTATCAGGACCTAAACAACTTTATGGATTGCCGCAGAAAATCATAGGCTGCCATCCATAGAAATAAAAGCTAGGGTGTCAGGTAAATGATGGATAATCCTGAAACAGGAATTGATTGACACTATTATTAATCAACCAACAACTTTTAAGAGCAGTCAAACCATAAAAATGATCGGTGGAAAGTAGTCGCAAAAAATAGGAAAAAACTCCAGTTAATTGTGGGAAAAAATAAAGAGTCTAGCACTATCAAAGAAGTACCACAACTTGTTACTCTGCGTATGTATAGAGTGCTCAAGACTACAGCAACCAACGACCATGTCGAAAAAGAAATTTAGGGGTTAAAAAGTAGAAAGTTAACATCTCGCTCGCTTTCCTGTAAAGAATTGAACTTTATTGGAAATAACTTTCTTTATTATAAAATTAACAGTAAATGAGGTATTGTCGAGAAATGCTTAACATCGAGTAAATAGAAAAAGCAGACTTCGTGCTAGGGTGAAAACTTTTTAAATATTTGAAGGTAAATATAGAGATTATATCTTTTTCCATCTTTCTAGAAGTTATTTACGAATTTAACTATCACTCGCTTGACATATTATATAGAACAAAGAAAAACTATGAAATTTTCCTGGCTTTAGTTTATTTTGTTTCGCGTGTATGAATGCAAATTGTAATCGCGTGGCTTTATATTTTATCCACGCTTTGTTACTTTACATCCGGGTTTACCTCGAACGAAAAATGTAAAATATGAGCAATGATGTTATATATCGTAATAAGATTTATAATTTTTTATACATAAGTATTATATACCGCATACGCTAAAGAATTTTTCCGGTTAGTCTTGGTCATTTCGGGCTTGCTCGCCATATTTAATCTTTCAGCAATCGACTGCCAACATACTGGCTTGTAAGCGACAATATTGTCAAAAATGTTCAGGGGCGCAATAATTTATCATAAATCATCCGACGAATGATGTAGGTTCATAAATTTAGGGATCAGAGATATGCAGTTAACTTAAATGATCGTTTAAAATATCGTATCTTTTATAATTTATCACTTATCAGCCATATGATAAAATGTTTAAATAGATAAATTAAATAAAAGGTAAAATGTGGTGCCATTAGCAGTCTGAGATGTTAAAGAAACAACATTTATTATTGAAGTCGTACTAAACCTGCTATTGGCCCCTATGGAGTAACATAAATGAGGAGGAAATGGAATGAAATGAACAGTTTTGTAATATTTTACATAGTAATCTGTTAACAACTCGTAAAACGCTTAATCGAAACCGCGGTAATAAAATAATTAAATCCATATTTGGTATTTAATAAAATAGTTATAAAATAGAATACATTTCATTTAGCATCGGCATTCAGTTTATTTTATTCATGGATATGGATTAGAACAACCAATTACTATTTTCATTTGCGAACTATAAGGTGTCGATGGTAGGCCTCATTGTACATTTACAAAGTTTCGTTAAGGAATAAGATGAGCAACAGTTGATGAGTTAACTATATTCGAATATTTGGTGTATGCGCCGGTGATAACTTATACAGTATATAACAACTGTACAGTGGACTCAAATTAGAAAATTCGAAGTGTCTGGTCAGGACAGCTTCTTGTTTTAACCAGTTGAGAGGATCAAGTTGAGTTCACAATTCAGATTTTAAGTTTCGTCGTTATACAGTGTGATCCATTCCAAACCTCATAAAAGTTGTATTTATTAATCGAATTTGACTGTTTTTTTTTTAAACATACAACACCAAAAACTGCACTTTTGTACAAAATGTCATATTTTATTTTTAAAAATCATGGCCTACCGCGATTTTTCTATTGGTTAAAATTTAAGAAATCGTATTATCGATATTTTATAGTACAACTGAATACATTCTCTGTATTCAGCTCCCTCCTAAATGGACATGTACCAAATTTCATAAAAAAATACGAATTAATAAAATTATTGAAGATAAATTTAAAAATGAAAATATTAGTATGCATTTATTATTGCAAACATAGTAAATGGAATAAACATCAAAAATAGAAAATAAAGTTAAATCTAATAATATTACTGATTAATTAAAATTAATAAGATTGATAACAGTGACGTATGGTAATCCCCCATTTTATTTAATTTGAGGTTCAATTTTCGTGAATGATGAACAGTCTTTTACCCTTTATAACCACTTTACTTCAGAAAATAATTTTTTTGAGCTTTATCATGAATCCGGTAGATAATGAGTAGTTCTGCTGATTTGTTGTTATAGACTTGCAAGCGAAATTTTTCTTTATTATGCCTTAAGTTGGCCATGAAAATGCAGAAATAATCAAAAAATATTGTTAACTGCAATTTAAGGTGTGAATAAGTTTTTTGTGCGGAATATTTGTAAAAATAAGTGATATTTGTTATGGAACAAATAAATTTGAGGTACAAAATTGAAATAGTTCGTCTGGTTGGTAATAATGCTCGTTCGATAAAAGAAGCAGCTGATGAATTTAATGTTAGATATCCCAATGAACCGAACGTCAGTAGTACCACTGTATATAATATAAATAAAGTTTTCAATGACTCAGGTGCCGTATCGAAACATATTATCAGAGGCAGAAATCATGAACATTTTGTAGGTAGACATAATGATCAAATTTTGGAATGTTTTCGTAATATTCCTAATTCCAGATTAAGAAGTGCCAGTCTAGATTTGAATATTCCAAGAGAAACTATTGGAAGATGTCTTGTAAAGAACCATTTGAAGTCCTGCAAACCAAAGTTTTTGAATACTCTAGAACCCGGAGATGAAGATAAAAGACTGGAATTTGTTTATGGGCTCAAGGAGAATACCTCAATAATTCTAATTTCATTAAAGAAATACCGACGAAGCCACTTTCACTACCAACGGTATGGTTTCATCCCAAAATTCTCGCTACTGGTTAGTAGAAAATACAAACTGGGTTATCAATATTTGTAGAAGACAATATTCACTAAAAGTAAATGTTTGGTACGGGATACTCCATAATAAAATTATTGGTCCGTTCTTCTTTGAAGAATTCAAATAGATCCCAATTTTTGGATTTTTTGAGGAATGAGTTTTCGGAGGCACTAGACAGTTTACCTAGTTAATTTAAAATTTCAGTTAAATAGGTGTCCTCTACATAATGCAGTGATAGTGAGACAGTGGTTAAATAATCATTTTCTAAATCACTGGATAGATCCTAACAAACCCTCTCATTGAATGGACCGGTTCCAACACCAATGGACTTTTTTCTTTGGGGTACTATTAAGGAAAAGGTATATAAATCGAGACCCCAGACAATTAAAGATCTCCGAGCTAGAATAAGGAACGCATGTCTAGAATCATGAAGAGTGTCAAATAATATTAAAAAAAGATATGAAAAATGTATTACATTGAACGGTGGTTTAGTGGAAGCTTCATAAATTTCTTTACAATTTTCATTTATTACATTACATTTATTGTTGTTAATACAGGGTGGGGCAATAGTCCGTCAGACCTTGATATCTCGAGTTTTACGATAGCTAGAAATTTTTTTAAAAATTGCAAGTAAACTACATAAAGAAGTCTATAACTGGAAATTATAATTATTTTCGAATATACAGGGCGAGCCAAGATGAAATTACAGAACCAAGTTCCTTTTTTAAAATGGAATGCTATGTATATTAGTACATTTTTTGAAGGCTTTTTCTAGGCTCTATTCATTCCTATATTAGCATTGAATATCTCCCAACCACTTGGATGTAATGATGTTTTTGTTGAAATAATGCAATCTGCAAACGGATATTAAAAAAATTACTACAGTCACAATTATGGGTTTTAAGAAAAACTTATGTGAATACCAGTTACAAGACATCTTATTAATGTTTTTGAATCATTTTCATTTCCTAAAAATGTACAGGGTGGCCAAAAATCATTTTGCAATTAAGAACATCTTCAATTGAATGTTCTCAATTTTTTCAAACGGAACACTCTGTATATTTTTCGACGATCTGATGTAGAAATGAAAAACGAATTTTTTTTAAGTACTTCCCTAGGGCTAATTGCAATCAATTTCGTTTTATTGAGCAATAATTACAAAATTCAAAAATAAACTTAAAAAAGAGGTTTCTTGAAATAATTCAGTAGAAAAAAATATTGCCCATTTTGATTGACACACATCTCTATGTGCTTTTGAAATGAGGTTCCCACTGTTCCTAAAACTGCCGGTGTGATAGATGTAAAGGCAGTTATTATTCTTTCCTTCATATTTTGTACTGTTGTTGGTGTGTCTCTGTAAACAATTTCCTTCACGTATCCCCATAAAAATAAATCCATTTTTGTAAGATCTGGGGATCTAGCAGGCCATTTAGTGGGTCCATTTCTTCCAATCCATTGATTAGGGTAGGTATTATTTAAGTGATTTCTAACTGCATTTAAATAATGTGGTGGATCACCATCTTGCTGAAACCACATCCTATTTCGAATTATTTCAGGGAAATTTACCAGTAATTGTGGCAGATAGTTTTATAAAAAATGAAGATAAATAGCACCATCAAAGAAATGTGGCCCTATTACATGTTCTCCAATAATTCCTTCCCAAACGTTTATTGAACATATGTGTTGGTTATCAAATTGCATAAAAAAGTGAGGATTTTCTGAAGCATAATAATGGAAATTGTGCCTATTAACAAATCCATTTTTATGAAAAGTTGCCTCATCACTGAATAAAACAGTATTGAAGAAGTTGACATCATGTTGTATTTCACCTTTGGCCCAATTACAAAATTGTAAGCACTTTTGAAAATTGTCATCAGATAATTCCTGGTGCATTTAAATATGATATGCATGCAACTTATTTGTTTTTAAGATTCGAATTACAGACCGTCTACTTATTCCTACTAATGAGCTCACTTCTCTTTGACTAACATGGGGATTCTCAATCGTTCCCAGCACCACAGAAAACACATTTCTTCTTTCACAACACGTTTTTTGCTTTCACTTTTTTTATATTCGACATTTCCATTTTCCAGAAATCTAGCGAGAAAGTTTTGGAAGCTGCTAACATCAGGATTCCTTCTTTCAGGATAGCGTTGGTGATAAATTCTATTGGCATGTAAACAATTTCTGTCTGACTCGCCCAAAACAAAAGCCATGTCTACAAGTTCCGCTTTATTAAAATTCATATTGTAAAATTCCAAATATTTTAAATTTAATACAAGTGGTAACGACCGATAAATGTGATAAATGCTCCTTTGTACACGACAATTTATACCAAACTGAGTTTTATTGCTTGTCGAATAACGAAAACAGCAAAAAAATTTAAAAAAAAACATTACATTAAAAGACCGGTTAAATACTATTTACTCATTTCAGTGGATTGGAAGAAATGGTCCCACTAAATGGCCTTATTTCAAAATTGCATAAAGACGTGTGTCAGTCAAAATGGGCAACATGTCGAACCTCTATTATAAATTTTTCTAATATTTTAGGGAACCTCCTTTTTAAAGTTTGTTCATGAATTTGACACTTATTTATTTATAGAATTATATAAAATAAGTAAGTCCACCTAGGACTGAAAGGTCGCCGCTCTTAAGTACTTGCAGAGTCGCAAGTCGCTGTACGCGCATGGAGACATCTATAGTGTATAGTAGCAATTGACCATATGAGAGGATTTACTTACCTCTCACCACTACTCAATTTACTATAGTTTGTATAAAACTAACAGGTTGGCCACTATCATTTGTCTGTTCCATGACCTATGGCATACTGATGAGAACTAATAAGTTCGAAACCGGTCTATGTCTGGCCAGGGAGTTGACAAGTGATATTAGCTACCACTCTTTCATGATTTGTAAGGTGTAATTCAATGCAGGTCGGGTTATTTGTCCGCTGAGTGTTTCTTGCAAATCATATTATATATATATATATATATATATATATATATATATATATATATATATATATATATATATGTATATACTATAAGGAATGTAGCCAGACTGCAACCAACAGCTACTCTCCGGGCTATGTGCCCCGCCGAGTGCTGAATTATAAGTTAAAAGCCTGAACACTTGAACTATGCCAATCCAGTCAGGCTATTTATTTTTCGATTGCAATAGACACTGGACCGCTAGATGGCGCCTGCTTACTATTTTACGTGTCGCTATCGTAAAGCTACCGAGATGTACCAAATAGTCAAGGGATCCTCGTATCGTTCGTCACATGCCTACCTTGACTGCATTGACGAGAGCCAACAGCTCAAAACTGCAGTCTTATAGTAAAATAAGGATTTTATAGAGGAGCTTGCGACTGAAATATTATGTTATTATAATGTACAGGGTGTCCCAATAAAACTTTTAATTTTTTTTGTATCCCCTGAAATCTGCACACTACGGTGTTTTTGATAGCATTTTAACAACATTCAGTCATAACCAGACAACTTTTATTTAAAACTTTTTTTTCTATAGACAATAATAACGAGGATAAGGGGTGGATAATTTATAATGAATAACCCTGTATGTAATATAGTATCAGTAGCTTTTAGGAATATCTATCTGCTGGCATTTACGAAAATTGAATGTCGTTTTTAGTTTCTCTGTAATCGGTGTGGAGAGTTTTAGCTGAGTCACCCTGTATACATTTTAAGAACCTGAATATTTTTCACTATGTTTCTCATATAGCTGTTGCTCTTAATTAATAACGTGCGTTGCGATCTGGATTTAGGTAAAGTAAATTTCAAGCTCTTCTCCTTAATTACAACCGGAACGCTAATTAACTGAATGCAATGGCTTAAGTGCTCTCATACAAATTAGCAAAAGGAAATGAACCATGCTGTGCGGCCCCAGACGAGCTAAATATCGTTAATGCTTTTTTCTTGTACACTTATCGCTGGTAAGTACCTCGTGAAATATGCAAGATATATTGATTCGGTCGTTGTGCTCTACCGAGCGATCTTGACCTCTGCCAAACAATTAATAGGATATTTTTTATTATGTGAAGTTTGGTTATTTACATTACTTACGACAATTGTTTGATTATATTTACTTAGTGATATACCGGCCACGATACTGTTTTCAGAGCACGGACGTGTGAATATGATCGGCCGCCTCAGAATCGTACCCGATTTTATTATACCAAAATATTTTTTTATATGCTAGAGAGGCAGCCGCTGAAATCGATCGGGGATGCCTGCCAAAACCCAGAAGGACGATACTCTGGATGCCCCTCTGGGACCAGCCGCCTCGGTGACCACCCCCTACGCCCTTAGGAAAATACGTCACTGCTCCAGAGACAAAAATAGACGGATTTATGTGTAAAACTAATCAATTTCATTTGGTAAAATGAATTTAAAAAATAAATGCGTCAGTTTTTCTGATTTTTGAGATTTACTATACAGAGTATCTCACCGGGAACTGAATCGATCGATATAGAGAAAAGTACGCATCAGAAAATTTTGAAAATTTAGATAATTACTAATGTCGGTGTGGCCAATCCAACTAAAATAATTACAAGCAGCTGGCATTTTTGCTTATGCCAGAAGTCGATACCAACTTGCTTATTTCAAATGGAACACCCTATATATTTTAGGGTTTTCGAAAAGAGCATAAAATTCTGAGTCGAGAATATGTAGCATATCCTATACCTAAACCTGGCCGTTTCAGAGATGTTTGACATTTTATAGAAATTTGACAGGTGCAACGGTTTGCAAGAACCGTTATAACTTTCTTCGTGTAAAAGATCCTCATTTGCTTCTTGTCACGAAAAAAGAACACAAGGGGAACTACGTTCTACAACTGAAATAAATTCAATTATATCATACCAAGTGTTCCGTTTTTCGCGTTACATTTTGTCAACTTCAAACCGCGAAAACTTGTTTAGGTCAAATGGAACACCCTGTATTTCTTTACGTCAAGTTGTGTAGAATTGAATTCCCCTTTTTCTGATATTAGCATTATGGGCGTTAAAGTTACAACTTTTTGAAATATTTGCGATTTTATTAGAAATTCATGAATTGTTGTAATCATTTCATCAAAATAGCCATGATTAGAAACAATCAGTCATTATCTTATGTCAAAAAATGCCAGCACGTTTAAATTACACCCACGAAGACTTTTTAAATTTGTTTATTATTTATGGAGAATATGACAAAGTAATATCAAGAACTTGCAGCATATTTGCTACTCGATATCCAGAAAAACGGAAACCGTCACCAAACACTGTAAAACGCATACTGGAAAATTTTAAAAATTATGGCTCTGTCATTCTGGGATATTTTCATCCATTTCCACGGATGTCATTAAGACAAACTGCTCTGGAATCGGCACTATGCAAGGATTCAATTCACAGAATCTTATTAAAACATAAGTTTCACCCATTTTCATTCCATATGGTTCAAGGATTAAAAGAAACAGATTTCCTAAGAAGACAGAATTTTTATGAGTTTATTCTAATAAGATCTGAGGGTCACGATTCTTATTTGGGAAATATTATATGGACAGATGAAGCAGAATTTACTAAAAATGGACTTTTTAATAGACACAATTCACATTATTGGAGTGACTCAAATCCTCATATGTTCAGAGAGCGAAACTTTCAGGAAAGTTGGCAGTTAAATGTTTACTGTGCCATAAGAAACGATAGAGTGGTGGCATTTCAATTTTATCAGGAAAATTTAAACGGTAAATTAAATTTTCTCGGCTAGGTTTAGGTATAGGATATGCTACATATTCTCGACTCAGAATTTTGTGCTCTTTTCGAAAACTCGAAAATATATAGGGTGTTCCATTTGAAATAAGCAAGTTGGTATCGACTTCTGGTATAAGCAAAAATGCCAGCTGCTTGTAATTATTTTAGTTGGATTGGCCACACCGACATTAGTAATTATCTAAATTTTCAAAATTTTCTGATGCATGCTTTTCTCTATATCGATCGATTCAGTTCCCGGTGAGACACTCTGTATAGTAAATCTCGAAAATCGGAAAAACTGACACGTTTATTTTTTAAATTCATTTTGCCAAATGAAATTGATTAGTTTTACACATAAATCCGTCTATTTTTGTCTCTGGAGCAGTGACGTATTTTCCTAAGGGCGTAGGGGGTGGTCACCGAGGCGGCCGCTCTCCCAGAGGGGCAGCCAGAGTATCGTCCTTCTGGGTTTTGGCGGGCACCCCCGATCGATTTCAGCGGCTGCCTCTCTAGCATATAAAAAAATATTTTGGTATAATATAATCGGGTACGATTCTGAGGCGGTCGATCATATTCACACGTCCCTGCTCTGAAAACTGTATCCTGGCCGGTATATCACTAAATAAATATAATAAAACAATTGTCGTAAGTAATGTAAATAACCAAACTTCACATAATAAAAAATATCCTATTAATAGTTTGGCAGAGGTCAAGATCGCTCGGTAGAGCACAACGACTGAATCAATATATCTTGCATATTTCACGAGGTACTTACCAGCGATAAGTGTACAAGAAAAAAGCATTAACGATATTTAGCTCTTCTGGGGCCGCACAGCATGGTTCATTTCCTTTTGCTAATTTGTATGAGAGCACTTAAGCCATTGCATTCAGTTAATTAGCGTTCCGGTTGTAATTAAGGAGAAGAGCTTGAAATTTACTTTACCTAAATCCAGATCGCAACGCACGTTATCAATTAAGAGCAACGGCTATATGAGAAACATAGTGAAAAAGATTCATGTTCTTAAACTGTATACAGGGCGATTCAGCTAAAACTCTTCACATCGATTACAGAGAAACTAAAAACGACATTCAATTTTCGTAAACGCCAGCAGATAGATATTCCTAAAAGCTACTGATGCTATATAACGTACAGGGTTAGAAAAAAAAAGTTTTAAATAAAAGTTGTCTGGTTATGACTGAATTTTGTTAAAATGCTATCAAAAGCACCGTAGTGTGCAGATTTCAGTGGATACAAAAAAAATTAAAAAAAATTAATTGGAACACCGCCGAGAGCTGAATTATAAGTTACAAGCCTGACGCGTTAAGTGCAATAATCGCATATTACCAACAAAATGCTAATGCTTCGATTGCAACAAACACCAGCTGAAAGACTGATCCTACTTAAAGTAGCTGTTGGTAGCAGTCTGGTTACATTCCTTATAGTAAAATAAGGATTTTATAGAGGAGCTTGCGACTGAAAATTATGTTTTAATATTTCTGCGCTCTAGAAGCACACTTGAACTATGCTAAGCCCAGTCAGGCTATTTATTTTTCGACTGCAACAGACACTGGACCGCTATATGGTGCCTGCTTACTATTTTACATGTCGCTACCTTAAAGATACCGAGATGTACCAAACAGTCAAGGTATCCTCGTGTCGTTCGTCACATGCCTACCTTGCACTGACGAAAGCAGTCTGCAAGCGGTATGGGACGACTGGCACGAGAGCTCCTTTAAGTAAGATCAGTCTAACGGCTAGTGTTTGTTGCAATCGAAGTATTAGCGTCACCATAGAGTGATTTCCCAAAAAATACGATTTTTACTACAAACTGATGGGAGAAAATATGAAAATATTACTAATAGTATCTACTTTTATAAAATTATCAGTAATAGTGGATATAAACCGTTAAAAAATAGTTTAAATCACGTATAAAGGGCGGAAAATCACACAATTTTGTTTTGAAAGAAATGTTTTTTTGGCTACCAAAGTGGTGAAAATCACTTTTTAGGTCCATAAAGGTTATATGTAATTTCTGTATTATTGTTGAATATGTCAGGGAATTTTCAATATTTTATTTCATTTTTAGTCAATTTTGTGGAAGGGTTAAATGTGTCCTCATAAACGTTTTTTTTAGAACAAAAGACATTTTGTTTCTATTAATGACTAAAAAAAACGTTTAGAATACATTTTTGCATAAGAATATATAATTTTAAAAATATTAGTCCTTAACCCTTTCGTCCTGTCCTCGTAGGTAGTCAAAAAATCACGTTTTCAAAACGCGAATATCTCCGTTAGTATTGATTTATATTCCCATACACAAAAGGACAAGAAATTATTAGAACGCCATTTTGTATTAAAATACAAATTTTGGAACTACCATCAATTAACCCTTCCGTTTTATCATCTTGGGCTTAGGCTTTATTGATTTTAGTGAAAAATGACTAGAATGAATAAGCGTTTAGAATGCGATTTTGCATAAGAGGAAAGATTTGTATATACTTGATTACTTAACACTTTCTTTATTCAATCGTAAAAAACACGTTATTTTGTAACAGCGAATGCCTAAAAACGAAGTTTCCGACATCGAAAAACGTTTATAATTACATTTTACATAAAGTACATGAACAATAAAATTGTTAATAAACAGATTAATTTTGCAACTTAAATAAACAAATATAAAATCTGTACAATCAGTTGTTTGAAGTGATGTTAATTATGAAGCCAGGGTTTTTTATGGTTGATGATTACGAATCAGAAGTTTCAATTTCAAAATAAATAATGGCGGAACCAAAATGGCAGATTTTTATAATGAAAACTACGAATAGATCTGTCCACAAAAAAATTAATACACATTAAAAGTAGTGCAAAATAAAGATTTTTACCTAATAATAACAATATTAGAGCTGTGGTTGAAAAAAGTTAATCAAAACAACAGCAGTGGCCATAGAAATTGCTTGCTTTATTTCAGACAAACTTAAGACAAACGCGTATGACGTCAGATGCTTGCTGGCATGCAGGCCTGTACGCTGCGTTAGGTTTATTCCTTGTCGTTCCCGTTAGAACAAAGTTTGAATTCACGGAAGTGACAGTGCCTTTACTATTTAGAACGTCAAATAGAGTTTTGTTTATTGTTGTCAAATGTGGAGGAGTACATACTTTTCCGAACGTAGATGTGATTATGGTATCCGATGCTACGGGCATAAACTAGTAGGGGGTGTTTAGATAATACTAAAACACTTGGGCTGCTGTGCGTAGCAGATCGCAGACACTATCTAGCCCGGACAAGTGATATAACGTGCCCACGACAAAATTTGACTAGCTCAGAAATCTCAGGGCGTTAAGCCGTGGACTCTAAGATATACCCATTTAATTTGTAAGTCGGAAATGCACGTAAAACTTGCCTAATGACAGCGATTGAAAACAGATATAATCCACAAAAGAAATAATTTACCTAATGAGGGATACAATCCACCAAAATTCCTGTACAATGCTGCAGCTCAATTGACAGCGAAGATACTCCCAAAGGAAAGTGGCCAACCAGCCTATAAATGTTTCAAATACGTGATGGCGATGATAAGGTTACTCACGTGTGCACACATAAATCTCATGCAGATGCGGATTAAGCTCCCTCCGTAGCAACGAAATATTCTGATGAACAGCAACAACTCAAAACGAAAGAAACTTTACCGTTACCGATAATCTAAAATCCATTAAGATGGCTCAAATAAACAAGCTTTTAGGAATTATCGGCAGCGTATACCAAGCTAAACACTTCTCACCTCCCACTTTTTCACCAGACGGAAGTCACGTCACCGTTCTTCCCAGCTGGGAGCACGCGACCGCCCCATTAGCGGGCGGTAGCCAAACCTCGACTCGCGACTGTTGGCGATATGTGGCCCGCAAAACACAAAAGGCGTGTTGCGAGTCGCATATGCACCAAGCCCGCAACACCGATTTTCTTCCAAAGCACAGATAAATACGACTAGACAAATATCATGACAATCGCAAAATTAACTACATCACTATAGCAACACCTAGAGTATCGCAGCGCACATCGCATAGCAAGCATGTGACATCACTCGCCTAGCCTCGCGCCAAGGGAGCGTTTTCTAGCCTCGACGTGTTGAGGTAATTTTTATTACAAATAACGCCGAAAGTAAATGACTACTTTTTAAAAAACCTTGTAGTGGTTTATAACATCTATAGATCTATCATTTCCAATTAAAATTTAAATTTTATGGACAAACCTATTGCGTCTACTGTAATGATTTTATAAAAAAATACATATATTGAAGGTTACAATGCTATATTGCCTAACATTATGCTACTTTACTTATCCTATAAAATTTTTCGTAGAACAGCATTTTAGGTCACTTCAGATATCTGGGACTCCCAAAACCTACAAGTTGATAATTTCCATTACTTCGGACATTTATTTGACGATATTTCATATGACTTTATTTAAGTTGCAAAATTAATTTATAATTTATTTGTTTGTTAACGTAATGTATGCAATATAGCATTCCAAACACTTTTTTAATCTATATATTCTTCAGTAAAATCAGTAGAGATGGTGTAAATTAGGAATTAATTCTTAAAATCCGCCATTTTAGGTCCGCCATTTTGAATTTTTCAGATTTCATGTCGAAGTCGTAATCAGCCGATTTAATTGACAGCTTTGCGAGTTATTGAATTTGGGGTGTAAAATGGGGGCTGCAACCCCCCCGGAGTTAGTGCGCTAATTTTCAAAGGTATACATTTCATATGTTGCCGAAACTTAATGCAATGCAAAAGGTTTCATGCAGTAGTAACGATTAAGAACTTATATCCTTTTTGTGACCGTTCCAACGAAGATCGCGTCCTCACCTCACACATCTTCCAGCGGCTTGTATATCAGTGTATGCGCGGAAGCTATACAACCTTAGGCGAGGGTTGTATAATAATAATAATACATTTATTCATCCAATAGATCATACAATAATGACATAGAATAGGTCTACAAAATCACAGAGAGGAACAATACATTTACAAAAACAATATTAAAACAGAAATTTTAAAAATATACAGCTAAGATTAAACACAATTAAAATTGCTCAAAAAAAATTATACACTAATTCACTAAAAATTTAAAAACTCATCTACAGAATAAAATGCGTTATTTACAAGATATTCACGTACAGCCGAAATTTATTGACACTAGAAATATTTTTAATATCCGTGCTTAATTTATTGTACAACACTGCCCCTACATAATACGGGTTTTGTTTATAAAGTTCCAACCTATGTAAAGCATATTGCAAATTTTGTTCATGGCGTGTAGGGTAATCATTTTTTTTTTATACATTTATTTACATCCCCTCCGAAGGATGGTATATCTCCTATACAACCCTCGCCTAAGGTTGTATAGCTTTCGCGCATACACTGATATACAAGCCGCTGGAAGATGTGTGAAGCGAGAACGCGGTTTCCGTTGGAATGGTCACCCATCCAAGTACTAACTGCGCCTGTCGTTGCTTTACATCGCATACCGAAGTATGTAAATAGTAAAGACGCACCTACGCTCGCCCCCTAGGGTAATCATGATTTACATTTTGTAGATAAAAACGTGATAGGTTACTTTTTACAAATTTTAACATATCTAAAATTAATATACATGGCATTGTTAATATTATTTGCCGTATAAACGTAGTTTTACATGATTCACGAAAGTTAAGATTGTACATGAAACGAATGGTTCTCTTCTGCAAAATAAATACACGATTTGACGACATTGAGTTACCCCAACAAATTATTCCATATCTAATTCTTGATTCAAAACTGGAGAAATAGAAAGTTTTTACAGATTTTAAACTGGAAACTTGGCAGAGCCTTTTTATAGCAAAACATATACTGGCACATTTGTTACTTACGTAATTTACGTGACTTTTCCGATCCATAGACAGATCTATATATATTCCCAATAATTTGAACTCTTTTACTTGCTGAACAGATTTACCGCGGAAATTAATCAATGGACTAGCTGTATAATTAGCACCAATGGGATAAAATTGCATGGAGAAAGTATTTTCTTGATTCAAAACAAGTTTTTTATTGTCAAAATATTCGGATGCGAGGATCAGATTATTTTTAAGAGTGTTTGACATGTTTTCAGTAGTATCGTTACTTGCAACCAACGTTATGTCATCCGCATATGAAGCATAAAAAATTGATACAATGCTATCTATATCATTTATATACAATAGAAACAGTAGTGGGCCCAAGACACTGCCTTGAGGCACACCAACATCTATATTTAGTTCAACCGATCTCTCGCCAAAGTAGTCTACGTACTGTTTCCTATTTAACAGATAAAATTTTAAAAGTTTGTTGCATTGACCACGCAAACCGTAACATTCCACTTTTCTTAGTAAGATATCATGATCTACGCAATCAAATGCTTTTGACAGGTCAATAAATAGCGCCATGACTTTATTTCCGTTATCTAAATTCTTATATAAATAGTCCAAGATACTTACCAATGCTGAGGTTGTAGAGCGACCTTCTCTAAAACCATGTTGGTACGTAGCTAGCACGTTATTTAATTCTAGAAAATTTAAAATTCTTTTTGCTAATAATTTTTCAACAATTTTAGAAAAAACAGATAGCAGGGATATCGGGCGATAATTACTTATTTCTCTAGGGTCGCCCTTTTTAAACAGTCAGATTATTTTTGACAATTTTAGTAAGTCTGGAAAACATCCATCGCCGAAACACGAGTTTATAAAGGTTTGGTAAGCAAATGAGCACATTGTTTTATAATTTTAACAGAAAAGTCATCAAAACCAGTAGAATTTGTATATACACAATTTATACATGTGAAATTGATCTTCTCATTACATTCCTCTAATTTATGCGACTCTGAGCAGGGGGATATATCATCCTTCGGAGGGGATGTAAAGCCGTCGGTCCCTTGTCTATTAAATGTTAGGCAAGTAAAAGATCCCTACTCTTCTTAAGGGAAGAGGTTCGGCAAAATTCCTGGTTGGGGGTAGTTCGTCTACAGGCGTCGGTGTTAGGTCTCAACTTATACCCTTCTTTGCATTAATTTCCTCTAATATAAGATAAATAATGAATAATTTAAAAACGATTGTAGACGTTCTCAACTGAGGCAACAATACCGTACAATTACTTAACTTTGCTCCAATTTAAAAACTGTTTATCTTTCACCTATTCTTCTAGATCTCTATGGTTTCCAACTAAACAATTCATAATTGTACACGCAATAACAATTTTCTTATCCTGTTTCACAATGAATGACTAAGTAACTTCGACAAATAGACGTGTTTCAATTTTAATACTAAACATTTAGCATTCTAGACTAATAAATTCTCGCAGAATTACCTCTCTAGTCGCACCGAAAGATTGGAACGCACGCGAATAAAAAATACCTAAAGAAAATTCTAAGCTGTTACGCCCTTCCGTCACGAACATAAAATTGATGGTATGGGTAGCTCCATTTGACCTTTTTAAAACAGTGGGAAAACCGTTCAGTTAATGTGGTGAAGAATTTCGCTGGACAACTCGCACCAGCAAATTAATCATTAATATTTCAACCGCTTGCTTCCAAATAATTCTTTCATAGACACGGCGGGACCTTTTTATATTTTATTTACGGTCCTGATATATATATATATATACCGGAGATCTTATAATGGCATCGTTTATTACTGTAATGGGGTATGAGGAACGAGGAAAATTTTAATGTTATAAGAGTTTGACAATGTATACAAATATTACAAATTCAAATTATTTATCCTTTGAGCTGCATGTTGTCTAGATAAGATAAGTCAATTTGTAAAGTAATGGTTCACAATCATTAAAAAATGGTAAAAACATGACAAAACAAATGTGTAGCTAACCTTTTAAGAGTGGGTTTGCACGCATCAGTCAATCGCGAGCAAATTTGCAAGTAATCGAATTTATTTATTTATTTATTTAGGATACACCATCCAACAGCTTTCGCCAATTAATTACATCGATCTGTCAATAACACAGAAGTCACACTAGCCCAGGTGGCGCACTACAGGACTGTACGAACTGTAATCGCGACGTGAATTTATGGTTACACATACCAGTTACAACAAAACCTCGGTGACACACAAAACATCTTGAAGTATTGTGGGTTGCGCGTATTTAGTTGGCATAAAAGACGAAATATTAGTAAATCACCGAATTTAGCTATCAGGAACACGGCATATTTATTTACATATGATACCGCCACTCGAAGCTTTCAGGCTAAATGAAAAATTATGAGCCAGACTCTGTTTTGACACACGTCTAGCAATAGGTCATCGCTATGATACTGCCTCTAGTAGCAGAACGCCCAACTATTTTAGACGAAATTTAACAAGTTCGTATTCGACATTAAACTTTAATAAGAATAAATAGTATGCAGAATTTTCGCTTCTTTTCGTGTTATTTTATTTTATACTACATCGTATTATATTTTATTTGAATATTTAAGTCCCTTTGTAGGATATAAAATAGTTTATGGTGAATTTGGGACGAATGAGTAGAACGTTCGCGTTGAATAATTAAGAAGGAGAACATTTTGGAAACTTAATTTTACCTAGGATTACAAAATAAAATATAATAGGTCCTTGTCTTAAGTTTGCTAGTTTACATAATGAAATCAATTCTGAATTCTGTTGGCTCGCTTATAAGAAGAGAGTGTAAAATAAGAATGACACTATTTGATATTGGTAACGCACCATTAAGATAACAATAAGTATATAAATAATCTTAGAAAATAATAGCTCACAAACATTTATAGTATAAATATAATTTAAAAATAATACAAAATAAGAAAAATATAAAAAATATGACACACGAAAGTATAAGATAATAGTAACTACATAAACAATCTTATAAAATGGCATGGCAATAAAATTTATATTACTAGCGACTAGAATTGGTGTCTGTATTATACAGATCCCTAAAGTGTTTGTGGCAGATGCCGTTGGAGGGACGTATTTGTACTATTTGCAAGTCACCGATATGGTGTAACTTGCAATGTATATAACATCAGGAGACCACAGCATGGTCAGTGTCTGGGTCTGCTCTGCACTGATGAGAGCCAAAAGCTCGAAACCGGTCTGCAGATGACTCTGGACATTGCTGATGCTGCGGAACTCCTCTATTTTAATAGTGTGTGTGTGTACTATGTTATACTTTATTTGTGTTTATGAATGTTTTTAAAATTTTCAAAATTATCGTCTACAAATGCTTTTATTTCCATCTTTATTTTCTTTAGATTTAAATAATCAGCTTGCTTCAGTTTTTTAGTTTTGGAGGTTGAACAATTTTGGGCGGTAATAAAATACAAATCGTTGGGTATCGAATTGTTCTGTAGATATTTGTACAACCTGGCTACCAATGTTAAAAGAAGAACTTAACAAACTCAACATTATATAAAAGAAAATATCATCAGTTCTATGTTCTGTGTAAGTAGTAAGTATCTAAGGAAATAACATAAACAGAATCTTAAAGCTGTGTATTTGACATACACAGCAAAATAAGAGTTCTTCCAAAAAAAAGCTTTGAAAACGGAAAGAGATTACTTTCCGTGTATTTCTGTGTTTATTCCGATTTATATTATTTGCAAAACATAACCTCTGACTTTTCCTTTGGCGTAAACGTCACGGGCGCAGAGGCTTTTTTTCCAATAATTCTATTATTTTGTAGATTCAGTGATTTGTTTTGAAGAGGATAATAATACATGTGGTAGAAAAACCCAAATAATAGGAAAGAATGTTGGGTGTGCGATTTTGTGAAAAAAGGCAGTTTGATAGATAAATTCTCTTTTGTCCTGGTGTCATGCAAATGACTTATTCTGTATGGAATGGATCGTTTTTATACATCCATAGAAGACATTGGTAGGAAAATAGTTTCCTTATTTTAAATAAATTTGTTTCTGAAAACAGTGAAGTTGATGAATAAATTTTTCCTTTTTAAACATTATTTTTAGAATTGTTTTCTGCGCTACACTAAGATTATTTAAGAACTGATCATACATGCCTCTCCATACAGCAATACAATAACTTAAAGTTGACTCTACCAGAGCATTATATGCAATTAATAGATTTTTTCTATTTAATACATCGACATACTCTTTCTACTTTAGGTGATGGTCAATCATGACACCTAAATATTTAATATTATTAGTTTTTCAAGAGATTGACAGTCACAGTCTTGAGTATTATTACAAGAGTTTCCATGAATGATCAGGGTATTCTGGTTTGGTTGTCCATCCGCTGTGGTTAAAAAAGTTAGAAATTTTGTTTTATCTATACTTAGGCTTAGGAGATTTGAACTAAGCCAGTTTTTAAATTTTTTTTAAGATATGGCTGCATCTTGGTCAATCGTATTCTAAGAGTCTCCCACAAATAGTAAGAGTGTCGCCAGCATAAGATATAATTTCGGCGTTAATCTGTAGGTTTAATAAGTTATTTAGATAAATTAGAAATAATATTGGACCCACCATTGTCCCTTGAGGGACGCCCCTGGTGACAGCTAGTGGATCACTTATAGCTTCATTTATTTTAACGCGCTACTGCCTATCTGATAAATAACTACTGAACACTTCAAGGGGTACACTTCTTACCCCAAGTGATTCAAGTTTTGACAACAATAATTGAGGGTCTATGGTGTCAAATGCTTTGCGTAAATCTAGGAATACCGATAAACATTTCTTGTTTTCATTTACCGCATTTGTGATAGTATAGTTCAAGTAATAAGTTCCCGAGACAGAAAAAACGTAACAAAAACTTTACGACATAATTATTATCGCCGCGGGCCATGGCGCTAATTAAAATAAATAGATCCCAGTAAATAAAAAACGCAACAAAAACTTTACGATATAATTATATTGCCGCAAGCCATGGCGCCAAGCCTGACATTAAACATTCCCGGCGCACATTAAAAACCTATAAAGGTAAGCGAGTCAATTTGCGAACAGCACTAAAAAAGAGTACCGGTATTTTAATGAGGTCGTAAAGTTTTTGTGGAGTTTTTATGTCTCAGTTTATTCCTACTTAAACTATACTTGTTAACTGTGTAATTGCATTTTCTGCTGAAACATTTGTTCTAAAACTAAATTGATTTGTAGATAAGATTTTATGTCGTGTTAGGTGGTTCATTAATCTACAATTTAAACAGTGCTCAAATAATTTTGCGAAATTATTTATAACATATATAGGACGATAGTTGGTTAATAATTTTTTATCACCTAATTTAAATACAGGAGTTACTATGGATTCCTTAAATTGTTTCGGTATTTTACCTTTCAGAAATATTAAATTAAATATGTGCATTACGGGATTTATTAGAAATGTGTGATACTTTTTTTTATGAAAATCGTAGATATACTATCTGGCCCACACGCAGCATTATTTTTTAAATCATTTGCATATGAATTAGTTCATTTTTATTTACCGGCGCAAAAAATTGTGTATCCATTATAGGTTCTCGTAGCTTCGGCTCCATTGTGTTATCATTTGGTATATTATTCGACAATTCATTCGCAATATTAATAAAAAATGTATGTATGTAAATAGATTTTAAAGTTAAATAATTTTTTAATCTTGAAATTTTCCCGACAAGTAAATGAAAGATGTCTTATAATACATTTTTGCAAAATAAAAACTCTATTGATTTTAGTGGCTTGATCCCAAACCACTAGTTATAGCTTAAGATGGAGTAGACCATAGCATAATATCTAAAAGATTTTTGGTGTTCAGTGAATCTTTGAGTTGTAATGGCAAAAAAGCTTTACCAACTTTATTGGATACAGGATCAAAGTGGTTCGTGAAATTTAAGTGTTTATCTATGAGCACTTCTAAAAATTTGGTGGAGAAGCCACATGTATTGAATGGCCGTTTAAAGAGAAATTAAAATCCTTTCCTGGTCGGTAAACATTATGATTCAATATAAATAGTCTTGTTATAATTTACCATTAGTCGGTTTTTTTGACACCAGTTACCATACGATTGAAGAATTGTATCTACCTTTAATATTACTTCACATGTATCTTTTCCATATATCACAACAGAGCTGTCATCGGCACATAAAAACAGTTTACCATCCAAAATATGATCCGGGAGATCGTTTATAGACGTTTAAAAAATAAGAGGCCCTACAACACTACCCTGAGGGGTATTATATATTGCAGATTTGGCCCCCTTCAATTTGATTTGGAATTGTCTACTACTAAGGTATGAGACTACTAAATCATTCGTTACTCCTCTTATATCCAGTGCATCTAATGTTTGACCTGCGAAACTAATGTCAATCGTGTTAAATGCACGTGACAAATCGAAAAATACAGTTACTACATATTCGTTATTATCCGTTTTGTCGTTAATGAACTGTATATATTTGATCATTGCTGTTTCTCTCGAAAATTTTTTTCTGAAACCATGTTGATCGGTTATTAATAAATTATAAGTATTTAAGAACCCTATAATTTTGTCACTAGTTATTTTTTCAATTATTTTTGAAAATATGCCTAAGATTGATATGGGGTGGTAAATGTCCATATTAGTAGTTTCAACAATTTTAGAGTATCTGGAAATTGCCCTAAAGAAATGGAAGCATTGATTATATCAGATAAAGCACCAACAATCTCAAGTACGCATTTTAAAATTAAATTGATCGGTATTTCATCAAATCCAGATGATTTTTTATTAGGGAGTTTATTTATAATTTCCATTACCTCAGTTTCAGTAACTGGTGTTATGAACATTGAAATATTATTATATTTTAATTTTGTGCATTATGTGGATAATGAGTTTTGAAAATGAGTATTTAGTTTATTTCCTACAACACTAGAAAAATATTCACCGAATGAGTCGCCAATAATCTGTGTTCCAAATATGAGCAACTCAGAGCATACAGAATGGGGTGTTGCTGTTAGTTTGTATCATTTATATATTTATCAAATTATTGCAACTCTATTAGTTCTATTGTAATCTTACGTAACATAGCTACAAAAAACAAAAGGGCCCCACCAATATGTATATTACAAAGGATGCATTCTTTGCAAATCTGTCTTTAAAAAGATTTCACAGCCGAAACGTTTGTAGAGTATTTCTAATCATTTTATTTGAAACATCTAAAAGCAATACTTGAAATGATAATAATAATAATGATTAGAATATAGAATTAGATAACTATCGCCAAGTGTTTTTGGTAAATTAAATTAAAATGGTCGCTGGCCAAGTTTCTTGAGCAAAATAATATAATTTAAAATTTTCAATTTGGCTTTCGATCAAAATTTTCAACCATACAAGCTGTAAGGAGTAATATAGTGGAGGATATGGAGAAGGGAAAACATACTGGCCTAGCTTTATGTGACCTCTCCAAAGCCTTCGACTGTGTTCCTCACGAACTGTTGTTGATAAAGATATCTTATTATAGTATAAGAGGTGTATCTCTAGCTTTATTTGATTCTTATTTAAATAATAGACAACAATGTGTTAGTATAAATAATATTAATTCCACTCTTAATAATGTTAAAAATGGCGTAAATGGTTTTGGAGTCATTGTTGTTCATATTATTTATACATGATATAGAGTACTTTCTACATCCGTCTAAGTGTATCCTTTTTGCAGATGATACAACACTAATTGCTTCTAACGTTAATTACTCAAATTTGCTAAATAGCGTAGATAAAATTGAAAAAGACGCCAATAGATGGTCCATCACTAATAAACTCAAACTCAACAGTGATAAGTCTCAGAAACTTTCCGAAATCACTCCCGAGTTCAATTTATTTATTACGTTATTGAGGCAAATTATAGGTGGAAACACTCTACTCTCAGCATATTTTGCCCTTTTTCAATCTAAAATCTCCTACGATATAATTTTATGGGGTAACGCATCACAAGCCCCGAATAATTTTTCGGTAGCTTTTTTTTAAATACATTTACTTAACGTCGGCCTATTGCTACTGAGGCCTAACACCGACGCCTGTGGACGAGCTACCCACAACCAGGATTTTGCCGAACCTCTTCCCTTAAGAAGAGTAGAAATCTTTTGCTTGCCTAACATTTAATAGAAAAGGGACAGGAGGCTTTACGTCCCCTTCGAAGGATGGTATATCCCCTATACAACCCTCGCCTAAGATTGTATAGCTGCCGCGCATACACTGATATACAAGTCGCTGGAAGATATGTGAGACGAGGACGCAGTTTTCGTTGTGAACACGATAAAGCCCTCTTGTTGTGGAAAATAAAAATTTGTTGCAGTGGGGGTTTAGAGCTGAGACCCTGGAGGGCGTTCGTGCACTTATTTTTGATGTGAGAAGCCTTTTTGGTTTGATTTCTGTGGTGATAGATTGGGTCAAATGCTACACCCTGTATATTGTAGTCTGGAACGGTCGTAGCACTTTGGTTTTTTAATTTTTTAATTAACACTGGATAGTCTTTGAGTTCTGACAGGGTCAACGGCTACACCCTGTATATGGTATTCTTGAAAAAACAACACTTGGTTTAAATCGAAACGAACAATTATTTTATTTAAGATTATTCGGACCAGAGTTTGAAAATAAAGAGTAATTTAATTTAATAAAACTTTCTTCTTTAATGGATGTAACTAGAATGTATTTGTCTTGATTTGTCTGAAAAAAATCACTTTGGTTTGAAACTGTGTGGGCCGTAAAAGCGAAACAAAATGGGGTCACTTAAGACGAAATAAAAATGGGGTCACTTAAGACGAAAGGTTTTTTATTAAAAGATAAATAGGGGCCACTTAAGGCGAAGATAAAAATTAAAAGGGGGCCACTTAAGGCGAGGAGGTACTAAAACTAAATGGGGCCACTTAAGGCGATTTCCTAAATCCTAATTAACCAGGTTTCGGCCTGGGAAGCTAGTTCTGAACAGCTAGTCACGAAAAGTATGCTAGGATAGGGAGTAAGAAAACCTAACTAGATGATGGGTATCTACAACTTAAGTTAAATAGTAACCGGACCGGAAGCACTAGCAAATTAGCTTATTACACTTAAAATCACTTTTAAATAACTTTTTCCACTAAATCACTTCGCGAATACTAAACATAGGAGTCACTGCCAAAACTGAACTTGCCTCGGGTAGGCTATGCTCGGGTATCGCGCCCCATCGAGTCTCGCATCCCGTTTTAAAACGACTGGAAAGGCTGGAAATCGCTCCGTGCGGGCGAGGATGAGTCATTCATAGCAACACATTGCGCAATACTGGAAATTTAAGATTTCGAAAATAAAAATTATATAGAAAAATTGGCAATGAAAAGAGGAATTTTTTGAGATAAGAACGAAATTTGGATCTATTTTAGTTTAGAAGTTATTAGCGTTTAAAGTTATTAGTGCTTAATTAACAAAATCTGACACGACCCCATAAAGTATTAACGGAGGTCCGATATTTAAAAGTTGAAATGCAATGAGAATGTTCCCGATAGGTGCATAGTGTCTGGAAATAAGATATGAAAATGTCCCCAATGGGTACGAGTCAAGTTGAATCGAGATATTGTATGCCGTAATATAGCATAAAAAATAGTGAAAATTAAAATAGCGATCAGGTTGCAAGAAATTAATGAAATTAAATTTGAACTTTAAGACTCGAGGCACGGAACGAGGTTTGAAGTATACAGGGGGCGATCAAAAAGTAAGAAGAATTAAAATGCGAAGAAGTATTAACATTTCTAAAAGGAAATAGTTTGTAGAAAATTTACGGATTGAAGTATGACGTTGAACTTTTGGGTTTAGATAGTGACTTGGGTCATGTTGATGAATATACGGGGGCTGTATTTTTAAGTGGGGTTTTTCGTAGTCAATCTGTTACGAATGGACTTGAGTGAATGTTTGAGGTTTGATATTAGTGAATTTATGTTATTTTTGAATTATCGAATACTTGTGAATTTTTCCAGATTTATTTGACTTTGACTGTGGTTTTTGGATGTAAATAGTGTCTGGTTGACTTTTTTTATGTGGTTTGCCATGGTGCATTGATTGATATGATTTTTTGGTTATTTTTAAAATTTTTTGTTTTTTGTTTATGACTTGTAGGGGACATACCCTACAACAGTTGGAACGGTCACCCATCCAACTACTAACCGCGCCTTACGTTGCATTACATCGCATATCGAAGTATGTACATAGTAAAGACGCACCCACGTTCGCCCCCAAAAGAAAGCTGTCAGAGTACTTGCTAGAGTAGTAGTAGTAGAGATAATAAACCTCTTTTTATAAAGTTTGGTATACTAGCTTTACTATCTTTATATATATTATTCCTTAATAGAAATACATAAAAATATTAGAAATTTCTCCACTCACCCTGATTTTCATAACTATGATACGAGATTAGTACATTTATTAAGAACACCTCGTTTTAGATTTAAAAAATCCGAAAATAACTCTTTAAATCTAAATTTATACATTAAGTTGCCAAACAATATAAAAGAATTAAATACCTATTTTTTTTTTATACATTTATTTAACGTCGGCCTACTTCCGCTACTGAGGCCTAACACCGACGCCTGTAGACGAGCTACCCCCAACCAGGAATTTTGCCGAACCTCTTCCCTTAAGAAGAGTAGGGATCTTTTACTTGCCTAACATTTAATAGACAAGGGACCGACGGCTTTACATCCCCTCCGAAGGATGGTATATCTCCTATACAACCCTCGCCTAAGATTGTATAGCTTCCGCGCATACACTGATATACAAGCCGCTGGAAGATGTGTGAGGCGAGAATGCGGTTTCCGTTGGAATGGTCACCCATCCAAGTTCTAACTGCGCCTGTCGTTGCTTTACATCGCATACCGAAGTATGTACATAGTAAAGACGCACCTACGCTCGCCCCAATTAAATACCTATAAATCCATTTAAAAATGGCATGAAGTCAATTTCAACTAAACAGTGTTGTTATTCTGTGAACAACTTTATAGTAAATCCTATTCAATTAAATTAATTAATAATAATTAATTAATGTTCAATTATAATTGTGTTCAAAGGAGCAGACATTACTCTTTTAACTATATTATTTTGAATGTTGTTTTTTAATTATCATCTGTGCTTTTGTCTTGACAAAACATGTTAATTGTGTTACACACTTACATGTTTAGTATAGTTTATATTTATAGTTACGTCTATACAGTGACTTATTTACTATGTGTTTTATATTTTAATTTTTTTTTTAAATTTTTTCATGATTTGCTACAAGTATACCTATGTATATAATGTGGTTAAACATCTATCAATCTATATAATTAAACAATTAGCAAAAAACAAAAGCTACAAAGAGTCGTAGATAGTAGATAGATATTGTTAAAAACAGGCAACGTAAAATGCTGCCTATTCCGAGCACGCAACTATACATTAAGTAATAACCGGCTTAACGGCCAAAATGAACTCAAACAATAATATTTTCGTCGGAAATTCGGATTAAATAATTACACCGGATAAATGGAATTGCATTTAATTTAGTCCGTGTTCGAGGTGGGAAACGGAATTCGGAGTGGAAAATTGTTTTTCTCAATCAAATCGGAAGAGCAATCCTCTCCAAATATTGATCAATTTCGTGATTCTGTTGAGGGGGAGCAAATAATATCGGCGGTGCTATTAAAGCTAATAAATGTTCCCGAATGAATGATTAAATTGAAAGGCTGGATCAGAGCTCGCATCAGAGGATGATTTAGTGTTATTAAATCAGTTTATAGAAAATAAACTCAGTATCCAAGGTACTTCAGATTTATCAACTTTATTTCATTACGATAGTTACGTTGGTATTAAATTTTATAGATTTCATTGTCGTACATTTTTTATGTGATTATTTATAATTAACAATTGGCAAATCTTCTAAACGAAGAGCTAGGATGTTTTATAAGCTCAAGCTTATAAGTTTTATCTTTACATATATAAAAAAAGATATCTCTGTAAAAAATATGTCTATTATCTGATTTTAGCGAACCTTTTTTAAAAGATATACCATCGAAAATTCTACCTTATGATAAAAATTTTGAGATTAATTTAAATTTTCAAGACCTACTATGATTTTTTAAAATGTCAAAAATGGACAAATTTGACTAGCGATTTTTTAATTAAAAATCTAACTTTAGCACTGAATTCAGAAACATCTCAAATGGGTAATCCAAGATTTATGGCTAAATTAATGTAGGTAGTATTTTACAATAACTTTTACATGATTTTGCTAAAAAATGAGGTAACTAATGAAAAATAAATAAAAGAAAGATATATATTAAGTGGATAGTTTTAATAAATATTGTTAGTTAAATAAAATTAATGATATTACTTAAAAACATAGTATTAACTATTAAAAATAATAATAATTAGATATTTAGTAACGGGGGACGGTAACGCAGTGGTTAGCGCATCTAACTTTCACTCCGAGCATACCTAGCGAAGTGGGTTCGATCCCCACCTACTGCAAAATTTTCAATTGTGAATTACCCCCCAAGAAGTGGTTCGGGTCCTACTATAAACTGTAGGGCCCCGTCTCTTTTACTCACATAAGTCTAAGCTAAGAGGCTCATTCAAGTGATCAGGACACCTCTATTATATAAAAGCGCGAAAGCACATTCCCATGAGAAGTGGACTGAGTTCACTTGAAAATGCATAAAAGTTTATTCTGTAACTACGGGAGTGATCACCTCATGCGAAAAATGCGTGAACTTACTTCTACTGGTAAATCGTGGGAAAATCCATCAGTTCCACGGGAGAACGGCGATCATAATCGTACTTTTATGACAGTTTGCGTCGGCCAAAAATTATTGTTATTTAGTGTATTTTAAATATATATTCCCAATAACGAGGGTATATCCTTACGGAATTTTGGTCAATAAATAAATTCTAGGTATTACTAGATCTTTGTGATGTCGAGGAGGATTTGGAAGAGGAACGGTAAGTTCTTCAGAAGATTAACCCTTTTGCATCATTAACCGACCAAGCATTTATAAGGAGATTCAGGGTCAGCAAAGAACTTGCTTTTACCTAATTAATGATACACGCGATAACTTTTCACTTATATGCTCGAAAGAGATGACATTAAACTTTAAAACGCAGTAATCACAATAAAACAACAACAGAACACTGAACAGCTGATGCTTTTGCACCAACCTAATTGGTTATAAATTCGGCTATTCTCGCCGAATCAGTTCACTGCACTTACGGAATACAGTTAAGGACGGTCGGTCGGGTGAGATGCGTGTGATGGGAGCTCTCGCTTTGCACGATCAATGCTCATTCTCCCCATAATTACAGAATAGAGGTCCTGGAAGGCGGTTAAAACATTTATATTATTTATTTATATAAATAAAATAACAACACATACTACCACACTACAATAAAACTAAAACACAACAATACAACGGATCTTAAATTTTTGTCCGCCGGCGCCGTTGACTTCGATGCACTTGTCGAATTGTTTATTAACATTTTTTACGACATTCTGTAATTGTTGCCGTGTAACTTCTGCGCAAGTTTGTCTTAGTCTTGCATACAATTATTCTTTATTACTCGAGTGTGACCTGTGAACTTTAGATTTTATTAAACCTCATAAAAAAAGTCCATCGGTGTTAAGTCCGGGGATCGGGGTGGTCATCCAAGTAACGGGATACTTCGACCTATCCATCGATTAGGAAATTTAGCATTAAACCATTCGGTAACCACTCTGGAATTATGGACAGTGCTGCGATCTATTTGAAAGAATAGATTTATCCTTTCAGAGTGAGATCACAAAAATATTATTCGTTGTTTCTTTAAAATTTTTCCGAGGCCAAATGTCGTCTGAAAATTAAAAAGTTTTTGCTGAAAACTTTACGCTTGTCCTATTATAGAATAATTTTCTTCTAAAGGTTTTTGTAATACATTTTGTATATATTTATAAACAAAAATGCTTCCAGTGGAAACTCAAATTATCTATTTTATATTGTTCCTGCAGCTTCCAGTTTATTTCGCGCCATTAACAAAGTTTTCCAACTAGCATTGCGAGGGCAATTGATCTCGAAAATCAGCAGAGTTATTTTATTAGTTACGATGAGTTCACGTAGTTTTTACTTCTAAATTGTTTTTGTTTTCATGTGTTTGGATGACAGTTATTTCGTGTACCAGCCAAAGTTTTTCATATTAGTCAGATTATTTAAGGATGGAATTGGAAATGGATGAGGAAAGAGTGGAAATCAATCTTTCACAAACTTCTCAGATCCTTAATACTTTTTACTTTGCAACGGAACTGTACAATAGGTTTCTATACAGCGTATGGGTCTTACTAAATATTGAAAGTTTGCAAACATGTGCAGCATTATTATTTAATCAATATCTTGCATTTTACATAATAAATCCTCTATCTTATTGTGGGCGTGTTCTCACAATAAATTATAAAATGCTCAATACTTTGAACAAATTTTATTTCTGTCTAAAAGTTGATGATCATAATAATGATAATGTTAATATTTCCGTACGATTTCATTTTTTCTTGTACACAAAGATCCAGAAATATTGTCCACGTAGACAATGTTTCTGGACTATTGCTTTAACTTTGTGTACAATATGGGAGAAAATGAAATCGTACGGAAATATTAACTCATACATACACACGCCAAGTTAAGGTATACTAGGCTATAATTGTGGTACTCTAGAAAAAGAAGAAAATGTTATTGCCGAAAAATTTAACCTGTACTTGATTGAAAGTATAGACTCAATAATTAATTAGATCCATTGATATGCAAAATATTAACAAGATTTCTTCCCTAAGATGTGCGGGGATCACCAGCAAGTTATCCTGCCCCTCTGCCGATGGGTTAACTTTATATAGTACCCCATTAATTAACCGGAAGTTCTTCGCCCCCCTTAGAATAATAATAATAATGTTTATTTTCATGGACTTTTACAAAAAGTGTTGAAATATAGTCAATACAATTTTACTATACTAAACTCTACAATATTAGTATATTAGTTAGTTACTTATAAAATTATTATTATTAGCCGTTACTCGAGTCCGAGTATAAAAATGTTACAGTCGATAAATTGTGTACAATAAAAAACAAGTAAAAGGTGTAGTCCATTGTAATTCCCATTCATCTACGGTGCACACGACTATGGCTATAGAGGCCAATTCGGGAGAGCACATGTCGACTGCAGTCAGGACAAACATAGACCTGGTTAGGTCTTGGATTCGGCCTTCTTGCAGCAACATTTACTTGATAGCTGGCCACAACCCCTCGCCATTCGGTTCTATCCGCTGCAAGTTGTTCCCATTGCTCGTCTGCAATACCGCAGGATTTTAGATTTTCATGGAGAGTGTCTTTGAACCTCTTTCGTTGACCGCCACGCCTTCTTCTACCGCTTAGCAATTCACCATAAAGTGTACATTTAGGAAGGCGGTTATCATGCATACGATGAACGTGACCTGCCCATCTTAGGCGTGCTCTTGAAATAAGCACCTCAATTGGAAGGCTGTTTGCTCTCCTGAGTACTTCCACGTTTGATATGTGATGGAACCAACGGATTTTCATCATACTTCTGAGGTGTCTTTGCTGAAAACGTTCTAATTCTTTCACATGACGACGGTAAGTAACCCAGCTTTCACATCCATATAGCAGTGTTGGAATGATAACTGCTCTGTAGACAGCCATTTTTGTTGACAAAGCAAGGTCGTGGTTGTCAAATACTCTCTCTCTAAGTCCCCAGAGTGCTCTAGATGCAGCGTTAATTCTATTGCGAATCTCGCTGTCCATGTTTGCTTTGTCATTAACAACGTTGCCTAAGTAATTGAACTGATCCACCACTTCAAGAGAATTTCCGTTAAGTGTAATGTCTATTTGGTTCACTTGATGAGGAGTTGACATAATCTTAGTCTTTCCAATGTTGATTTTAAGTCCTAAGGAATCGTAGCTCTGGGCATACACATCTAAAAGTTCTTGAAGCTCTTCCGGCGTAGAGGCTAAAAGTGCACAGTCATCCGCATACTGGAGATCACAAATGAATCGTGTGCGTGTCTTCGTGAAAGCTCTGAAACGCCCTATGTTAAAAAGACCGCCATCAAAACGGTATCTGAGACCTATTCCTCTGACTGTCAGTTTGTTGTCAACAATAATTGTTAGAGCAGTGGTAAACAAATTAAAGAGTAGGGGTGCCAGGACACATCCCTGCCTAACTCCAGTGAGGGTTTGGAAAGGTTCGGTTGCCTCATTATTATACATAACCTGGGCGTTGTTGTTTGTATGTAGACTGCGACATACTTCCACAAATTTTCTGGGGATACCTAAGCGGAGCATAATTTTCCAGAGCACTTCCCTGTCCACCGAGTCAAACGCCTTGGTTAAATCAATGAAGGCCATGTGAATTTCTCCTTGATGTTCGAGTGCTTTTTCTTGAAGCTGTTTAAGTGTGAAGATTAGGTCCGATGTGCCTCGGTTTGGTCTAAAGCCACTCTGTGTTTCAGGAAGTAACTTTTCCATAACAGGTGTTAGCCTATTTGCCATCGCTTTAGTGAGTATCTTCCCTCCAACAGCCAGGAGAGCTATACCCCTGTAATTTCCACAGTTCGCAGCGCTCCCTTTGTTTTTGAAGAGGTTGATTAAAAGTGTATCACGAAACTCCTGCGGAGCTTGACCACTTTCCCACACGACATCAAACAGTTTTTTGAGGTAGGGTATGAGCTCTGACGACACAGCTTTAAAGATCTCAGCTGGGAGTGAGTCGGCGCCGGGAGATTTGTTATTTTTTAGCTGCCCAATGGCGGTTAAGATCTCTTCCGTTGTTAGTGGTTTATCTAAGTCTTCGAAGGTGTCATATTGAGGTATAAGATTTATAATATCGTGATCGGCTTGACTTTGCTGGTTAAGAATGTTAGAGTAGTGTTCTTTCCATCGGGCTCTTATTTCCTGGTCTTCTTTGAGGAGATTTCCATTTAAATCTTTAATAGGGCACATATTTTTCCGACTGGGGCCGTACACTGCTTTTACTCCTTGAAAAAAATTCCTGTAGTCGTGTGAATCGGCGTACCTTTGAATTTCTCTGGCCTTGCTTGCCCACCACTCGTTCTTTATTCTTCTGATTTCGCGTTGCGTTTCATACTTAGATTGGGTAAAAGCTTCTGCTTTTGATGAGTCGTTGGGGTGGTTGATAGCGTTTTGGAAGGCAATATGTTTGCGGTCAAGAAGTTCTTGTATAAAAGCTTCATTATCATTGAACCAGTCCTCCTGTTTTTTACTTGCTGCAATGCCAAGAATTTCCTCACTCGCACTTTTTAAACTGTCTTTAATTTGTGTCCAGGTAGCAGCGACATCTACAGAATTGGTTTCTTCTAGTGCACTCAAATTCTCTTGAACTTTTTGCTTTAGCTGTTCGACGGTTTGTTGGTCACGCAATTTACTAATACAGAGACGGAGTCTACGTTTTACTTGAGTTCTTCGGTGTTTGGGTCTCATAACAATTTTCATTTTAGAGACAACAGGACGATGATCGGTCCAACATTCGCTATCAATGCGCGCCTTTGTAATTTGGACGTCCTTGAGATGCTTCCTACGTACGATAACATAGTCCAGTAGATGCCAGTGACCTGATCTGGGGTGACGCCAGGTGCCTTTAAATTTATCCTTTTGTCGGAAAATGGTGTTTGTTATAACTAGATCATGTTCGGCGCATTTAGTTAGGAGTAGTTGACCGTTAGCGTTCATGTTGCCCAAACCGTTCTTGCCTATGATGCCTGGCCAGGTGTCTGCATCTCTCCCTACTCTAGCGTTAAAATCGCCAAGAATAACGAGTCGTTCCGTTTTAGGTATTCTACAGAGGGTTTCTTCCAGCTGTTGATAGAAGCTTTCCTTGGTTTCGTGACTTGCATCCAGAGTGGGAGCGTAGGCGCTTATTAGATTTACCGCGTTGCCATCTGATAGCTCATAGCGTAGCAGCATTAGACGCTCGGATAAGCCTTGTGGTACTTGTGTTAAGTTGGATACAAGTTGATTCCGAACGGCAAATCCTACTCCATGTTGTCTTCTTGAATTGGTGGGAAGACCTTTCCAATAGAAGGTGTAGTACTTTTCTGTGAGAGAGCCTTCCTCCAAAAATCGAGTTTCGCTGAGAGCTGCAACGTCAACATTGAGTCGGTGAAGTTCTCTATCTATTAGAGCAGTTCTTCTTTCAGGCCGATCGGTGCGAGTGCTGTCGTTCAAAGTACGAACATTCCAAGCGCCGTAGATGAAAGAATTCGTTTTGTTGGATTTAACTTGTCGGTGTTTTTTCGACATTCGATGAGGTGTCCCTGTGGGCACCCTCCCCCGGAGATCCGATCGGGAGGGTATTTTACCTCCGGATGATTTTGTCCCACTTGAACGCTCCATCATTTTTTAAAAGCCTTAATCGACTGAAAACGAAGCTGCATTTGAAGTTTTAGCTGGAGCAGGTATGCAACTGACCAGCTCGGTTGCGGAAGGCGAGTGGTGTGGTCCCATGGCACAGAAGGAGACTGCGACGATGGGGTAACTAAACGATTCCAAAAGCAACCTTTGTGTGCGGTGGGTTATTTTTACCGCACGCTTCGTGAGAAGGTGGATGTGCTCACGGCAAAAGGTAAGGGTTATTCCGCCCTTACTCGGTCGTTAGAGCCTCGTTAGTGAAAACAGGGTGCACCAAGTTCAAATTGAACTCATCGCGAAGGTGAGGTACTTATAAAATACGACATATGGAAAATATAAAAGTAAGTTATAAGTGAGATATAGTATAAACACACAAAGTAAAATTCAAGTATATCATAAAATATATTATTGAAACTCGGGGATAATAACGTTACTGCTACTCATATACTCATGGACAGAATAAAAACTGTTTTTGATTAAAATTTTTCTTACCATCTGTTTGAAAATTTTTAACTCCGTTGGGTCCACCAACCACGCGTACGCTCCCCCTGAGCGCAGGCCCCCCATCCGGTTAATGAAGAATCGGTAGCGATTTCCAGTTCGAAGGTGTCTCTTTTGATATCGTTATACGTTTAATCAATATTATTTTCCCACCATAAAAGTTCTAATTGAATATCCCTAGATATTGTCATTTTCGCGTTATAATTCATGTAGTTTTGTTTAAGTGCATAAAATTTTTTCCGCTCGAAAAGCTTTGTATATCGCCATCCATATTTTACGGCGGGGCACGTCGAAACCAATAAACCAATAAATTGTGCAAACTTTTTGATTTTGCAAGACTTTTTATACTGAAAAATTTTTATCCACTTTTTGATTTTATTGCGCTTTTCTAAAGGTAGCTCGATTTTTAAGGCACTAGTGTCAAAAATAAATCCGAGAAATTTACATTTTTTACTGGGAATTAGGACACTCTTTTCGTTGTTAATGATAAACCCCAGTCCTTCTAGCAAACGATTAGTGTTGTTAACACTCCTAGAACATTCTTCAGACGTCTCGCCGAATATCAAAAAGTCGTCTAAATAGTTCACACAAGTTACGCCTTTTTCCCTAAGAAACTGCATAACTGGTTTCAAAATCTTAGTAAATATATAAGGGGCGGACGCTAAGCCAAACGGCAAGCAAGTGAATTCATAAATCGTCCCATTAAAAGAGAATCTAAGATATTTTCTATGTTCTTCCGCTACCGACACTAAGCAATATGCATCCTTAAGGTCTATAGATGCTAAGTAGTTGTCTTTTTGGAAAAGCCTTAGCACGGTCCTTGTGTCTTCCATTTTAAAATGTGGAACAGCAAGGAAATTGTTTAAATATTTGAGATTTAGAATAAAACGCTTCTTGCCGTTTGGCTTATTTGCCAACAATATTTTTGACATAAACTGACCTTTTTCAGGTCGGCGTTTGACTATGGCTCCCTGATGGAGTAGAGTAGTTAAGGCTTTAGTCATATGAGTTAACTCATTTTTAGAAAAGTTTGATTCCTTCGGAGGTTTAAGTTGAACGGGTGTTCTGGTAAATGGTAGTTTATAGCCTTTAATCCATTTTAAGGTTACCAGGTTGGGAGTTCGTAACTTCCATTTTTTTAAGAACAAACTAAGCCTACCAGCAATGCGAGATTCACTTACCGAAATTATAGCCTCTTCCTGTATCGCTCTTTGCCCCTCGAGGACTGCCCCTGTAGTGGTCTCGGCTCCCTCCGCTGACGGACCGGGCGATGTCTGTTTAACTGTCCCTGTTGTCTTTGCTGTGTTTTAGGTTGGCCTCCCCCCCATTTGCTTTGAATTGTCGGTTTTTTAAAGGAGACTGGGGGTGTTATTTTCATCTCCTTTGCTGTGTTTTCTACCATTTTAGCGGTTTTAATTTTTTCCGATAGATCAGAACCAAAAAGTAGTTCTGTTGGAGGGGCTTTCTCCACTATGGACTAGACATACACACGCCAAGTTAAAGTATACTAGACTATAATTTTGGTACTCTAGAAAAAGAAGAAAATGCTATTGCCGAAAAATTTAACCTGTACTTGATTGAAAGTATAGACTCTATAATTAATTAGATCCATTGATATGCAAAATAATAACTATATTGAGGTAGATGCAGAAAACATAAGTACTTTTGAAAAATTTGATATAATAACTATGAGAGAATGAGACTAGAGACTCTGAATGTATGATTTGTGTCAAAATTGTCAAAGATGCATTTGAAGTAATAGGAGATCGTTTTCTTTCTTGGTCTAGTGAATACTTCGCTGACATGTAGTATCTTCCCTTCTGCAAGGAAAACTTCCTACGTTACTCCACTGCCAAGGGTTTCAAATTCGTCGAGATGCGAAAACCAATGTCAATAAATACAGTGTCAATGTTTAAGAGAATTGTGAGAGTGGCAGTTAAAGACCAACCAATATTTTTGTAATAATAATGAAGTAATCGTTCAAAATCAGTCTCGGTTTCACAAACATTATTCCTGTGTGTCTGCTATTATAAATGTATGTGATGAATGGTTTAAATGTTTGGAAAGTAATCAAGTGGTTTTAGACATATTTCTTGACTTAAAAAGGGCATTTAGAATAATAAGTAGGGAATTGTTAATATCCAGATTAGAGGGAATAGGACTGAGAAATAATGTTGTATTGGTTTAAGCGTTACCTAAGCAACAGATCCCAAAAATATAAAACTCAGTAACAACTGAGTTAGAGATAGAACATGGCGTTCTTCAGGGAACTATTCTTGGTCCTATCCTATTTACTCTTTATATAAATGATATTGTTAAGTGTGCAAGTAACTGTAAAATGTCCATGTTTGCATGAAACAATATTGTATATAAGTTAAGTAATAGGGTACTTGCATGGGGGAAAGTTTATAATGTCATTAAGTCAACTTTTACGTTATTTTTTTTGTCTTTTAATGAGATTAGATCCTTATTTTAGACAATCTTTTGATTTATGTATTTATCTCAATACCATGAAAATAATTCATTGGTTCATAAGAAAGTGAGAAAGAGTTTACGATGTTATTACGATTTTGTTTTCCCTTACATTTTGTACTTTTTTCAATAAATACACTTTGTTTCATATCTGAATTTGCCTTTCAAAAAATTATTGAAATGTTTAACGGCACTTTCCTCGGAAACGGTCAGAGTTATCAAGTTCTACCAAATGTACCTTTTATACGTGGAAATGACGCCCTCATCAGATTTCCTGGTCAGAAGTACCACAACGTTTCGTAAAAAAAAATAATTCATCATCAGATACAGGTCCTGCGGCGCCCTCTATGATCTAACGTGATGTAATACATAAATTATTGTTTCTTAGAACAAAAAAAGTTCCTCTAGCAAATTTGGCGAAGATCAGTCAAGAGGCTGTTGAATTATTGCAAAAAATATTTTGACCCTGTATCTTTTTCCACAGCAACATTTTACTAAAGCATATTTGGTTATATCGTCATATTTTGGCTCAAAGAATCTACCTTTGAACTATGGTCTATTATTAATGCTCCACCCTGTATATCCACGACGATTATCCCAGAATGTTCCTGCCTATCATTCGAGATCCTTCCAGTCCTTCTAGTATATTCTCTGAGGCAGTGGCGTAGGCATGCACATAAAAATTCTAAGTATTTAAAGACGCCACACTTGTCCTAAATCATAATTGGCAGACAAATTCGATGTTATGTCTCATTATTAAAACCTGAAATAATAAATTCGTTAAGTAACCTAGGTAAAATTTTGGGCTAATAAAACAGTAAATGTTATAGTTTAATCGTATTTTACTATACAACCAACCCTATCTTAATATTTATTACCGGAATGTGCGTGATCTTAGCAGAAGTTGCAGTTACAGCTGTCTTATCCTGTGTATATTTATCATAGGAATTATATTTACAAAACTTCAAAGCTATTTTTATTACCTTATAAGAGTGAGGTATTTTGTATCTTAATTATTGTTTAAAGTTTCGAAATTATAAAATCTATTAATTTTATTCATAACAGTTTGGCGTTTGTTTCGATGCTGTGGAGGAGATTCTTAAGACAGTTATATTAGCAGTGACTGTGCTATATAATCTTCGTATTTTAGGTACGTTTCCCTTCAGGTACCCTAAAACGTCTCTGTAAGGGTTTGCTGTTCACGTTAATAGGATCTAAAAGACAACAACGGGTTTTGTTTGTCTCTGCTTGCCACAAACCTAGCGGCTCGTATTTAAAAGCGGCGAATTCGAGGCCAAACTAGCAGTCGCTCGGCCTCAAATTGATTCATTTTCATAAATTCTCACCCTCTATTGAAATATATGATTGTGGGGGAGATGAGAAATTTAATGAGAACTTTATATTTGCAATTTCAAGTTCCCGGTATGCAAATTTAACTTGTGCTATTTTCCTCCGGAGCCATACAGCCAGAGATAATATTCTCACAGAATATCCTCGTCATAAATTGCTGTAATTATATGGGAAAAGTTTAATTTCAATTTATCTAACACAGATTAATTTTTAGTACTTAATAATAACTTTTTATGGAGAAACTAGGACCCAGAGAGCACTTAGCATTCGAATAGAATTCTTAATAATGTATCTATTGCTTTTGTAATATAAGAACCTTGTCGCTATGTGAGTATACCGTAAGACTTTCGAGAATTTACGAATCGATGTTTAGTTTTTAAAGCATTTTGAGACATTCGTCTAGAGTGCTTGCTTGCTTTGGAATACCAAAATTTGTTATACGGCAGGTAAAGTCCATGGGAAAAAATGTAATTTTTAGTTGTTTTTTTTTTGCTTTTAACTTATGGGAAGCTAAGCTCACACACCACAAACTGTTGATAGCATAAAAAAATAGCAGAATTATTTAATGTGGTTTAACCCATCACAGACTCACAGACAATGACAGTTCTCTAACATGAACACTATAGAAATAAACATCAGAAAATGGAAAAGGTATGAGACACTTTTCTCGCCCAAGGGCCTTTCAGGGCATTTTTTCCACAGAAAGGTAGACCACGAATGGAAGGAGCAGAAGTAAAAATATTTCAGGGATTCAGGGACAGAAACAGAGGTGGAACAAAGTTAAACCTATCTGCAAGTGCCTTATGAGAAATTATTACAGTTCCTTAGTTCGGCTCAACATCTTAAATATTATAATTGTTTACGTTAATACTAAATGAGCTGCATACATTAAATAATGTATTTAATAAATAACGCGTGATCTTACTTTCTCGCATAAAATTGGTCGGCTAGAAAAAATCACCACGCTGTGGCCTGGAAGACCAATGAGATAAAAAAGTTAAAGGTTCAACCTTTAATTTGGTGTAAAGCTGATCCTTAAATCGATGGGTGAAAATTACCACCCTTTTCGGTTGGCCCGCGCTACCCACCAGGATATCACGCGGCAGACCATTTTTACTTCATTGCTCTACTTAAGTACAAGTAGAAAAACAATTTTATTCTTTAAATACATCAAGTAGTCTCATTAAAAAAAACCTGTGCAATCCTACATAAAATCGTCTTCGGAATCATTTTTAACACCTTTCAATCAAAATTGACATTTATCGCAGCCTATTAAATGCTTTCGTGTAATTTTGATTAAGACGTTTTAAAATCATATTGTCATTGCCTATTTGTCCACGATACATGAACTAATATGTCAAGACGCGTTTATTTCGTAAAACTGCCGTTCCTTTGGACGGTGATGATAAACGATGTGTGTGCTTTGTACAATAAACACGTTATAACAAAACCGGGCCCTCATGTCGTTCATCTTGTTTAATTTGACTTGGGGTAATGTCATAATTTATTCCGCGTTTCTTTCAATATGCGTTCGTTATAAATGTGTTCCATGAGAAGTTGTAACTCTGCTCCTGTAGGTGAATAGGCAGGAATATTCGAGATGCGTCATTATTCTACAAAAAGTGTTTTCTTTTAATTTACCTTCTACGCACTTTGTTGATTCAAGTCCCTCTTTATCATCTCTTCAAATAAATGTTGCTGTAAACAATTTATTTGTGTTTGATTTATTCGCAAACTCCATTTATAAAATGTAAAGGTAATGATGAAAATGCCAGTCAATCTAATGGTATCATTCGAATTAATTACAACGGATATCAATTTAATCCTGACATGTAAACATGAATGCGAACATTACGATATCGATTCCATCAGCGAACGTTTATTTATTTGTCATATATATGTCAAATGTTTAGTAATAACTGGGCGTAATTTTGCCCATTTGCACACCACGTGACCTGGGGCAGTGAAGACAACAGTGCAAGAGGTAAGTTGCTTTATGATTATATTGCCGGTAACAACTTTAGTGAAAGTAATAGAGGCTGTACACCGACATTTATTAGCTCTAGGAATCAAACTATCTTAGATGTAACATTAACTGGCGAGCATCCAGCAGAATCCAGAATTGGCATGTGTCTGACTGTGTAACACTATTAGACCACCAATGGATAAACTTTGAAGTTAATATTACTAAGGCACCAAAAAAAAACCATTCCGAGATCCCCGGAGAACTAACAAAGAGAAATATCAGATGTCAACTCAGTGAGAACTTGGAAGGACTTAACAAGAAGGTGCCCAGAAGGAGGTAGAGCAATATGTTAAAATCTTACAAACAGCCACGAGACAAGTTTTTGAAATATCCTGCCTCTTGAGATCTTCGCAACAGTCCAACGAGGCCACCAAGTGGTGGTGCCAGAGGCTGACTGACCTCGAGAAGAAGACTAGGACTTCGTTCAACAAAGCAAAACTGTCAAGACAGGAATCCGATTGGGAATCATACAAAACCAATCTGAAAGAGTTTATGAAACTAATCAGACAAAGATAAAGAAATGCTTGGAGAACCTACTGTGGGGAAATCGAAGACTACTCACAAACTGCTAGATTATGTAAAATCCTCACCAAAGACAAAGATCATGACCTCCGCCAATTAGAAAAGAGTGATGGTACAAGAACCACCGTGAACGCCTAGAGTTACTCATGGAGACTCACTTCTCTGGATCGGTGATAACAGAACAAAAAAAATGGCCAAACGATGTCGACATCCAACCCTCGGATTTAGATTGGCAAATGGCCAACCAAATGTGATGTGAGGATAGAATAAGATGGGCAATACAGAGCTTCTCCCCTTTTAAATCGCCAGGCATTGACGGTATCTATCCCGCCCTACTGCAATGAGGACTGGATGAATTAGTGTTGCACCTGGTTGGAGTATTTAGGGTGTGCTTGGCACACCGTTATATTTAAGAGATATGGAGAGAGTGAAAGTTGAGTTCATCTCAAAAGCAGGGCGGATGGACTATACCACCTCCAAAGCGTATAGACCTATCAGCTTAACCTCGTTCCTGCTGAAAACGATAGAGAAGCTATGTGAACGATACATAAGGGATGTTGTAGCAAAAGGCAACCCTCTACATCCTAACTAGTACGCATACACCCACCGATACCGCCCTTTCCGTGCAACCGCGAGTCGGATTGATAGATCCTTGGACAATAGAGAGTTCATCCTACGTGTCTTCATAGATATAGAAGGTACGTTTGACAAAACCACCCTTCCAAAACTTACAACAGCCCTAGTGGAGAGGAACGTCCCTACGATTTTGGGAAGCTGGATAGCCAACATGATCTTGAAGAGAGCTGTACAAATTAGTGTGGGAGATACTTCTGTATCAGGAACGGTTGCTAAAGACTGTCCGTAGAGAGGTGTAATATCACCACTGCTATGGAACCTCGTTCTTGATAACCTCTTGTGCCACCTGAATTCGGAAGGATTCCACACAATAACCTACGCAGACGATTTAACAATAATGCTTAGCGGAAAATTCGAAGGAGCCCTTTGTGAAAGGATGTAGGGGGCCATAAGGACAATTGAAAAATGATGCAGAGAACACTCCCTTCCCTGTCTGATAATCCCAGGAAAACGGAGATGGTTTTCACAAGGAAAATGAAACTAGGAGCACTGATGGCACCTGCTCTCCTGGATACAACACTAAGTTTCGCATCAGAACTGAAATATCTGTGATATCAAATTAACATGAAATCTTCACTTAGATAGGAGACTAAGGAAGACTTACATTTCTTATAAGCAGTGTCGCAGCACCTTGAGGAAAACATGGGGAATGAAACCCAAAATGGTCATGTGGATATACACTGCCGTCATAAGACCACTGATAACCTATGGAGCTGTGGTCTGGTGACCTAAGAGCAAACAGAATACAGTTAAAGTCAAGGTCAGCCAAGTGCAGAGAGTTGCTTACCTAAGCATAACGGGAGCTATGCGAACAACGCGAACGAGAACTATGGAGATGATGCACACAGTCTGCCACCACTAGATATATATCTAGGAGAAGTGGTTCTGACAACGATGGTACACCTCAAATCCGTTGGCATACAACACCAAATGTAGGCTGTAGAGAGGTCGGAAGTCTTCTGTGGAATGAGGCTGTGAAGAAGGCTTCTCTTCTACATGCATGCACAGATGGTGTTCCTCCCCGGTTTGTCTTCGACAGACCCTACATAATAGAGACGAATAGTGAAAACGAGGACAACATCCCAACAAGAGTACAGTAATGGACTACCTGACATTGTGCAGAAGGAACCTACGTTTTATAACCGGAATCCAGACTGGACACTGTCCGTTAAGGAAACATTACACAATGAAACACCTCTCTGTAGAGGTTGTGAATAAGAAGATGAGACGGTCCAACATGTACTCTGACTGTTCTGCCGTCTCATTAATCAGAGAATCCATTTTGGAAGAACGTTGGTTTACTTTCACCGACGTAAGAGAGATGCCCCTAGGCAGCATCACCACCTACTTCGCAAGATTAGGTTGGTTTGAGGCCTAGCCGAGGGTCTGCCTATAGGGAAAAAATACAAGGAGCCCAATGGGGCCTGTGTGCCGTGGTTCAATTTTTTTTCTTTGATCATCCTCCCATCCAATTCCAAGTTCCAATTACAGTAGGAGTAGTGAAATGGACGGTAGATGAGATGCGTCAGTTAGATAGAGGTACCCGCAAGATGATGAATATCCATAGGAGCATTCATCCAAGATCGTGCGTTCCTCGTGTGTACCTCCCACGTCACCGGGGTTGTCGAGAATTCTTGAGTTTGGAGTGCATGCATGGTCGAGTAGCACTGAGTATAACATGTAACAACCTTAGGAGCTCATGCCCTCCCCTGCAATTAGTGAGAAATCATGAAAATCCAGTAGCGGGGGCAGGATTATTCAAGACAGCAAGAGAGTCGCAGATAAATTTGGTCTCGTATTCGACGTCAGGTAAATTCCAGTTCCATTTAGTATGAATAATTTGCTCGAAAAATCTAGGTAAAATATTTAATATTTGTTGAAAAATTTACATCCATTAAAGAAACAGTTTTTTGATACAGCGCTATTTAGTGTTTATGTGGTACAAGGAGATTTTTCTTTCTGACGTAGATACTATACCAAAATGCCTTGCCGCTAAACGATTCTAAATTACTCTTCATTAAATTTTTTGTATAATTCTTTATGCAGATATGGTATTGCTATAGATAAGCTCGCTAAGAAATAACCGTGATTTTAATTAAAATGTTAGTATTATTGTGCAGTTAAACTATCACTTATATTACGAATATAATAAGAATTAATTGAACAGTAGCCTCGAAATTACCCCAGAACTAGTACACATTACCATAGTTTTAACTGCAGTACATAACAGATCCTCCTCAACTTGGTCGTATCATAATATAAATTTAATAGACACATCAAATCTCTAGAAACAACCGTTATGATAATACAGTTGAATATGCACATAACCGTCGTGATTTTATCTGGACCATTTGTATATTCATGATTCTATTACTATTTTATTTTATCAGTAAAAGCATAGACTTAAAAGCATGTTACACCACACAAATTGTTGATTTGGTAGTTAAAAAACATACAGGGCGATTAAGCTAACACTCTTCCAACAGATTAATGGGAAGCTAAAAGCAACAATTAATTCCTGTATATTATAATTATACCAGTTGTATTTTATACTAGCGTTAATTCAGGACATTGCAAAGTGAATTTTCTCAATTTTTTCACTCTTATGTTATTATATTTTTGAATTGACATGTTAATTCTCCAAAATTTTTGTGAATATAATATCCTATACCTAAAATCGATATTTCCAGAGATATTTTTACGTTTTCATTGAAAACCGTTAAATTTTAATACTTTTCATTTCGAACTGATCTAGTAGCCATGATTTTGACATAAAGTGAGAATAATTTAAAGTTATCTTGTTGACGTTTAATTATTAACAATTGTGACACAGTATTTAAACTTATTTTAAGTTATAAATTAGTTTAAAATTGGCACTTTCCAATAATGAATTTTTTGAGAGAAGAAATGGTCGATATAGTTTACGTTCTGGGTGCGAGTGATAAAAATTGTTTGCTATAAGCTCGAATTCATAAGGAGCGATAACCGGAAAGAAGCCAGTCCTCTAAAAAATCATTTGAGAGGTTGATGGAACGATTTAACAATGCGGGGAAAGTGGAATATGAGAAAGAGGAACGAACAAAAAATGTGGTAAATGAAGAAAACGAAACAGTCATACTTTTGAGCGTGATTGAATATCCTTATCGTTAAACATAATATTTTTAGTCGCAAACTCCTCTATAAATCCTTATTTTACTATAAGGAAAGTAACCAGACTGCAACCAAAGTTACCAATCTGGCGCGTTAAGTGTAATAATTGCATATTACCATCAAAACGCTAATGCTTTCGATTGCAACAAAGGGGAGCTCCTTTAAGTAGGATCAGTCTTTCGGCTGGTGTTTGTTGCAGTCGAAAGCATTAGCGTTTTGATGGTAATATGCAATTATTACACTTAACGCGCCAGATTTGTAACTTTGGTTGCAGTCTGGTTACTTTCCTTATAGTAAAATAAGGATTTATAGAGGAGTTTGCGACTAAAAATATTATGTTTAATATGCCGGCCTCTAAAAGCACATTTGAACTATCCTCATCGTTGTATAAGAGAATTGGCAAGAGAAGACGATATAAGCCGATCTTCAGTCCATCGAATTCTACAAAAAAAAAAAAAAAATTCATCCCTACCACGTCCAACTAATGCAGGAATTGATTGATAGGGATTATGGAAACCGAATACAATTTTATCAATGGACAAAACAAAAATAGGACAACAAAGAATTTTCTTCCCTTTTTTAGTTCTAAGGCTTTTGCGGAGCTGATGATGATCCATAGTACAGAATGCTTGACGTTTGAACCGTCTTGTCGTGGTCTTCTTCTAAAGCGAAGTGAGCTCTGTTAGCCTGAGCTCCTCTATTTATATGTATCGTCAGGAGGCTGGCTTGGTTCCGGTGATGTCACATAGTCAGTGGACCGGAACATTGATTTCCATGTCAATGGTAGCTGTAGTCCGGCGTCACGGTTGAAATTAGTTGGATTTTTGTGTATTTTTATGGCTTCTCTGTACCTTCTGGGCCAGTAGTGTCTCGTGCTCGCCAATCTTTTGGTCTTGTCAAATTTTATCCAGTGGCGGGTTCCCTTAGAATGTTCCGCAACTGCAGACTTGGTTACCTTTTGCTTCTTTGTGTGAAACATATTAATACCAGGCTTAAAGAACATATCAGGCACACAAAGAAGGAAAACATCACTAAGTCTGCAGTTGCACACCGTGTTGGTTTTTCAATTATATTTTGGAAATGTGATGTTCTACGACAAAAATAGTGGTATTGAAAAATATTCAGAATTAAATTTTCTATAAAACATGTCCTATAGGTCGTTTGCAGATTATTAAGGGTGTTGACGTTAATCCACGGCAAACTTAGGGGTAGGTAACAAAAACGCTTTTGGATGGAAACACAATATTTATCCAGTCTTGTAATATTCTGTTTTGTAGTATTCGATTTCAACAACTTTTATAAATTATATAGAATTTAATTAAAAAAAGAACCAAAAATAGTCATAGCGATTTTTAAACCAAACTCGTTTCCACATCACACCCAGGAGATAGAGTTTGTCGGTGCGTTTTTTTTATGTGGTTTCCCCGTGAGGCTTAAATCCGCTAAAGGCTTTATTATTGCTCAAATTCAATTTCGTCGGGCCGTTCCGCATTAAAGCATGCTTGTCCGTGACAGTTCATACACATAGCCGAACATTTTAAACCAACCTTTAAACATTCGCATCGCTTTCCGCAGCCCTCTTTGCAGGCACACGAAATTAGCTCTAAAATTGATAAGGGAGCTGCTGCTTCAGTAGTCAAAACAGATATTAAAATATCACCTGATTTCTTTCATCCCCATTCTTCTGGCTCTAAAACATTTCCATGCCAAGCCTGAATTTGGTGGTAAACCCACAACGAATGTTGTTGCAAAGCTGCGAACGTTGGGGGTAGCCTTGCCAAAGTAACCGTTTAACTAGAATTGCCAACCGAAGTGTGTTAAACAGAACATACCTCTGATGATTTATTGACGTTTAATTTTTTTGTGCTTTATATAGTGCAAGAGCAAATATTTCCCCAACCTCAGTAATATCCTGTTTTGTAGCATTTGGTTTGTTAAAGGTTTTAACAACTTTGTTTTCGAATTTAATAAATTTATAGTTTGGAGTTTGCCTTTTCCAAATAAAGCAGACGTTGTGTCACTACCACTGAATGCATGAGCAAAAAGATCTGTTTTTCTTAGGTTCTTAAGGACATTTGACAACTGTAAAACTTTAGATTTAATAACATAAAAAGTAATAGAAATATCGATACGTAACACAGAACCTTTTCTGTAGAGAATTTTGTGAGAAATCTTTTTCTATACTTATGTTTTTTCCCTAAGATAAAACGTTTAAAAGATATTGTAAAAGAACCAGTGCGGTGTCCCTAAAGGGGGTGAGATAGGGATGAAGCTTACCCCTTAGAGGTGGGAACTTTTTGATACGTATTCTTACAAACATAAGCTAACTATTATAGACATTTCAGCTTATTATAATTTTTTTCTTCTATTCCACATAAATTTGCCTAATTCCCGTGTACTAAAGACACTTATAGATATATTGGAATATTATAATTCCTATTTTTACATTTTCATAAAAGTTTCTTCTGCTGAAAAATTGCTTATTTAGTGATGATTATCAATTTTATTTTCGATTTGGATTGTTTCTACACTACCGGGAGATGGCGCTAGTTATGCTTTACTGCTGTGGAACCTAACAATGTCTACGATATGAGACCCAGGTTTATCGAAGGTATGCACACTTGCACTTCACTGACGAGATTCAAAAATAGGTCGAAACCGGTCTGCAGTTAGTGACATTCTGAGATGAAGGAGGCTTCGCATCTTCCTCGTAACATTCGAGCAATCCAAGTTATTCTATCTTAGTGCTAACTGTGTTAGACAAAATACGGCAAATTTCGTCATTTAGTCCAGCGCCTGTCGTGGGCATGTAGAATAGCTGTTTTGGTTTAATTGGTTTAGTCCTTATTATATATAAGGTACTTGAGATAGGTTGGAATATTATAATTACTATTTTTATATTTTTTAGAATATTGGCACAGTTTTTTAATTTAAATTCACTGATTTTGCAAACAGCTAAAATTATTAAGTGAAAATTCATATCACTACACCTGTCACAGCTCTACTTAGGTAGTCTTATATTTTTTTACCAATATATGTATTTAACAAAAAGTTATGGAAAAAAATAATAAATATTCCCTAATCAGATCTTTCACTTATCCATATGCCCATCTTAATAATAACATTTGAAAAGTTACTATCAATCCTCTTGCTTACTTTTTGATCATGCTATCGGTCGGCTAAATGTAAAATTCAGATTGATTAATTAAAAACGATTTACGGAATATTTTCCTTTGAGCGCGATAGCACGATGTGAAAAATTATGGCGAATTTATTTAACCCGTGTTCAAGCCATTTATTGGCATTATGCTTGTCAATCCTTTACGCATTTATATTGCGGATAAAATTTATGTAGTTAAGCGAACCCTCATAAATCATTCTTATTAAAATAATGCTCCCTTAAATTTAATTTTTAATATTGCTGGAAATTTGCGATTCTCACTTGGATAGCGTAATAAATGAATATAAAATTAATTTTTAAAAACAACGAAAAGCCACATATATATTGTTATATTTCTTTTTCGTATGTCTGAATATTTGGTTTAGTCATTGTCTCGCTGGGAAGCTCTCTGTTTTGGAAGAATACATTTTTCTCCTCGTGGCTTCCTGTTTTCCTCTCAATGCTTCTATTTTAGTCTTTCGTTTTTGTTCCACGGCCATTGTTGTTTATTTGTGGCCTTAACATGTTTTGCTGGTCATGTTTCTTATTTATTTCCTTATTTCATTGCTCCATATACCGGATGCCAGACAGTGGGGGCTCACCCCTATAACTTTTTTATTTTTGAACATAACAAAATGAAACTAGGAGGCTTGGAGCAATTAAAAAAAACTGCATTTTTTTAACATATGAAGTAATTTGGCACCACTTCTGGTTCGCCGGAAATGACCCTAACATTTGACCTTCAAATGGAACAACCTGTATATTATTAAATTTTTAGATTCAAAATGAATTTTTGAACATGCTTTATGATTTTTATAAACTTCTGACAAGTTGTTATTTTTTTATGGCAACTATCAATTTTTATCTAGACTACTATGAAATAAAAAAATACGTACGTCATTTTAGTTTCTACGGAAAAAATATGTATACATAGTTACTGACGTTTTCCAGCAATATAAGGTTTTTTGAATTTTGCATATTCTCCATCAAGAAAATTTAATTTGAAAATTTTGAAATGTATTTCAAATGTATCCTAAACTATTTTATCCACCAAATATCTGTCAAATCTGACTTTTGTAATTAATTTTGTGTCATAACATTCAATTTAAATGTATCGCTTTTTCTAATAGAAATATTTAGTATCAGCAGGACGGAGCTACACCACATTTTGCATCGGAAATGCTTATCTCAATCAAGTTTTTCCCAACAGGTGGATCGGTAGACGCGGTGAAATTGAGTGGCCTACCCGTTCTCCTGATTTGACCCCGCTTGTCTATTATTACGGGACTACTTAAAATCTAAAGTATACTTCAACAGACCAAATAACGTCGATGATTTAGAAGACAGAATTCAAGAAATTAATCAAATCACCCCGAAAATGATACAATATGTTTTAGAAGAATTCCAGTAACGCCGCCAATATTGTCAAGAAGCTACGGGCGTACAGTATGAACATTTAGTACAGTAAAAATGTACCAAAAAGTCCCATGACCTGGAAAAAATTGCACACTCGAATTTGCCATACTCAATGTTATCAGGACCACTTAGAAGGTCAAAAAACCAAAAAGGTGACCTCCCCCCTCTTTTGCTTCAGCTGCCATCTTGAAAAATTTTTTGATCATTTTATCTCGTCATCTATTGGTCGCACGAAAAAAGTTATTGAACAAAAAATGTTGTAAATAAAATTCTACATATTTTCAGAGTGCCGCGAATTTAATATTTCGAGCGGTAGAGGGCGCCGAAGTACCCAAGTAAATTGGATTCCATTGATTTCAGATCTCCAATTAAATTAAAAACTGTTAAAACTCGTTTTTAGTAACTTAAAAGTGATTTAAAATACATTGTTTTATATTATTAATGCTACAATTGAAAACATCAAGGTTCGCCTGATAGCTTAGGTAATTTGAACACATATTGTGAATAGAAGAAGATTTTAGTACATTTGTTCTTGGAGTATCCAAGCGAGTTTGAAAAAATGGAATATTAAATTGAATGGAGCTAAGAATATACGGGCAGTCTATGTTAAAAGTTTAAATGGCACAGTACAGAAAAGTAGACCCTACGCGTTGCTAAGTCATTTGAATTAAATCTGGTTAGCAAGTCAGATTGTGGTGTGACCCTGGGAGGATAAAATCTATCAGCTTTGTAAGAAAGATGTTTAACGTGTCTTCTCTGAACCCGTTCCCAATTAAGGATACGATTATTGTATTTTGGATTCCAAATAATATTACCGTATTCCAACTTTGGCCGTACAAAAGCATTAAATAGAAGAGAAAGTGTGGAAATATCTTTAAAGTGCCTTGAGTTACGCGAGATAAAGCCTAGATTTCTGTAGGCATTAGCAGTTATGTAATCAATATGGGGAGCAAAAGTTAATTTTGAGTCAGAGATGACTCCAAGATCCTTGAACTGAGTGCATCTTGTAACCATTTCATTGCCTATTGAGTTAGGAAAAGTTTATTAACTTTTCCTAACTTAATAGAGTTATTTCTCCTCGTAAAAGTAATCACATTACATTTGTATATATTTAAAGGTAGCCTATTGATTTGACACCACGAATTTACTTTTGAGAGGTGATGTTGTAATCGACGGCAGTCTTCTTCGGAATTAATAGATGCAAATCAGCATATAGAAGGATATTACTTTTCAAATCTAGGCAAATATCATTGATGAAAATTATAAAAAACAGTGAGCTGAGAACAGAGCCCTGCGGAACTCCTGACGTCGCTAGTACTTCGATAGATGAGAATTCATGATACTTGACGTTTAGTGTCCTGTTACAAAGTTATGACTCGAAGAAACTTAGAAAATCAAGACTTAAGCCAAAGACCGACAACTTTCGCAATAGGAGCTTATGATCCAGTCTGTCAAATACTTTAGACAGGTCTGTGTAAGTTATATCCATTTGACTACCTTGATCCAGCGTATTTGCGATGAAATTTTAATTAAGTTGTTAATTTCTTCTTGAATTTCTGCATTCTGACCTGAAGATTGTGGTTATGATTAAAATTGACTTTGTCTTTTAAAAACCCCCATAAAAAGTTATCTAATGGCGTCAAATCAGGGCTATTTGGTGGCATTCCAATGGTCTCAGCACTGCCTATCCAAATGGAAATTGATAATTTAAATGTTGTCTAACTTCTAAAACGCTATGTGGAGTCACCCGTCCTGATGCCAAATCATTATACGATCCATAGGGAATTCTTGAATTAGACGGTCTACCTCCGCACCAAACGTGAATTGATTTTCTACTCGATTTTTTTATATGCTTGACCTTTCTCTGTCTTTGGTTTTTATTCTCTCATGAACGTCTGTTTCTTCTATTAAAATCTCCGCGTCGTGGAAAAACTTGACTCATCTGTCCACATAATTTCTTTAAAAAAATCAGGATTTTCATCTAATTCATGGAGCATGATCTAACAAAACTCCAATCTTCTATGTTTTTGGACTACATTCAGTTCCTGGACGGGTAATATTTTGTAAGGCCTATATTGATGCTTTTTCAAAGTTCTTTGAATGTTGGTATAACATTTTTCCACTTCACGATAAGCATTTAATAAACTATTAATCGAATTTTCTAAAACAAATATTAAAAGAAGGTATCGATCTGTTTTTATAATAAATTATTTTTTTTACCTTCAAAATGTAACAATAGGTATATCTAGATCTTCTTGCTCGTTTGCTGTAACGTTACGTCGTTTTCTTGAAAAACTATGGGTCCTATTTACATGACGATAAACATTTAAAAACTTGTTTACACTAGGAATCGCTCGATTCGGATACAACGTCATATTATATTCTCTTTTTGCGGCACACTTATTTTTTTTATTTTTCATATAATGGGAAAACATTTCGACTTTTTCAGCCTCAATATAACCCATTTTGATTAAATAAATGTTAATAATGACGGTTTGAAATGTCAAAATTGAATAAACAATAAAATAATTATTTTCGTGGCCTACCTTGTTATTTTTGTTTCACTTGTGTGTTGACACGCATGGCTCACTCTTTTTGCAATAAAGTAACTCATTTGTATTTTGAATGTCAAATATGTCAAGAAGTATTTAAGATAGACCTATACAATATTATATATTATTTACATATTATATTATATATGGTCTGGTCGACAGCCGAGTGGGTTAAACCGCGAGGTGGCAATCGCGATTAATCACACGGACACCGCACCACCGGGTTCGAATCCTGGCTCCGGCACTAGCACTGTCGGAGGAAATGGTTGTATGTCCGCGTTTTTTCAATGTGTAACCCCCTTCTGCACAAGCCCTGGCTTCTGGAATTGGGGGTTGTCTAATATCTGTCGTGTTTATTTATTATATATATATATATATATATATATATTCAAAAAAACCATATGTTTATTTCGTATCACGTGACCTTACATGATATCGTTTTTTAAATCACGTTTCAATAAAAATGTAGGTATAATTGAGATTAGCAATTCCCTGCACATAAAAAACGCAACAAAATTTTACGACCTCATTAAAATACCATCACTCTTTGCGCTGCCTCGACCGCAAATTGGCTCGCTTACCCTTACAGATTTTTAATGTGCGTCGGGTTGTTTGATGACAGGCATGCCGCATGGCCCGCGGCGATAATACTTATGTCATAAAGTTTTCCTTGCGTTTTTTGAGTGTCGGGAAGTGCTGACTTGAACTATAAGATCCTACAATTTTTATAGGGAACTTTTTTTCTATTTTCAATAATAACAGAAATAAAGAGGGGGTCACTATATAGTGAGTAACCCTGAACATATTTCCTGTATTATTTTTTGGACTCGCCAATAAAAATCTATCTATCTATTGTAATTTAAGAAATTAATTAAATTAAACTTCTAGCAATTATTGCTAGAAGTGAAGTGCTGTTTTAATATAATATTTTACTTAGTTAATTAGTTCCTCTGGTCCTGCACTACCCTAATTATCAATTTGGGAATTGTCCTCATTAGCGAGTTGACGACGGACGGTAGCGTTATAGACAAAAAGTAGGATGCCTTCATTAAATTGTCAAGGGCACCAGCTACTGTGCCGGACCTAATCAGTACAGTGACTGATGAACACGCTGGGGTTCACTTAAAACTATATATAATTTATATTATCATTACGCAAATAAAGTTAATGACGTTAGAAGTTAAATGTGGCGTCTCGCTAGATAGTGCATAGTAAGGTTGCGACAAGATTCAAATCGGAATAATGAAATGGGCAAGAGACCCGTGATAAACTGGTAAAAGATAAGACGCCGTATTAACCAACCTTATAATGCATTTTTTCCACTCGGTATAATTAATAGTCTTATTACCTTGTGCTTGGAATTTTTTGAATGTACATAGAGACAGTGTTTTAACAGGTGTTTTGAGTATGAGGTAGTTTACCGAAAAAAGAAAAAAGTTGATTAGTACGGGCGATGGTTTCAAATAAAAATTTGGCATTAGCATTTACTTGCTGAAATTTAAGACATTTTCCTGAAAAATAAAAATAGCATTGGCAGTATCAATCTATCAATGTCACAATTACATTTTTTCTATTCATATCTAGAGAATAGGCGTCAATACGTGGAACACCGTGGTTGGAACCTGAAGAAGATCGATTGACTTCCTGGCCATTTCTGGCGTTCCCTAGGGATACGTACTAGGTCCACTTATTTTTGTTGTTTTTATAAATGATATAGTAGTTGATCTCAATGTAGAGAGCCTCCTATATGCTGATGACTTGACTCTATTGTATAATAGAAACAAGAAAACAAGACTGCGAAAATTTTCAGAACAACTTGAATATGGTTAATGACTTGTGCCTGTCTAATCACTTACCTCTCAATATGTCTAAATTTAATACATTCACCTTTTCTAAAATGCGTACCACTATCAAGTACGATTATCATATAAACGGTCAAATATTGCAAAAGCCTGACACAGTAAAGGCTCTTGGAGTTATCTTTGATAAGTATCTGAGTTTCAAAAAACATATTAAGTTTCCACTAGACTAGTTTATTTTTCGATGACATTTATTTATAAAATAAATCACGACTTACTTCCAGCTTATCTCAACCGATTTATAACAATTAATAAAGAAATCCATAATTATCAAACAAGAAACAATGACAATTTCCACGTACAAAGAACTAATTTCAAGAAATCAATGAATTCACTGTTTCACAAAGGTTTAAAACCATTTAATGAGTTACCGATGAAGATAAAACAGCTCAGACGCTAACAATATTTAAAAGACAATTGTCACATTCTTTATTAAATAAGGTAAATCAAGCGCATAACATTTAATGTGTAGTAAATGTATCGTATTGAATTATATTTTCAACTTTTATAATCTTTGTTCCTCTTCATACTTTTTACTTCTTAAGATAATATGGGTATATTAGAACTTATGTACTTACTTTAATATACTATGTAGACACTATAATTTGTATTACACTCGTACAATGTGTGTATATGTGTGTGTAACTATATTTTATTATGTAATTTGATATTATTACGTAATGTGTATATTAGGCCTGACCTATTTAATAAATTTCATTTCATTTCATTAATTTCACTATTACCTTAGCGGTAAAAAAGCTTAGGCTTTGTAATAAGAAACTGCAAAGGGTTCAGCAATACTGACATTATGAAACTTTTGTACTACTTACTCATTTGTACGATCAAAATTGGAATACGGTCCCCAGGATATGCTAGCTATGTAAACAATTAAAGAAAGTGAGTTAGTGCCTTATGCCTAAAAAAGAAACAACAATGAAGCTACGCTACGCTGATGAGGGGCAATAACTCCGAAACACATGTCCGTAGCTGCATTGTTGTTTCTTTTTGAGGAATAAGGCACTAACTCACTTTCTTTAATTGTTTGACCTCATAAGCCCTCCATCTTTTATTTTGTATTTGCCAGGTGGAAATAGAGCAGCACACATAGGGCTCCTCGTACTGAGTGCTCTCATTTGTGATACAAAATGTGGCACATGAGGTATGAATGTGCAAATGAAGTACTGTAGTTTCCTACTTTTAATAATTTTGCTCACCTAAGATATGTTCGCTACGCTGATGAGGAGCAATAACTCCGAAATACGTCTCCGTAGCTGCATTGTTGTTTCTTTTTGGGGAATAAGGCACTAACTCACTTTCTTTAATTACTTGACCTCATAAGCCCTATATCTTTTATATAAATAATGTTGAGAATGTCCACTGCCGTTTGTTAAGTATTTATGTTTTATAGAAAATGGTATCTATCCAATAACTGGGTATTCGCAAGATGTTATGTTGGAAAGATTTTGCATATCAAGTATGGAAAATAGTACACTCGATAATTTTTCTCCATAAAATTATGTTTAACGTGTTTCTTCTTTTGAGGCAACTGAATTTTCATACACCTTGTATAATAAGCCGGAACTCTGAAACATTTTATCTTCCTACTCCTCGAACTAATGTATTAAAGTATTCTCGCTTATATTTTATGCGTAATAACTATAATCTACTGCAAGATAGACTTGTCATATTCAACTGTAGCATTTATAATAATTATATATAATACAGCGTTTGCTTTTGTATTCTACCATAGCTCTATTGTAGTTCTATTCTATTATAATATTTTTAATAATTTTAATGTTTTTTAATGTGTTTTTAATTATAATGTTTTATTTTAAATGTGTAAAAAATTATTGAATATTATTACGTGGAATTATCCTATATTTAAAAAAATAACGCATTATCAAAGTATCACCATGGCTTCTTGTCATGTAAATCTATTGCAAATGTGCCCGTTTTAGCACGTGGTGTCAACGCTTGGATTTTTAGTACCGAACAAATCGTCTATATGAAGTTAATTGACAAATAAATCACCAATATAAATATGGCCAATGGATGTGTTTCTTAATTAAAATTTACTTAATATAAATTCTGATTCAATTGGAAATTTTTGACTGTTATTTTGAATCCACCATCTTGGAATCTTCTAGGATTCGTCCGATTTCGTTGAAATTGTCAACGTTCATGTATTTTAAGATGCCGAAGAGGAATTTGCATTCAACTCAAAATTTCCATCTACCATTTTGACTCAACTCGATGTCAGTGATATGCAGCTCACAGCGGCACTAATAGACATTGTTGTTGTAGATTTAAGTAAATAAATAAATCTTTATTTACCATAAAAACAGTATATAGGTAAATAGGTACCATTTCACCTAGGTGCTGCTCTTCCAATGGTCCTAACACAAAAAAAGAAGTTAATTTACTTAATCCTAAACCTAATAAAATTAGGAAAACTTTGCAACGATGTAACTCAATCACTGGCACTGTTGGAGGATATGGTTGTATGTCCACGTTCTCCAATGTATAACCCACTTCCGATCAAGCCTCTGGCTTCTGGAATTGGGGGTTGTCTAATTTCTGTGGTGTTTATTATTATACAGAGCACAATCTGCGTTTTCGTTCCGCCGAGATCCTCACGATCAGTTTCGAATCTTTTGGAGGGGATATACTGAGTACAAATGTGATAACTATAACACGAGATCGCAAGCGTTCGGATCGCGCCCTGTGGGGAAGAGGCCTAACACAGGAAAATCTCGCGACAAGCTTTTATATAAAAAAAATATATATAATGTAACAAAATGATGGGTTTGATTTACTTCAAAGTTTATTTTTTACTATTTGGAGCATTTAAATAAAAGCTTTTTTTAAAATATTTTTTCTATAATTTTATTTTTTACTTTTTAGTCTTTTGATTTGCTGTAATCCCCAGATATCGATTTTAAGACGAATCGGATCATAAACGATAAAGTCGTCAGCTATCTTGAAGCCGCCATCCTGAACTAAATTTTTTACTAGAAATTCGTAATCAGCGAACCCGAAAACCCCCAGATATCGATTTTGATCGATTTGAACCATAAATGACAAAAGTCGTCCGCCATATTGGCGCCGCCATTTTTAATTTCTAAATTTTTACCAAGAATTCATAATTGGCGATCTCGAAAACTCCCACATATCGATTTTGAGTCGAATCGGATCTTAAACGATAAAGTCGTCCGCCATCTTGAAGCCGCCATCTTGTTTTTTTCTTATATGAAAATGTTAAAGTGCATTGTCACCGGACTTATACACGTGCAAAATTTTCAAGCTCTTAATAGAACTAATCGAAATTTTGATTGCAAGATTTGACCTAAACAAACTAACTAAGAAACAAATATTGCAGGTTTAAAAATAGTTATTTAAGATACAAGTGTGTCTTACAATGTTTTATCTTCGATCGTTCCAATTATTGTAACAAATGGGCAATTTTTCATGAATATTTGTAAAACTGTATCAACTTTTTGTGAATGTCACGTTGACGGTTAGTATTATTCGAGCTGTGTTTGTAGTGTCCATTTTAATACGGTTTTCCAGAAAAAAAAATTATTGCTGAAATACTTAACCCACGTAAAAAAATAATTTATGGAATATTTATTATCTTATTAATTTTACTAATAGTAACAAAAAAAAACTTGAAGTTTTAAAAATATTGGGTTCATTTTAAACAGCCATAAATTGGCGCGTTGTGACGTCAACACCCTGAAATCCAATCACAGAGGTTGTCTCTGTTCAAGATTGTTTATTAATCTTAGTCTCTGTTAACATAAGATAACCTCTATTTATTGACAGCACTCAGCATTTTTCTACTTTAGGTAAATTATCAGCGGCACCTTTAACATATCTCTCTTCCACTTGATTCCATTTTGATTGTAGAATTAATAAAACATAAACCAGAGACTGATAAAATAATATTTTCACTCCAAACAATACAAACATAAAAGTCTCGTTTGTTTCTCGTTCTCTCTTTTTGCATTTTTGTCTTTAAATTCATTTTCTATCAAAATTTTATAACAAAATCAAAGTTTTCCGAAATCCAAAATTGTTTTAAAACCAAAGTTTAGGCCAGCCTATGCGCAGCCCGGCATTTGCACGTCTCACAGATGGTTCCTCGTCCAGATTGAGGTACCAGCGTCAGCAGCCAAATTAGAAACAGTGAAGTGCGCGAGCTACTAATAAAAGTGTAATTTTAAGTTTTGTTGAATCTGTTTTTTTAGATGTTTGTAAAGTTGATCACTTTTTTTATCTGCATTCTGCAGAAGGAGAGTAGGTATAAGGTTTAATTGTTTTAAAACCGAACCAGGGCCTAGTCCGTCCGGTCCTGCAATCCGCCACAGCGAATAACGCAGTGGTTGCACGGTCGGACCCGGGTTAGGCCTTGGGGAAGTAATTATTGTATAAATTACTGTTAAATAAAGAAGTTTTGAATTGAATTGAAATTGATGTGTAATGTCGGTGAAGGTTAAACCTAAACTACAGTACAAAATATTAACGTCCGACGCTTTCTCGAATAACTTGTGCGGCATTTATCTGAATTCTGATTGGCCAATATTTACACGTCCACTGCTTTAGACCAATCACAGTACAAGCATTACAAATTGAAATTCTGAGAAGTTTTAGAGGAAAGCTTTCTTTAACACACAGTTAGAATCTATTAGAAACTAATTATATCCATAATTTCATTGGTTTTCCGGGTAGATACGTAATTCTGGCGCGTAAAAATGCCAAAAAAGCAGTGAAATTATCACCAAGTTGTTTTAACGATAATTTCTTAGAAATAATTCTTATTAGAAAAGTAAATTGTTGTAAATTAATAAAATGTTTTATTATATCATTTTCACGACACTAATTGTTAAAATAAAATTAGTGGGAAAACCCTATTATGTTACTTCGTGGTCGTGATTGAAAATCTGTGATGATAGTAACTAAGGAAACGGTATTATAAATAAACTGGCGTAGTTTCGAAATTTTTTAGAAATTGTGCAATAAAAGCTTGCAATAAAATTTTTTATTGCTCAGTTTCTTATAAAAGGCCACTTTTTACACTGGAAATGATGTAAAAAACTGTTACTTTTTACACGATCGTAGATAAAAGCTTTTAATAATAAAAATGGACAACATTTTGCAAGAAGCCTACTAGGCTAACAGTTTTTAAGTTAACAACGAAAACAAATGACCCGTTTTCATTTGTTTATTGACAAGCCATGCCATTTCTTTCGTTAGTAAATAAGACAGTTATAAAGTTTGTTATATGTTATTTTCTTGTATCTCAGTTTATTAATTTTAATATACTTATAACATATACATAATAAATCTTTGAAACTACTACTTACTTTTAGCCTAAATCTATTTCAAATATTAATAATGATCAATGCCGTGAAGTAAATGCGACCATGAAGTAAAAGCAGCAAAAAAAATAAGATTGACAAATGAGTTCAAAGAGGGGACACTTTAGGAATGCTGTCAGATCCGATAAACGTCATTTTATGTGTCCGTTGCCTAAAAAAGCAATTATTACTATCCCAAAAAACATTAATCTGAAAGACAATAATCACCTTTCTTACATGGACTAGTATGTATTCTTTTCTGCTTTTTTCTAACCGCGAATTGGTAATTGGATATATTCTAGCTATTTTTTTCGTTGTATTTGTTGAAGTGATTAAATACTCTCCGAAAACTTTGATGCAAACGGGTAAATTGACCAGGGTAAATATTTCGCTCGGGTATAAAAGTGCAATCAAACTAAAATGTGAAAGGTACACAATATTGCAAAATTAACAAATTGAATATCCTAGTACGTCAATCTAAAATGAAAGCACTTATTATTAAATCTAATTCCAACGTGATTATTCGAAATTTTAGCTATTCAATGAACATTTATATCTCATAAATTGTGAAGTATATGTATATTTATATATAGTGTGCATAATAAACTCATATTCAAGCTTTAGATTTTCTTGAAATTTAATTTTCTGTTCAAATTAGTTTCCTCTTATTATAGGCCAGTCGTCATAGGGTCAAATCTGGGAGGTACCTTAGAAGGATTACGAACTTAATGAAACTTTGGGATGTTGTTTGTGAATGTCCAGTAGTGCTACACCCAATCTCCCAACAAAAAAACCCTGTGCAATTTTGGGGAGGGGCGATAATCCCCAAAATTTTTGCACTTTTTTGTTTTTTTTTTTCGAAATATTTCGAAAACGGTTGATTTTAGCGGACAATTTCCTGCAGTTTTCAGGGTAAAACTTATTTTTTGACCCCATAGATACCGAGATACAGGGTATCGAAAAAGTGCAAAATTTCTCAAAATTGTAAAAAACTGTTAAAAAATATTTATTTTCCATTTTTCAACATATTTAATGGACTTGTATTTCTTCCCCCCCCCCCCTCTTCCAACCACCACGACCTCCTCCTCCTTTGAGATGTTCATGCTATACAGTGCTCATGTAAGGTTTGAAAGAACATAAAATAACTCAGCTCGTCTTTCCACTAGTAGATGTTCATTAGGTTCAAAAAAGAATATTAAAACATAGTATTTTTATATGTAGTATACAGGGTGTCTCACCGGGAACTGAATCGATCGATATAGAGAAAAGTACGCATCAGAAAATTTTGAAAATTTAGACAATTACTAATGTCGGTGTGGCCAATCCGACTAAAATAATTACAAGCAGCTGGCACTTCCGCTTATACCTGAAGTCGATACCAACTTGCTTATTTCAAATGGAATACCCTATATATTTTAGGGTTTTCGAAACGAGCATAAAATTCTGAGTCGAAGATATTTAGCATATCCTATACCTAAACCTAGCCGTTTCAAAGATATTTGACGTTTTATAGAAAATTTGACAGGTGCAACGGTTTGCAAGAACCGTTATAACTTTCTTCGTGTAAAAGATCCTCATTTGCTTCTTGTCATGTAGAAATAACACAAGGAGAACTACGTTCTACAACTGAAATAAATTCAATAATATCATACCAAGTGTTCCGTTTTTCGCGTTACATTTTGTCAACTTCAAACCGCGAAAACTTGTTTAGGTCAAATGGAACACCCTGTATTTTTTTACGTCAAATTGTGTAAAATTGAATTCCCTTTTCTCTGATATCAGCATTGTGGGGGTTAAAGTTACAACTTTTTGAAATATTTGCGATTTTATTAGAAATTCATGAATTGTTGTAATCATTTCATCAAAATAGCCATGATTAGAAACAATCAGTCATTATTTTATGCCAAAAAATGCCAGCACGTTTAAATTACACCCACGAAGACTTTTAAAATTTGTTTATTATTTATGGAGAATGTGATAAAGTAATATCAAGAACTTGCAGCACATTTGCTACTCGATATCCACAAAAACGCAAAATAACACTAACACTGTAACATGCGTATTAATCGAATTGAAGATATGGCATGAATTAAAATAGCAGAGATAAGATCAATTTAAAATATGATTTCATTTTAATTTAATAATTCCTCAAAATTCTGCCCTCGAACCTCGACACATTTTTCGCACCTTCGGATTAGTTCCTCATGGGTAGTCTTCTAATTGAATCCTGTGATATGTTTTGAAATGCATTTCTTACTCTTTGCATACAATCTTCAATGGTTGTTAATGGGCTCTCATAAACTTTATTTTTAATGGTTCCCCAAATGAAATAATCTAGAACTGATAAATCGGGCGAGCCAGGAGGACATAAGAAAGGTCCATTATTGGCAATCCATTGATCATAAAAAGTTTCTTGTAAATAATTATTAATTAAATATGCGTTATGTGGAGGAGCACCGTCGTGCTGATAAAAAATGTTTCTATGTTCGGCGAGAGGTAAATTTTCTAAACAGTTATTATTCAAATTTTGTAAGATATTCAGATATCTTTCACCTAAAAAAAAAACAAAAATTTACCTATACATATTAGCAGAAGAGAAAATTTAATTTACCGTTTAAATTTTCGTGATAAAATTGTAATGCTACCACTCTATCGTTTCTTATGGCACAGTAAACATTGAACTGCCAACTTTCCTGAAAATTTCGCTCTCTGAACATATGAGAATTTGAGTCACTCCAATAGTGCGAATTGTGTCTATTAAAAAGTCCATTTTTAGTAAATTGTGCTTCATCTGTCCATATAATATTTCCCATATAAAAATCGTGACCCTCAGACCTTATTAGAATAAACTCACAAAAATTCTGTCTTCTTAGGAAATCTGTTTCTTTTAATCCTTAAACCATATGGAATTAAATCGGGTGAAACCTATGTTTTAATAAGATTCTGTGAATTGAATCCTTGCATAGTCCCGATTCCAGAGCAACTTGTCTTAATGACATCCTTGGAAATGCATGAAAATATCCCAGAATGACTATTTCAATGTTTTCGTCATCAACAATAGGCTTTCGTCTTTGCATTTTTGCCTTGACAGAGCTATAATTTTTAAAATTTTCCAGTATGCGTTTTACAGTGTTTGGTGACGGTTTCCGTTTTTCTGGATATCGAGTAGCAAATGTGCTGCAAGTTCTTGATATTACTTTATCACATTCTCTATAAATAATAAACAAAAAAAAGTCTTCGTGGGTGTAATTTAAACGTGCTGGCATTTCTTGACATAAGATAATGACTGATTGTTTCTAATCATGGCTATTTTGATGAAATGATTACAACAATTCATGAATTTCTAATAAAATCGTAAATATTTCAAAAAGTTGTAACTTTAGCCCCCACAATGCTAATATTAGCATTCCCTTTTTTCTGATATCAGAAAAAATGGAATTCAATTTTACACAACTTGACGTAAAAAAATACAGGGTGTTCGATTTGACCTAAACAAGTTTTCGCGGTTTGAAGTTGATACAGTGGAACGCGAAAAACGGAACACTTGGTATGATATTATTGAATTTATTTCAGTTGTAGAACGTAGTCCTCCTTGTGTTCTTTTTATGTGACAAGAAGCAAATGAGGATATTTTACACGAAGAAAGTTATAACGGTTCTTGCAAACCGTTGCACCTGTCAAATTTTTTATAAAATGTCAAATATTTCTGAAACGGCTAGGTTTAGGTATAGGATATGCTACATATTATCGACTCAGAATTTTACGCTTTTTTCTAAAACCGTAAAATATATAGGTTGTTCCATTTGAAATAAAAAAGTTGGTATCGATTTCTGGTAGAAGCGGAAGTGCCAGCTGCTTGTAATTATTTTAGTTGGATTTGCCACACCGACATTAGTAATTGTCTAAATTTTCAAAATTTTCTGATGCGTACTTTTCTCTATATCAATCGACCCTGTACATATCATTCCATTAAAAAAAAATGCACTTGGTGCTGTAATTTCGTCTTGGCTTGCCTTGTTTGTTCGAAAATAATGTCCAGTTATTGACTTCTTTATCTAGTTTACTTGCAATTTTTAAAAAAATTTCTAGCTATCGTAGAACTCGAGATATCGAGATCCGACGTACTATTGCATAACCTTGTATACATAGCCATGCCATCATTCTGATTGTAACTTTCCCCGGAATAAAATATATCATAACCATGTATGTTGAAATTATATAGGTACTCTGTTTTTCCATGAAGTGCGTTGAAAGAGATATTCTCGAAAAACTCATTTTAGCGCAATTTTTTCAATATGGCGGATTTTCAGAAAAAAATACGATTTGACAATGTAGAAATTCGAAAAGACCACCTCAAAATATATAAGAACACCAATTTTCAAAAATTCCACTTTAAATGACTTAAAGCTTGGGCTGGAAAAATAATCCATGAGATTATTTTTCGTACGTAATTATATTTTTCTAAATGAATGACCGGCGGATATTAAATGTTCGGACAATCCTCAAACACTGTTACGATGTCAGCTAATTAAAAGCGCACCTGCATTTCTCCTTTGCATATTTCATTCGATTCACCGTGTTGGGAAAATCGTACGGTTTATAATTCTTTAGCTGTCCATAAGCAATTTACTCAAACCCCTGCGTTAGCCAGAAATGCCAAAGAAGACTTATAACCCTTTGAGTTAGTCGATCACGGTGGAGTTGAAACGGGGTTGCATCAATTTGAAGTGCTTCTTCCGCATTCGTTGATTCGTTCATTTCCCGTTGAAGCGATCGTAGCTACACTTTTATCTCCCTTCATTTTATGCATTATGTACTGTCTAATCGTAAAACTACTTGGCGGCAAAGTGTTCGGATGTGTTGAAAATTAACAAAGCTAGTTATTTCGCTTTAAAACAGGAGCAATTAAAGAGGGAAATGAATGAGGACGAATATTTTAGATTACACAGACTGAACTTCATTACACTTTTTATTCAGCTAACTATAGAGAGTTTTGCACCCTTATCGGGAATTTAAAAAGTAATTATGCCATCCATTCTAATGTCCCATTTACTTATAACTAAAAATTGTTTGAGTATTTAAACTAATTTATTTATCTATTTATTTATTTATGTATTTATTTATTTCTTTATTCATTAATTCATTTATTTGTTTGTTTGTTTGTTTTTTATTTATTTATTTATTTACTTACTTACTTACTTACTTATTTGTTTATCTATGTGTTTATTTAGCTATGTATTTATTTATCTATGTATGTATGTATTTATTTATTTGTTTGTTTGTTTGTTTGTTTATTCATTTATTTATTTATTAAAATATTTAAAAGGCACATGGCCCAATTACAGGATAAAGAGAGCAGAGTTACAATTTTAAACACTTTAAAATACAAAAGCATGGTAAATATAAACAAAATTATAGTGTTATGTGTTTACACCCTCCAGTAAACACCCCGAGACGTAACAATTGCAACGAGAATTTTCACTAACCACTAATTTATTAATCACGAAATTTACAATAAATAGTTCTTAGAATTACACATGAACTTTAACTCTTAACTACTATAAATTCACTACTGCTTACTGTACTAGTTTGTTCGCTGTTCTTTATCACATCTAATACAAAACTGTACCCCGTCCGTTGGATCCGCTTCTTATATATCCGTGGCGCTTTATTCTCGATTTACCCAGGCCGTTCTGGACAACTTCTCGATCCTTCGAATCTGTCCTTCCAGATGATTCTACTGCCTTCTAATTTCATCAGTGGTAATGGTAGCTCCTCTTTAACCTCTACACCTCCGATATCCCCTCTCACTCAAATATACTACTATACGCAGATGATGTCGTTATCTATGAGCAGTCTTTCTACGCCCAGACTGCTGCCCAGAAGGTACAGTATCATCTGAACAGACTATTAGACTACCATACACAATGGAAAATTGAAATAAACGAGGGAAGATAGAAACGATAACATTTAACAGGAATCTGTATGTAGAGAGTAATATAGACCTAGCGTACGCATCGCTATCCTAATTGGCGTAGTATAAATTCTAAATAGTGCCGGCGGTTTGTGCCGTTCTACGATAGGTCGACTATATTCCCCTACAATTTTCACCGCTCGCCAACACTCGTGGCGTTTACTGTACACTTTTGTGCGTTAAGTGGCAGTTTATTGATGATGCACCAGATCGTTTTGCAAACTCTCGTAATCTTCAATATAGTTATTTCGAAAAATATTTTTAAGTCGTCTGCATAGAGCAATGTTTCGGTCTCAGGGTCGGATGTGATATCGTTCACAAACAAGTCAAAGGGAAGCGGACTCTTTGTAGATCCTTGAGGAATACCAGGCTGCTGCAAGAATTTTACACATTGATTGGTATCTATTTTGCAAATATGGCTTATTTCAATTTATTAGATCCAGTGTTAAACCGAATGTGGCAATCTTTGAAAGTAAAGAACCTCCATCAAGTCTGTCGAAAGGCTTGGAAAAGTCTGTGTAAACCACATCAACCTGACTGGACAGACTCAATTTTTCACTAACAAGTATTGAGCGATGCAAACGAGATTAGTTACTGTGAATCTACCTCTAAGTCCATGTTGATAAATCATGCATAAGTGTAAAATAGTTTCCGGCATTTTAGCAAAATTCGAAATTATAATAATTGGCCTATAGTCTATAGGTCTTATCACCTTTTTTGAAGATAGGACAAATTCGTGGCAGTTTCTATTTGTCTGCAAAATAGGATGTGTCTAGTGTCACATTAAAGATATAGCAAATATTTCCGCGTAATCTCTGATTAAAAAGGCTGTGATGAGATCTGGTTCCATGTAATTAGCCTTTAGTTTTCTGGTAGAAGCAGCGGTTAGAATTTGTTCTTCAGTTATTCCAGTTAGAATAACTAGTAGGTTGTTATTGTTAGATTGAAAATTTGGTTCTTGACTAACAGATGGTGTCAATGATTTTGGCAAAATAATCAGTAAAACTGTCGACAACTGTTTGTGGGTCTTCTGTTTCCTCGTTGTTATAATGTAAGGTAAGATATTATTCATATATGAATCAGTCAATGACGAATTTCTTCATACAATGTATAGAAATTATACCTTTGCATACAAATTTATTTAAGGTGGATAGATCAAAACAGTGATAACTAGGAACGAAATTTTTCAAAATGACTCCCATCTGCAATAATGCAATTTTCAGCCGTACTAAGTAATGACATGCGCTCTCCGTTCAACCTATTCGATAAATTAGAATCATTTTTGTAATCTCTATACATATTAAAATGCGTTGATGCAATTGTTCTAAAGTGTCAATAGGTACATGATAAACAAGAGATTTAAAAAGCCTCCTGTTCACCATGTCAAATCTATCGTTGAGGAAATTCGGTATTGACGATATTTCGAACCTTCAAACTTAAACAGATCGGTGCGCCATTGTGCATGTGCCACATTCGTCTGCGCGCCTCTAAAGATACATCTTGTGTCCCGCAGCAGCTATGGGGACAATGCTTGACCTACTTCCGCTGCATTTGCATGTGAGGAAAGAGGCGGCACTTAGTGCCTTAAGACTGCATCGGACACTTAAGGCGATCTGGTTGGTCACTTAAGAATTTTGGAGCTTGTCCATTTTGAGTGATAACCAAACCCACTGACTCAATGCCAATCAAACAGGACTTCTGCCCGTTTGACGTGTTGATGGAACGCTGTCAGACGGGCAGGATATAGGCACTGCGATTGGAGCAAGGGCCACTCATCTGGGATACAGATGGATCTAAGACGGCTGAAGAAGTAGTAGTAGGCGTAGCAGGGCCTAAATGCAGGCTATCCAGAGGCTTCTATGGAGGACTGCGAATACTCTTTCCATACTTGCCCCATGTTGTTTTCTTAATAATTATTTTGTTTTTGTTACCTGAATTTACTTTATTCTTCTTAATTGTGTTAATGTTTTATTATAGCAAAGATTTGAACAGCTTATTGAATTATTTTATCGTTTTATTTAATCATACTTCTCCACGGCAAGTATAATGCTTGTTAAAAGAAAATTATTGGTTTAAAAAAAATGTTTTTATAATTACTAACGTAGTACCAATAAATAAATAAAGCATGTGATATATCGTTGAAAAGGGAGGAAAATACTCTATTTAATGGCGCCATTTTCCGCCCGTTTCAAAATAATTTTTTTAACAACCTGAAGAGTAAATCTCAAAATACAGCGGTTTTGAAAAAAATTAGATAAAACCTCGTTGAAACACTCTGTTTTGCAAAAAATTTTCGCCTTAGAATTTTTCTCGTATCTCTTCAAATAACGCAGATATTTGGCCTAGACGTTTTCCTCATTTTCGATATTTTCCGCCATAACTCTTAAAGTAGGCCATGGATTTCAAATGTCTTTAAACCATTTTGTAGGTTATATAAATCGGCACAATTTTCGTAAAAATATTTTTTTTTTGTACGACCGATATTAAGTGAGATATTCTCGAGGGCCCTGATAAAATGGACCGCCTGTATACTCTATGAATGTAAAGTGTTAATCCGCATTAGGCTAAAGTACCTAAAGCAGGCGGAATTAGCGTCTGAAAACAAGGGGAAATTAGCCCCCAGAAAAATCACAAGCTTTGTAAAAAGTCTTGGAATCCTGGGCAAAAATTAGTTGTAGGGTAATTCACAGAAGATCTTTTACGTCGAAATGAAGTAAAGCTACTCAGAGCCAAGTGACCCTTGAAACAATCTACACCTTCCAAAAAATTTGGCAATGTTTATTTGGTCGTTCCGTATTCTCAGTTTTTTATTGGTAGGAAAGTAATCGCGCCCTTATATTATATAACATATAATTCAACTCATTTCACATTTAATTAAGAGGAAACATTGTAAGCAACAAAACATATCCCGTTTTCATACAAAATACAAATGTATATAGTAATAAGCCTCATAATCATTCGAACGGCCCTTTCACTTTCGCAAATTCGTATTTAAACAGAATAAATAGGTATAGTATGGAGTTACAATAGCGAGCTATATCATCCGCTTTGCTTATTGTTTGTATTATTGTTTTATGAATTGCTGCCAGGTAAAGCATCCATCGATTTTCTGCTCCTTTGTCTCAATTTCAAGCCCTTTTATTCTTCCGTGTGAGGTCGATGAGATATATCTACCGTCAATTAAGCCATCTGCGGTTAAAGCGTATTTTAACAAAGCAATGAATGAATCGGTAATAAGATGTTTCTTTAAGTGGAGGAGCTCTTTCTTTCAAATGGATTTAATGAGACGTAGCGTGGTGTTTTTCGCCATTCGGAGCTGATTCATTGCTTTTCCACTTAATTTGGCTGGTATAAGAATCAGAATTATTTGTTTTTTTAATTAACTGGCGTTTTCGTTTAACAAAATTTGCAGCTTAATCGCGTGGAAAAAGGAAAATTTTTAATTTTCTTCTCTTTTAATATCTGTCATGCTACATAATATTTATAATAAAAGGCAATAATTAAAGTGAGAGTAAATTATAGTATAATACAGTCTATTATATTGTACTTGGCGTGTGTATCAGTACCTTTATATTATTATAATAAACCTTTTGATTCATCTAACAAATCTTGCGTGCCCAACAGGTAATTTACTGTACAAATAGAAAGAGTCGATATTTACACCAATCTACAAGGCAGGGGATAATTTATGAAACAGTTTCCAATTTAGATGCAAATAAGAAATGTCTAGCAGTTTCGTGGAACTAGACTAGAGCCTTTGGTACCGTATCATATCATATCATATCATATTAATAAAACTGGAAAGCATTGTTGCTTAAGATTTTTTTAAAAACAATCTCAAACCTTAACTCAGAGGTTAAACATTGATAATTCTTTAAGTGAAGCGCAGATCATTACCATGGGCGTTCCACAAGGAACAATATTGGGTCCAATTCTGTTCCTTGTATACGTCAGCAACATAGCTAGTCTAAAAAAATTCGGGGTCACATAACATCTTATGGTGATGACAGAGCTATGGTTATTGTAGATGGATCTTAGGATAGAAACGAATGTGTATGCCTTGAAATAAAAAACAAACAGCAAAATAAAATACCTCGGAGTAATGGTTGATCATCAACTAAGATGGAATGAACATATAGAATATGTTACAAAGTGGATTAGAATGTTCGTATATAAGACATATTAAACATGTATTCATTGTTTATTTATTGTTTACGACTCTTTAGTTGCATCTATTATTAACTATTTTATTGTAGCATGGGAAAGATTATTTAAGAACTTTTTAAACAAATTACAAGTTACACAAGACAGTATATTAAAAATAATATTAAATAAAAGCAGGTCACATAATACTCAATTTGACACGATTGCATAATTGAGAGAAAAAGTCGATCAAGAATTTACATTGCTACAGAATGATGAAGGAGTTTTAGGGGGTATTAATAAGGGAGATATACATCTTAAAATGGGGATCATAAATTTCAGTTTTTCTGCAATATTTCGCAATACGATCACATTCTCCAAAGATCTACCACGCGCAGGTTGTCAGTAGGTTAACGTTTGTTTCTCATAATACTCTACTTTTACTAATCGTCTATATTAGAATTATGCCTTAGTGTTCTATTTACATTTTAACAAACCGATTCCAAGAAGTTTCAATAGCGAAGATTTATTGTTTAACACTCGAAATTATCAATACAAACCGGCTTCAAAAGTAACAATTTGATTTAGAATTATTGTAATTACTAATACTGGGGTTATTAAATTCATTCCTTTTTAGAAATAATATAAGTAAATTTTTTATAAGCGATCCCGGCCATCTAAACTGTCAAGAAATTATTATTTATGTCAATTGACGCTACCGATTATAAACATTCTGCTACTAGTTCAGTGAAATAAGACATTGGCCCGGACATTTGAAATAAAAAACTGAAAATTGCCGGAGATGTTGAGGATGAGTCCAAATTGAAATCCTGAGAGTCCCAAACAATCCCTCTAGGGGGAAAATCCGCCATATTGGATTTTTGAGTTTTAAGCATAGCGTCTGAACCAAGCGTCCAATTTTGCTCGTCTTTGCGTTAAATTGCATAGCTCTTTTTCTTCCGAAACACTAAAAATATGTAATATTATCCATTTTCTTAAAAAATAAATTCAATCATTTTTATTTAATTATTTAAGAACGTACGTTTTTGCCTAAAATGTTTGCATTTTTTGGTCATAGGAAATATTACGTTAAATGTAGTGTTTCTATGATAACACATCAGCCAAAGGTTCTACGTCGTCATCGATGTCCGAGTCAGCCACTTCCACGCGGTTTGCGCTCCATGTCCATAGCAGTAACCGCACATATCTGTGCAACTGAAACCACTTGCCCTGCATTTGCATTTCTTTTCGCAGCCTGACTTCTGATGCAAGCATAGATCTTAACCCAGTAGGCGGACGCAAACCTGTGTGGTAGAACGTCGAGTAGCAATGATGGTGATAGCGGGTCTTGGCAGCCACTAGATCGATCTTGGTGCTTAATCTTCTTAAAACTCCTTCACCCCACCCTCGCTGTACGACTATTGCACGTATATTAACAATATGTGTATAATAACAACACTATATTTCACTTGGAGGTTTGGGTGTTTGTACTTATCGCAAACGCCAATGTACTTTCCACAAAACATGCGGTGCTTCTTAAAATCAAAGACGTTACTAATACTGCGCAAACGATTGCAACGTTTAGGTTGTTAGTCCATTCGAATATGCTTTTTTAAATATTTTTTTTGTACAGGTGATTGATATATATCAAATCAAGCCAAATTTGATGATAAGGGATAATCCTAGAGGGTTAAAACAACCCCTATATTCACTAAAAATAAAAATAGTGCACAAAAAATTTGTAAAAATGTTTTTACATCTTTATGCTTTTAATTCAATTAAATGTGTATTGTCAAACAAAAACAAATTATTTTCTACCTTTAAGGGGGTGAAACTACTCCTACATTCCCCTATATTTACTAAAAATGGAAAAAAAGTAAGTATAAAAAATTAATAAAAAAGTTATTTTTGATTATTATTAAAATTATCGCGAGAAACCCTCAAAAAGGGGTGTTTTTTGCATTTTTAAGGGTGACGCAACAATTTTAGGACTGCGGGAATCCGATTCTTGTAATCAGTAACCCAAAAAACATAAAGTAAAAGTAGTCTGAAACCGGTGTTCTGTTCCGACACACTAATGCGCGTTTTGAGTGGACTATGTTGTTCGCCGCCACTGTCCTTGCGCGCAGGAACACGACGAGTGTAGTCTTTACGACAATTTACGTTACTGTCACACTTTCTTTGTCGTTAAGTAAGACGGCAATGTCATCATTTGTTTCCTGACTTATCCCGCGTAGGGTGTGAAGGCCCCGTTTCACAACAAGAAGTTCACCACTTTCACGATCTTTGCACAAAATAGCTGAAACGGTGTCCGTTGGTTCCATATTTAAACAACAAAAGTCACAAAAACTAAAAACTTGCACCCAAAAACGACCAATCCTTACACTGAACGTAGTTTCCAGTTCTATAACCCACCACGACACACACACACACCGTCCTTGCAAACGATATTTCACAGTGATCAGAACACATATCAATGGCAACATTTAACTTTAAGTTACACACTTCAAACTAGCACTGTCACCATAGCCACCTTCTCACAACCGTATCAATAATTAGAGCACACTACGACGGTGCTTTGAGACGGCGAATTTGAATCCCGTCCATTTTTGTGTTATTTCTTGCTTAAAGAATGCACTGGGTAAGTATAAATAACAAAGACGTTTAAATATTTATTTCCCCTTTTTATTATGAAAATACTAATTAAATTAATAGATTCAATGTCAGTCAAAACAAGCAGCTCATACTAATCGACCCTTTTTTTCGTTTATTTCCAACTATATTTTAACCCAGTGTAACCCATTACTATCGCTGTTTTTAAATCATGTAAGTTGTTAATATGATAATATAGGGCAGAAAAAACAATTTGACGCAAAGATGAACAAAATCGAACGTTTGGTTCGGTCGTTAAGCTCAGAACTCAAAAATTCAAGATGGCAGTGGTATTTCCAAGACGGCGGATTTTCCCCAAGTGGGATTATTTGGGACTTTTGGGATTCGAACTAGGACATCATCCTCAACGTTTGTATCAATTTTCCGTTTTTTATTTCAAATGTCCAGGATAAGACGATTTTCTGTCTAATTTGACTGGAGTATACGTCGTCACCTGATGACTGCTTGGATCATATGTGACCGCGCATTAGGCGATAGACAGGTTGAATTTTAGCTCAGCACGGTGATATCCTGAAACGCTGCTAAGGTTCAATTCATATTAATTTGATGGTAATTTTGGACTTAGTATATGTTCTTGTATTTATTAGAGTAATTTTTAATTTGTCTTTGTTATATTTTGAGAACTTCTGCCTTCAGCAACTGGTATTAACTTTCAATTAGCCGATCGTGGTTAATAATAATCCGGAAAGATATATTGACGTAAGTAATACCCTCTGGGGACGCTGCCTTTAAGTGGGACACTCCAGGGGCGACGTGCCAAAATTGTAATTTTAATTTTTTGTTGTATTTCATTTTGCTAAACTGATTATTTTCGCGAAATAACTACTGTAGGGACGCTGCCTTTAAGTGGGACGCTCCAATTGAGTCGAATCTTATGTTATGACATAAGTGATTAAAGATATAAATTATTTATAGCCACGAACGTTATATTCAAAGACAGATTAATATCTGATAAAATAAGACTTGACGTCCAAACCTGTTACTTGGTGGATTTTCTTAATTATTTTCTTATTTACATCGGGATATCTTCCTCGAAATTTTCAGTTGGGGACGTTGCCTTTAAGTGGGACACTCCAACTGATAGGCACTGTCTTGTTTAACAACTAAATAGTCAATAACCAGGTTTGCAACGTTAAGATCTAAAATCTAGTTTTGTCGTAGTATTCAAAATTAATGTATTTTGTTAGCAATGCTAACATTTGAATAATTGTCTGTCTGTATTACCTCTCTCAAACCGCAAACCGCTTGCCATTGGTCATAAAGTGCAAGTTGCAAAACAGACGTAGCGGCGTTACAGCTAGGGTGCAATTTAATGAATAACTATGTTGTGAGTATTGTAAATATCCAATTCTAAATAAAATGTGTTCTATTCTATATAGTTATTAATTCTTTCATGTCTTCAATCATTTTTTAATAAAAAATGGTCTTATAAAATTTCTTCTATATTCCTGTAATAAACCACGATCTGGTTTTGTTCCTTGTGAAACAAATGTTTTTGCTTAAACTTACTTCAACAACATATCCCTAGAGTTAGACAGACTCAGTATTATTTTTGAACTGACAAAATATATCTTGTCTCTTCAAAGTTTCGAGAATTATACTGGTTGAACATGCAGCTGACACGAGATTTACATACGTATTTGATGTCTTTACAAACTTCTCAGAGCCGGTGAATCAGTCTCTCTTTCTGTTAAATTAAATTAAATTTAGTATAGATATTAGACATGCACAATATTAACGTCAGAAACAAAGATATATTGACAGAACCTGCTCACAAATCTTTTACCTTCCAAAAGTTCTCTATTCTAATAAAATTCCTCGTGAATTAAGAATTTTCTTTGAATTAGATTTATAGTAAAAGTTACGACGTTTAATAAAGCGCCAATAAAAGGCCATAGCCGGGTAGACATGAGTGTGCCTTTGCATCTATTTGGCAGCTTATTTTCCCTTCTAAGTGACATAAAATTTCACCAAACGTTAGCTTCATGTTGTCTTAAGAAAAAAAGAAAGCGGCTTTGGTTAGTGTTATGTGCACGCGTATGCCAGTGGCTCATGGAAAATTCGAGAAGGGCCCAGAAACGTCGCGAATGATGTACTGGAAGATTCTAGAATGATCGAGTACATTCGACGCGGGTATATATAGAGTGGATCCAAGCGCACTGAGGGCAGTTATGTATGAGATGAGCAAGTGATAAGATAAGATGGAGAACAGTAACTAGTTGTGAATTATAGTAGTGAGACTATAGTAAACTAAACTTGTAATTAATGTGTACTAATGTGTAATTTTAAGGAATAATTATTGTAATTAAGTGGTTTAAGTAGTGGTTTATGAAAGTTCTTGTTGCAATTTATTGAACCCTCGTACAGGGTGTTTACTGGAGATTGTAAACACGTAACATTATATTTCGACAACTCACAACGGGCAATTTTCAAGTTCTACGTAGACAAAAATACTACAAATATCTAAACGAACAGAACAGGTTTGAAACGGGGTCACGCTGTATGTTTGTAGAAACATTGATGCGGTTGCACATAACTAAAATAAAGGGGTGACAATGGCCGGCCGAATTCGATTTCCGCCAGCGCCGACAAAATCCTAGGTCTTTATACCATAGAGAGATCTTTTTATGACTGCGCGTTAGACGATTGGATAGCTAAGTCTTGGTAAGCCGCTTTACCCTAGGATTATATTCGGGCTGTCCGCTGAAATAGAAATACTTCTATCCATTCTTATGCAAGCAACAAAAAATCTTCCTACGTGTTAGTTTTCCCAGCTTACAATCCCGAGAGCGTTACATATTTAATTACACGTAAATATTTAATAAGTTATAAGACGGTTTCGAATAGGCTATACATATTCCGTATACAGTTTATCTATTTCAAAACAAGTTAAAACATTAAAAAGAATGTTTAGTTGTGTTACACGATGTAAGAATTGGTATAATGTAATAGAGGTGAGTTTGAGACAGTCTTAGTTTCGGAATACATCCACCTAAACTTATTACTCCACCTATCCGTCAAGATGATATTAGCAGCTTCTTGTAGATTTTTAGTAGATATCGGAATATCACGTTATGCCATAATTAGATTTAAAATTTTTGTTACTATTTTGATGTTTCAAACAAAAATTTAAATAGTAAATAGAACCATTAAAACGGTTTGAAATTAAAACTTTACCTGATTACTGAATAGAACCAAATTTAATCGTCCCTGGTTTGATAATTATCAATAAAAGAATTAAAGATGTATTATTTCATACATAAAGTTAAACTGAAATTATTTTTCCAAATTTCCCATTTAAAATTAGCTTCATTACACAGCTGTGTATAATTTGTCAATTTTCTTATTAAACAGTTTTTTAAGTTAAAAGAAATTTTGGTTTCAGTGGGTGCAAACCATCACTAAAAATTGAACCCAAATAGTATAATTTTCATAAATGTTCTGTGCAGGTGGACTAATTGAATTATAATATTTTCATATTGGTAGTAGAAAGAATCGATTTTCTTGTCAATTTGTTCAAAATGATGTCAGAAGCTAGTGAGTTAACTATGTATTTCGAAGTGGTAAAAGTCATCTTGTTTTGCCAGATTTAACTTAGGACAAATTTTGGTTTATTTACTGGAAGTTGGATATTTTAATGTACCTATTAATTATATATTTAACTCTGCGATAACATGTATAAAACACATCGATCATGCTTGTTATCTTTGTGAGGATGTCGGACGTTGAGACATATATAGAACACCTTTGCAAACCTTGTCAAACGTCGACGTACATATTTACTTTCGTTACTTCTGTTTGCTGATGGTTTTTTTGTTTATAGGAACCATCCAACTAATAAAAAAAATTACAGAAACTATTATAAAGCAATGAATAGTGTTCGTTTTCTTTTGCATCGTTTTTACTATTATGAATATGGATATTTAGTTTCACCGTTCTACATTATTTATTAATACGTGATGGTGATTGACGCGTCATTTAGATGGTAATCTAGAGGCAGATTGCATAATTGAAACATTTCTTATCGCTAGAACACTGACAGTCCTAATTTGTAGTAAGCTAAGGGCGTTTAATACATAATCCATTAATCCATTCACTGTGTTTTTGCATTAGAGTTGGACAAGTTTAACTGATACTTTTCACTTCTTGCAGTGTTCGTTGGCGGCGTTCAGCTCCATTTTACGCGCAAATAAGTTCTTAATAATAAGAGTTTTAGTGGGCTGTTCTCTTTCAGTCCTTGCAACTTTTGGACATATTTTTAAAGGTCTCTACTATTAGTACTCAGGCAATTGCTAATCCGTAATGAAAAAAGTATAAGGGTTTCTTCTATCAAAGGATATGCAAAACTTTTGTCGGTACCACTTCGATAATGTTGTAGTTTTTGTAACGGAATTCACTATTTTTTGTTTCAGTTTTGTAATAAGTTTCTATTTCTTTTTTGATTTATTAAAACCAGGCATAAGAATAATAATAATAATACGATGTTACTAGAGTTTAATTTTGTTTTAATTTTTTCCTCATGGATAACTTAACGTTTAGAATAAATTCATGAAAATGATGTATTGAGCATTTTTAATAATGTCTACAAAAACGTTAAGTATTACATCTATGAAAAAATTAAAGAATTCCGTAGATATTAATTTTTTGCTGTTTTATCATTGTTAGAAAGTTTTATTTCAGAGATTTCATTAAGTTGCGTTTTTGTTTGTAATTTCATTAATAGATTGCCAATTTAAAAAAAAATTTTCGTAATTTTAAATAGTTTTTAAGATAATTATTTTTAGCTGGTCTTTCTTTTATTTCATTATCATTTGCATTTATCAGGGAAAGTTGATGAAGTTGGTCCCTCATTTTTATGAAATTTCTCAAGCCATTCGCTATCCACCCTTTTCATATATAAATAAATAACTTATCTATTGCTTACTTGATAGTTTCCACTAATCAATCAATCAATACTACTTTATTAATAATTAAAATTTACATCTGTCTCCCCAGAACCCACCCGGGGACCGACCGTGCAGACTCCTGGACAGGGAGTAGACCGTCCGTACTGTCTCATTAATGTGCGTGTTAAACGTCAGTCGTTGGTCCAGTCTGACCCCCAAGTACTTCACGCACCTTTTGGTTGGAATTTTGTTTCCCCGGATCGAGATTGGTGTTATGATTTTGTTTTCGGTGAAACGGCGCGTAAAGACTATCGCCTCCGACTTCTCAGCGTTTATCCGAATGTTCCACTGGTCGTAATAAGCCGTGGCATGAGCCATGTGCGCCTTGAGTAGCATGTTCGCTGCTTGGGCATTATGTGAATGCGCATACATGGCTGTGTCATCGGCGTACTTGGCCAGTTTCGTATTCGGAAACTCTGGGAAATCGGAGATATACAGGTTGTATAACTTTGGTGACAGGCATGATCCTTGCGGGACCCCCACGCGAATGTCCCGCAGTGTTGAAAGTTTATTATTCACTCGAACCTGCCCGTCAAGAACGAGTGAATGAGTTTGATGAAATAAGTCGGGAAGTTGTAGTCGTGTAGTTTGTATAGTAACCCCGGGATCCAGACGGTGTCGAACGCCTTCTCAATATCGAGAAGCACCATGGCGGTGTTCTTCCCGAGGTTGTATTGCACTTTGATGTCGTTAACTATCCTAACGACTTGCTGCACCGTGCTCCTGCCCTTTCTGAAGCCAAACTGGGACTCATCGTCGATGTGGAGCTCCTCCTGAATAGCGTCTAGTCTAGTCAGGACGACCTTCTCCACCAACTTATAGATCGCCGACAGTAACGAGATGGGCCTTTAGCTGCCGGCAAACTTCGCGTTCTTGCTTGGCTTAAGGATGGACACGACCACGGCGCATTTCCACTGGTTAGGCCAGTACTGTAGCCGCAGGATCGCGTTAACGATATACGTCAACTGCACAATACCCTTCGTCGGGAGATATTTGAGCAGATTGTTCTCGACGCCGTCTTTTCCAGGGGCTTTATTATTAGGTAGGTCTTTGACAATTCCTGCTATTTCCGAGGGCTTGGTCATGACCTTCAGAAACTCTCGTCTCGTCAGTTGTACGTCATGACCAATGATTTCGTTAATGTCATTTTCGATGCGGTCGTGCTCTAAATTATTTGGTATGTTGCTATTGTGAATGTTTTCAAAATGTGTAACTAAGTCGCTCGCTTTTTGAGCGTCTGTCATCGCTGTCTATCCGTTCGCACGTGTAAGCGCGGGTATAGCCTCCCGCGTGCTTTTTAAGGCCCTCGTCAGCTTCCACAGCGAGTTGTCCTGAGGATTTAGCGCTGCCAGTTTATCCCCCCATTTCTGGTTCTTTACAATGTTGATGGTGGTTCTGATTTGCCTTTGCAGCCTGATCATCTCCGCCCTAGCGTTGACATCGCGATTTTGCTGCCAAAGCCGTCTCAGTCTGTTCTTTTCTCCTATGTCTCGTATGACCGCTTCGTCAAGTCGGTCTTTATTCGAGTTTATCGTAATAGTAGTGGCAACAGTCTGCTTGGCATCCTGCAGCAGTCGTGATAAATAATGTGATCAATACCTTTTCATATCTGTTGGTACTCAAATTGGGCAGTTTACTAAAGATATTTAACCATAGTGATATAGTTGAGATTAGCGCCTCCCGGCACTCAAAAAAACTTTACAACCTCATTAAAATACCATCATTCTTAGTGCTGTCTCGACCGCAAATTGACTCGCTTACCTTTATAGATTTTTAATGTGCGTCGGGTTGTTTGATAACAGGCATGCCGCACAGCCCGCGGCGATAATAATTATGTCGTAGTTTTTGTTGCGTTTTTAAAGTGCCGAGAAGTGCTAATCTCAACTATACACAACTTCTAGTTACACTTGCGTATAATCATCATGTTCTAGTAAATTTATGTTTAAGTCATCTAATAATATATTATGTTCTCTATAAAACATTTCTATTTAATGAGTCGATTTATAGAAAAATCAAGTTTTCTCTTATATTCAAATAATGTAATATAATGAAATAGTAATTTACTATAAGTGAATTAATTGATTGAGTTATCGTGAATTAATTATTTGTTCTGCCTCGGCTATAACGTAAACTGTTATGGGGTTCGAATAATTTGTTCCAGTTTGACATGTATATATTTGATTTATCTATCAATAACGCCCGTATACACTAATTTGAATTTACCTAAAGCTATTAATAAACATACAAGATAGGTATTGAATACGCCGCAATATATATAATAACTGGGGTAATTGGAGCATTAATGACGAAAGGAATTGTATTTGTGTATGAGAGTTCTTTTTTAATAACTATTCTCAGTTATCTTATACTATTTATTGTCTCCATTTATAATCAAAGAGGTATATATACTACAACCGAACAAAGATGTCGTAGAAAAATAAAAAAAAAAATCTTCAAAAATGACACAGCTTGTAGTCCAAAGCCAATAATTTTTTTCAAACAAAAGCCCCAACAAATAACCATAAGTAGGGTGGGGATGGAAAAAGATGTGTTTTTAGGGATGAAACATGCTATTTTACGATTTTCGGTAAAACTAGACCTCCAATCGGAAACAGTTAAATACAAAAGTTGTAGATAATTGAAAGGTCTACAATTTTTATTTCAGCTATTTTTCAACAAAACCTCAAACCAATTGAGAAAAACGCCAAGAACCAATTCTTTAAATTTTTATTTTTATTTCCCACAAAAATGATTCGATTTTAATGAAATTTGGTGAAAATGTATGTTTTTGTTTCAAATAAGCTGTATTTTTTGATTTTATGTGAATTTAATTTGAAAAATGGCCTCAATTTCAATCAAAAAAGGTCATTACCAAAATTTTGATTTTTAAAAATTTTAAGACGAAATTTTTTTCGTTGAAACTTCTCCTTTAGGATGGTGTAAAAAAATCTAGTCAAAAATGGGAAAAACCAAAACAAATATTTTTTTCAAGATCGATTTTGCCGCAAATTGTTACATGGCCTATGTCCATTTAACAATTTTATATAATAACTAATATTTTATTTATATTTAGCACGATCTGTATAGCATTTGGATTCAGTTCATATAAGTGAAACTGTTTTCAACTATCAGAATTTTCCTTGTATAACTGCAAAATCATTTCACATTGTTTTATGTACATATTTTTATATCTTAGGAACTCAGTCATGTTTTTTTTACACTATTATGTATCTCTGTTCTATTACAGCACCTCAGGAAACAATTGTCGATTTCAATATCTCAATTTTTATATTCTTGTTTACTATGAAAGTGCATATGGTTATTTTATATACTGTATCCTACAAGATGTAATGTATTTGCTGAATTCTTACACAACGGTTTGTATACGTTTTACTATTACGACAGTTCGTTAGTAGGTTAAAAACTTACAATAAATGTCATTATTTACTCATACACGCTTATATAGAAATATAGATTCCGTTTATCAATTATATGTCACTATTTTAGTAGTGAGTAAAGGGAATCTACATAAGAGCGAGCTTGTGCGCTTAACTCATCAATTGACAGATGGCGATACCTATACCATTTTCTACATTTTAAAGATTTCCATTTAATTAGTAAAAGTAGATTTTTTCAAGTTTATGTATTGGTATTATTTTACAGAAAGTAGGGTAAATAAAGTTTACCTTATTAGTAAAATTCACCAAGAAATAATTTTCCTGCAGTTTTTGTACTGATTCCAACCTATACAAACTTAACTGTGTAACATCAGTAATTAATATCACATTTTTATATCTGCGTTAACAAGTGTTTAACAACCAGGTAAATTTCATTTGTTAATAATTTAAAATTTCAGTAATCTTCAATCTTTGTCTGTAATATAATTTCATTTTTTTTTAAATAAATTTAAATTCAAATTCAATTCTTTTTAATTTAATAAGTAATTAAAATACTATATGTACCACATGGTTATAACAATTTTTTTTATTTTTCATATTTTTGGCAATTTATAGTTTGCAAATCAGCTTCGTTAAATATTCTTCTGCATATTGAAAATTTGAGCTTCTTCAAAATTGAAATTCCGCTTTATATATTTTATGTTTATGCTTATAAATATTCTATTTTAATCTCATTTTTTTGGAAAGCTGCACTACATCATCAGATTCAACATAGTTTTCGGTTTCTTCAGGATTTCAAACAAGGCCTTCAATTTCGTCAAGGGCCTCAAGTTCACCAAGATCTTTATTTGCAATATTAATTTGAAAATTTGTTGTTGCTTCATCAATTTTCTCCGAATCGCTGATTTCCTCTAATTATTGTTTTCAGCGTTAGAACAATTTTGTGGACACATGACAATTTTGAGCATAAAATGGGGCATTTTATACCATGTTTGCGACAGCCGCATCTTTTACTATGACAACCAGTTTGACAACTGCAGCAGATAGTTTTCAGCAAACTTTCAGGAATTAATTCTTTTTCTGTCACTGTAGGAATTATTTCGGTTAGAAATATTTGTGTCAAACCAGTATCGGTTTGACACAAATATTTTTTTCGGCTTGGTTGATATTTCAACCAGTATCCTATAAAGGGTTATTTAATTATTTAACCGACAACCATTCAATAGATTACAATAATCCAATTACAGAATGGGAAAAAGACTACCTTAAGAAAAGGCGTACTAAAATATAAATACTAATATAACAATATAACAGGAATAACACTAATTAAACGAATAAAATATGAATATAATACATCAAAGGAGACACAGTATCGTGAATATCGTAGATAACGTTATGATTTCTTAATGGAGGCTATACTGCAGTGAAAAATGTCTATAGCATCTTGCCTATTGTGGTAAGACGTACACATTCCGTGCAATGGGGGAAACTTTTTTACATTAGTTCTGGGGGTATCTAGATGAAAAGTTATCCATTCTCGTGCCGATAACCTCGGTACATGAAAATTCAATATTCACAGAATATGGGGACAGTCTACGATGTTGTTTAATAATTTATACAAAAATATAATTTGAGATTTCTCTCTCCTAATCAGGCAGGCTATCTTGGAAAAATCTGTCAAGCAAATTAGAGTTAGGCACACCTACCGGTGGGTATATACTATCTTCTTATAACAGCAAAATTTCAGAAATCTTCGCTGGACTATTTCCAAATTTTGAATATGAATATTATAAGGAGGACACCAAATAACTGAGGCATACTCAAGTCGTGATCTTACAAATGCAAAGAATAGCAACTTTAAGCTACTAATGCTGGTAAAATCAGTTCAGTTTATAAATCACAGAGCTTTAAAGCAATCTGAAGTTAAATTGCTAATATGGTGAGTAAAGATGAGCTTTCGATCAAAGGTCACACCTAAATCCTGAAGAATTTCAGGCCTATTTAAGAGTATGTTATTCAGAGAATAGTTGAAGGTAGCTACATTGGTCTCATTAGAATATGTCATCACATTGCACTTAGCTGCATTCAATGGTAATTTGTTACCATAACACCATTCATTGATTTTATCAAGATTATTTTGGAGAATTATACAATCCGCATTGTTTTTAATATTGCAATATATTTTCAAATCATCTGCGTAAATTAGACAGTTAACATTTAGGTTACAAGTTATATCGTTAATGAATATACCAAAGACTAGTGGACCCAGATTTGATCCTTGTGGGACGTCGGACGTCGCCAAAATGTCCACCGACTGATAACCAGGGCATTCAATAACATCAGTCTGGTGTTCCAGGTCAATCGACTCTGCAATATATTGCGTAATACAGAACAAATTTGTAACAGTGGATCTACCCCTAACAAATCTATGCTGACCATCCATATGCTGCTAAGAATTTTGTCGATATTTGGCCTCTGAAACCCGATTCGATACTGGGCTATTGGGTTGTGATTACAATCAAGATAAAAATAAATAAATTATGTTCTTCATAGTTAATAAACTGATATCGATTCACCTGTAAGGGTGATAGTTTCAAATTATTACAGCTGTTGTCCGTAATGATTATTGCACTCTGTAGTATGCATTCAAACATGCAGACCAGCACAAAAAGTACAAAAGATATAAAATTTGGTCATCACATCTGAGGTTCTTGATAAATTCCCACAGTTAGTCGTTGTATTATTTCGACTGATTAGATCACGATAGGGATCAGAGTGGGATGTAATAATACATTGCGCCCTATTCAATAAAACGTTATTTTACAGTGGAAATACACCATTGCCTACGATCTGTAGTAATTTCAATAAATTATGTAGAGACCTCGATATTTTTAATTGCAATCTTAATGATATAAAAAGAAAATTGCCTAGTGTTTGCATTACTATTCTTCCTAGAGGCGTGCGTGGTATTCATTTCAATTATAAAGTGGAATCAATCTTGATAAGGGTATAAGAGAGGCAAGTTTATGGGCAAACGTGCTTACAGACCCTGCAGGCAATTTATGAGTTCCTCGATCAAACATCCTATAAACTTGCATTGGCACTTAATTGTAAATCCAATGGAATGCATTTTTCATTAATTCTCCTCATTGCATTGCAACTGGGAGTGCTATTTCGTATCGTACTTATTTATAGTGTTAAGGCCCGTCCAGTGGCGTGGTTTTCATCGAAATGACTCAGGCTCGAGGTGGTAACTTACCTTGGTTACCATATCTCGAAATATAAAATAAATGTAGAATATACAGTGACAGTATAAAAAGCTCCTTATTATGGATGTGTGCAACAAACTAATATCACTTTTGCTCCACATAAAATAATATACTATTCTTTCAAACAACGGAACATGGCTTTAATGAAAAAGTATAAACAAACAAAAAACAGTAATGTTCATAGGGAGTTTGGGGACATAAGAAAACAGGTAAAAGATGAGTTAAAACATTTTACTGGAAATAGAAGAAAGTATAAAAAATGATCCCAAGAAATTCTGGGCTTATATTAACAGTAAAAGAAATGGTTTCATTCCAGATAATATTATATATAATGATGTTCAATATACAAATCCTCAGAAAATTGTCAATGTCTTTGCTATCTTCCATCAGACTGCATATTTAAAACCTAATAATAACAGGTATTTCAATTTTTTTTTCCTGTGAGTAAAGGGGGAGTTGTTGCGGACCTCTAGCGTATGCGACCCGCCATACGCTTTAGCGTTTTGTGGGCCGGATAATAACAACTGCTACATCCGTAACACATTTCGCTATTCTCCACGGGAGGGCGATATATTTGTGGCACGTGATCAGCAGAGAGAAACGGAAAGAACCATTTTGGTTGGCGTGGCAGGTAGTTGATAATTCTATCAACCTCGGTTTATCCAAGGCATCCTGGTGGATTTTGGAATTATCAACACAAGAAAATTTGCTCAATCTGTTGTTGTTCCGTTTAGCGGAATATTTTGTTGTTGTGAGTAAATTTTAATTGCGGAAGCAGGATATTTAATTACACAAGGTAAGCTAACCTCTTCACGCCATCTTACCCGTTCTCTACCCACGTGTTTCGCAAATTTGCAGGCTTTCTTTTGGAAATACAGTGTCAACTTGAGAGGCGGACTCGACCCCATTCATCCGACTGTGGCTTTCGAGGAGTATTGGTGGATTGTTCCCTCATCAGTGAGGTAAATTATGTTTCTTTTGTAGGTTATGTCAGATTTGAATTGCCCACATTAGACACGCTTCACGTGCATTTCTGACTTTGCAAATTAAATCGTGACATCTTTAGGGTTCCACTGACGGGGCTTCTACACACGTCAGTGAAGTTCCAAGGACGGGGCATCCACACAAAGTGGAAAGTTCCAGGGCTGGAGAGGCTCAATCCTTGAGTCCATTTCTTTTGTCCCGAAGACACCTCCGTAGGGCTACAGATTCTTCCACGTCGAAGTCGGTATCGTACCACCCTAAATAAGTGTGTTGTTGTTTTTACTTACCGGGGACCACCTTCAGTGGTTCGACTCGGTTATAATCGATTCATATTTTTTGTATTTTAACTTGTATATATTTAAAGATTTTATGCATTTATATTTATCTAAGGAGGTTCTCTAAATCAGGCCCGTTGTGGCAGAATTTATGACCATTTATGAGGACATTGTAAACCGATGTGTAGCTACACGAGGCATTTTATTAATGTTATAACTTATTAATGGGGAAATTTGCCACACCTTTTGAACATCGCCAGGTTACATGCTAGAGAACCAATATCTGTAAATTGTGTAATATAGTGCATTTCATTTTTAAAGAAAGTGTCATTATTTCGTCTGCGACCACTACGTATGGAAGCCTCAGTAATTTGTTAAGTAAGTAAACTAATAATTTGTCATAGTTTATGTAAACTTGGGCTTAACGCCCTGAGATAGTCTGAGCTAGAGAAATTTTATCGTAGGCACGTACATCACTTATCCGGGTTAGGTTGTGTCCTACGATATCTGCTACGCTACAGTAGCCCAAGTGATTTCGTTATGTAATATCTTGTAATCATTAATATCCAACGTATTTATTTGTTTATGTACGTGTAAGTCGTAGCAAATTATAACTCTTATGAAGATACCAGTAATAGCATCCGTTTATCATTAACAGCGTTTTCGGAAATAGATTTAAATCCATAAAGAAAATCAAATCTAAATTTACTAAAGGACCAGACAATATTCCTGTATTTACCGTCAAAGATTGCGCGGCCATCTTTGCCGGTCCACTCACAATAATATTTAATTTATCATTAAAAATGCAGACTTTTCCTGATGTATAGAAATATTCTCGTCTATTGTTTTTAAAAAAGACGACAAGAGCGCAGCTGAAAATTATAGGCCCATTACAATTATCTGCAATTTCACTAAAGAATTCGAAATCACCTTGCATACGTCGTTATCTAATCACGTAGTGTCAAATTGTACGTAACCAACATGGATTTGTTCCTGGTAGATCTACCTAGACTAACCTCGTATGCATCACATAATTCATTTTTAAAGAACTTGATGCAAACAAATTGATACCATTTACACAGACTTTTCCAAGGCATTCGATCGCCTGGAGTATGATATTGTTAGATAAATTGAGCAAATTTGGGTTATCAGTGTCGCAATTAGATTTTTTCTATTCATTTCTAAAGAATAGGCGTCAGTACGTGGAATACCGTGGTTTCAAATCTTTGACATCCTGGCCACTTCTGGCGTTCCCCAGGGATTTATACTAGGCCCGCTTATGTTTGTTGTTTTTATAAATGATGTAGTTGATCTCAATGTAGAGAGCCTTGTATATGCTGATGGCTTGAAAGTATATTGTATAATAAAAAGCGAACAAGACTAGGAAAATCTTAAGAATAACTTGAATATGGTTAATGGCTGGTGCCTGTCTAATCACTTACCTCTCAATATATCTAAATGTAATACATTAACCTTTTCTAAAATGCGTAACATATCAAGTACGATTATCAAATAAACGATCAAATATTGCAGAGGCCAGACGCAGTAAAGGATCTTGGAGATATCTTTGATAAGTGTCTGAGTTTCAAAGAACATATTAATTTCACTATTTCCTCAGCGATAAAAGCTTAGGTTTTGTAATAAAAGACTGCAAAGTATTCAGCAATACTGACATCATGAAACTTTTGTACTACTTATTTGTACTCATTATGTTTAACATGTTTGATTGTTCTCCTCTTTTGGGGCGACTGAATTTTCATACATTTTATCTTCCTACTCCTCGAACTAATGTATTAAAGTATTCTCCTTTATATTTTATGTGTAATAACTATACTCTACTGTAAGATAAACTTGTCATATTCAACTGTAGCATTAACTGAATCAAACAGATTGATTTATAATAATTACATAATACAACCTTCGCTATTGTATTCTACCATAGCTCTATTGTAGTTCTATTCTATAATAATATTTTTAATACAAAAATAATAAAAGTGTCGTAAAGTAAAGAACCGCTGCCCAAGGAATCACTACTTCCACATCCAGATTCTGTATCCAAGTCATATGCACACTAAATCTCAAAGTAATATTTTATTCCATTTAATAATAGAGTGGGAGTGGTAGAGGGGGTGGCTGATGTAAAAAAAATTACAGGCCCTTAGTTCTCGTACACACATTAAATCCCAATTAAATTTTTTACTCCCTTTAATAATAGGGTGGGGGTGGCGATGGGCATGGTAGAGGGGGTAGTAGCTAGATGTTTCGTCCTTGTATACACACTAAATCACATTTTAATTTTTTTACCTCCTTCAATAATAGGATGGGGGTGGCAATGGGAGTGGTAGAGGGGGTAGCTAACGCCTTAAAAAAATTTTTAGGCGTTTCGTTTTTGTACAAACACTAAATCACATTTTAGTTTTTTACCCCCTTTAATAATAGGATGAGGGTGGAAATGGTGGATGGGGGCCAAACAATTTTTTTAGACGGTTCGGTCTTGTATGCACACTAAACCACATTTTAATTTTTTTACCCCCTTCATTAATAGGATGGGGATGGCAATGGGGGTGGTAGCTAACGCCTTAAAAATTTTTTTAAACGTTTCGTTTTTGTACACACACTAAATCATATTTTTTTTTTTTTTTATCCCCTTTAATAATAGAGTGGGGGATGGCGATGGGGTGGTAGAGGGGGTAGTTAACGCTAAAAAATTTTATTTAGACATTTACTTCTTGTATCCACACTAAATTACATTTTAATTTTTTTTACCCCCTTTAATAATAGGGTAGTGGTGGCAATGTGGTGGAGGGGGTAGATAACGTTAAAAAAACTTTTTTAGACGTTTCGTTTTTGTATATACACTAAATCACATTTTAATTTCTTTTATTACCTTTCATAGTAATGTAGGGGTGGTATTGGGGTTTTTTATATTAGTATTTCTATATTGGCAGATTCTTATGTTTATTCATATAAATGTGTTTAAGTGGTTATTTATATTCATTCGTTCCTGATGGCTCTTTTGACATTGTGGTTAATATTGACCTATGTTGGCTCTTTTTGGTCAAATTTTTTGTTTAGATTTGAAAGTAATTTTGGAGTGACTTAAACTGTTAAAATGTGTATGCAATCATTATTATTATTATTTTTGGTTGTTTTGTGTGTTATTTTGATATTTTGTTTTATTTGGATTTTGTTTATTTTTTGCATTTTTTTAATTTTCTGAATTTTTTGTATTTGTGTACCATCGCACCTTTTCTTATTACAAGTTAGTTTTTACATTCATTCGAGGGTGGGTGTATAAATGTAATTAATTGGGGGATAGTTGGGAGCGTGCAAAAATTTAGGCGTGAGAGGATCTTTAAGGGTATGGTTGGTAGATTGTAGAAGGGAGGTGGTGAAGTTAGGAACCAGTCGCTTGAGCATAAAATCAGATAGTAAAGGGGTGCCGGTCTGATTGTGAAATTGCTCCGTGTGTATAGTACAGTAAAGTCTACCTGCCCTCTTAAGGGCTTTATTCTGTACTACCTTGAGTCTTTTTTGTTGGATGGCAGTTAGTATAGAATACCGTAAATAAGCAATGGGCGTAGGTAGGCTTTATATAATAATACAGCTGTTTTAGTGGGAGACAGCTTGAGAGGTCGAAAAAGCATTGCCAAACGTCTTTTGAACTTTATATTAATATTATCAATATGTGCGTGAAAATGTAATCGTGTGTCTAAAGTAAGTCCTAGGTAGTCCACGTTGTCCTGCCATTATGGTTATGTATTTTCAGTCTAGAAGTGATCTTTTTCCTTTTCCTGGTATAGTAGCATACCTGGGTTTTATTTATATTAGTGTTTAATCCCCAGTCTCTGTAGAATTGACTGTATAATGTCTGTCATGACTTGAGGATGTCCCAATGTCGTTAAAATGGCAGTGTAGTCCGCGTAAAGGCATATAGTAGTCCTATGGTCATCTGGGGGTGGTATGTCATTCGTGTAGACGGTAAATTGTACTGATCCGAGGGCTGAACCTTGGGGGATGCCAGAAAAATTAGGGGTTTCGGGAGAGCCTGATTGAATACTACTCGAAATTTTCGTTTAGAAATATATGACTATATCACTTTAATGATACATATGGATAATCCCGCGACATGGAGCTTGTATGACAGTCCAGGGTGCCAGACTTTGTCGAAGGTCAAGGGCGACAAACTCCGTGTATTGACCTTGATTCATACTGGTGGTAATAATCTCCCCGACTCGGAAAATCTGTTGGGAGGTGGAGTGACTGACACGAAAGCCGAATTGAAATTTATTTAGGATTCCATTCTGATCTCGGTGCACCTGGACTCGACTAAGGAGTAGAGTAACAAGGACTTTTGCAAGGCATGGGATGAGACTGATAGGACGGTAGTTTGAGAGTAGGTTACGGAATTTTTGGGGTTTAGGGATAGTAATTATCTTAGCAATTCTCCACCTCTCTGGGTAGTATGTAAGTCTGACACATGCATTGAATAATTTAGTAACGTATAGGATCGCAGGAAGGGGCAAGTATCTGAGGGCGTATGAGGGGATTTTGTCTAGTCCAGGCGCTTTTTTTGGGCGTTGTTAGTTAAATGCTGCCCTTGTTTCAGAGGGACTAAAAAGATTGGATCTGTGTCAGCCGTTAAGGTTGTTTCATTAAGGGTATCCAGGAACTGGTTAACTAGGTTAATGGTGGTTTGTAGTATAAGATTAGGTTAGAAAACTAGGGATAGGTGGTCGAAAAAGGAGACAGCTTTTTCCTCGTGGGATAGGTTTTCTTATGAAGATATTTGGGACAAAATAAGGATTATCGAGTTGGGAGGCAATAAATTTTCGTAGTGATTCGTGCCTAAAATCTTTAATTTGTTCATCTATAGATTTTTAAGAGCATTAAGTTGAATTTTTAAGTATGGGCTCCTGGTTCTAATATATTGTTTTCTTATTCGATTTTGGTCACGAATAAGGTTTACTATTTGCCTCGGATGTTGTGAATGGCGGGAGTAGGGATTTTTTTCTGGTTCAAGGCCAGCGAGTCCTGTATATGTCTTGTCAGGGTGTCGACTACCAGGTCGATTTCTGCAGAGGAATTACAGGCTGGGTTCATAGGAATTGTGTCGATTAGGTATCTGGTAAATCTCTGCCAGTCATAGTCATTTTCTGTTGGCTTGTGTTGTAATAGTGTTGTGGTATATTTGATATTAAATGTGGTATGTACTCATAAGTGGTCGCTATTTAGCGCTTGTATAGTGTTAATATCGTATGGATATAATATGTAATTGGTTTTCTGTTGGGTGGTTGTATCTAAATATATAAATAAATGACAAGTTTTGTGAACTTCAACTCTCATTTTTCTAACACTACATCTGAGCGGTAATGAAAGTCTTTTACTGCCGCTAACGACGTCTTAGCGCACTAAAAACCTTTCACTGCCCCTCACGAGTGGCACTAAAAATATTTAAAGAAAAAATAACAGTATCTGTTTAATTCATTTTCAACATTTGAAGAAAGAAGTGGCACTTTTTATGAGAGGTCAACTGATTTTTTATGTCTCGACTGTTCTTGCCAACAAGTACATGCACGAAACAAAACTATCACTTTTACTCCATATAAAACAATATATTATTAATGGTTAAAGTTTATCGAAATATGTTTCTTTATGTTTTTTAATAATTTTCCTTAAAGCTGTTCTAGTACAGTCTTTCTTCGTGCAGTTAGAGCTCTAATTTTTATTTAAACTGCATCGTCCTATAAGAAAAAACTCATTTATATAAGACAATTTGGAATTTTTGTGTAAAGAGAAAATTAAAGTTCAATAGCGTCGTCGAAATTCCAAAGCATTGGAGACAAAGCATTCATTCTAAATTAATTGGCAGCATTTCCCTCTCTATAGCAATTAAGGTACAATCAATTTTTATTGGTTTGATTATTACAGCATTAGCAACGTGCCGCGGTGCTATATTTGACAATTAAAAAAGAGAGAAATGGACCACTTAAAACACAGGTTCATAATTCGGCGCTTCAAATCTTAATAAAATACATGAAAAAGTAAGTAATTAAAACTGGAATAGTCTCATACTTTAAAACATATGAATTAATATAAAAATTCCTGTATGGATTTTAAGAAAAGAAGTCAACGCCAGAACAATAAACAAACTTATAAGTATACCGTATAACTTTGTCAATCTAAGCCTTCCCTATATGCCATTCTAGATCTAGTGAGAGCTTTCGATATAGTGTCACATCTATAACTCCTTGAAAATTTAGAGCAGATCGGCTTTAGAGCTGTAGTTCTTCAATTATTTAAGATATCTAGGAAACACTATATTAAAATAAATTAGATCCAACCTAAAATAATAGAATACGGGGTACCGCAAGGCACGGTTCTGGGCTTTGTACTTTTCACCATATATACCGTCTGTCTATTTTACGAGGGTCACATCAAATATATCGCTTAATATCTATTGTAGAAGAATAAAGATTTAGAAACAGTTATAAATGAGAATCACAATAGATGTGATTTCTATTGTGATTCTCCAGCTTTAAAGCGTCTGGCGGAAGTTAGGGCCCACAGAAATCGTCCGGTAATAATAAATATTCGTTCTTTTTTTTATACATTTATTTAACGTCGGCCTATTTCCGCTACTGAGGCCTAACACCGACGCCTGTAGACGAGCTACCCCCAACCAGGAATTTTGCCGAACCTCTTCCCTTAAGAAGAGTAGGGATCTTTTGCTTGCCTAACATTTAATAGACAAGGGACCGACGGCTTTACATCCCCTCCGAAGGATGGTATATCTCCTATACAACCCTCGCCTAAGGTTGTATAGCTTCCGCGCATACACTGATATACAAGCCGCTGGAAGATGTGTGAGGCGAGAACGCGGTTTCCGTTGGACTGGTCACCCATCCAAGTACTAACTGCGCCTGTCGTTGCTTTACATCGCATACCGAAGTAGTAAATAGGTACGCATGCGTTTTTACCTACATATTACACATTTATTGTGAAAATCTTAGTTCTGCTGAAATGACGTAGGTCTGGGGGCTCTGGGATCTTACTCTATAAAGAAATGTTCGTATTAGTTATTTCAGTTGCTAATCGAGCTGAAATACATCTGGTACAAAATGTAGAAGAAAAAATCGGCAGCTACTGGGAGCGGCTGGAACCTCCCCACTCGGTGGATCTTTGAAGCCGAAAAGAACATTAAATTGTGTGACAAAACGGCACTAAACGTAATCTGATCTCATCCAAAACCTTTTCAGATCTTCTGGGACACTAAAAAAACCCTTAACTTAATGAATTTACAATCATCTATTCGAGTTATTACCTACATTATCGCTCGTTGAATAATATACTATTAGGATATTAACAACTTTAACATCACTTGAACGACTAAGAAAGTCTAGTTATCCTAAATACTTTACAGAATACAGATTTGTAAAGCAACAAATTAAAAATTGGTAAAGTGATAATCTATAATAAATTCACCAACGAAAGTACAGAAAGCATATGATATTGATATTGTTACATCTACCTTTAAAGTTTGGGACAATCCACTAAAAGTTACAAATATGCCGAAATCTTATTAACATGACATGACATCAACGTTATCGGATGACAAACGATGACAATGACAATCGTCAAAATTTGCTCATTGCAATTCGATCGCTCGCGGCTGTCTTTGTTAAATGAAACATTAGCATTTCAGTAATTTTAGTAGATTTTAGAGGAATATTTGTAGTTTAATTCTTCGATTTGTCTGTATATACATTTAAAAACGGCACTAAACATAATCCGCTCTACTTCTATAGCAGTGAAGAAACCCTCACACATGAATTGACACGTGATGTGACGAGTTTCACGACGTAACGGCTACGCGCATCGATCATGTCATGCGAAATGCAATCTATCCATATTTGCTTTGTTTTTAATTTTTTTCACGGAAACCAAATCGAAAGGGTGGAAGTGTGATATATCGTTGAAATCAGAACTGATTTTCAATGGTTCCATTACAAATTGAAAGTAATTATAAAATAAACAACTTGTTGCGTCAAAATGGCACTAAACGTAATCCGATCTCAACCAAAATCTTTTCAGATCTTCTGGGGCACTAAAGAAATGCACACGCAAAGTTTCATTCAAATCCGTTCAGTAGTTTCGGCGCTATCGTGCTAACACACATACACACACATAGACATTTTTCAAAAACCACATTCTTGCGTTCCTAGGACCTCAAAACGTAAAGATTTCATGTTATCTCAATTTTCGTTTTTGAACCAATTTTAGTAACCTCTCACAATTTTATTGTGGAGAGGTTAAAAAAAGCAAAAGACAAGATTCGAACCGTCTATTTCGTGCTTGAAAATCCGGCAACTCAACCAAATTCAATATATATTTATTCAATATTAAAAGGGTACAAAACAATTGCCTCGCCAGAGTCTGCTCCGGATCCGATTGTGCAACCACCGCGTTGACGCGGTAGCGGATTGTAGGGCAGAGCAGGTCTGGGTCGGCGAAATCGAAAAATTGAACAAACTAAACCTAGACTCCTTTTTACAAGTGAATAAAATTAAAATAGGTGATAATATACAAAAACAGTCTAAAAAAACAAGATTAACAAAGCTTAAATTACATAACTTTTTACAACACTCCAGCACAAATCACTTTTTAATTTTGTATTCGGACACTGGCACCACAATTTAGACGGGCCTTCTGCGAAATGTTCCAATGCGGGGCTGCTCAAGGCTGGCCTAAACATGGGTTTTAAAAATTTTGATTTTATTGATTTTTGATTTTTCTAAAGGTTATAGGTTTTTTAAAGGTTAATGATGTGAAAAATGAATTTGGAAATAAAAATGTACAAAAACAAACGAAGAAAGACAAAGAAAACGCAATAAAAAAAACAACTTGTTGCGCCAAAACGGCACTGAACGTAATCCGAACTCAACCAAAACCTTTTCAGATCTTCTGGAGCACTAAAGAAACGCACATGCAAAGTTTTATTCAAATCCGTTCAGTAGTTTCGGCGCTATCGTGCTAACACACATACAGACATTTTTCAAAAACCACTTTTTTGGGTACCTAGGACCTCAAAACATAAAGATTTGATGTTATCTCAATTTTCGTTTTTGAACCAATTTTAGTAACCTCTCACAATTTTATTGTGGTGAGGTTTCGGAAGTTAAAGAATGATGACGTAATGGAAAACATTCATGATTTCGACTATAAATTATGGAATCATAGTTGGAGTGGAGTTGGAGGAATTTATATCCAACCATTAGAAAACGTTAAAAAAGAATCATATTTATAAAAAAAAAATTATTGAAACGATATCCGTGAAAGCTATCATTAGCGCACTAAATAATATAGCAAACTCACAGGTTTGATTCCGAATAATTATGTTGTGATAATGCTGGTTTTGAATAGTTGGATTTGTTTTATGTGTTTTATTTGTTTGTATTTTGTTTCGGTTTTGGACAAATCAAAAGTGCAATATATTATTTTATGGTTTTTATAGAAAATGTGCCTACAATATACTATGATTTAATAATTAGGTAATGTTAAAAAGAATTTCTGTAAATAACATATACCTTTTCCATTTCCTGCGCCGTTTCCTGCTATTCCACTTTTAAGTAAAATTTAGGTCTATGGCTCACCTAGTCGCAAGGGAAGATAGTCCATTCCCTCTTAAGAGAATCAACCCTCTGGGGGTCTCCTAAGTCGACATCAAATTTATTTTCTAAAATAGACTATCGTCACTTAAAATATATACTTTAAAGGTTTACCCGGACTCATCTTAACCCAATACAGATGGGAAAGATTCCAAATTAAATTCTAGGATTACGAGTGCGTACCAGCTAAAAGAAAAAATATATTTTTTCAGCCGAGATAATAATATTGAGAACGTCATTTGATGAAAATAACCACTTATTTCTCGAGAATATGCTTCAGATTTTATAGGACAAGGACTATCGAATTTCCACTATTTGAATAATCTAGTCTCGTTCTGTAATCAGCTCAGGATAAGTAAGCACAACATCGAAGGCCGATGAATTCCCCCCTCTTATACAGGATGAACTATAAAGAGCAGGACAAAGGGAATAATTTGGTTGAAAATTTTGCTATGTGCAATTTTACCGTGCAAATAAAAAAGACAACAAAAACTTTACGATATCATTAAAATACCGTTACTCTCTGTGCTATTCCACCCGCAAATTGAATCACTTGCATTTATAGGTTTTTAATGTATGTCTGCTTGTCTCTCTCTCTGTAACTATCCCCTCTTAGTAGAAGCTATTTTTTTTTTAATGGCATTAGGTAAAAAACCACGCAGCCAGGGTAGAAGCTATTTGCTATATCTTATTTTGTTACAACCCAATATTCATTATATCTAGCGAACGCATGCCTCAGACTAAACAAAAAATGTCGTGCCGATTTAAAATTAAAATATAGGCTCAAAAGCATAAAAGCCTTATAACAATTTACTAATTTGAAAATTTAACTGTTAATCCGGTAGGTGGGTTTGACAGAAGAGACATATTTTATTAGCCTGAAATCTTAGGTATCTTTTTCAATGATAATAATAAAATTTATTGGTGTATAGCACAGAAATTGATTTACGAAAGTCAAACATACAAATATCATCATAGTATTTAATAACATCTAAGTCATTGTCAATGATTAAAATATTTGTGTCATCCGCATAATAGACACAGTGAATATTTGGCATTTTATTTAAATATGTTATTAAATCATTGGCAAACATTTTAAAAAGTAGAGGTCCAGAAACAGATCCCTGAGGAACCCCATGCGTTATGTTGCATACAGCACTGGTTATATCATAGACCTATCTAACTTATTCGATAGAATTTCATGGTCAACAACATCAAAGCACGGGAGAAATCGATAAATAACCTAGGCATATTGCTTGATATCGGGGGCATTAACAATTAAATCTTGGAGCTCACAGAGATTGATTTATTGATTGGGTGCTCTTATCCTTAGAGAAACCATGTTAACAAACAGACCGTAAATCATTCTGGTACAAAAATGAAGACAGCTGATCTTTGATAGCAAGTTCAAATAGCTTAGAAAACTGCAAAGTAAACTGATGGTTCTGTAATTTCCGTTATCATTAGGATCACTTTTTTATATAAAGATTGGACAATAACTAACCTGAAATTTTTTGGAAAATTTCTGGTTTATCGAAAAAGCCAATGGCTGACAGATACTCAATTTAGAATGTTTAATTAAATTGCAATAATAACAAGGAAAAAATGTTAATTCATAGATCATTGATATCGAAAACATAACTCATTTTAATGAGACAAAGTTTATTTTTCGAGTCTGACTTTTTGTCAAACACCGTATAATGTGTATACAGCAAATGCAGCAACTGAATAGAGTACATTTTTTTCTCTGTGTGTACCTTAATTTCGTACGACTCATCTGAATATTCCTCTTGGGACTGGCCGTTCATGTATTACGTACTAACTTATAACTGAAAATAACATAGAGTTCCATCATATCTTTGTCTTTTGTATGTGGCAAGCTTTAAGGTCGTAGCATTCATCTAGAGGAAGTGCTTTCAAAAAATTCCATCGACAGTCACTCTGGCTTTAGTAGAAAAATCTGATACTCCTCGTGTCGCATTTTATCTCGTTGTCACTTAACATAATTGCGATATAACAGAATAGTCCTCCACCTAATGTGCATAGCGTGACGGTATATTTTTAGGACGCCCGAGTACCACGCTACCACAACGACGTCAATCCATTTTAAACATCAATAATTAAGATTGATTTAACTGATAATATTCCAAGACAGGTATTCCACAATCAAAAGTTTATAAGTCGGAGCGAACAACACACAAACACAATCAGCTAACTAAATCAAATTCATGGCATAATTGAAATTTCAGACTTCATTTTCAGCAAGGGAGCGTTAATTAACTCGAAAGAAATATAAATATAAAATAAACAAACTTGTTTATCGCCCAATAAATTACAAAAATTCAATTACGAAATAAAACTTGATATATTAATTAATTTAATAAATAATATCAGACAAATATTTATTTACAGGAGCATAAATTAATAATATTTTTTATGGAAATATGTACATATAGGTAAAGATAATAATGTAATTTAATTTAAAAACACGTTTAAGAAAGGCAAATTGTTTGTTTCTATCTAATGGTTTAAAATGTCTAAATTTTTGTTAAGATTATGGTTTTCCTCTAGAAGATGGTTAGCGTAACTGGAGTGTTTTTTGCTTTTAAAACAATTTTTATGTTCTTTTCATCTCCGCTCGAAATTTATACATGGTTGTCCTATATATACTTTAGGGCAAGACCCACATGTTACCTTAAAGATTCCGGTCTGATATTTATGGGGGTTTTACCCATAATTTTAAAATAATATAAACTTATTCAAGTAGTAAAATATTCGTTTTAAAATTTTTGTAAAAGTTAAAAATTAATTATCCTTCAACCTTTTCTTCACCAGGCAACCATCCCAAAATCCCAATCACATTAGATGGCTATGGGGTGATATTAGAGTGCTTTACCTAATACTCTACATGTTCCTTGTTGGTTTTATCTTTATTATTTTTTATTTATTTCCCAAGTGAATTTTGATTTCTTATAAGCGATATTAATGGTCCATTTTTTTACATTTTTGGCAACTTGTTCTGTAGGCTTTATTTATTAAAATTTTCGTAGACATATGGACACTAATTAACTGATGAACCATACTACTGTAAGCTGCTTGTTTATGTTTTGTAGGATGTATGTGTTATGTATTGTAGTCTCCGTATATGTATATGTAACTTCATAATATATGTGTGAAACGTATTGTACAAACATTGGGTTATCGCTTTTAAACAGCGAACATTCTGATAAATATCCATTTCTTTTTCTTCGTTTGTCCTGTAGGACTTATAGATCTAGAGACATTTTTAGAAAATCGATTGAAAACACGCTCAAACAAATTAAATTGTTTAAATAAACAATACGGCGACCCTTGCTGAAACTACAAAACCTGACTCTGAATTCAATTTGATTCTCTAAACACGTTAAAATGAAGAGAACTATCCTGTCCAGACATTTCACATTTCGTATTTTTCAAGTCCTAATTAAAACCTACTACAAGAATTGTTTGCTAATACGGAGGAGAACTAGAAAACTAATCAGTGCCCTTTTAATTGATTCTCGTTTTACTGTGGCAGATAAGTTGGAACAGTTAGACTTGCAGTAGACACTGAACACTATAATCCGGACGTTACTTTAGAATTTAATAACATGCATCTCAAGTGTCCTTAAATGCATCTCAAGTGTCCTTAATTTTTGCAGAGTCGTTGCAAAAAGCAATTTATTCAACCCAGCTGGAAACCCTTTTAATAAGATAAATGCAAGAAACTCTGTGGTGCAGATTTGGCGGCAATTAACAAAAATCTGCAGCCCTCTGCGGCGCTTGACAATGTAATTTAAATTAAAATATATCTCTGGGGGACTCCGTCCTCACTGGTTATGTGTCTTCGATTTGCCAACTATTTAATTCGTTTTGCGCCACAAAAATTGATATTCTAACAATAAACATTAAGTACTGTAGTCTGGGGAATGAATTGGGAAAAGAAAAAGAGTTTCATAGATGGGCAAAATTAGTTTGGCATCCTATAATACTCACTAAAATTTAGGAACATGAATTCCTTTTGATTCACGATGGAAAGTAAAGATTTCAAAAACAGAAATTTTTTAATTTGGGCATACTTTCTTGAGTTTGCGGTTGCAATACAAGAAAGATTTTAAAAAATCTAGCGGTGTTCGGGATGTATTTAAGAGGTGGGGGGGGGGGAGTATTAGTCAAAATAACACAGAAAACCAGTATAAATGAACTTTCTTCTTAAGCAATTTTATAGTTAGATCCTATTGGGGAGGTGCTCAGGAGTATCCAAAAAATTTTTGTACTTCAAAGACCTTGTGCTCCAATTTTTATTAACAATTTAATTTTTTTAATCGCGTTTTTCAACCTAAAAATGTGAATAACTCGAGATATATAGGTCCGATCGGGACAAAAAAAATAATAAAATCTTTGCAAATAAATTTTCTACAAATCTATATTTAGTGTAGGTCTTAGGTGCCCAACCATAACCTACGAAAGTGAAAAGAACTTGCCAAAAACAGGTTTTTACATTTTTTTCAGAAAATTTGCCTTTTGCTCTAACAAAAACACCCTGAAAATTTGGTGCAAAAATATTAAACCCACTGTGCGCAATTCAATTTTAAATTTTAATTGGCCGCCATTTTATGCCTTTAAATGCATGAAATGAATTTCAATAAGTTCTCGAATGCTGGTTGCTCTGTCAAAAAAACTTTATACAAAAAATGTGAGTAATTTGTTGTCTCTTGTCGTCATGGGATCAACCGCTGCGGAGTAAGTTTCCAAAAACTTAATTTTTTGTACCTTCTATTCAAGATGGCGGCTCGAGCGGTCCCCCCAAGGTCGAAAACTTGGATTTTTTGTCATGGTCCACCTCAGACCTTAATAATATATTTAAAAATTGTTACTACCCTACCTTTTGCAGGGAAAAACTCCCTACTGACTGGATTAAAAGGAATGTGCTATGAAAATTAAAAATGATTTAAAATTTCTAGCTGTTTAGGGGACAAATTTGGGACGGTGGGTGATGATCGTAAAGAGGTATTATATAATGATCGATAAAAAAAACAGTAAACATATAGAAACAGCTCTAGCAACTTCAAGGACGTATTTGGAAGGTTCTCAAAAGTAACTGGATGCCAAAAATGTCTTCCGTAGGTACCTGTAATGTGTATATACCTCATTATCTGTCGTTGTAAAGCCCAAGATTTCCTTAAAATGACTTTTCGTAAATAATTACTAATTAATGGTATGGCCTTTCAAGGCAGCATGTAGAAATGCGTTGTAAAAATACAAGTTACCAATTGGACAAAAACGGGCCCTTAAAATTTAGTCAGTAATAGCAAATTCATTTTACCTTGTCAAATGCGGGAGTAAACAGCGCCCAACTTAGTTGAAGTGTTTGTTATTATTTTAAAAATACAGAATATATTTTAAAGGAAGCTTGGGCTTCACAACGTTGTAAAATGTATATAAAATTTATAATGAAAGATGCCTCAGAAATAGACTATTGATATATTCAGTTATCTTGTAAACCTGCTAAATTCACAATTCACCATTTCACACAATTCACTTAGGAATCAAGAACCACATATATTCGTTTTGCAGGTTTACATAATACTATTATATATGTATCCTTCAGTAACGCCCAAAATACAAAATACTCGGATACAGTCCCAGCAGTATAGTGCCTTGTAGTGTGCGATATTAAGTAAAATTTGAATTGCTTTGAAAAATCCAAATCCAAGATTATTTCTTCATATTATTCTTTCCCTCGGTCGCTGAAATCGATAATAAATTTCACGTTTTGACAGCCTTATAGAATTATAAAAGGAAACGAACAATAAATTGCATTTACTTCAAAGAATTTGAATCCACCGGCCTCTCAGCTGTAGGAAAAGTCAGCGGGCATTACGCCGAAACATACAAAGTTCCGAGTTACTTATTTTCATTCTAAGATACAAAAGGGAGGCAAACGGCAGTTTTAAGGAGCAATTTGTTTTTTAGGGGTTATAACGGAATTATTTTAATAAAGTTGCATTTCCTGTCAAACCACGAGCTCAAGTGATTTAATTTATTGTTTTAACTTGGTACGAAATGGAGTTTTAAATATTATGCATTATACATTTTTATGGAATTTGTAATTGGCATTTATATCACAGAAATTGCCGGAGGCGCTGGGTAGAGTTGTACAAATTTTAAGCCTGTTTATGAATTCATGTGAAATGTGCGATTGATTTTGATTGCCGACATAAGCCAAAGCGATTGAGAAAATCCCTTCCTTAATAGTTTAGATACTAATCAAGAAATCTTTATCATGGTCTAGAAACAAGCAAAAAATCCAGTGTGTGACACTTAAAAGTGTATAGTAGTTAAAAGGGAATGCATATATACAAAACAATAAATATTTAAATGACAAACATTTAATAATAAAATATAGTTTTGAAGACTTTAATATTATATTTAAAGAAATTAAAATGCTTTCGAATAATAACATAAATTCACACTGTCATATTCAAGAAAGGAAGTTTTGTTGTATTGCACAGTCCTCAATTTTAATACCTTTCATTTTAATTAATTTCAAATTAGCCAGATGTCAATTTCTAACCAAATGTCACTGTTACGGTGTTGTATATCACCAGCGGTAGACTAGTTTCGAGCTTATTAGCCCTCATCAGTACGGCATAGCCGAATACACCATAACCCTACACTGTTCCTCCAATCTATCAAATTACAGACGAAAGACGTCTACAACTTGTCGAATGGCTCCATCTGGTGGCGACTTGCAATCTGAGTTGGCAACGTACTCGGACTAAGTTACAATTAACAAAATATAAGGCCATCGCGAAGTGAACTAATTATTACAAAAATAAATATGTAGTAAAATACATAATACGATAGACCAAAATTGATTGATTGAAGACTTAACTATCAGTTAATATCGTTGTTTCAGTTAGGCTGTATGAAATACAGCAACTTCTTACGCTAAAGATTTCTAGCTACCCGAAACAAATAAAACTGATGGATTTAAATCTGGTGATCTAGGAGGTCATGTGTTGGTCGGACTTCGTCCCATCTATCTATGAATGGTTTGCAGCGTTAATAAAATGTATTTTAAATTCGTTTATCTACTCATATTAGATTATATTATATTCATTAATAGACTGCTTTTGAACAAGTAATAGTATCCATAAACAAATAGCGTGAGTTTAATAAATGTGAGTAATAATAACTCACTAGATACAGTGCCCATCTCCTTTACCTACTGTCCAGGTAAGTAAATGGAAAAGTTGGACGCTTCTGGGGCTAGGGCTAAAAGACATTTCTTCTCCTGTGTTTTGGGGTGGAGAATCGATTGCTATAGGCCCGAAGGTGAAAAAAACCTGCTTTCATCCCCTATTGCCAAAAACCACTCCCAGAAGGTGTAGCAAGTGGAGGCGCAGTTTTTGTGAGAAATTTTTCCTGTAAAATGATTTTTGATACGGGGCCACCGAGAAAAAAGATCGACGATAATGAGGGACGTAAAATCATCCACCCATCCCTTATTTCCAGTCGAGCGGGTGAAAACTACTCTAGGGCTAAAAGACATTTCTCCCCCCATTTTGGGGGGCGGAGTATTGACTGCGATAGGTCCTAGGATGAAAAACAACTACCATCATCCCCTATTGGCCAATAACCACGCCCAAAACGCGTAGCAAGTGGAGGCGCTATTTCTGTGCGGAATTTTTCCTGTAAAATGATTTTTGATGCGGGGCCACCGAGAGGGTTGATCAAAGAGTTTGAAAGCCACCCCTTTGAAGCAAAAGGTTACGGTCGTAACTGATTTTTTTGCGCTGTTTGGAGGGAATGTAACTGAAAAAAGATCGAGGAGAATGAGGAAGGTCAAATCAACCACCCACCTCTTATTTCCAGTCAAGGAGGTGTTCCCCAAAGGAATTCGATTGGGAGGTGGTCTAAATAGACGAGGGAAGTAAAATTCATTCATCCACCCCTTATTTCCAGTCAAGGGGGTGAAAACTACCCTCTGACGAGATCACCACCTCCCAAACGAAATCCTTTTGGAAAACCGGCAGAAAAATTGAGGGTGGCAGCAATCCCTTCAGGGGGTAGTTTTCACCCCCTTGGCTGGAGATAAGAGGTGGGTGATTGAATTTTGCCTCCTTCATCCTCGACCTTTCTTTAGTTACATTCCCTTCGAAGAGCGCGAAAAAATCCTCAAAGGGGCGGTTTTCACCCCACTTGCAATTTAATATTTATGTTATAATCGTAGATAAAGTATAGTACTCAACTTACGATAATGGTAACTCACTCAGATGAATTACTACATTCGATTGCGGCTCGTGCTGCAAACTTCATCTGCGTGAGTTATTACCTACATTACCACTTGTTGAATAATATATTGTCACATCAAATCAACGTATACGCCGAATTAAATAATATTTTTCTTGAAATAATGAATCAAAATATAATTTTTTATTTTAAGCCCCCTTAACAGTTTTTCTTCGTGATATTTTATTTGTTTTACCAATCTTTTCTTCAATTTTTCCTATTAAAAACTCCTGCCGTGAAAAGGATGATTCATCAGTCCATAATATTTTAGTAAAAAAATTAGGATCTGTATCCAACTTTTGAATCATCTGGCGACAAAATTCCAGTTCAATCATCTTCAGACACTTTTCAAATAACGAATTGTTTTTGAAATGTGGTTTGGCAGCATTAGACAATTTGGATCATTTTAGACTTAAAAAAATATTTTATTAATTAATCAATCATTAACATCGGAAAAAAGCATAACAGTCAAAAAAATGTTTATTTAAATTCAACAATATAACAGCTTTTTCAGAATTATTTTGTAACATTTAACAGAAGAAAAATGTACCTAGCCACGGGACAAGAAAGGGAGTAAAACTTGTACCTACATATTATGCTTTCATCAACGAACATAAACCAAGCTTTTCCAAAATTTATCGTAATTAGTTCAACGGAAAAAGCTTGTTGTCATAATACACATGTAAAGAAAGAGATGTTATACTACAATTTAATTATTATAATACAATTCAAGAAATCTTGAATTGTATTACTTATTAATTCTTAAGTTATGTTATTCATTCATTTAGCGGCTTCTCATTCATCTCGCGTTGGAAAGATCTTCTCGCGTACGTTTTTCAAATCTTTTTAAACAAAATTAACTGCCGAATTTCTTGGCAGTGACTAAACACTGCGGGCTTTTATTTGCGTCTGTCTAAAGCTGTTATGACTCAAACTAATTCCAATTTGTGTAGTACACGCTGTGAATGTCATATTTTATCAACGAAATATCGATTGCGAAGCATTTGCAGTTACTCGTTCAATTTGCTGTAAACGCTGTTGTTTCGATATCGAATGCTAGTGTGAAATAAATCAACTCAACAAAGTTTTGTTTTTCCTCCACGAGGGTAGTTCAATACTACCTCAAGTTTCGTCCAAAAATAAATAAATCCTTTAGGAAAACCGGAAAGTTTATGAAAGGTTGTTCCATTTTATTAAAATAAACCTTCCTTTCGACGTAGAAAGGATTATTTACATCGAGGGTATCCTGAACTTGATATTTTCCCCCGGCGTTTTATATGTTTATTTTGTGAAAAAAATGAATTAGTTTTTAAAAGTATTAAAATAAGTATTTACAGGTGTGTAATGAAAGGCTTCCTGTAGAAATCAGGTTGCCTGTCTTGAACTGCTTCCTAATCATTATTGATAAAGTTTTCAACCATTTCGGTTCAATTTTAAAAACGTCATTGAATATTTCTTGCGAAATCAAAAAGGTAGCGATTACAAGAAAATAGTAGCCGAAATAGTTATAATTTAGAAAATTGAAATGCTTTATGAATATGAAGTGAAATTACTTGTCAGAAAATCTACAAGAAGTAGTAGCCAAAATAGTTAAATAATTTAGAAAATTGAAATGCTTGATGATTATGAAGTGAAATTACTTCTCAGAAAATCTTGGAGTGCAAAAAGAAGGAGTTCATCAAGATATCAGAAAAATGCAGAATGCAGCGCCATTTTGTATCCTGTCCGTCTAAAATGTGATCAAATTTACATTTGATTTTTCTAACTATTTGCTATACAAAATAAACTAAACTAATTATTTTTGGATATTTTATTATTCATAAAAATATGTTTTTCGTGATATTATTCTGTACAGTTTCATTTAGTGAGACTACTTCAAACTAACAGAATTTTCTTTGTGTAACTGCCAAGTTTCTTCACATTTTTTTTATATAGTTATTTTTGTATCTTAGGAACTCAGTCATGTTTGTTTTACACTACATTATGTACTTCTGCTACAGTACTTCAGGTCGTCAATTGTCTCTACCATGTCTGCAAAAATTTACGTTCATTTGAGATTCATTTCAGGTTCATTTCACTTTCAGATGTTGATACTGAACTAAGGTTTTCTCATGTTTCTGTTGACAAAATTGAATCGTACTATTAAGTCAAATGTAAAGGGAGCTGATGGCGTGGATAAAAAATGCTAACATTAGTGCTTCCATATTTAAGCGAATATTATCACTAATAAGTGTATCACATTAAATATTTTTCCACCTACACGGAAAGATTCGAATAATGTCTTGCCCATTCCTAAGAATGCCAACCCTCTAGAGTTATCTCATTTCAGACCGACATCTATTTTGCCGACAATTTCTAAAATACTGAAAAAGGTAATCGACGAACAAATAAAGTTATTCCTTGATAAACAGAAAATTCTACCTGCAACTCAATCGGGCTTTCGGTCTGGGTATAGTACAACAACCACATTTTTACATGTGACAGATCACGTATTTAGGGCAAATGATAATTATAAAAACATAGTTTTAATTTTGTTAGATTATAGTAAAGTCTTTGATACGTTTGATCACCACATTTTGTGTAAAAACTTAAATATTTTGGTTTTAGTGATCTTGCAGTATCTCTTCTGAGAAACTATTTAACTAATAGGCGACAAGGAGTATTTATTAATGACAGCTGTTCTGATTTCACTGTTAATTCTATAGGTGTTCCACAAGGGAGCATCTTAGATCCACTATTATTTTCAATATATACTGCTGACTTTCACAGTTTTCTTAAACATAGTTCTATACACCAGTATGCTGATGATGCTCAGATCTATTTATCTCAATATGAATTTAAAGCAGCTATAAATAAAATTAACGGAGACCTAGAAGAGATAGTTTCAGTATCTAATGCACATGGGCTGATTTTAAATAAAAAGAAAACAGAAGTTTTTATTTTTAGTAACTATTGTAAAAATCTTGGGTTACTCATAGATGTTAAATTTAAAATTTACAGAACATGTCAACGCACTCCTTAAGAAATCTTATTATAAATTAATGTCACTGTATACGCATTGAGAATATTTATCTACTGAAGTGAAACTAAAGCTCTACGACTCTTTAATTTTGTCTACTTTAACGTATTGTCATGTGATGTACTGGCCCGAATTACTTAAAAAAGATCAACTAAGTCTACAGAAAATCCAAGTCAGCTGTCTAAGATTTTGCTATAATATGCGAAAATTTGATCATATTTCTGAGAATTTTCAGCATAGCAAATGGTTAACACTTCACGAACGCTTTAAATTACATATGGCCTGTCTTATCTACAAAATTAATGAAAATAGATGCCCAATATATTTGTTTGATAAGTTAATCCAAGGTGCCCATATTTATAACTGTCCTACACGTGTTCGTAACTTATATAACGTTCCTAAGCATCACACTACACAATTTCAAAGGTCTTTTACATACAATGCAACACATATTCATAATCACCTAAATAGTATGTTTAGTATAAAACCAAGCATTCACTATCTAAGAAAACATATCAAAACGTTGCGCAGAGAAATTAGTTTCTGTTAAAACTTGGTATTAGTAATAACTTTCAGTTTAATTGCATGTCACATCACGTAATATTCGTATTTGTAATGTTATTTTGTAAAGTTATAGGGGGTTACGTGGAAGAGCAGCGTAGCTGAACGTCGTCCTCCTCGATAAAATAATCTTTTGTAAATAATCTATCATAAGAAAAATAAAGACATATTATTATTTATATTTTCATTCTTTACTTTGTTGCTCTATACATGTAGTTATTTTTCTTGTCCCTAATACTTCGTCCATTCACACCTGTTATATAGTGTATGATATATAATGTATTTCTGGATCATCACGATACAGTTTGAAAACAATTTATTTTATTTGGACAGTTTGTACTTATTTGCTTATGTATGCAACTTATTTAATGTCATACTTTTATATTGAATATTAAATATTTCTTTATCGATTCTATGTCGGTTCTGTAATTTGATTGTGAAAGGAAACCTAACTAGAAAAGGAATCTGATTATGTTACACTCCTATATGAATTAATTATGTCGCTCTCCATCAGATGGCGTTTCGCTCGTAAAATATTACAGATTTTATTTTCTATAGGAAAAATATAATTTTTAAAATTGCAATATAAAAAAGTTTACCTTATTAGTTAAATATCCGATGTAGCCATTTGCCTCCCAAATCTGAACTTTTCTATTGTGAGATCCTCGAGTAATTACTATTGCATTCATTATCTATATTTCTTTGTGTTTGAACGCCGTACACTTAAATTTTATTTATTAATTATTTCAATTTCAATCATTTTCAACTATTTCATGTTTAAATAAATTAAATTAAATTTCTTTCATTTTATGTAACTAAAATTCTACATGTGACCACATGGTAAGACAATAATTATTTTCTATTTCTTTTGGCAATTTAATTTGGGATCAGCATTATCTACAATTTAGCAATTATCTAAATTTTGCAACTTTCATGATATCTAGCAAACTTTCATGATTATTAAATTTTCTAATCATTTAGCAATTTAACAATTGCCTAGCTTTCTAACTACTTACCTTCATAGTAATATTAAATATATTATTTAATTAAACCACCAGGTTTGATCTCACTTTTCGCTTATGTTAATATCATCAAGTCTTTAGTTTTTTATTATATCTTATGGTTATCGAAATAACCAAGAGTCCACAATAATATATTAGAAGCTATTCTACAATTTTTCAAATCGAGCTTATCCTTTGGAATCTGATACTGTCTAGTGACTAAATTGCCGAAAACTTTTAGATTTGCTGAGAGACAATTGAAGCCGGATTTGCTGTAGCAGAACGTATCCAACTTCGTACAATTTCAATTTGCAATCTTAGGACTCCATTGGTATTATATCTTCCATTATTTCTTTGTATTAAATTCCTTTTTTTATTCAATTTGTTCTATTTAAAACTTTTCATACAGGTCAAAATTATATTTTAACAAATTTATATTTTTTAAAGATTTACTTTTAAATTTCACTTCCTCAAAACTGCTTCCTAAATTTCTCTTGTAAAGTTTGGCTATTTTAAATATATTTTATCATTCATTTGAACAATTGCTTCTTTCCCTCATCAATAAATTTCAGTCTCGTCTATAAGGGACTGGTTTTAAGGGAAAAAGAGACAAATGCATTCATTCTTTTCTGTAGATGATGCCCTCATAACATCAAATATTTCACTGTATCTTTTTCCCAAACAAAACAAAATTGCTCTTTTATATCGTGCACGCATAAGGGTAAGTTTCTTGTAAGTTCTCTGAACCTACAGCCATTTGCTCCGACTTAAACCAGCTAGTCGTTCGCATTTGTTGCGTTGTTTACTTGCCATTCTAACAAAAAGGAAAATAAGCAGGTATTACTTAAATGATTGCATTCATACATGCAATTAAGATTCACATAAATGTAGGTTTGCAGCTTGAAAAAATAAGGTTGAGGGTCGGTACTAAAAGATAGTTTGTGACGATATAATGTTAGTCCTACTCTTAATAGCATTGATGTTCCACACATTACACATATTATAGAAACTTATTTCTATCATTCTATCATTAATAATCTTCACAATAATTATTGTATAGATAAAAACAGGACGCCCTGTAAATAATTTTTAACTAAAAAAAAATTTTGAAAAAAAATAATTTTACAAAATACCTTCTACATCACGTCATATAAGACCTCTAACATTATAAAGAAATAAAAACTAAATAAGGGAAATAATATTTTGGGATTCTTTATAAGCGCAAGTTCGTTAGCGTACATGTGTTGGTAATACAATAAACAAACCCTTCTTAACATTGGTTCCTTTGATGTATGTGTAGATCGCTACCGTTTATTCAACAACAAGCAGCGTGAATAACTTACCCTTTGACTTGCTCAAATGTTTTATTTGCCATGGCAAGTCACTTAACTCCGACCAACTACTTAATGATCAAAAGGTATTGTCCTTTTTAAGGAGTTCTGTTAGGAAACACTTTCGGAAAAATGTTCAGGCTAATGCAGTTTTGTGCCTTTATAATATCCACCGACTGACACTCTAATATTATTAAGATCTAAAACATTAAAAACGATGAAAATGAAAAAACAATTCATGACATATGATCATAAACTTTATACTTAGAGATATAATAAAGACTTCCAATATTTATTTTACTTCTTTTTTATATCTTGTTATACGTTTGATTTGTTTAATATTTTCCAGAAGCCTGTTATATCTGTCTTTACACCTCTGTCGTACATATGTTCAACGAGTGTTGTTTCTGAATATATTTTATGTTCATGGTACTTATAAAATTATTAAATACGTTTTTTTGGATTGATGTTAGTTTTGTTAGCCCCTACCCAGGCTATAATACTATACTTTAAGATCGACTCTATCATTCCATAATATATGGTTTTAATGTGTCTCTCATTTAATACTTCTTTTGTTTTTGAATCTGTATAACCAAGATATTAATTTTTTTACGGTATTCGAGATATGGTGGTTCCACTTTAAATGAAAATCTAACGTTATTCCGAGGTAATTAATTTTGTCACCCGTGTTGGCAATATTTATTTCAGTAAATGCTGGTAAATTACTTTTGTAAGAGCAGAATGGCAAACATGTAGTTTTTGAAATGCTTAGGGTCAAAATATTTTCATCAAACCAATTCTGACATCCTTTTCACTTCTTCCCATGATTTCCTTCTGAAAAAATTGCGGTGTGATCTTCGAATGATACTATATCCCCCTTAATATTTATGCTAAATATGTCATTTAGGTACATTATATATAAAATTGGGTCAAGAACAGTGCCTTACGGGAGATCATAGAGCACATTTCTTGCCTCATATGTGTTTTTACGAATTTTTACCATTTGTGTCCTTTTATCTAGATAACTTTTTAGCAAATCGTGGCAAAGACCTCTAACGCCAAAATATATTATATGGCTAATTGTTTCAAGAGCTTTTTCCATATCTATAAAAAATTATAGTTTAAAAAAACTAAAAAACCACTCTAAATAAATATCGAACTAAAAAGTAAAAAATAATAATGTTTAAATATTAAGATTTTGTTCAACAGCGATAGATTGTAAAAAGCGTGCGGTGCTTTTTACCATGTTTTTATAATTCTACTTTTATTATTCTATTATTATTTTCTACTTTTTAGTTCGGTTTTTAAAGCGTGTTCTTTTAGTTTTTTTTAAACTATGTTTTGAGAATTACAAAAAAATCATTTAATTAACACGCTTTTATTATTAGTTAGAATATGTAATTAACATCGGCGCCTCCGCCAAAACCTCGACACTAGGTTGGTCTTTTTTTATTTTATTTTATCCTGATGATCTTGGTGAGGATAGTAGGTTAATAATGAGAAAAGGCATGTACCCCCCCCCATATGCCCCATGTATACCCCCCACTCCTCCCCCACCCCGAACGTGATTGGTCGATGGGAGGGGATAAGCTCCGCCCACCTAAGCGGATTGGTTGAGTGGAGGGGATAATCCACACCCCTCATAATATGATTGGTCGATTGGTGGGAGGTGAATATCAACCCACTTATTGTGATTGGTCGAGATAAACCCCACCCATGTATTGTAATTGGTCGATGGAGGGGATAAGCTCCGCCCACATAAGCGGATTTGTTGAGTGGAGGGGATAAGCTCCGCCCACCTAAGCGTATTGGATGAGTGGAGGGGATAAACCACCCCCTCATATGATTGGTGGATTGGCGGGAGGTGAACCTTCGTATGCATGCATCTTAGGATCATTTCATTATAAACCGTTAATGTGTAAATATGTCATTTACTTTCACTCTTAGTGCAGAATCTTCCGTATTAAATTACAGTTTCAATCCACCAATATATTTAGATGATGAAATAGATTATGAAATTGGATTAGTAAATTTTGATACATATAATATTATTCCAAATATTGACAACAGTAATAATAAATTTGCATGGGGAGAAAATTATGAACATATAACTGAAATTCCTGAGGGATGTTATGAAATTGATGACATTATAAAATTCATAGTAAACAAAATAAACGAAGAAGATGATGAAGCAGTTATCAGAATTACCACAGATATTAATACTTCTAAAGTCACTATACGTGCAAATACGAGAATTAATTTCAACGTGAAAGATTCGATAGGTCCAGTATTAGGTTTCGAGAAGAGAGAGTTAAAGGTTAATGATAGCAATACTTCCGATAATACCGTAAAGATATCTAAAGTGAATGCTATCTGTGTCGATTGCAGCATTGCAGTAGGTTCTTTTTCTAATGGACAACCTGTACATATTATTCATCAGTTTTTTCCAACAGTGCCTGTTGGGTATAAAATAGTGGAGTCACCTTTGAATATTATTTATTTCCCAGTGTGCGTTAAAACTATTAGCAACATCACTGTCAAAATAGTAGACCAAGCAGGGCAACTTGTTAATTTTCAAAAAGAGACTTTAACTGTTAGACTCCATCTTAGAAAATCAATCAAATAATTAAATGGTGCTGATATTTAATTCAACGTCATCCGTTTACAAGCATCAGCCATACTATAAAAGAGCTAGAAAGAAGGAAATCAACAGTATTAAAAAAAATATCGAACCATTAACATTAAAAAATCGTCAATATTTAAAATCAGTTGGATTGGAAGTTTTAGTATAATGGATTTACTGAATATTACTGGTCAGCCCTTTAGCGACAACTCTGTTGCGGAGTATCAGTTCCATACATATCAATCCAATATATCCGGAACTTTGGATTACAATGATGAAATAAGAATCCCTATTCAAGATTTAGATGCTTATACTGCACCGTGCAATAGTTATTTGTACATCGAAGGAAAATTAATGAAAGAGGATGGAACTGAGACTGTTGCACTGGAGTTTATTAATAATGGTATTGCGTTTTTGTTTCGTGAAATTAGATATGAAATGAATGGAATTGTAATAGATGGAGCGAGAAATGTTGGATTAGTTTCAACTTTAAAGAATTATATATCATACAATGAAAATGAAAGTATTTCCATGCAAAATGCTGGATGGTTTCCAAAAAAGAAAACAGGCGTGGGTGAAAAAATTATAGCCGATGTAAAAGGAAATTTCAATGTTTGCATTCCATTAAAACTACTAGTTGGATTTTTTGAAGATTTTCGAAAAATTGTCATTAATATGAGACAAGAATTAGTATTAATACGTAACAGTAATGATCTAGACAGCATTACAAGTAGCGATGAAGCTGAAAAACCTAAAATTATTATTAGTAAACTATTTTGGAGGGTCCCTCATGTCACTGTTAATATGTCAGAACAGCTTAGGTTGAATAAACTTATAAGTCGTAATGTAGACCTCCCTATAAAATTTAGAAGCTGGGAATTAATTGAATATCCATCTCTACCTCCGTCAAGCAGACATACATGGCCTGTTAAGACGTCTACTAAGGTAGAAACTCCTAGACATGTAATAATAGCATTTCAGAAAGATAGAAAAGGGAAAATTACAACTGATATGAGCAAATTCGATGACTGTGGACTTAGAAACATAAGAGTCTTCTTAAATTCTGAAAGATACCCATATAACGATTTATACTTAGACTTTAAAAGCAATAAATACGCAACCCTCTATGACATGTTTGCAAATTTTCAGGAATCTTACTATCATCACAAAATAAATCAGCCTATTCTTAATCCAAGAGAATTTAAGGCTTATGCACCAATAACGCATATCGACTGTTCACGTCAAAAAGAAGTTATACAAACGGGGTCAGTGGTCATGAGAATAGAGTTTGAGACGGATATCCCCACTACTTCGGATATTACTGCATATTGTCTTATATTACATGAGAAACATTTCACTTATAACCCTTTAACTAAAATTGTACGTCAACATTGACATGCGCACTACACGTTTCTCTTTGCTGGCATAAACAAAAACTAGTTCGAAGAAGTAAGTTAGTATGATAAGGAGATCAGAATATGTGCGACTATTGAAGGAACACAGAAAAAAACTGAAATACTTAAGAAAAATAGTGGAATTTTATTGCATGAAGAAAACAGTTTTAAAAAAATTGCATAATCTAAAACTATGAAGCTGGTTGTGGACATTCAAGGATTTAAAATAGAAAACAACGAATTTATTGTTAAAGAGCTCGCAGGCTATGACGGTGTAAAAATGTGCCACTATATTTTTAGACCACCATACCCATTTAACTTACTCTCACCAGAGATAGAAAAGCAAGTTACATGGCTAACAAGAAATCATCACGGCATCAAATGGGCTGATGGATTTACACCATTGCATATGTTCGGTCAAATTATTCAGGATTTGACTTCAGTGGCAGATTGCGTTTATGTAAAAGGAAACGAAAAAGCAAACTACATCAGACACTTTATCACCCAACCTGTATTAGAACTTGACGAACGACCAACTTTAAAGAAGTCGATCCCAAAATGTTTTTACCATTCAAATAATAAATGTATGTGTGCACTTTCTAATGTCTATTATTTGTATGAAAATTTTATTTCTTGATTTTGTAATAAATAATACCAAAGAGAATTTTGTTTTTTTTTATTTTTAATATCTGCAAATAATAACACAAAATACAATACAATACACAATACAATATAAAATATTTAAATAATTCAGTTATCCTCTTGAAGATGTACCCTGTTTGCAAGTTCCGGCTCCAAATATTGTTTTATTCGATGCAAAAATCCACCTAACCCCAATTTGATCAGCTCCTGGACAAGACATCCCTCGCAAATTCTCTTTTCCAAAAATTTTCGACAAACTTCATGGCCCTCTTCATATCTTTTAGCTAGTTCATTACATTCATCTTCAGAGTAAAATCTTCCCATTCCATATACAGCCTCATGCTCTGCATCGAATTGAAGATTTGAAAATTTCTGACTTAAATGGCGGACACCACTTTCTAAGTCCGTAATCTCAACTTCTTTGACGTAGCACATCCACATCTTTCGATATTAACTTTATTTCGGATGAAGTAAAAAACTGTTAACTGACGAGTTCTACTAATATTCCAGATTTATAGTGAACGATCATACCTCCCACATTATTTCAGACATGCCTATTTGACCACATTTGTGGAGTCAGCAGTTTATTGTACTTAAGTATGTCATAACTTATTCAATTTACAAGTTTATTGTAACACATCCGGCATTTTATTCAGATTATGTCAGCAGTTCATTGTACTGATACATCCGGTATTACTTAACTTACAATGTCAGCAGTTCATTCAACTTATAAAGTTAGCAGTTCATTATACTGACACATCCGGCATTTTATGCAGCTTATGTCAGTAGTTCATTGTACTGATACATCCGGTATTACTTAACTCGTAATGTCAGAAGTTTATTCAACTTGCAAAGTTAGCAGTTCATTATATTGTTATATCCGGTATTATTATGTAACATGCAACATCAGCAGTTCATTGTACTGATACATCCGGTATTACTTAACTCGTAATGTCAGAAGTTTATTCAACTTGCAAAGTTAGCAGTTCATTATACTGTTATATCCGGTATTATGTAACATGCAACATCAGCAGTTCATTGTACTTTCACATCCTGTAATTCTATTCAACTTGCGAACGTTCATTATTTTCTCCAAATTATATATTATACAGTGAAGTGTTTGAAAAAAGAATAAAAATATCTATTATTACAATAATGCATAGGATTTGAAATAAAACAATTTTTTAAATTGATAATTTATTTGATTAATATCAGACCTTTCCTAAAATACAGACTGAAATTATAAACTTTTTGTGTAGTTATTTCGTAACATTTACAAACAAAATGGATATTTATATAAAAAGCAAATTTTGGAATACAATACAATATAAAATATTTAAATAATTCAGTTCTCCTCTTGAAATATTCTGCTTGCAAGTTCTGGATCCAAATATTGTTTTACTCGATGCAAAAATTCACCCAAGCCTAATTTAATTAATTCTTGGACGAGACATCCCTCACATATTCTCTTTTCCAAAAATTTTCGACAAACTTCATGGCCCACTTCATATTTTTTAGCCAGTTCATTACATTCATCTTCAGAGTAAAATCTTCCCATTCCATATACTGCCTCATGCTCTGCATCGAATTGAAGATTTGAAAATTTCTGACTTAAATTTCTCACACCAGATTCTAAGTTAATAATTTCAAAAGCTAATTTTTGAATATTAAAATTATAAACATTTTTACAGTAAAACAAAAATGGATACTGGTATTAAAAAACAAATTTTTTGAAGATTGAAATAAGTACAAAACATTTTTTGCACTAAAACAAAAAAACTTACAATAAATTTAAATCAAAGTCGGTATCATGATTTTCCTGTTCAATAATCTCATCAAATGCCCTTAAAAGAATCGTTAAAGCATCATCATTAGTATTATGGTTAGCGTTATTGAGGAAATTAGGGATAGAGTAATGTCCCCAAGCAAGAGTTTTTGTGCTTCCCGGTATAACATAACGCTTGTCATCATGTGCGGAAAGCGCAACTTTATTTCTCAACTCAGTATATATTGTATGCAGATGTGAAGAAAATACATACATTTTTCGGTATATGAGACCGCCGTCTTCTACAATTTGTTTATAATCCACTGAATGCAACTGATTTTTAATAACACTTTTTGATACCCCTTTGGCTTTTTTCATAACATTATCATTTGTTTTAATACAGTAAGCTTTCGCCCCAGTACCGAAAAAGCTTTCTATCGGTGTACCGGCATATTCGTCTTTCATTTTCCCTGGAGTTGACCTCGTTTTCGGGATGTTGTGTACGTTTGGAATTGAAAAATTAGATGTATCGAAGAGTTCTATATTTGTTTTAATATCATCGTAAACATTTTCGGTGTGAATTTGTAAAATTAATGAATCGGTGTCCGTGTAACAGAGAACAGCTTTATCCTCATAGTTTTTCTTTATAAAGTTATAAAAAAAGTCATATATTATAGTTTTTGATATATCTAAAATGGTGAAGCCTATATAGAGCGGTTTATCATAAAATATTTTTAATAGTGACATTTGAATTGCTACTAAATTTTCTGAAAATACACTACAGGATTTAAAATTGGGCTTTGCAATAAATCCTTCAGCACCTATACTACCTATACTATTTCTCCAATGTGATACTAACTTCACATCAACCCTATTATCTACATTTTCCATTGTCTTTCCGAATATTGAATTTATTAAAAATTTATAAAGATCTCTCTCGAACGGATTTTTACAAGAGTTTCTAAGTTCAGTATTCAAATCTATATATGTTTTTAACCAAGCAGATTGTGAGAATTCTATAACTCTATGTATTTTTTTAAGTATTAATCCATGTTCTAAGCATTGTTTCAAATTTCTGTAATGGGTAATATATTTATGTTTATCATGTAAATTTAATATTAATTTTGAATTTTTTGAGTCCGGGGGTACAAAGGTCTCCGGACAAAACGGTAGATCATTGTGTTTGTCGTGTAAATGCTGTGGGTATTCTAAATCTACTTCCAGTATATAACCTTTTGGAGAATTATTATCGAGATTAGTGCAATCAAAATTTTCAATTTCATAGCCTTTCAACCATCTAAAATCACCCGTTGGCAAACTCTGACTCATTGAGCTTCCGTATAAGTTGGTAGAATCTAGATATAATATATATGACGTTGGTTTTGATGGATCATAATTGGAAATTAATGAATTATTAGCGACAGCTTTTCTGTTACTGCATTGGCTAACACCGCCGCGTATCCCTTTCCTAAAGAAGTGAAGCATATCAATATCAGTCAGAAGCTCAAGTTCGATACCAGTTTTTCGCAACATAGCATCCCAGCTCAATGATGGCGCTGTTAAATATTGTGCAGGATCTAATTTGTATGTCCGTAGACATATCTGTCGAAAATTCTCAAAAACATCGGCAAGAAGCAACACATCTGATATTAAATAAATATCCGAATATTCGCCGAGAGTTTGACAATTAAATGTATTCCAGACATTACAAGCCCGATCATAATCTTCCTGAGAAATTGATTCGCCACTTAAGATATTAAAAAACTCGTCTTTTGATGGCAATTCGGTACCATCCAATTTTTCCAGTGAATCTACGTAAGAATATGGAAAGACACCTTTACGTCTTAATAAATTGAATTGCAGGTCATCGGTATAAAATTTTCTTATTTCGAGGCATTGATGTGTTTCTAGCGTTTGGCTTAGTTTATCCAAGGAAGCTGGTAAAAAGCGAAAAGAATCGACAAATCTTAATTTTATGAAAACTTTTTTCGGTTTTCTATCATTGATTTGATCTACAAGAATTTGTTTGGAAAATGTAATATATTTTTCTTTATTTTGCGCAAGAACTTGTATACTTTCTTGCTTTAAAGCTAATTTTTTAATAAATAAATGGGAATCGTAATTAGTTAAATTATGAAAGAACACTGGTATAAATTTAGGTATCTTAAAATTCAAATTACAATGCGAATGCGCAGGTCCACGAAAATTGCCAGTAAGATGACAGTGATCGCGGACCTTCTCATCGCCATCCTCAAAAGGTTTATCACATATATGGCAAATTTGGCTATTATTGAAAATATCTTGTTGATTCTGAGATAATGGTTTCATTTCAACTATATTTTTTAAGTGATTCTGATATAATTGTAAGACAAGCTCATCCAGTCTTTTAACGAAAACTTCCACAACATCAATACCTCGATAATATTCAAGTTTGGAAAGATTATCATCAAAATTACACTTTAAGTAGAAGCAAAATGAGTACGGCTCGTGTTGATAAGTTTTAACGGAGAAAGATTTACTGTCAGATGGTTCATTGTAATGAATTGGTTTTAACAAACTTTCAAAATCTGCGTATATCACGAAAGGAACCGGTAATTGTTTCTCGACATTAACAAATTTCAAGATATTTCCTGCAATTAGTTCCCCACATTTATTGATTTTAGGTTCTGGGTCTGGTAGTATAGTGCATAAACGATTACAGTCATTTCTTTCATGAGCATTCAATTTCTCAGGAGAATTAAAAAACAATAGGCAACCGTCGCAAATATAATTTCTACCGTGATGCTTAGATCTCTGGCTAGAGACTAATCGTGGCAAGTCTTTAATAAGTATGTAATGACTATTACCATCAATATCAGTAACTAGCAATAGGTTTACGTGTGTATTTTGTTTTTTATTTGTGAAATGTAGAGGGCCCACAATTTCGCTAACCATTTTACCATTTTCGTATTGATTATTTATTCCAAAAACATTTATAGATATATTATTTAAAATTTCAAATTTCTGAATATCATGTAATTTGACAGGAAAATCAATACCTTCAAAATTGAGCAATGTTGAATAATGAGGATAGGATGCCACTTCATGAGGAGGTCCATCCGCTGGGAAGATTGCAGCGTTGACAGCATAAGCAAAACACTTGTTATCATTATTTTGAATATTCAAAACAGCTCTCTTATTTTCAATAGATTTAGGTAACTTGATGTATGATGATGCGAATAACGGGTTGAATTTGTTCAAGTTGACTTCGAGAAAACTAACGTGCTTCAGAGCCCATCCTAAAAGATGTTTAATATGTTTGAAAAAATGAAAATATGGATATTATACGTAAACTGTGATTAATACAAATTTTTTTAAACATACCTGAATCTCGCTCCTGGAAAGTTGATGCTTTCTCTATGATCTCTTCTTTGAAGTCGTTATACAAGTTTGATAAATCCAATGAATGTGTCACAATTTTATTTTTAGTGTTAAATGATTTAATATCTGACAATTCTTTCTCCTCAATAACATAAAATCCAAATAATTCCATATTAATTTTTATGGTGAAGAATGTTTTAATATACTTCTCAATAACTGAGATAACTTTTACTTTTACTTCTTCCAAAAACAGAGAGATATCTGTGTGCTGCTTTTTTGTAGAAAAACGGTAACTCGAAATTCGGCTCTTGAATGCGCTCTGAAGTTTTTCTACTCCATCTTCCACAATATTGATGACTTTCTTGTGAGATGAACATTTCAAATGGCCCATTAATTTATTTTTAGGTATTTTTTCATAGCATTGCGGGCAATGAATAATAATTTCCTGAGATTTTGAATGATTCTGCATGCCAGAAGGTCCGGGTAGATTTTCAAATTCGTTATTATATTTTTCAGCATGAAACTGTACACCAGAAGGACCAGCAGCATTTAGGGGCTCTCCATCACATTTTTTACTCCAATTGCTTAGTTTGATTTTTTTCGGGGCATTATGTACACTTATTTCTCTATAGGCGCAGCTTTCACGACGATGACGTGACAAACTGCTTTTTGATGAAAATTGTTTTTTACACTGGGGGCACTGCATTGTAAATTATAGTTTTTACAAGGAACTATATTCGACACCAAATAACTGTATTTAAGGAAAAGTCTGATATTAATGCTTTAATCGATTTCACATTCATTTTTATATACCTCACCCTCTCCCACCACTTAATTAACTTGGTGGTAATTTGATCTCCTGAAAAAATGCAAATAAAATCAATTTTTTAGACAAAAACGTCGTTGCGGCAGTAATTTGATCATCCGAAAGAAAATGCATGACAAGTTCAAGATTTTAGACAAAAAATTTGGTTTCGGTAGTATTCTGATAGCCGAAAGTGAAGACAAGGTCAAATATTTACGAACAAATTTAATTTCGGGAGTATTTTGGCACCCTAGAATGTAGTCATGTTCAAAGCTTTAAACAGTAACTTCGTTTAGGTAGTATTTTCGCACCCAAAAATGAATACGAGGTTAAATATTCACACAAAAATTTGGTTTCGGCAGATTCTGACAGCCGAAAATGAAGACAAGGTCAAATATTTACGAACAAATTTAATTTCGGGAGTATTTTGGCAAAGTCAAAGATTTTTGGACAATAATTTGGCTTCGGCGGTATTCTTATACCCAAAAAATTTCGGTCAAGGTCGAATTACAAAAAATATTGATTTGGGCTGTAATTTGACACCCAAACAGCGTCTTCAAGTCATATTTTGGCTGTAATTTGACACCCAAAAAACGTTTTCAAGGTCACATTTTTCAAAATTTTTCGAGCTTCAGCTCGACCAGCTTAGTTGAGGGCGCATAATATTCCTACATTTATAGAGACTATTTGAAAAATTCACCTAGCATAATAATTGAAAGTCTAAATATTATACCTAAATTAAATATATTATATGTAAAATACAACAGTTTGTTTGCTTGTAGTAATTAACATGTATATTAACAAGAAATATTCTACCACATTATTTTTACATATATGTAAAATTTCAAATAAAAATTTGGGTAACTGAAGTTCTCGTATTTACAAGAGTATTTAAAAATGTGGTCTAGTTCTGCACAGGTGCAATGAGACATTGTATGTAATTGATTTTTTAGCCAAAAATTTCTAGATGGGTCATGGAATTAGGAACTAACAGTGAAATTACCAAAAAACATTGTCTTATAATATAAAATGTGATATTTGTTACAGTGAATAATATATTTTTTAAATTATTTAAGTCATAACTTGAACATTATGTTAAATCACAAGTCGGTATACGTGCAACGTAATATAACACCGGAAAATGTACGATCACGCGATAGGTGACCAACCTCGCTGACATTCATTAAATGCTGTTTAATCAATTTCATATAATGCAGTTTATTTCACTCGCACTTACTGCTGTTCAATCGCCCCACCGCAAATGGTACGAGAGGGGACTGTGCATTATTTAAACTATGACGAGCATTACAGTTCATTCTGTATCCACAGTTGCACCTTGCACAGTTGTCATTTGTTCGCTCGCTATATTTACAATTTTTTTATTTATAATTTTATAGTTTCGTTGTTAGATTATTATTTAATTTAGTGTTCAATTTAAGTCCGTGTTTAAGTAATTTTTAGTGTTGAATAGTTCGTTCTGTTTAATTTAAAGTCCGTGTTTAAGTAATTTTTTTAGTATTTATTTTTAATTTTTTAGTAATTTTTAGCGTTAATTATTTTTAAGTGTAAGAGTTAATTTAGTTCGTGCTTTCGCGAAATTTTTTTGTCCTTTTTCCCTATTTTTTCCTATTTTTCCTATTCCTATCATCATGTCGCATTTCCAAAGAAGTGTAGCCACTGCCGTGAGGGACGCCAACTTCGAGCACGCATTTTCGGATGTGACGTTCGAGGAAGAAATGGCCAAGTACCTGGACAATCAGGCGGCCCCGTCTAGTATCGGGTCCGGAATCCAGGTACTTCAGGGGTCGTTTACCGACTTACGGCCCATTGGAATGGAGTTGGAACAACCAGGTACAGCATTTTTTTAATTTTCGGTTTATAATTGGGTATCTAATTTGCTTTTTCTTTGCAGTGGCAACAACGGGAATAACGGTGCGGGCGGATGCGGCATCAACTCAATCTGCGCGGAGGGAGGCGTACCGGAGGGCCGAAGACGAGGTCCTTCAGCAGTTCCAGCTGGAACAACCAGGTACAGCATTTCTTTATTTTTCGGTTAAATAATTGGGTATCTAATTTACTTTTTTCTTTGCAGTGGCAACAACGGTGCTGGCGGATCCGGCATCAATATCATCTGCGCGGAGAGAGGCGTACCGGAGGGCCGAAGACGAGGTCCTTCAGCAGTTCGAGCGGGAACAACCAGGTACAGCATTTTTTTTATTTTTCGGTTAAATAACTGGGTATCTAATTTGCTTTTTCTTTGCAGTGGCAACAACGGTGCGGGCGGATCCGGCAAGGCCAGGATCATCGTCGTCATCAGCATCATCTGCGCGGACCCGGAGGGAGGCGTACCGGAGGGCCGAAGGCGAGGGGCTCCTGAGGTTCGAGCTTGATGGGTGGCTGGACCTTATACGGGGGGACGTCATCAAACAAGAAGAAAAGATTGCTCGTAGCAAGAAACGCTACGAGCAGGAGACCAGGAGCTTCCTCGTAAACAACACTGCCCGGTACGCCCAGAGCCTGAAGTTGGGGAAAACGAAGATGATGCAGCACCTACACCGAATTCGCCACCGGCAGCAGATCCTGGCTCAAGACGCGGATCTGCTGGAGGCGAAGATCGGTGTAGTCGACGCCGAATTAAGAAAGTGCAAAGACTTTGTTACAAATATACCTTTAGATGAGTAGTGTTAGTTTAGTTAGGTCCTTAGTTTAAGTTTTTTTATTTAATGTTTTTTACAATTATTTTTAATAAAATATGTTAAAATTATTATTTTCTCTTATTTCTTATTTTATATCAGGTTTCTAAGTCCCAAAAAATACAATATGCTTAAGAGCAGACAGTGACAATTTTAGTAACAAAAAAAAATAAAAGTATAAAAAAAAAATGAAACAAATTGACTGAAAAAATTATAAACTGAAAAATATTTTCAACACCCAATGTGTTTCGAATAGTGAAACATATTTTTATACTCTGGTTAAATTTGACTTCATAAAAACTGTAATAAATTTATGAAGTCAATGTGTGCTTTGAAAAAGTGGTAGAATGAAATTGACATTGAAAAATAGTAAGTATATTTCAAATCGTAATATTTTTTTTATCATAACTTTAAACACTATTTCTCAACTTAAAAAAATAAATAATATAATCAGTACTAGAACATAGGACTGAACGTGAGCAAAGATGGATAATTTAAAAAAATTTAAACAAATCATTCATTATAAAGATATTTATTATAAACCACAATCTAAGTTACATTCTTAAATATACAGATGATTATTGCATACATAGATCAGGTTGAAAACTACTTAAAAAACAAACATATTAGGCAGCACTCGCCTTTGTACAATTTACATCACAATTAGCACAGACAGTATATATTTTAGTATCCTTGGGTGCACTATATTCTTCTAAAACACTTTTACATCTTAGACAAATCCATATACAGACGGGCATTTTTTTGAATGTATTATTACAGATGTATAATTTATTTTCTTGTATTAATTATAAAAACATATGCTAAGTATCATAAACAGGCAGATGCTTATTAGATGAAAGCTTATTATCACAAGCCACTTGAATCCACTTTTACAATTAATCGTATGGCTTTTTGTAATACACGTGTGCCCCTCCTTTATATTTCGCAGCAATAGGTTCTTCATTAATTTTGCATAGGAACAATTTGCTGAAAATTTCAAATGTTCAGTGATAGGTATGTCGCTTGCCTCCCATCTATATACTTCGACGCCACAACAAAAGCAACTGGCTACATCATGGCAGCCGCTGTAATAAAATCCGGCCAGGGCGAGGTCCGCAGGATCCACAGCGCCATTCCATCTTTTAAACGACAGTAAACGTTCATCGAATGACTTACACAGTCCTGTATTATTTGTTACAACTGAAGAGTCTTCCATGCATGCGCAAAATGTCTGCATAATTGATTTTTCCAATCTACACTCTTCACCACACATTGAGAAATGCCTTTTAGATGGCTATCCAATTATTTTCTCTTATAAATTAATAATCTATGTTGACGTCAGGTGGTGTTCACCTCCCACCATTAAAAATCTGTTGTTTATATTGATTATACAAAAATGAGAGACATAAATGTCCACAGATATATGAATTATAGTTTTGCATAGAATCATAATTATATCTAATTTTATTCAAGCCGCCGTCACTTAAAAAATATTTTATTAATTCTTTTGGAGGTCTTAAATTTCCATAACTGTCAAAATAAATTATTTCCTTGTTTTTCTTGGTGTACGCTACCCAGTGAGTTCCCTCACCATCATCAGTATCTAGATTTATTATACCGGTCTCATTTTTACTTATTAATTTAGGAAGCGTATCTCTCATAAAAACACCGCGAAAATGAGGAATTTTAAGCATTTTTGAATATTTCATTAGATCTAAATTAGTCAGTGGTCGGTGAGGCAGCTTTATTGGGAGTTTTTTGGATATGTTTTTAAATATAATCCAGAGCCTTTTTTGTAAGGACCTAGATATAATCCTTTCCCTTTTGAAGCTTGCTCCATTGCTAAATTATGTCTCTTTTGTTCAGCGGCCTGTTCCCGATTTGATTTAGCGTCATTTACTGCTTTTGCAATGCCGGCTGCACCTCCTCCGAGAGCTCCTAATGCTCCCAAAAGAGGTAAAAGGAATGGGATAAATCCACCTGTTTTTGGGGTAGCTATAATTCTTCTCCTCCGCTTCTTTGACTTTGATTTTTTCTTTATACCAAGCTTAACATTTATTTCTCCACCTTTCTTCTTTGAGGAACGACTTCCTCGGCGTTTGAGGCCCATTCCCAACTTATTCTTTAATTTCATCACCCCACCGACTCCCAACGCGGCGATTTTTTCACCGAAACCTGAGTCGGATGCTTTTACACGTTTAAATGCGACTTCAGCTAATTCTCTGTCAGCTTGATTTCGTCGCTCGACGCCTTGAAATTTAGAATACGCTATATCGTGCTCTTTGCAGGCCTTATCCAACGGATTAATTCCTTTATCCCCTCTTTGTAACCTCTTTGAAAGTTTTGTTCCAGGTCCACAATAATTATAAGTAGGCAAATGTAACTCCACTGGAAGTTTATCGATGATTTTATTAAGCAGACCACGTCCTTTCTTCTTAGCACTTCCAATACTACTAGGTGGAGAAGACTTTCTGCGAACCATTATAATACAACTGACATAAACAATAAAACATGTTTTGTAAAGTAGCCGTATATATACCTGCAGGATGTGATGTCCAGTCAGTTTACCGTAGTTCTCATTGTAATGAAAATCCACTTCAAAATAATTTCTAGATATATGTACTAATTAATAGCTGCCTGAAATGCGGATTCATCAGCAAGAAACAGTTTTACCGATAGCAGATCATGATGACGTTTCCAAGACCAGCACCATTCAAAAGCACGGCATTTTATTTGGTGGACAATCGAAACGAGGACTTTTGGTAGGAAGCTCAGGGTGCGGAAAAACAAATGTGATGCTCAGTTTATTAGAACATCCCAATGGGTTACGGTTTGAAAATATTTACTTATATTCTAAGTCCCTATATCAACCGAAATATGAGTACTTGAGAATGCTTATGAAACCTATAAATGAAATTGGATATTTCGAATATAATGATGGGGATGCAGTAATACCTCCAGAAGAAATAAAACCGAATTCTGTGATAATATTTGATGATTTAGCTTCTTGTAATCAAAATATCATTAAAAGCTATTTTTGTTTTGGACGTCATAAAAACACTGATTGTTTTTACCTATGTCAGACATACAGCGCCATTCCCAAACAACTATGTAGAGATAATGCTAACCTTATTGTGATATTCCCTCAAGATATGACCAATCTGAAACATATTTATGATGATCATGTAAACGTGGATATGTGTTTTCAAGATTTCAGGGAGCTCTGTGCATTTTGTTGGAAAGATAAATACGGTTTTGTGGTAATAGATAAAGATTGCACTGTTAACTCTGGAAGATATCGGAAGGGATTCGATAAATTCGTTCAAATATAAGGTTTCAACACTGAGCCCCTCAGTCAGTAATCATGGATAATCGAGTGACAGTACAGCTTTTAAAAACAAGAGAGGCGCTGAAACAAAAATACAGAAGTTTGAAAAGAGATATCGACAAATCACAATCACAGTTAGAGAAAACTTACAAACCGATAACTGAACCTCTTAAAGATTTGGTGTCAACTCTTATTAAAACAGAAAGTGCTTCGAAAAAACCATATTTGAAAAAAGAATTAAAAGAAGAAATAAGCCGTGATAGTCTTAATACTCGATCAATTGGTCAAACTCCTCTTGAGTATTATCACACTTCTACACCTGTTCATTTGGAAGACGAAACTTTTCAGTATGACCCGACTCAAGTAAGGCCCGAGTTCAGTGAAAGTTTATTTGATGAAACTTCTCAGCCAACGATAGCAGATACATCGACGGCTGCAGAACATGAAAAATATTTACAGCAATTTAAGAAACCTCTACCGCGAGCATACATAGAAGGAAAAATCGAAGATGTAAAAAATGAATATGATGATACTTTCGGTGTTTACTTCGACCCTTTTGCCAAAAAATATGCGATTGGTGATGCAACTATTGATTTTGACGGCGCTGACTTTATTATTAATGGCGAGTTTAAATATACGGGTACACCAGGATTGTATGAACTGATGTTTAAAAAGCATCCAGCGGGTTATCGACCAACTGATTTAGATCAATATATCGATATAATTAAAAGGACCAATGCTCATTACTTAGGGTACAATCACGAGAAAGGTTTATCGACGTCACGTGCATCTAAATTTATAGATATTATTAAACCACGAGTTACTAATTTACATTCGATGGCTCAAGAAAAAAACAATAAAAAAAACACTATCCCAAAAAAATCAGCATTAGCATTACCCACAGCGACACAAATATCGAGATCTAGTTCATTTCCTAGGACGCAAGCAATAAAAACAAGGAGCCAAAATAAGAGAGGTGGAAATCTAAAAACGATGGAATTCAATAATAAGAAGATTGAATATAGGCATTTTGATGACTACAATGAACTTGTAGATCGTTTAAGACTATTGATAGCATCACAATTAGCAGGAAATACCGGGCATAATAATGAGATAACCTCAATAATAGAACAATTGAGGGAGGGTAAAATAATAAGATAAATAGTTTACGTGAAATATTGATATATCATTCAGTATAAGACTTTGAGACTGTCACCATGCCAATTAATAAATTTGGAAGGCATATGTTAAAGAATGAAGTAATTTCATATTCATCAGCAATTCTCCCATCACCCCTATTAACATCACCCTTTTACATTTGTGAGCCTTCCTCACATCATAGCAAATGTATTATAAATATTCGAGGTCGTTTACAGAAATCTCAAAGTGTACTTTTTTATACATTAGAGAACAATACAACAGAGTACAAATGCCCTATATCTGGTAAAATTGAAAATATAGAGATTTTACCTGCTAGTACCCAAATTTTCTTGAATACAGTTGCAGTTACAGCAGAAGAACTTGTGGGGAAAATTGTAAATTTGGAAGATAAGTTTACGTTTTACGCAAAAAATAAAGATCCTCTGTACGTCCAAATTGTACTACAGTGTCCAATAGCTAAAAATGATTAACGTTAAACAGGAAATAGTCAACGAAATTCATAAGCCTGCCAGAAAGTATTTTAAAAGAAGGAGAGTAATTGTTAAAGGCCTTAATGACCTTATTCAAGCAGATCTTGTTGAAATGGGTCGATATGCTAAAATAAACAAAGGCTATAGATATATTTTAGTGGTTATTAACGTATTTTCAAAATTTGTTTGGTGTGAACCTGTCAAAAATAAAAGTGGAAAAGCAGTTGTAGAAGCAATGAACAAAATCCTGTCACAGATGAGCACACCACCCAAGAATTTACAGACCGATATGGGTAAAGAATTTTACAATAAAAAATTTAAAAAATTAACGGATAAATTGAAAATTAACCACTATAGTTCTTACACACATCTTAAAGCAAGTGTTGTAGAAAGAGTGAATAGAACTTTAAAAAATAAAATGTGGAAGCAGTTCAGCTTACAAGGAAACTACAAATGGTTATATATCTTACCAGATATTGTTGCCGAATATAATAGCACCAAACACAGGACTATTGGAATGAAACCAAAAAATGTTAAAAAGAAAAATGAAAAATATTTATTACAAACTGCCTATAGTCATCTGAAAACAATTGATCCACGGAAACGAAAATTTAAAGTCAATGATTATGTAAGAATTAGTAAATATCGAGAAGCTTTTTCAAAAGGTTACACTCCTAACTGGTCGAACGAAATTTTCCAAATCAGAAAAATTAACAAAAGTAATCCTAGAACATTTCTATTAGAAGATCAAAATGGTGACGAAATTCAAGGAGGTTTTTATGAGCATGAACTTCAGAAAGTAAAATATCCAGATGTATATCTTGTGGAGAAGATTATAAGAAAAAAGGGGACCAAACTCTATGTTAAATGGCTTGGATTAGACAAAAAATATAATTCATGGATTTCGAAAAATCAAATTGTATAATAATACTCTGCATATACTTTATCTTAATAAAACAAATGTCTTAAGTAATACATGTTTTTTTATTTATATATTTTGTACATATTTTATACATTATTTCATATACTTTATAAAATAATAAAAAGGAATTCGTAAATGACTTACACATATATTAACTTACAAAACCAATCATTTTAATATCTCTTAAATTAAACATTCGGCTTTGAATAAATCTGGATAAATATAAACAAGTTCCATGAGCATATAAGCATTTTCATCACTGCAACTCTTGTGTTGAATAATGTTTAGAGCATTTTCAAATATATTTCCTCCTTGACGTTGTAGTTCTCTCTTGACATTCTTGAAATAATTTATAAACTGTTGTCTTTTTAACATGTCAATGCCATACTTAACAAGTGGTAACACTTCCCATAACTTGCAGATTGATTCATAACCCAAGTACACATATGAGTTATTCTTTATAATTTTTATAACTGTAGAATTGGAAAATTGCTCAAATTGTATGGAAAAATTCTCAGCATTTATTGGTTGAATGTTATCGTTGGTATGTACATAATTAGTAATATATCCTTGAAAAGTGAGAAAATGGTTCCAATCCGTTTCGTCAAAAATTATTGCACCATTTTTATTTCCACACAGCTTTACACATGGATTATAACACAAGTCACTTGATAACCCCGTTGACACATACTTGCTCCTCGATTTATTTAACTTATGTCTTCTTTCTCCTAGTATCACTAAATCGTTTTTATTCTGCGGAGCTGGAGGTAAATTATTAAATAAGTCAAACTTCAGCTCAGGCAATACACTGCTGTATTCGTTCATCTTGAATAGTTGAAATTTAGAAGTTTCTTGAAATACCTTTGAGACACGAATATTAGTACGCAATATTGTCGGTGTCTAAGGAATTTATATATTAAAAGATAATTTTATTGGGAGGTATTTGAACTCTCTAGTTATGTTTTCCGGTCAGAACAGTTGATATCTGTCTGTAAGAGAGTACCATAATATCACCACCATTTTGCGCACCTCCCACCAATCGACCAATCATATGAGGGGGTGTGGTTTATCCCCTCCACTCATCCAATACGCTTAGGTGGGCGGAGCTTATCCCCTCCACTCAACAAATCCGCTTATGTGGGCGGAGCTTATCCCCTCCATCGACCAATTACAATACATGGGTGGGGTTTATCTCGACCAATCACAATAAGTGGGTTGATATTCACCTCCCACCAATCGACCAATCATATTATGAGGGGTGTGGATTATCCCCTCCACTCAACCAATCCGCTTAGGTGGGCGGAGCTTATCCCCTCCCATCGACCAATCACGTTCGGGGTGGGGGGAGGAGTGGGGGTATACATGGGGCATATGGGGGGGGGTACATGCCTTTTCTCATTATTAACCTACTGAGGATATTAGGACAAAGTTGTCAAATTATTGTATTATTATCGGTCCTTGATAAGTGTGATAAGTTTCAGTTCAATCTGACGATTTGAAGTGGGTAGGAATCACGTTCAAAGATTCCATTACAAGCAAACAAACAAACATACAGGTGGAGCTAATAAAAGCGTGTTAAAAACACACAAAGATGGTGTACTATCATCTAAACACTAACAATTTTTTTTCAGTCAAACATGCTATGGTATCACTTGTTGATGTTTTTTCTCGGAACCCGAATTGATTTTTAGATAATAAATTGAAGTTATTGAGGTACTGCATTAATTTTTTCTTAAAAGCTTTTCCAAAAATCTTCGCAATATTGGATGTCAGAGACATTGGGCGGTAATTTTCCATTAAATTTCTGTCACCTTTTTTATATAAGGGTTTAATTATGGCGATTTTGAAGTTGGATGGATACACTCCGAATTGAAAAATTTTATTTATGAGATTAATTGTTTATTTTAACATTTCTGATGTACGGTCGTGAGCAAAAAAAAATAGGACAAGTCTTATAACGGTATTTTGCTAAAATATAGTTGTGTACATCTAACTTTAATTTTTGTGACATTGTCAGCTAGTTGTCATAATGTATTGCGAGTGTGCAAAAAAAACTAATATGCCTCATATAAGCGATTTAGTTCAATCTGGAGTTATTGCTAAAGCATAAGATGGATGGTCAATAAGACAAATTGCAGTGCGTTGTAATATTGACAAAAATTTGGTGTGTAACATTTTAAGAAAATGGAGAATAAGCGGTACGATTAGTAGAAATCCTGGATCAGGGCGACGAAGGATATCAACTGAACAACCTGGATCAGGGCGACGAAGGATATCAACTCAACAACAAGATTTGCAATTGGTAAATGCTTTAGTAGAAAATTTATTTTACTCATTTATTCAGGCTGCTGAAGAAACGAATTTTCCTGGATCGAGTAGTACTGGTCGCCGGCGAGTAAGAGAATCGGAGCTACGCTGTCATGCAGCAGCACAGAAATACTTACTTAAAGCTGAACATAAAGAAGCTCGAGTAGAATTTGCGCTTGAATTTTTAGCGCATGATGTAAATTTCTGGAATAATGTAATCTTTACAGACGAAAAAACTTTCCAGTCAACACACAGCGGTCGTATTCGTGTTTACCACCCTCCGAATACTCGATTCGATGAGAAATATATATCTAAAAATGATAAAAGTGGTAGATTTTCCGTCAATATGTGGGCTTGGATATCGGCACGTGGTCCAGGTGTTTTGTGGCATATTGAGGAACGATTTAGTAGTGAAACGTACATTAGAATTTTAGACAATTTTATGCTCCCTTCTGTGTCACAATCATTTACTAATAATAAGTTCATATTTCAACAAGACAATTGTTCCGTTCATACTGCTCATACCGTAACTAACTGGTTTCAAGATAACAAACAACATCAATGTTCTTAAGTGGCCCAGTCATAGTCCAGATCTTAACCCTGTGGAAGAAGTATGGGGACTACTCGTAAGAAGTATCCAAAAACGAAATGTGAGACCACGGAATGCCGAAAATTACTGGAAATAGTAAATAATGCATGAAAAAATATTATTACTAATGATTATTGTATAAGGTTATTTAATTCTATGTCAAACAGATTTATAGAAGTTATAAATAGAAATGGTGCAATAACGAAATATTCATAGTTAGTTTCTTGTTAAGTAGGATATCCTTTGTCCTTTGATCCAGGATTTCTACTAATCGTACCGTTTATTCTCACACTTTCTTAAAATGTTACATATCAAATTTTTGTTAATGTTATAACGTAGTGTAATTTGTCTCATTAACCATCCATCGTTTACTATAGAAATAACTACAGCATTAAAATAAATAATAAATTAAAAGTGATATCTGTTTTATTTCGGCTACTCATTACATATTCAAATAGAGACAGATTTACATTAGAAAAAAAAAGTTGTTCTATTTTTTTCTGCTCACGACAGTAATACCGTCAAATCGAGGGGCCTTGTCATTTTTCAATTCTTTTATATATTCTTGTATTTTATTATCGTTTACTGGTGTAAGAAAAAGATAATTTTTGGTGATTGAAATGGAGAATATTGTGTTTAGTAAGTCTATTTTATTTGCTAATTTTTCTCCTATTTCTGATTCTGATTCTATTATTGATTGGTATTCGCCAGTAGACACTATCTAATATTATTTGTGTTATACAGATTTAGCATATTTCTTTCTGATTTGGTTACTTTAATTTAGTATATATTTTAAAATTATTAGATTCAGCTACGGATAAAGTGTTTAGTAGACATTTACTTTATGCGCAAATGAACAGCGCAAGTTTTTCCTCATTCGTACGAATGTTTTGGTCATTTACTCTCTTTATAATTTATTAATGCTTAATGCTCTAAACATTTCAGTTTCATCATATGCAAGATGTGGTGCTTTAAACCATGTTATAGTTGTTGGTTTAGTTTGTCCAACGTACTGCAAATCGCAATCCTAAGCTCATTTTGTAAATCGCAAGTATTTGTTTAGCTTAAACAATTGATTTTCGTATGCTCCTATACCATTCTAATGCATATTTTTCCAGAGTGCAAGGCACTCTCTTTTTCAGTGAAGCTACCTAGTAATTTTCATTGCGCATATGATAAATCGGTGGTGTAAGTCCTCGCGCGGTGAAACCCACCGTTGCTATTTCTATATACGTACATGCAAGCATATAAAGTCATTGCAAGTGGATTACTGCAAAAATAAACGTAATTGGATTAAAGTTAATGCTGTTAGATAACACATTATAACCGAAAATAAAACTAATTAAAACTCTTCAACGTGAAGTTATTGCGTCTCAAATCTGAACAAAGAACGTACCGAAGTCAGAATTACAGTACAATGGTATTCGTTTATAAAAAGATGTAAATTAGGAAGGAGGTTCTTTTATTTCATAAATATACAAGTGCAAAAAAGAACATTCTAATTAGAAGAATACTCTTTATAATAAAATAAATCTGGAATTGAGGATGGGATTATTTAGAATAATTGTTACGTCATTTTTAACTCGCTTGGGATCTTTTATTCTTGTGAAATGTTAATTTAGAAAACTTGATCTGATACCTTCTGTTTGTATTCTCAGATATTGGTTAGTTTGTCATAATATAAAAAATATTATAGTTCAGTTGATTTATAATATTTGCGCTATACCGAATGATCCAGAAAGTACCCCCCCCCCCTCCACTTTTTTCTACAGTTTTAAAAATAAAATTCTGAAATTTGGGAAATCAAATAGGTATTAATGGCCAGATTTTGACCATTCGGTGGTAAAAAATCTCTTTCGGTAAGGTCGGAAATTGTCACAACTTTCTTATTTTAAATATCACCCTGTACATTTAATTCACTTTTCTCATAAAGCTGTAATTTTTTTTCCAACGCTTTTTTTAGATTTAACATCGGATGAAAAATAACCTTGGAAATGGCATTTATTTGCTATTTCTAGTTGGCTTTGGAATTCAGGAACAAATTTAAAAATTTGGAAATGGACTTTGATTTGAATAAAAGGGCATTTCTTTTCTGGTGGCTTTGGACATCACATGAAATTGCATTAAAAGTAATGACAAGGGCACACGGCCAAAATAAATTAAAGACTCGGTGATAATGCTATTGAATATAAATAAGTTCGTATCAAATTGTTCTGTAGATTTCTATACAACCATGTATATACGTCGATTGTGCAAATTTCAATTTCTCGTCTGAATCTATTCAAATCAAAATAACAGTTGAAACCATTATACCAGATTTGTTTGATCAAATCTTTATGAGATTTTTCCCTATTTACCCTGCACGTCTCTTCCATTACTTGTGACAACAAATTTTTGCCAATTACGTGTCTCCGTTCTGTTGAAAGGGAAACGGATTCTAAGCTACTATACAAACACATTTTACAGGTGCAACTACGATGTCAGTGTACGATATAACGAACTAACTTTTTTTTTCAATCGAAAACCCATTAGATGTTATTTTACGTATTATGAAAATAAATTTATAATGTAATGTAATACAACTTATTAGGAAAACCGGTATTAAAGACGCTCCCTGGAGGTTGGTTTATAGATCGATTTTTTGTTTGGGAAGCTTCCATGTTGGGTAATTTAAAAAAAAATACATTAATAATTTGTAGGTAAGCCAGGCAATTATTATCAATGTATGCGAGTTATGATTAGTCTTTACTGGGTGTCTCAGCAGGTTCTAATTAGACCCTACTACTTTCATCAAGATTTTTTATCAAAATTATTTTTTTATTGATTGATCTATGTGTAGATTTTTTGAGCATATAATTGTCTATGGCTGTTTTAAATGTGGTGGCTTTGGTTGTCATATAGAAGGGTGCCAATTTAAACTAAAATGTTTAAAATGCATTTCATTAGACTATCCAACAGAAAATTGTGAGAACGATATATCTAAATGCTGCAAATGTATTGAAATGGAGCAGTAACTGAGACTTTATTTTGGTGTAAGTTGGCCTGTTTATTTATACAAATCTAAAACCAAAAGAAAATAATTAACAATGACTCGTTAACACATCAAATTTTATTCGATCTCATTAAAGTTAGGGATGAAATATTTCAAAGTATGTCACTTTAATGCCAGATTGCTGTGCATAAATTTAGTGACATCAAATTATTTGCAAATCAAGATTCAGGGCCTTTTATCATGTCCTTATGGACATGATAAATAAAAAAGCTAAAAAATAACTTTATAGCTATTTAAAAATCTTCCAACTTCAATAAAATAAATAACAAATATTCATGCATTTAAAAAAGTTGTAAAAGGTTTATTATAAAAAAATGTGTTATTTCTTGTCAGGGTACCTTGATTAAATTTCTTATGAAATTTTTTTTTGTATGTGTACTTTGTAAGCAAATTTTATTTTGAATTTTATAATGCTGTTGCTTCAGAATTTTGTTGTAATTTTAGTTCACCTAACAGTATTCTGTATACATAGAATACAATATTACCACCTTCGACAACGGCAGACACAGGCCAGACGTACTGGACATCGCGATCCTAAAGGAGATGACCTTCGAGGCAGAGATCACCACCAGAACGGAGGGATCTACCGAGCACAACCCGATCTTCCTAACCCTAGGAGGACAGGCGAGTGAAGACAACGCCACCTTCACGAAGAGACGAACGGACTGGGAATCGTACCGGCAGCACCTGCAGCAGTACATCGCACAAATTCCCAGGCTAGAAACCGTGGAGGACGTTGAGAGGGCCATCATTACCCTAGAGGAGCAGATCCTGGAAGCGATAAGGGCCAGCACGACGGAAATAGAAGTAAGAAGGCACCCAGCACCGATGGCAAACCTCCCAGAGGTCACCAGACAGCTGATAAGGGAGAGAAGGAGCGCCAAGAGACGGGCTCAGAGGACCAGGCTCCCCGCCGACAAAAGGGAGTACAATGTCCTCAGCCGAAGAGTGAAAGCCGCCCTCCAGGAACACCGTCAGGAGGGGTGGCAACGCCACCTTGAGTCACTGGATCCACAGGACAGAAGCATGTGGAACACACAACGTGCCCTGCGAAACCGAAGGAAGCCTATGCGCCCGATTCACGGAGAGCGAGGGATCGTCTACACTAACCAGGAAAAAGCCGAGGCATTCGCCGACAGCTTAGAACTGCAGTGCAGAGAGAAAGAGCTCGATGACGAGGACGAGGACTGGGTGGACGACGTCGAACGCAGAGTACGAAGGATCCGTCGCCTACCAGATGACAACCACATCCGTCCGACTACCCCCGAGGAAGTCAAGGAAATCCTGAGGAGCCTAAAGCCGAGAAAAGCTCCGGGATGTGACAAGATAGGAAACATCGCTCTCAAAAAGCTGCCCAGGAAAGGAGTAGCGGCGCTAGTCAACATCGTAAACGCGATGTTAAGGTTACGGCACTTTCCAGCCAGGTGGAAAAAGGCCGACGTCATTATGATCCCTAAACCAGGGAAAGACCTAATTTTCCCGTCTTCTTACAGGCCCATCAGCCTCCTCCCAGCCATGAGCAAGGTTGCAGAACGGGTCATCTTGAAGAGGCTAACAGAGAAGACAGAAGAGCTGAACATCATCCCGGATGAACAGTTCGCATACCGAACAGGACATTCCACGGAACTCCAAGTGCTTCGCCTCACTGAGGAGATCACCAAGGGGTTCAACCAGCGTCAAGTCACCGCGGCGCTGTTCCTAGACGTCGCCAAAGCATTCGACACGGTCTGGCACGACGGTCTCTTAGCTAAAATGATGAGTATGGGTTACCCCATCGAACTCGTCAAACTAGTGAGATCCTACCTACACTGCAGACAGCTAAGGGTGAAAATCTCGGACCAACTCTCCACCTACAGGACCGTGGAGGCGGGAGTTCCACAGGGATCGGTGCTGTCACCGCACCTGTTCGCCATCTATACCTCGGACCTCCCCCGGACCGACCATACAGCCCTAGCCCTGTATGCAGACGATACCGCCCTGATTGCCAGATCCTGGAAGGCCAGAGACGCAACCAGAAAACTCCAGGAAGCGGCCACACTCCTGGAAGAATGGTGCACGATGTGGAAAGTCGCAGTCAACGCCGACAAGAGCCAAGCCATCCTCTTCAGACGAGTGCGGAAAGAAATTCCCACAGGACACGTCTCCATGAACGGCGAGGACATCCAATGGCACGACACCGTCAAATACCTTGGCGTGGTCATGGACAGAAGCCTAACATGGAGACAAAACACGGACGCCATCACAGCTAAGGCCCGACGTACGAGAGCCCTCATCTATCCAATGACGGGAAATGGGAGCCGACTTAACTTGAGGAACAAGCTCACGCTTATCAAGACCCTCATCAGGCCGCAGCTGACGTACGCCTCGGTAGCGTGGGGCTACCAGGCGAAGTCCTACATGAAGAGAATCCAGGCAGTGGAGAACATCGCCCTCAGGACGGTAGTTGACGCCCCATGGTACGTGAGAACCGCAGACATCGTCAGAGACCTGGAGTACACCACGGTCACTGAAGTCATCCGGGAACGAGCGAAGAAGCTGTACGCCCAAGCCGAGGAGCATGGGAACCCGCTGATCAGACAGGCCACTGATTACGACCCCGCCGACGCCCCGAGGCACAAGCGACCGAGGGTTCAGCTACTGGACAACGGGTAAGTATAACCTTTATTTCCCGCTAACAGATCTGTTTCAGATATGCCAGGACGGACCACCACTACCAGAGACATGACGTTTTCAACCCTAACCCAACCTCCTTGCGGGCGTCGGACAACATACCGTCCAACGCCCGTTGTCCTACCTGCTCCGTGGAGACCGAAAGTGCTAAAAGAAGCACTTAGGTCTCCACACTCCCGAGCTACACAGCTCATCCTTACCTTTCCGACGATCCGGGGTAGGATATCAATTGATGTCCTACGTACCGGCAGTCAGTCCCAGCCAAAACTTCCTAAACCCAACTCGACCGATGACTACCCCCGGGGGTGACAAGCTGGCGAAGAAAGAAAACATCAAGACAAGAAGAGCGCCAGAAGAGATCTCAGCCAGCGAGGTTCAACAGCCAGGACCAGGGGAGGTCCGCAGAAAATACCACGACACATCTCACATTTGTGAGCTGGGTCTGGTAGAAGTACGCGGGCCCACCTATCACGAAGGCCGGTCCAGGTCTACAGAGATAATCTAGGTGCAAAGAGTAATAGTCCTACTCGGCCCTAGTTATCGAGACCGACATCCAGCCAATGGATATTGGCGCGACGAACGAGAAAATTAAGTTTTATGAGGAAGAATACAAGCTTTATTTTCAACATGTCTCAGATCTCTGCTATAAATATCAGTTCGTCCTTGTATTTTATGAAATAAATTACTAGGTTTGCCCGTCTTGAAAATATTTAAAATTCATTCCTATTTGATAGTTTGAAATCGCGCAAATCGGGAGTTATATGACCATATCGGGACATGACTGTAAAATATCTTACAAGGCAGTTTTCAATTTTTTATAAACGGTGTTTGTTTTCTTGAGTAATATAGGGACCGTATATAATATCTGTGTAATTTAAGTACGATGGAACCATAGTTTCTGAAAGCAGTATTTTAGTATTTGCACCCAGATACTTTTTAAAGGTATATAACTATTTTATTCACTGGAAAGCTTTTTACAAATACTGTTAACGTGACCAGAAAAGTTTAGTGAAAGATCAAAGTCAGTATCAAAATTTTTTACGCTATTAGTTGATGTAATGATCTCATTATTTATTGGAACATTTAGCTCTGTAAAATTGCGTCGTTGAGCAGTTCCAAAAACAATATTTTGACTTTTGTTAGCATTAAGTACAAGAGTATTTTGGAGAGTCCATCGGTATACAAGACTTAAGTTATTATTGATGAAAAATTGATCCATTTAAAATTCAGAAGGAGAAAAGCTATATATTAGCTGAATATCATCAATGTGGATATATAGTTCCCAATATAGTGGAAGTTTCGTGATATCTGCAATAAATATATTAAAAAGTCATGTCAGTCTCGCCTTTCCTGTATTAATACTAGTAGTAGTATGTCATTGAGATAATTTCAAAACTAGGAAAAAGTATTTCCAGATATGCCAAAATAACTTTAATTAATATCTAAGAAGTCAAAAGCTTTTCTATTGTATGATCTAGAGAAGTATATTTTAAGCATTTAGTCTGATTTATACATTTGATGGCATGTTTGTATATGTCCTGTAGAAAATAAAATGGTTTTATATGACTTAAAATAATATTGTTCCCACATTACGTTCCCAAAATCTGAATATAACAATATGGGACGACTTGTATGCAGACACTCCAGTAATCACCATGTTAAATAATCCATCTAGTCTCAACTATGACGCATCTTGTGTCGCGAAATTAAAAATTCAGTAAACGTATATCTAACTTAAGTAAATTACATTTTTATAAAGTAATGTCGCTCAAGTACTAATACTAATTCATTTTTCATGGATTAAGTAAAGTTAAATTGAATCCTGACATGAATAAAAATGGAGGGTTTAAATTCAGACAGAATTTCTGGGGAAACATCCCTCCGTAATCGGTCTTTATTGATTTTATTACATAAATACAATGGCAATTTTTTGGGTCAACAGTTGAAAGAAAACATAGGATGAAATCAGTTACAGCCCGACTGGGGTGAGGCACAAACCAGCAGCATGGTAACGTTCCACCCTAAATTTGTAGTAACCATGAATTTTAAAAAGGATTTTATCAAAATGTCGGTTTTTCCTCATACATAAAATTCATATCGACCATTTTAGAAAACGAATTACTTGTTATTTTTTAAAATATTACCTTATTAAGTAGTTCTTAAGCAATTCTACTGTATAAACTCCTACAAAAGGAAACTAATGCTAATTTGATAGCCGTAATATTTGAGTAAAAAAAGTTTGTTTTAGCTAAAGTAAGAAAAACGTGAATGTGATTTTCACATTCAAATATTTGTAAAAGTTTGGATTTACCCAAAAATGAATAAAGAAACAAACATTAATTTCTACGTAACATATTTGGCTCATTTATTTAAGGTTTCATATTATATTGCTATGATTATAATAAAATAAAGTGCAGTAAACTGCTTCCCATGCAGATACACAAGAGAAATCCTTTATTATTCATATTTATGACGCGTTTTTACGACCATAAACTAAAAAAACTTGGTAAGTCATATTTTAGATTTAAAATTTTACATTTTCCCAGCATATTATATGTTTTATTTAAATTTTATGAGGTGCAATATAACCCAAATAAGAGAAATAAAACGAAATATAAACTGTCGTGTATTGTTCAGAGCATTAAGAAGATAAATGAGGTGATATATTTTGTGGTATTTAAGGTTTAATCTTATTTTTCGTGTGCGCCAGTTGTTCCGTAGTTGCAAAGTATGGTGTTGCATTTCTAGTAGGACAAAGCAAAGAGCAGGTACCGGTCCGAGTTTATCAACGTACTACCGCAATAATTCATTTTCAAACTTCCTGTCATCTAAAAATTTCCTCTATAATCTACTTGGAAACGGGGAAAATAATAAAACAATTAGATACAGACGTACGTATGTTAGACGAACGTACTACTAGTTTACGCCACATTCATAAAAATTTTACATGATATACAGGGTGGACCATTAATAATAGGCCATAGTTGAAGGGTAGATTTAGGCTAAATATGAGGATATAATCAAATATGCGTCAGTAAAATGTTGCTTTGGAAAAAAGGTACAGGGTGTCAAATTTCAAATTATTTTTTCGTTTTTTTTTGCAATAACTCAACAATCTCTTGACTGATCTTCGCCAAACTTGCTAGAGGAACTTTTTTATTCTAAGAAGCAATGATTTATGTATTAAATCACATTAAATAACAGAGGGCGCCGCAGGAGCTGATGATGAATTTTTTTTCCTATTATTTGTTTACGAAACGTAGTGGTACTTCTGACCAGAAAATCTGATGAGGGCGTCATTTCCACGTATAAAAGGTACACTTGGTAGAACTTGATAACTCCAACCGTTTTCGAGGAAAGTGCCGTTAAACATTTCAATAATTTTTTGAAAGACAAATTCAAATTTAATGAAACAAAGTGAGCTTGGGTTACGTTTTAGTTCTGTCATTTACGTCATTTAATCGTTTTATTTTGTTTTTGTGTTCCTCGAGCTAATTTCTTTATCTTCTTTATTTACAATGTCTAGACATAATAATTTTTCAAATAGGGAAATGAGGGATATGATATGTGTTTACGCACAAAATAATTTTAGCGGACGTGCTACAGCGAGGAGATACTCATTGCAATATCCAAATAGAATACAGCCAGACCATAAGATGTTCAAAGATCTGTTTCGTCGTTTGGGAGAAACGGGTTCATTTCGCTATAAAAACGATGTAGGATGACCGAAACGAATGACTCCAGATCAAGAACTAGAAATTTTAGTTCGCGTGGATGAAGTCAGCTCAAGTCATTTAGCAGCGGCAACAGAGGTGAGTAAACAATCTGTCCTAAGAGTCTTAAAGAATGCTTCTACCCATATCATCTCACTCCTGTACAAAAATTACTTCGAAGGGATCTTCCACAAAGGCTACAATTTGGTCAATTTGTTCTAAATAAACACAACAGGGATAGAAATTTTGTTAAGAACACTTTATTTACCGTCGAAGCAACTTTTACTCGCCGATGCGTTTTTTACTGGAGAAATATCCATTACTGAGAAGTAGAAAATCCTCATGCCGTTAAAGAAATGCATTTTCAGCAAGAATTTAAGATTAACGTTTAGTGTGGTATCAATCGGCGATCAATTATTGGTACCATTTGTCCTTCCTCCAAATTTAAATGGACAGTCTTATTTGTTTTTTCTTCAAAATACTCTTGCTGATATATTACATGCTTTCATGCTAGACATACGGAACAGAATGTGGTTCATACAAGATGGAGCTCCCCCTCATTTCTTCATTGAAGTCAGGAATTATCTTGATGAGACTTTCCCACGCAGATGGATCGATCGAGGAAGTGAGTTTGCTTGGCCACCAAGGAGTCCTGATTATAACCCGTTGGAATATTATGTGTGGGGACATATGAAATCCTTAGTCTATGCAAATACTATCAGCTCAAGAGGAGAACTGTGAGACCAAATACAAAACGCAGCAAATTTTATTAGAGGACAGGAAAATGTATTTTTCAATGTAAGACAGTCTCTTATGAATAGAATTATAAAAGGCATAGACGTAGGTGGAGACCATATCGAACATTTACTCTTAAGTAGCGGCAATGGGGTTTTTGCATGGAAGGACAGTTTATAATGTCATTAAGTCAACTTTTACGTTATTTTTTGGTCTTCAAATAATATTAGATCCTTATTTTAGACAATCTATTGATTTATGTATTTATCTCAATACCATGAAAACAATCCATTGGTTCATAAGAAAATGAGAATGATGATTTTGTTTTCTCTTAGGTTTTGTGCTTTTTCCAATAAATACACTTTGTTTCAGTAAATTTGAATTTGTCTTTCAAAAAATTATTGAAATGTTTAACGGCACTTTTCTCGAAAACGGTAGAAGTTATCAAGTTCTACCAAATATATCTTTTATACGTGAAAATGACGCCCTACATCAGTAGGAACAAGCTTTGGAAAGTCATACTTCGAGTCATATAGTCGACGAACTTTGTAAAGATTTTTTGGTGGTTTACGTTTTTATACAACTGATGTATTGTAATTTATATGTTTCAGTATTATACATATTGTGTTCAATAATTATCCCCTTCGCGTTTTTTTTATATCTATAATGCAAAATATTTCCCCATAACTGTTTTTTTATTTAAACCTATTTTCAGAAGAAGCCCTATATACAGGGTGATTCACGTAGGCCCTTCGTTAAAAGTTTCTCAACTTGCAGCTGGATTACAAACTTGAAAATTTGTATGCAGCCATAATCAATCATGCCTATTCTACCTAAAGTATTTTAAGTCTTCCAGCTATACAGTGTGTGCCAAAAGTCGGTACCAACTGTTTTATGGAAACCTACATTTTTTACATGGTTCGATTGGCTTTCCAATTCTGAGTTTAGACAATCCAAGTTATGTTAACTCATCTGTTAGAGATTTTAATACATGTCAATTTTTTTGAAAATAATTGCCGCTGTAGTAGTTTACAAACAAGTCTGTATATCACAAACTGTTCAAAATTATGAAACCAAATTGATGAATAGTCAGCTGGAAGTCAGTGTTACCTCCTTTCCCTTATTATTTATTTTTGGGAAAGAATTGAGGCAACTTATGCGGACTACTAGCTGGTTTAAGTCGGAGCAAAGAGCCGTGGATCCGGGGTATTTGTAAGAGTGGAGAAACTTACCCTCTTTGAAATGTGCAGCATAAATGACAGATTTCTGTTTATTTCGAGAAAAGGAGACAAAGAAAAATTGATGTTAAATTGGGCACCATCTATAGTGAAAATAAGTAGAATTATCTCTTTTTCTCGAATAACGAGTCTACTATAGATCAGGCTGTAATTGTTGGTAAGAGAAATAAAAAGATAGTTTAAGATGAATGATAAAATATATTAGATAGATAGATAAATCGGTTTGTATAATGTGAAATTATCAAGTTACTTAGTAATATCGGCTAACAAAAACTAATTAAAATTTTAAAAATATATATAACAAATTTATACCAGGGAATTATTCCTAGATTCCGGGATTGAGTATTGTTGAGATGAATGGTTCTGGAACAGCAATTCAGGCCCACAATTGTCTCTTGCAAAAATGGAGTCTAAAGGTTTCCTTGGCAATTTAGTTTACGTCTTTCATTAATAGTTATTAATATTATTAATTATTATTAATTAATTTATTAATATGTGAAGTTTAAAAATTGTGGAAAAATTGTCCAACTATATAAAATTATAATTGATATAAATTCGTGAGAAGCTCAAATTTTTAATATAAAATATAAAGCTTAAATATTAAGCATAAGCATAAAATATATAAAACTGAATTTCGAGTTTGAAGACTATCAAATTTTCAATATGAAGAAAATATACAGAAGCTTGAATTTTTTATCTGCAGAAGATATACATAAGCTATACAGAATATGTAGAATATGCAGAAAGTATACATAAACTGATTCATAAACTATAAATTGCCAAAAAAAAATTAAAAAGAGAGAAAAAATATTTTATAACCATATGGTACATATAGTATTTTAATTACCTATTAAATTAAAAAGAATTGAATTTAAACATATTTTTAAAAACAAATTGAAATTACATCAAAGACACAAGTTGAAGATTATTGCAATTTTAAATTATTAATAAATGAAAATTACCTGGATGTTAAACACTTGTTAACGCGGGTATAACAATGTAATATTAATTACTGAAGTCCACGATTAAGTTTTATATACGTTCGAATCAGTACAAAAGCTGCACGCAAAATGATTTCTTGGTGAATTTTGCTAATAAGGTAAACTTTATTTGCCCCACTTTCTGCAAAATAATGCCAACACACAAACTTGAAAAAGATATTTTTACTACTTAAGTGGAAAGCTGTAAAATATAGGAATGGTACAGGTATCGCCATCTGTCAATTGTTGAGTTAAAGCGCAACAACTTTCCGGTCTTCTTAGGAAGATCTCCTTACTGAAGCAAATTATAGAATCGATAAAATGAATCTATAATACCACATACCACAGCTGATTCAGATTGCAATTTGTAATTTCTATACATAACCAAAAATATGCACTGCCGTAATAGTAAAATGTATTGTGAGAATTCAGTAAATATATTACATCTGTGTACTCACAGTAAACAAAATATAGAAATTGAAATATAGGTATAGGAATAATAGGAAAGAATATTCATAGAATGCCACAAATAACTTTCAGACAATATAGGTATATGAATGTAAATAAATGTTTTGTAGACAATTGTTTCCTGAGATGTTGTAACAGAATAGAACAAATAGATAAGCTAATGTTAAACAAAAATATGACTGAATTCCTAAGATATTAAAATATGTACATAAAACAATGTAAAAGTATTTAGCAGTTATACAAAGAAAATTCCAGTTTCACTTACAACAACTGAATCAAAATGCTATACAGATCGTGCTAAATATAAATAAAATACCAGTTATTATATAAAATTGTTAAATGAACATAGGCCATGTAACATCAGGGCTAACATCTGATGTTCCATCTTTGGTCCCATCTTGTATTACATGAGGGCGGGCGATTTTCAATTGTCGCAATGAAAAACGGTCAAAACGTCGATTTTTTCAAAAAACACCTACTGTTTTTTTACCCTCATTGGAAAGAAAATTGAATTTTAGGATGAGCTATTTAAGCATTCCCTATACCTAACTTCACCCCCAATCGAGTTATTCAATAAAAATCAAGAAATATCTTATCTTGCCAAGATATTGCTTGGTTTTCAAGTATGCCGTGGAAACAAATGACAACTTTAACAATTTACTTAAAAATATATGCATGTCTTGAGTTATTGTTATTTTTTGTAGTAGGCTTGGGAAAAAATGCCAAATGTCAAACCTAACCACCATTGTGTCATTGTTATCTTATTGTTTCAATGAATTCGTGCAATTTTCATCATGGAACATTATCCGAATGATGTTGTCTTTGATTTGTTTGTAATTTATGGTAATAATAGAATAAAAAGGTAAATTTCGTAGGCTTAAATATTTTTTTTGATCATGAGAAGGTAGTTAAGCCTCTTGTGAGAATTAAACCTGTAACAGAAAATGAAGATATTGAAATTAAAGCCGTGGGATATTTCAAGCATATCCACATGCTTTCATCAGAACACCATCTGCTGATTTGGAAATATCTTAGACCTCGTTGCAAAGAATTCTTTGTCGTTATAAATTACATCCTTATAAATTTATAAGGCTACAAAAACTACATCCCGGGGACTACGTATGCTGGATCAACTTTTGCAAAGAATTTTTGATAAAGATTCATGATCATAATTTTTTACAAAAAAATATCCGGACAGACGAAGCAAAATTTTGTCAACGAAGGATATTTAATCGAAAAAGTCACACATTTTTGGACACACGAAAATCCTTCTATTGTAATGGAGGTGAAAAATCAAATTCAATTTCGTATTAATGTTTTCTGCCTGTTAATGGACAGTGAGGTGCGATATTTCATGTCTGATGAAAACTTGAATGACGAGGGTTATTTGAGAATTTTAATAAAAGTTGTGGAAAAAACTTCCTGGATGATATGCCGCTCAATCGACTTGGTATCAAATGGACGGAGCTCCAGCATATTCAACTTAACGGAACTTTTTGAAGGTCGTTGGTAGGGAACAGAGGTCCGTCACTTTGGCCCGCTCGATCTCTGGTTCTTATTCCTTTAGATTTTTATTTATGGCGCCGGGTCAAAGAATTACTGTACACAAATCCAATTTTAAATTACGTAGACTTGAGAATAATGATAGTTGGAGCTTCTTAATTGAAAAATAAACACTTATTTATTTATAAAACGAAAATGATTGCAATTAGCCCTAAGGAAGTACTTACAAAAAATTTCATTTTTCATTTCTACATCACATCGTCGAAAAATATACAGGGTGTTCCATTTGAAAAAAATGAGAAAATTCAATTTAAAATGTTCTTAATTGAAAAAGAATTTTTGGCACCCTGTACATTTTTAGGAAATGAAAATGATTCAAAAACATTAATTAGATGCCTCGTAACCGGTATTCACAGTTTTTCTTAAAATTGTGACTGTGGTGATTTTGTTAATATCCATCTGCAGATTGCATTATTTCAACAAAAAAATTCATTACATCCAAGTGGTTGGAAGATATTCAATGCTAATATAGGAATGAATAGAGCCTAGAAAGAGACTTCAAAAAATGTCCTGATATACATAGCATTCCATTTTTAAAAAATTCACTTGGTCCTGTAATTTCGTCTTGGCTCGCCCTGTATGTTGGAAAATAATTTCCAGTTATAGACTTTTCCCTGTGTATGTGTAACGACACCAATATATCTAAACTGCAGCTACGTCAAAATAGATGTATTTTTATTTTAAAATGTAATAAATATGCTAAATATAAATACAATACAATGTACACTTAACTGGTTTTCAGTAAAAGACAATATAAAGTACAGAACATTAATATTCTTATACAAACTTCACAATAACTTGCTATCAACATATTTGTCAACCAATGTATAACAGCGTAAGGATATTCATAATTACAATACAAGGCAAAGACATCATATAAATATTAATTACTTAAATTTAATGCAAACAAAATCCTCCATATACGACAAGGGAGCGACCGAACTTAACAAATTATCAGAATTTATAAAACAAGCTAAGAATGTCTTTCTGTTTAAAAAATATTTATATAAATTCATGTATAAATAACCTGGTTCTATTTTACTTATTAGGCTTGTAGGTATGTTATAGATTATTAGATTGTACTACAATAAGTAACAAATGTTCTAAATGATATAAAGAAAATATTTGTAATAAATGTCTATTAACACACCTGTGTAATAACTGCTTGTGCTAAATAAAGATTGTTATTATTATTATTATATCTCAGCAAGGTAAGGTATTTCTTGATCTTGATTGAATAACTCGATTGGGGGTAAAGTTAGGTATAGGAAGAGCTTAAGTAACTCACCCTAAAATTCAGTTTTCTTTCGAATGATGTCAAAAAAAACCAGTAGGTGCCATTTGAAAAAATCGACTTTTTGACGATTCTTCATTGCGACATTTGAAAATCGCATGCGCCCATATGGTACTAGAAAGGACCACCGATGGGACATCATGTATTTGCCTGATGGACTTCCAGCTAACTGCTTTATCAATGTGGTTTCATAATTTGGAATAGTTTGCGATATACAAATTTGTTCGCTAACAGCGGCAATTTTTTTCAAAAAATTGACATGTATCAAAACCTGTAACAGATAAGTTAACATAACCTGTATTGACTGAATTGGAAGGCCATATAAAAAAATGTAGGTTTCCATTTAAAATGAGAAAGTTGGTACCGACTTTTGGCACACAGCTGGAGAACTGACTGAAAATATTTTAGGTAGAATAGGTATGATCGACTATGACTGCATACCAAGTTTCAAGTTTAGTTCAAATGTGCTTTTAGAGGGCGGAATATTAAACATAATATTTTTAGTCGCAAACTCCTCTATAAATCCTTATTTTACTATAAGGAAAGTAACCAGACTGCAACCAAAGTTACAAATCTGGCGCGTTAAGTGTAATAATTGCATATTACCATCAAAACGCTAATGCTTCGATCGCAACAAACACCAGCCGAAATACTGATCCTACTTAAAGGAGCTCCCTTGCCAGTCGTCACACACCACTTGCAGACTGCAGTTTCGAGCTGTTGGCTCTCGTCAGTGCAAGGTAGGTATGCGACGACCGACATGAGAATCCTTTGACTATAGTACATCCCGGTATTTTCACAATAGCGACATGTAAAACAGCCAGCAGGCACCATCTAGCGGTCCAGTGTCTGTTGCAATCGAAAAAATAAATAGCCTGACTTGGCTTAGCATAGTTCAAATGTGCTTTTAGAGGGCGGAATATTAAACATAATATTTTTAGTCGCAAACACCTCTATAAATCCTTATTTTACTATAAGGAAAGTAACCAGACTGCAACCAAAGTTACAAATCTGGCGCGTTAAGTGTAATAATTGCATATTACCATCAAAACGCTAATGCTTCGATTGCAACAAACACCAGCCGAAAGACTGATCCTACTTAAAGGAGCTCCCTTGCCAGTCGTCACACACCACTTGCAGACTGCAGTTTCGAGCTGTTGGCTCTCGTCAGTGCAAGGTAGGTATGCGACGACCGACATGAGAATCCTTTGATTCAAGTTTGTAATCCAACTACAACTTGAATAACTTCTATCAAGCGACCAACGTGAATCACCCTGTATACTTGTGCAAAATCTACTTAGTAATTGTCATTAATAATGTTTTACCGTTTAACCATAACAATGTTTCAGTACAATTACAGTTAAATAAATTACAAATAACAACATTAGAGATTTCATCAATATTTAAATGTTCAACAGAAGCATAACATTATTGACTAATGGACTTTTCTATTTGACAAATAAATAAACAAACGGAATAAAACTTTATAGAAGGTTATAAATAGATACAATTAATATTGATTAGATTGAGAAGCTGACCCTCTTTCAGTCAATTATAGAACTAATTATTCAAACAAATAACTGAAATCAGTTTCCGGTTTCAGGGATTAATGAAAGGGCAAAGTTTTAATACAGTTAGTAGAATTCAACGATGACCCCCAAACCCTAAACTATTCACCTCGCTGATTTAGATAGATATAAATGAATGAGAGAAAACATATGGATTTTGTTTTACCCAATATACTGGACAAGTCAACAAAAACATGATCTATATCTCTATGAATTGTGGAAGGCGTATCGTTGATTATACATGATTTAGAAAAGACAGGGATTAATAAAATCTCGTCGTGGATGCAAATCCTCTAAAAACATATTCAGGGTGCTTGTAAGTAACCATAAATATTTCCTTGTATTTTATATAGGTAATCTGTATTTTTAGAGAAATATAATTGAAAGTACTCGTACTATGACAATTTTTGGGTGAAATTCTACCTACTTTGCTCCTAAAAATTTAAATACTGACAGATGTCCTTGTCTTTGATGAGTGAACTATGTCTTCGACCTCTCTTATTTGTGAAAATCTTTATTCGTCGCCTTTATATACACATTTTTTGTTTGTGTCACAGTCATAATCTGTTCAAGTTCTTTAGATTTCCTCTCTATTTATACATTTTCAAAACGTGTTCTGATTTTAAGAAACAGAAGCTGCTGAAATTGAATATTTTTGTGGAAGTCTTGAATCATCGGCTTTAAGTATAGTATAAACGTTTGACTTGGTTCTTAATAATGATTTGTTTAGAGCCTTTTGATTTGCTTCTCAATTTGTATATTTTTACCATAGACGGCACGGAGCGAGTATGTGCGTTCGGTGAAATTTTACAGGTTTCTATTTTTCTGCTAAATTTTATCAGAGATGATTCGATACCATGTGATTCGTTATTTCAACAGGAGGTTTATAGGTATTAAAGCCATTTTTTTATTTGACGTATTGATATGCCCATAAGCGAGTGGTTTTTCTTTCTTCAGCACTAACATACAGGGTGTCCGAATAATGCGTCAAAGTCCAATATCGGCCTTATTAGAAGACTTTGGAAAATTATTTTTTATGGAAGTTATTTTAAGAACTATAGGTAGATTATTCGAAAATCGTCTACAAAAATGCATTGACGGACTGGGAGGCCACTTTGAACAGTTCCTATAAACGCTAGGTATTATTCATTTCATTAAATTAGGTTCAAAATAACTTTGAATTTTTAAAATAGTGCCAATTTTTGTCTTACCTAATACCGTATTTTCTGCTCCTATTATTTATGTCAACTTTTTTGTAATTCAAATTCAAATTTTTTATTCAGGTATTAATCACTAACATACTATATTCACATAGATGATAAAACAATGAAAAATAAATAAGTAAATTATAGGATGAAATCACCTAAGCTAAAAGCTTGTGATGTGATGTCCATCCAGAGATATAGCAGTTTAATTATATACAAGAAAATAACAGCAGCAACAGAATACAGAAATGATAGAAATACGTTACGAAAACACATACAGAATAATTTAAAGGTATACAAAATATACAATTCTATGCAAAATATACAATCATGTATGTATGAACCATATATAAATCATGTGGTGAACCAAAGTACTTATGTAAAATATATATATACATATATATACTATATTGCAAAATATACGATGCATCGTAACACAAGTAGTAAGCCAGCAAGGTTTAATAAAATTAGCAACAGTGGAATTGGAAGCAGGTAAATAACTTTTTTTTTTTAATCTGTTAATTAATGCACAAACAAGGTTTCACATATATGGAAATTTTCGTTTATGAATGTTTTTAACTCTTTTTTTAATTCGGCTTTGTTTGTAATTTTTTTTATTTTAGTAGGCAGCATGTTATATAGCATTGGTCCTTGATAAAAAATAAATCTTTGTGTATGGGTTTTTCTGCAGAAAGGAACATTCATTGTCAAATTTTGTATTGCTCTAGTATTATAGGCATGTATTGTGTATAACGCAGGTTTTTTCAACATCCACATTAGACCTTGGTAAATATACAATTTCCTTATTGTAAATAAAGTAGCCTCATCATATAAAATATCAGTTGAATATCGCATGTCTTTTTTAAAAATAATTTTTAGTAATGTGTTTTGAATTACCTGTATATTATGTAGAGTAGTGTTATATAATCCCCCCCCATATGATGATACAGTATCTCATGACTGATTCGGCCAAGGCATCTGAGCCTATTTATTAGATAATCAATGTGGTCTGTCCATCTCAAATATTGATCAATCATGACACCAAGGTATTTAATTGAGTTTAATTGTAATATTTTGTTAGAATAGAAACAATTGTTATTACACTGAGTTTCGTGAATGATAATAGACTGTATATCAGGTTGATCCATTACAGATGTAGAAAAAGTTATAAATTTTGTTTTTCCAATATTTAGACTCAGAAGGCTTGCATTTAACCAAGAATATATAAGTTTAAGATCTTGTTCAGCATTTTCATATACCCTATCCCAAGAATCAGCAACAAACGTTACCGCAGTGTCATCTGCATAAGAAATGATATGACAATTTATATTATTTAATTGTGTAAGACTATTCAAGTATATTAAAAATAAAATTGGTCCCATCACCGTCCCTTGTGGGACGCCGATGGTGATGAGTAATGGGTCGCTATAAGTATTGTTGATTTTTACTTTTTGATATCGATTTGTTAAGTAATCCTGGAATATGTTCAATGCTGTACCCCTAATACCTATTTTTTCTAATCTGCCCAATAGGATTTCATGGTTGACAGTGTCGAACGCCTTGGCCAAGTCTAGAAACACAGTAAGACATTTTTTATATTCATTTAACCCACTTACAATGTTTTTAATTAACTCAATGACAGCAGCAAAGCCAAATTGATTTTTAGTTAATAATTTATGTTTTTCTAAATAATTCATTAGTCTTTTTTTAAGCATTTTTCAAAAATCTTTGCAAAATTATTTATAACGGTTATAGGTCTATAATTAGTGGCCATTTTTTTATCGCCGGATTTAAATATTGGCGTAGTTGTGGATTCTTTCCATTTGCTAGGAATACGGCCGTTTATAAAACATAAATTTATTATGTGAATTAACGAATTAACTATAAATTTATGGATATGTTTTATTGTACATACTGACAGCCCATCTGGCCCAGGGGCAGTGTCATTTTTTAGGCTAGATATAAATGTAATCACCTCATTTTTGGTAACAGGATTGAGAAAGATGGCATCACTTACATTTTGTTCGTTTATGGTATGTGCTGGTGATGCAGTATTTATTAAATTTGCCATATTGATTCCAATATTCACAAAAAATGTATTAAAAAAATTTGCTTTTGTTTTATCATCCTGAATTATTACACCATTATCGTCAACAATATTAATGTTTCTATCAGTTTTTTTAGAGTTAGTATTTGTTACTTCGTTGATTATTTGCCATGTTTTCTTACCATTATTTCGTACAGAATTGATTTTATTTTTATAATAATCGTTCTTTGTTGTTCTTATTAAATTGTTAAGATAATTTCTATACTGTTTATATCTCGTTTCATATTCAGCTGAAAATTGTTTTTTTAATTGTTTTTTCATCGTGTCTCTCTTCCTAATAGAGCCCAATATACCCTGAGTAATCCATGGTTTTAGTTTAATATATTTTTTACTATTGTAAGATTTGGATTTAGAATGCATGTTAATATAATAAAGTAATTTATTTATAAAAATATTATAAGCTAGGTCTGGATCAAATGTCTGAGTGACATCGTCCCAGTTTTCAGTTAATAAAGATTTTTCTAGATTTGCATAATTAATAATTTTGAATTGGTTTGTCAAAGGGCTATTTTCTTGTTTAAAGTTATGGATATTAGCTACTGATAATATTATTGTATAATGATCTGTTATATCAGTTTCAACAATGATAGATTTAAAAAACACTTTTTTTGTAAGTTTTTACTCCCCACTCTAATGAAAACACGATCTATTAAACTAGACGAGTTTGCTGTTTCCCTAGTATGTTTATTTACATAAGAAAAAAATCCTTGTTCTGCCATCTTACAGACATAGGTATTGACATTAATGTCTGGTGTGTTTAAAATGTTTATATTAATGTCTCCTATAAAGATTTCCATATTTTGTTTTTCTAAATTTGAGAGGTGGTTTTCTAATTCAGATATGTACAAGCACATATCTGTAGATGGTGGTCTATAGGAGGCAGTCATTGCATATGAAACATTATTTGTAACAAATAAAATCCTTAATAACTTTGTTTCAGACAATTGAGTAACATTTAATATATAATCAATGCCGTGTTTGATATAAACAACCACGCCATCATTTTTATTAAAACATGATTCATTATAAAATATGTTGAAATTTGGTATAGAAAAATTTCTTACCCCCTCCAATTTCCATGTTTCTGAAAGAACAATAATATCCACATTTTCCTCAAGACAATTAATGTATACTAGTAGTTCATCAAAATTTTTGTTAAGGCTTCTTATGTTTAGATGAGTTATATTTAAACATTGCTTGCCCCTAATATGCTCCAATGCATCAGTTATATTTTCACAAACAATTGTTTCTCTGTCCTTATATTCATCTAACTCAGTAAAATAATTCATAATGTTATGCTAGTGTATTATATACCTAAATTATATTGCAGTTTATAATAGAATGTATTAAACGTAACAAAAAATGAAAGTAATCAGAAAGAAAATATGTATAACCAAGTATTGAGAATAAAAGAAAATAAAGTAGAGAAATTGCCCTGACAATAAAAATATTTTTATTTTTCTTAAGAAATTTTTATACCAAAAGAAGATTTTGCCTCGGTTAGTAGCAGTCTTCTAGCCTTTGTGAGATCTTCAGAAATGAATAAATTTGTTCCTTTAAATTTTTTACAATTACTTAAAATAATTGTTTTGTTTTCAAGACGTTTAAACTTCACAACCACAGGCCTAGGTTTTTGACATTTATCATTTAGTGTGCCAATTCTGTATGTTGTTGTTATATCATCAGGTATGTTGTTTAGTCCAGTATTGCTGTTTATAATCTCTATGATTTTAAAATTTAGATTTTCGTTCGATTCCTCCGGAATTCCATAAATGCAGATATTATTAATTTTTTCCAGTTATTGCATGTTGTCAATTATTTGCACAAGAGAATTTGTTTTATTTTCCTGTGTTTTTATATGCTGTTCGAGTGTATTAATTTTTTCGTTCATCTTATCGGTAACCTTTTTTATTATACTCGACATAAAATCTTGATCGGCAAATAGTTCTGCGATCGTTTCCTTAATTAAGGATTTTATTTCTTGTTTATTTCGTAGAGACATTTTGAATCTCACTTTTCTAACTTCTTATTTAGATATTTTAACAATGGGACTAAAACACTGTATAATTTTTTATCTATTTTATACACTTTAAACTTGATAAATTATAATAATTTTGCAGAGCAATTTAAACGTACTACTACTACTCACTGTGCGCCATGTAATATTAAATGATTATTTATAAATTGTTAAGACAGACTCAAATGTGATTTAATTAAACTATGAAAAAATACTACTGAGGCAACTAAGACGCACCCAGAAAAAAATTTAATATTACTTTCAATTATTCTCACTCTATGTCAGAATCGTGGTTACTAGATCAGTTCTAAATGAAAAGTGTTATAATTTAACGGTTTTTTTATGGAAAAGTAAAAATATCTCTGGAAATATCAATTTTAATAATAATAAAATAAGAAATGTTCTTTATAAATTTAAAAAATTAACTGAAGTTTTAGCTACTGATGAATTAAAACTGTTATACTATTCATTGGTAGAATCTCACCTGATCTATGCGATACTGGCATGGGGTGGCGCTGCAAAAACACACCTACATAATTTAGAAGTTATACAAAAAAAGTACTTAAAATAATTTTTAAAAAAGAACAAACTTATTCAAGTGATGCAATATTCCACGAGTCCAGTGTATTATATATTAGACAGTTATTTTATTTTCACTGTAACGTTAAAGAACAAACAAACAAAAATCATTTAGTACAGATAAATCATATACACAATACAAGGCAACGCGGAAATATTTATGAACTACCCTTTATGAAAAAAGCTATAGGACAAAAAAAGCTATGACTCTTTGGGCCCAAAATTGTACAATTCTTTAAACTCAGACCTAAAACTAGTCAAATCATTACATCTTTTTAAAAAGAAATTTCGTGAACATATTAGGGGTACATTAAGAAAAACGTACATGACTTGATTAATAACTCGAGTTACTAAGTCTAAACTCACTTTTAAACACTTGCTTCTGTTTCATTTCATAAACCACTAATTTTTACATTTGGAATAAGTTGTATTAATTTAGAAAATTATTATATTAAAATATTTACTGCCAACAACCTTTTTTTATGCTAATCAAAGTAATTGCTTATATTTATATATTTATATATTATATATATATATATATATATATATATATATATATATTGTTATTATACATGATTTGTAGGAAACAACTACTCAGCGGGCAAATACCCCGACCTGCATTGAATTATACCTTACAAATCATGAAAGATTGGTAGCCAATATCATTTGTCAATTCCCCGACCAGATATAGACCGGTTTCGAACTTATTAGTTCTCATCAGTATGCCATAGGTCATGGAACAGACAAATGACAGTGGCCAACCTGTTAGTTTTATACAAACTTAAGTAAATGGTGTACCGGCGAGAGGTAAGTGAATACCCTCATGTGGTCAAATGCTACTATACACCAGACATCATAGATGTCTCCATGGTGTATAGCGACTTGCTATTTTGCAAGTACCGAGAGCGGTGACCTTTAGCCCTTGGTGGACTTAACACATATACTGTTATTATACATGATTTGTAGGAAACAACTACTCAGCGGGCAAATACCCCGACCTGCATTGAATTATACCTTACAAATCATGAAAGATTGGTAGCCAATGTCATATATATATATATATATATATATATATATATATATTGTTATTATACATGATTTGCAGGAAACAACTACTCAGCGGGCAAATACCCCGACCTGCATTGAATTATACCTTACAAATCATGAAAAATTGGTAACCAATGTCATTTGTCAACTCCCTGACCAGACATAGACCGGTTTCGAACTTATTAGTTCTCATCAGTATGCCATAGGTCATGGAGCAGACAAATGACAGTGGCCAACCTGCTAGTCTTATACAGACTAATGTAAATGGTGTAGTGGTGAGAGGTAAGTGAATCCTCTCATGTGGTCTAATGCTACTATACACCAGACATCATGGATGTCTCCATGGTGCATAGCGACTTGCCATTTTGCAAGTACCGAGAGCGGTGACCTTCAGCCCTTGGTGGACTTAACCCATATACTGTTATTATACATGATTTGCAGGAAACAACTACTCAGCGGGCAAATACCCCGACCTGCATTGAATTATACCTTACAAATCATGAAAAATTGGTAACCAATGCCTATGTCTGTATATATATATATATATATATATATATATATATATATATATATATCTTCTTTTTTTTCTTTTTATATGTGTATAATCCATTTTATATTTTATGTATATAGTTCAGTTTGTTTAACTTTTATTGTGTAACCTTAAGGTACATGTGTATAACAAACATATATGTGTAACTGATTATATGCTATATATATTATAATCAGTAGTATATTATTAGTTATATTTAATTTTCTATCCTAATGCTTCTGTGAGTCCATCATGTTTATTGTTGCATATATTGTCATTATCTTATTTATATTCTGTATATCTCAATAAACATTATTATTATTATTATTATATTATTATTCTTATCGATATGCTAATGTCCTGGATTTACAGATAAGATGCATGTTTGCTCCTTGAGAGTAAAATGAACTTTCTAACATTGTCCTTAAAGATGGCGCGGTCTCGGTGAGAAAATATCTCGTCACTGGTTCACATATAGGACGAGTTTTATGGAGTTACCAAAGCAACCAAAAATCCCAAAACAAGATGTGTAGGTATTCCCAAAGACAGTATAAAAAATATATGGATAATTCGCGGCAATTTTATAATTTTCTTTTGTGTATTCGCGTTGTTAGTTCTTTTTCAAACTATTCCAATTTCTTTATATTTCATATTTTTAACTAACTGTCATGAGCAATCCGTGCAAGACCCTTATACTAAGTTTCATCGCGCCCTGTATAAAAATCTAATTTCTCGCATGACTCATTCATTATTTATGCCTTTCATACGCAAAGAAAACGATTGGAAAAGTTCCAAGGGTTTGATTACAGTGACGATACTTATACGACTTAACAATGTCGGCCTTTTTATAGCACGTTATATAATTTTGTATGGAAGGGATAAATAAGAAAATGAGAACGCATAAAAACGGGATATGAACATTTCGCGCTTTCTTATAATACAATCCTTACATAATAATATATTTATGGATCCATCCATCATACGTGTGTTATGAGATAATAGGAAATTCTCGTTTAGAAAATTTAGAAGTTGCGTAATACAAGCTATACTACTCATGAAACGACAAAGTAAGTCAAAATAAAGGGCATATGGGTCAATTATATAAATTCACATTTATTAGTTTAATATACTTTAAGTTGTTTCCGGATGAGCGCATGAATATGTGAAATAGCCTGAACATTTTTGAGTTGAAATTTTGTATTTTTAATACAATCAAAATAAGATTTGAAGTGGAACTTTTCCATAAGCAATTTTATGGTTGAATCCTGCTGGGGAGATGTTAAGGAGTACTCAAAAAAATTTTGGCACTTCAAAGACTCTGCGCTTTAATTGCTATTAACAATTTAATTTTTTATCCGCGTTTTTCAAACTAAAAATGTGAATAACTCGGGATCCGATCGAAACAAAAAATAATCTTTGTAATTAAATTGTCTAGAAATCTGTAGGTCTTAGGAGTGCAACCATAACCTACACAAGTGCCAAGACTGGCAAAAATCGATTTTTTTTTTATTTTACTGCCCAGAGCCGCTGGGTGAACCGCTAAGCTTCAAACTTTCAGAAAATCTGCCTTTTGCTCTAACAGAAACACCCTGAAAATTTGGTGCAAAAATATCAAACCCACTGTGCGCAATTGAATTTGTTATTTAAAATTTGAGTTGGCCGCCATTTTATGCCATTAAGTCCAAAATGAATAATTTTTTGCCGTAAAATTTTTTTTAAACCTATTTGGGCATTTTTTATCGGCCATTTTGAAAACAAATTTAACCAAAATAAATTCTTTTTTTTTTATTAAAATAGAGGTATTAAAATTTTCTTTCTGAATTGATAAAAACTTTTTGAAAATGGCCGAAAAAATTAATTTTTTGTTTATTGGATTTTAAACAAATGCAAAAAATTGCCAAAATAGGTTTCAAAACAATTTTTTTACGGGATCTAAAAGCTGGCGCCGAGACCTAACTTTAGAAAAAAAAATTATCCGTTTTGGACTTAATGGCATAAAATGGCGCACAATTCAAATTTTAAATATCAAATTCAATTGCGCACACTGAGTTTAATATTTTTGCACAAAATTTTCAGGGTGTTTTTGTTAGAGCAAAAGGCAGATTTTCTGAAAGTTTGAAGCTGGTCGTTTCACCCAGCGAAAACGATTTTTTCACTTTTTTATATCTCGAGTTATTCACACTTTTAAGCTGAAAATCGCAGTTAAAAAAGTTAAATTGTTAATAACAATTGGAGCGCAAAGTCTTTGAAGTACAAAAATTTTTTAGCTACTCCTGCGCACCTCCCTACAGGATCGAACCATAAAATTCCTTATGGAAAATGTTCCCTTATATTGATTTTTTGTGCTATTTTGACTGCGCTATCTGAAACTTAGCCCTGCTAGGCTATAAACTAATTTGTGGCATTATTTTAGTTTAGAGAAGTCAAGTACCCCTTGGAAATTTGCCAAGACGTTTATTTCCCTACTAGGAGATATGAGATAAAATGTTAAGAATAGTTGTTCACGAAGTATACCTGAAAGTGTCCAAATTAATTCATTCTTATGCAGGGGTATATACTTTTACACTAAATATGTTGACCAATTTCATTATGGAAAGTTATTCATAATGATTAATCAAACAGTTTTATATCTTCTGACAGGACTAACAGGCCAACAACTTTCTATGTAGTACTCATCCTACTAACATAACCTAACTTAAGGTGGGCATACCCAAGAGAGAGAGAGAGAGAGATCCGATAAGGAAATATTTATTATTTTTGTCTATAACTTTTTTTAATACATATACTGGTAAAAGAAAGTATAAGACTACCTAAGTAGAACTATGACAGATGTAGTGAACTCAATAATTTCAGTTGTTTGCAAAATTAATTAATTTAAATTAAAAAATGGTGGCAATTTTCTATCTTGTAGTTTTAAATTAACTAATTTTGCAAACAACTGAAATTATTGAGTGAAAAATTCGTATCAATACACCTGTCATAGTTCTACTTAGGTAGTTTTATGCTTTTTTTACCAATATATGTTTTAAAAAAAAAGTCATGTCCAAAAATAATAACTATTTGCTTATCGGATTTCTCTCTCTCTCTCTCTCTTGGATATACCCACCTTAATCTCACCTACCATCTACCAAAGGTTTATTTAATGTCCGAATCGCTAATAAGACTTCACCATTTTTTTACCGGAAAAAAAATCATAGTAGGCCACACTATTATGTTTTATAAAATTTAATATAACATAAAGATGCACTTTTCAACGATCTATATTTTAAAAGAAGATTATCTAAATCAGACATTAAATAAACTTTTTATATGGATGGTTCCAGGCAAAATGGGACACGCTTTGTTTATTTTCCAATTAATTTAAGTGTGTTATTTTTTTACCAAATCCCCTGCGTGCTTCAAATTGGAAATTTTTCTCATGTACGAATTTTTTTAATAAAGTCAGTTTCGAATATAGCGGCACCGAAAGAATCGGTATCTTAAAATAAAAATCTAGGCAACACTAGATGACATAATTATATTCACATTTTAATCTGTCTTTAGCTACTAAGAGTTCGGTATAATATCGGTATCAGTATGCAGAGTTCCAAGATATTTAATTTTAAATGTTGTAAAAGTAAACCGTTTTTACATTATGTGTGTATCAAATGTCATAATGTTTATCATAAGAGTTGTATGCCAAAATATAGAAAACAAATCCGCTTTATTGAAGCGAATAAAATATGCTGTTGCGAAGAAGCAAGTTTTAGTGACAAAGAGGATGAGAAGAGCATCCTTGAAAAAACAATCAGTGACCTCACAGAAGACGGCGAATTAAAAGATAGCTATATCCAAAAGCTGAAAAATGAAAAACAAATATTTTTGAACGATGTAATTAAAAGAGAGGAGGAAATGAACAATTTAATTGAAAGACAAAGAAACAAAATGGAGGAACTCGAACAATTAATAAAAGAACTGCAACAAAAAATATCATTAAACGATAAGGTCAGTAAAAATATAAGTACACAAACAACAAAAAATACAAATACAGTCTCAACATCTACAGACATAATAACACTAAATAGCAATGATATAGTCCAGGAAAACGAGACGAGAAGTAGTAATGCAGTTATTAGTCCAATAAATTGTAGTAAATCAAGCAATATAAATGCAAGCATTTTACTCTCAAAAATGAAGGAAATCAAGAGTATTTCCACCGAGGATATTAAATCTACCCGCAATGAAATTATAGATGTCAAAACTAAATCTAAAGTCCTATTACTAACCGACGACACTGGGAAAGATATTTGCAGAGTCGTAAGAAAAAGATGCGATATTTCCAGATACTCAATAACCACATTTATTAAATCAGGTGCATTACTTCACCAAGTTATGGAAAATGTTGAACGTATTTCGAAGGACTTTACTCTAAGTGACTATGTTGTGATTATTGGTGGATCTAATGATTTCCTTAAAAATTCTTCACCGTCTTTCCGCAATATTTGCGAAAAACTTAAACTGTGTTCGAATTGTAATATTCTATTTGCATCGGTTCCATATGTTTCCAAACAATTATTAAAAAACAAGTATATTTCAAAGTATAACCAAAAACTGAGTGAATTTCTTTTTAGATTCGATAAACTTATTCCAGGTATGTGTGAATTTATTGACATTAACGTTAAGAAATCGGGGATTTCTAAAAACTATGTAGCAGCTTCAATATTCATCAATATGTTTCATAACAAAACTTTAATATCTAAGACTTTAAAATGGGTCAATACAGTGAAAAAAGTAAACTCTAATACGGACTTAAATGTAGTTGAAAATAAATCGCAGACGATTGATTCATCAAACCACCACAACACCAACCATTTTTTATATCCCAATCTCTCCGAAATGACGTTTCTAACATAAAAATGTTAAATCATCAAATCGATGGTAATAAATCTAACACTAGTGGTATATCTGTATTCCACTTAAATGCCCAATGTATGAGGAATAAATTCGACGAAGTAGAATTATTTTTATCTGACTATAATTTTGATTTTGTATGTATTAACGAACATTGGTTCACAAATGATGAAATTGTCTATTATAACCTAGAAAACTATAATCTAGTTGATAGTTTCTCGAGGAAGGATATGATTCACGGTGGTGTAGCAATATATGCATTAAAGAAATATAACTGTAAGCTTCTTTCTAATATTTCAAAATTATCTGTTGAGCTACATTGTGAACTGGCTGCTATTTTATGCAATGATATTCAGGTAGTGACAGTTTACAGGTCACCTAATGGTGACTTAAACATATTTTTGGAAACAAAGTCTAATGCCCTTAACATTATATCAAATAAAAATAAAAGGACTATTATTACTGGAGATTTTAATGTGCACTTCAATACTAAAAATAAAAATACAATGTTGTTAATTAACCTGTTCTGTTCTTATGGATTTTCAGCGGCAAATGTAGCTCCCACTAGAAATTTTCATTGTCTGGACAACGTTTTTGTAAATTTTGAAAAAAAATCTATAACTACTAGTACCTTGGATACAACACTCTCTGATCATTTAGGTATAAATATGAATGTAAAAAATGTAAGTGTATCTTCTATTCCGGAAAAAATTTGTTTTAGACCAATAACCGATATTGGATTACATCAACTGTATGTTCATCTCCAATCAGTTGACTGGAGTTTCATTAAAAACAAAGCTTCCAATGCCCACATTAAATTTGAAAAATTTATCAGCACAATAACCTGTGCCATTGAAAGTATATTTCCGCTAAAATCTAAAATCATAAATAAAATGGGTGGTAAACTAAATATTAGATGGTTTACCGATGATTTGAAACAAACGAGAGAAACCCTGGATTTCTTGTACGATATCTACAAAACAAACCCATCCAATGATTTAAAAAATTTAATCAACTCGAAAAAAATTAGTTATAAACGTGATATAATTGAGGCCAAGAAAACTGCACATGATAGATACGTATCACAATCAAACAATCAAAATAAAGCCATGTGGCAAATCGTAAATAACTATAAAGTACACAATCAGGACAGTACAGGTGATATTTCACCAAATGAATTTAACAACTATTTCACAAACATTGCTACAGAATTAATAAAGGCACTACCGGTAAGTAACAGAGCCCCCGATGAATATTTGAAAAAAATAAACATTGATCAGACAACGAAAACGTTTAATTTCCACACGGTGTCGTATGTTCAGGTATTAGATATAATAAATAACTTAAAGAAAACAAACAGTAAAGATATTTTTAACATTGATATTAAAATTTTGAACTGCATCAAATATGTAATACTAATTCCCTTAACTAATTTAATAAATTATTGCATCATTAGTAATGTTTTTCCTGATGTTCTGAAATTAGCACGAGTGGTTCCAATTCACAAAAAAGGTGGTACTGATATTCCTGCTAATTTCAGACCCATATCCATTATCCCAATTTTTGCTAAAATTTTTGAAGCTGTAATTAAACAACAAATTACCAGTCACTTTGAATTGCATAACCTATTTAATTCCAACCAATTTGGATTTAGAAGCAATAAATCTACAACATGTGCTATCAACAAATTCACTGAGTTTGTAAATGAAGGATTTGAGAGAGGCCAATTTATTTATACACAATTTCTTGACTTAACAAAAGCATTTGACTGCGTGTCGCATGAAATTTTATTAAAGAAATTAACTTACTACAATTTTAGCAGCAGTGGTATAGATTTAATTAAGTCATATCTCACAAACCGTTGTCAAATTGTCTCAATAAAACATAATAAATCTGAATGCCGTGAAATAGCTTACGGAGTTCCACAAGGTTCTGCATTGGGTCCCGTACTTTTCCTAATTTTCATTAATGATATCTATGCTATTTCACAAAATGCAAAATTTGTTTTATTTGCGGATGATTCTACAATTATATCTAGAAATAATAACATTAATGACTTATTGGCGGATGTTCGCGACACAGATTTATTAGTTCAAGAATGGTTCGTGACAAATAAACTAACTTTAAATGTGTCGAAGACGGAAAACATGATTTTTTCACTTAGAAAATTAAGCGATAATCATATTAATGGGACAAGTGACTGTGTAAAATTCTTAGGGGTTTACGTAGATAGTAAACTAACATGGGAAAAACATGCTATTGCTGTTTCTAGTAATGTGTCCAGGAGTATGTTTTTGTTACGTAAACTGGTGAATCAAGTTTCTCAAAAGACCCTAGTCACTGCCTACTATGGTCTTATACATTCCAAAATATCATATGCAATTTTAGCATGGGGTCATTCAACCCATAGTTCGTCAGTGTTTGCTATACAGAGAAAGGCAATAAGAATCATTGCTCGGATAAATTACAGAAGTGACTACAAAGATTCTTTTAAAAAATTTAAAATTTTAACCCTGCCATGTATATATATTTTACAGTGTCTTTTATATATTAAAGCAAATATATCTCAGTACACCAAACATACAGAAGTTCACAGTTATTCAACTAGAAATAATGAAAATATTAACTTAGACTATTTACGTCTTAATAAACTACAAAATGGTATAAATTATCATGCTGTCAAGTTTTTTAATATTCTACCTCTTGAAGTTAGAAATCTGGATTTGAAAACATTTAAAAATACACTAAAACGGTTCTTATTAGACAATGCGTTCTATAACTATGACGATTTCCTACGTACAAAATTTGATAAATTAATTCTACCTACATGTCAATAGTTTAATATTAGTGTAATATGTCTGTGTTTTATCTAGTTACAATTGTAATAACTTATGTATTATGTATATTGTTTCTATTTATGACTTGTGGAAATACTATTTTGTAGTATATAACACTAATAAATTATTGTTGTTATTATTTTTATTATTATATATTAGTGTTCATTGTATGATAGCGTTGACTGTTTTGTTTGTTTATTTATTTTGTGTTGTAAATGTTTTATACTGTACATGTTATTTATTATTCTATTTTATTATATACATATATATATTTTTTTAACTGAATGACAACTATTGTCATGTTTTGTTTATAATTGTTATTTTGTTTATAATTGTTATTTTCTTGTTCTGACCTGTCAAAACACAGTTTGTGTACTTATGGCCAATAAAGATCTATCTATCTATCTATCTATCTAAGAATCAGAATTTCAACAAAATTTACCGCCGAATTCCCGTTATTGCATTTTTTATCCAAACTAATGTAAATTTTTTAGTAAGTAAATAGGAAATAATAAACAGAACTGATTTAAACGAACCAAATTGTAAAAGCTGAAACATAAACTAGGTAACAGGTTGTGGTGTGGCGGGTAGGGAGCGTTGAGGTTGTAATTTATATACAAGATTCACGAACATCATAACTTGCTTTTAGCGTAATAAACAGCTTATATACTATACAACGTCGGTATTCACGATGCATCTTCATTTATCCTTAGCTGAATTCATTAATATACTATCAACAACAATACGTCAACTCTTCGTATTGATTTATGTATCAGAGGTGGATGAGTTTCAATTTTCGAGAATATTTGCGATTGTGGTTTGTACTAAAAATATATTAATGATAAATAAATAAGCGTATGTCTATCGATGTCGATATCTAATGAGTTTATGTAAGTAAAAAAATATAGTTATTAAGAGGACCGTCTCCACGATTTTAAACTACGTATCTGTACTTCCGAAACTACAAAGAGTGCTGCTACGATTTTTCTTCTACACGGTGTATTCCATAGTGTTTTTTCAAACTGAAATATTTATATTATTCCGCCACTTCCGGTTATTCCGGAAACGGCAACCAACTTCGTTATTTTAGAAGGAACATTCTGTATCTTTTTACATTTTCAGATTCTACGGTATATTCTGATATTATTTTATATACCATACTCTATACCAAAAACCGCTGCCCATAGAATTACTACTTCCACATCCAGAATTTGTATCCAAGTCTTACACACTATATCCCAATGTGATATTTTAGATAGAGGTGGCTAATGCCAAAGTAAATTTTAAAGGCCCTTGGTTGTCATATATCCACTAAATCCCAATTTAATTTTTTACTCCCTTTAATAATAGGGTGGGGTGACAATGGTGGTAGAGGGGGTGGCTAATGCCAAAAAATTGTTAGAGGCCATTGGGGTTCTCTTAATGATAGGGTGGTGGTGGCAATGGGGGAGGTAGAGGGGGTAGCTAACGCCAAAAAGACGTTTCGTTCTTGTATACACATTAAATCACATTTTAATTTTTTTTACTTCCTTTCATAATAGTTTGGGGATGGTATTGAGGGTAATAGTGGGGAGTGGCTGGTGCCAAAAAAATTTTTGGGACCTTGACTTTTCGTACATGCCCCAAATTGCAATTTTACTCTTACCTGCTTCCTTTGCCTATTTACCCTTATTTCCCCCACTTACTCCCGAACCCTAAAACGGAATTAGATCAAAATATAATCTAGTCCAGATCTTGTTATAATACATATATAAGTGTACCAAATTTCAAGTCAATATCATACGCGGTTCCAGAATAAACGTGCGTACAAAAAAGTTACAGACAGACAGACAGAAATTTTTTGCTCAAATCTAAAATCTCGACGTTCCATGACATTTTAAGCCTCTTTCAACAGCATAATATATATATATATATATATATATATATATATAGTGTGGTAAAAATAATAATATTGATATTAAATAGGGACGAGCGTAGGTGCGTCTTTACTATGTACATACTTTGATATGCGATGTAAAGCAACGTCAGGCGCAGTTAGTAGTTGGATGGGTGACCGTTCCAACGAAGACCGCGTCCTCGCCTCACACATCTTCCAGCGGCTTGTATATCAGTGTATGCGCGGAAGCTATACAACCTTAGGCGAGGGTTGTATAAGGGATATACCATCCTTCGGAGGGGATGTAAAGCCGTCGGTCCCTTGTCTATTAAATGTTAGGCAAGTAAAAGATCCCTACTCTTCTTAAGGGAAGAGGTTCGGCAAAATTCGTGGTTGGGGGTAGCTCGTCTACAGGCGTCGGTGATAGGCCTCGGTAGCGGAAATAGGCCGACGTTAAATAAATGTATTAAAAAAAAGATATTAAATAATTGACTTGTCCTATATCATTGTCTATGATCTAAAGGATACATAAAGATTATTATTATTAATATAAGATATTGAGTGTTTGAAAATCTTTCTATTATTTTTTTTTAATTATAATTGACTTATCATGGGAGAGGCTATCTTTAGATAATACTTTCATTGATACACAGTATGACGGTTCTACTGTATTTTTACATGCCACCCTCTAACGAAAAGATCTCTGGTGGAAGAGTGAAAGGAGGCCTGCCTAGTTAGCTACCGAAAAAATAGCGCTATCTCTAGGCCAACTGGCGAACTACCACTACCATATAAGAGCCAGGGATAAATAAGTAGCAAAGCCAACACGTTGGGGACAGTTTAGTACAGTTCTGAATGAGACGAAAAGTGATCGGATAAGATAAAAAAACAGTAATAAGTTAAGTGAAGTATAGTAGTGAAACTATATTAGATGAAAGTTAAGTTAGTAAGGACTATTTATTGTAATTTATTTATAATAAATCAGTGGTTCATGAAAATTCGTGTTGCAATTATTGGACCTATGTTTGGAAGTGTTCACTACAGAATGTGAACAACTAAACATATTTTTTGAGATTGTTGTTGATTTCTCGTAAGGCGGAAATTACCACACAAGCTTCTCATTTATTTAGCTTTATTAATGTAGTTACCGATCAAAATTAGATCAACAGTATATGTAGAGAGTTTTCATATTAGATTTTGAATGAATGATAGATATGTACTAGAAACTCTCCCCAAAAAAATTTTCAAATATCAGACGATTTATGCTTTATAACCTAGTCGGATATATTTAGGCTTATCAACATTTAGTAAGTCTCTACTCAACAATTCGTCACAATTGATATAAACGCGAGTACTTTTGTTGATATTGTCATATGTTTACACCCTCCAGTAAACATCTCCAAACGTAAGTCCAATAATCGCAACAAAAATTCTCATTAATCACGGACTTATTAATCCCTAGATTACAGTACAATAATTAGTTCTTATAATTGCACACTAACTATAACTTTTAACTACTATAAATTCATTACTTGTTGCTGTTCTTTATCTTTGTCATCTAAAATATAACTGCCTCCAGCGCGTGGGGCATTTCGATATTGTAAACATTAAAAACCACGATCCAACGAGTCCCCACATGCCCAATATCAAGACGTATGAAAAGGGGGTGGTTTTAGGAGTAGTTGGTAGAGGGTAGGGGAGAAATGAATATTACCATCGTGTTGAGCACCCTCAAAAACAGGAATAAACAATTTTTTATGCATTTGGATTTTTTTGAGAATATTTTAGTCTTAGGGAAGGGGGTAGTTTCAACCCCGGGGATGGATAAGGTATTGTATGGTTAAACTTCGTACGGCCTACCTAAATCCTGTCCAAAAACCGATCCGTATGCCTACGGTGAAAAAAACGAAATAGGGATAGTTTTTCGAGCTTAGGGGTAGTTGACGAAGGGGGGGAACTTTAAAAATAGCAACGTCGTGTTCAGCGGGGGGGGGGGGGCTGGCCGTGTTTCATCCCTCTCTTTTCATGTATGATGCGTTTTTCTCCACCCCAAACGGTGACGTGGGGAAAAAGGGTCACTCTTTTCCATTAGAGCCCGGAAACGAGTTTTCGGTTTACGCTCGAGCACCAGTCCTAGTTTAAGTGATAGGACACACTACCCACAAGCCGAGTGCGCGAGGCTGAAGTAGCTCAAGTGGAGGAAGTATACTTCAGTGGGCCAGTTTGGGAAATTAGACGTTCACACACAAACAGTAAAACTCAAAAATTTCAGTTATATCAGTATATTCAATTAAACCTAATATATACAAATCTACGGGCTTACTAATTGATTATCTCGACCAAACTTCACAGGTTTTGAATACCGGGATGAGAACAAGCGATGCTACGAAACGGGGCAGTACCAGATGACTCAGGTGACAGAGAATGCAAACTGCAAAATAGTACACAAAGTGTGCGTTGTAAAGCGTTAGCACAGAGTAAGCGGTAACACCGCAAACTTATATACAGAACTTGGCTAATACATCAGTTTACTTACTCTTCCAGGAACTTACTTACTTCATGTGGTTACGGTCGGGCACGTCTGCTGACTGGAATGGCCAGATCGGACTGACTACTTCACGGCTTCTCAGGACCTTTTCTGTAAAATCAATCAACTTACCATGGGAGTGGAAGTAGATGTCAGATAAATGCACTGCTGGGCGATGACGTGGTATGGACTTGGTCAAAATCCTACTGCTCGAATATGATAGATAATCTTGGTTTCGTATCTAGGAGAGGACACGTCTGCTGCCGATGAGTCGCTCTAGCTGACTGCTAACACAGGACGAATTAAATTATTTCCTTCAAATACTTACAAGCGGGTGTATGCGCCAGATGGATGCGGGGCTGATCGATGACGTAGTACGGATTCTGTTACTCTGAAATATAAAACGCTAATGATACCTGGGTTCGTTTCTCGGAGTGGACATGTCTGTTGGTGATGAGTCGCTTTGGCTGACTGCCAACACTGTGTGAATTTAATTATTTCCTTCGAATATTTAAAAGTTGGATAAATGATGGTAACAGATACGCGGTGGATCGATGTGACGGACGGACAAGTATTTCGGAATATTTCGCGACTTAGTAAAATAATTCAATTACCTGAATATCTTTCTAGACCGGAGTAAGCAGCAGGACACCTGTTTCGCGTGTGAAGGCAGCCAGGGAACTGAACTATCGGATATTTTAATTATTATTCCCTTGTACTGAAAGAACGAAGTCGCACGGGTGACGTCAAATCGATTTAGAAATATTTTATTACCTTGCTTTTCCACTTGAAAATATTTCACGGTAGGTTTACGCAGGATGGCAAGCACTGACGTCTAGTTCGCGGTACTACTGGCTGTCGGCTGACTATTTACTCCGGGTTCGGAAGGTTATACACGCTCCTCACGTTGTTCGCCCACTACCCGAGTGCATCTGTACTTACAACTGGTATGTTTATTCTGTGCTGCTACAAATTAATATAATTTTAAAGCTTAAAACGGTACAATAATGAATATAAAAGGTAAAGTTATATATAGGATATAAATAAATACAGATCCTGGGCACATTTCGGTAACGAAAAAACGCTTCGTTACACATGGGCTAAATGTAATATTTACAACAAAAAAAAAACAAAAAAAAAATAAATGGAGATTATTATTATTATGGGTAACATTAAATGTCACATTGTGTTAAAAAAAGGATCCCATGACGTTTTGTGTAAATTACGGCAAGGGGAATCAGATGATTCCTTGAAAATAATATTCGTTCGTTGTTTTTAGGAAAGCGAAAAGCGGAGCGCAACTCTATATTTTAAATAAACTTACATTCATACTGAAAACCTCGCATTGCCTGTGCCGATTTGAATAGCAGCGACAAAATATGCCGATCTCCCGTGATATACGCGAAATCGGAAAATTGAACTTTTTGTGGCCCAGTTTAAAAACACGAGCTTCTCAGGAATCGATGTTACTAAAACTTTTTATATGAATGATGACTCGACATCATATCTAAAATTCGGGCAATTCGACGCATGCCGTTTTTTCTCTATAATGTGTGCGGTCATTTTCAAGGCGTACTTGACTTTCTAAAACTAATAATTATGACACAAATTAATTTCTCTCCAAGCAGAGCCTGAACCTCAGAAGGTAAAACTTCAACTCAATAATTTTTAAACTGTTTCACCCATTCATGCTACTACATTTCGCTACAAGACATTTCATCATACGCATTATATAACGACAAACAATAATGATACTGAAAGAAATTAATGTAATACTTGTCATAACAGTAGTATGCTCCATTCACAAAGTTCAAAGAAACACAATAAACTTTTTGTAATTAATTTCATATTTGACAAAAGACTTCAGTCGACAGCTGAAACGAAGTTTCGTTTAAAAATGCCTTTTGAACGTTATGGGCCATTGGTATTGCGTTTCTTTTAGTAGGGGCAGAATTTATGTTAGCTTAAAGTACACTTTTTGTTTTATATATGGTTATATTATTGTCGTTAGTTTTTATGGCCACATCAGAATGTCACATTTTGTGAGTTATATGAGTCATATTTATAGGAGAAGGGGTCGCTATGGGAAATAACAGTCATCTGATATATTGCTTTATGGGTGGTATGTGCAGAGTGAGATAGTAATTCGATTTCAATTGGTACGGCATTGATTTCAAAGTATGAAGATGTTTTATGAAATACAATGCTTGTTTGTTATTATAATGTTGAAGAAATTAACGAAAGAGGCATAGTAGTAGAGGAAACTTTGAAGTATAGGTATGGATATATATATATATATATATATATAGATCAAGTGTGCTTCAGTATTTCAGTCGCAAGCTCCTCTATTCTTTATTTTACTATAACGAATGTAACCAGACTGCAACCAACAGTTACTCTCTGGGCTATGTGCCCGGCCGAGCGCTGAATTACAAGTTACAAGCCTGGCGCGTTAAGTATAATAATCGCATATTACCACCAAACGCTAATGCTTCGATTGCAACAAACACCAGTCGAAAGACTGATCCTACTTAAACGAGCTCTCGTGGTATGGGATGACTGGCACGAGAGCTATAAATTGCCACCAAGAATAAAAAATTTAAATGTACGTGATTTCAATAATATTATTAAAAATATTTTAATTACAAAATGCTAATATTCTCTACAAGGATTTTTACAAGATGACTTTAATTAACAAAAGAGCTGGTTATTTAGCCTTTACCACCTTCAGCCTTTTTTCAGGTACTTATAGTACCTCATCTAGCTTTGTCCTTTGTACTAGACTCCTCAGCTTTGATAAAGGCCCTTTTGTATAGCTGTCCGCCTTTGGTTTTTCTTCTCCGAGTACTTGGAATCTCAGTCTCGCCAGGCGTTCACAGTGGCACAATACGTGAACTGAGGTTTCTTCTTCTTCTTGATAGGACCTGCATGTTGCGTCCTCTGCCAGGCCCATTAGACTCATGTGTCTATTGAGCCGGCAGTGCCTAGTTAGAAGGCCTACTATTACTCTGATGGCCTTCCTATTCTGGCTTAGTAGATCTTCCGTAAATTTGGCCGAACGTTCGTTAATGAACTCTTTGGCCTATCTCTGTCTTAGGAGATTCCTCCACCATTCCAGAGATTTATTTTGCATCCATTTCTTAATAGTTGTTCGTATGCATGGCTTTGCCACACCACAAAAGGGCTCGGGTCCTATTGGGGCTTCAAGTGCGCCTTCCTTGGCCTGTTGATCAGCCTTTTCGTTTCTTCTGTGTCCCTCGTGTCCTGGTACCCAAGCTAGGATCACTCTGTTCTAACTTCCCAGCCCTATAAGGGCCGTCAAGCAGTTCCACACCAATCTGGAGTTGATTTGTATAGAACTGATTGCTTTTATTGCCGCTTGGCTATTAGAGAAAATGGCAATCGACTGGTTAACAGTGCGTTGTCTTAGTGTATAGCGATCACTTCAGCCTGAAACACCGTTGCGCATTTCTCTAGACTTTTGACCTTATCTCGTAAACCCGGCTCCGACTCTTTGTTCTGTCTTGGAGCCGCCAGTGGACCAGACTGTTTGTGCTGTTTATGGGAAGACAGTTTTTCCAGTCCTCCCTGTTTGGTATTACAGTCTGAAAGTTCTTGTTGAATTTATACCTTGGGACCATTACGTCTGTGGGCATGCCTAAAATGGGATCTGAACTCATCTTCGAGTATAACTTCTGGTACTCCGTCCCGTGTTGCTGGTTAACTGGCGTTTGGCCTTGCATTAACCTGTGCACCACTGACCGAGCTTCGCCTTGTATGAATATGTGCCGATATACCACTTTTAGGATATCTATTTCTAACCCTATCGAGAGTACACATCTCAATTATTATTTCCTTATAAATTACTTCTTCTAAAATGTCTAATTTGCGTGGACTATCTGCGCCGCTTTCATTTTCGTGTGCCCTCCTTGCCGAATCCTGTATTTAATTAGGTCTTATCACGTAAAACGAGAACCTCAGCTAAATAATTTTAATCACAGGTGGTTTCGTGTACTTCTGTAATGCGTCTATTAATCTGGGAAACTACTTAGCTACCACGTTTAAATTAGTACGAGATTAAAATTTGATGTTAGTGGAACTAATAGAGCAAAAGTTAATGGTAGTCTAGTAGGTTTGTTTTACAGAAAATATATCAAGTAATAATGAATGCTGTGCAGCAGCTAGTTAATTCGGAAATTGTGGTAAATGTGGGTCAAGCATGTATTAAACTTAAATACCTCGCGTGATACTTTTTAAAAAGATTCCGTGTTGTAGGAGGCTACTCATTCGGAAACAATAGACAATCACACACAATTTGTGTATATAGTGTATTCAAAGATACAGTGAAGTAGTTATATATATGTGCACTGGCAATAGAATAGAATAGTGTAGAGTAGAGTAGAGTAGAGTAGAGCAGAGCAGAATAGAATAGAATAGAATAGATTTATTTGACAAAGAGTACAAAAATTCGTTTTTGGCAAGTCACAAAATATATGGTACAGAACACCATAAATAAACACATATATGAGTATAATATATAAAACAGTCACAATGTATAAAACAACATACAATATAAAAAAAACAAACAGAAAAAATGTAACAACAGGAAATTACAAAATAAAATAAAAGACGGGGCAGAATTACCACACGTGAAACATTTCAAACAAGTTGGAGGACAAATTTTATAGTATAGTTTGTATATAGTATAGTAAGTTGGCTATATAATAAAATTAAAATTGGGTAGTAAAACATTCCTCAACGGAATAAAAGCAGTACTTTAGAAAATTCTGTTTAATTTTGTACTTAAAAGAGTTAAAATTAAGAGATTTTGTGGCCATGAGGAATATGATTATATAGTTGGAGATTTAATGAGATTTTGATTGATTTTGTTAGTCTAAGCCTAGGTTTTCTCAGTCGAGTGGCAGCCCTCGTGTCATAATTGTGAAAATCAGAATTAATCGAAGAGAAATCTATGTTCTTGTGGATTTCAAGTAATGTGGTGTACATATGCAAACAGGGAACTGGCATTATACCTAGTTTTTTGAAAATTGGTTGACAATGGTCACTCCAGCCGGCATTGTCAATTAACCTAACTGCTCTTTTTTGTAACCGAAATATTTTTACTGTATGAGTTGAGCCACCCCATAACTGAATTGCGTAACTAATGTGAGAATTTAATAGAGAGAAATAACAATTTCTTAAGGTACTAAAACACAGTACATTTTTCAGTCTGCGAAACAGAAATATAATGGTTGACAGCTTGTTGGAGAGTATCTCCATATGATTGAACCAGCTGACGTTGTCAGTCAAGACAACGCCAAGAATTTTTATGCTGTCACCTTTTACTACTAAGTTGTTTGTAGAAAAAATGAACCCCTGAGTCTTATCTTCAGTGAGTTTAAGATTATTGGAAGAAAACCAATTACTAGCTTGCGGTACTGAACTAATGCTGTCCCTATTTAAATTACTGATGTTAGAATTAAAATCTAAAATCGAGGTGTCATTTTATTGGAGACATAAAATGAAAGAAATCGTTCAGGTACAAAATAAACAATAGGAGCCCTAGCACAGAGCCTTGAGGCATCCCGTGCCTTATTGTTAAAAGTTTTGAATTAAAGTTATTAATAGCAACAGATTGTTGTCTATGATTCAGATAGGAATTGAATAGATTCAGAGGTAAATCTCTTATGCCATAAAAGCTTAATTTTTCTACGTGCAACTCATATGAGACACAGTCGAATGCCTTAGAAAGATCAGACAGGCTTACAGCCACATGCTTACCGTCCTCAAGGCCCTCGATTATGTCACTGACTATTTTAAAAACCGCTTTCGTGGTAGAACATTTACTTCTGAAACCGAATTGGCAGCAGTTTAGGACATTGTTAATCTCAAGATAACTGATAAGCCTTTTTTTGAGAATGACTTAAAAAATTAATTTTTGAAAAAATAGGAATTAAAGAAATGGGTCGGTAGTTATCGACAGTGTTAATATCTTCTTCTTAAAAAAGAGGTAAAACCTTCGCAACCTTAAGCACATCTGGAAAATGACCCTTATTGACCTACATCAATAAACGCGGGAGACGATTTAGTAGAAGCAGTCTTGAATACATGAAATTTCAAAAAGCAAATATTTTGAATGGATTATACAAAATTAACTATTTGTTCAAATATTGCTGCTTTCTATTACTCTTCTAGTTAATTTTAAGGACATGTATCCATTCTAGAATTGTTCTCGAATGCATACTGTATAAAAGTAAACTTTTCAGTTTTTCCATATATCCTATTTAAAATTTGTATGAGCTTAGCAGAACAACTTTGGAAAATTAAAAACCTATAGGCCTACTATTTGCCGCTAATTAATCGTGAAAGTAACAATTTTACCATTGTTAATTTTTTTAAAATTTTCGAGTGTTCTGCTAACTTCACATGGAAGTTAGCGGAACGAAACATCTAACAATTTTAATTAAGAATAGGTAGCTCAGAATTTGCCGTTTTTTAACCGTAAACAAATGGTACAAATGGAATTTTAAAAGAATAAAAATTAATGCAATAAAACAAAAAGATCATTTTTTAGAATCGGCAAAAACTTTGGAGAATTAAAAAACCATAGGCCTATTATTTGCCCCTAATTAATCGTAAAAGTAACAATTTTGCCGTTGTTAATTTAAAAAAAAATTTGAATGTTCTTCTTATTTCACATGGAAGTTAGCAGAATATCTAACGAATTTTTATTATTTTTTAAATAGATAGCTCAGAATTTGCTATTTCTTAACCGTAAACAAATGAAATTTTAAAAAATAAAAATTAAGGCGATAAAACAAAAAAATAATTTTTTAGAATCAGTAAAATAATCCAGAATTGAAAGTTAAAAAGAAAACACATAAACACGAGAGAAAAGAGATAATCCAAGTCTCCAGAACAGACTCGAGGAGAGAAGAACAGCCATTAAGCTCGTTTGAAAATGGCTTTTGGGAATTAGTTTTCTTTCTTCTTATAATTAATCATACCATTACCGAATTTGCCGTGAAGGTTTTGCAATTTTTTATTAACTTTTTTGATTTTTTTCGCAGGAGGTCAGCAGAACAGCCATTAAGATCGTTTGAAAATGGGTTTTGGGACTCACTCAGTCTTTGTTCTGGAATTTGCTGATCCCGTCCTTATAATTAATCGTGTCGTTTTGGAATTCGCCTTGATGGTTTTGCAATTTTTTTGGACATTTCATTTATCTTTCCCCGAAACTCATTAGAAAAGCCATTAAGCTCGTTTAGAAATGGTTTTTGGGAGTCAGATTTCCTTCACCTTAATTATAATTATCTGTATAGGTCTTTATAAGAAAAGCGATTGCCTTATAGGGGTCTTATAAAATCCTTATAAGAAAAGTGATTTCTTTATAACGACCTTATGTAGTTCTTGTAATGTTCATTTTTATTAGAGCAGAAATTTGCCGTTCCCGTTTTTATAATTTATCATGACGTTTTAGAATTTGCTATGATGATCTTCCAATTTTTTATTAATAAGCAATTATTTTTTCCTAAATATATCCTAAAATTATTTAACACCATTTTTCGTTTTTCAAGTATTGCTTCAAAAATTTCTTTCCTCTGCATGTTATTCAGTTTTATCGCATTCAATTATTTGTTTCCAATTTCACGATGTTTCGCCTATCTCACTAATATTCTTCCTTTAAAAATCTCTAATTTAATTAACTTTGATTAACATTTTTTTCTCGTGTTTTGTGTTTTCTTTCGTAACTTCCCGTAATTTTAAATCAATTTCCTGATTCTAAAAAATTACATTTTTGTTTTATCTCCTTAATTTTCATTTTTTTAAAATTTCATTTGCACCATTTGTTTACTGTTAGAAAACGGCAAATTCTGAGGTTACTTTCATGATTAATTATCGGAAAATAATAAGCCTATAGGTTTTTTAATTGTGCAAAGTTGTTCTGCTAAGTTCATACAAATCTGTTAAATCGATAATTTTATATTTTGTTTTTCAAACATAATTTTAATTATATTCCTTACAGCTTTTCGTGCATTTTAAACATCTTTTTTAATTTTGTCTTTTTAGTGTAATTTATTTTTCTTATGCCTTTAGATATATAAGGAATCACGGAAAATCAGACTCCATATGAATTTGGATTTGTATTCGTACTGTCGTTGAGTACACGTCTTAAGACAGTCGCTTACTGTAGTTAAGAATTTGGGTGGCATGTTTGACCTAAAGTTATCTTTTATTCCTAACATACAAGTTTTTATCAGACAATCAAGGTATTTTTTCTAGGTGTCCCTATGCTTGACGTTATTTGAACTACAAACTGTGGTCTTTAGGGGTGTCTATTCGCTGGTATTGACAGGAATTGAATGCTTAACTGCAATCGATCAGGATAGCTTTAACCAAATCACCTGGTATACGCTTAAAGTTTCTTTTTTCAAGTATCCCTTCGTTGGGGAGGAAAACTTAATAGGCAATAACGTACGAAATTCATTTTGTGCCGGGCATGACAGCAAAAGGCATTAGGGACATATCTAAGGATGCTATCATCTTTTCTATATTAGCTAATGCCAACTTCCTCGGATTAGTGCTAATGTGAACATTTAATTAGTTGTCATGGTTACTGTTGCCAAATGCAATGCCACACTGTCTTTGTCTATGGTGAAGTGTGGCTTTTGTCACTGGAAGAACCTCAGAGCTTGTATTAGACACTCCGAAGGCAGTTATATAATATCTAATATTATATTTATTCAACATTTCACAGTTGTCTAAAGCTGAAGGAGGTCCCGCTGGCCTTAAAAGGTCCGAAAGATTTTATAACTGTTTCTGATGTACTCTTTACCGCAGTATCGATCGAGGCAGATCCCAAATTCCAAAAGTGGTCCAATTTCTGGTTATTTAAGAGAAAGTGTCAAAAATTGTGTTTTTTCTTTTTTTGAGGAGTACATAAATATTAATATGTAAGTGTCCAATTTTATGTAGACGCTGAATCGATTGGAGTATGTCTCAGATCCAGGAAGTGGTCATATCTCGAATTAGTTATGAAAAACTGTAAAAAATTTCACACATTTTCTTTTGAGATGTACGATAATATTAACATGTTGGCATCTATACTTAATATCTATAATATTAAAACATAATATTTTTAGTCACAAACTCCTCTATAAAATCCTTATTTTACTATAAGAAACGTAACCAGACTGCAACCAACAGCTGCTCTCCGGGTTATGTGCCCCGTCGAGTGCTGAATTACAAGTTACAAGCCTGGCGAGTTACGTGTAATAATCGTATATTACCATCAAAACGCTAATGCTTTAAGTAGGATCAGCCTTTCGGCTGGTGTTTGTTGCAATCGATCAGATCAGTTTTTAAGACTCTTTGATAATGGTCGCAAGACCGAAACATACATCAGACAAAACTGAACAAAACTCATGAAACAATAAACCAAGTGCGTATTGTAACTATTCTGTTGAATATTTATAATTATTCTATTGAATATGTTTCATCAAGAACCTACCGCAAATTCAACCCAATTAAAAGGTTCCATATTCCTGAAGTTATCCAATCACGAATTATTTACGAAAATCTCTCAAATTTTTTTTTTGCATTTTTTTAAGGGATACAGGAATATGAAATAAATTTAATGGTGTGCATTTTACATGTTTTGATATCCCGGATCATTTGGTGTAGACCCCAGATTGCAGAGGAAGTTCAATAACTGTCAATTGATATTTTTTTCTTTTTTAGTACGAAAATATCAATATATTAGTGATCATATTTACGTATTTTGATTCACCGGCTCGATATTGGCGTTAGTCATGGTCTTTCATCGGTGGTACAAAGTCGCACCCTCTTAAAGTTTAGAAACACGACTTACTTTCCTTATAAGCGATATGATAGAAGTACAGGATAGCTACAGTGAAGAAATGGTCGAAATGTTGCCTGTCATTCTCTTACTATACAGCTTTTGGTCCTATAACAATTTTACTAAAACGGCTACTTGCAGTTCTCAGAAATGTAATCAATAGATATTCAAAATAATAGCCATGTTCACTTTAACCAGATATATTGAAGTTATGTGCAAGTCAAAACAATACCTTAAACTATTTCAATTAATATTTACAACAAATATAAATTGGAATTTAAAATAATCTAACTAATTACCCAACCACCAGTAAACGATATGGAGAATTTATTTTCGATTATGATAATTCTAATCGATCCGGCGGCGAATCAAAATACATAAAAATAGATACCAACATATTAATATTTCCGTATACTTAAAAAAAAAAACGCGAAAACATTTTTAACAATTTTTCATCAATCACTCTAAATTAGACCATTTTTAGGGCTTGAAACCTACGCTAATTAATCTAGAACATCAAAATGTATAAAGGTAGACAGTACCACATTAATATTGTGGTATATACCAGAAGAAAATACGAAAGAACACCATGTTTGACAGTGTTTTGTAATGATTTGAGATAGGATCATTTCTGGAATCTGGCACTAATGTCACTCTACCCGGCGTATTAAAATACGTAAGAAACAGCACTTATATAGTAAATATTTTTAAGAGAAAATGTTAGAAAACACCATTTTTGACAGTTTCTCGTGAATAACTCGAATCGGGAAAAGTTCTGGGATCTGGAACTTAGGCCAATCGAGTCGGCGTATCAAGATACGTAAAACTGGACAATCATAATTATGCATCAGCATACCTTAAAAAAAAATGTGAAAAACGAAAAATTTTACAGTTTATCGTGAATAACCCGCAATAGAATCACATCTGGGATCTACAATTTACGCCAATTATTTTAGTTTATCAAGATACATAAAATAGACTCTAACATATTAATATGCGTGTGTACATCAAAAGAAAATGCGAGAAAGCGTCATTTCTGGCAGTATCTCGCGAATAGTTCGAAATAGGGCCCATTCTGGGACCTCGGATGTACCCAATTGTTCCGGTGTATAAGTAGACAGTACATATCAATATTTATAATGTATGCCTAAAAAGAAATGCGAATTTTTTTTTTATGAACTTTATTGATCTGGAACCTACGCAGGATCGTTCCAGCGTATAAAAGTGCATAAGTAATGACACTAATATGTCAATTTTTCCGTGTGCCTCAAAAGAAAATGTGAAAAATACAATTTTTGGCAGTTTCTCGTGAGTAATTGAAGATAGGACCACATCTAAGATCTGGGAACCACGCCAATCAATCCGGCGTATCAAAATACGTAAAGTGGATACTAACATTAAAATTTCTGTAATGTCAAAAGAAAATGACCAAAAATACTATTTTTTGCAGTTTCTCGTAAATAATTCGAGATGGGACCATTTCAGGGATCTGGGACCTACTCTAACCAATCCGGCGAAATATATAAAACTGGACTCGTAACATGTTAATATTTCTGTACTCCTAACAAGAGAAATGTGATACAACATCACTTTTAACACTTTCTCGTAAATTGGACCAGTTTTGAGATCTTGGATCTGTCCCAATCGATTATATGGAAAAGACAGCACTAACTAAACTACACTAACCTCCTCCAAGCACTTGTTTTGTTTCTTTATGGTTCACAAGTGTCAGCAATCCAGGCGTCTGCAACCGCTAACTCAACGATAACCTTCACCTCTGATTCACGTGCTATCAACGAACTACCCAACAAGTGATGGCTCAGTGTAAATGCAAAAACACTGCTAGACAAGGTGTAGGGGCTAGCTCTAACTAAAAGGGGAAAATGTGTTACGTAAGGAGTATTCATATTTGAGGAGAAAACTATAAAACAACTTTAGTTATTGATAAAAATTATTTTCTCAAATTCTAAATTGTTGTCAATAAGTAACCTACTAAATAAGCACGTGGTAAAAATATAAATACGAATTTTATTAACGCGGGCGACAGTCGAATTCTTAAGACAGTCCTATTCTTAAGTTTTAAGAAGTCCTCCTTATCCTGACACATCTCCCTACACCTGTTGGTAAGAGCCTCCATTTGTTAGTATTGTAGTGTCTGTTTACCCTGTGACACTGTTTGTTGTTATGTTGTTAATAAATTACATTTGTTTTAACCTCACATTCTACTTTGACTACCCAATCTCCCTCTCTCACAAGACAAGTGGCGCTCATTTGCGGCTTCCGCGACAAATCTTTCGGAATTCTAAAGCCAAGCGGAACCCCCCTTCAGCTTCTGGACTACGGACTAAAGGCTCGGGCACACGGGTTTAGTTGCTGGCGCAAGTAACTAAGACAAGTTACAAGACAAGCTATCTTTTTCTGCTCGTCTTGTGTGAACAGGCATTCCAGCAGCGAGTAGAGTACTTGGATCTAGTAGCGAAGCTAGGCAAGTACTAAAAAGGCTTTGAATATACTAAGAAGCAAGTGCAACCCCTCCACCACAATTTTTACTGGACTGGATACTAAACGACGCACTAAACTCGTTTGAACACGTTGGCTAGTAGTAAGTAACGTTTGAGTAAGTGAACTTGCATTAAAAGTTATTGTCGTTGTTTTGACTCGCATTTTTTACGAAGTATTGTGGCATGCATTTAAATTTAAAAAACATTTAAAATGGCACGGTGGGACGAAAAACTACTGTGAAATTTGTGCAGTATTATGGTGAATATCCCTGCTTATGGAAAAGGGATGATTTGCAATATCGTAATAAACCGGCCAGGGACGCCGCATTGGGAGAAATTGTGAACAAAATGAATATGGCCGGTTTCGGTATAGCCGAGGGAAAAGTCAAAATAAAAAATCTAAGATCGACATACTCTCAGGAGCTCACAAAAATTGAAAAGAGCAAGAAATCTGGGGCCGGGACCGCAGACGTATACACCCCAAGTCTGAAATGGTTTTACATTATGCAAAGTTTTATACAACAGGTGCAATCGAAAAAGCAAAGCACAACAAACTTTGTAAGTATCTATTTATTTATAATAACTAATTATAGTTCACTACCATAATGAATAAGAAATAGACAGTAGAGTATAACATTTATTCTGGTATTTAATATTAGTAAATCATTCGATATTGCCAATCTACTGCGCCTTTATCAGCAAAATAATCAGCATAATTGTTTCTCTTATTTTTTGCGGTCGATTGTGCGTTGGGTCCTCCAACGCGCTGTACTCTAGGAAGTGATGTTCCAATTTCTGATCTCCATGATCCCAAAACAATATTTCCTGTTGAAATGTCTTCTTCATCAACAGACCCTCTTAGCATATACTTATTGGGCGAGGTCTGTCTTAACCAGTTGTGCAAAGTGCAAGCAGCCATAACTAGTTTATCAACTGTATCGACTCAGCAGTTAATAGGTTTTTCAAATAATATAAATCTGCTGACAAAAATTTCAAATGCATTTTCTGTTATGCGTCTAGCCCACGATAGTTTGTAATTAAATATTTTTTCTTTCTCCGTTAGAGCTGCAGTACGAGCATATGGTTTCATTAAATAATTTTTAAGCGGAAATGCATCATCTCCCACAATAACCCCCGAATCAGGTAGTAAATTATTCTCTAATGCGTCAAATATTGTGCAATTACCAAACACTCCACCATCAGACGCTCTTCCAGATGAACCTACATCCGTATACCAAAAACAGTAATCATGGTCTACGATGGTCATTAATATGACACTGTTAACTCCTTTGTAGTCAAAAAATTCGCTCCCGCTATTTGCAGGTTGCCTGATTTGTATGTGTTTACCGTCAATCGCTCCATAATATTTAGGGAAATTGCATCTAACCTAAAACCTCTTTCTATATTCTTCCAGTCTGTATTACTTTTTGGTACCTGAAAAAAAAATCAATAATTAATTATCTGTTCAATTCATTTCCAGCAACCATCGAGAGGCAACACTCAAGAAGGCACTCCAGAGCTGATTGATAATAGCAACAATCAGGCTGACAATCTTACAGCTGCCGAGACTAATGAGACTGAGATCAATGAGGCTGGGACTAACAATACCGAAATATCCACAAATTCAAACAAGAGAACCCATCCACTAGAACATACACCGTCGAAGTTTGTCAAACGTACAAAAGTTAAGCAAATCACCGAGGCAGTAAAAGAATTAAAAAGTTTGAATAACACTTTGAACCAGAGTCATGGTGATAACGAGTGTGACATTTTTGGGAAACATGTTGTTATGCAACTGAAACAATTACCAACGGTACTCTTTCTGCAGGCCCAGCAAGATATTCAAAACATCTTGACGAATTACAGATTAAGGACACATAAAACTGGATCTACCACTGTTTCGGGGATTACATACAGCTCTTCCTCCGATTATATTTTTCCTGCAGTATCAAATTCTTCATCTCAGTTCACCTCAAGAAGTACGCCTAGCCTGGGAAATGATACTGTTTTTATTGCCGAGTCGCCTCTGGGAAGCCCACAGATGCAGGGGGATATTATTTCACAGGCTTGGACCTCATTTGATACTAACTACAATATTTAAGTTAATTTAAATTTATATTTGTATACCTCTTTTTGCACTTAATAAGTACAAATAAATAATGAAAAAAGCTTAGATTTTCGTACTTACCTTTAAGTAATCCTGTAGACAATGAGAAATCGCATTGCACACCTCTGGTATAAGCGATGATACAGCTGACTTCGACACTCTGTAGAATAATTGTAGAAATCTGTAACTGCTCCCTGAAGCTAAATACGTGAGAGTGATTTCCAGTTTGATTCTGGCAGGTAAAGCATCCCTCATAAAAGTATCTTTTCGTTGTATCATTGGAGTGATCATAGCCAACAAATTGTCAAACAATTCGGGGGACATACGCATGCATAATTTGAATTCTGACGGATCTTCTGTGTGTAACTCCTTCAAAATTAAATCCGAACATCCCAAATGTTTTCTTTCAATCCATTCTCTTGCAAATATTTTATCCTTCTTAAGAAGCTCCTCTTCTAGGCTATCAACACATTCTTGCATTAACACTTTCGAGACTTTTTTAATTACTTCTCTGACATGGTATTTATCAATATTATCCATAATTACAAAAGAAAGATGCTAATGTTAAATTTGTGGTAAAACTAATCATTTTCACGTAGAACACTTACTGTAACAAAACTGAAGACAGTCAAGTGACTTGCCTTAGTTACTTGCGCCAGCAACTAAACCCGTGTGCCCGAGCCTTAAAGTTACGAATATCTACATCTAACTTCAAGGACAAAATAAACATTTAAATGTGGTCTTATTCAATGGCATATTATATATTTCTATAAATTGTACTGATAATTTAGGAATTTTATGGTAAACCAACTTCATTATTGGAAGGTCGTAAATTTTAACTTAAGTTAAATTAGACTTCTTTGCCGGAATACGTAATGCTAAGGCCCAAGCTATCGTATAATATACTAAATTAAAAGTCGACTTTTGTATAAATAATTTATTATTCAGAGAATCTGAGCCTGTGCAATTAGGCTCGAGATTAGACGGATGACGAAGGCAACCACGGTTAGGCTAAAACGTCTTTGTTGTAATAGAGTCTGTTATTTGAGCAGGGTCTCACTTTCGGTCGTATTTTACATCAACTAGGGTTAGCATCTTGAAATAATGACCTATTTAGTGACAGTACCATGGATTAGTACTTAGTAACAATTTACTGCAATAGATTATTTTATATATAACATATATTTGTTCTTTTCATTTTATAATAATAATAATAATAATAATAATAATCTATTTATTGCCCAACAGATAAAAATCCAATTACAGGACAAACTTGAACAAAGTAATACTAGTAGTAAGTATAATATAATACAGCTGTGACAGTAACAAAAAAAACCTTAATATTATATTTGTAAATAGTAGTAGAATAACATGTATATAATTAAGTTATAAAATAAAATGGAATGGAACAGAGTTAAAAAAAATGTAGAATTGAAGTAAAATACATAATAAAATAAACCAAAAACTATATATCTATATATGTGTAAAAATAACTATAAATAATCTGGCAATACGTAGGTGTAGTGACAGTTAAGTACTATTGCTTGTGAAAGTTATGATAAATGCATTGGTAATTTCCGAAATCGTACTACAGTTGATATCACATACATCTGATATGCACATAACATGAAGTGGGGATCTAAGAAGCACATTAGTTCGAGATGTCTCGCAGTAAAACGTGTGAGTTTGACGTGAGGTTATTCGAGGAACATGAAAAGAAAGCATGCCTAAGAGCACCGGACTGTCTAATTTGCTGTGAAATAGATTATGTAACATTTTCAGACTATTTAATGCACGTCGCAATTCCAAAGAATTAAGATTAAATCTCTCTAGTAAAAGGGAGTGTTGGTAGCCTCTTTCTGGATAAAAACCATCAATTTTCAAGGATAAAAATTTCAGAAACTTTCTCTGCACACTTTCGATGGCGTTTTTATAACAGGTATAGTGCGGGTACCAAACTATTGAGCAGTATTCAAGTTTGGATCTAACATATGAATAGTAGAGTGTTTTTAGAGCAAACTCATTAGAGAACGAGTGACAGTTTCTAACTATAAATCCTAACATTTTCATGGCTGATGATGTTACTAGTGCTACATGGTTCGAGAAAGTAAATTTCTGATCAAATACTACCCCTAAATCTTTTATTGTTGCAGAACGTTCAAGTACTTGCGAATTTAATGAGTAATGAAATACCACTGGGTTAGATTTTCTTGTAAAAGAAACAACCTTACATTTTGATGCATTCAAATGAAGATTGTTTTGATTGCACCAGTTTTCTACTATTTCTAGCTGTGCTAGAACGTTTTCAGAATCATCTATACTGCCTATTTCTGCGAAGATCTTCATATCATCGGCAAACAGTAGTTTGTCACATTGTACTATGTTTGTGAGATCATTTATAAACAATAGAAAAAGCAGTGGTCCGAGATTGGAACCTTGAGGTACACCTGAAGTTGCCGTAAATAGTTCAGATTCATGTCCATAATACACTACGTATTGTTTTTTGTTATATAAATATGACCTCAAAAATGTTATGAAATGGCAACTAAACCCGAACATATTCAATTTACCTAATAGAAGTTCGTGATCAATCCGATCGAACGCCTTCGAGAAATCAGTATATATCACATCTACTTGACCTTGTAAGTCAAGTGTCCTTGCTATAAACTGAGTTATCAGACATAAGTTAGAAGCAGTGGATCGCATTTCCATGAAACCATGCTGAGAGGTTGTTATTAGAGATTTTACTGAAGGGTAGATGCGAGCATACAATGATATCTCGAACACTTTGGCAAAGTTGCAGAGAATCGCTATGGCTCTGTAGTTGCTTATTTCCGCTGCATTTCCGGATTTAAAAATAGGGCATAATCTAATTAGTTTCCAACAATTAGGAAATACGGCTGTTTTTAAAGATAGGTTGTAGATGATATGAAGTGGTTGGACCAGAGCACATGCACAATCTCGAACCAGAAAATAAGGAATTTTATCATGGCCTGATGTCATGTTATTCTTAAGCTTTCTAGTGGCGGATATAATTTCATCCTCGGTTATGTAAGAAATGTTAAGGCATGACACATCCCTGTAGGTATGATTAGTTACTTTGGTACTAGAGGGCAGATAAACACTACTGAAAAAGTTACCAAAATTATTAACTATTGATCCAGGGCTATCATAAGTGTGTGCTTCATATGTCATTAAACCAGGGATCCTGGTTGTGCCTTTTTTGTTTTGTATAAAAGTCCAAAAGTTTGTGGGATCAGTTGTTACAGAATTTTGTACGTCGTTTAAGTAATTTCTATAAGCAATGTTTATCTGGGACTTAATTTCGAAACTCAATCTTCTAAATTCGTGGAGATGGCGCTCGTATTTATTTTTTAATGTTATGTTATTTTTTATTTCTCTAGTATACCATTTGGGATAATTAGGATAATGGAAAAATACAGTCATGACACTTAAATGGGTAACTAGAAATTAAAATAAATGTTAATATTTAAAATGTTACTTATGTGGTATCATTTTATTCAGAGAGTTATGCAGAATTCACAAATGCAATAATATACAGGGTCTTCCATTTGAAAATCAAAATTTAATGTCACTTCTGGTAAAATCGAAAATGGAAAAAATTATTCATATGTCAAAAAATGACGTTATAATAACTTATAATAAAATTGTCCTCCTCCAGCCCTGGTGCAGGCCTGCACCTTTTAATAAAGGAATGTTTTAAATTGTGTGATTATCCGAATTGGCTGATTTCTTCAGCGGCTAATCCGATGCGTTCATGCAATTCATTTAAGGATTTAAAAAATCTAAAGGATTTAGGTCTGGTGACCTGAATGGCTACAGAATTGCACCTAAGCGATCAATTCAATTCAAAATAACTTTATTAACATTAAAACATACAACAGTTGCTTCCCCAGGGACTGCTCCGGGACCCATCATGCAACCGCCGCGTTGTCGCGGTGGCGGATTGCAGGATAGGGCGGGGCAGACCTGGTTCGGCGGAAACTATAATTAACAACACTAAACCTAGACTCCTTTTTTTACAAAAATTAAAATAGGTAATATCTTTGAACATGTTTTGTGAAAAAACTTAACTAAAACCAACAAAATACACAGTTTTTAAAATCACTCGCGAACTTCACTTATTTTTAATTTTGATTTTTAGACGCTAGCACCACAACTCGAACAAGGCGCTTTCCGCGAGATATTCCAATGAGGGGCCTGCGCAGGGCTGGCCTAAACTTTGAGTTTTAAAAATTTGTATCCAAAAAGGTTTTGACTCGGTTACAATGTTAATGATGGAAAGATGAATTTAGAGACAAAAATGTACAAAAAGAAACGAAGAAAAACAAACGCGATGCAAGAACACACGAACAGAAAGAAGAGGGGGACAGGAAAGGATTAAAGATGAGTGAGAGGTATGAAATATTAGCGAAAGGTGGATAGTACAAGGGAAGGTATAGTTGTGGAACCTTGGCTATAGTGGTTGCTGGAAAATTGGCAACGTCTGGTACGGTAAGGAATGTTTGATCCGAAATAGAGCATTATCTTGTCTAATTTGCATTATGTGTTTTGTTAGCGGACTATCGCCCAGCTGAACGAATAGAAGTTTTGAGAGATGTGCTGGATGTAGTCTGCTATCGGGGTTATGTCGTTGCTGCGTTCGTAGAGATCTCTGAGGGAGGTGTACCCTCCGGAATTCGATATGAGGTGCATACATTTGTGTTCAAAAACTTGAAGTTTCTTCATTGTCGTGGCCAGTATGCTGCACCACACCGACGGAAAATATGTGACGGACGGCCTGACCACCATCGTGTACAACCATTTTTTATTTTGTCTGTCGAGTCTGCTACCCCTGGCCATGAGCAGATACAGACAAGGAGTAGACCGTCCGTATTGTCCCATTGATGTGCGTGTTGAATGTCAGTCGTTGTTCCAGTCTGACCCCCCAAGTACTTCACGCATCTTTTGGTTGGAGTTTTGTTTCCCCTGATCGAAATCGGTGTGATGATTCTATTTTCTGTGAAGCGATGCATGAAGACTATCGCCTCGGACTTCTCAGCGTTTACCCGAATCTTCCAGTGGTCGTAATAAGCCGTGGCACGAGCCATGTGCGCCTTCAGCAGCTTATGCGTTGTGTGAATGCGCGTACATGGCTGTGTCGGCGTACTTGGCCAGGAGCTAAGCGACCGATCCATCTTCCCGGATGATTTCAAATTTTGCTATGCTCTCACCTGTCTTCCATAATGTGCAGGGCATCCGTCATTCTATAGCCACATTGCAAGTCTCAGGGATAAAGGAAGGCCTTCTAGTAAGAGCGGTAGGTCGTTTTGAAGAAATTCAAAATAATTTGTCTGAAGTTAATGTTGGTGGCAGTTCGAATAGGCCTACCACTTGACCATTTAGAATGCCTATCCATAAATTTACTTTAAATTGGTATTGTGACTGATCTTCCCTCATCAAGTGGGAGTTTTCCGATTGCCAGCTATGCAGATTATATAAATTTACAATGACATCTCTTATGAATGACGATTCGTTTTATTTAAAAAAGCTGGATCCATTCGTATCATCCTCAGCATTCGCCGGTAAAATTCCACCCTCAAGGGATAATCTCTGGGTAGTATAGTTTGCACACGTTGTACATGGAGTGCCAGTACGTCATGATATGATACGCAAAGAAGAAAATGGATCGTCGTTAATTTCATCAAGCCCTTCGTCGTCGAAACCTTGACGAGGTCTTTCTTCACAGGCACCACGAAAACTAGGAATCCTTCCCTCGCAGTACGCGTTATGCACTCTAATAAACACACGTTAGTCAGAATGGTGTGGGTTCGGGTACCTTTCTCGATAACGCACAGGAGATGTACTGGCGTTGCGTCGACATTCGCCGTACCTAGAATACATATTAGCATACTCATGTTGTGTATTCTGTATACGAGGCATCGTGGTTCTCAACAAGTTTCTCTAAGTCGAGAGAAATGTCAAGTCGTTATTATCGACAACAAACAGAGACTGAATCGGTAACCAAATAGATTCCAAGTTCAGAGCACAATGTTTATGTAAACATTACAGCCAGATCTCAATGAATTTAAATAATTTCAGTAGAATGCCAGGTCGCTACTAACACCAGACGTACAAAATGACATACCTCACATACAAGCATATCGACGAATGCTTTGGTTATGTAATACAATTAAAAACTAGGCTTACTGGTTAAAAATTTCAACTTGATAAATTTAGCTCACCCACAATTCAAACAGGCATATCTCTTTTTCTAACAGGACAACTCTAACTCAATAAGTGGGCAAGTTTTTAAGTAGCAAGTATCGCTTGGCACTTTTTTTACACCATCAAAGGTGGAAGTCATCAGACAGGATCTTGATCGAACCGACATTTACGAAACATTTTTTTTTTTAGAATACCGTCGGCGTTATTTAAAATTCCTTATATGTTCGATAGTACAATTGTTCTAGAGTACTCACCAAGAAACAAAATGAAAGAATCCTTCATTTGTGGCAGTGGCATGCAAAATACTATCCTAGAGTAGAAATTGTCAAAATTTCAAAAAAGTGCCCATATCTCGAAAACCGTGAAGTTTTCAATAAGGTCAAGTTGTGATATTTTGACCATTTTCAGGAATATCCATTATTTACGGGACACCCTGTATATACCAATATTTTTATATTCAGTATATGCCTACGACGTATACAGTTATTATTTATCAAACTATAAGAAACTGAAGATAATACAACCGTTGTATATAAATTTAGAATTTAGTATAACGAAAATAACGACAAACCGTTAACTCTCCTGCTCTAAATCCACTTGTTCAGTTGCAGGAGATAATAAAGTAAATAGCACTGCGCTAAGAAATTAAATTCTACAAATTAAAGTCGTAACTTTCTTTAACGAAATTATTTCCGTCGGGATGTCTTTGATAAGTTTTACTGTTTCTTTTATTTTAATGGTAGAAACGTAAGAAATATTCTCAATTATTGTGCAGAGATTAAATCACACCTAATTATGTGCAGCGAGTACTAGAGTTTTATGGCAACTGCAACTATAAAAGTTTATTGGGTACACATAAACCGAACTGCCGTCACAATAACAATAATAATAATGATAATAATAAGCTTTATTTGCAAACAAAAATGTTTTATAATATTTATATTTTTCTGATTTCTCAAACACGAAACAATGGGGTTCGGCTGGTTACAAAACCACAGCTGGTCGTTCATTTAACCATTAGTAATGGCATACTACAAAATATTAAACATATTTAATTATTCCGGTAGAATGTTTAATATTAATGGTCGACAGGAGTGGTTGTAGATACTGTAACGAGGCGTTTTTCTTTACCGAAAATATCGCCAGGATATTTTTATTTATTTTTACCATCTATATGAATTATTCGATCATATTTAATATTGCATATGTATTATACCGCCTTAAGCGAATTAGCTTAAAAATTAATAAAATTATTAAATTATAGATGCACCAAAAAACTTTACTAGTTTTGAAGTACAGATGAACTTGGGGCAGCGACGAGAGGGAATCCCCTCTTGTCGCTGCCCCGTCACCTATTCGGCTATTCACGCGAGCCAAACAGCAAATATTTCAGTACATATCCAACCGTCTCACGTGATAGATGTGTGGAGCTCTCCGTCCTGTACAGATCTATACGATATATTCTAAGTATCAAAGTCAGGTAATAGAAAGTCGCTCTGACGTCATCCGTATAACGTCATCCTCTCGGTAAAGGCCGGCCGACAGTCAGTTCATCGGTTGCCGTTCCCTGCATTAGACACGTGTCTGCCGTTTGCTGCGATCTACGAGAAAAACAGTCCAAAAATTCAGGTGACTGAATTATTTTGACTAAGTCGAAAATATTCCGAAATATTTTTTTTAAGTCCGTTTGACGTCACGTCCACCGGATCCACCGCGCATCTACTACCACCTTCTTGTAAGTATTTGAAGGAAATAATTGAATCCTGTGTTGACAGTCAGCCAGAGCGACTCATAGGCAGCAGACATGTCCACTCCGAGATCCGAACCCATGTACCGTTAGTGTCATATATCATTTCCTAGTAGCAGGATTTTGGCACAGTCTGTCTACGTAATCGACCAGAAGCGCATCCTTCTGGCGACTACTTCCAAAACACCGTCCAGTTATATTCCGTTTCGACCGATCCACCGCAACAGACGTGCCTGACCGTAACCACAGGAAGTAAAAGTTCATGGAAGAGTAAGTAAACTGATGTATTAGCCAAGTACTGCATATAACTTGTCCGTAGCTTTACGCTGTAATTTTTTATATCTGTGATCTTGTTTCTCACGCTTGATTCGTGTGCCCATTTTATCGCTTTGCTAGTTACCTTGGATTATCGCTTATTGTGTAATTTAAGTAATCTGGTACTACCACTTTCTTTACACCGCTTCCCTTCATCCTGATATTTAGAACCTATACAATTAGATAAAAAGTAACGGCGTAGTCAACTCGTAGAATTGTATATAATATTTTTAATTAAATAAACTGATATTATTTATAAAATTCTGAGTTTTACTGTTTGTGTGCACGCCGATCTTTTGCCGCCCCTAAGCACTGAAGTATTTACCGCCTTATATTATACAGCAACTTTAAAATGCCGATGTCAGTCTTTTATAGAAAATAAGATTGAGTTGGGCGGAATTAAGAAAATAACAAGCAAGCAAAAATTAACATGAAACAAAAAAGTTCAATAAAAATCAATAAACTCAAAATTTGCTGCCCCCAAAAATTTGCCGCCCTAGGCAATCGCTTAGTCTGCCTAGTGGTATGATCGGCCATGTTTGTGTGTGAATGTCTAATTTCACAAATTGACCCACTGCAGTACCGTTTCTCCACTTGAACTGCTCAGCCTCGCGTATCCGGCTTATGGATAGTATGTCCTATCACTTAAACTACGACTGGTACCCGAGCTAAAACCGAAAACTCGTTTCTGGGGCTCGAGTGTCAAAAAGTGGGCCTTTTTCTCCTAGTCACTAGCTGGGGTGGAGAAAAATGCATCACAATACATATAATTTAGAAGATGTAATAATTCTAAGGGCCTGTTGCACAAACGTGGTTCAACTTTGAACTGCCCAAGGTTACAATTGTAGCAACAATGGTAGTCGAGGAAATCGAACCGAGTTTAGGTTGAACTGGAACTGAACTTTGTTTATACAACTCGCCCTAAGAAGAAAGTAGATAATACAAACTTGAGTAAGTAGCATTAAAGGCCGCAGCTGGCTAAACATGAATGTAAGATGTTTTCGCCTGGAATTATTGCACGCCACTGGGATAAATTTTTTTTACAAATTTTGAATTGCAAATTTATGATGTTTATCTCCTCGACACAATTTTGAATATATTTTCTCATAGATCCTCTCACTCTACCAAAAATTGCTAAGATTTTCATAGATTTGCTAGCGTCCTTCCTCGATCCTGTGAAGAGTTTTGCCATCGGGAATAGCAAAAGCATGAACATAAGATTATAAATGGCTCAATCAATTATAATATAATGGATTGAGGTCTGGCGGGGTGGCCATGTCATAAATTCTTCACAACCTGTCTATTGATTGGAATAAGTTTCATTGAGATATCCTCGTTGACCAAGGAAAATGAGGTGGAGCACCATCATGCATAAAAAAATACGTTGCCGTATGGCTACTGGAACAAATCTTCAATAGAAGTGGTAAACCATATCGAAGAAAATTAAGGTAAAATTGTCCATTGATATTTCAGAGTAGAATAAATGAACCAATTGAAATATCGTCGACAATACCAACACAGATATTAACTGAAAAACGTTGTTAACATCGACTCAATTATTCCGTGGAAATTTTTATCAGCTCTTAAGTGATTATTATGAAAATTTATAATGCTATCCTTATTGAATCCAGCTTCATCCATTAATAAGACATAACCATCCGTAGAGTCCTTTATAAATGATACAGATACAATAAATTGGTCCTTTAAGGTAACTACTGACTTGAAAAAATTTACTCGCACGAACGGTTTAATGTGTAAATATGATCAAATGCGTACTGCGCGTACGCACGAACGCTTAAGGTATTTTATTCGTACTAACATGATTCGGCTGCTGAGGTCTTTTGTTTTGTGCGTGTTTTCGCACGAGTTAATTTGCATAAGTCAGTACTTCCCTTAAAATGCGATGGATAGTCATGTGACTCACACGTTCCATTGCTCATTGTTCTTGTGCTATTACTAGGATTCTGCTCAACTGTTCTAAGTATTCCTTCCTCCTGTTGAATCGTTCTTTCCAATCGCGTTTCTTCGACCACCATGGTTAAGTTTCAATTATCGGGATTTCCGTAAGCGTATATGAATATTCATAGACATTCTTCGATCTGGATGACGTCGATTTGAAAAGCGATCCGTACAAAAACTGACTGCTAATACATTATTACCATTAGCAATTTTTATATAAATTTTTTTTATTTATTAATCATCACTCTATAGGAACGATGCTTCCAATTACATATACACAATTTAGTCCAATCAATAGGTATGAGAGGGTACCAAAAATCCTAACAGCAAACAAAGAATATGGTCGTATAGAATAACAAATTCTAAGAAACATAGCGTCAAAAGCCCGTAGATCCTCGATGTCCTTACTAACGTAAAATTTAAAAAAAACGGTTTTCCACGGAAAAGAAACTAATGTTCGTAGAGAAAAAAATTAAATGAGTATGTTGTAGGTATTAAGAAGATCTATCGATTCACTTTTTGTCGATGTCGATCAGTGCATTAGATTTCGAAATAAATCGATGAAAAGCGTCAAAAATCGACTTTTTTGTTTTTCGTGTATCTTTTTCAAATTATCGTTTTTAAACTTGTTACTCGGTGAAAATGTAGCCTGTAGCAAGCCAAAGAAGTGCCTTTTTTCAAAATTGAAATATTTTTTAATTTTTCGAGATTTATCGATTTTTCGAAAAAAAGGTCTTTTCGGAAATCGGCTCCTCTTGCTCGACGGATAGCCCTACAGAAACGATTTTAGGCTTGATTTTTCCTTCAAGAGTTGTACTATCACGGCAAAGAAAATGATAACGGTTTTTCAAATTTTAAGTGTCCAAAAATGACTTCGAAAAAAAAATATTTTTTTTCGGTCACGTTTTCTTCAAATTTCTTTTCTAGTTTTCATTTATCGATGATAGGCTATTACGGCAATCGATTGCTGGCATTTTTACACGAATTTTAAAAAAACTTTTTTCTACGATCCTCTCTCTGGAGCCGAGATATTTTTTTTTTCAAAAAATTCCAGAGGGCGATATAGGCACTACAGCGCCCATTTTTACGGAGATTACAGTTGAAAACTTATATTTTCAATGAAAAAATATAGCAGCTTATTTCATCGACCTTTAACATTATTAAGCAAATACCAAAGTGAAGCGTGCGAGCGCGACGCGAGCAGGTCGCGGAGTGGGGATAACCTCGCGCGGTCGGTCTGTAAACTGGATTCGCGCGTTCAAAATCGTTCGCGCTTCTAAAATCTTTAATATCTCGACTTCTTGATGACGTACAAAAATCCTAAAAAGAAATAAATCGGGTTTAATTGAGTTTTAGTTGTTTTAATACGAATAATTAAAAAAAAAGAAAAATTTCGGGTAATAAAAAAATAAAAAAATTTCTGAGAATATTTTGCATAGCAGACAAACATAATCACCTAATTCGTGTTTATTTCGTCGAGCTATCCCAGATTAACTACAAAAGGATTTTTGTACGTGATCAAGAAGTCGATATATTAAAGATTATAGAAGCGCGAACGATTTTGAACGCGCGAATCCAGTTTACAGACCGACCGCGCGAGTTTAACCCCACTCCGCGACGGCTACCACGCTTCACTTTGATATTTGTTTAATAATGTTAAATGTCGATGAAATAAGCTGCTCTGTTTTTTCATTAAAAATATAAGTATTCAACTCTAATCTCCGTAAAAATAGGCGCTGTAGTGCCTAAATAGCGTCCTCTGGAATTTTTTTTAAAATAACTTATCTCGGCTCCAGAGAGGGTCGTAGAAAAAAGTTTTTTTTAAATTCGTGTAAAAATGCCAGCAATCGATTGCTGTAATAGCCATCATCGAGAAATGAAAACTAGAAAAGAAATTTGAATAAAACGTGACCGAAAAAAAATTTTTTTTTTTTCGAAGTCATTTTTGGACACTTAAAATTTGAAAAACCGTTATCATTTTCTTTACCGTGATAGTACAACTCTTGAAGGAAAAAACAAGCCCAAATCCGTTTCTATAGGGCTATTCGTCGAGCAAGAGGAGCCGATTTCCGAGAAGACTTTTTTTTCGAAAAATCGATATATCTCGAAAAATAAAACAAATTTCAATTTCGAAAAGAGGCACCTATATGGTTTGCTACAGGCGACATCTTCACTCAGTAACAAGTTTAAAAACATTAATTTGAAAAAGATACACAAAAAACAAAAATGTGGATTTTTGACGGTTTTTTTCGATTTATCTCGAAATCTAATGCACCGATCGACATCGACAAAAACTGAATCGATAGATCTTTTTGATACCTACAACTTTCCTTATTTAACTTTTTTCTTTACGAGCTTTAGTTTTTTTTTACGTGAAAAACCGTATTTTTCAAGTTTACGAATTTTTTAGGTTATGAACGACATCGAGGATCCACGGGCTTTTGACGCTAGGTTTCTTAGAATTTTTTATTTTATACGACCATATTTTTTGTTTGCTGTTTGGATTTTTGATAAATTTAACATTGGGCCGTTCTCTATTGATTGGACTAATTATACAACGACCATTCCCTACGACATTTCCATTTCTCCCAGCTGAGATTCGAATTAAGGAGTATACATAGACTAGACGTGTTGTCTCTCACACAACTCCATCTAGTCTACTGCTACCAACTTGGTAACACATGAATAACGCCGCTAAACATCCATACCCTAGCCAAGGTTCGAACCCGGGACTCTATGGCTGCAAGCATTGAGTCACTGAGCCGGCTAACTGTAAAGATTATTCAACGGTATTATCCACGCAAAAATGTCTAGGGACCATTTTTGTTCAAAATTAAATTTGCAAAAAAAATAATCAATATTTACATTCGTTCAAAAGATAATTAACTAAATATTTGTAATTTTTGATAACTTCAATGCCCCGTATTTTGTAAACAAACACTTTAATAACCAAGTGTTTATGTGACAAAATTTTCTTAAATATGGACGAGGATTATACTATTTTATTTATGACATTTCATTATGATATACCCTGTATATTAACATATTTCAGTTTTTATCATTCAGTGTCAAATTATAATTGCAGTATGATTTCTACGATCATACTGTATCTTACCTTATTACCATAAACATTTGTGTAGCCAATCTAGACAGAAGCCCTTATCGTAATAGTTTCTAAATTGCTTTATATAAAAAATCGGCCAATTTTGTGGCCTCTATATTCCTTTTCAACCCAAACTGAGGCTATCTAATAGAGTAATAGCTACACCGTACAGCTGTTCGTCGACCCCAACCCTTAACACAAAGTAAACGATGAAAACGACCAAGAGCAGAATAATTTGAGGGTTGCAACAGCGCTTAATTTTACTGCTGTAGGGCTTGAGACTTAGCGAATACAATACGTTACGCGTTACACAGAACGAATAGTAGCTTTTGTCAAGACTTGACGAAATGGGTGAGAACGTACATACGTACGTAATCTTATATGTGTAGAGGTGTAACATATTCGTTTCCTCTGTGTCGTCTTTTTACAAACGAAGTACTTCTCTTTTTTAGTTTAATTTATATTTTATTGTATTAATAATAAATGGTTCACCGTCTTCATAGCTAGAAAAATCTGAATACTTTCTAAACGTTAATTCAATTGTCGTGAATATAAAAAAATCTTATCTGTAGATTAATTTATAAACTTCTCCACATTGTTCTGACCACATATCTTCGATTTCTTAGGTTTGCACCTTTCAGACTTTTTGTCAAAATCGCAATGAAGGTTTTAGATCAAGAATTTAATTACACTCTAAACCAATAGTAACAGCTACTGCAAAAAGCATTGGCCAATTAAGGCCTAAAGACAAGCCATAGTTTTTACAGTTTACAAGACATAAGTCTTAAACTTGACAGGGGTAATAGATACCTATAATGGCCAGTTTTTCATTATTTGACGCTTTTCCATCACTTCCGGTTTCCCCGAAATGCACTAAAATCAATCAAATAAACTAAAACGATAAGAGGAAAATGTAAACGTGAGGTTTTTTGAATTGGTTCAATACCTACGACCAACCAAAATTTCCCGAATTACTAATTTGCAAGAAATATTTAATATCAATGTCAATAATTCATTTTAAACCGATTTTCCCTTTGAATATATCAATAGATTTGTCGTGAAAATTAGTGTTTAACTACTAGGTGTCTAAAAGGTGTTGCCATTTGAAAAAGTACAGAAATAATTACAAATGTGATTTCGGAAATTTTTGTTGGACGTAGTTACTAAACCAATCCGAAAAATATCACGGTTACATTTTTGTTTTATCGCTTTGGTCCGACTTTTGGTCCATTTGATTGATTTAAGTGCACTTACTGTATTCTAGATACAAAAATAAAAACCCTAAAAAAGCAAGTAGGTAGTTTCAAAATTTTTTTTAGAACTATGCAATCGTCTCACTTCAATTCAATTCAAATAGTCTTTATTAATATTAACATTACAAAAAGTTGCCTCATCAGGACCTGTTCCGGAACCGATCGTACAACCACCGTGCTGACGTGGTGGCGGATTGCAGGATCGGGCGGAACAGGCCTGGGTGGGCGGAAACAACAATACAATAAACTTAACCTAAATTCCTTTTTACAAAAATAAAATTAACTTTTAACAAAAATGCTTGAAAAACAAACTTAAGGAAACTTATAACTACACTAATTTCTATAAAACTCGCGCACAAAAGCACTGTTAAATTTTTGTATCTGAACGCAGGCGCCACAAATTAAACAAGGTGCCTTCCGCGAGACACTCCAATGCAGGGCTGCGCAGGGCATGCAATCATCTCTGGGAAGTATCAAATAATTAAAAAATGGCAGCTTTTGAGCTTTTGATATATGTCACTCCTGCCAAGTTTGAGTCCTATACCTTGACTCTATAAACTATGGCTTGTCTAATGACTCCGTTGAATATAGCTCACTTGCATTAGTAGTGGAAGTGGCACATCTGATTACCCCCACCATTATCAGTACTACTAGGAATGTCCTGGGAATGGTTCAGGGTTCTAGGACCTAGCTATTAGTATAGGGGGAAATAAGTTAACGTTTTTTGAATTATTTTCAAAAGCTCTAGTTTGGTCCACATAACGCTCTCTTGACTTATAAAGCAACATACGATTTTTCGAAATTCGCCCATTTTTTGATAAGTAAATATTTTAATACACACCCATGAAAAAAAGATCAGTTTCAATTTTGTTCTTTATTTGGTGATTTTATTACAAGTTTTACTACATAATCCATCTTCTTTAAAACAAAGTCTACAGATATATAACCGAATTAGTATAATAATAGTAATAATAATAATATAGTTTATTTACATAATGTAGAAATTGCAGAGAAAATATTACAATAGGGACACACTAAAATTATGCAAATAAAAGGTCTCAGAGACTATAATGTCAATGGCGTCCTGAGTAGATTTATTTTACTGGAAGCCAAATTGGTTTTTACTTATCACATTATTCTTATCCAGATAATTTACTAATCGATTCTTAAGTACTTTTTCAAAAATCTTTGCAATGGCAGGTGTAACGGAGATTGGGCGATAGTTTGTTAATTTAAATTTGTCGCCGCCTTCGAATAGCGGTTTTATTGTGGCGGTTTTTAAGTTAGGTGAAAATTTGCTGGTACTTTTGCTAAATGAGATAACTCAATGGTTGAGTGATGTATTTTACAGACGCGTTCAAAACCTCATTTGTTATACCGTCGGGTCCTGGTGATTTTTTTATTTTTTAAATTTGAAATTAATTGTTTAATTTCAGTTGGATCCGTTGGCTTTAAAAATATTATTTTAGAAATTCTACGTAAGTGAATATGATTTATTTGTGAGTTATTATTCATAGGGTAAATTTTTGCAGCAAGGTTTTTTCCAACAATAGAAAAGAAAGTATTATGATTAGCAATGGCAATTCCATCATTTACCTCCTCTCCATTATCTAAGATTATTTTATTAACATCCGTAGCATCATCTCTTTTATTTGTGTTACTATATTCTTTTACTACATTCTACAAGTTCTTTGAATCAAATTTATTTTTTTCAATTTCTTTTTAAAATAATCGTGTTTAGTTTTTTTGATAAGTAAATTTAATTTGTTTCTGTAGTTTATAAAATTTTGTTTAAGTTCCTGGTTCAAAGGATTTCTAGTGCAGTTCTGAAAAAACCTGTCCCTTGTCTTTGTTGAATTTACTAACCCATTTGTTACCCATGGCTTTTTCTTCCGAATATAAGGCATCTTTTTGGTTTGTGTGGCATCATTAATATACTGTCTAATTTTTTTATGAACTTATCGCTCCCAATTTCCACATCTGTACATTGATATACATCAAACCAGTGTTCATTCTCTATTAACTGTATAAATTTGTTATCAGCAAAATATATTATTTTACAGACTTTTTATTATTCACTTTTACATTATATTATGTTATTAAACTGCATGACTGTGGGAAAGTGTTCGGTAATATCAACTTTGATAGTTTTCACTCTTGCTCTTTTCAAAAATATGGTCAAAACACGTCCCAGACTCTGGTCTGGTCTCTTTATTAATAAGAGAGACACTATCCTTTTTCGGATAGTAAATTTAAATAATCCTCATTAACTTCGACATTTAAGGCATTTAAATCAATATTTAATCTCCTACGAAAAAGACATGTTCAAAATTTGTACAATCATAATCTGCTAAAAATTGATTTAAGTTCTCGTTAAATTCATAAGGATTTGTTGAAGCTGGCCGATACAATAAGCTTATTTTTCAGAGTTATGGTGAGGGATAAATTCATAATTATCATCGAGACATTTTCTTACATAAGCAAGCACTCCATTGTTTTGGTTAAGCCTTTGTTGAGTATAAATTGTGTGATAACCTTCTATTTGATACATATTTTTTCTGTTATTTTCCAAGTTTCTGTTAGAAACAAGCAACAGAAGAAATCAGAAAATTGTGGAATATATACTTGAAATTGAAGTTAACATTTCTCAATTTTTAAAATATCGATTATTGAAAAGGCACCAGATTTTATAAACTGCTTAAATAACATCCACCTAATAACGAGAAATCAATACACTTTCCCATTAGAAAAATAAGTGTTGACGGCGGCGAGCGTAAACAATGCACGAACTACTTATGTCGAGTTGTTTTTAACTGAGGAGTAATTATTTTTTAGTTAGCTCGTTAAAGTCTCAATTTTAATGCCTACGTTTTGAACGCACAATATTAATAAGCGGCTGCCTTGGATCGCAACCAAATTATTCACGTTTCGCCTACACGTAAACATGCAAACAGCTTCGTGATTAGCGAGAGGTCCTTGAATTTTCAGCTTTTCAGTATATTGAATTCTTGTTTCTCATCGATTGACAAATTTTATGACAGAAATAACAGGGCTGGACTTGCTGTTTGCATAGGAATATAAATTCTCTTGATTTTCCAATATATGGGAAAGATGTGAATGGAGGATGGGAAAGTACTTTAAAATTATTTCATCTCAGATCCTCTGCGTTATCGTTTATTAATATTTATTTGACAACAACAAAAATGGAAAAGTTGTTACATATTTACTTTTCTTTTTGTTGAAATGGCCAAATAAACAAAGCAACAAATGCAAACGACTAGCTGGCTTAAGTCGGAGCAAATGGTCGTAGATTCGGTGTGTGTAGTATAAAAGAATAATTTTGTTTTGTTTGGGGAAGAGAGACAATGAAATATTTGATGTTATGAGGACACCATCTATAGCAAAGAATGAGTAGATTTGTCTCTTTTTTTCTTCTTCCTTTATTTTTGTTGGCGAGGAACAGAAATAATTATTAAAGTGAATGATAAATTATATTCAAAATAATCAAAGTTTACAAAAGACATTTTAAAAGTAATTTTGAATGAGTAGAATCTAAATAAAATTATAAAAATATAATTTTGATGTGTATAAAGAAATAATTAATCAGAAATGTTTGTACAGAAAGGAATTTAATACAAAAAAAAAATTACCAACGTAGTCCTAAGATTACAAACTGGATGTGTGCGAAGTTGGAGACGTCCTGGTACGGCAGTCCGGACTCCAGTTGTCTCACAGAAAATCTAAACGATGTTGGGCAATTTAGTTCTATCGCTTTACAGTATGTGATTCCAAAGAGTAGGCTCTTATGGAGTTCAAGGATTATAGAATAATTTCCAATAAAGTATTATAAATTCTTGGTCATTTCAATAACCAGATATTAATTAATAAAAATTAATAAAAAAACTAAAGACACATTAGCATATAATAAGCCAAAAATAAGTTATCAAACCTAATTGTTTGATTAAATAATATATTTAATATCATTAGGTAATTATGAAATTTGCTAGATAATTATAATAGTTTCCATATGATCATGAAAATCTAGCATTTGCATGACTATATGTGATGTAATTATGAAATGCTTGATAATTACAATATTAGATAATTACAACTCTAAATAATTGCAAAATTGCTGATTGTAAACTAATTGTCAATAAAATAGAAAAAGGATATTTTATTATCATGTGGTCACATGTGGAATTTTAGTTGCATAAAGAAATTATTATCTGATTTTATTTAAACAGTGAAACCGCAATAATAAAATAATTGAAAATGACTAAAATTCAAATAATTAACAAATAAAATTTATCTGTATGGTGTTCTAACACAGAACGAATGTAATAAGTATTACTCGAAGATCTCACAGTAGAAAAGTTCTTAAATATCAATCAGTACAAATTTAGAAGACAAATGGCTACTTCGGATGCTTAACTAATAATTTAAACTTTTAATATTACGATTTTAATTATGGCACCAATGTACAAACTTGAAGAATATATTTTTCCTAAAGAAAACGAAAACTGTAAGATTTTACGAGCGTCACGCCATCTGTTCATGAGCGACATAATTAATTATATATAAGTGTACTATAATCGGATTCCATTTCTAGTTAGGTTTCGATTCACAATTAAATTATAGAACTGGTATAGAATAGAAAAAGAAATCTTTAATATTCAATAATAAATTAGCAAAATGCAAATATAACTAAATAACTACTTATGAAGTGTTGACATTCTGCAAATTGTTAGATAAGTTTTCAAACTATATTGTGATGATCCAGTAAATACATCATATAACAGGTGTGTCTGGACGAAGTTTTAGAGGTAAGAAAAATAACTACTGGTATGCAGAGTATACAAAGTAAAAAAATAATAAAATTTAAATGAATGTAAATGTTCTCCAGGTGTGGTTGAGACAATTTTTGGTAACCTGAAGTGTTGTAACAGAAGTACATAATTTAGTGTAAAAAAACATGTCTGAGTTCCTAAGATACAAAAATAAATCGATGAAAATTGTGAAGAAATTTAGCAATGATTGAAAGAAAATTCTGTTAGAAGTAGTCTCACTTTCAAAAACTAAATCAAAATGCTATACAGATCAAGCTAAATATAAATAAATATCAGTTATTTTTATAAAGTTGTTAAATGGATACAGGCCATGTAACAAAGTATAACGATTAAGGAGATCCACAATATGGATATTACAAAAACAGATTATTCAATACAAATTCACAGCATAGCTCTTGGGGGGCGACTTTTAGCCTGGCAAGGTGCGGGCCTTTTTCTCATGCCTGATAGAAGATTTTCAAACCCGATAATAATAAAATATAAATAAATGAGTGAGTAGTTATGTAGTTATAAATTTAATTTTTGCAATTATGTTTAGGAGTAAAATGAGTTTCTGTATTAATTACGCAACGAACTTTATGTCACTCCAGATTTTGTTATACTTTTTTTCAGCAATTACAAGAATGAAAATGGAGTTTTATTTCGTGAAACCCCATTCAGGCACGCTGACAATCATTTAAATCCTAGTACGTTTACCAGAAATTTTTAAATATTATATTCGTATTGTGACAAAACCATCATGAAATTAAATCCTTAGAGAAAGAAATCATCAAAGAAATCGTGGAGTATTTTCAGACAGGCACTCGCCATAATTGTTTTCAGAGCTTTTACGGTGCTTTTAGAGAACCGAATTATCACACTTGATTTATGACACAGTCAGAGGATGCTATAAAAATTGTTCTGTGTTTTTTGTTTCCTTTGCGACTTTCTTTTACTTTCTGTTGTACAACAGGCAAGTTTAATACTAAGGATATATCCCAGATACATTGGATGTCTCGAGAAAAGACGTGAACTGTCGAAATGGGTTATAAAATTGATTATGTAGATATTATTGTGTTTTATTCAAGGTAAACTTACATCGCGACTAATAAACTTTACACATAAATAAGGTAACTTACATTTATATTTAGATGCAATAGAATAATGAAATCTGTTTGAAAATAAAAATTTCTTACATTAGAATCTCCAGCAGCTAATCTTGTTTTTCTAAAAAACCTCAATTAAATAAAATAATGGAAAATATTTATTAGTTAAATTCGTAAAACTTCTTCCATACTTAGAATATGTTTACCTGTTATTTGTTTGTACCTGTCGTTCATTTAAATATAGTATTATGTGCACGCCTCCGCCACTGCCTCATAGAATATACGAGAAGGGCCAGAAACGCCGCGAAGGATAAACTGGAACGTTCGAGATTAAAGCGCTTCGGATATATAACGAGAGGATTCCGCGCACGGAACACAATATTACCCATATATTATATATCTTGTTGCAATTATTTGAACGTACGTACAAAGTGTTTACTGGAGATTGTAAACACGTAACAATTAGTGTCAAAAACGGAATTGCAACAGAATTTCTGAAGAATTCGAGGAAGTTCTAGAATGTTCTATTTGGAAACCACTGCAGATATTGAAGTGCTTTGAACTGGAAAGTGATATAGATATTAGACAACTACTAGTGTGAGGAAATTTCCGGAATATTCTATTTGGAAACTAATGCAGTTCGCTAAATTCTGTCAACTGGAAAGTGACATTCTGAGAAATTTTCCGTAACTTTGTATTTGGAAATTAATGCAGTTAGCCAAGTTGTGTCAACTGAAAAGTGATTTGGAATTTGTGGAAATACTTGATAAACTTTAAAGAAGACTTATTATTGCTGTTTCGAGAACTTTTTGATGGAAACAAGAAGCATGGCTGCCAAAAAACAAATGCAAAATAGGTTTGCAGAACCAAAAAAAATGATGTTAGACGAGAAGGAAGAACAAGAAAGCCGTGAGGAACAAAAAGAAAGAAGACGTCAAGAAGAAAAATAAAACCAAGAAAAACGACGTCGAGATAAAAAACAAGGAAGGCGTGAGGAAGAAAAAGAATGAAAACATCAAGAAGAAAAGAAAGAATTGAGAAAAATTATAGGTGCAACAAGATATCCTGTCAGCCACTAATGAAGTCAAGGAAGGAGTAGATAAAGTTGAACAAAAAGTTGGTAACGTCGAAGGAGAAGTTAGTGACATTAACAGCAGATGATTTCAAAGAGCAATAGCTCTTAGCATAATCTTAGCAAGAACTTTAACCCTGACAAAAGACAAAATTCCAATAAGAGTGGTTAATTTAAATTCTCACCCAGTGACTTTCAAGGAAGGCGAAGCGATAGGATCCTACGAGCCAGTCCAGTGGATAGCAGGGTGCGAGGAGCAAGGGGATAAATGTTCGTCGACCAGTGTAGACAGTGAAGTTGTAACTTTGCTGAGTTCACTGAGAACAAAATTCTCACGCCAATTTCGATCAGGGGACACCAAATTCCAACCAAACGGTGCGTGAAGTATTTGGGGGTAAGACTGGACCAAAGACTTACGTTTAACACGCATATAAATGAGACAATACGGGCGGTCTACTCCTTGTCCAGGAGTCTGTATCCGCTCTTGATCAGGGGTAGCAGACTTAACAGACAAAATAAAAAATTATTGTACACAATGGTGATCAGGCCGGCAATCACATACGCGGCGCCGGTGTGGTGCAGCATACCGGTCACGACAATGAACAAACTGAAAGTGTTAGAACACAAATGTATGCGGCTTATTTCAAATTCCGACAGGTACACCTCCCTCAGAGATCTCTATGCACGCTGCCACGACATAACGCCAATAGCGGATTACATCCAGAATATATCTCAAAAATTCTACACCTTCAAACTTTGTGATAATCCGCTAACCCAAAATATAACACAAATTACACAGCATAATGCCCTATTTCGAATAAAACACACTTTACCTTACCAGAGCACAGTTTTATATTAGACGAACAAGTGAACAAGAACAGTAATAAGTTGTGAATTGTATTAATGTCTATGTTTGCACCTGGTGTGTTAAAATGATGATTAATTATTGTAATCAAGTATTATATAAAGTAGTGGTTAGTGAAAAGTCTTGTTGCGATTATTTGAACCTACGTACAGAGTGTTCACTGGAGATTGTAAACACGTAACAATCAATATTATAGACTAGAATATTATATATTTCTCAAATTCCATTAGCTATATGCAATATAGCTATATTATTTAGTGTCCCAAATTATAAATATTTACTTGGTTTGGTGCATTTCGCCACACTTTTAGAATAATATGCAAAAATTATTTACAATAATTGTGGTATAGTTAACTTTGAACTTGAACTTTGTATTTAACACTAGGTCAAAAATAGAAAAGAATGTTTACAATAGATACTTTTCCCAGACTGAACAAATATCCTGATAGAGACCTGCACCGAAGTCTAAAATTTACAACTGTAAGACACTGCCTCGTAAGAAATGACTAAATAACCTCTAAAGGTTTAACCACTGCCCAGCGGCTCCTTCGCCATAATAAATCTTTCAAATAGAGATTCTCGTTGTGGTAGCAAATTTCAACCATTTAACAACGTGTACACATTCACTAACCATGTTCATAAAGTAACGTTACAGTATACAGTGACTGCGCGCTCTGTATTGTTATTTTTTATTAAAGAATTTCGTACAGAGAACGAGGCCTAGACGTAAAAATCAAGAAGACTGGAGCACCCAGGTAATTGTAGGAGACCAGAAACCTTTTAGTTGATTTAGGTGTGACAGTGATGACGGACGGATATAACAAATCAGATATCCAACAAAAAGTTGGACAAGCGAGAAATGTAATAAATAAGTTATACCTAGTGATTTGAAATTATCACACTTCCAGGCAAATTAAATTCGAAATATAGTCCGGTATGATATAAATATTGGATACTTTAATAGTTTTTATTTAGTTTCAATTATCTCACTAGGATGCTAATATGGTTTATTGAAATAATTTCTTATATTTACTATTTCTGGTAATTTTATCTTGTGGTATATTTATTTCGGAGCTCATGTGCGCTGTTTCCTTTTATCTTTTGGTAGTTTTACTGAGCCTTGCCTATAAATAATTGTTTTGTCTTCTTTTTCCATTGCTTTAATTCTACTTTTTTTATTATGTTTTGCTCTAGGGTAATAACAAAATTGTTCTGAATTAATTTAAGTAATAAATTGATAGTCCTCTTATTTATTTTGTTTCTGTATCCGTTTTTCTTTGGGAAAATATAGAAAGTATTTGTTTAAAAGTTTATGAAATATTGTACCTTATTATAACAACTCATTATACAGGGTGTCTCACTGGGAACTGAATCGATCGATATAGAGAAAAGTACGCATCAGAAAATTTTTAAAATTTAGATAATTACTAATGTCGGTGTGACCAATTATACTAAAATATTTACAAGCAGCTGGCACTTCCGCTTATACCGGAAGTCGATACCAACATGCTTATTTCACATGGAACACCCTATATATTTTAGGGTTTTCGAAAAGAGCATAAAATTCTGAGTCGAAAATATGTAGCATATCCTATACCTAAACCTAGCCGTTTCAGAGATATTTGATATTTTATAGAAAATTTGATAGGTGCAATGGTTTGCAAGAACCGTAATAACTTTCTTCGTGTAAAAGATCCTCATTTGCTTCTTGTTACTACGTTCTGCAACTGAAATAAATTCAATAATATCATACCAAGTGTTCCGTTTTTCGCGATACATTTTGTCAATTTCAAACCGCGAAAACTTGTTTAGGTCAAATGGAACACCCTGTATTTTTTACGTCAAGTTGTGTAAAATTGAATTCCCTTTTTTCTGATAACATTGTGGGAGTTAAAGTTACAACTTTTTGAAATATTTGCGATTTTATTATAAATTCATGAATTGTTGTAATCATTTCATGAAAATAACCATGATTAGAAACAATTAGTCATTATCTTATGTCAAAAAATGCCAGCACGTTTAAATTATATCAACGGAAACTTTTTAAATTTGTATATTATTTATGGATAATGTGACAAAGTAATATCAAGAACTTGCAGCATATTTGTTAGTCGATATCCACAAAAACGCAAAATAACATTAACACTGTAACATGCGTATTAATCGAATTGAAGACATGGCATGAACTAAAATAGCAGAGATAAGATCAATTTAAAGTACCATCATTTTAATTTAATAATTGTTCAAAATTCCGCCCTTGAACCTCGACACGTTTTTCGCACCTTCGGATTAGTTCCTCATGGATAGCTCTTCTAATTGAATCCTGTGATATGTTTTTAAATGCATTTCTTACTCTTTGCATACAATCTTCAATGGTTGTTAATGGGCTCTCATAAACTTTATTTTTAATAGTTCCCCAAATGAAATAATCCAGAACTGATAAATCGGGCGAGCGAGGAGGCCATAAGAAAGGTCCATTATTGGCAATCCATTGATCATAAAAAGTTTCTTATAAGTAATCATTAATTAAATATGCGTTATGTGGGGGAGCACCGTCGTGCTGATAAAAAATGTTTCTATGTTCGGCGAGAGGTAAATTTTCTAAATAGTTATTATTCAAATTTTGTAAGATATTCAGATATCTTTCAACTAAAAAAAGAAACAAAAATTTACCTATACATATTAGCAGAAGAGAAAATTTAATTTACCGTTTAAATTTTCCTGATAAAATTGTAATACCACCACTATGTCTTTCGGCTGGTGTTTGTTGCAATCGAAGCATTAGCGTTTTGATGGTAATATGCAATTATTATACTTAACGTGCCAGGCTTGTAACTTGTAATTCAGCGCTTGGCGGGGCACATAGCCCGGAGAGTAACTGTTGGTTGCAGTCTGGTTACGTTCCTTATAGTAAAATAAGGATTTTATAGAGGAGTTTGCGACTAAAAATATTGTGTAACTTCACGTTGTCTGTAATGATTAATGAAAAAAACAGTTATTTAAACTGGGTAAAGACTTGCGGAAAATTTGGTCTACTTTAAAAAATCTTATACCAGATGAACTCTCTGATCCAAATTCGATTAACGCTTATTTAGCCTCATGTGTTCAAAATGTCTCACATAAATATGATGATAAAATTAATTTCTACAATTTAATAACGGTTAACCACTCCTTCAGTTTTACTATGACTAGTGTTGAAGAGCTTAATAAAATTCTTAACCGCATTAAGTCGAACGCGTCCGATACTGTCATTATGTCAATGCTCAAATATTGTAGTCCATTTATCGAAAAATTTCTTGTTCATATTATTAACTGTTGCATAGAGAGAAGTTATTTTCCAAGTGATTGGAAAATTGCTCTCCCAAAAAAATTGTACTCCTAAGTCGTTTTGAAAAATGTTTATATCATCGGTTTATGAATACTTTTCTAAGGAAAAACTTTTACTTGATAAACAGTGTCGGTTTCGAGCAGGGTTTAGTACAGCTACAGCGTTAATAAATGTAACGGATGACCTTCTTACTGCATATGATCAGAAGTTGATTAATTTCTCTAAGGCATTCGATACAATCATGACTTGTGTGCTAAACTTAAATATTTTGGTGCCAATGCTACCTCTTTACAATTAATTTCTTCCTACTTGAGTGACAGATTTCAGAACATTTTCCTCAATAATACTTTCTGTCTAATCTAAATATACTTTCTGGAGTACCTCAAGGGTCCATTTTGGGTCCATTATTTTTTATAAATATACGTCAAACATTCTAACCTCTACTGTAAACTGTAAAATCAAAGGTTACGCTGATGACACACAATTATGCTAAAATTTCAACGTAAATGATGTGCAGCAGACATGTGTCCCTATTAATAGGGAGGTACATAACATTAAAACTCTTTCGGAGGAACACAACTTGCATTTAAATTCAGATAACTCCAACTTGATGTCATTTGGAAATAAAAATAAATTAGATATAGTAAAAAATTCATTAAATATTAGTATTGATGTTTGTTCCCTTGCCTCTTATTAAAGTTGCAAAAAATCTTGGAATGATAATTGATTGTGATTTTAGATTTGGAGAACATGTAAAAAATCTAATACAAAAAGCATATTCCTCTTTGAAGCTGTTATATTCTAATCGCCATTTTTAAATTTTAATTTAAAAAAATTCTTCGTGATTCGTTAGTTCTGTCATATTTTAATTATTATGCCTTTATATATGGCCAATGCTTAGACCTTAATGATAAGAATCATTTCCAAAAGGTACAAAATTCAAGTTTGAGATTAATTTTTGGTTTAAGAAAATTCGATCATATTTCTCACAAGTTGTGTGAGGTTAAATGGCTCAATATGGATAATAGAAGAAAAGAAAATTTTGTACACAAGATTCTGCAGCTAGCTTCATCTCGATAAAAAAAAATTAATACGGTCTTCTTTACATTAAAAAAATATAAGATATGGAATCAGGTTCAATATTCCGCGTCATCATTCGGCCATGTTCAACCGAAGTTTTCATTATAATACTATCCAACTATATAACTATTTGCCTAACAATCTTAAAAGTTTCGAATTGAATAAATTTAAGTATAAATTTGAAAGTTTACTATAAATCAAGCAGCAACTTAATGTTTTACCTAGTCCCCCTCTTGAGTATCATGTATTTTTTAAATTTATATATTAGTCAACTGTGCAGGATTTTATAGTAATGGTTTATTATATTTTGTTTTATTTGTATTCTAAAAAACACTATGCCATGACTCAGAAATTACATATATTTATTTTTATCTTTTTGGGCCATTTGATGGTTACGTGTTAATAGCTTTAGCTAAACTTCGCCACTAGATACCCCTTTCAAATTTTTAATATTTTTGTTTTTGTGATTTGTATTATACCTATCATTCAAATAAAGTCGATTATTATTATTATTATTATTATTATTATATATGGTAATTCGTCACTCATCAGAATAAAGTGCAACATTCAATATGGTCATAGTTTGTCAAGCCATTTTAAAACTTATAAACTCAGATCCTCCCATCTACAGTAGAATAGCATTTTCAATTCAAACATCCTGCAGTAACCAGAAAATATATATTTCTTACTTATATCCTTTTTTGCTTAATCAAATAAACTGCCACTAACTAACTAAACTTGAGTGGTGTACGGAGCAATGCAATTGGAACAATATTTTGTGTAGCAATTGCCAAGAGACCACCGCATATGCCACAGTTCGCTCAAAGAGACGTATGGTCACCGCAACTTCCAAAGGAACGTCGACGCTGCAAGTTTGTACATGCACTAATTTTGTACTGTTCTATTTCTATTGTAGTTTCTCTCTGTGATTTGTCGAGTACGATTGTCTGATTTGAATTGTTTTATTTTAATTACTTTCTATTCATTTCTGTATAAAGGTAAACATCACTCTCAATATAAATCGAGAGTAATTTTTTGAAAATCATTAAGAACTGATTTGTGCTTTGACTGCTTTGTTATTCCACACACTGGAGAACAGATTGGTTTGAAAATACATTCTGCAGGGATCGAATTGTTGATCTAATCTAGTCGAAAATATATACGCTTTATCAATTATAAGATACACATATAATAATAATAATAAATATAAATAATCTATAGTCGAGACTTGTAGATAATGTAAATATACCTAATGTGATATATAATATAAAATATTGCAAGCACAAATGCCTGTACAAAGAACCTCATGTGGAATAAACTGTCTTCTGAGAAAGAGTTCTTGTACGCAGATCTACAGTTATTCATTCAGAGCTTATAAAAAATACTAACCATAGAGTAACTAATACTAAAACGCTAAATATATTTAAAAGAGAGAGAAATAGTAGAATACAAAATAATATAATAACTAAATATACTGCATATACTGTCAGTAATCCTAATACTAATGTCCATATTAAATTATATACGCAGAATTAGCAATAAACAACCATATAGATAAACAAGTATAGTTGAAAGAAGCAATTTATAATACAGGTGTATATATTTAGGATCAATTAATTTATGAATATCCGTTCTAGATTTATTTTGTATCCAAGTTTTAATTTTCTTTTTAAATAAATTCATTGAGTTAATTTTCTTAAAATCAGATGAAATGAAATTGTAAATTTTGGGACCCAGGTAGAAATAACATCTGTGAGCAATGGTTTTTTTTTTATTTTAGGTACTCGAGTTGCCTTTCTTGTGTGTCAGGTTTGAAAATTATCTAGTTCCCTTTTATTTTTATGTTGTCCAATTAGAATTGTCAACCAAAATAACTGTCGAATGTCCATTATTTGAGTTTCCATATAAGTATAATTCTTCTGGGGGGTATTTATTTGATTTTTTTTAAATTGTCTTAAATAATTATCAGCTGTAATTTACCAAGGGCGCTGATAATCACGCGATAATGTTTTATAATTATGAACCGAAAGCTTGTTGCTTAGTAATTACTTAAAGCAACAAGCTTGAGGGTCATTATTAGAAAAAATTATAAGTATTTATCAGTGCACGTGGTAAATTCGGCGAGATAATTTTTTAAAATTCTAATAATATGTCAAATCGTGAATCTGACATTTTAAATAAATTATAAAACTGTCAATAATTTTTCGTTGCATAGCAACATAATGACATAAGTGATAATCTCCCATCGGATGTTTTCAGTGTAATCCTTTAATAATTGGATGAATTTTAAAATGTGACTAGAAATGGGCGGATTTTATTGGATTTTTATTTCGTCAAAAAATTATCAACTGTAATTTACCAAGGGTGCTGATAATCAGGCAATAATTTTCTCTGATAATGAACCGAAAGCTTGTTGCTTAGTAATTACCCGACACGAGCTTCCGCGCATACACTGATATACAAGCCGCTGGAAGATATGTGAGACGAGGACACGGTCTTCTTTGAAACTATGATATTGAATTTGTCAAAAAAAATTTTTTTACGAGGATCCATATATCACGAAGGACTTCGCCTTTTCAATGCTCTACCCAATGATATGAAAGAAGCTCCGAATATAAAGGTTTTTTTTGAAAAATGTATGTAAATTTCTGATATGTAATTAGTTATCTATTAAAATATAAATGCAATTATTCATAGTTCTATTGTCTGTTAATCTATATCTAGTCTATATATTTATACTACTATTCCTTAAATTTTTTCTTACATTACTTTTTTTGTATTTAAATAGCAATGCTAATATAAATAAATAAAATAAAAATAAAAATCTAAAGAACCATTTAGAATATGTTCAATTTCTATCATTCATTTTATTTGTCTTCAAAATATTGTTTAATTAAAAAGTAGGTACCCTGTATATATATATATATATATATATATATATATATGCAAAATGTCTTATACACCTCCAAAATAGAGATGCTCTGATCGAGTACGCCTCCAAAACGGAGGCGTCTTCGAAAAAATCGGAGGCGAATACGAACCCACGTGTATAATAGGTCAATTTTTATTATTACATCATTAGCATGCGTTTGCCGAATTTTTCATCGGAGGCTATTTGGAGGGGTATACATATGCAGTTATACGATGCAGTTCACTGTTTTTCTATTACGGGGCGCCACCGTTTAATACGCATATACGATAAAAATGATGGCTCAGTAGAGTTTGCCTCCGCGTGTTTGTCATACCAGCATGCCTCTGAAATATGACAACAGTGTGCGGAGGTAGATTAATGCGGTACGTTTATATGAGTGTAAATAATTCACAATTCCCGTAATTTGAATGTTGTAGTGGTTTCAAGTGCTGCGACTATGACTCCTATAATATAGGAGCCGTATGTTACTAGTGTTATATTGGTGCTTGGATCTTATTCTCTACAGCAAATTTTTTTCAAATGTATAAAAACCGAAATGTAATCATTTAGTTTCTTAACTGAAATGTTAACTTTTACATTTATTTTTCCAGCACCTATATATAAAGTTACCACTTAAAAACTGAAATCCCATTTATAGATATAGAAGTTTTAATTAAATTGGATAAGAATTTAGAAATTAAGAAATTTATCTACTATATAGAAACAGTGCTGTAACATATAGTATTTTATTTGTTTTTTAAAATTGGTGGTCATTTAAAAATTTAATGTGTAACGGTGATTTATTTTGAAGATTTAGGTTTAACGAGTTCTTTTGTGCTTTGGACAGTTTAAAGCAAGGAGTTCTTAATTGATTTGCATTTCTAGTATTATAATTGTGTAAATTCGATTGTTTAGTGTAATGATTATTACTTTTGTGAATTTTAAGCAAAACAGAATAAATATAAAGTGATGGTTGGGACATGACTCCTAACATAATAAACAAAGGCCGACAATGTTCTCTAGCCTGATTCAGCATTAGCCTAACGACTTTCTCTTGTTGTCTAAAAATTTTTATGGCAAAACTAGAGTTCCCTCATATGAAAATACGATAACTTAATTAATAATGTAAAAGTGAAAAACAAGCAATTTTTAAAGTGCTTATGAAGTGTGTCAGTTGTCTAATTAAAAAGGTTGCATTGCATAATTTATGTCATAATTTGTTTATGTGACAACTCCAATTCAGTTTATCATCAATGACTATGCCAAGTAAATTGACAATATACAATATCTTCATTAACAAATTTATTATTGGAAGAAAGGAATAACTTTTGAGTCTTGTTCTCATTTAACTTAAAGTGAGAATTTCCAAGCGAGAGAGGTCCGATAGGGAAATGTTTAGTGTTTTTGACCATAACTTCTTATTCTAGCACACTTATTGCAAACAAGCTATAAGACTACCTAAGTAGAACTATAACAAGAGTAGTGTTATAAATTTTCACTCAATAATTTCAAACATATGCGAAATAGTTAGATTTAAATTTAGGATACGGAAATTGACATGATTTTTAAAATTAAATCTAACTATTTTGCAAACAACTGAAATTATTGAGTGAAAATTCATATCACTACACCTGTCATAGTACCATTTAGGTAGTTCTGTACTTTTTTTAACCAATATATGTATTAAAAAAAGTTATGGCCCAAAAAAAATATATTTCCCTATCGGATCTCTCTCCCTCTCTCTTGGATATGCCCACCTTAAGTCTATTGCCTATAAACCACTCTCGGGCTTGTTTTTCACAGGCTCTCGATGTATCGTTTAAATCATTAAAATTATTATATATATATCTGGTCGATAGCCGCGTGGATTAAGGCGCGAGGTGGCAATCACGATTAATCACACGGGCATCGCACCATCGGGTTCGAATCCTGGTTCTGGCACTGGCACTGTCAGAGGAAATGGTTATATGTCTGCGTTTTTTCAATGTGTAACCCCCTTCCGCACAAACCTCCTGCTTCTGGAATTGGTGGTTGTCTAATTTCTGTGGCGTTTATTTATTTATATATTTGTTTATTTATTATCTGAATCAATTAACGTTATGTTATCTACAAATAAAACACAATTACTAGGTAAAAGAAAGTTACATATATCGTTGATATAGAATACTTAATGTCAGTTAGGCAATAATCAGGTCACGCTAAAAAAAAGTTAATTTTACTTCCACGTCTAGTTTAAGTATAGTAACGCAAAAAAATATGTATATATGTTTTTGTGGAAATAGGCTTAAAATATCACGAAACGTCGAGATTTTAAATTTGAGCGAAACAAAAATTCCTGTCTGTCGGTTCGTCTGAAACTTTTTTAGTGCGCACATTTACTTCGGAACCGTTTATGATATTGACTTGAAATTTGGTGCAATTATGTATTGTAATAAGTCTGGAACTAGATTATATCTTGATCTAATTCCGTTGAAGGGTTCGGGAGTAAACGGACTAAAAATTCAAAAAAAGAAATTATTTTTTTTTGCTGAAATAGGCTTAGAATGTCATGAAAGGTCGAGCTTTTAAATTTAAGCGAAAAAAAATGTTATATGGGTTCTTGGGTCTGATTGTCTACAGTAATTTTTTTTTATGTATAAAAGAATATTAACTTTTACATTTAGTTTTCCAGCGAAAAAATTTTTTATTCCTGTCGGTCCTTCTATCGGCAAAGCAAGCAAGAGTCTAAAAAATCTGGATGTGGAAGTAGTGATTCCTTGGGCAGCGGTTTTTTGTGTAGCGTTTGGAAAATTAACTTTTAGATTGTCATTACAGTCATATTTCAAAAACCTTTTCCCGCTACTATGATAATTAAATTACATTTTTTACTAAAATTGTTACCAAGCAACCACTGCAATTTTATAAATAATTTGTAATTCTGTCACCTTGACAAATGGACAAAATAATATTGGTTATGTCGCTTTTTGAAGTATTAATTTTTTAAATCTTGTTATGGCTTTAGAAAAAAAAAACAATTGTATTCAATACTTGCAAAATTTTTATCTTTTATATGACCAAGATGACACTTTGTGGCATAACTGTCAACTTTTGATTTTTAAATAGAACATCCTGTATATAATCATATTTTTGGAATCCTTGAAAAAATTCTGGGTACGGTGATACCTCATAAGTGACATTTCGATTCCATGAAAAAATTGGACTCGATCTAGTGACATGACCAGCTAGTGACATGACCAGAAATATTGCTATTGGGCACATCCACAGATTCCTTAGAATATCCACAATTTTATGGCACTACTCTACCAATATAGTCCCATTTGAAAAAATTAAGTTTCGTTAAAATTTTCTGGTCATGGCACTCTAGATGCACCAACAAAGGACCCCACACCAAATACATGGGTAATTTGTTGCCGATGGAATCGTTCCAAAATCTAGGAACAGAATCTTTAGGTCATTCCGTTGTCTGGTCGATAGCCGGTTAAGGCGCGAGGTGGAAATCGTGATTAATCACACGGACACCGCACCACCGTGTTCGAATCCTAGCTCCGGCACTGGCACTGTCGGAGGAAATGGTTGTATGTCCGCGTTTTTTCAATATGTAACCCCCTTCCGCACAAGCCCTGACTTCTGGAATTGGGGGTTATCTAATTTCTGTGGTGTTTATTATTATTATTAAAAGATGCCATGTACTTAAAATCACAAAATGCCTTTAGTTCAAAAATACAGCAGGTCGTAGCTTCGAAATTCGAAACTTTAAAATCGCGATTTTACGTATTTTTTACCAAAACGAACTTATGTATTGGTTTACATGAAGTAGTTATATATGGAAATACTGTGTATTTATGTAAATAAGTATATTATGTTTTTCTTATTTATACGCAAAATTAGGAATCAATAGTTTCAAAAGTTATTAGTATCACAGACTTAGTATATATGAAAGCTCATAAAATTATGACCTAGGTGCTGTGAGCACCTAGGAAAAATGTAATATTATACTTATTTACATAAGTACACAGTATTTTACATATATAACTACTTCATATAAACCAATACATAAGCTCGTTTTGGTAAAAAAAAATACGTAAAATCGTGATTTTAAAATTTCGAATTTCGAAGCTTCGACCTGCTGTACTTTTGAACTAAAGGCATTTTGTGATATTATGTACATGACAGCATTTATTCAGAACGACCTCAAGATTCTGTTCCTAGATTTTGGAATGATTCCGTCGACAACAAATTACCCATGCATTTGGTGCGTCCTTTCGAGTGAAATTTTTTTCATGGAGTCGAAATGTCAATTGTGGGGCATAATCTTACTCAGAATTTTTCAAGGATTCCAAAAATAAAATAATATAAGGGGTGTTCCATTTAGAAATCAAAAGTTGGGACCATTTCCGGTGAAACCGGAAGGGCAAAAAATTATAGTTATGTCACATAGTGTCATCCTGGTCATATAATACATCTACCACATTTTATTCTGTATTCTAAAACATAAGGACAAAAGGGGGTTCTACGTGATCAGTTGACACCGGTATAGTAAATAAAAAATATAGAAATACATTGAAAACTTCAAATGATCTTTGTTTCGTAAAAAAAAATACTAGAGAATAAAACATTCTTTGAAATACGACCACTTTTTTTAACTCATTAGTTATAAGATACACTACTTTATAATATCATTATAATGCGCCTCACACTGAAATACTACGAAATCTAATGAAACAGTAGACGAACTTACCTCCCACTGCCTTGAAATGGTCTTTTGCGCATCACATTCGGTTTGGCAACACTGTTGGAGGTGTAAGCGAGCTGTTCTATAGCAAAAACTTATACAAGAGAGGCGTGTCTATCACTTGATATATGGAGGCGTGCTACATTTACGATTATGGCAAAAAATTGTGTGTATTTAAAAATGATAATTTCTTACCCCTCTCTTGTTGCTCTTATAGTTTATTGCTGTTATTTGCCATTTGTGCAAAATACACACAGAAAACTTTAATATTTATCATGGAGGGCTGGGTGCCTGTGGAATGCATGGAGGCGACTAAGATAGCAGTGCGTGTATATATATATATATATGTTAGATAATGGATTGTAGAAATCACTTTTTAAAAACTTTATTTACTTGGGAGTCAAGCTTGACTCTAGGTACAATAATGAACAATAATAAATTTAGAATGTATTAGGTCGAAAATGAGTATATGACTGAAGGTACAAATGTCTGTTGGTTGTATTTATAACATAAGAGAACAAAGAACATTAAATTGGCAATTCAGCATGATAAGGGATTACCAAGAAAGAAACATTAAGCTCAGCCAACGTGAGCGGTTATTAGAGAAGAGCTGTTGCGCAATTTGTAACATGATATGTTTGAGAAGGTTAAGCCTGTCTCGGTGATATTATATATCATACTATATTTCTAATATAACAGCTTCCCCCTTATAAAAAAAGTTGGTGTTTTATGCAGCAACTTTTGAAATGAATATAAAATGTATATAAAAGGTAATGGTACAGTTTGGAAAAATATAAAGAGTACAAAAATGTTAAGTCGTAAAGTTTAAAATACAGAGTATAACCTTAGTGTATGAAATGCAAGCACAATAAGCTTGATTCATAAAGTAAAATAACATAAAAATGTTAGAGTTAAAGTATAGCTTTAGCAAGAAAGCGTAAAATACAAACATAATAAGTTTGTCTTAAAATGGGGTAAAATATTCCCAAGGTTAAAATATAGCTTTAATATAAAAGCTTAAAATATGAGTATGATAAGTTTAAATGAAAATAACGTAAAAATGTTAATAAAATTGAAATTAACAAAGGATAGAAAAATAATGAAGTATAATGATTAAACAAATGAAATGAAATTCACTGAAGAGTCTAGCACTAAAAGTCAGTAAAAAGGCACAAAACTGTTTGTATTTAGTTAAGTTCTATGTCTTCGGCTTCGTTGTCTTCTCTTCTTAAGGTAGGTCGTCTTCGTTGATGAAACAGGCTAGTGATTGTCCTGAGGGGTTCACTAGGCCTTGGTGGAGATGGAGGAGTCGTGGAAACGTTGATGGCTAGTCTTCGTCTTCTTGCTTTACACTTACAGAATAGATACAAGAATAAGAGTCCGAAAATTAGCACTATGGTAAGATAGGTAAACCAAGAAATGTGTCTCGTGATGAAAGGTTCCTTGATTAGGTCGTCTAAGTCTTTTGAATATTGGTCTAGTTGGTGTCTGGCGACATCGAGGTCTTCGGTGTTCAGATCACTTAGTTTTAGTGGTTTCAGGTTGGGCACTCGAACTTTGTCCGGAACCTGGTTGCAACACTCGAACGGGATTTGTATAGGGTGAGCGTCGTTCTTCACGTCTGTCGTTTCGCCTGAGCTGGCTTGGATCTTCGTGATACCTATGAAGGCGTAGCAATTTGGTTGTAATTTAATTATACAATTTTTGAGGATGGTGTCGGTTTTTGGGGTCTCTTTCGGGCAATTGATAGTCATCTTTAGTGGCTCTGTATTGACGATCATCCACACGTTCTCGTCTAGTTCTTGGATGTTGTATCCTTGGCCGATGATGGTTGACGTTTGACAGTTTTCTGGTAGAGTTTGTAGATCCTTGAAAAGGCGGGCTTCGCATATGGCGTTGTTGTCAATTGGATATGCAAACAAATTTGGACATAATTTAGTATTGGTATGGAGTGGCTTGCATTCTCTGAGGTCAGCAATGGGTATGTACATCAAAGAATCATCATCTCTCGCGATATATTTTTGAGAAGTTGACAAAATATGATACAGACCAGTTCTACTATCTAAGATAGGAATGGGGTATAATTGGAAAACAGAGTACGTTTGAGGGTCTACTAGGGGTATATCTAATACAAATACTAATTCCGAGTTCATTTGGAAAGCTTTTAATTCAATAATATCTAAATACTGTGCAATTTTTGAAAGTTTAATTGGGAGTGGCAAATTGTTCTTTTGTAGGTTTTGTGAAATTTCCTGCAATGAGTTTACCAAATCTTGGGGGTTAATGATAGACGTATGAATTACTTTGAGTCTCGCGAAAGTGATCGAATTTAAAATATCGTTGAGGTTGTCCTCTATAAATAGGTAGCTCGCCATGAGTTGTTCACAAATTTCCAAGAATTTTAATTTTGTTTCAACTGCTCGTACGTTATAATTAATGTCTAAGATTGCGTATTCGATTTCTTTTATGTCTTTGTTGAATGTCTCCTCGTCTATTAGTAGTTTTTGAATTGTCGTGTTAAAATTTTTAATAACTGAATTTGTAACTGATATTTGATTTTTCATCAAATTTTCTATCTGATGTTCGTCTTGGTTTAATTTATTGATACAGTCAGAGTAGTATTTACCGTCTTCTGCGTCTAAATTTCCGGTAATTGCTTTGAATATTGAACCAATTCCGTTTATGATTCCGCGTTTGTAGCGTTTCGTGTCGAGATGTATTTCGTCAAATTTAGTTTGTATGGATTTTGAGATTTGTCCTAGGAGGCTTAAATGCGTTTTAACCTCACTCGCGAATTCGTTCATGTTTTTGTATGCTGGGTCAAGGGTGGTAAGGATTGTCTGTAAGATTTTGTCGTTTCTGTCAAGAGCTGTCTTAAAGGTTGATATATTTTTATGTACGAGTAACGTCCATTTCTTGTGTGAGATGACAATGTCCGTGTCTTTGTGATAGTAAACACCGATAGTATTGTTTATTGGTGTTATTTCGTATTGAGAAAATGCTGATCCGAACAGCAGTAGAAACCTGAAAATAAATTTTAATCTTCAGTATATGGTTTCATTCTATCAAAATTTACTTTACTTGTTTGATTTGTCTCGGGATTTAACAAAGTGGCAGAATTTTGGAAGATTTCTTTGATCTCGAAAGGGCCGTTGAATTTATTTTGTGACTTACTTTTGATTTGGGATTCCTTTACATATACTTCGTCTCCAACGTTATACGTGGGGCGATTTTCTGGGATATTTCTGTCGAATCTGACTTTAGCTTTTTGTTTTTGCGCTTCAGTCCGACTGCGTGCAATTTGGTAATAGTGGGATATCCTATTATTTAAGTCCCTAACATATTTAGTTATTAGGTCTTTTTGGTTGTACAGGGTCTCTGGTGGTCTATTAGCTGTGTGTCCAAAGATCAGTTCGTATGGCGTAAAACCATGCGTTTTATTAACCGAATTATTGTAGCATATTACTGCATACGGCAATATGGTAAAAGGATGTTCATTTGGGTTTTCGGTTTTGTGAATTCTGATCATTTCGGCTAAGGTACCATGAAAGCGTTCTATAGAACCGTTAGATTGGGGATGTCCTACGCTAGAATATGTCAATTTTATATCGTAGAGGGTACAGAGGTCTTTTAGTAAGTTGTTGTCGAATTCACCGCCGTAATTACAGTGAATCCTCAGTGGAGTACCGTAATGTTGAAAATATAACAATAGGGTATTTACCACAGATTTTGCGCTTTTATCCGGTACTGCATAGGCTTGTGTGAATTTTGTAAGTTCGTCGCGGATAGTTAGAGCGTAATTTCGTGTAGGAAATTCGAATAGGTCGATGTTAATTCTTTCGAAAGGCGTCCTCGGAGTTTCAGTGATTACTAGAGGGTTGTTAAGATTTTTTCGGCAAACTTTAGTCCGTTGACAAATTTCGCAATTTTTTATGAAATTTTCAACATCTTTGGTTAGTCCTTGCCAATTGTATTTATTTTTGATCCTACGCATAGTCTCGTTTATTCCGCGATGTAGGTTGTTTTTGCCGGTATGGTTTTGGTCAAGAATTATCGGTCTTTGGTCTTCGTCAGGTATTTGTACTAAGTTTTGACAGATAATGAGCTTTAGGTCCTTTTCTGCGAAGATAAATGACAGAATTTCGAGTATGGGGAGGTCTAAGTTATTTTCGACATGATAAGTATTAGAAAGATCTAATTCATTTTGATTTTTGTATATTGCTAAGAACAAATGTTCTACTACAGATTCAGGGTCAAAGGGTAGAGGAATGATATAGTATTTCCTATGTCTAACCGATCTACTAGAGAGAATATTTATTTTGTCGTCGTAAAATTCAGGGTTTTCCTCGAAAATGTCGTCAATAATTTGGTGATGAAAATCTCTTAGGTTATTTTGTTGAAAGAAAGTTATGATGTGTTTGTTTTCTCGGTCCAGGAGTTGTTTATTCGAAGTTTGAATTTTAGAGTAGTCAATTAAAGATTTGGTCTTGTATAGTCGGGAGAAAGTATTAAATTCTTGAATTATTTGTTCGTTTGTGATTTCATCGTCATTGTCTGGATTTCCGTCATCGTCTGTGTCCTCATTCGCGGCTAAGATTTTGGAATGGAATTTAGAACATTTGGAAAAATGGTTTATTTTGATTCTAGAGAGGGCATCGGCATTTTTATTGATTTTTCCGGGCTTGTAAACGATTTCGTAGTCGTATTCCTCCAGTTTAAGTCGCCAGCGGGCAAGTCTACTTCCTGGGTCTTTTATTGAGAATAACCAGGTAAGTGGTCGGTGGTCGGTGACTAGTTTGAACTTTCTACCGAATAAATATGGTCTAAAGTGTTTTACCGACCATACTATGGCCAATAATTCCCTTTCAATGGTGGAATACTTTGTTTCCGCACCGCATAAAGTTCGGGAAGCGTATGCAATTGGTAGATCTTTGCCTATATTTCCCTGAGAGAGTACCGATCCGATGGCGAATGCGCTCGCGTCGGTAGTTAGGATGAAAGGCTCATCAAAATTAGGATATATTAATATCGGAGTCGTCGTCAATGTTTGCTTTAAGTTGTCGAACGAATTCATACAATCATTGTCAAAGTTAAAGGGAGTGTCTTTTTGTAGTAGCTTGGTCAGGGGCTTTGAAATCTTAGAGAAATTTGGAATAAAGCGTCTATAATAGCCCGCTAAACCTAAGAAAGATTTAATGTCCTTTTGATTTTTGGGATGAGGAAAGTTTAAAATGGCTTCTACTTTACTGGGATTTGGCTTGACACCGTCTTTTGTTATAAGATGTCCTAGATAAGCGACTTCTTTGCGTAGAAACTCGCACTTGTCGGGTTGAATTTTGAGGTTAGCTTTCCTTAGGCGTTTGAATACTTCTGTCAGTCGGGAAATATGATCGTGAATAGTAGGGGAGTAAATGATAATGTCGTCCATGTAAACAAGGCAGCGTTCATTCTGGATTCCTAACAAGATATTATCCATCACTCTTTGAAACGTTGATGGAGCATTCTTTAAACCGAATGGCATTCTAACGAATTCGAAATGACCGTTTTCGACTGTGAAAGCAGTCTTTTGAATGTCTTTCGCGTCAATTTCTATTTGGTGGAATCCGGAAGCTAAGTCTAGTGTGGTAAAATATTGGCATTTGCCTAGTTGGTCTAAAAGGTCAGAAATATTTGGGAGAGGGTATTTATCGTCAATAGTCAATTCGTTTAATTTCCTGTAATCTACTACGACTCGCCATTTTTGTTTGCCAGAGGCATCGAGTTTTTTGGGTACAACCCAAACGGGAGATGACCAGGGAGAAATTGAAGGTCTGATTATGCCTTGGTCCAGCATTTTAGAAACTTGTGTTTTGACTTCTTGTTTATGGCATTGAGGGTAGCGATACGATTTTGTAAATACAGGTTTAGAATTATTAGTGTCGATTGAATGTTTAATCTCGTTAGTGAAAGTCAAGTTGTCTCCTTCCAGGTAAAATATTTCAGAAAAGTCTAGGCAAAGTTGTGTAATTAGTTCACTTTCCTCGTAGTTTAGATGATCTAAACGTAACTGGTTAATAATTTCAGATGATCTGTCGGTCTGTATGTGTGAGTCGGAATTTTGAACATTTAAATTAAAAATCGATTTAAATTTTTGCAATGGTTCTAATTTTAGATTAGAAAAATTTATAATTTTCGGAATGGCGTTTGCATTAATTACGGTTGTCAAAAATTCTCCATTTTCGTTTACCCTAACAAGAGCATTAGGCAAACGAACTTTTTCGTTTTCCTGCGCTGACAGTACAGCGTCAGTGTTTCTAAGATTGCATTTTAGTTTGTAAACCTTTTCCGTGCGACCGTCAATTTGGATAGTATTTTGGCTAGAATTATAATTTTGTCGGATTTTGTTGATTTCGGGTGTTGGAGAATCGTCAGTTACTTTGAAGATGGGCAATGTTTTAAAATTTGTAATTAGTTGCCTGGTTTTGAAATCTATTCTACATTCGTAGTGTTCCATGAAATCGGCACCTAATAATCCGTCAAAGTCTATGTCCAAGTCGTGAATATAGACTCTGTGCGGGTCGCGTGCGTTAAATGGTATAAGAACAGATTCGCTAATTTTAATTTTTTCGTCGGTTATGCCTTGTATAATCGCGTTTTCTGGAGATCTATTTTTAAAATTTTCCGCTGTCTTATGCTTAAAAATCGAAATACCTGCGCCAGTATCAATTAAGAGTTTAAATTTGTTCGAAATGTCATTTATGAAATAAAGATTACTAGAATTCACGGTCAATAGTGTGTGTGTAGGCCAATTTAAGCGAAGTTCTGGTCTGAGAAATTCAGTAGGGGGTTGTAATTGTCGTTCAGGTTTAATGTTTGGATTTGGTTGGACATTTGGTCCACTTCGAAATTTATTTCTTGGGTTGGAGTATTCATTGAATACTCCGGGCCTAATGGAAAATCCTGAGGATTAGCAGTATAATCCTGCGACATCTGAGAATTAGCTGTATAATTCTCATTTTGGTATGGCATGTTATCGTCGTTATTTTGCGGAAAATGGGGGTAATCTTCATAATTTATTTGTGGTATGTTTGCCATATTATCAAGGCTAGAATTAGTTTGATAGTTTCCGAAGTTATGGAATTGCGGGTCACTGAAATTATCAGTTTCATTGTAAAAATTAGTATCATAATTTTGAGAGTCGAAATGATTGTCAAAATTAACGTGATGTGTTCTCTGCGGGTTTTGTCTGTTAAAGTTAGGATTGAAATTTGAATTTTGTTGATTTGGGGATCTCTGAAAGTTCGGATTAGGTCTTATTACAGAAGGCCTATTCTGTTGAAAATCTTGTTGCGGCGTGAAATTTCTTTGATATTGCTGGTTGGGAGAATTTTGGAAATTCGGTCTAGAAAATTGTGGAGGACTGGCAAAATTGTTTTGTCTAAAGTTCTGATTTTGTTGTGAGAATTGTAGTCTTGTACGGCACTCATTAAAATTGTGCCCGTTACGTTTGCAAAAATTACAGAATTGTTGGGAGTTGGGACGCCTCTGTTGGTTCTGGATGGGGTTTTTGTTGATAGTTTGTTTTGGGAATTTTTGTGACTCGAAGTAGGACAGTTGGAGTTCGCGTTTGATTCTATTGATTGCTTCTAGCATGTCGCTGGGATTTCCGGCACGGATTATTTGTCCAAGTTTGGGTTCTAGTCCGGTAAGTAGTGTTGTTAGAGTCATGGTTTCAATTAGGGATGATTGGGCTGTCTTTTCTTCCAACGTCAAAGTCTGTTTTTGCACAGCAGCGTGCATTTTGGCATTATGTGTTTGTAAACGAGATACGAATGTCAGGGCAGTTTCATTAGGTAGTTGGTGAATCCGTTGTAAGTCCTGTATAAGGGCTGTCAAGTCGCGTGAATCACCGAAGTGGGCCTCAAGTAGGCTTTTAATTTCTGCCCAAGTGGCAGGGTTCCTCGAATTTATTAATTCGGCAGCTTTTCCCCGAAGTTTATTTTTTATGTGTAGAGTAAGTAAAATACGCTGGTCCTCTATAGACATTCCGTTCGCGAAAACACACGCGGAAATAAAGGTTTGTAGGAAAATGGGGTTCCCGTCGAACTCTGGAACTATTGAGAAAATCTCACTTAACCTGTAGGGTTCTATGGTAAGGGTTTCGTCAGCGTTATTGGTATTATTTGCTGTAGTATTTGGTTGGTTCGCCATTTTGTATTATTAAGATTTGTATATAAATTTCAGATAAACAAACAAAAATTAATTTGGTACACACAAAAAATAATAAAAATTAATTGTAAAAGGTGCAAGAGTACGCCACTGGCAATAATAATGAATAAAAGGAAACGAAATTGTATTCTTTTCTGTATAAAGTATGTAACAAATTGTATGTATTTTTGCGATGGTATTTGCACTTATTCAGATATTATAGTCATATGGTATAAACAATACGTTAACCTTTATTAGTAGTAGTAGTATTAAATTGCAATAAAAACGTTACAAGATAAAGATTAAACTTGATATATGTCAAATTAATATATTGATTGCAATGAAAATATTTATGTGTTAAAATAAAATAAAATATCGGCTAAAGTAATACGATATTTAGATAATATATTCAACTAAATTAGATTGCAGAACTGTCGTGGGTTTAATGCAAATGTGAATGCAATGTACGAATGATAAAATATAAATGTTTAGTGCAGTTTGAAATAGAAAATAAATCGAGATGATTCTTAAATTACTTACATTACTATCTTCATGCCTGGGGTCCAGATGGAAGGTCGAATGCGGTTTCGTAAGCGTTGCTACACTGGGATGTACCGTCAGGGGTATCACTAGGTGTTCCTATCCACGGTGACGTGTTCCAAGTGCCGAAGACACCGACTTTCAGGGGCCAGGAATGTTTCTTACTTGCTAATTATTTCTCGATGTGTATATGATGCTTCTTGTGAGCTTGTTGAGACGTTGCTTGTCTGCTTGAAATTGTATTTTTCTTGTTTCTCGTAGATTCTTTTCTGATTGAAGGATTGAAATCCACCACCTCTGGGTTACAGGGTGTTTTTCAGATCCTACCGACTGCGCCAATGTTAGATAATGGATTGTAGAAATCACTTTTTAAAAACTTTATTTACTTGGGAGTCAAGCTTGACTCTAGGTACAATAATGAACAATAATAAATTTAGAATGTATTAGGTCGAAAATGAGTATATGGCTGAAGGTACAAATGTCTGTTGGTTGTATTTATAACATAAGAGAACAAAGAACATTAAATTGGCAATTCAGCATGATAAGGGATTACCAAGAAAGAAACATTAAGCTCAGCCAACGTGAGCGGTTATTAGAGAAGAGCTGTTGCGCAATTTGTAACATGATATGTTTGAGAAGATTAAGCCTGTCTCGGTGATATTATATATCATACTATATTTCTAATATAACATATATATTTATATGTATATTTTGCATCCATCTCCTAGATTGTATTTGTTATATTATATTTGGTTATTACACCATCTATATAATAATATGCATATTATTCGTATTTGTATCATGCGATGCAGCAAGAAGTAAATAAAAAACCGCTGCCTATACACACTAAATCCCAATGTAAATTTTATTCCCTTTAATAATAGAGTGGACGTGATAGAGGGGGTGGCAAATGTAAAAAAAAATTAGAAGCCCTTAGTTCTCATATACCCACTATTCCCTTAAATAATAGGGTGGGGGTGGCAATGGGGGTAGTAGAGGAGATGGCTGATGCCAAAAAAATTTTACAGTTCCTTGATTCTCGTATACACACTAAATCCCAATTTAATTTTTTACTCCATTTATTAATAGGGTTGGCGTGGCAATAGGGGTGGTAGAGGGGGTAGCGAGCGCCAGAAAATTTTTTTGAGACGTTTAGTTCTTGTATACACACTAAATCACATTTCAATTTTTTTACACCCTTTCATAATAGTGTGGGGGTGGTATTGGGGGGTGACAGTGGGGAGGGGTTGGCTGATGCCAAAAAAAGTTTGAGACCTTGACTCTTCGTACATGCCCTAAATTGCAATTTTATGGACTCTTACCTGCTTGCTTTGCCTATTTACCCTTATTTACCCCCGAACCCTTCAACGGAATTAGATCAAAATATAATCTAGTTCCAGATCTCGTTACAATACATAAGTACACCAAATTAATCAAGTCAATCTCATAAACGGTTTCAGAGTAAACGTGCGCACAAAAAGTTACAGACAGACAGACCGATAGACAGGAATTTTTTTTTTGCGTTATTATACTTCCACTGGACGTGGAAGTAATAATAATGGTTAACGCTACCTTTAGGTGCTTACATCGTTTTTAAGAAGAAGAAGCTAATGAAATTAATCATCACCACAATCCTCAGTTATTTTATAATAATTATGTTGTATACATGTTACATTTGATTTTCATATTTTAGTATGTATCAAATTATTTCAATTGAATATCAAATATTTAAATTGAGGGCAATTATCCCTGCAACCTGTAAATTCTAGATGATACGTTTGTTTGCACATTCCACCAAACGTGCCAAAATTAATGTCGTTGATACGGCTTATACAAACAAATGTTACATATATACATCCTATAATACATAGGTTGTTCCCTGTTCGTGCAATGCTGAGGCAGTTACATATCTCTCTATGTTCGCATAACGATACAACGATATTTTCTATATTGTTAGCATATTATGGTAGTATTATGAGTATAATAAAATGTTCTTGTAACGTGAAACATTCGATCGCCTCAACAAATTATAGTCATATTACATAGCTTGTGGTGAAAGCCTTCGTATGACTTCAAGTTTATTGCATCTGTTTGATTTAATCGTAAACAAGAAAATATTGAATGTAAGTTCTTTTATTTTTCTACCACTTAATATTTATAACTTACAGTATAGTGTTATGTGTTTACACCTTCCAGTAAACGCCTCCAAGCGTAGGTTCAATAATTACAACAAGAATTTTCACTAATCACTGATTTAGTAATCACTTAAATTACAATAATTAATCATTATAATAACACACCAATTACAGCTTTCATCTACTATAATTCACAACTTATGACTCTTCTTTATCTTATCCGATTACTCATTTCATCTTAGAACTGTACTGAACCGCGTGCGTTGGATCCGCTTCTTATATATCCGTGACGCTTATTCTAAATTCATCAAGCCTATCATTCGAGACGTTTCTAGCGTATCCTTGATAATGGCGCCACTCTCCCAACTGGCGAACCACAGTTTTACTGGTAGTTAATAAGGCAGGTCTCCTTTCGGAGGGCGGCACATAACAATAGTAAATAGGGTTAGTCTTCCCTCTCTTTAAAATCCAACGTATTTCTTACAGCCATAAATAGAGAATCTAATGTAATGTAAACCTCTACCCTTTTAAAATAAAACCTGTTCCTAACTTTGCAGAAATACCACTTTGTCTCAATATTAGAGGCATAGGTATAGTGTTACATAGCCTATGTCCATTTAACAATTTTATATAGTAGCTGGTATTTTACTTATATTTAGCACGATCTGTATCATTTTGATTCCGTTTTTGTAAGTTAGACTGTTTCAGCTATCAGAAATTTCCTTTGTATAACTGCTAAATTATGTCACATTATTTTATGTACCTATTTTTGTATCTTAGGAACTCAGTCATGTTTTTTTTAACACTAAATTATGTATCTCTGTTACAGCACTTTAGAACCAATTGTCTATATCAAGCCTAAAAAACATTTACATTCATTTATATTTAATTTTTACACTTTGTTTACTATGTACATGTAATTATTTTCCTTACCTTTGAAACTTTCTCATTCTCCTGTTATATAGTGTATCCTTTATGATGTAATGTATTTACTGAATCCTCACAAAACAGTTGTAAACGGTTTACTATTTATTAGGGCAGTTCGTTCTTAGGTTATATTTGCAATAAATGCCATTTATTCACTGTCAGCTTGTATGTAGATATTATAGATTAACTTTATCGATTATACTAATCGGTTCTATAATTTACTTGAGTAAGGAAACTTAACTAAGAAACCAGGTTGTGCGCTTAAGTCGTCCATCAATAGATGGCAACAGTCGTACAATTTTACAGCTTTCAATTTTATGAGTAAAAGTAAATTTTTCAAGTTTGTATCATTGGTACCGTATTTCAGATTGTAATATAAAATAATTTACTTCATTAGTTAAAATCACGAAGTGATCATTGGTCTTCCGAATTTGATCTGATTGAGATTACAAACGTTCAACTGTGCGATCTTCAGTAATTTATATTACATTCATACCCACGTTTCGTTGTGTTTAACACTACCAGGTAAATTTTATTTATTAGTCATTTAAATTTTAATAATTTTCAATTATGTCCTTAATGTAATTTAATTTTTTTTAAATAAATTAAATTCAATAAGAAATTAAAATACTACATGCTACCACATGGTAATAAAACATTCTTTTCTGTCTCATTTTGGCAATTTATAATTCACAAATCAGCATCTAAAATTTACTACTAAATTTACTTTTACGTATTAATTACTTTTACGTATTAAGCAGACTTACTTATTAAGCAGTTTTATTTAGCAGTCTTTTAGCATTTACGTTTACTTTTACGTAATTTTGCATTTACGTTTGCTATTGTTACTTTTTCCAAGCCGCATGGTTTGATAATATTTCTCTGCTTTTGTTAAAGCGTTTAAACCTTCGATTTTGTATCAATTACAAGAATCAAATAGATTAGAAACTGTTCTACAATCTTTACACCTAAACTCCCTTTGAATCAAACGCCGTATTCCAACGGAAACCGCGTCCTCGCCTCACACATCTTCCAGCGGCTTGTATATCAGTGTATGCGCGGAAGCTATACAACCTTAGGCGAGGGTTGTATAGGAGATATACCATCCTTCGGAGGGGATGTAAAGCCGCCGGTCCCTTGTCTATTAAATGTTAGGCAAGTAAAAGATCCCTACTCTTCTTAAGGGAAGAGGTTCGACAAAATTCCTGGTTGGGGGTAGGTCGTCTACAGGCGTCGGTGTTAGGCCTCAGTAGCGGAAATAGGCCGACGTTAAATAAAATGTATAAAAAAAAAATCAAACACCGTCTTGCAAGAATACATTGTCAAATATATATCTACATTGAATGCTCTGCGAGACAATTGGGGCCTGAACTGCAGTACCAACTTTTCATTTTCAACCATACTCAGTCTGGAAACCTAGGAGATTGGTATCATATTTACTATTATTTTTTGTATTAAATTATTCTTTTTCGCTGATACAATTTTATTAACATAAAATTTCATCTAAAATTATATTTAAAATAACTTCATATTATATAATTTATTTATTTCTGAATATATTTTATCATTCATCTTATTCACTATTTATTTTTCTATCTTTAATTTAGGTCTCATCTATAGGAGACTGGTTTTACGGAAAAAAGAGCCAAATCAACTAATATTTAACTATAGATGGTGCCCAAACAACACAAATTTTTCATTGTCTTCTTTTCCCGAATAAAACAATAAGGACCCCGCACACTCACTCTTGTAAAATGGCTTTCGGTCAAATTGCTTCAAGATCGAGATTTTCGTCCATACCTTCTACTATATTTTCATTGTATGAAATGTATATCTCGTAATTGGACCTGTTCCTGAATCTAAAGTAAACTCTTATTCTCAAAAATCCCCTTTCATTCATTAATTCCTCGATCTGGAATTCTTCATTTTCTTCTCGTTGCAACTTTTCTTGAACATACGATGGTGCCAAAGATATTTGATATATACCGAATGTGAGATTTCTCAAATAATCCAAAGAGAGTCGGGGAAAAGCAATATTATTATCTTCTAGTCTAGTCCATTGACATCGTTTTCTCTGAAGTTTGTCGATTTCAATCCTCGCTTGGACAACGTTTGGTTCACGGGATTTATCCAGCATTCTCCTCGCCATGTGCACATCGGCACCTGTCATATGGATATGGGGATGAAACCTGTTTAATAATGCTGGCGCTATATGGTAAAAATCTTTGAGATTCTCGACATGTGGCATTTCAATAACATTATCAAAAAGCTTGAACACGCTCTTTATATGACCGTTCCTGGATTTGATTACCCACCTTGTTTTCGTAATCAAACGAGTCTCATTTGCTTCTTCAGTAGTGAACTGAGTTCGTCCTCGGAAGAGTACGTGCGGCATTTTATAAGAAATATCCAATGCCTCGGGGTAATCTCCTGCATCGTGATAACCGCGATCGACGAGAATGTCTCCTTCCTGATAGCATGCGCGAATACCATTCACATCGTTTTCGAGTTCATTGATCAACATTTGAGCATCATTATTCCTGCTGTCAGAAAAGTAAGGTCCGAGAACAGCAAGAATATATCCATCTGGAGCAACTAGCACTGGCTTTACCAAGTGACGATCTTTATGCATGGAGAAAGATTGTCGTAATGTGCGAAAGTTTGAACTCTTGTTAATATAAGAATATGTACCATCCACGCAAGCAATCGCTTTTGGAACTTCAGGATTGGGATTATATAATTCATTCGCAAAAGGAGTAACATGTCTGGCAATATAGTCTTTCCTAATTATAGCCTGATGTCCTACATTTTCAGTGGCAAATCTCTGCATCAACGACTTTCATACATTGGCATTTGCCAAGCTGACCGCTTGCCGGGACGAATAGCGGAATATAACTTTGAGGAATTCATCTGATATTACTTGGCGTATTTTACATATAAATGTTAGATCTTTTTCACAAACATGTATTATTTTACCTTTTCTGGGACTGGATCACAGTATGTTAACAGTAGATCGAACTGATCATTTGTCGGTGATGTTAAGCAATTGAAATCAGCATCATTCAAGTTACTTTCATCCGAGAAATCATGGATTTTAGTTGATGCTTGGCGGAGACCTTACAGAAAGGATTGCAATTCTGCGCTTTTAATGACATAAGGTCTATTTATAAACCTCAAACCTAGTAGTAAAGCAATAGTTACACAGGCTTCATCATCTAAATGCTGCTGACAAGATCTCACTCCCTTGGGAATGTAGATATCCCGATTAACAAAGATTCTTACTCTTGCTTCTAAAGTCAGTCTCCGAAGATCAGCAATAGCACCACAAATAAAGCATGTATGGCTAGACGTTTATGTCAGTACATTCAAACGCATACAGGTAGGATCCAATTCAATAGCTCTGATCTCTTCGATTATTGATCGATTACAATTAATGGACAATCTCGCTAAATCATCCATTTTACAGGGGTGAGTGTGCTGGGTCCTCTGTCTTTTATGTCACACATTCAAAGAGGGTAAGTTTCACATCACTTACAAGTTTTCCGAATCCACGATTCTGCTCTGGCTAAAACCAGCTAGTAGTCCGCATATGTTGCCTCGATTGTTTCCCAAAAATATACAAAAAGGGAAAGTAGATAACAATAGTCGGGTTCATCTGTTATCGGCACTCAAAAAACGCAACAAAAACTTTACGGCATAATTATTATTGCCGTTGGGCCAAGCGGCATGTTGTCATCAAATAAGCCGACGCACATTAAAAACCTATAAAAGTAAGCGAGTCAATCTGTAAGCGGAATAGTACCGAGAGTACCCGTATTTTAACGAGGACGTAAAGTTTTTGTTGCGTTTTTTGAGTGCCCAGAACTAATAGATAGATTTATTTACCACAAGATGATACAATTTTTGTACATAAGGCAAGTCATTTCAATGATGTTTTAAATATAAACGAAAATAGTATGTCAATAGGCAAACAATGGAATATATAATACTTAAGTAAAATAGTCACTAATCACATAAAAAGTTAAAATGAAACATATATATATATATATAAATAATAATAATATGAACTCGATTATAACTGCAGTGAAGAAATATTCTTTTTCGGGTGCTGCTTTTCCGGCCACGTTTAACTTCAAATTTAATTTAATGTAAATAATTATTTTGAGCAATTCTTAAATTTCAATCAATTATAAGTAAATCAATTACCCTACTATAAGTTTCACATATAAAACAACTTTTTAAAATTCATATTTTTTTTATTTGCTTTTTTTTAACTCACAATGTAGTCATGCACAATGTTTGTCTTCAAATCTTGCATCCTTTATTTAATACACTTCCTGACATAATAAATTGATGAAATTTTGCACAGATACTAAGATGGGATGACAATACAGCATTCCACCATTACTTTTGCAAATATCCGCACGTAGGGAACACGGGAGTGAAAATTGGTTAAATATACTATCCAACTGCCACCTCCGGCAAAACGTAGAATACAAAAGGTTTTCGCCTGATCAGAGACTTCTACGTCCGTTTTTTCCCATACAAATGGCACGATATTAGTTCCTGTGACAGAATGGAATGCCGTTAGGTTTATACCTCGGAACCCAGCTCCAACGAATGAATTTATGTACATGTTCCATACGTTATAAATAATTAAAGTATGACTAAAAAGTAAAAAATATATATTTTTTTTTAAACTTGCTTTTCATAAAGTCGTACTAAACAGTTAGTTATTTTATTTATAACTTTATGGAGTCTGTAAATATCATAGCCTACTCTAATTTAACTAATGGTTGAATGGGTATAATGTTCATTTTTGTTTTTTAAGTACAAAGTAGAACTTTAAACATAATATTTTTAGTCGCAAACTCCTCTATAAATCCTTATTTTACTATAAGGAACCTAACCAGACTGCAACCAACAGCTACTCTCCGGGCTATGTGCCCCGCCGAGCGCTGAATTACAAGTTACAAGCCTGGCGCGTTAAGTGTAATAATTGCATATTACCATCAAAACGCTAATGCTTCGATTGCAACAAACACCAGCCGAAAGACTGATCCTACTTAAAGGAGCTCCCTTGCCAGTCGTCACACACCACTTGCAGACTGCAGTTTCGAGCTGTTGGCTCTCGTCAGTGCAAGGTAGGTATGCGACAACCGACATGAGAATCCTTTGACTATAGTACATCCCGGTATTTTTACAATAGCGACATGTAAAACAGCCAGCAGGCGCCATCTAGCGGTCCAGTGTCTGTTGCAATCGAAAAATAAATAGCCTGACTTGGCTTAGCATAGTTCAAATGTGCTTTTAGAGGGCGGAATATTAAACATAATATTTTTAGTCGCAAACTCCTCTATAAATCCTTATTTTACTATAAGGAACCTAACCAGACTGCAACCAACAGCTACTCTCCGGGCTATGTGCCCCGCCGAGCGCTGAATTACAAGTTACAAGGCTTGTAACTTGTAATTCAGCGCTGAATTACAAGTTACAAGGCTTGTAACTTGTAATTCAGCGCTCGGCGGGGCACATAGCCCGGAGAGTAGCTGTTGGTTGCAGTCTGGTTAGGTTCCTTATAGTAAAATAAGGATTTATAGAGGAGTTTGCGACTAAAAATATTATGTTTAATATTCCGCCCTCTAAAAGCACATTTGAACTATGCTAAGCCAAGTCAGGCTATTTATTTTTCGATTGCAACAGACACTGGACCGCTAGATGGCGCCTGCTGGCTGTTTTACATGTCGCTATTGTAAAAATACCGGGATGTACTATAGTCAAAGGATTCTCATGTCGGTTGTCGCATACCTACCTTGCACTGACGAGAGCCAACAGCTCGAAACTGCAGTCTGCAAGTGGTGTGTGACGACTGGCAAGGGAGCTCCTTTAAGTAGGATCAGTCTTTCGGCTGGTGTTTGTTGCAATCGAAGCATTAGCGTTTTGATGGTAATATGCAATTATTACACTTAACGCGCCAGGCTTGTAACTTGTAATTCAGCGCTCGGCGGGGCACATAGCCCGGAGAGTAGCTGTTGGTTGCAGTCTGGTTAGGTTCCTTATAGTAAAATAAGGATTTATAGAGGAGTTTGCGACTAAAAATATTATGTTTAATATTCCGCCCTCTAAAAGCACATTTGAACTAAAGTAGAACTTACATTTATTTTAAGTAAGTCATTTTTTTAAGTAGACTACACTGTGCAATACACTGTACTATGTTCGATACTATCACAAACTAGAGTAGATTTCAGTAATAAGCAGCCTATTAATTCAGTTAAGCTTGTTATAACTTTGTAACTCATGAATATAACATATATATTAATAATAATGGTACAATAGCTCACATTAAGAACATAATCAGAAGATAACGACGGTAAGTTGTATTAATTAGAGAACCTAGTTTCCAGTATTACCGCCATTTACATGTGTGAGGAGAAAGTCTGTTCTCCGGACTTCATTCACTCAAAATATACTCACAAAAGGAGGGAGATCTGTAAGGGAAAATCATATGGCATAGTTAATTATATCGTATATTAGTATCAAAGGAAGTATAGCGTTATCTCGCTAAGTTAAGGGAGAAATTCGACCTTGCTAATTGGGAACTAAACTAAAGGATAGCATTCACAAGCTGCAAATAATGATCGCAGTTTGGCAGAAGTTGATAGGACAGTGTCTGTTAGTCTATCAGATTCTTCTCTATAATTGTATAATAAGCACCAGTCCTTGTCGAGTATTTAAATTAGCTTATTAAATACATTTCCGCACGAAATGGAATTCTAGGAGGTTGGTTATTAGCAATACAATATACACACTTACTCTGTATCCATGTTCGTATATAGTGTCGCCAGTAATAGGATATTTTAGATAAGTATCCCTATTTAATATTTTTGTAACAAATTAATTGTTTAGCAAATTATAAAATTTATCTAAATAAACGTTTAAGTATATTATTTGTCTCATTTTCCAATGTATGCTATTATCATCTTTTAATAAAATAATTATTTTTTTCCTGTAACTGTTTGCAGTTATATTATGGTGTATAGAAGATAAAATAAGTTAAAAAATGTGAAACTATGTTAACAAAGAAGAGGAACACATTCAAGTATAAAATAGGTAATGTAATATTGGAAAAGTGCTATCAGAAAAAAGTTAATAACAATAAACGTCTTTAGCTCAAATGTGCTTTTAGAGGGCGGAATATTAAAACATAATATTTTTAGTCGCAAACTCTCTATAAAATCCTTATTTTACTACAAGGAATGTAATCAGACTACAACCAACAGCTACTCTCCGGGCTATGTGCCCTGCCGTACGCTGAATTACAAGTTACAAGCCTAGCGCGTTAAGTGTAATAATAATTGCATGTTACCATCAACAAAACGCTAATGCTTCGATTGCAACAAACACCAGCCGAAAGACCGATCCTACTTAAAGGAACTCTCCTTGCAGTGACGGGAGCCAACAGCTCGAAACTGCAGTCTGCAAGTGGTGTGTGATGACTGGCACGAGAACTCCTTTAAGTAGGATCAGTCTTTCGGCTGGTGTTTGTTGTAATCGAAGCATTAGCGTTTTGATGGTAACATTTAACGCGCCAGGCTTGTAACTACACTTGTTGCTTGTAGTTACAAGCCTGGCGCGTTAAGTGTAATTCAGCGTTTGGCGGGGCACATAGCCCGGAGAGTAGCTGTTGGTTGCAATCTGGTTACGTTCCTTATAGTAAAATAAGGATTTTATAGAGGAGTTCGCGACTAAAAATATTATATTTTAATAAACGTCTTTATTAATAAAATAATACATTTCATTAAGGGCGAAGTTTGTAAATTCGTGTCGAACTCTTTAACTTATACCTTACCTTTAAGGATTTTACAATACTTGAGACGGCATAATAATATCATATGTATGGTCCACCCAAATCCAACCCGACCCTTGCACGAGACGTCAACCCGCGATTCCATCCGCGCACAAAGCTGCCGCGACAGTACCGAAAAACCTATCACCATGTCTAAGTTCCCGGTACAACCGCAATAGTCGTGCGCGCAACACAAAAGAAACCACACGCGAATCAACAGCCCGCACAGAGGTCAAGCCAGATCACAGTAGGCCACACATGTTACTCACACAATATGCAAAATAAAACAAAATTAATGTCTTTTTATATATTAGTTTTTATCTTAGATTTAAGTGTTAACTTTTTTAAAACCATATTCAACATTATTATATAAGTGAACGGTATTATAGGAAAAAGGCCTTCTAAATATTGCTGTAGAGTGATTAGGACACGTAAATTAAACATAAAAGCATAGAATATGAGAAATAATTTATAAAATTTGTATATTATATATATATATATATATATATAAACAACTACTCAGCGGGCAAATGCCCCGACCTGCATTGAATTATACCTTACAAATCATGAAAAATTGGTAGCCAATGTCATTTATCAATTCCCTGACCAGACATAGACCGGTTTCGAACTTATTAGTTCTCATCAGTATGCCATAGGTCATGGAACAGACAAATGACAGTGGCCAACAGTCTTATACAGATTAATGTAAATGGTGTAGTGGTGAGAGGTAAGTGAATCCTCTCATGTGATCTAATGCTACTATACACCAGACATCATAGATGTCTCCATGGTATATAGCGACTTGCCATTTTGCAAGTACCGAGAGCGGCGACCTTCAGCCCTTGGTGGACTTAACCTATATACTGTTATTATACATGATTTGCAGGAAACAACTACTCAGCTGGCAAATACCCCGACCTGCATTGAATTATAACTTTTTAGTTTAGTAAAAAAAAGTCAAATGCACTGCTTTAATTGCTAGAAAAACATCAATGCCCACGGTAAAACAACTGAGATATATTGACAAGTAAATTATTAACACAAGTGTACGTTTTATATTGGCGCTATTTACCTAGTTATTAGTAACTATTTACCTCGTGTCAGAATTTCTCTTTTACTTATTACAACTGCTACGAAACATTACTAGAAAATAAACTAGATACTTGTCTTTATGAAAATTGTATCAGAATCACTGTTTACTTGGAACGTTTTTCTCAGTGTAGCATTGGATTAATATGCATTTCCCTATGTCTGCGTGTTTTCTTTATTTTTCTTAACAAAAGAAGAAGAAGCGCACTCCCATTTCACAACATAGTTAAAAATGAACTGAATATTTTCGGTTGCACTACCGGTGGCTATACTCTTTTTCGCAGCTCCACCAGTAATAGAGGTCTAACACATCCACATCACTTACCGCAACCCTTTTACAGTTGCACGATATAACTTCTAAAATAGAAACTGGAGCATTCACCTCTGTAGTAAAAACTGGTGAACAGGATCCAATGAAAGAATAACGAATCGAAACGTAAGTGGGGTAGGCCTACTGGGGACACCATTTAAAAAATAACGCACCATGAGCTCAAATTATAAAATTCTCAGTTATAATGCTCTATAAATATTTTAGCAAAATTTTACCTAAAGAATTTTACCTATGTAGAGATATTACAACTTGTAATTACCATTGAAACCTAATTATACATATTTCAACGGCCTTATAAATGCTACCCATAACTTTGAACGCTATTTGCGAGAATTGAGTAAGCAATAGCTAGAATGTCAATGTAGCAGTTTTTGTGTAGAATTTAATGACCAACATTTTTGATCCTATACGTTTTTTACGTTTGAATAACGGTTTACGACAAAATTAAGAAAAAACCCCAGAGTGTACCACCGGGGGGAGGGTTTTACCAAAATAAGGGATGTAGCGGACACTGGTTAGATGGGAACTTTTTTAGGTCTTGTTGCTAACACTATTAGGAATATATGTATACGTAATATAAAAACTTTATAATTTATTTCTTCTTCAAAGTACTATTTGCGTGTACTAGATTATGCAGTGTAAGAGTTTGACAATGCCTAATATGACAATTATGAATCTCTTCCCTAAATAACAATTTCTTTCGCAAATATACGGGTAGAGATGTTATTAACAAACGATGTATAAAGGTAAGTAAGTGATATTCGTGATTATTATTCATATTTAACCACTGTAATTGACGAAATTTATCTGTGATAATTTTTATTATATTATTAATGAATCGACAGCAGGTGTTCTGTACTCTTTGAATGCGTTTTGTGTTCAAGTCCAAGCATGGATAGTATACAATATCAGCATAGAAGAAATTTGGCAACACAAATGATTCACACAGCTTTTTCCTGATTTATATGTAAGAATATGTTTATTTGTTAAATCTTGGTGTAATAATGAATCTTGAACTATCTTTTAGTCCCCATTATGAGTACGTCAACAGTCATAGTCTAAAAATGCTTGGCTTTATATTTAGAAATACTAAAGAATTTACAATCATTGATTGTCTTAAAAATTTATAGTTCTCGTATATTTGAAGTTAACTGGAGTATTGCAGTGTTGCTTGATGTCCGGAATACTATGTTCACATAACAATGCTTGAGCGTATACAGCGGATTTTTGCAAATAGTTGTATTTTATTAAACATAAAGAATTTTAGCTATTGAGATTTGCTAAATGAGTTTAGTATTAGCCTCTGTTTGTGCGACGTAAAATATCTAATATTTCTCAGTGGCAAATCAACAACTACCGTAGGATATGACAAGGCTTTCGACAGCGTAAATTTAGAAATAATCCTGCTAAAACTAGAACTCTATAGCATACGTGGTGAAGCACTAAAATGGTCTCAGAGTTACTTAGTGGACAGAGAACAGCGAACAGTTTTAAATAAACCATCTGAACCATCAGATTATTGCGTTCGAAATGGGGTAGAATAGAAAGTGGGGTGACTCAGGGATCAGTCCTAGGCCCAGTTCTATTTCTACTCTACACATATACGATCTGCCATCCGCCACCGAACCCATCGGCAACGCTTTTCGCTGTCGATTTATTCTTTTTGATAAATTGCGATAGATCAACTGATATTCTATCTTATATAAATGGAAGTTTAGATCATATATGTAATTTGCGTGAGACAAATAAAATTAAAATTCATTTCGAAAAAACATATTGCTTACTTTAACCAAAGGAAAAGAACGGATATTACAATTAAAATAACTATACTATCAAATTTATGGACGAAATAAATTACCTTGGATTTACGCTAGATAATCAAATGAACTGAAAGAAACACATTTTAGTATTGAATAAGAAATTAAATAGTGCATGTTATTGTTTGAGATCTATGGCAAACAAGGGTCTAAACCTGAACATTCAAACAATACTTTACCACGCAGTTTTCGGTGGCCTTATTTCATGAAATAATCTTTTGGGGTATCTGTGCTGACTGGGCAGTTATATTTACTACACAAAAACGAGCCATCGGAAATATTTCCTGATTGAAAATTCATCATTCCTGTAAGTCACATTTTACCAATCTAAATATTTTAACAGTATTCTCCTTGTATATATTAAAAACAATATTATTCGTACATAAAAATAAGTCGGCTTACACCTTTAGTAGCTCAGATACCCGGCAATACAGTAGCTTAATAATATTATCACGGCAGAAAACCTCTCTATATGAAAAACACTGTTATTACAAAGGTTCTGTACTGTACAATAAATTACCTAAAGAAATTAAAATTTTACCCTCAAAAAATTTTTAAGAACAAATAAAAAATATGTTGCTAGAAAAGCCAATTATTCTGTAGACGATTTTATCAATGATAATACGTATGGGACCATTCAAATAACGGAGAGTGAACCTACATGAATGCTTGTGTATTTAGAAGACATAAAAATAAAAATGGTAATGAATTCATTTATTTGTGAAAGGAATAATTTTTCCTTTCATAAAATAGTCCAGAGCCTTAGTTTCATCCTAACAAAATTAAAATAAAACTATTTTGTACAGTAAATGATTGAATATAGAATTAGACAATAAATCGCGTAGGGTATATACGATAAAAATAAGCGATAAGGAAAATCACAAAATAAAATTAATACAAGTTAAGTAAGATACAGGTACTATAATTTTAGCATAAATCTTAGAATGTAAATCGAGAAATTATTTTGTAAATTGTGTGCAAAATCAAATAAGTTGATTATTATGTGTATACAATAAAACTTCATGTAATTCCATACCTGTCGCTCTACTCTCCTCTTCTCGCCTCGCCTCGCCTCACTGCACTACTCTACTCTACTCTACTCTACCTTACCCTACTCTACCCTACCCTACCCTGCCCTACCCTACCCTAACCCACTCCACTTTACTCCACTCTAACCATTCTACTCCACTCCACCCTACTCTGATCTACTTTATTCTATTCTGTTTCGTTTCTGTGCAAAATTATCTATGGCCAAATTGATAATAATAAATTTCTAGCACAAGTACAGTTACAATTTCCTGTTTTTAAATTTGACACCAATCAGCATATGAATTCACTATTACTCTCCACTGTAGGCAATATAATGAAGTGCAGAATTTTGTTGATATATTTTACGATAGTTTTTACATACCTGCATCGTTCAAATGTCAATCACTCGGTACATCTCTATAAAGAATTTCTTTTGTATTTCGCTTTAATATATTCAAAAATGTAAAATAACGGCGTCTAACTTAATCGCAATTCAATAGAATTTCGGCACTTTTCGGCTTCGGTTCTTAAATCTCATAGCTGGTTGTAAGAAAGCCGTTTATGGAGGAGAACTCCCCTATAAAGCGGAGAACAGTCTTATATTGAAAAATATTTGAGCGCAGCCAACGACCCATAAATATATCCATTTTATAAAACGGACATAATCCAATATCTGAGAGAGACATTGTCTACGTACTGCGTCCCTAGTTATACTACCTATACCGAAATCACGATATTGCTTCAGGTGGGTACAGATTTACGTTGAAGATATTCTTTGGTTTGGTAGAGTAAAATGGAGCAGGGTCCTTCTAAAGAATTAATCCATTTAATTTAATTAATAACCTTAATTGAGGCTGGATGAAGCTTAAGTGTATAAAAGTGTTAAATCCCGTTTTCTGAACTTAAATTGTTATTTCTTTGATACTTCGTCTGAGCGGCCTACTTGGTCCTTTACTGCCGCTCATGAGTGGCAGTTAAAGTATTTGAAGTAAACAATAAGAATATTTATTTAACCCATATTCGACATTTGAAGAAGAAATAGCATATTACATGTGATTTTTTGTGTCTCGGCTGTTCTTGCCAAGTACATCCTCGACAAAATAAAGCCACTTTTACTCAATGTAAAACAATATAGTATTTTTTTCAAACGTCAGAAAATCATGACATTTCTTACAGATTTGATGACACTAAGGTTGGACATGTACGTTGCTATTGGCAGCGGAATTAAAAGTACTTTTTCTTCCGCTCGAGCGAATTTATACTTCCGCTGCTAATAGCAACGTATAGCTAAATTTCTTGTCTTTATTTTTTATAGCTAATCGACGTTTGATGAAAAAATAACGTGGCTTATTCGAAGTAAAAGCCACTTTTGTGACTCGACTGTATCTTACAGACTCGTCACAAAATTATCACTTTAATTCCTAATAAAACAGTATACTATTTTTGTTCAAGCGTCAGAAAAACATGACATTTCTTAACAAATTTCATGACGTTAAAGTTTGACATTTTAGACGCCTGTGCGTTGTCATGAGCAGAGGAGTTAAAATTATTTTTTCTGACGCTGCGAGCATGCTTTAATTATTAAATTAAAATGCGCCATAATTTAACTATTTGAACATTATATTTTATTATTACATTTGATTTGTTTTTATTTTTTTTCTCATCGCACCACGTCTGGAATCTTTAGCAGCTTCATAGACACTACCAGATTTTGTAGGTAATAAATTATTCCTGGTATCTGGGACAATTTCCGCAACCACAGGGGGTGTACAATCAAAAATTGTGTGTCATTCTAATCTAGAATTAGTATGGTTTAATAGAATAATATTAAAAGATTATTTATTAAAATACTTACAAATCGTGAGGATACTCGTAGTACAATTTAAACTGACGCTGAGCAACATATACAATATATTACATAAATAAATAAATTTTATAATATGAAGTTATGTGAAATATAATTTTAGGTGAAATTGTATGTTAATAAAATTGTATCAGCGAAAAAGAATAATTTAATACAAAAAAATAATAATGAATATGATACCAATCTCCTAGATTTCCAGACTAAGTATAGTTGAGGGTGGAAAGCTCTGGTACTGCAGTTCAGGCCCCAATTATCTCGTAGAGCATCCAATCTAGATATCTTTGGCAATTTATTCTTGCAAGACGGCGTTCTTCAAAGAAATTATGTGTACAGATTGTAGAATAGTTGCTAATCTATTTGTTTCTTGTAATTGATACATAATCGGAGGCTTAAAAGCCTTTACAAAAGCAGAGAAATATTATCCAACCATGCGGCTTGGAAAAAGTAATAATCGCAAACGTAAATGCAAAATTACGTCAAATTAAATGTAAATGCTAAAAGACTGCTAAATAAATGTGCTTAATACGTAAAAGTAATTAATACGTATGACTGCTTAATACATAAAAGTAAATGTATAAGTAAATGTAGATTTATGCGTAAATTTAGAATAAATGTAAATTTAGATTAAATGTAGAAGTAAATTTAGAAGAAATTTAGAATAAATGTGAATTTACAAGCTGATTTGCAAACTATAAATTTCCAAAAAATGAAGCAGAAAAGAATATTATATTACCATGTGGCAACCTGCAGTATTTTAATTACTTGTTGAATTAAAAAGATTTGAATTTAATTCATTAAAAAAATTGAAATTACATTAAGGACATAATTGAAAATTGTTGAAATTTAAATGACTAATAAATAAAACTTACCTGGTAGTGTTGAACACAACTAAACGTGGATATGATTGTAATGTAAATTACTGAGGATCGCACAGTTGAACGTTTGTCATCTCAATCAGATTAAATTCGGCAGGCAAAACTGATTTTAACTAATAAGGAAAACTATTTTATATTACAATCTGAAATACGGTACCAATATATAAACTTGATAAATCTACTTTTACTAATGAAAGTAATAAAATAGAAAGTTGCAAAATGGTAAGTGTTGCCATCTGTTGATGGTCAAAGCAAACAAATTGCAGAATTACAGGTTAATATAATCGATAAAGGAAATCTATAATATCTGCATCAAGCTTGACAGTGAAAATATAACCTAAGAACGAACTACCCTAATAATTAGTAAATCGTTTACAACTGTTTTGCGAGGATTCAGTAAATACATTACATCATATAGAATATAGCATATAACAGGAGTATGAGAAAATTTCAAAGATAAAGAAAATAACTACATGCACATAGTAAACAAAGTATAAAAATGAAATATAAATGAATGTAAATGATTTTAGGCTTGGTATTGACAATTGATTCTGAAGTGCTATAACAGAGATACATAATTTAATATTATAAAATATGACTGAGTTCCTAAGTTACAAAAATAGATACATAAAACAATGTGAAATAATTTAGCAGTTATACAAAGAAAATTTCTGATAGTCTTAATTACAAAAACTGAATCAAAATGCTATACAGATCGTGCTAAATATAAGTAAAATTCGCCGTGTAACACCATTAGCAGCGGAGCTAAAAGTACTTTTTCTGACGTTGTGAACGGCAGAAAAAGTACGACTGATTGCTTATAAATAACGATATATTAAATGCTACAGAACTTATATGCGTTAATTATTAAATAAAATACACCATAATTTAACTATTTGAACATTATATTTTATTATTATATTGGATTTTTATCTTTATTTTTTTATGGTTAATCAACGTTTGAAGAAAAAATAACATGTTTTATTTGGAGTAAAAGCCACTTGTTGTGACTCGTCTACAAATCTACAGTCTCGTCACAAAAGTATCACTTTTACTCCTAATAAAACAATATACTTATAGGCAATTTTCAACTGTCATTAGGCCTCAGGGAGATGCCGCACTCCCCACATCCCTCTTAAGATTGTTCCTGACATTTCAGTTGCCATCCCTCGTTTAAAATACGACTTACACGGCGCCAGATCTCTGACTAAAAAATGAATGAATAATTGACGTTAGTTCCACGAGTTATTTAATAAAAGAATTCCTTGTATTAGCCAGCCTAACCGATCCGATTTAAAAAAACGGAAGTGCTCGGCTGCCTAAATGGATTAACCTGAATACTATCAGGTCACCTAGGAATCGATTATACAAACAGGATGCATTCTGGTTAAATAGTATACTTACTTTGAATTAAAAGGTAATATATCTCTTTGTTTAGGCGGAGAATATCGTGGCCGACGTAGTATTGAATTGTTCAGCAATTTAACAAAATTTTACCGCGAATATTGTATTGTAATTCCACAGAGCAAATTTAGTGGAGCGCCTTTGGTACAATTCAAATTTACTTTCATCTAAATGGAGGATTTGAACTTCAATATTTACTAAAATATCAGTCAATCAATTCATCAGTGAGTAAGAGATTCAATGAAAATCTGAAAAGTTTTCAAACACTAATCTGCTTCGTTGTACAGGGTGGGGAGTTCTACGATAGCTAGAAATTTTTTTAAAAATTGCAAGTAAACTAGATAAAAAAGTCTATAACTGAAATTATTTTCGAACATACAGGGCGAGCCAAGACGAAATTACAGGTCCAAGTGCTTTTTTTTTAATGGAATGTTATGTATATCAGTACATTTTTTGAAGCCTTCTAGGCTCTATTCATTCCTATATTGGCATTGAATATCTCCCAACCACTTGGATGTAATGATTTTTTTTGTTGAAATAATGCAATCTGCATATGGATATTTAAAAAATCACCACAGTCACAATTATGGGTTTTAAGAAAAACTTATGCGAATACCAGTTACGAAATATCTAATTAATGTTCTTGAATCATTTTCATTTCCTAAAAATATACAGGGTGACCAAAAATTACTTTTCAATTAAGATCATTTTAAATTGAATTTTCTCAATTTTTTCAAATGGAACACCCTGTATATTTTTCGACAATATATATGAAAAACGAATATTTTTTTGTAAGTACTTCTCTAGGGCTAATTGCAACCAATTTCGTTTGAAATGAGGTTCCACTGCTCCTAAAACTACTGGTGTGATAGATGTAAAGGCAATTGTTATTCTTTCCTTCATATTTTGTACTGTGGTTGGTGTGTCTCTATAAAAAATTTCCTTCACGTATCCCCATAAAAAGAGATCCATTTTTGTTAGATCTGGGGATCTAGCAGGCCATTTAGTTTGTCCATTTCTTCCAATCCGTTGATTAGGGTAGGTATTATTTAAGTGATCTCTAACTGCACTTAAATAATGCGGTGGAGCACCATCTTGCTGAAACCACATCCTATTTCGAATTCTTTCAGGGAGATTTACCAATAATCGTGGCAAATAGTTCTCCAGAAAATGAAGATAAATAGCTCCAGTCAATGTAGCATCAAAGAAATGTGGTCTTATTACATGTTCTCCAATAATTCCTCCCCAAACATTTATAGACCATCTGTTTTGGTTATCAACTTACATAAAATAGTGAGGATTTTCCGAGGCATAATAATGGAAATTGTGCCTATTAACAAACCCATTTTTATAAAAAGTTGTCTCGTCACTGAATGAAATAGAATTGAAGAAATTGACATCATGTTGCATTTCACCTCTGGCCCAATTACAAAATTGTAGGCGCTTTTAAAAATCGTCACCACATAATTCCTGGTGCATTTGAATATGATATGCATGCAACTTATTTGTTTTTAAGATTCGACCCACAGACCGTTTACTTATTCCTACTAATGAGCTCACGTCTCTTTGGCTAACATGGGGATTATCAACCGTAGCCAGCACCACAGAAAACTCATTTTCTTCGTTCACAACACGTTTCATTCTTTCACTTTTTTATATTCGATATTTCCAGCTTCCAGAAATCTATCGAGAAGGTTTTGGAAGCTGCTAACATCAGGAATCCTTCTTTCAAGATAACGTTGGTGATAAATTCTATTGGCAAGTAAACAATTTCTGTCTGACTAGCCCAAAACAAGTCATGTCTACAAGTTCCGTTTTATTAAAATGCATATTGTAAAATTCCAAATATTTTAAATCCAATACAAATTGTAGCGACCGATAAGTGTGATAAATACTCCTTTGTACACGACAATTTATGCCGAACTGAGGTTTTATTGCTTGTCGAATAACGAAAACAGCAAAAAAATGTACAAAAAAACAGTACAGTAAAAGACCGGTTAAATACTATTTACTGCGAGGACGAGCGTAGGTGCGTCTTTACTATGTACATACTTCGGTATGCGATGTAAAGCAACGACAGGCGCAGTTAGTACTTGGATGGTGACCATTCCAACGGAAACCGCGTTCTCGCCTCACACATCTTCCAGCGGCTTGTATATCAGTGTATGCGCGGAAGCTATACAACCTTAGGCGAGGGTTGTATAGGAGATATACCATCCTTCGGAGGGCATGTAAAGCCGTCGGTTCCTTGTCTATTAAATGTTAGGCAAGTAAAAGATCCCTACTCTTCTTAAGGGAAGAGGTTCGGCAAAATTCCTGGTTGGGGGTAACTCATCTACAGGCGTCGGTGTTAGGCCTCAGTAGTGGAAATAGGCCGACGTTAAATAAATGTATAAAAAAAAACTATTTACTGATTTCAATGGATTGGAAAAAATGGTTCCACTAAATGGTCCCATTTCAAAATTGCATAAAGACGTGTGTCAATCAAAATGGGCAACACGTCGAACACCTATTATAAATTTTTCTAATGAATTATTTGAGGGAACATCTTTTTTTAAATTTATTCTTGAATTTGACACTTATTTATTTATAAAACGGAAATGGTTGCAATTAGCCATAGGGAAGTACTTACAAAAAACGTTATTTTTTCATTTCTACATCAAATCGTCGAAAAATATACATGGTGTTCCATTTGAAAAAATTGAGAAAATTCAATTTACAATGTTCTTAATTGAAAAATAATTTTTGGCCACCCTGTACATTTTTAGGAAATGAAAATGATTCAAAAACATTTAGATGTCTCGTAACTGGTATTCACATAAGTTTTTCTTAAAACCCATAATTGTGACTGTGGTGATTTTTTTAATATTACATCCAAGTGGTTGGGAGGTATTCAATGCTAATATAGGAATGAATAGAGCCTAGAAATAGGCTTCAAAAAATGTACTGATATACGTAGAATTCCATTAAATAAAAGGCACTTGGTCCTGTAATTTCGTCTTGGCTTGCCCTGTATATTCGAAAATAATTTCTAGTTATAAACTTTTTTATCTACTTTACTTGCAATTTTTTTAAAAATTTCTAGCTATCATAGAACTTGAGATATCGAGATCCGACGCACTATTTCCCCACCCTGTATACTCACTGTGAATTTCTCCAATTACACATCCACTAGAGATATTTTAAATTAAGTGTATAGTGTAAATTTATTTTTATACAATTCATTGTCAACGTTATTTGATGATTTATTAGTGAACGAATATGCTGTAAATTTTAACAATATGAGTAACAGTAATTATGGCACAATAGTAAATGATAAATTTCGTTTTTAGAACGAGTCTTTACATAATATTCCAGTTCCTAAATTTAATAATTTTATTTTTTATAGTATAGGAAGTGATTTTGTAGGCTTGCTATAAAAGATCCATTTTAACGTAAAAACACAAGTAAATCTCTATATTTCATGGTATTGACATAATATAAACGAGATACACGCTCCCCAGCAATACACGGTATAGATATTTGGTAGCATTAGACAAGCCAAGTGTTATGTGCAAACTATGGAAAGTTTGCATATATATTGGTCCTTTGACTCCAATACCTAACTATATGGAGATCGTCGCGTTTATATGGGAAGAAATAACAGCCGAATGAGACTGCGGGATCAGGTTCCATCAAATGTTCCGTAATAGAGGTAGAAACTATGTCTTCCTCAAGGCAGAAAAAATTTCACTGACACTGAACTTGAAATAAGGTTATTGGACAACACGCAGAAAATTCATTAGGTTTTGTTTGCCCAAATATTGCCCTCTGATTCCAACTTAGAGTATTTTCATATATACGCGGAAGTAGATTGACAGGTTGCTCCATGGGATCCACCTGGCAAAGTGAACTTAATGAAGTTTATAAGAGGTTTTACGACTTTATATTTATGATGCGGTCATAAATTACACAGAACATTCTGTGTCTATTGTGGTGCTAAGATAACCAATGATAATTAGAGACTGATAAAAAAATCTCTTTGAATTGAATTAGAAGTTAGGATAAATATTATTACTCTATCAGATAACTTTCTCTACCCAATAGTCTTATTTCAATATTTTATTTAGGGAATTTGCATTTGCTAATTTACAATTTTCTGTCATAAAAAATTGTGTATGGTTTAGAGTTATGCAAAGACGGATTTTATCAGTAACTAGTCAACTTTAACTTCAGTTAGACTTAAATTGATAAGAGATTTCCGTGTGCCGACTGCATACCATGTAAGATTTTACAAGAATGGTTGCCTTTCAAAATGTTAAGTGAACATTCTTCGGACTGTTATACGATATGGTAGTTGCTATTTGTATTACTTTAGGGAGACTTCTCCAGAATTTTTCGATATTTTACTTGAGCGTTTAAACTCTCACTTACAACTTAAAATCGATATTGCTATTTTCATTGAAAATTTATATTAATTTTAACGAAACAAATTTGTGGAGGACGTTAGCATAGTGGTAAGCGCATCTAACTTTCACTCTGAGCATAACTAGCGAGGTGTGTTCGAGCCTCTTACTGCAAAATAATTTTTAATTATGAGTTACCCCCCAAGAAGTGGTTCGGATCCCACTGTTAAGTTGGATCAGTCTTTCGGCTGGTGTTTGTTGCAATCGAAGCATTAGCGTTTTGATGGTAATATGCAATTATTACACTTAACGCGCCAGACTTGTAACTTGTAATTCAGCGCTCGGCGGGGAACACAGCCCGGAGAGTAGCTGTTGGTTGCAGTCTGGTTACGTTTCTTATAGAAAAATATAGATTTTATAGAGGAGTTTGCGACTAAAAATATTATGTTTAGTATTCCGCACATTTGAACTATTCCATAAACTGTTCCTTTATTTTACACTTTCTATAATTGCGTAATTTTCTATGCGTTTTAAACGTTTTTTCCTTTGTTGTGTAACTTTTACATTGGAATGTACATTAGATAAAATACTGTGTTTGTCCCTGAACCATTCAGACCAGAACTGTGTTGATATTAATTAGTTTAAAACCTCATTATATATAGATTATGTGTGTGTAACTGCAACTGTTGTGTGATGATTAATTACCAACCAATTTCGGGCCGAGATTTTAATAATAATGGCATTTCAGCAAATTGTCACAGAACAATACAGAGGAATTCTGCGAAATTAAATTCTATACTTCAATTATTGTTGTTGAAAATCTGATTACGAATCGAACTCGCGTAACTGGGACGATACAAAAGGGGTTTACAAGGAAGAAACTCATCTACATAGTACATTCTGTGTTGTAAAATTAGACACTTAACTTCGGGAAATTACATTAATTCAAGATTGAAATTTAAGGAACTTATAAATACGACATTGGGAAACGAATATTTTTAACGGTTTTTCTATAATACTCTTTTAATGCACTTGCCTGACTCCATCAATTTAGTGTATCAAGAAATCCGGTCGGGTTTCGCAGCTAATTTTCTCTCTCTACCATGCGAAAGCGAAATGAGGCCGGGGTTCATATACAGCAAAATGTTGCTTTCTGCGCCATCTGAATATTTCTTTTCTTCTATAAAAAAAATTAATCATTTAACATTGGTAATTACATGCGAAATGAGTTGTTTATCGTTTCATCTTTCAAATAAATACCTTTTTTTAACTTGTCATCTTATTGCGGCATTGCTGTTAATGTTTGGATTTTAAGATCTGTCATTCTGGTTATAAAACTGTACTAGACATACTCTTTTAATGCACTTGTCTGACTCCATCAATTTAGTGTATCAAGAAATCCGGTCGGGTTCCGCAGCTAATTTTCTCTCTCTACCATGCGAAAGCGAAATGAGACCGGGGTTCATATACAGCAAAATGTTGCTTTCTGCGCCATCTGAATATTTCTTTTCTTCTATAAAAAAAATTAATCATTTAACATTGGTAATTACATGCGAAATGAGTTGTTTATCGTTTCATCTTTCAAATAAATACCTTTTTTTAACTTGTCATCTTATTACGGCATTGCTGTTGATGTTTGGATTTTAAGATCTGTCATTCTGGTTATAAAACTGTACTAGACGGAAGTGGCATCGGTCGATGGATACGGAAGTTAAGTCACTTAATTCAAACAGTGGATAAATTTGTGGATAAATAAATACAAGTGAATGTTTCTTTTCTTTTATAAAAAAACATAATCATTTAACATTGGTAGTTATATGCAAAATGAATTGTTTATCGTTTCATCTTTCAAATAAATATCTGTCTTTAACTTATCATCTTATTACGGCATGTTTGAATTTTGAAATCTGTCAAAATAATACGAAGTATTAATCACATTTGTACAGTTTTGATTTGAGATTTTTGGCTCAATCAAACACCAAAATACGAATTGTTTTAACTTTAAAAATATCCAAAATAACAAATTTATAATTATCTGATGTAAAAAATGGAAATGTTTAATGGCAAAAACACAGTTGAGTGTCGTGCCGAATAAGTTGTGAAATACATGTTTTCTAAGTATTACACACATTGTTTTACAGATTTTCAGAGGATCGTTGTTAGAATTCACGTTTGCATCGGACATTTACATAAGTGCGTGAGTGTAAAGGTTCAATTATTTTTACATTCGGATTTCTTTTTCATTGTCAATATGGATAAAGAATTTATGTGCAAAGAATTAACGAAAACAGATGTCAAAATTATCAAAAAAGGTCACTGGCTCGAAGATTCACACTTTTCTTTTTTTTTCGCACATTTTATGTACAAATAATGATCATTACGAAATAAGAATTACAAATTTTGTGGAAAATTATAAGGCGATGAACTGCATAATGATAGGCAAAAGCAATATATTGCAGGTTATAAATTGTTGAAATCACGTACAATTAATGTTTCAACATTGTTTTCATAACAATACACCTAAAAATCTGAAGCTGGATTCCAGAGTTAGAATCTAACGCGGAAATTGTCGGAGAAAAAACTTTACTTTCCAAACATAGGTAAACAATTGATTACTTTACTTGAATTTCTCTATTTTGTCCTTTTTATTTTTTCTAGTACTACTACCGCAATAGGGGTAATTTTTTTGCTAGCTGGGATACCCTTTGAATTCTGCAAGAAAAGCAGCAGCACAAAACACATTCCATATGTAATTGAAAAAATTAGCGCTACTCATTTTTTCCACGTACAAACAATTCCAAAGTGTTTCCTTTACACATGGGCCTATATAAAAATATAAAGTATAATACATGTACAGTCTAGCGCAATAATGCCTGGTACTTTCGATATCTTCCGCCATTTTCTATCATTATATGAACCTTAATGCCAGAAGAGGAAAGAAAATAATGAAAGTACCAGCATTACTGCATGGGAAAAATAAAGTAGTGCAGCACTTTTGAATCGAGAGTACGTAACATAGACTATCGAAGCCGAAGATTCGACAGTGGAACACTATATCGAAGCGACAGCACTTTACTACCGACCCGCAACACTAGTGAAATACAGTGTTTCAGTTCCGAAATCAACAGTAAATTACTCTTATTTGGCGTTTTTTTCGGAACTGAAGCACTGTTTTGTCGGCAGTGTTTCGACTCGACAGTGTTTCAGTTGGAAATGCCAACCGGATATTTTCAGCAGGGCCGCTACATTTATGCCCGCTTCACAGGCATAATAAGTTGAACTTATTATGCCTGTGGATTAGGTCTACAATGTTCCCTTATCAATGCATGTGTTACAAGAAATATAAATATGCATATGACTCATACTCATAAATGTGGGCCAATTAAAAGTATATAAATAGAATTTATTACAAATAAAAATAATGCTTTGATCCAGTTAACAAGTACAGGGAAATATGAGTAGCGCTAATTTTCTCTATTACATATGGAATGTGTTTTGTGCTGCTGCTTTTCTTGCATAATGCAATGGGTATCCCAGCTAGCAAAAAAGGTACCCCTACTACGATAGTAGTACTAGAAGTAAAGACAGAGATGAAATTCAAGTAAAGTAGTCAATTATTTACCTACGTTTGGAAAATACATTTTTTCTTCAAGTTTTCTCTCAACAAGTGTTAGATTCCAACTGTGGAATTCAGCTTCAGAATTTTTGTTGTATTGTTATGAAAACAATGTTGAAACATTAACTGTCCAAGATTTCAACAATTTATAACCTGCAATATTTTGCTTTTGGCTATCATCTTGTATTTAAAAAGTGTATTTCATAATAAATCAGGCATAAAGTAACCTCTACACGATTTTAGAAATTTCTGATCAGTAATATTTTATTCTTTACCATCAACAGTGTGTATTAATAGGAAAAATATAAAACAGCTAGTAACAGTAAAAACAGCTTTACACTATTTCATACATTTCTAATCTGTATTTTGTTATGGTAGCAGTAAAGCGATTTTTGTTATATTTTATTCTCTACCATCAATGCACATTAATAGAAGAAATTTTAGTCTGTTGAAGTAAATTAAATAAAGATAAAAATGAGCTTTACACGATTTCATGAATTTTTAATCTGTATCAGAAAGTAAAGGTAGTCAGAAGGTGCAGGGGACTACGATAACGGTAAAGCGATTTTTGTCATTGTCTTCCAGTTTGGTTTAAATAATGGTTAAACTGCTCATCATGAAATATATAGTCAAAAAGATAAACATGATGGATAGTCGGGGGGTGCGGGGAAGTCACATAGAAAATTAGCTTGTAGTTTACTTTGGCAGTGTTGTGAGGTGAGAGGGGGGGGGGGGCTGATAAAAATGACAATGAAAATGTAGATGCTTCTAAGCTTAGTCCTCCTAATTTAAACATTTTTATTAAGTCTTCAGAAATTAAAAAGCTCCTGAATTTTAAACAGATTTAATCAACTTATTTTTAGACTTCACTTATGTCTTAAAGGTCCCAACAAAATAAATATAAAGCTCTTCCTCATAAAATCCGTCTACCTTTGGCTTCATTACCGATTTTATAAAAATATAACTTATCCTCGGCTCCAGACTTCCACGTCAGAAGTTGCTAAAGCCCTTTCATTAGTCGGACGTCGCCCTTGTAACGTTCCTGTAAAGTGAAAATTTACCTTATTCACATTTTTATGAAGTTGAAAAGATTCGCTTTCCCTTTACGTTTTCGCTTTTCAACGAGACAAAGGTCCCTATGATGTAGACGTCTCGTCTAATTTTAGCCGAAGTAATGACTACTTTGTTTATTTTGTTTATAGGGAATGTCTTCCAACTGTATTATGTAAAAAACATATAAGTTGTTTATATCTGAATGTAAGAAATCGACAGATTTAAGTTATCCCAGCGGGCTCACTGCAAACTTATATTGGAATTTACTAGAGCACAGTATTTATTATGCTCATATTACCAAAGAAAACAGCAAAATCGATGCGGCAAGAAAGAAAAACAGCCGAGAGCACGTTATATATTTTTTCCTTCTCACTCTTATTGTATGTTTATGCCACAACATATCCGTTTCGAATAACAATTTCATATTTCTGATGAGGTTTCTGTGTTCCCAAATAAATTATTATTTAGTATGGGGATCCATGAAGCTGAAAATATACAAACTTTATTTCTTATTCGTCGTAATTACGTATTTGCTTTATAAAAACTTGTTAGAACTCGTAGTCTAGAATATGAGATTAAAAACTGTTGATATCTTTTAGATGATCTTAATATTATGTAGAAACATGTTTGCTTGAACACAGTTTATACTGATATTAGGGGCAAATTAGTCTGGCCAGGGCACTTTATTTCCAGACTTATATTATTGAATATAATGAATGAAATTAATACAAACCAGCAAACATTACCAATCTGAAACAAAAATAAAATTAAACACCATGAAGAATCGTTGAGACCTCCCATTTAGAACGCCGACAAGATCATAAAGGAAGGGAAAAAATATGTAAGAGCAGAGTAGCCTTAAATTCTCTTCAAGAAAATCAATGATAGTATATATTTAGTTCTTATATTTTAGCCGTAGGAGACGCAGACATGAGTAGCGTTTTTAGTTTTCTAATTCGGTACTGTTATTTATTTTTATTATTCTCTTATTCTTATTTACTATCCACTTAATCTTCATACAGACAATTCTAAAAAACACATGAACATTTTAGGTGCTATGGACAAATAGACTTTTTACACAAATTCGGAATTTACCTAGAAGCTTTATTTATAAATGCTAATCCCTTGACTCTACAAAATGCAAATCACGTACGCACCGACCACGTTTCTTAATCACATCTGACAGTTGCTTTCTCGTCACAGATTTGCTTATTGAGATAAATGGTTAGCTATTAGTTAATTAGGATGTTGATTCAGCAGTGCATCCACTGCCTAGCCGTGTTGGATTCAACAAGTAATTAAGATTGATTATAGATAGTTTCCACTATTTTCAGATTTAAGTAATTCATTTATTGGAATTATTACTAATTTATGAAAGAAATATATTGATTATTTGTTACCAATTTTAAGACCAACAAATTTAAGTAAATTTAATATGAATTCATCTCTCTAAATTGTCAACTGATCAATATTTGGCATGACATAATTATTACGAAAAGCATAGAGATGAGACTTGCTAAGGTTTTAATATTCTATCATATATTCTTTACGCCTCAAGGATATGGACTGTTAGTAAACCGATGGTCATTTTGCATACGTATGCGCACGTTATAGAGATCTCCTTGCAAAATGACATAAATAAAAAATGCATTTGTTACTTTCGGTTTTACCCTTTAACAAGTTTACATTTAGTATAAAAATACCACACACGAAATTCTAGACGACCAGATCCGTATTGGCAATTCCTAACTATGCTATTAGCAGATGTGCAGCATAGAAATATTCACTTGTAATACTACTAGAGGTTAAATTATTCCCGAAAAATTTTTCGAGGCCGTGAATATTTTGAAAATTATCCCGAGGCTCAGGCGAAGGATAATTTTCCTAAAATATTCATGACCGAGGACAAAGGACCCCGCATAGAAACACGGGATTTGGAATCCCGGTGAGAATGGTCGAAATTGATGCATGTTGTAGTTCAGGACTTTCTGATGAAAAGTTCAAATGGGACCAAGCCTCGAGGAGCTTTTATTTTGGAGTTACAGCAAGGGCAAAGGTCGAAAATTCGAATGGATGGGATTTGGGATCCTGGCGAAAATGATCGAAATTGCGATATGTTGTAGTTTAGACCTTTCTGATGAAAAGTTCAAATGGGATCAAGGTTCGAGAACCTTTTATTTTGGAGTTACAGTAAGAATAAAGGTGAGAAATCCATAAATTCATGAAAAAACTTGATTGAGATAGGCTCTTACTTCCAATCCAAAACGTGGTGTAGCTCCGTCCTGCTGATACCAAATATTTCTATCAATTTCATTAGGGTTGTTGTGATCTGGGAAAAGTATTCTTAACTCTAGAATTAAAAAATTTTGCAAGAAATTCAAGTAACGTGCGCCAGTTAATGTGCTGTCAAAGAAATATGATCCGATAATTTGAAAATTTATAATTCCGGCCCAAACGTTCACCTTCTCAGGATATTGAATATTGGCCTCCATCACCCAATATGGATTTTCTGTACCCCAATATCTACAGTTCTATTTGTTGACTGTTCCATTTAAGACGAATGCTTCATCAGAAAAAATAATGTTTTTTTTTTTTATAAATAACGGATCATCTTGGCATCTATTTGCCATGATTTTTCAAATTTCCAATAAGCGATCATGGTCATCGGCGTTAAGTTCTTGAAACAAATGGATTTTATATGGGTGGTATTTTTCATTTTTTAGAAGACGCAATATGGACGTTTTACTAACATCATTATCGGCTGCAACTTGTCTTGTAGGTATATGTGGATTATCTTGAATATTGTTGTCGTTGGGGGTTAAGACTACGTTTTTTGATTGATAGAGGTCGCCAGTAGTCTAGTTAAAGATTCCGACAAGCTGGTGAGGACGAACTATGGCTCTCAGGGTCGATTTTTATAGATATTGCAAGAGACTCTAATTGTAGGATGGTGTTGCTTGTGGCATCAGAATTCTCGAGTCTTCTACGATAGTGGGAGAGCCAAGACTGACTGATTACAGCGCCCAGCTTTCCGAGATGTTGATTATTTTTATTATGGGTGCTAATACCCGTAGTTGCAATTAGGTTAAGCAAATAAAAGACGAAAATCCATAAAAAAATAACTAAAAGCAACTCGAACGGCGTTGGTACTGTCAAAAATGGTATTTGTTTAATTATGTAGGCTCTAACTGTACTGAGCTAACACTGATTTTAATTTTCCCAGCACTACTATGCTGATGAAACGTTTATAAGTCGCGACAGTCGCTGTACGCTGTTCGTACTCTTCTCCACATCAACAGAGCCTTGCATCGTGCGCTGGCGACAGACAAAGCATCGTATTGAGGGTTGATTCGTCGAGTGAGCACTGGTAGGTAGACTGCTTGTTGATCTGCTTTCACTAGACTGATGGTTGTAGTTGATGTTGTAGCGACGAGAATTGCGGAAGAACTGCCGCTGCAGAAACCAGGCTGCATATAATTAGACATCGGGTCGGACGGGACTCTGGACGTCAGGGCGGCTGGAGTATTGAACGTTGTGGAAGGCCCCTGGCGTGTTTTGATGCTGTGATTGATGTGTTTTGTGCATAGTATTGGTTTAAATATTATTTAATTCAATTATATTTATGAATTTTATGATTCGACAACAATCAAGTCGATTACCTTAATAAAAATATTATAGCCATATATGATGAATGTGCCCCTATAAAAACCATCAAAGTTAGTAAACCTCCTGCCCCTTGGCTGACCGACATAATTAAACTAATGATAAAACTACGGAATAAGGCTTACTCTAAGTATAAGCAAACTCTCAAGCAGGGTAAGTATACCCAAGAACAAATTAACTCCAGGTGGATATATTATAAGCAAATGAGAAATCTGGTTACCTCGTCTATCCGCCGCGAAAAAAAGGCTTACATGGAATATACCTTAGAAAATCATAAATCAAATACAAAATTGTGGTGGAAAATTATTGAAAGAGTCAGTATTTATAATAAGAGAAAAGCACAAGACATACCACAAGAGTTAAGAGACCCCGAAAAATTTAATAAATTCTTTGTAGAGTCAGTACCAAATACTCAAGTACTAAATACTATCATCGACTATTATAAGGGCAATCTCCATAGAAATATGAATGTGCATGATCTATTTAAATTTCGGGAAGCTACCTCCGAAAAGGTGGCAAAAGCAATTAACTATATAAAATCTAATGCTGCTGGTGTTGACTGTATCACTCTTAAAGTGGTTAAGTTATGTCTTCCTGCTTGTCTAGATGCCATAACACATATAATTAATTTTTCTTTAATGCAAGGTATATTACCCAATATATGGAAGTGTGCTACTGTAATTCCAATAGCAAAAATCAACAAACCCGAAACATTTAAAGATTTTCGCCCAATAAGCCTTCTGCCTGTGCTTTCTAAAATTTTGGAACGAATTGTTTATTTGCAACTTTTGGATTTTGTAATGCTCCACAAACTGTTACCATGTCGTCAATCTGGCTTCCGAGCAAAGCATAGCACAGTTATTGTCCTTGTAGACGTCATGGATGAGTACGCGAAAGTTATTGATCAATCAAAAGTTACCACCTCAGTTCTACTTGATTACAGTAAAGCATTTGATTGCTTAAACCACAAACTACTTCTTGCCAAACTTTCATTTATGGGAGTTTCTGATAATGCAACAAGCTGGTTCGATTCGTACCTCTGCAGCCGTAGACAGCTGGTTAAAATCGTAACAAATAATGACATGTCTCTTTCCACTGACCTTGCACTTAAATCTGGTGTGCCACAGGGTTCTTTGCTGGGGCCACTTTTATTTGTTCTCTATATGGCAGATATATATGAAGAAGTTAGCCACTGTATGTTTCACTCGTATGCGGATGACCAGCAAATATCCTTGTCCTATTATCCTGCAGACGTTGCCGATGCGTGTGTCAAAATAAATGAAGATTTGCAGAGACTGGCCCAATACTCTGTAAATCATGGCTTGGTCCTAAATATCAAGAAAACTTGTTCCATAAATATAGGAAGCAAAACATTGCTAGCCAAACTTAATGAAAATGATATGCAACTTAATGTAAATAACAACCCTATTTTGTCCTCTAAATCTGTAAAAAACCTCGGCATAATATTTGATTCTCGCCTTTCTTTTCATGATCACACTAATCACCTAGTACAAACATGCTATGCTAAGTTAAGACACATGTACCAATTTAAGTATATTTTGTCACAAAAAGTAAAATTGAAGTTAATCGAATCACTTGTTTTATCTGTGCCTGCTTACGGGGACGTGGTATATGGGCCATGCCTAACGAATCAAATATTGTTTAAGTTGCAAAAAATGCAAAATTCCTGCGTACGCTTTGCGACACTAGCAAATAGGCGAGAACATATTTCACCTATTTTACGGGAATGTAAAATGCTTAATATTAAAAAAGGTGGATATTACACTTGTGTTGCTTAGTACATTCTATCCTTAATAGCCACATGCCTATATACCTGCGTGTAAAAATTAAATTCAGAGGAGAATTACACGGTGAAAATTTACGCCAAGCATCTAATCTACTACACATTCCACAGCATAGAACCACCTTCTTCAAGTCATGTTTCTCTTATGCCGCAGTTAATAATTATAATAAAGTGCCGCAGAGTATTAAATCCCTGACCTACAATAACTTTAAGAAAAAAGTTAAAAACCTCTTGCTCTCTGATACGTTTAACTAAAAATTAAAAAATGTAATTTATTTCTGTTTGTAGTAAGTTTGTTATCTACTCCTATTGTTTTTCCGTGTTTGTCAAGAAATAATTCTGTTTCTTTTTGTTTCTTGCTATATTCAATTTCGTCCCTTCACTGCATGATTTCCGTCCTCATATCTGTGAGATTATTTAATTTGTAATTATATATTGTATTATTGTATTTTTTGGAACCCTGGTTGGGATTAATAGCAGCTATTAGCTGACACCCCGCCAGGCTAAATAAAGGCATTTATTATTATTATTATTAATATCTAGTAATATATCCAATTTCTTTTCATCGACTAAAATGCGTTTTCTACCAGTTTTAGGAATATCTGTGACATTTCCAAATGACGAAATTTGTTTTCTACTCAACTAACCGTAGGCTGAGAAATGCGACGGTCAGAATACTTAGTATTGAAGATTTCGCGTAACTGCTTCTGCGTTCTCGTTTTATCACCACGTCATGTAAAGATATGGGAAAATCAGTTTATCTCACATGACTCGCTTAGTTTCATTCGGATCGAAAAAGTGTATAGGGATAAAATGAAGGGCTCGCAAATGTGCGTAAACTGAACTTTGACGCGTCGAAATCGGCCTAGTGATTCCTCGAGATATTGCGATTTGAAGGTACGGATTGCGGGGCGAGCGTAGGTGCGTCTTTACTATGTACATACTTCGGTATGCGATGTAAAGCAACGACAGGCGCAGTTATTACTTGGATGGGTGACCATTCCAACGGAAACCGCGTTCTCGCCTCACACATCTTCCAGCGGCTTGTATATCAGTGTATGCACGGAAGCTATACAACCTTAGGCGAGGGTTGTATAGGAGATATACCATCCTTCGGAGGGGATGTAAAGCCGTCGGTCCCTTGTCTATTAAATGTTAGGCAAGTAAAAGATCCCTACTCTTCGTAAGGGAAGAGGTTGGGCAAAATTCCTGGTTGGGGGTAGCTCGTCTACAGGTGCCGATGTTAGGCCTCAGTAGCGGAAATAGGCCGACGTTAAATAAATGTATTAGAAAAAAAAAAAGGTACGGATTTTATACGCATTTTTTGCTGCGACGGGAACGTACCGAGAGCCGTGTTCGCGTTTTTTCTGGGTGCCTAGCACTCCCACACTCTTTCTACTCTCTCACTAATACACGTCCAGCTTCGCTCGGAGGTCTTTCCAACTCGGACAATGAATCAAGACTGTTGCACGTGGACTTTCTAGAAAGTTACTCGCGTCGGTGTAAAAATATCAAAAATCTGAGATGTATGCACATTATTAAGAATTTCAATGTTTTATTTTATCCCATCAAGATCTAAAACGAAGTAAATCCGTCAAGAATCGAGCGAGGTCCGATCGATCTCACCGGGACACACGGACAAGCGAAGCTGGACGTATATTAGTGAGAGAGTAGGGAGAGTGGTGGGAGCGCTAGGCTCCTCCCGCGGCAAAATTGATTGCTCTTGAAAATGAGCCTGGCCGAAGTCCCTAACCCTTTCCCTTGCTCTTCTATTGGCGGCTAAGAACTTTATGCTCGCCTCCCTCACCTCCTAATCATCCTATCGCAATCGGGCCAAGCTCAAATCAAAGCGAAAAAAGATCCGCATCCGATTTCCCCCACTCCTTTCCTTCCTAGAGAAAAATGACTTTAAAAATTTTTTTTTTAAATGACAGCAAGCCAAAGTAGGCACATTAGTACGCAACCTCACGTTTACTGCGCAATTTGCGGAAGTTGCAGCAGTTTTAATTTCACTTACATTTTTTCCTCCTCCTCTCCCCCTAATCAACCTAGCAACTTGAAATTTGGACAGAGTACTTGGGTTCTGACTATTTATCGGGGTGGAGGGAGGGGTAAAGTTGCTAATTCGCTTTCAACCCAGAAAAAAATGCGAACACGGCTCTCGGTACGATCCCGCCGCAGCGAAAAATCCATATACAAATCCGTACCTTCAAATAGCAATATCTCGAGAACCACTAGACCGATTTTCAGTTTCAGTTTACGTGCATTCGCTAGCCCTTCATTTTATCCATTTTACACTTTTTTCGATCCGAATGAAACTAACCAAGTTATGAGCGAAAAACCGATTTTCCCATATCTTTACTTGTAAACGCGCCCTCAAACATGGCCAGCTGATAGTGGGCGACTACATAATATACACATACAAAGAAAATTGAAAAAAAGCTGTCGCTTCGAGGCTTTTTTCGTGTCAGATCGATCCCACTAATTTAGGATACATTTGATTGTATACATTTCAAAATTTTCAAATTGAATTTTCTTGATGAAGAATATACAAAATTCAGAAAACCTTGTATTGCTGGATGGAGAATTAAAAACCCTTTCAAATGAGCTATCAAACGCACCCTCGGGTTAAAGGGGAGGTATAAAATTATGCTCAAAAAATGTCATTTTAGAATTAAAAATTGACATGTTTTAAGATTTTCCCATAAATTATTAATTACGTTGCTAATGAATTTATCCACTTATGGACCTCACTGGACATTTTTGACATAACAATAACCCCTTATCACCTACCTATTCTTGCGTTCTGGCCTCAAAAAAAAAAACTTAACATCAGATAAAAACAATGTTTAAGACTAATTTGCGAAAATTTAACCCATAATTTTTTAAATACTGCAATCTTTAACACCATTAACAAAAATTTTAACCTGCTCCTGGTATTGAGGCAAGTCGATGCAAATTCCAGTCACTTTATTGTTTCCTAAGTAACTGAAATAAAACGAAAAACATCAATAACTAAATGAACTGTAGATAATCTAAATCTAAATTTTAAATTTGTTTCAGGAAAGTCATTTCTTTGACGATTATCGAAGAGGATAGCTACGAGAAAGACGTTCTCTTTTATGTTCAGCTGGGGGAGCCTCAGATGTCCGGTGGTAAGGAAATTGATGAATATCTGTGTCGTTCTTATCTGCTCATGTCACTTTTTTCCATATCTGTTCTTCTCTCTTCTGCTACCGCACTTCTCTCCGTCGCACTGCATGTTAAGTAAGTAAATTTATGGTTCGACCTTTATATGCAAAGATGTTGTTTAGATCGTGAATCGATCTTAGTATGTGTGTGTAGATAGGAGACGTTTTGTAAGATAGCGTAGACATGTTATTTACTTTTATGTTGGCATATATGTCTTTCTGGTATGAACTCACTTTGATGCTATAAAGTACAAGTACAGAATTGCTGTTCCAGTATATTAGAAGTAAAAGTATATACCTTATGAGTTTAGTTACTGATAAATGTGTACGTAGAGTTTGCCCGTGGAATGTGACTTTTCGTGATGTTTTATGACGACTTTCTTAATTGTTTCACACTAAAAAAATACTCACTGGTTTCAGTATTAATAGTTAATTATTGTTTAAATGTTGTAGATTTTCTAAAATATTACGGCTTGTGAAAAAATGCATGTATATAAACTCGAAATATAAAGGTCGTCGGTTTTTCGAAAATAATAAATAAAGTTTAAGAAACTACATATACCTACTTTATTCATAGGATTTTTAAGTATCTACCATTGTCACGTTTATGGGAAAAATTAACATTGTCCCTAGATCACGCTTATGAATCGAAATTGCTTTTATATATTCTACTTTATTGACTTTACTTCTTTTATAAAGTTTTCTTGACATAGTGAAAAGGTTAAGCTAGATTTCGATATTTACCGCAAACCCATTTGTACAGACACGGTCATCCATAAAAACTTATCTCAAATAAAAATGACACAATTTCACTCTTACATTTACTGCTTGTTAATATTTCCATTATGCCAAGAAAACTCAAAGTAAGATATACAGAAAATTTCGAAGACCATCAGCTAAAGAAAAATATGCGGAATTTAATTCCTCTGGACGTGGTGTCCATGATTGTTCTATGACTGTTCTTTTATTTAGATTCGCAAAGTCAAGGCAACACCATTAATCACAATTTTAGTTTTTGTTGCTCAGGGTGAGCCTCAAGCTTCTTCTTCAAAAGTATGTATTAGGTGGCGATTGCATCGGCTCCCAAATTATCAGGCATGACATAAACGCGGCGTGATACTGTGATGAGATGCAATGACTCATTGAACTCTGACTCTACTGATTCTTAGTTGAATCTGAAACGTCTTGAATGCCCTTGGATTGCATAAACGATACGTGTTGAGAAGTCAGTTCTGCAAGTGGAATAATTCGAGGATTTGTTAAAAATTCATTTCGAATTGTACCAAAAATTATATTATGAGCGTCTTTCTCGGCTATTTGGTACGAGTTGTCCACGTCGCGGGCACTTTTATCAGGCCTTGTGCGTTTGTAGCCTTTGTAACAGGTTTTATGGTAATGTGCTTCAGCTGCCACGATATCTCTTGAAGTTGCCGACAATATTATGTTATCTAGATGTTGTGCAGCAATTTCACAAATAGTTTTGTCAGCCCTAAGTTCTACTGCTGGTTTTAAGGGTTCACGACTGTTTGTCCCTTTCATACACTTAAATTTTTTCATAAACTCTGGACTGTACAGAATATTTAGAGATTCCCTCATGGAGTACCTTGGTTCCGGAATGATTTATTCCGTTCTTCTTTTGAAGACTTAGCTTTTGTAGTTGAAATTTTTGTCAGGGATTTTGGGTGGGTGAATTGTGAACTGCATTCGTTGTGGTAATATATACACTTTGGTACAGTCGCACTACCTTAAAGTAATATTAAAATAGGGATAAGGTGTATCACTGTTGTAGCCTCACAAAGCGTTTCCCAGGAACGGTTCTCGCAAGGGCTGGTTAGTTTGTTCAAATTCAACTCTTTCCCGCATATAATAGAGCTTCCCATCAACTTTTCCTCTAGCTTCATTCTGATCCTTTTTCTTACACTTCAAACTATTTTTTCAGCAAATTCCGGCAAACCTGAAATGAAACCAAATAACGGGAAACCGTAAATTTAAAGATGATATTATTAATAATTTAATTTAATTAATTTCTGTGGTGTTTATTTATATTCATTTACAAAAACCAGAAACACAGCATTCAAAATATCATTTTATTTACAATTTCTGTCTTAAACTGCCTTAAACGGATATAGAAATTTCACAAACATAGGTAAAATTTCATTTTGAACAACTTTACTAAGAAATATTTTTCCTCTAGGATCAACGGTTTCTGAGATTCAAAAAGGTGCAACATTTTCAAAATGGCGGCTAAAAAACGTACTTGGCTGGGAATCAGAAATGTCCAAAAGTTGATTCATTTTAACTCACATACAGGACAATCTAAAAACCTAAATGACGTTTAGTCCCACCTAATGGTAGTCAACTCGATTTTTGTTAGTCCAGGGCTCGTAAACTAAATAGGTCGATTCAACATTTTTAAATTTCTAATATTTGGCGGCGGCGCCAGTGTTAGTAGAACTGTTTCTGCGAATTTCATGGTCCCTATCTATACCAGGAGGCCACATAGTCTGTTCGACTGCTATATCTCGAGTTCTATGATAGCTAAAAATAAAAAACTACATAAAAAGTCTTTAATTGGAAGTTAGTTTCGAATATATAGGGTGAACCAATACGATTGTACAGGACCAAGTGCCATTTTTAAATGGAATGCTATGAAGATAAGTACATTTTACTCCTATATTATTATTGACCATCTCCCAACCATTCGGATGTAGTGATATTTTTTATTAAAATAATTCCATCTGCAGATAAATTTAGCTGAAATCTACAATTTTACAATATAAAATATGAAAGAAAGAAGGAATAATAATCACACCAGAAATTTTAAAAACAGTAGAAACTTCAGTTCAAAGACGCATAGAGATGTGTCAATCTAAATGAGCAACATTATGGAGTACTTATTGTAATTTTTTCTGTTCAATTATCCGAAAAAACCCTTAATGTTTTACTTGCTTTTCTTTAACTCACAATGTGTGCACAATGTTTATGTTCAAATCTTGCGTCCTTTATGTAACACACTTCCTGACATAATTAATTGATGAAATTTTGCACATTTACTAAAATCGGATGACAATACAGTATTCTACCGTTCCTTTTGCAAATATCCGCACATAGGGGGCGCGGGGATGCAAATTGAAAAATCAAAAGGACAAATCAAAACAAATCGTTAAGAGACGAATTTTTATTGAGCGATCTCTGGGGGGTAAACTCCCCAAAAAGTATGACTAAAAAGTAGAAAATAAAAAACGCATTTTTTTAACTAGTTTTTCTGTAAAAAGTCGTACTAAAAAAGTAAAAAATAAAAAATATTAGTGTACGAATGCAAGAGAAGCAAGGCGTGCGCACTTTATATGTATATGTATCATCTTTATGTACGCATGACTGAAGGCACTATGTATACAAGGATTCCACCCCTTCCATACAACCATGCGTACAATCAAACAAACTGCACACGCCTTGCTTTTCTTGCATTCGTACATTAGTATTTGTTATTATTTACCCTTTAGTACGACTTTTTACAGAAAAGCAAGTTTTAAAAAAAAAAATTAAAAATAATTTTTATTTTTTATTGTTTAGTCTTGAACGTTTTACTTATTGTTCAATAAATCGAAAATGGTTACAGATAGCCATAGGTAGGTAGCTAGGTTGAAATGTGAGTGGGTCTATACCAGACCCTCCACTGCGATCTTTCCGTCTATTGTGGCTAATTTCTAATTTATTTTTCACCCAATAGGTTCAGCTTTTTGATACAGCTGGTAACCTTCTTGGGTGAGAGACTGTGCAGGTCTTCAGGCAAAACCTGTCCTTTGCCGAATAATGAGAACCAGGTTCTTCCTACAGCGGGACAAGTGCACAGAACATGCCTTGCCGTTTCATCTTCCTCTAAACACAGATGCCATTCGGAGTTTTTTACCAGTCTAAGTCTGTGCAGGTGGTGATTTAATCTGCAGTGCCCAGTGTATAGGCCGATTAAAGTTCTTAGGTGTAACTCTAGTAGTTTTTTATTTCAAAGGATATATGATGAATTCCTTAGAATGAGCTAATCCTGGTAGTTCCTGTCAGTGGTGGAGTGTTTTGCTCCCGGCCCAGTCTAGGATATTTGTTTTGGCAGTGCTTGAAGATATGCCAAAAACTGGTTCTGGTCCTATAAATTTTGAAGCCGCGCCCTCTCTGGCTAGGCAATCGGCAATTTCTTTGCGCTCCAGCTCAGAGTGGCAAGGCGCCCAGGCCAGAATCAGTTTCTTGTTCCTACCCAATTGGATTGGAGCCTTTTGGCAGTTCTACACTATTTTAGAATTACAGCGATACAGGGTATTCCATTTGAAAAAATTGAGAAAATTCAATTAAAAGTTCACAATTGAAAAATCATTTTTGGCTTCCTTGTATATCTTTAGGAAGTGAAAATGATTCAAAAACAGCAGACGGATGTCTTGTAACTGGTGCTTACAATTTTCTTTCATAAAATTTATAATGGGAACTGTGGTGATTTTTTAAAAAATGGATCAGCGGATGGCATTTTCAACAAAAAAATCACTATATACAAATGATTGGAAGATGTGCTACTGGCATAAACTATGAGAAGTTGTTAGATAATACAAAAACACTTGGGCTGTGCGTAGCAGATCGCAGACACTACCTAGCCTGGATAAGTGATGTAACGTGCTCATGTCAAAATTTCACTAGCTCAGAAACCTGAGTGCGTTAAGCCCAAATTTAACATAAACCATTAGAAGTTTGTTGCTTATTTAACATAAAATCACTGAGGGTTCCATTTGTAGTGGTCGCAGACGAAATAATGACACTTTCTTTCAACATGACATGTACTATATTACAGTATTTACAATTTATGGTTCTCTAATATGAACCTGGCGATGTTCAGTTATGTGGCTATATTCTGATAAATATGTTACAGCATAAAATAGAGATAAATGCTCCTCGTGTAGCTACACTTGGTATACAAAGGTTGACTGAAATGGAATTTGGCCGCAATAGGTTAAATTAGAGAGCTTACTTAATCAATATGAGTGAATAAAATCTTTGTTTAAATATGTACAACGTAAGTTAAAAGAAAACAAATATTATTACACAGGACCCCTGAAGGTGGCTTCTTGGTAGAAGACACAATAACACTTATCAAAGAATTGGTACGATACCCAGACGTCAATCAGTGATGGGACTGCAGCCCTACGGTGGTGACTTCGAGACAGACAATGGTAGTGGGTTTATAGCCTCCCTAAACCGTGGAATGTTTTCAGCCCAGTCCATGGAACGTTCTAACCCAGTCCGTGGAAATTCTAACATTCTGATGAACAGCAACAAATTAGAACGAAGGAAATTTTACCGTTGCCGAATATTCAAAATCCATTAGATGGCTCAAATGTAATATCTCAAGGAATATAATAAAGACGTTTATTATTATTATTATTATTAAATAAACAAGCTTTTAGGAATTATCGGCAGCGTACACCAAGCTAAACAATTCTCACTTCCTACCTTTTACAGCACTCCGTTTCCACCAGTTGAAAACACGCGATCGCTCCTAGCGGAGAGGAGCCAAACCTCCAATGGCTCGAGACTATTGGCGATATGTGGCCCGCGAAACACAAATGTTGTTGCGGGTCGCATATGCACTAAGCCCGCAACAATAGTCAATAATAATACAGGAGTAATATGAGTCTAGAAAGAAGTTTCTAAAAATGCTCTGATATTTATGGCATTCCATTTTAAGAAATGGCACTTGGTCCTGTACAATCGGTCACTATGTATATTTGAAAAAAAATTTATGTAACAATAAATAAATATTACTTAGTCCGCGTTTGTCGCCAACTTGATTGCAATAAGTCGCCACCAGATGGAGCTATTCGTAAGTTGCGAACTCCTCCTGTCTGTAAACTGGTGACTAGAGGACTAGTGAAGTGTTGTTGTGCATTGGTCTATATCGTACTGATGAGAGCTAACAGGCTCGAAACTAGTCTACGGTTGGCGATGCACAACGGCTCTGCACTAGAGTCCCTTCTTTAGGATTAATCTGCCTGCTGGGGGCGTATTGCAATCAGATTTTATTTTGGGTTTTCCGATTGAAGATGTAGTATTCGCAAGTTATAGGACATTCAATTGATTTGAAATTTCACATTGTGCACCTTGATTGGTGGCAACGAATCGATTTCCTTTCAACGGAAACAGTAAAATACTGGTGGTATTTTTACTTGACTACACTTTTATTACTTTTTTATGTAGTTTACCTGTTTTTTTTTACTTTCTAGTTATCGTAGAAGTCGAGCTATCGAACTCGGATGTACTATTGCCCCACCCTATATGCTCCAAATTTCAATGTAATTGATTCTTGAACGCAGAAGCTATAAGGCTGAGCCAGGTCTCATGACCACCCGGTATTTCATATTGCTTTATATAACATTTAGATCTTAGAGTCGCATCATCTTTCACACGTTGATGCTTGCCGTAGAAGTAGTAGATCATCCCGAATAGTGTGTCCTATTGAACACTTGTCCGCACATATTTCGAGCAATTTTGAAAGCGGTTTTTTCCTGATTTTGACGTGGTCGACGTCGACGGTGAACTCAACAGCTGATGGTAGTGATAGCTTTTTCGGAAGGATTTCAAAAACTGAAGTTGTGGTGTTCTATGCCTCGTTATGTAGTTTCACTTTGCCGACCTCTGCAAGAAGAAAGCAATTCAATAATATACATAGATTTTTTGAGTCAACTTATTAATTTCCATTTTTCGATATTACTGAATGATTAAAGAATAAAACGGAAAAGTATTGCCTAAACGAAGCCGTTAAAAAAATGCATTGGAAGGCTGCCCGAAATATTTGAGGACAAATTTTTCATATGACCCACTGTATATTATTTTGAAATACTCGATTGTTTCAGGATTATCGACCAATAATTGCGTATAGATAGGTGGGAGTAGGCTAAAATACTTAGTAGCAGTTTTACGTAGATATATCAGTTTATAGAATTATTATGATTTGAATAATTCTCTTTTTATCTTTTTATAAATCATCATCGCGTTATTTAGCGGGCGTTAAATAATTAATCACCTGAAAGTATTACTCGACATAATTCCATTCATGTTTACTGGTGGTTGGCGCGGCGAATCGTCTGAAAAGTTTCAATATCCCAGTTTATTATTAGACAGGAAAGTAGACCTCGAATTATTTGTGAAGGTGAGGTGTTTACTTTGAAGTACGTGATATGTGACAAAGACCTATTTAGAAACATATTTCAGATGTTCAATGGTACAGAAACCATTATAGGGTATCGATTTTCGTAAGCTGACACACTGACGAATATTTTTATTTTGCGTAGGGTTACCTACAGGGTTGAGAAAGAAAACAAAATAGTAGCTATATATATACCGTCTGTCTATTTTACGAGGGCCACACCAAATATTGTCACGCAGTACCTAGACAATTATTGGACCACCCGGTATATGATTTTACTCAGGAAACGATTTAGTTACAAAATTAATTTAATCCGATATCTTAAAGTAAACCAGGTTGCTTGTTACAATGTACCGTGAAAATCCAGCAAACTCAGCAACGGGTGCACACGGCACGCTAGTTGCAGAAATGCTGAGAGTGCAAGTACCGGGAAACGAAATGGAAAAAAGTAAATGAGTTGGTTGTCGTCTGGGTTTTTAGAGAAGCAGACCTAGATGGTGCGTGGGGCAACTCCCTCCCAGGGGCCATGCCTCAGGGTGGCTAGATGTAGTACAATGTAAGTAGTATATTTTATTCATTTCATTGTTTGGTTTTATTCTATTATAATAAATGTTCAATCTGTTATGTTACCACTATGTTTTATTTGTCGTGACACATGGTGTAGGTGCCGTATGTCAGCCGTGTCACGAGCTGACATACGGCACCTACACCATGTGTCACGACTGCGCGACGGGGGTTAGCAGGACGTCCACGGATATCGCCAGCATCACTCTGTATAGGGTAAGTGCCGACGGTAGCCATGGCTAAAGTCACTTTACTCGCTTGGCATGTCGAGAGGGTAAATTACGTTACTAAGTGAACACTCAAATAAAACATAGTGGTAACATAACAGATTGAACATTTATTATAATAGAATAAAACCAAACAATGAAATGAATAAAATATACTACTTACATTGTACTACATCTAGCCACCCTGAGGCATGGTCCCTGGGAGGGAGTTGCCCCACGCATCACCTAGGTCTGCTTCTCTAAAAACCCAGACGACAACCAACTCATTTACTTTTTTCCATTTCGTTTCCCGGTACTTGCACTCTCAGCATTTCTGCAACTAGCATGCCGTGTGCACCCGTTGCTGAGTTTGCTGGATTTCCACGGTACATTGTAACAAGCAACCTGGTTTACTTTAAGATATCGGATTAAATTAATTTTGTAACTAAATCGTTTCCTGAGTAAAATCATATACCGGGTGGTCCAATAATTGTCTAGGTACTGCGTGACAATATCTCGTTCACTATCTATTGTATAAGAATAAAGTTGTAGCTAGAAAAATAAATACACACATTTTCTTTTCAGTATGGTAGTAGGTATTATTGTTATACGTAGTTTTTCGTTTTTGTGAATGTTCATTTTGTGCTTGTATTTTTAATTATGAGATATTTGTTGGTTTGTATTAAATTGTAATAAATAATTACTGAATTATAATTATTATAAAGTGAATTTTTACTATTATGGCATAGCTGATTTTTACGATTCAATGATAATTGTAGTTTTCGTAAAATATTAAATATTGACACTATCAACTAAAATTTTTGTGACATGTTTTATATCGTTGGAAAGAGAAAAAATAAACGGAATTATTATTATTCTTATTGTCAACTTTCATCCCTTTAACTTTTTTCATATCTTGTTACCACCTTTCCATTATTATTTATTTTTGGGAAAGAATTGAGGCAACATATGCGGACGACTAGCTGGTTTAAGTCGGAGCAAAGAGCCGTGGATCAAGAGTATTCATAAGAGTGGAGAAACTTACCCTTTTTGATATGTACAGCATAAGCGACAGATTTCTGTTTATTTCGAGAAAAGGAGACAAAGAAGAATTGATGTTAAATTGGGCACCATTTATAGTGAAAATAAGAAGAATTGTCTCTTTTTCTCGAATAACCAGTCTACTATAGATCAGACTGAAATTGTTGGTAAGAGAAATAAAAAGATAGTTTAAAATGAATGTTAAAATATATTACATGAATAATAGACAAATCGGTTTGTAAAAACTAATTGAAATTTAAAAGAAATATATATATATATAACAAATTTATACCAGGATCCTAAATTGACAATTGTTGAGGTTGACTGGTTCTGGGACAGCAATCCAGGCCCACAATTGTCTCTTGTTGCAAGAATGGAGTCTAAAGTTTCCTTGGCAATTTACGTCTCTTTATGAAATGGAGTGAAAATCGTAGGAAAATTAACCGACTAGGTGGTTTATGAAAAGTTAACGAAATTTTATCTATGTGAAAGATAAGCTGTGCAAAAGCTATGCAGGAATGAAGAAGCTATACAGAAATGTATAAGTATATATGTGCATAAACATATAAGTACATAAGTACATATAAATATATAGAAATGCAGGAATGAAGAAGCTATACAGAAGCGTATACAGAAATGCACAAGTATATATGTGCATAAACATATAAGTGCATATAACTATATAGAAATATATAAGTATATAAAAGCATATATAAGCATATAAGAATATAGGTATATAGGTATATAAGCTGATTTCGTAAACTATAAATTGCCAAAAAAAAAATGAAAAAGAAAGAAAATATTTTAAAACCATGTGGTCCATATAGTATTTTAACTACTTATTAAATTAAAAAGAATTGACCTTGAATTTAAATTTATTTTAAAAATAATTGAAATTACATCAAAGACAAAAATTGAAGATTACTTAGATTTTAAATGAGTAATAAATGAAATTTACCTGGATGTTATTGTTAACGCGGATATAAAAATGTAATATCAATTACTGAAGTCCACAGTTAAAATTTATATACGTTCGAATCAGTACAAAGGCTGCAAACAAATGATTTCCTGTTGAGTTTTACTAATAAGGTAAACTTTTTTGTCCTGCTTACTGCAAAATAATGCTACTCGATAAACTTGAGAAACTTATTTCCCCTAATTAAATTGAATGCTATAAAATAGAGAAATAATACAGGTATGGCCATCTGTCAATGGATGAGTTAAGCGCAACAACTAGCAGGTCACAAATTCTGCAATTTCCTTTACTCACAACTAAAATAGAGGCATATGATCGATAAAAGGAATCTACAATAATAGTTTTCATACCACAGCTGACTTAAATGTTTTGTTGTCTTAACCGCCTCTCAAGTTACCGAAGTAACCCCTTGGAAGATCTCAAGGATCTTGTGCTAGGCAAAGAGAGGCGAGGCCCTACAGTTTAATGTGGGCTCCGAACCACTCTTGGGGCAATTTTTTTAATGAGAAATTGTTTCACCTTGCGGGAATCGAACCCACTTCGCTAGGCAACTCAGTTTGCTAGCCAGTCGCTTTAACACACTGAGCTACCATTCCCCACAAGAATGCAACAATTTGTAAATACATAACTAAAAATAAGAACAGCTGTAATAAATAGTAAAACATATTGTGAGAACTCAGTAAATATATTACATCTTATAGGATATACTATATATACCTAGTAATGAGAAAGGTAAAGAAAATAACCATATGTACTTTATAGTAAATAAAAATATAAAAATTGAAATATAGGTATCTGATGTAAATAAATGTTTTGTAGACAATTGTTTCCTGTGATAATGCTGTAATAGAACGGAAATACATAGTAGTGTAGAAAAAACGTGACTGAGTTCCTAAGATATAAAAATATGTACATAAAACAGTATGAAATGGTTTAGCAGTTATACAAGTAAAATTCTGTTAGTTGAAAACAGTTTCACTTACAAAAACTGAATCAAAATATTACACAGATCGTGCTAAATATAAACAAAACACTAGTTTTTATATAAAACTGTTAAATGGACATAGGCCATGTACCAATCTCCTCAAATAAGGAAGCTATAACCGTTTGTGGCTTTTCTATTTCTAAAACTTTATTCTTCTACAATAGATATTAAGCGAGATATTTGGTGTGGCCGTCGTAAAATAGACAGACGGTATTAGGCGAGCGGGATCAACCCCTAAAATAACCCTAAAGTCCTAAACGCCAAAAACAGTTTATCGTATATTTTCGAGGTCGCTGAATACGAATCCGATATTATATAAAAAAGAAAGGGGCGTCTATGTTTAAATTAACTTTTTAGTAAACAATGAAGCGAACATTTTTTCATAATTTTTCACTTTCAACTCGATATATCTCCAGCGGATTTCATGATTTGCCAATCCCAATCCGAGGGTTCGGTGTCGACTTCGTTTGGCCATTCCTTCCGTTCTGTTATCACAGATCCCGGGAAGTGAGTCTCCATGAGTAACTCTAGGCTTTCAAAAGTCACTGGTTCTTGTACGATCACTCCTTTTTAATAGGCATAGGTCATGGTCTTTGTCTTTGGCGAGGATTTTGCATAACCTAACAATTCTTAAACTCTTTCAGATTGGTTTTGTATGATTCCTAATCGGAGTCCTGTCATGTCAGTTTTGCTTTGTTGAAGGAAGTCCTAGCCTTCTTCTTAAGGTCAGTCAGCTCTTGACACCACCACTTGGTGGTCTCATTGGACTGTTGCGGGAACCTCAAGGGGCAGGATGTTTCAAAAGCTTGTCTTCTGGCTGTTTACAAGATTTTAACATATTGCTCTATTTCGCCTCTCGTTCTGGACACCATCTTATTAATCCCTTCCAAGTTCTCCCTGAGTTGACATCAATATTTATCTCCATCAGTTCTCCGGGGTTCTCGGAATGGTTTTTTGGGTGCCTTGATGAGATTAATTTCAAACTATATCCATTGGCGGTCTGATAGTGTTACATAATCAGACACATGCCAGTTCTGGATTAGGCTGGATATACGCCACGTTGTTAGTGTTACATCTATTATAATTTGACTTATAGTGTTAATAAATGTAGGTGTACAGCCTCTATTACTTACACTAAGGTTGTTACCGGTAATATAATCATGCCGGTTCTTATTGTTGTTAATTTCGTCACGTGTGAATTGGGTTTCATCCGTGAATAGAACAGTCAACATTGTTCTTCTGTGCGCGAAGATAACTACACAATCGGATGTAATCTATGAAATATCTTGTATTCAATGTGATAAAAGCTATACTGGACAAACAGGAAGGTACCTAAAACAGAGAATAATGGAACATAAGAATGATAGTAGGAACGTGCATTGTTGTCTTCACTGTCCCAAGTCACATGGTGTGCGTTGGCGTCACAGCCCATGATTTGATTGCGGCAGTGTGTTACCAGGTCCTCCATCTCCCTTGTTGGTGGTGGAGTGGCCGAGTCTTGAGGGAGGTATACTGATGCCAAGACACAAGATAACATTTGTTGGTTTGCCTGCCACCAAACATTTCATCTTCACGGCCGTTAGATCAGATGTTGAGAGGTGTTGAAGTGGCTGGGTTTTGATATGCCGAGGGATGTAGATGGCTGTCCTCGGCCTCTCTGTTGTTGGTGAGCTGAAAATAAGTCAACTTAGTCCTAATAATCCTGTTACCCTAGTTTGAAATATCCAGGATTCCTGAATTAGTGCCTGTGTCCTGCTCCACATGAAGGTGTCGGCACAGTACTGCCGTCGCCGCCCTGCTGTGTTGCAGATTGCACTGTACTATGCTTAATTTACTCTATGTTTTGGCGGTGCCCGGCCCCCCTTGGGGATGTGAGTCCCTTGTAGGTGCCGGCACACCTAGGGGATGTATTGCCTTTGCTTTGAGCTGTGCTGGGGGAGGTGCTCAGCCTGATGGGTGTGCTGCAGTAGCAGCGCAGTTCTCCTCTTTGCATGTTTTCCTCTTCCTGCATTCTTCCTGTGGGAGGATTGTATGCGATGAGCCTTGTGGCTCCTCCGCATTTTGTTGCGGAGAGCATCGCTGCTCATCCACTGGTTTTTGCGGCGAACGTTGCCACTCTGCAGCAGTGTATTTAGCTGATTGCTTATCCATTTGTCCCACAGTACTATTCATAGAAAAAGTATAGAGATGTTTTTGATAGAGAATTTTATAAGGAATAATTTTGTATATAAGTATTTTTATAAACAAGTGCACCGTTCCCGAGATAATCTACAAAACCTCAAAATGAGGGTGGAAACGACGTCCTAGTGGTGGGACATTTCTACAAATTTTCAACACTTTCTGAATTTTATCCGATATATTACAATTTTAACTGTTATTTTCCTGCATTATACAGCTCTCTCAAAATTCAAAATTTTAACTTCTTGAATATCAAAGTTACAGACTGTTACACGTCTCCTGTGCCACCCGGTATGGTTTCTAAGTTCTAGCGCATACTTTCAATTATTTCTGTAATTTAAAATACATGTTCATCTTATTTCCCTTTTTTGCAACTTTATCTTGGGTTACTCTTGCACTCCGTATATATTTGTATCTATATATATTTTTTAAAGTTTGTTATTATTATTATAATTCTCTAAGATATGATTAAGCTTTCGGTACAAAATCAATCGCAACTGACTTATTTATGGTAATTGCAGATTATACCAACGAATTGCAAGGCATGACCTAATAAAATCCAACATGACTGGTTCATAAATAAAAATGTACACGTTAAAACGAAAACCCCCGGTGGTATTACTTATGAAAAATCAATTTTAAATTTATTAGGTAGCGAATATCACGTTTCTCATGCGATGTTAAATAAAATTAGCCATTATATTCTACAAAACAAATAGGAAAAGCTTACAATAAATGCGCAAAATGGGTCTTACTCGCAAATGTAGAAGCTAAATATTTTTTAATGAAATTATATGCATGTGTGTCGTGTAGATCATCAAATTTAATCATACCTACTACCCACCACATACAAGCTCCGAATTTAAGATTATTTTTGTAGCTGGAAGTTAATTTTAATGGAAATTACAAAAGTTTTATGACAAAATTAATATAACCGAAAAGCTCGTAAAAGAATTATGTGCCCCTGAAATACGAACAAGTACTGTACATAAACTAGGGTGGCTCAATGAAACAAAATATGATCTGATATGAGTGAGGTATGAAATAGATCGCTGTATCGATATCGATGTGGTAAGTCAGTTTATATGCAAGTAAATGAAAAATGGTAAACTGATAATCATAATTCCGAACGTAATTAAAAAAAACTCATAAAAAACTAGTTTATTAAAAACTAACAACAATACATTGGTATATAAATGCAAGTAAGAAAAATAAAATGAGTATTAAACACAAAAACTCCTACAGATTAATGTTAAAATAAAAATAAAATCAAACATTCGTCACTACGACGATAAAGAAAATGAAATTCCCTTCATCAATCATGAAAGTTCGTACAATGGGAAAAGTCCAAGGAGTCCCGGATTTGAATCCTGGCTAGGGTATAAACAGTCATACCGTACCCTACCTATCATCGACCCGTTTCTTTCTCGCATAAGTCTAACCTACAAGTTGAAGTAATAATAATATATTTATAGTACAAAATCTTAGAAAGTTATTGTAGTAACAAGCGTTGTTTCACGCTGAAAATAGATGTGTTATTGGTATTTGTTTATTGCTATTGCCATCCGAAAGTTTGATGGTCCTTGTCATATTTGAATATAGCCGCGTGGGTTAAAGCGCGAGGTGGCAATCGCTCACTGAGAATCGCATTCTCACTCCAATCTCGATCAGGGGCAACCAATTTCCTACATGCGTGAAGTATCTGGGGGTGAGACTCGACAAACGACTGACGTTCAACACCCACATAAACGAAACCATACGGACGGTCTATTCCCTGTCCAGGAGTTTGTATCCGCTCATAGTCAGGGGTAGCAGACTCAACAGACAGAATAAAAATCTGTTGTACACGATGGTGGTCAGGCCGTCTATCACATACGCGGTGCCGGCGTGGTGCAGCATACCGGCCACGACAATGAGAAAACTTCAAGTCCTAGAACAAAAATATATGCGCCTCATCTCAAATTCTGGAAGATACATCTCCCTCAGAGACCTCTACGAACGCTGCAACGACATAACCCCGATAGCCGACTACGTCCAGCACATCTCCCAGAACTTATATTCGTTCAAACTGGGCGATAGTCTACTAACAAGACACATTACACAAATTAGATAGCATAATGCCCCATTTCGGATTAAACACTCCTTACTTTACCAGACGTTGCCAATCTTCCGGCAGCCACTCTAGCCAAGCCTTCACCAACTATACCTTTCTCTAATACTATCCACCTTTTTAGTGATATTTCATACCTTTAACAGTCTTTAATTCTTTCCTGTCCCCCTCTTCTTTTGTTTTTTGTATATTTTTGTTACTTGTTGTTGTTCCTTCGTTTCTGTTTGTACTTTTTTGTTTCTAAATTCACTTTTCCTACACATCAGCTTTGAAATAGAACCGAAAATTTATTAAATCGAAATTTTGTAAAGCCACAGTTTAGGCCAGCCTAGCGCAGCCCGTCGTTAGAACAATTCGTGGAAGGCACCATGTTCGAGTTGTGGTGTCAGCGTCTATGCCAAAATTTAAGTGCGTCTTGTTCGCGAGTGTTTAGTTAAGCTTTATTTTTTAAGCCTGTTTGTAATGATACCACCTGCTTTGATTTTATATTTTAAAAGGAGTTTGGGTTTTTGTTAATTTTAATTTGTTGCTTTCGCCGAACCAGGCCTGTTTCGCCCGACTTTGCGATCCGCCACCGCGTCAACGCGGTGGTCGCAGGGTCGGTCCCGGGGCAGGTCCTGGGGACGCAGCTTTTTGTGCACTTTACCTTTAATAAAGTATTTTTGAATTTGAATTTGAGGTGGCAATCGCGATTAATCACACGGGTATAGCACCACCGGGTTCCAATCTTGGCCCCGGTACTGTCGGAGGAAAAGGTTTGTATGTCTGCGTTATTTCAATGTGTAACCCCCTTCCGGACAAGCCCCTGGCTTCTGGAATTGGAGGTTGTCTAATTTCTGTGGTGTTTATTTATATATTTATTTATTTATATCAACGCAATATGCGTGATTGAAACGCATATTGATTGCCTTGGTGCAAGGTATTTTTTATTTCATTGCAAATCGCTTCTAAACACGCAAATATACTTAAAGTTGTTTGAAGAGATAATAGGCCATAATACATCTCTATATAAACTAGTTTACATATTCCGTGAATGATCCTGACTAAAAAGAAAATTGATGAATATTTTCCCAATCAGTTTAATAAAAACAGTTTTAGCGCAGTCAAAATAGCGCATAAAATCAATATAAGGAATCTTTTTTCATAAGCAATTTTATGGCTGAATCCTATTAAGGAGTACGCAAAAAATTTCTGTACTTCAAAAACCTTGTGCTCTAATTGTTATTAACAATTTAATTTTTTTAACAGCGTTTTTTAACCTAAAAATGTGAATAACTCGAGATATATAGGTCCGATCGGAACAAAATAAAAACAAAATCTTTGTAATTACATTTTCTTCAAACCTACGGACGTTTCTTTTTTTAGTTTGCGGCCAAGAGCCGCTAGGTGAACCGACCAGCTTCAAACTTTCAGAAAATCTGCCCTGAAAATTTGGTGCAAAAATATTATACCCAGTGTGTGCAGTTAACGTGTTATTTAAAAATTGAATTGACCGCCATTTTGTGCCATTAAGTCCAAAACGGATAATTTTTTTCCAAAAGTTAGGTCTCCACGGCAGCTTTTTGATGCCGTAAAAAAATGTCTTAAAACTTATTTTGGCCATTTTTTGCATTTGTTTAAAACCCAATTAACAAAAGATTTAAATTTTTTTATCAAATCGAAAAAAAAAATTTTAATACCTTTATTTCGATGAATGAATGACAGTAGTTTCTTCCAGGTCTTGACGTGGTCTTCGAACTTGACTTGACGTTTCGCTGATCATCCTGTCGGCTTCTTCAGAAGGATTCTAAAGACTGAATTTGTTGTGTTACGCTCCTCGTTATATACCTAGGCGCCGCTTCGCTGGTCATTCATCGTGCTTGGTTCGCTTCGCTGCTCATTCATCCATTTGTATACATTTAGATGTAGTTGTTGTCAGTAGTTTACCTGAAAAGAACTTTTTTCATTTATTTATCGATATTAGTTACAAAATGCAAGAACTTTCTTGTTTTTGGAACTTTTTAGGAAGTATGATTTTTACTTCCACGTCCGGTGGAAGTATAGTAACGCAAAAAAATGTTTTTTTTTTATGAAATAGGCTTAAAATGTCATGAAATGTCGAGATTTTAAATTTTAGCGAAAAAAATTCTGTCTGTCTCTCTGTAACTTTTTTGTGCATGTTTATCTGGAACCGCTTATGATATGGACTTGAAATTTGATACGCTTATGTATTATAACGATATCTGGAACTAGATTGTATAATATAACACCACAGAAATTAGACAATCCCTAATTCCAAAAGCCAGGGCTTGTGCGGAAGGGGGTTACACATTGAAAAAAACGCGGACATACAACCATTTCCTCCGACAGTGCCAGTGCCGGAGCCAGGATTCGAACCCGGTGGTGCGATGTCCGTGTGATTAACCGCGATTGCCACCTCGCGCCTTAACCCACTCGGCTATCGACCAGACTATTTTTATCTAATTCCGTTGAAGGGTTCGGGGTAAATAAAATTGCAACTTAGGGCTTTGCTATTACTTCCTCTGACACTAATTGTTTGCATGGCCGACTTAGTTAGAGTTAGATAAAAAATCTGATAGTTTTAAATGAAAAAACATAGCAATAGGGTAAATAAAAATAAAGAAAGTTGTATTTTGAATTTTTTTAAAAGTAATTTTACTATAATTTATTTTATGAATATTAAAAGTCGAAAGAATTTTTTAAGTTTTTATTGCCACCGTAGTACTACTAGATTTACTGTAAGACAAAGCCTCTATGATTAAAAACGTGTATTCTGATAGCCTTCTTGAGATGTTTGATTGTTTTAGAATATCCAGAAACTAGTTTATGGGATAATCACGTGAACTTGGAAAAAGTTAGTTCAAAATTCAAAGGATTTTAAAAAGAATGACTATTAGGCCATATACATTATCACCGGTACAGGAGCTTACAGAAGATTACAAGCGAAAATGTAAATCCTAGTTTTTAAAAATATGTATTATGGGCAGATAAATCTCTACGTTTTTCACAACAGAGGTTGTCAATAGGAAAAATAGACATTCATCTGAGAAGAAAAATCAACGACAAAGAAAAAAGTTGTTGAAATCCAGTAGAAGATCAGTTGAAGTTTGGTGTAGTATTTTAAAAGATACAATTTTAGGTCCAATTTTTTAAATGTTACCCTAACCCAAGAAACATATTTACAAATAATTCTGCCAGAGGTAGCAGGGCTTTTAGAGGAACAATTTTCTGATGAAGAACTTATTGAAGTAATTTGGCACCAGGACGGAGCCGCGCCACACAGTCAAATTCAAATTATTCATTAGTCTTTGAGCTACATGTTGTTAAGATAAGCCATTTTCTAAAATACTGGTTGACAATGATTCAAAAATGGTAAAAAAATGACAAAACAACTGTATATCTAACCTTTTAAAATAACAATAATTACATAAATAATATTAGAAAATAATAGCTCACAAACATTTAAAGCATAAGTATGATCTAAAAATAATACAAAATAAAAAGAGTAAAAAAAATATGAGACACTAAAGTATAAAATAAGAGTAACTACGTAAACAATCTTATAAAATGGCATTCACATATTACGTGCAATAAAACTGATAGTACCAGTGGCTAGAATTGGTGACTGTATTGTATTCTGTAATATCGTAAAATGCGTTTTACTCTAGAAACTTATATATGTTCACATTAGGTGCATCTTTTATCTATGATATAAATTGCATAAATTGGTGATTTTTCATAAAAGTTATGATAACGTTTGTTTAGACGTATCTTTTCTTGTTATACCTTAGCATAATAAGTATCTAAACGATTTTTGGCGTTCAGTGAATTTTTAAGAGTTACAATGGCAAAAAATGCTTTACCAACTTTATTGCATACATGATTAATGTGGTTCGTGAAGTTTAAGTGTTTAAGTGTTTATCTATGAATACTCCTAAAAAATTGGTGGAAAAGCGACTGTGTATTGAAGGCCGTTTAAAGAGAAATTAAAATCCGTTCCTGGTCGGTAAAAATTATTCACCGTGAATTTGTCTTGTCATGATTTATCATCAGTCGGTTTTTTTGACACCAGTTATCATACGATTGAAGAGTTGTGTCTACCTTTAACATTACTTCACATGTATCTTTCCCAAGTATCACAATAGAACTGTAATCAGCGTATTAAAACACTTTACCATCCAAAATATGATCCGGGAGATCATTTATATACGCTTAAAGAATAAAAGGCCCTAGGGCACTACCCTGAGGAGTTCCTATATCTACATCTCATATATTGCAGATTTGGCGCCCTGAAATTTGTAGTTGTTTACTACTAAGGTATGAGACTACTAAATCATTCGTTATTCCTCTTATACTCAGTGCATCTAATTTTTGGTTTAGGGGGCGAGCGTAGGTGCGTCTTTACTATGTACATACTTCGGTATGCGATGTAAAGCAACGACAGGCGCAGTTAGTACTTGGATGGTGACCATTCCAACGGAAACCGCGTTCTCGCCTCACACATCTTCCAGCGGCTTGTATATCAGTGTATGCGCGGAAGCTATATAACCTTAGGCGAGGGTTGTATAGGAGATATACCATCCTTCGGAGGGGATGTAAAGCCGTCTGTCCCTTGTCTATTAAATGTTAGGCAAGTAAAAGATCCCTACTCTTCTTAAGGGAAGAGGTTCGGCAAAATTCCTGGTTGGGGGTAGCTCGTCTACAGGCGTCGGTGTTAGGCCTCAGTAGCGGAAATAGGCCGACGTTAAATAATTGTATAAAAAAAAAAAAAAAATTTTTAACTGCCAAACTAATGTCAACCGTGTCAAATGCAATGACAAATCGAAAAATAAAGTTACTATGCATTCGTGATTATCCATTTTGTCGTTAATGAACTATATATATTCATCATTGCTTTTTCTGTCGAAATTTTTTTTCTGACATGCTTTTGCTTATCTTCTTTTATTAAGTTATTTGTCTGTTTTTTTTTTAGGTTTTTGTACTGATCATTTAGTTCTGCATTGTTTTTCCGTACCTTATTTAAAAAATTTTAGTCGTCTAATCTTTTTGTCAAGTCTTGTGAGAATTTAGTTGTCTTATTGTAACAGTTATTTTTGTTGGTAACCATTTAGTTTGGATAGGAAGAGATATATTAAAATATCATAAAAAAATATCAAAAAAATTATCAAAGATTAAGTTTATATTGCCGCTATTAATAGAACAATATGCTATTTGCTTATATAAAGGAAATGTAATATGTTGGGTTTTAATATGGCATGTGCATGATTGTGTAAAATGATCTGATATTCTTGGATTAAAGTTGTAAAATTTTATAACCTCGATTACATTGGTCACCAGTAATCAATGCTAGGGCAAGTAATTCTGTCACCAGTTCTAACTATTCTAGTGTGTGATTCAATTAAAGATGCTAGTTTATAACACTCAAAAATATCACATAATATTTTATAGTACGGGAGTTATATTTTCATATATTTAGATCTCCGCAAATAAGAATATAGTCAAATGTATTAATAATTTTATCAAATAGCTTACATAATTGTGAGAAGAATATTTCAGTGTTTTTGAGGTTAAGGAATATTTAAATGGTTAATTTGACATTTGGGTTGGTAATGGCGGACCAGTTCCGTGGCCACCAAACAGCTCTGATTTGACACCTTTGGATGCGCTTTTGTGGGCATTCTAAAGGACAACGATAGTTATAATATTAATTAGAATGTTGAAATAATTAAAACTAAAATTAAGGAAACAATTAGCAAATTAAACCAGGACAATAATAGTTCTGTTTCAAACTGTCTAAATAGTTTTAAAAAAAGATATGAGCTTTGTATTTTAAATAATGGAGGTCATTTTCATCGATTTTAATCAATCAACTATCATAATACGGCTATTTCCATTTTTTTCCCTAAAAGTCAAGATTACCAATACATATAAAATATTTAAAAGTTATTTATAAGGACATAAAAGATTTGTATCTATATTTGCTTTTATTTACTAGCTAGGGCATAATTAACGGATCAGTCGACTTACCTGTAAGAAAGAATGATCTTAATTATATGAACAGTCTCGTCGAAGGATTATAACACCATGTAGTTGTAGCTTGCTGCGCGAATCATACGACGTTCAAAGATTAAAAAATTTTAATCCTATCCTGGGTGCGTGGCTACCCAGTTTGTTTCTGTATACATTCCCACCACGCAGCCGTTATTCATCACATACCTCACTGGTTTAAAGTATTTTAAGTTTAGATTGCTTTTATCACGGTTTGGGATTTTACTTTTTGGGAGGGTTGTTATAATCATTCGACGAGACTACTCATATAATTAAGATCATTCTTCCTTTAGGTAAGTCGACTGATCTATTAATTATATTTCGCAGTCACGTCTCGAATTATAACACAATGTAGATGTTTAAAGGACTATGCAATCTAAACTTAACCTCATATTTAAGTATTGGTTTCCTGTTATTAACATCTAAACAATACCTGCCCACAAATATTTGATTAAGACACTTTCTAATACTAGCCAAACAGTCTTAAAATTTACAGTAGTCCTACACATAATTATATTATACTTTTTAACTTATACTACTAGCTACTAATACTATGGCCAGTTTTCCAATGCCATGTATCAAAATTATTAACTCCCTGGCAAATGTATCTGAATGAATTGCCAAAAAAACATATTAGATTGCACTATATGCTGTATAAAGCTTTGTATCGATTCCACATGAATTTAACATATTCTTAATCCACTCACTTAATGCTTGAGTAGATGTAGTGCATATTGGCTTTTTTGTTGTTTAAATAAGGCTATTTTGACGTCCATGTTTTATAGTTTTGATAAATAATTAAAAATAAAGTTCACGTTAAGCAAAGATTGAGAATATCCTTAAAATAAGATAAAACAGGTATTGGATGCTGTCTATCTTTGCCAGTATTATTCATGTCCTCTATAATTCTTTTAATACGATTTTCCCATGTTGTATAATACTTTAAGGTCTTATGTTAAAAAAGTCCTTTTATAAACCATTTAATATATTCTCGTGTTCTGTATTCATTAGTTGAACAACAGACAAAATCAGATCAGCCTCCCTCAGTACTTCGTTTGAATTTTGCCACTGATTATAAATTATAAATACATGGATCCAACTGAGTTAGGGTAGACTAAACCACTTTTTTTAACTGAATTTTACAGAATTAGATCCTTACAAGAATCCAAACACAAAAACTTACCAATTGATCGGTTTCTAAATACTGAGTACTATGGTTTCCATCTTGGAACCACCTCAGTATCTTTCGCCTGATCATTAATAACTTTCTTTAACACTTTGGACATTAACGCAACAAGTGGAAATGTATAAAATAACATGTTACATTGACAAGACCTGCTGAAAGCATGAACACAACAAAAATCTGAATCTGATTTCCATGTAACTTAATCTGCACATTTTGCATTTAGTTTTGAAGCATATAGGTCCACTTGTAGTACCCAAAATTTGTTGCAGCTAGCTTCAAAATAGCTAGCGGGTTTGACTATATCTAGACACTATATATCCTATTACCTTTCGAGTTTACATACGAGGGAAAACATATGAATATTTTTCTCTTCATTGTAATTCCACCATTTTATAAATCAGGTTTTTGTATTTAATTCAACTGATTCGACTTATACAGCTACTGCTGTATTGTTATTAATTCTAGTACTTATATCACTGAATATATACGTTTTATGAAACATTTTAAAATGTTAAAGGATGTTTTTAACTCTAGATAATGTATACGTTTATCCCCTTCCTAATAGGTCCTTACAAATTTCTCAAACTCTCTTATAGACAAGATTTCAGTTCTATAAATTGTATACATAATTTTTGTATTTTTAGTTGATAAGAACATATCCATGTTTACAGTGTTTCAATTAAATCCTTACAATTTACGCCGCTGACTCGGCAATACATTTTTCTTTTCATTACTTACAATTTTGTAAAAATGAATGCAGCTGTACGCAACCTTATGCATACAGTTCAATTCATATAATTCATAAAAAAATTTAAATATATAATATGTTCTAGCAAGTTTATCAATAGCAACTAAATCATGCATCTTTAAGTTCTACCAAACATAAATAATAACCTTTACGTAATAGACTTTTAACGTTGGGATAATCCTCCAATGTCAAATAAGGTTTATTAAGGTTACGCAATTTCAATATAAAATGGTCATTTCCATTTGACTTTCTTTTATTAAGATATAATTGGAAATACATTCTCCTACTTCCTGTGTATACCGTGATATCACATGGTTTTTACATATCTCTTGAACTTTTTGCCTTATTTCTTGCAGTTTAGCAGGCTTAATAGTATTAGGACGAATCTACCTCTGCCTCAGAGCAGTATTAACGGAAAATTTGTACCCATTTAGCCTCTTTATTTCCTGTCGTTCCTCCTCTATCTGCTCCCCTCCTCCTTTTTTCTTCGTTACTTTATCAAATTTTCACCAAAAAGCCAATGGTCAATTATTGAGCTATCTTCAGTAACCTTTTTTAAGCATGATTCGATACTTGGCGACTGTTTAACGTCTGTAAAGTCAATAGCATCGTTTCCTGCCATATTCAGACATTAAATGCATAATTCTTCCTTTAGATGAATTATAGCAAAATAGTCCAACTCATCACATCATAATTAACCAAGTATTATTAATTTATTTAATATAGTATGACATTATGTCAACAATTCCACGAGGTATACGTTTATATATACAGGGTTACTGGTAATTCGATACATTCCTTTGGAGATGTGATGGGGCATGAGCTAAGGAGTAAATCTAGCCCTAACATACATTATGCAAAACTCAATAGTTTTTGAGATATTTAAATTTTTTTGTTTTTCTCAAAAAAGTAGATCTTAATGTCTTAAAGTAAATTTCCGAAAAATCTACTTGACATTTTTAAATTTTTTTTTACTGGATTACTTGTCTAATATTATAGATATCCGTTTGGAATGAAAAATATCCGGAAACATTTCGATCATGTGAACATTTAAAATAAAAACTTGTAAAAAAAATTTTTTTAAAATCAGTTATGAAATTTACCTATTAGGTTTTTTCAAAAAAATATTAATGTAGCACGCGTACAAATTATTATAAAAACTTCCTTATTTCAATAGCTATCTAACTAGGTAGAAATGTTTAATGTACCCTTGATAGTTCTAATAAAAAATTAGTAAAGATAATGCTGGTGGCGGAATTTATTAAACGACTAATCGTTCTTTTTCATTTAAGTCAGTCAGTCCTTGACTTTGACGTTTGTGCATATATGTCATTAACTCACATTCTTATCTCCGTGTCCCTTAAGTTTGTTGGTCTTGTTAAATTAGTTATCGAAGATTTTGATTTTGCTCGTAGTTGTTGTTATTAGATGTTGTTATTGTATTTTCAGTGCCATGGCCGCGTATGCCAACGCAGAATACGCTGATATCTTGTTTGTCTATGGATACTGTGGCGGCAACGCTGCTGAAGCTCGCCGAGAATATGGTCTTTGGTACCCTAACCGCCGCTTACCAAATGCACGTGTATTCAGTATGGCATATCGAAATATCGCTGAAACTGGCTCCGTGAAATGTAGAAGAAGTGACGCTGGTGCTCCTCCCGTTTATGAACCAGATGATGAGGAAGAAATATTGAGGTATTTTGAGGAAGACCCAACTATTTCAACTAATAAAGTCGCAAGACTAACCGGAGCGTCACAATGGAAAGTTTGGTCTACGATACGTAGAGTTGGATGTCATCCTTACCACTATACCCCTGTCCAAGGCTTGGAGGAAGGTGATCCTGGAAGGAGAGTGGAATTCTGCCGCTTTATGTTAAATTCAGATGCAGAAAGTGCAAATTTTTTAACAAATATTTTATGGACGGACGAGTCGAAATTTAATCGCGAGGGTATAACAAATTTCCACAACCTACATTATTGGGCAGAGGAAAATCCCAAGTTAACACGTGAAACTAGTTTCCAAATGAAGTTTTCTATTAATGTGTGGATGGGAGTCATTGGCCACTATTTAATAGGGCCACACTTTCTTCCTCAAAATATAAACGGGGAAATCTATGAAAATTTTTTAAGAAATGATCTGGCGGTGATTTTAGAAGATGTTCCTCTAGCCGTCAGAACGACGGTTGTCCAGCACATTATCGGCTGGCAGTACGACAGTTACTTAATCAAAGTTTCCCTAACCGTTGGATTGGAAGAGCGGGCCCAATACCTTGGCCAGCGCGAAGCCCTGACTTAACACCCCTTGGTTATTACGTATGGGGTCATATGAAGGAGATGGTCTATGCCACACCAGTCAATACTATAGAAAACCTTAGACAAAGGATAGTCGATGCTGCCCAACACATAAGGCATAATCTGACAACCAGAGTAACAAGGACGGAAATAAGAAGACGCTGCCGTGTCTGTATACGGAATAGGAGCTCCCATTTTGAGCAAGACATATAAAAAATAAAGTACAACTTTGAAATTAATGAAGAATTAAACTCTACTTTTAAAATGTTTTTTACTGTTTATCTAAAAATAAAATTCGTACTACTTGTGTTATTTTTACTAGTATTTTCTTAGAACTATTAAGGGTACATTGAACATTTGTACCTTGTTAGATAGCTATTGAAATAAGGCAGTTTTTATAATAATTTATACGCGTGTTACGTTAATATTTTTTTGAAAAAACCTAATAGGTAAATTTCATAGCTGATTTAAAAAAAAAAAATTTTAAGTTTTTATTTCAGATGTTCACATGATCGAAATGTTTCCAGATATTTTTCATTCCAAACGGATATCTATAATATTGGACAAGTAATCCAGTAAAAAAAAACATTAAAAAAGTCAAATAGATTTTTCGAAAATTAACTTTTAGGACATTAAGATCTACTTTTTGAGAAAAACAAAAAAAATTGAATATCCCAAAAACTACTGAGTTTTGCATATATATGTTAGGGCTAAATTTACTTCTTAGATCATGCCCCATCACATCTCCAAAGGAATGTATCGAATTACCAGTAACCCTGTATATTTATATATTATTAATAATTTCATTGAAAGGAAAAAAAACATCTATGGCCTTTTACCATATTTAGGCATAACGCTTCTTTTAGCTTAATTATATTAATATGTTCCAATTCACCATACCGTAATTAACCAAATATTATTATTTATTCTGTATAGTATGACATTATGTCAGCAATTTGACGAGCGGTACGTCTATGTTTTGGATATAAACCAAAGTTTTTTAGACTGCAATCATGGCACGCCATATGTAGAGCACTGCCCATTGCCTCGTATTCTTAGTTTTCCTCTAAATAACTCTACTTAAAAATTATTAACTACTTTCATTTGTTTGATATATTATTAGTTGTATTTAAAGGAAAAAACATATCAATGGCCTTTCACCATATTCAGACATATAATGCATAGCCCTTCTTTTAGGTTAATTATTTAAAATATTCAAATTCACCATACCATAATTAACCGAGTATTATTATTTAATCTATATTGCATGGCAATTACCAGCAATTTGCGACGAGGAGTATGTCTATATTTCGGACTGAGCCAACATTTTTTAGACTGCACTCATGGCACAACATATGTTGACCATTACCTCGTATACTTGGTTTTCATCCATATAGCCTTTACCTAATACCTTTACTTATATTTATTCGACATTATATCAATTTCATTAACAGTAAAAACCCATGACAATGGTTTTTTACCATATTCAGGATTATAATGCGTAGGTCTTCTTTTGGATTAATTATATCGAAATATTCCAAATAAACAAGAAGTTTTTATTTATGAAATATTGCATGACATGTGTCAGCGATTTGACGAGGGGTACGTTTATATTTCGGACTCATGTGAGCTAAAATTTTTTAGACCGCACTCATGGCACGTCATATGTCGGCCATTACCTCGTATACTAGATTTTTCTCCATGTGATGTGAACAAGAAGTTTTTATTTATTAGATATTGCATGACATGTGTCAGCGATTTGACGAGGGGTACGTCTATATTTTGGACTCATGTGAGCCAAAATTTTTTAGACTCATGGCACGTCATATGTCGGCCGTATACTAGATTTTGCTCCATGTGATATTTACCTAAAATTGGTAACAATTTGCTTGATCTGTCGGATTTGTGTTTTAATTATTTTCTTCATATTATATCCCACTTTTCGTTTTCTCTTTTCTCATTTTTAAATCACAAGCACTAGTACTTTAATACGTCCTTCTCGATGCATACGACAAATTACAGTGAGGTATGCGATGACTAACGGCTGCGCGGTGGGGGTGAATAGAGAGGCGAACTGTGTTGCCACGCACCCAGGATAGGATTAAAAAATTTTAATCTTTGAACGTCGTACGATTCGTGCAGCAAGCTACAACTACATGGTGTTATAATTCGAGACGAAACTGCGAAACATAATTATAAATTTAACAAATAATAAACAAAGCTTAGAAATTGCGTAATGTATAAATAATATGTATAGTAACAAGCGGTAGGTTCCAAGTAGTTTAGTTTATTAACAATCCACTATACAGTATATTTCTTATCTATTTCAGAATGATAAACAACCCTTTTTATAACATGATAAACTTATTAATTAATCGCCCCGTGATTAATTGATTGGCTTTCTAAGGGAACTTTATCAAGTGTGTCTAAGCACATGATACGATAATTCAAACTATTCAAATCACAGCCCTTAACGAAAGTTTTTATCCACGGAGCGAGGAATGCGTATAAAGTGTATTATCTATTGATTATTTATTATAAATCTTATGAGCTGAACACATGAACTGAAAGGACAAAACACATTAAAACTTTAATGGATTTTGTTGGATGGTATACGTCACTTTTTAAATTGTTATTGTTATTATTTTAAGTCAAAATACCAATGTTCATATTTATTGAGTATTTCCATATGTTCTTATTTCGCCAATTGCGAAGAAAAATCAATACTCTTGACTACGTTACGGGCAGCAACTTTCATACTTCTATTGCTATTGCTAATACTCTAAAATAATAAATGGTATATAGACAGAGCTGAGTACTTCAGTACAAAAATGTACTGCAAATTTGTACTCCAGTAGTTTAGGTACTCTAAATACTTTAATTTAAGTACTTTTAATATTTCTGTACTGGTATTGTAATCTTCCAGTACATTTGCAATGTACTTGTACTGGGTACTTATTTTCTGCAATTTTTGATGAAGTATTACTTGTTACTTAAAAAAAGTACTGCAAAATCATAATGTACTGCAAGTATTTTACTAATGTACTCCCAGTAGTAGAAAGTACTCCCAGTATTACAAAGTACTCCCAGTGATAATAAAACTACTCCAAGTACTTAGGAAAAATTATTGAGCCAGTATTTTATTTTATAATTCACGTAATTTTCGCAAAATCCTGTTGTGACATGCTTTGCGATTTGTATCAGCTCTATATAAGCTAACACCTTCAACTGTCAACCTCATTCAGCATTTGTTTTGTTTGGTGGTAATGAATGTATTCATTTATTAAGTTTGAATGTGATGTAGTGTTATAATTTACAAAGTCTGAATAGTTAGTGACAATAGTGTGATGTACAGAGGCAAGTTAATATGTTTAATAATTTAAATGCAGTTTTAGTTGAATCAAAAATACAGTATTTTTTTTATTTAAAGAAAAGAGATGTGCAAAATGCGACGTGCATTAAAGGCGTTTTTGTGAGTTCCTACATGTTTAAACAGCTAATTAAGTATTAATCAATTTTATTTCTTGCGACAAAGTGGTTATAGGATAGGTAAACTGTATAAATAGTGTAGCACATTATTTGTCAAATTTTATATTTTAAAATTGTCATGTTATATGGTTACGACGCGACGGTCCTATTTGTTAAAACATATATATTTTGAATTTCAATTATAAATTAAAAAAGGATACTTATAGATGAGTCAAATTAGGACTTGAAAAAATACGAAATGTGAATTGTCTGATTAGGGCTGTTTTTTTAATTTTAACTTATCCAGGGGGCCAAGTTGAGTCCACAGTTCAGTTAGTTTTGCTGTTTCGGTGAGGTGTTTATTTAAACAATAACATTTTTTAGTGTGTTTTCCATCGGTTTTTAAAAAATATCTCGAGATCCGTAAGTTCTACAAGACAAATTAATAGAAAAGATGAAACTGTCAGTTATGAGTTGTACAACAAATATATATAAACTAGAATTCGCTCCGATTATTATTATTATTTGTAAAAAATGATATATTGCAAAATTAGGCATTTTTAAATAAATTATTATTTCTCTGAAGAAAATGGGCAAAATTCAATGAAAGTTAGGAAAGTTATAGATCTTATGAAGTACTATGTTCACTTAAAATTTTAAATCAGAATAGGCATTGAAACAGATGAATACCGCGGAATTGCTGCTAAAACTTTAGACCCTTGTGACATCCTGCCATCAAAACTGAGAAATGTTTGTGATAGCTCAAACTGTGGTTATAATGCTACAGTTTGAGTAGTTTTAATTGAAAGATTTTTTTTTTTATTTCAACTTCTGACCATTTTTTGCGTTTCAAAAATTGGTTATAAAAAATTAAATTTTGACATGCAGAGAATTTAAATATATTTAAAGAAAAACTGCCTGAATCGAATATTGATGGAACTTTGAAGGATGGTAGTTTTGGACCTATGTGTAGATGATCGTAAAATAAGCACAGATGCCAAGATGAGAATAGAGGGCGCTAGGAGTGAATAACTCTTTATCCCGGGAGTGGCAATGGCATGAAAAACGCGTTAGTCTCTTAGACTACTGTAAATTATATGTTTACGTTTAAGTTGCCTTTCCTTTTTTGTAAATTTATATAGTATTATAAATAAAATGGGTATTAAAAAATATGTATTTTATGTAACTTTAACTTGCATACATCATATGTCATATTACATAGAATATTATGTTAATAGTTATTACTACCAATTGATAGTAATAAAATTGGGCCCCAAACATGAAATTATTCTTTTGAAAATTATACTTTCAAAAACTTCACCGGTATGATTGATAATGTAACTGTTATATTACTGATTATTGTTAGCAATTCTAATATGTTAAAAATCATTTGAATAATGTTTATCTGATATTATAGTACTGTTTTTAAAAAAGTACTTATAATATACTGCAAGAAATTTAAAATATGTAAATCACTGAGGTTACTGCTAAAAGTAAAGTACTTGCAGTACTTGAAAGTACTGCAAGTATTTATAAAATACTCTAAGTATTTAAAATACTGAAAATACTTGAAGAGTGCCTTACTTAATACTGCTACTGCAAATGTTTAATTTTAAGTACATTACTCAATACTTCAAGTACTTTTGAAATATACTGGTACTTAAGACTGCAAGTAAAACAAAAATTGTTTGATACTGCTTACTGGTTAATCCAGTACTTTCATTGAGTACTGGTCACAGCTCTGATATCATCCTAATTTTAACTTGACTTCCCATTCGATTAAGTTCTTGCAACTCTGAGTGGCTCATGTAAACTGTAAAACATTATTTTCGCAAGTAAAAACCTAGAGTCATAAAAATTACACCAAGATTGCAAGATTGCGCCATTTAATTACGATATCATTTTTATTCTAGCAGTAGCTGTCGTCCGCAGCCTTACTGTAATTTAAAACACCCAACCGAGATGCTATAAGATAATATCTCTATGAATTATGGCATTAGACGTAACGAGTTTTGCAAATGGGTTATTTTATTATATTGGATGTAAATTAAAATTAAGTTGATGCAAATATATGCACGCTTTACGGTAATGTTTTAAAAACTGGAAGTATTTTATTATTAACTAAAGTAGTTTTGCTACCAACAAGAACTTTAACGGTTTAATTACACTTTACTTTATTTATTAACTTTTACATACCTTGGCTCAACAATTAATGAAAATAATAATAATAAGTGGTCTTTATTTTTCAACCGAAAATATTTACAAGACAAAAAAAATGTATTATACAAAAAAAATACAATTTATTCCAATTGAAAAAATGCCGAAGATCAGATGGCTATGCACAAGCAAGCCCCTGTTTTTAATCTTAAGCATAATAAATAAGATAGCGAGAGTATATAACAAACAAATAAAAAACACTATTATATTACATTATAAACTATGAATACATAAACCTAACTTAAATTGGTCAAATCAATTTAGGTGCAGTAGGTAGGCAACGCCAATTACCTTAACTCAGGTGTTGTTACATTTGCAGATTTGAAAGGATTTTTTTATAATAATAATTATATGAAGATGCTGACTTACTTTTCATTATGTGAGGTACGGAATTATAAATTTTTATTATTTGATAGGAAAAAGAGCGTTTAAACAATTCAGTACGATGAAGGGGGGGAGTAAGAGTACCTTTGAAACGAATATTAATATTATGTATATCCATTCTGTATGAGATCCTTTTGTGTAAATACTTGGGAATTTTGTTGGTTACAATTTTATGAAATAAACAAGCAGAATGTAGTAAACGTCGTCCAGACATATTAAGCCATCCTACCTCTAAGAGTTTGTGTGAAATGTTCTGTCTACGCCTTATTCCAAAAATTAACCTCAAGCAGGAATTTTGCACAACCTGAATTTTACATTTATCCTCCCAATCTATACATGAGCCATATATCGAGTCTGAGAAATTAAATCTGGACAGCACTAATGACTCATATAAAATTGTTTTTACTTTTTGGTATAGATAATGTCTTGTAAATCATTTTAAGATTCATATAGGTTGATCGAATGCAATTATTTACATGAGGATTAAACCTTAGAGGGCTATCAAAAATTAGGCCTAAATTCTTTGCCTTCTCAATAGGGCTTATATTGTGTCCGTCCACATTTATTTGTATTCTATCTGATAACTCAGACCTAACATTTGATGGTTCGAATACAAGAACAGATGTTTTGGCGGAATTAATATTCAATGAATGATTCTTAGACTTTTCAAGCAAGGAGCCGACATCTTGATTAATTTTACCTATCGCTTCCATACATTGATTTGGGTTGAAAGAGAAGTACAGTTGAGTATCATAGGCGTATCAAATGCATTTGACAGCATTTAATAGCTTTTTGAAATTCCGATGTATATATTGTGTATAACAACGGGCCTAATATTGATCCCTATGAGACACCAGACGATACACCAAGAGGAACAGAAATATTATCAACAATTTTTACTCTTTGAGTTCTACAAGTCAAATAGCTATGAAAATAATTAATCGCCTAATTATTACCAATAAATTTGAGGACAGCTAAGAGTATTTTATGATTTATTGTATCAAATGCCTTCGAAAAGTCAATGAGAATTAGCACTGTAACTTTTTTCTCATCTGTCCCTGTCAATATATCGTCCGTAATATTCAATAGGGCTGTTTCACAACTGTGTAGTGGGCGAAATCCTGATCGAGTATCTGGTAGTAAATTAAATTTTGTCACGTGTTCACGAACTTGCAATTCTACCTCTCTTTCCAACACTTTTGACAGCATTGGTAAAATACTTATAAGTCCTTAAATTCAGTGGGATTATTATTCTTCGGAATTGGCAGTATATGAGCTCGCTTCCAAGCATCTGGAAAAATGTTATTTTCTAACAACAGTTTAATATATGCGTTACACATGACAGAATGTGTGGACAACACATTAGCAGTACCTTTATATTGAGCCCATTGTGACTGAGAGCATTGGTTTCAATCCCATATAAAATTTTTTGTACATCAAATTCAGACATGAGCCGGAATGTAAATGTCTCTATACTTTGATTGATGTTTTCATTATAATAATCAATAACATTTTGATTTCTAAGCATCCGCGGTACGCTATTAGCATAATAGTCATTAAGGTTATCAACATTTTTTAACTGATTATTCGCTCTCTTTTTTACGTTTAGCATTTATAAATCGCTCTATACCTTATTAGTACCATTTACTCTTAATTTGTGCTCAAAAAAGCCTTTTTCCCCTTCTGCATGTAAGTGTTGTGTAATTTTTAAGTTCTTTATAATAATTATGGTGACCCTCGTTTTTATTTCGTCGGCACCTACTAATAATAACAGTACCTATGATATCAACGCTAGAACCATGAGTAGCAATAGGTGCTATCACACGTACAGGGGGCTCATAAAAAGTACGACTCTGAACAAAGGATCTAAGCTAAAAATTTACAACACTATAATAAGACCTGTTGTTACATATGGCTGTGAATCTTGGACATTGACAAACAACGATGAAATGCACCTCCTAATAGATGGATTGGCCGGGGTGCAGATGCTCCGATCAAGTGGCCTGCTCGGTCTCCTGACCTAACTCCTCTTGATTTCACTGTGTGGAGTTATCCAGAATCATGAGTTTATAACACTCAAATTGACACCATGAGAGAAAAAATCGATCAAGAAAATGATAATGGAATTTTACAGAGTATTCAACGTTTCTTTTAAAAAGACTTAGATTGCGCATAAGGACATTTCGAACAGTTTTTGTAATTGATAATTAACTATTTTCTACGTTTAATTATATTTCAAAGCTTTCTTTCTTTATGTGTAAAAGAATCTATTAATAAAATGTAAATGCACGTTGTTCTTTAAACATAAATTACTCATGAACGGGTTGGTTTCTAGAAATTCAATAAGAAAGAATGCATTTTTTATTTCTAATGGGCTAAAAATTAATTTTTTATAGTAACTTTTAGAAATATGAAAAAAAATAAAAATTTACGAGGAAAATACTGACCGCCCTAAAACTACCCCCTAATCAGAAGAAAGGACTAATTTTAAAATATGAATTTGGTATTTGAAGGGTGTCGGAAGATATTGCAGAAAAACTGATATTTAACTGTGAATGACTTGCGACCCATCTCAATCCTACCAACATTTTTAAAATTATTTGAGAAAATAATCTCCATACAAATACAAGATTACAAACAAAATATTGCCAAGTAGTCTATTGAAGGAGTCGGACGGACTAGTAAATGTTTGCGCCTGCGACTAGACAATGTCCCTTCCGCGTTTTCGAGGGTGCTGAATCGATTTCCGGGGTCAAACCAATTTTTCCGCCTCGGCAACCCTCTCAGATTGGCCAAAAACCACCCCAAATTCCCCTTTTCCGTGAACTAGTTTACTTACCCAGTTTTTCGACTAATTGTTGTTCCCTCGAGTAGAGCGGAAGGTCCCTCGAAGGATTTGACCTCAGCCACCCCTACCCCAGGCTTTCACCCCTGTAGGGAGTTGAAAAATTGATATTTTTTTGTGAGAAAAAAATTGATATTTTACAAGAGGTGTTTTTTGAATAATGTCGTAGGTGACCAAGGATGTGTAACCATCCCCGGGGGTTGTTTTCACTCTTCAAAGGGGTGGAATTATTTTTTTTGGGGGGGGGGAATTAATATTTTGTAACAGGCGACTCTTTGAGGAAGGTGATAGGTAACCAGGATTGTGTAACCAACCACGGAGGTTGGTTTCACCCTTTAAGGGGGAAATTTGATTATCAACATGCTACTCCCAACTGAAGAGGCGATTCATTTTCAATGCCAAGCATGGCTAGGAAATGAACTTAATCTTACTGAATGGGGATGGATATTACGAAACGGGCGTTTGGAACCGAAATTTTTAGAAAAGACCGAGGAAAAGACATTGGTACCGGACTTTTTTTTTTCAAGGAGTACAACTGTGTTTGTAAAAGCGAATGTACCAAGCGGCGCAGTTGCGTAAAGTTAGGTATATATAGCATGTAGTGTTTTATGTAAAAACTGTAAATTGTCAAAATTGTACGACCTCAATGGGAATGGATATTACGAAACGGGCGTTTGGAACCGAACTTTTTAGAAAAGACCAAGGAAAAGACATTGGTACCGGACTTTTTTCTCAAGGGGTACAACTGTGCTTGTAAAAGCGAATGTACCAAGCGGTGCAGTTGCGTAAAGTTAGGTGTATGTGGCATGTAGTGTTTTATGTAAAAACTGTAAAGGTATCGAGTGTCAAAATTGTACGACAGAAGATGAACCTGACGTACCACGATTTAGACATTAGTTACATAAATTTCTTACAGATTATTCCCGATATCAGTATTAACATTCATTCCCAAAGAACGGAAGATGCATGCGATATACAAGAGGATGACAGTACTGAATGTCACGAAAATTAGGAAAAAAATGAAGAATGGAACCCTTCTTGTAAACACCTAGAATTTTGTTGATCCACTGTCACAAATAAAAAAAAGATATAAATATCTATACACATATGTATTTATACATGTATTCATGCATCAATGCCTCTATGTACAAAATTTATAAAAATTATTTAATAAACATATTTTTTATACTATTTTTCAATTGTAGATGGAAAAAAAATTCCACTCCAGAGATGAATGCTACAAAATATTAATTTTTTCCCCAAAAAATTTTTTTACACCCCTTTGAAGAGTGAAAACAACCCCCGGTGGTGGCTACACAACCCAGGTCACCTACCACTTTATTCAAAGAAACACCTCCTGTAAAATATCAGTTTTTTTTCTCACAAAAAAGATATCGGGGTGGTAAGAGTGGTTAAGGTCAAATCCCTCGAGGGAACAACAATTAGTCAAAAAATAGGGGGAAAATAAATGGGTTCAAGAAAAAGGGGCTTTGAGGTGGTTTTTGGCCAATTTGAGGGAGTTGCCGAGGTGGAAAAATTAGTTTGACCTCGGGAATCGATTCAGCACCCTCGAAAACAGAGGAGAGACGTTGTCTAGTCCCAGGCGCAAATATTTGTTCATAAATCCCGATAAATAATACTGATCTGTTTATATCCAAAATAAAAAATATGGGTTTCAATAATGCAACATTAACTTGGTTTAATAGCTATTTGAAAGATCGTACACAAAAAGTTATTATAAATGATAATTATTCACAAACTGGCACGATTAAAAATGGTGCACCTCAAGGTAGCATTCTCGGACCCATGTTATTCTCTATGTACACTTTCGACATAATACATTTCGTATTGTAACATTTATCTATACGCCAGATGATATTATTCGTTTATAGATTGTGTAAATTATAAGAAACCCAAGACGTCATTTAGTATCATTAATACAGTGGTGCGCTGACAATGGACTTAAAGTCAATCCCAATAAAACTACTGCACTGTGTCTAGGTAATGATCGACAAAGAAATGTAGTATGCCAAAATCAACTGCGTGGAGTCGGCAAAGAACTTGGGGTTGGTTTTAGATCAATCGTTAAATCTCAACCAACATGTGAAGCATATTACGAAAACATCGTACTTTAAATTGAAATCCTTATATCATCTAAAAAATGAACTAAATGAGTAGACCAAGCTTCACCTGATAAAATCATAAGTTTTTCCCCACACAAACTATTGTGGTGCAGTGTATTATTATTTCTTAACAAATTATAAAACTGCAAAAAATCGAAAATATTTATTTAATTTGCTTAATAGAAAATCTGATGCTCATAATGCCAATATTAGATACAACTCATCACCACAACACCGCACAAAAATGTTTGGGGGGTCCTTTTCTTATAGAGCCCATCTAAATGAGATGCAAACTGAATTACGTCTATCTTTAACCAGTTTAAAAATAAAATAAAATTTATTAACCTAGTTGATTTTAAGTAATTAATAAGTATTAGAGTTTCAGTCTTTTTCTCAAGTACATTTTATCATTATTATTGTAGACCACAGATTTTATTGTTTTTAACTGCATGGTCTGTCTGAGCTTTATAAAATGTTTTTATGAATACTAATTGATATAGGGAGAGTGGAAGATCGGTACAGCCGAACTCTCGCCATTTGTGTGTATTTCTCCTTGTTTCGCACAATAAACATTATTATTATTATCAGCCGTACAAATATCGGGAGAATATAATTTTGGACCACCTTGTGTATAAATTACTGTTATTATTGAATCCTCGATATTTAAAACTCCATCCTTACAGAAAGCGCTCTTAATGAGCAGCTGGCGATAAACTTGTAATCTACCTGCAATATCTAGCTATATTATCACTTCCTGCCGATTCCTTGATGGCCTCGCTCGGTTTTCCCAACGAGAATCGTTTACCGTAGCTTCGCTAAAACTAGAGCTTTTACTTCCTCTTTCTAATGCCAGTAAACCCACAATACAATTGCCAAAAATAAACAACATGTTTTATCTATTTTTTAGACGAGGTAGCCAGTTTAGCGGCCGAGGCGGAAAAGAAGCCGCCAGAAGAACGAACGGAGAGGGAGCAAATAGCGATATTGGGCAAGCCCAGATTAGGAGATATCACAAGGGCACAAATTAGGATAAAGGAAAGCAAGGAGTTTAAGGTAAGAGGGCTTTTTATTATGAGGGGAGCTACGTGGCAGACCGTAAGAATTTTATAGCGGGATTTTATGTCTGCACCAAATATGCTCCGTTGTCGGCTGTCGGCTGTCGGGTTTCACATGACGAGATGGGCCCGACGTATATATCTCATAAAAGTCAATATATTTACTTATTTAATCTGTCACTGGGGGAATTGGACGAGTTAGTGGATGTTTTTTTAATGACTTTGCATAGTATTTTTTTTATAAGATCGAGTTTGCTGTAGAAATTGCGGTACTTATAAAACTTTAAGTTTTAAGTAATGTCAACAAAAGTAAATTAATTGGTTTTACGATAATTTAGGTCAAACGCGGGGCGGGGCTACTTAATTTTTGTACTGCTTTTTTAAACTTATTATCAACTAAAAAACTTAAAGATCTGTATCAGAAAACGCTAAGCACTACAGCCAATCTTGAAACATATAAAAAATATAAGAAAGTGTTTAAAAAACAATACAAACTGTCAGTTGTAAATATGCAATTCTAGTAGTTAATACTATAATTTACAATAGGGTTTTCCCAGAAAAAAAAATTATTGCTGAAATACTTAACTTACGTAAAAAAATGATTTATGGCATATTTATTATCTTATTAATTTTACTAATAGTAACAAAAAAAAACTTGAAATTTGAAAAATATTGGGTTCATTTTAGACAGCCATAAATTGGCGCGTTGTGACGTCAACACCCTGAAATCCAATCACAGAGGTTGTCTCTGTTCAAGATTGTTTATTAATCTTGGTTTCTGTTAACATAACATAACCTCTATTTATTGGCAGCACTCAGCACTTTTCTACTTTAGGTAAATTATCAGCGGCACCTTTAACATATCCCTCTTCCACTTGATTCCATTTTGATTGTAGAATTAATAAAACATAAACCAGAAACTGATAAAATAATATTTTCACTCTAAACAATACAAACATAAAAATATAAATTTAACGTTTTAGGTTAGTCATCTGATGTGTAATGTCAGTGAAGGTTAAACCTAAACTAGAGTACAAAATATTAACGTCCGACGCTTTCACGAATAACTTGTGCGGCATTTATCTGGATTCTGATTGGCCAATATTTACATGTCCACTGCTTTAGACCAATCACAGTACAAGCATTACAAATTGAAATTCTGAGAAGTTTTAGACGAAAGCTTTCTTTAGCACACAGTTAGAATCTATTACAAACTAATTGTATCCATAATCTCATTGGTTTTCCGGGTAGATACGTAATTCTGGCGCGTAAAAATACCCATTTTAAAAAGCAGTGAAATTATCAGCCAGTTGTTTTAAAGATATTTTCTTAGAAATAAGTCTTATTAGAAAAGTAAATTGTTGTAAATTAATAAAATGTTTTATTATATCATTTTCACGACACAAATTGTTAAAATAAAATTAGTGGGAAAACCCTATTACACCATTAAATTGGTTTTTATTTTTCTCGTGTTGTTCCTGAGAAATTAATTTTTAAATTAGTATAAGACAAGCAATATCAAAAATAAACTGTTTAGATTTTGTCCTTAAAATTAATGTAGCTGGAATTTAATGTTTTATCACAAAACCACTGATTTTAATGGAAAAGTGTCTACTAAGAAACCACTTTTCTATAAATGGCCTAAGAGTGTTCTATTTTTCATATGTACAAATCACTCTAGAATGTGGAATAATATTCTGGGATTTGGGATTCCTCCTTACAGTGGCAGAAAGTATTTGTCAGCCAAAAATGAATAGTTAGATGAAGGTTTCTTGAAGAGATTCATATAGACTTTTCTTTAGAGAATTGAAAATATTTACCATCCTGTCTCTATATATTTATAAGTTAGTTTTAATTGCAAACAAATACCGGTGAAGCGGTGAATTTACAAAGAATAATGATGTATTAGACCGTGACATCGCTGCAAAAATGTCTTTCACTAATTTTTTGCTGTCTATTTGCCAATAAGTGCCTGGGGGGTATTTGTAATTTATTCCAATATGCAGAGTCTAGCTTGTTCTGGCTTCTGGTAAAATGTACACGCATAATTACTTATTTAACGTATGGAAAATATACCGTAGCACAGAACCAAATTAGATACGACTTCAAGTTGATTTTTTCAGTATCATACTTTAGAATATACCTGAGAGTAATGTTTCTCTTGCTTGCGCTCTTTCTATTTTAACACGCGACAATATACCATCCACGCATTGTACACGTGTTTATTACACAACAGAAACATTGAGTTTAAACATTAGTTTGGATAACTTAAAGTTTGTATACAGTGCAAAATATATACCTAAACAATTTGTCTAGGTGTCAATTTAAGACTACCAGAAATGGCCAAAGAAACATAATTAAAAGACTTTTTGAATGCCTCTTTAGATAAAGTATACATTTCAATTCTATTGAATTTGATTCACCGGGAAGTTTTTCGTTGAAAATAAGGAACGAAGTACTACCGAACGAAACCAGTGAGTACTACAATAATTGTGTTGCCAACGTTATTTTTAAATTTTCATCATTCATCAAAACCAACTGGATTGTTCGGAGGACTTTTCCAAATCTTAGAAGACTTCAATACAGAAAGTGTATACATGCCATCATTCACCTTTTAACAAAAAGACAGACATACAGCCAGTATTGAATGTTCACGTGGAAAACGGTATAATTGATTTTACCGTTAAAAAAACAATAAAATTCAATAATGAATGATAGCTTATTGAAAACGGGTTTCAATATGCTTGTAAATATAAAGTACATACATTCACATCGTCTTCTTGTTGTTAAGACCTTTTCATTACTTAAATGCGATACAGAGACAGAAAGTGATTTTTACGCGTATTTCGAAAATGGTTTAAGTCCCGCTGCTGCAGCTAAGGCCTATCACGAAATGAAACTAATGGATATTTATGAAAATAATGAGGTGAAAGTATTAGCAAATGCACGAAAAACCCAGTAGAAAACCATATTTATTACATATATAAGTAAGAAATGGCGGCAGACAAAATTTGGAAATCGTAATGAAAATAATCTTCATGAAATTTTGACAAAGAAAAGTAAGCTTGAAGAGGACTTGGTCATACAATGATCTATAAAGTCCCAATCATAGTGCTTGTAACTTCTATTATAAGTGTTTTTGTCAAATGAATTTGACAACATGATTTTTGTAGATTTTGTGATCAGATCAGTACATCAGTTACTTTATTTTTACATATAGTAAAATAGGCGCTCTCCCTATTGCTTGTGCCATGCACAATGAACAAAATGGATCGAATTACACGCTAGTCTCTGCATCTGTGAAAGAGGCTAAAACGACTTGGGGAAAAAATATAAACCCAAAATTTTCATGACGGATGATTCTAAGGCAGAAAGGAATGCGTTAAGAACTATTTTTCCAGAGTGCCTTTCATGTCTGTCAGTCGTTTTGATTTTATTTACTAGCCTAGTCTCTGATCCATACGTCCAAACTCTTATACCACTTGTTAAATACACTACTAAATACTGGGATCGTCGAAACGAATGGTCAATAGCATCATAACGCGGTATAATTTCAAGCGAGAATGTGAGAAAATCGTACCTTAAAACCATACCACCCTACTGTATTTCAGGTATATTTTCCACATTACGCGACAGATTAACGACTTGAATGTATATTATGACAGAGTACCGAATTAAGGGTATACTTTAAAGTGAAACTATGCGCCTTATGTTTTTGAAATAATACCGCAGCCTAGTTCTATTGAGGCGCTGCATAGTGGTATAAATTACTAATACGTGCCGGGGGGCGGGAGGAACTAGGGGTGTGATAGCTGGGGTGATTGGAGCGGTCATATTTCTTAATAAATACGAACTGAAATTTGACATCGGAGGTTTAAAGGTCTTTTTGCTATTCACGTGATAAATGTCTTCAGGTGTCCTGAAAATTTCAACAATACTATTAACAGCAATGTTGGTGGTCATGTATGGTTCCCAAGTCCAACTTCCATAACACTGATATATAGTGACTCGTCCAATTCAGTAATTTGGTCGTGAGGTATAATTGAAAAAGTTTGAAAAAGTGAGACACAATTAAATAGTTTGGAACCAAAAAAACGATCAATTAGGGATAGTGGTGCTATACAAGCCAAAGGATGGTTGCTGTGAGGGCCCCAAAAAACTAAAATAATTTTTCAAATGCATAAATGTTCTTACTAGTAATTTTAGTTTTAATATTATTTTAGTTGTGTGTTTTTCCTCTGCTGCTGTACTCGTTTTATATGTTCTATCTTACATTTTAATCCTTTTTTTATATTTTACTGACCCGAAATTTGTACACATATTCCAGGAATACTGTATTCCTGAACTATTTCCAAGAGTACTGAGTATTCCTGAGTATTCCAGAGTATTTCCGAGTATTCCAGAGTATTCCCGAGGCATTTCTTAACATTTGTATTTGCGGTAGTGGTTGACCCCTCGATATAAGTATTTTCAGTCTTATCAAGTTCACATTGATTCAAATTTTGTAAACCTGTTAATTAGACAATAATTATAGTATGGGATCCCACTGTAGGTCCCATTCAGGTCGATTTTGTCGGTAAAATCTGCATAATATGAAAGTTTAGACCTAAGGGAACTCATAAATGCAAAGGTTGGCGGGAAAATGTGTGCACAATTTTAGTGCGTACGCATTTTCGGAGCATAAAACCATGTTTTAGAGCGCAATTTTCTCTGCAAAATGACCCTGGGTTGGCACCTGCCTCTTTGCGTTTATGATCCAATTAGGATTTTCGGCATACCAGTACCGTGAATTTTGAGATGACACCACTCCATTTGTTGGAAATGTAGCTTCATCGTTGAACAAAATTTCCTTTAAAAAGTTCCTGTTGTTCAGATACTCTTCCTGGGCCCACAAACAGAATTCCAATCTTTTTTCCTCATCTCCCTGTTCCAGAATACATGTAAAATTTTCGGCTTAAATGGTTTTTATTTTTTTTAACCTAGCGCCGAAACCAATTGAGCGGTCTCGATCAAATATGATATTTCGAGTTCTCTTACAAACATCTCCAGACTTTTTGTACTATTCATCTACTCCGAAACCTATCCTTAATATTGAGGGTAGTTCACATTGAAAAAAATAAAGAAATCGATTTTCTCGATAACGGCTTTAACAATTTAAAGTGAGTATAATTGTGCTACTATTTTAAAAGAATTTTAGGCTGAAAATGTTTACTTACTATACTGAAATTTTAACACAATAATAATACTAAGCGCCGAGACAAGCACAAACAACCAAGACAATGAGCTTATGCATATCTTATTGTCTTCTTGACTCGATTCTGGATTATTTTCGAAGTATTCCGGAGTATTTCTGAGTATTTCCGAGGTATTCCCGTGTATTCCAGAGTATTTCCGAGTATTCCTGAGCATTATGAAGTATTCCTGAAAATTTGGACACGTATTTCCGACAGTGGTTGACCCCCGTATTTTACTTTACTGTAATAACTTTTAATTCTTGATCAGTTTGACAATTCTGATGTCTTTTTTGTAAGATCTACGGCAATAAAATTTATTCAATTCTACTCAACTCTACTCTACTCTGCTCGACTCGACTCCACTCCACTCCATTTCACTCTACTCTACTATGGAGTCGTACTTAAAATCATCTCCAGAATCCAAAAATGTAGAAATATAGTGTATTCCATTTAAAATTTCGTAGTTTTATTCATTTCCGGGGAAACCGGAAGTGATGAAAAAGTGTCGAATAATGAAGAGTTCCCGGTTTTTTGTATATATTACCCCTGCCAAATTTAAGACTAATATCTTGAATACCCCTGGAAACTAACCCGGTATAGCCATTTCATAGATATACTTTTTAAACAATTTTTAAAATACTTGAAATATCTGAATATCTCTGTCAATTTTGAGCCTATATGTTTTTATTATAACCAATTGTTAAATGTTATCTTCCTAATTTTTTAAATTAAGTATAGATTTAATGATTTTATCGGTATTATCATTGGTTTTAATGCAATGCGCTTTTATCTAATTATTTTTATTTTTCGTACTTAATGTTGCACTTTTTGTACCCTTTTTATTCAAATTTAAGGACATCTTTTCACGGTTTTAAAACAATTTACCTAAAGTGCATCATTCACTCACGACTCTCAAAAATAGTGTAAGAATACTGTCTGAATAGCGCCGCTTAAAGCGCCAACCTCGACTATCATATTACAATAACGATGTATTTATTTTGATCTCGTCTGTAGGGTTTATCCTTGAATTACAGAATACCGTAGACAAGCTGGTCCAGCGAGCCAACGCATCGCTGTTAATAGGCACGTCGTCCTGGAAGGAGCAATTCGTCGAGGCCATGACTGTGAGCGCCAGCGACGACGCGGACGAGAAGGAGCCGTCTGGGCTGGACTACGTCATGCACTTCGTCACTTTATTCTGGAAAATACTCTTCGCTTTCGTCCCTCCCACAGGTATGTCTTTATCGGTATTTGTATCGAGGGAAATTCGGGGCTATTCATATATTTTAACCATAATACAGTCATAAATATGTAACCGGGGCCGTTCGTTAATTGGTGCGTATAGGGTTAAAATTTTGGCATAATGGCCATAGAGTGTTAGAAAAATGCTCGACGCACCCACAATATTTATTACACGGACGGTATACTAATAATAATACATTTATTTACACAATGGCAATAATGATTGTTAACATTACATTATACATATCTCCAGTATTCCAAATAATGCTATGTGAGATGAAACTTATTTTGACATACAATAATATACAGGGTGTCTCACCGGGAACTGAATCAATCGATATAGAGAAAAGTACGCATTAGAAAATTTTGAAAATTTAGATAATTACTAATGTCGGTGTGGCCGATGCAACTAAAATAATTACAAGCAGGTGGCACTTCCGCTTATACCGGAAGTCAATACCAACTTGCTTATTTCAAATGGAACACCCTATATATTTTAGGGTTTTCCAAAAGAGCATAAAATTCTGTGTCGAAAATATGTAGCATATCCTATATCTAAACCTAGCCGTTTCAGAGATATTTGACATTTTATAGAAAATTTGACAGGTGCAATGGTTTGCAAGAACCGTTATAACTTTCTTCGTGTAAAAGATCCTCATTTGCTTCTTGTCACATAAAAAGAACACATGGCTCTGTGAAGGCAAAAATGCAAAGAAGAAAACCTATTGTTGATGACGAAAACATTGGAATAGTCATTCTGGGATATTTTCATGCAGTTCCATGGATGTCATTAAGATAAGCTGCTCTGGAATCGGGACTATGCAAGGATTCAATTCACAGAATCTTATTAAAACATAAGTTTCACCCGTTTTCATTCCATATGGTTCAAGGATTAAAAGAACCAAATTTCCTAAGAAGACAGAATTTTTGTGAGTTTATTCTAATAAGGTCTAAGGGTCACGATTCTTATTTGGGAAATATTATATGGACGGATGAACCAAAATTTACTAAAAATGGACTTTTTAATAGACACAATTCGCATTATTGGAGTGACTCAAATCCTCATATGTTCAGAGAGCGAAAGTTGGCAGTTCAATGTTTACTGTGCCATAAGAAACGATAGAGTGGTGGCATTACAATTTTATCAGGAAAATTTAAACGGTAAATTAAATTTTCTCTTCTGCTAATATGTATAGTTAAATTTTTGTCTTTTTTAGGTGAAAGATATCTGAATATCTTACGAAATTTTAATAATAGCTATTTAGAAAATTTACCTCTCGCCGAACACAGAAACATTTTTTATCAGCACGACGGTGCTCCCCCACATAACGCATATTTAATTAATAATTATTTAGAAGAAACTTTTTATGATCAATGGATTGCCAATAATGGACCTTTCTTATGGCCTCCTCGCTCACCCGATTTATCAGTTCTGGATTATTTCATTTGGGGAACTATTAAAAATAAAGTTTATGAGAGCCCATTAACAACCATTGAAGATTGTATGCAAAGAGTAAGAAATGCATTTCAAAACATATCATAGGATTCAATTATAAGAGCTACCCATGAGGAACTAATCCGAGGGTGCGAAAAATGTGTCGAGGTTCGAGGGCGGAATTTTGAGCAATTATTAAATTAAAATGAAATCATAATTTAAATTGATCTTATCTCTGCTATTTTAGTTCATGCCATATCTTCAATTCGATTAATAAGCATGTTACAGTGTTAGTGTTATTTTGCGTTTTTGTGGATATCGAGTAGCAAATGTGCTTCAAGTTCTTGATATTACTTTATCACATTCTCTATAAATAATAAACAAATTTAAAAAGTTTTCGTTGGTATAATTTAAACGTGCTGGCTGGATTGTTTCTAATCATGGCTATTTTGATGAAATGCTTACAACAATTCATGAATTTCTAATAAAATCGCAAATATTTCAAAAAGTTGTAATTTTAACCCCCACAATGCTAATATCAGAAAAAATGGTATTCAACTTTACACAACTTGACGTAAAAAAATACAGGGTGTTCCATTTGACCTAAACAAGTTTTCGCGGTTTGAAGTTGACAAAATGTAACACTTGGTATGATTTTATTGAATTTATTTCAGTTGTAGAACGTAGTTTTCCTTGTGTTCTTTTTACGTGACAAGAAGCAAATGAGGATCTTTTACACGAAGAAAGTTGTAGCGGTTCTTGCAAACCGTTGCACCTGTCAAATTTTCTATAAAATATCAAATATCTCTGAAACGGCAAGGTTTAGGTATAAGATATGCTACATATTTTCGACTCAGGATATTATGCTCTTTTCGAAAACCCTAAAGTGTATAGGGTATTCCATTTGAAATAAGCAAGTTGGTATCGACTTCCGGTATAAGCGGAAGTGTCAGATGCTTGTAATTATTTTAGTTGGATTGGCGACACCGACATTAGTAATTATCTAAATTTTCAACATTTTCTGATACTTTTCTCTATATCGATCGATTAAGTTCCCGGTGAGACATCCTTTATAATAATAGCAACGTATAAGGAATTATATATAAAAAACAGAACAAGAAATATAAATAAATACAAAGTTACTCGATAAGTGACCGAGGATACTTGTTTTGAGATGAAGAAACATGTATGCATACATATAAATCAGAGGCATAAGCACGATAATTGCATATACATACAGACCCTGCGGGAAAAAAATTAAAACACATTTTTTTTTTAAATTAAAATACCTGTCACTTTTTAATAATGTTTTTACATCAACGTATTTATGGATTGTTTCCCGGTGATATGCTCTTTTTTCTGCTCCCACCACGGTAAGTAAACTATTGTTACATTGTTTTCAAGCAGTTAAATTGATTTTACTGATAAAGTGCTAGTTGCTATTGACGACGGAAGATAAGTGAGTTACTTACCTACCTTGGGGAAATAAATGATTTCAAATCATGCAAATCAAAAGATGTTGAACTTGAAATTTTATTGATTATTAATTAATTTTTATAGTAATAGTACAATTATTATTACAGTTAGTAACATTATTGACAACATTTGGATAACTTCCCTCATGTTTGTTAACTACGCCTTAGTAACAACAAAATCCAATCAGTCTACTTGACATCCACTAATGTCAAAAAATTACTAGTATCACTGTCAAAATAAATTGATCAAGAAATATAAAATCTGGTTTTTTATTTCATGAACAGTATGGAAAGCAGATAAAACGAAGGTAAGTTTTGATCAGTCTCATTCTCTGTTGCTAGCTCGACTGGTAAAACATACTTACCTCCTTTGTAATGTAATATACTATAATTATCTTTTGAAAGAAAAAATATTCTTGGTTTTTGCTATATCAGGGATAGTGTTATGTAATCTTGCTGAGCTATCCCTTTTTCGTGTGTTCAGGATTTATTATATATTGTTTTTTCTATAATAATAAACACCACAGAAATTAGGCAACCCCCAATTCCAGAAGCCAGAGGCTTGTGCGGAAGGGGGTTACACATTGAAAAAACGCGGACAACAACCATTTCCACCGACAGTGCCGGAGCCAGGATTCGAACCCGGTGGCGCGATTCATCGCGATTGCCACCTCGCGCCTTAACCCACTCGGCTATCGGTCAGACATGATGTTGACAGTACTATTATAATAAAGAAGCTGTCTTATATCAAATATTTTTGCATCAATATAGTTCTATTGGGCAAGTTTTTGGGCAAGTTTTTTTGTTCTTTAAGCATTAATTCAATAAATCTTTTTTGTAGGATTCCAAGCGGTCTGATATGATTATTTGGAGCAGATCCTCAATCTCAGAGACCATAATTTAAGTGACTTTTTACTAAAACATGGTAGAGTGCTCTTAAGTTGTTTTTATGTAATATATTAATATTACTTAAGTGTCTAAAATATAACATAATTTGAAGTTTTTTTTATGACATGCGCTATGTGTAGATCCCTTCTTAGATGTCTATCAATAAACAACCCTAGGTATTTTACTTTCGTTTCAGATAATATGTTAGATATGTTTTCCTCAAACTCTACATCTATCGACTCACATGATGGTTTCCTTACCTTGTTGCAGCTAAATGGTATATAGTTAGTTTTATCTATATTAACTATTAACTTATAGTGAAACCAATTTTTAATGGTATGCAAACCACTTTTTACTAACGTTTTTAATTCCATCCTCGTGTTGGATTTATACAAAATGGCTGTATCATCTGCGAATCCAATAATATCTCCTCTGTCAGTTAATTTTAAAAAATCATTAATATAAATGGAGAATAGTATAGGCCATAGAACCATACCTTGCGGTATACCGTATTCAACAATTAATTTGTCACTGTAGACACCTTCCGCTCTTACACTATGTTGTCTATTTGAGGTGTATTTTGAAACAATTTTAAACATTCTTGTCTTACTCCAATATCTTGGAGTAATTGTAAGAGTGGAGGGTGGCTAACAGTGTCAAATGCTTTAGCTAGATCTATGAATATGCAAAGATACGGTATATCTTTATCTAGTGCAGAATAGATATTGGATGTGAGAGCTAATATCGCGTCCTTAGTCGGAACATTTTCTTTAAAACCAAATTGATTCTTAGATAGTAAATTATATTATATTTATTAAAGAGATAGGCCTGTAAAGCAAACGTCACGAGTGTGGGCGAGGGTAGGGGAATCTGTATGTAGATGGTGGTATAGACCCAGTGTATGCATCGCCATCATGATTGGTGTAGTCAGTGAAAAATTATAGCACACGATCGTGCTGTTCTCCGGTAGGTCGACTATGTTCCAGTACAAACCCCACCGCTTGCCAACACTCGTGGCGTTTACTGTAGTTACTTGCAATTTTACTGTCTCCTTTCTTATATATGGGTATTATCAAAGAACCTTTAAAACATTCAGGCCAATAGCCCGATTTCATTCCTTTATTAATGTTATAAAGTATTCTGATATTGATTTTATTGTCTCGGACTTTAAATGATCTAATCCTGGCGTTTTGTTATTCCTTAACTCATTTATTATAAGTTTAGCCTCATGGATATTCGTAGGTAACAAATTTAATGAATTTTTATAAATTTTTATTTATTTTAATTTTTTCCCATGTTTGAAAAAGTTTTGTTATATTTATCCACTATAGTCCATTTAGAAATGAAGTAGAGTAATAAAACCCTATAATCTGGAGGGGCCATGGGCGTGCTACTAAGTTTTTAAAATTCATGGAAATGTATATAGAAATATTGCAATATTTATTATGTTCGAAAAAAATTCGACTGGCCAGTCGTATACTTCCTAGTACACATGCATACAAATTGAAACAATTGAAATGAAGTACTATCAGCATGAGTACTCGACAAGCATTTTTGGATGGACTATCAACAGAGTTTAAAGCGCCTTCAGGAAAAGGGAGACGATTAATAACCACGCATATTGGCAGTGGTTATGGTTTTGTAGATGGCGGTTTACTGGTATTCGAATCGAAAAATCCAGGTAACTATCACGAAGATGTATTCGAGGAGTATTTTTTTTTCAAATGTTGGATCTTATTCTTATTCTGTAATTGTATTGGATAATGCAAGTTACCACTCCAGACAGCTTGAGCGAACCCCTACGACTGCCTGGCGGAAAGCCGATTATAACTGAATGGTTATCAGGAAAAAAAAAATTGCTTTCCAAACAACTATGGTGAAAAAAGAACTTTTTGGCGATTGCCAATGCTAATAAAGGACGCAAAAAGTACGTTATGGATGAAATAGCAAAGAATCGTCAAATAACTCTATTATGGTGACCACCCTATCACTGCGAACTTAACCCTATTGAATTGGTATGGGTGCAGGTAAAAGGTGAAGTAGCATTTAAATTAAACGACGCGACGTCAAGGTTTTGTTAACCTATTCCTCGCAATGAGTGACTGCATATAAATGGCAATGTTGTATAAATCACGTACTAAAAGAAGAAGCTAAAATGTGGGAACTCGACGATCTTATTGACATAACTATAGAACCTATCATTATTAATATAGGATCCGAAGATAGTTCGTCAGAATCTTCAGAGGAAAAACTTTAATTTTACTGAACTGATTATACATTTATACAACACTACATCGTATTTTTTTATAATTTACAATGAACTAAATCCACACCCGCACTACATTTATTAAAGATTTGCATTTTTAATGATTCATTTCGAAAAGGACTATAGCAGTTTATCATATTCACTATTTAATTATATTATCTCCGTCTTTTTATTTTTTGCCTTTGTTGAATCTTGTATAATACTACTTTCCATAAATCTTTTGTATTATTTTTGTTAATATATATTAATTTTTTATAATAATTGCAATCAAAGTTGGCACATTGTGCACCGTGATTGATGGCAATGAATCGTTTTCCTTTCATAAACAGTGGGATACTGAACTTTCGTAGTAGGTATTTTTATTTTACTACACATTTATTATTTTTGTAATAATTTATCCACTTTGCGTTGGCTTATACATTTTGTTAAATATAACTTAGTCCTAGTTTTTCGCCAACTTTGATTGCAATAAATCACCACCAGATGGAGCTATTCGACAAGTTGCGGACACCTCTTGTCTGTAATTTGATGACTATAGGAACAATGAAGTGTTGTTGTGCACTCGCCTATGTCGTACCAATGAGAGCTAAGAAACTTGAAACTAGTCTACGGCTGGCGATGCACAACAAACTTGCATTGTAGTCCTTTCTTTAGGATTAATCTGTCTGTTGGGGGCTTATTGCAATCAGATTTTATTTTGCGTTTTTCGATTGAAGACGTAGTATGTCGCGAATTAGAGGACATTATTTTCAATTGATTTAGAAACGCACATTGCGCACCTTAATTGGTGGCAATGAATCGATTTCCTTTCACAGGAAACAGTAGAATACTGGACTTTCATAGTAGGTATTTTTATTTTACTACACATTTATTATTTTTGTAATGATTTATCAACTTTACGTTGGCTTATACATTTTGTTGATATTTTTCTATTTGTCCGAAAATAGGGAATTATCAAAATGGCATACTGTATAATAATTAGTTCAAATGTGCTTTTAGAGGGCGGAATATTAAAACATAATATTTTAGTTACAAGCCTGGCGCGTTAAGTGTAATAATTGCATATTACCAACAAAACGCTAATGCTTCGATTGCAACAAACACCAGCCGAAAGACTGATCCTACTTAAAGAAGCTCTCGTGCCAGTCGTCACAGACCACTTTCAGACTGCAGTTTCGCGCTATTGGCTCTCGTCAGTGCAAGGTAGGCATGTGACGACCGACACGACACGAGGATCACTTGACTATTTAGTACATTTCGGTATCTTTGGGATAGCGACATGTAAAATAGTCAGCAGGCGCCATCTAGCGGTCCAGTGTCTGTTGCAATGGAAAAATAAATATAGCCTGACTGGGCTTAGCATAGTTCAAATGTGCTTTTAGAGGGCGGAATATTAATACATAATATTTTTAGTCGCAAACTCCTTTATAAAATCCTTATTTTACTATAAGGAACGTAACCAGACTGCAACCAATAGCTACTCTCCGGGCTATGTGCTATATTATGTTTTAATATTCCGCCGTCTAAAAGCACATTTGAACTATGCTAAGCCCAGTCAGGCTATTTATTTTTCAATTGCAACAGACACTGGACCGCTAGATGGCGCCTGCTGACTATTTTACATGTCGCTATTCCAAGGATACCGAAATGTACTAAATCGTCAAGTGATCCTCATGTCGATCGTCACATGCCTACCTTGCACTGACGAGAGCCAACGGCTCGAAATTGCAGTCTGCAAGTGGTGTGTGACAACTGACACGAGAGCTCCTTTAAGTAGGATCAGTCTTTCGGCTGGTGTTTGTTGCAATCGAAGCATTAGCGTTTTGATGGTAATATGCAATTATTACACTTAACGCGCCAGACTTGTAACTTATAATTTAGCGCTCGGCGGGGCACATAGCCCGGAAAGTAGCTGTTGATTGCAGTCTGGTTACGTTCCTTATAGTAAAATAAGGATTTTATAGAGGAGTTTGCGACTAAAAACATTATGTTTTTTTGTATAATAATTGTGTAAAAAGTTTTCAACACACTGGCGAAAGGATGGTTTCTATAATAGTCAATTTTCAGATATCACGTAAGCTTCTCGGGAAACACTCGAAGGGCAGCTGCGTCCACAAATTCTCCTGTACACGAATTAAGTTTCGGCCGACGTTACGCCAGCAACCCACGCATGTTCGAATCTAAACAAAATTTCTGTCAAAAGCAATATAAGACCGTCCAATGATTACTCCTGTGAAAAAACGTATTTCAGAAGGATGTGGGTAGCTACAGGTGTGCCAAATCAAAAGTAATTGCGTTGAAAACTACCACCACGGAATGAAATTAATTACACGATAATATGTTTGCCGTTAAAACGGTCCGTCCACGCATTCTTTTGTAACGATGTATGATATGGTTCGTAATTTATTTATGAACCAATTTTCTCTTCAAATAAGTTAATGGCTTAGATATTTTACGCTGAATAATCAATTATAGTTGGTAATTAGTATGTTTTTTATTAAAGTGATGAAAGTTATTGACGTGAAATTTCGTTACATCACAAGGCTAAATGAGAAACATGGCGCGAAGCAATTTTTTTTCGTTTTTACTTTTTGCATCGTAAAGAAAATTAATTTGATCAAGAGTCAACACCATTTCATGAGTGCCATTTTTCAAGCTTTAATAGAAAGCGTACACCTGTTTCACTTTGCCAGATTACTGTTCTTACAGGTAACATTTTTAATAAGATCATATTGAGGGGTAGAGGGTGTCAATGCAATTATTCTTATTTATTTGTTTGTTTTTGTTTCTTTCTGGTTTTCTTTGATTCCCCCTTTCTTCATTTTCTTGACAATACGCTGCTCAACAGAACAATCCAATTATCGGGCAGGAAGTTATAAGTAAGTACTTACTATTAATTGACAAGGGAAGACACACATAGCTGAAATCACGAATGTTGTCAGTCACGTCATCCATTTCTATTTTTGTAAATACTAAGCGCATATGATATAAAAACAGAAAGTCATGTCCGTTGAGGCTATGACAGAAGTTCAAAGCGTAACGATACGTTTAACAAATGAATAATGCAATCGTTAGTCGTAGCCGCAACCAACGTTCAGCATTCTGTCACTTCTCTGTCGATTCAGTAGCGTGTAGTGGACACATATTAAATGTATTGATTGCATATTTCTTTTCGTCTTTTATAAGTTTTTAATGTTTCTTACTATTATATTTTAAGTTTCCTGTAATTAGGTAAATAGTTTGCTAGTTTACTGTTTGTGAAGAAACTCTCCTCAAATTGGCGGCAAAGAATGTTAGAATTCTTTGTATTTTCATTAGAAAATACTTGTCTTTTGCATACGCTGATATGCCTATGCGTGCCATTCTGTGTGACCTTGAGATGATTTGATTCGGAAATTAAAAGATGATGACGTGAATGACAACGTTCAGGATTTGAACTATAAGTATGTGACAAAATTAACCACGTTCATCTTTATTTACAAAACGTCACAGATTTAATTAGAAAAATAAGTAACTAACTTCTACCGTCTATGATGGCCGCTGATAGCATAGGGGAAACTTGGCTGTCTAGTAATGTTAAAGACTAGGAGCATTTTCAGGATGGTTATGGTGTAATGCGATGTGATTGATATTTTATAGAATCCAACACATCTCAAGGTCCAGGCTGTTTTAGAGTCACCCTGTAAAATCTTTATTTAGCGTGCGATTTTCACCATTCTTTTTTAATTGCAGAGCTTATTAAACTGCGCTTTTGAAGCAAAACGCGCCAGATTCCTACAAAATTCAAAGCCTACTACATCAGTTTTTAGGAGTAAAATTTTAATGATTTTTATATTAGCGATTTTTTTAGAAAAAAGTCTACACACGGCACTGGATTCACCACCTCTCAAAACCGGCCTGTACTAAATTTTGCCGAAAATTTTAAGTAATAACGTTTATCCACGAGTACCATAGTGGAGTCAAAAAGAGTACATAGTAAAGCAAAAAATCAGCGGCATTCTCTTAATAGATGTAGCTGTTATTTAATACTGAGGCGGCACGTCGTTCTATCATAGGATTATATTAAATTTTATCCGTTTTTGCCTCCTACCACGAAATATAAACCATGACTAGGATGATCTGTGTAATTGCCATAGTCGACCAGATGGGTTGAATGTGTGAACGTGCCGTATTTTTACCTAATAATTTGTTGACTGCTATGAAATAGGCAGAGCTTTTATAGACGAAGGTCAAATATTCAGGTAGCTCGTCATCCAGTGTTGCCACACATATATTTACATAGGTATATATAAAGCAATAATATTCATATCTCATAAAATAAAACAAAAAATAAATATAATTAAATTTGTCAGTCAAAAAGAGAAACTGGAGTTCTATTAAGACAGTTTTTAATGGCAGGCATAATTTTGTTTCGGAGTGGCATACCTACAAAATCTGACATCAATACTGTAGAATGTTTGATGTTTATAAAAATTTACACAAATTTCAACCATGCCAGTTGTTCTTATTGCCCAGCAAAGACCAATGTGGAGGTGCGAGCAGAGCATACTCCTTACCAGGAAAGAATGATGATAGGATTGTTAATTAAGAAGTAACAGGTTGAAAAACAAATAAGTGTTCTAACAACAGTAATAAACTTTCTTGTTAAAATAACATAATTAAAAACAAGATTTACCAACAATATTTTTCCAGAATAAGTAATTCATCTTATCACAATGACTATATAACACTATCACAGGTTATCACTCACTCATTACTATCACTATCGCTGCTGGCTCCTACATTTATAGTTACCTTAATTACTGCGTCAATCCGAGTATCCGTATCCCACTATTTTTTCGACTTCTTTAACGTGCTCTATGCATTTTCGCCAATAATCAGCTGTAACTCTTTTTATTTTAGTGCACTAGATAGAAGGCATTTTACGTATTTTAATTTAAGGGTTCTATTTTCTCGTGGTCCTTTACTTCAGCCCAAATAAGCTCAATTGGGTTCGGTTCACAGTGGTAAGGCGGCAGTCATAATACCTCAATACCTCCTCCAGCTTTAGCCATTTCATTCACAATATATTTCTTATATATCGTCGAATGCCGTTTCGCTAGGGTTAACAGTTTGACTTTAACCGAAGCACGATCGAATGGGATACCTTTACCATCTAACCATTCTTGAATTTGAACTTTCGCCATGCACTGGCCACTCTTCGGAAACGAGTTTTCGAATTGTGCTCGGGCGCCAGTCCTAGTTTAGGACACACCACCCTCAAGCCTAGTACGCGAGGCTGAGTAACTCTAGTAGAGAAAGTATATTCCAGTGGGTCAGTTTGGGAAATTAGACGTTCACACCCAAACAGTAAAGCTCAAAATTTTCAATATCAGTATATTCAATTGAACCTACTATATACAAATGTACGGGATTACTAATTGATTATCTCGACCAAACTTCACAGGTTCTGAATACCGGGATGAGGACAAGCGACGCAACGAAACGGGGTAGTACCAGATGACTCAGGTAACAGGGAGAACAGCTGCAAAAATAGTAACACAAAAATGCGATGTAAAGCGTTAGCACAGAATAAGCGGTAACACAGGACAAAGTTATATACTGTACTTGGCTAGTATTGTAGAGGGAAACGATAAATGAAAACAATCATAGACGCAGTGGGAATAGTGGTGGGTAGTGGTCATGCATCATCACGTCTTACGTATTTTATGTCGGGTGCATTAAAATGAGAGAGAAAGTTTGGGGGTTTGTCTTCTTAGCGTCTCACCTGGCACCTCCCTTCCCAATGAAAGCTTTACGTCTTTTATGTCGCGTGCATTAAAATGAGAGAGAAGGTCAACCATGTGGTCCGCCTTCTTAGCATCTTACCTCGCGCCCCGTTCTCAATTATAGGTTTCCCACACTATACATCAGTTTACTTACTCCTCCGTAAACTTACCTACTTATTTCCTGTAGATACGGTCGGGCGCGTCTGCTGTGGTGGAGCGATCGAAATGGAATCACATTACACGGCTCCTCAGATCCTTTTCTGAAAATGAATCAACTTACTATCGAAGTAGGAGTAAACGCCAGATGGATGCGCTGCTGGTCGATGACGTAGTACCGACTTGGCCAAAATCCTACTGCTCGAATATGATAGATGACACCTGGGTTCGGATCTCGGAGTGGACACGTCTGCTGCTGACTACCAACACGAATTAAATTGTTTTCTTCAATAGTTGCAAGCGGGTGCAGGCGCCAGATGGATGCGCAGCTGATCGATAACGTAGCACGGATTTTGCCAAAATAATTCTGCTACTCTGAAATATATAACGCTAACGATACCTGGGTTCGGCCCTCGGAGTGGACACGTCTGCTGCCGATGAGTCGCTCTGGCTGACTACCAACACTTAACGAAATTAATTATTTTCTTCAAGTACTTACAAGCGGGTGTGGGCGCCTGATGGATGCGCGGCTGATCGATGACGTAGTACGGACTTTGCAAAAATTCTGCTGGTCTGAAATATATATCGTTAACAATACCTGGTTTCGGTTCGCAGAGTAGACACGTCTGCTGCCGGTGAGTCGCTCTGGCTAACTGCCAACACGGTGTGAATTTCATTATTTCCTTCGAATACTTAAAAGTGGGCGAAATGACGGTAACAGATGCGCGGTGAATCATTGTGACAACAAACGGAAAATATTTTGGAATATTTCGCGACTTAGTAAAATAATTCAATTACCTGAATACTTTTCTAGACCAGAGCAAGCAGCAGGACAGGTGTTTCGCATGTGAAGACAGCCAGGGAGCTGCACTATCGGATATTTTAATTTGTTCCCTTGTATTGAAATAATGACGTCGCACGGGTGACGTCAAATCGACTTGGAAATATTTTATTACCTTGCTTTGCCACTTGAAAATATTTCACGGTTGGTTTACGCAGGATGGCAGGCACTCACGTCAAGCTCGCGGGACTGCTGGCTGTCGACTCAAGATTTTTACTATGTACTCGTAAGGTTATACACGTTCCTCACGTTCCACCTGACTGCATCTGTATTTACAACTGGTATGTTTATTCGGTGCTGCTGCAAAGTAATATAAATTTTAAAGCGTAAACGGTATAGCAATAAATATAAAAGGATAATTATATAGAGGGTATAAATAAATACAGATCCTGGGCACATTTTGATTACGAAAAACGCTTCGTTACAATTTAGAATGTAAACAACATTGAAATGCTGAAATTTAATTTATGACAAACCATTCTTTTGACACACAAGGGCCTACTCAATAAAATTTAAAACGAAATAGTTGTATGAGAAGAAATGGCCTGTTCTGGAACATTAAATAAAGTTATCTTTCATAAATTCCACATTGTTCTTTTGTATTGACTTTCTCAAAAGCATAATTTCCAATATCCAACTACCGACTACATAGGCCCACATATAGATGGATGGAAAATACATCAAGTAATAAAAGGAATATGTGTTAAAGTCAGATTTTTTAGGAATTTCTGTTAGTTTAGGTAATCCTAAAAGGTACTTGATCCGCTTGGTTGAAAATGGAGCAAATAATGACGGCCATCAGTCACCTTATCACCTGTTACAAACCGGTCATGACCCGGTCTTTTAACGTAAATTGAGACACAAACTCCAACAATAACCATCCTAATGTATTTATTTCTTCCTTCCAGCAATGTTTTATCGCCTCTGAGACGGTTGCCTGCATCCCGCTTTCGCATTTAATGATATTCTTAAATATCATTAAATACTCTTTGATGTATCGAAGAATATAAAGCAAAATGGTAATGTTTCACCATTATACAGGGCGAGTAGCGATTACTTTTAATCGAATAAGAAACTCTGTCAAGATAGTTTTTCTTTTAGCTTTAGGCGATATTTCAGAATTGTGGAGCATTGTCTCAAAGCACAATTTATGAAAGTTGCGAGAACAATAAAGTTGATACGCAGCAAATTTCATTTGCATAAATTACCATAACTCAAGTATTTCAAAATTAGTTGTACCGTTGGTTAGGGGTTACAACTGACAAAAGTAAGGTATATAACAGCTACATCAGCATATACAGGGTGTCCCAATAGTTGGTCAAGGTCCAGTATCGGCTTTATTAGAAGACGACCGCTGTGTGTTGACTGGAAAGTTTTTTCGTCTGTAAAGATTACATTGTTCCAAAAATTTACATCATGCGCCAAAAATTCAAGCGCAAATCCTACCCGAACTTCTTTATGTTCAGCTTTAAGTAAGTATTTCTGTGCTGCTGCATGACAGCGTAGCTCCGATTCTCTTACTCGCCGGCGACCAGTACTACTGGATCTAGGAAAATTCGTTTCTTCAGCAGCCTGAATAACTGAGTAAAATGGATTTTCTACTAAAGCATTTACCAATTGCTAAGCTTGTTGTTGAGTTGATATCCTTCGTCGCCCTGATCCAAGATTTCTACTAATCGTATCGTTTAATCTCTACTTTCTTAAAATTTTCGTCAATATTATAACGCAGTGCAGTTTGTCTCATTGACCGTCCATCTTCTGCTTTGGCAATAACTCCAGATTTAACTAAATATATGAGGCATATTAGTTTTTTGCACACTTGCAATAAATTATGACAACTAACTGACAATGTCACAAAAATGAAAGTTAGATGTACACAACTAGATTTTAGCAAAATACCGTTATAAGACTTGTCCTATTTTTTTTTTTTGCTCACGACCGTACGTCTTGCACAGGACTGCAATTATTGTGTCGTACGACCGTATCATATGGGCGCAGGCGATTTTGAACAAATTGAACATATGTCCGAGTAGATTGTTGTTATGAGCTCCGGTAAAACCGTCTTAAATTTTGTGGTTTCTTTTGTTTTAAGAAAACTAAATTTTAACATTCTCATACATTTTGTGAGGGTGAACAAGTTGTTCTGTAAAAAAAGTGTGTTCTGAATTGTTTAATGCAACTGGGCATTGTTCTAGCTACATAGAATTTACCATCAAATTCCTACTAATTTTTCTACATCTACCAGTTCGATAAAATTCTACAGTCGACAACATGGTCTATTCGAAACGATTATTTCTAAAGCCTACTACCTTTGAGAAAAAAAAAATATTTCTTTCAGAAGATGCCAATAACTCAGGATATGCATACATATTTTTAAGTAAATTGTTAGAATTGTCATTTGTTTCCATGGCATACTTGAAAAGCCAAGCAGTATCTCGGGAAGATAAGGCATTTCTTGATCTTTATTAAATAACTCGATTGGGGGTGAAGTTAGATATAAAGAATGCTAGTAACTCACCCTAAAATTTAATTTTCTTTCGAATGATTTAAAAAAAAACAGTAGGTGCCATTTGAAAAAATCGACGTTTGACGGTTTTTCATTGCGACATTTGAAAATCTCCTGCACTCATATGGTACAAGATGGAACCACCTAGCCTGGACTTCCAGTTAACTGCTTCATCAACTTGGTTTCATAATATTGAACGGTTTGTGATTAAAATGTGTTCGCAAACTACCACAACGGCAATATTTTTCAAAAAAATTGACATGTATCAGGGTTATCTAAACTCAGAATTGGAAGGCCAATCGAACCATGTAAAAAAATGTAAGTTTCCATTTAAAATAAGAAAGTTGGTACCGACTTTCGGCACACCCTGTATAGCTGCAGGACTAACAATATTTTAAGTAGAACGGGCATGGTCGATTATGGCTGCATACCAAGTTTCAAGTTTGTAATTCAACTGCAACAGCCTACTTGAATCACCCTGTATTCTTATTTCCAGTAATCGTTCTGGTGAGTTTCAGCAAAACCGCACTCTATATAAAAATTCAATTTTGGAATGGTTATCCATATCATATCAGAAAATAACCGAATTGACGACGCGTTGAAAGGGAAAGCGGACGTGAGTATTGATAAGCACTAATGAACTGTCAAGTGTGACAACACAGAATAAAACAGTGATATAGTTTTATCTCGTTTTTATTTCAAAGGAAGTGTCCGAATGGGAGAAAGATTTTCCCTGTTTCCTTTTGCGCAATGACGTGAAACTAATAATGAAAAAAGGGTAGTGGGTCAACTGAGTATAATGAGATTAAAATTTTAGATTGCTCTGAATGGAATCAACGTTCATTTTTTACTGAGTGCTATTATAGAATATATTAGAGAGCTTCATTCATTCATTCAATATGTTATATACAGCGTGTCCCATTTTGCTTGGAATCGCCCCTATAAAAAGTTTATTTGATGTCTGATTTAGATATATATTTTTTAATATAGATCTTTGAAAAGCGCATCTTTGTGTTATATTAAATTTTACAAAACTTAATAGCGTGGACTACTATGATTTTTTTTCGGGTTAGAAAATGGTGAAATCTTATCAGCGATTATTTTATTTCAAATCTGAGTGCGCCACTGGATTCGGCAACCCCCCAAATGTGTTTGTACCAAATTTCGTTGAAAAAGTCGTATTTTTGAATTTTTCCTGAGAGAAATAAAAATGTTCCATTTGGCTTAACCTAACCTAACAAAAACTTTACGACATAATTATTATCGCCGCGGGCCATGGCGCTAGTTCAAATAAATAGATTCCAGTAAATAAAAAACGCAACAAATACTTTACGACATTATATCGCCGCGGGCCATGGCGCCAAGCTTGACATGAAATATTCCCGACGCACATTAAAAACCTATAAAGGTAAGCGAGTCAATTTGCGAACAGCACAAAAAAGAGTGCCGGTATTTTAATGAGGTCGGCAAGCTTTTGTTATGTTTTTTATGTCACAGTTTCTTCCTACTTGAACTATACATGGGATTGTGTATTTATCAAAAGAGTGCCTTGACTGAGATAACTGTCAATTGAATGAATTGTTAAAAAACAGTAATGCTCAATTTAGAAATATTTAATTATCATATAATTTTTATCCTCTCACACTGTAATAACTAACAAACAAGTAATTAAAAAGAAGTGACTCAAAAATGTTTACGTAAAAATATTACAAAATAAATAAATAGAACAATTAAATGTAGGTTCTCTCTACTAAGTCTACTACTACTTCAACTTCTATACATTTACTCTATCCTCTCACGATTATTACGAATGACATTTCTAAGTTCTTTCCTCGAGATTTCTTGACAAGCTATTGTAATTCTGACACGTAGTTCCTGCCTATTTTGTGATCGCGATTTATAATCTTTGCTTTTAAGAGTACCCCACAAATAAAAATCAAGGTGTGTTAAATCCGGCGATCTTAGTGGCCAGGCTATCAATGGACTACTATGTCCAATCCACCTACCGGGAAAATTCTGGTTGAGCCATTTCCTGACAATTACTGCATGGTATGGCGTACTGTTTAAATTGTTTAAATTTTCATTTAAAAACTAGGGGCCAATTAAGCTCTCGTTCAAAATACCACACCAGACATTTATTTTTCAGAATATTGATTACCCAATTGGGATTTTCTTCTGCCCAAAATTCTGCGAGGAAACCACACTGTTTGTCGTGAATGTAGCCTCATCGCTGTAGATGATTGCTTTTAAAAAATCCGTTTGTTTAAATTTATAGCAGCATTCCTCTAGCTTTAACGAGGATTTTCGTCAATATATGTCAAAATAGCGACATCATTAGCTGCCTCTGGTCGCCAGATCCTCTAGAATTTGCTTCTGAAACACTATCGGTATCATTAAAACATTTTATTATTTTTCGAACGGTGCTGTCGTCAAGTGGTGGCCGTCGATCTGGATTTCTTCTATTAAACATTATCACTAACAATTTTAATAATTAAATGAAGAAACAAGTTATTGCCTTATACCTCAAGAAAAACAACAATGCAGCTACGGACACGTGTTTCGGAGTTATTGCTCCTCATCAGCGTAGCGTAGCTTAGCGGATATATCTTATAAATCGAGCAAAACCAACAAAGGTCGGAAAGTACAGTATAATGTACGTGGAAAAAATTAGTAGCGCTAATTTTTCCTATTACATATGGAATGCGTTTTGTGCTGCTGCTTTTCTTGCATAATTCAATGGGTATCCAGCCAGCGAAAAAGGCTGGTAGTACGGTAGTAGTAGACAAAATAGAAATTCAAGTAAAGTAACCAATTATTTACCTACGTTTGGAAAATACAGTTTTCTCCAACAAGTCCTGCGTTAGATTCTAACTGTGAAATCCAGCTTCAGATTTTTTGTTGTATTGTCATGAAAACAATGTTGAAACATTAACTGTACATGATTTCAAAAATTTATAACCTGCAATATTTTGCTTTTGGTTATCATTATGTATTAAAAAAATATATTTTACAATAAATCAGGTTTAAAATATGCTCTACACGATTTCATAAGTTTCTAATCTGTATTTTTTTATGGTAACAGTAAAGCGATTTTTGTTATATTTTATTCTCTACCATCAATGCACATTAATAGGTGAAATTTTAGTCTGTTAAAATAACATAAATAAGGATACAAATGAGCCTTACACGATTTCATGAATTTTTAATCTGTATAAGAAAGTAAAGATGGTCAGAAGGTACAGGCGACTACGTTAACGCTAAAACGCTTTTTGTTATTGTCTTCCAGTGTGGTTTAAACAAAGGTTATGTTGCTCATCATGAAGTATATAGTCGAAAAGAAAAACACGATGGATGGTCAGGGAGTGCGGGGAAGACACATAGAAAATTAGCTTGTAGTGTTATACATTGGAAGTGTTGTGAGGAAGGTGATTTCACTTATTTTCTCACGGCATCCTCCTTAGTTGAATCCACTTGAATTTTTTTTTTGGGCTAGGAGTACAGAAAATGGGTCAGTGGCTTACTACTGGTCTAGATGGTGTCTAAGAACTTACTGATTTCGGTCTTAGCACTTCTTGACCTCCCAGGTCGCGTTGCCTATAACTCCTTTTCTCAGTCACTAAGTATCCCGGTCAAAATTTAGGCGGTCGATCAAAAGTGGTGAAGAAGGTGCATCGAGGGCCCAGTTGTCCTCCAGTAACGTTTTACTTATATCTGACCTTTAGTTTGGCCACAGCATACTTTTTCCCGGAACCGTTGGTCGGATCGATTCGGCAATGGTCGGAATAAATTCCTCGTGGTCGACTTGGTCGATAATGATACCTACCGCGCCTTCGTGTGTCTTCGGGAAACTTCGGAAGTGTTCGTGCGATGTTCGGACTTTTGCTTAAAATCCTAGCTTCTACACGTGTGAATTTCCCTGAACTTGTTTCGGTTTATCAATTACCCAAGTCGTTGATAAAACGGGAGGGATCGGATCGAATCGATAACCATCATAATCGATTCTGTGTGGTCGGTATAGTCGAAAATGCTATCCCACCCGACCTTGTACGCCTTCGGATCTCGGTATATAATGTCCCGTCCTGTGCTTGGAGGACACCGACAGTCTTTCTATAAAAGTGTTCTAAACCTCTTCGAGTTTATGTACCCCCGATCGGGGCGGTGGGGGTACTTGCAAAAATCCTACTTAAATGTTCGATTTTTAAGTTAGAGAACCCACTCGCGCCTAACTTTACTATGTCTTTAAAATATGTTAGGTTATGTTTATACTAAAGTCGAGGCAAGAATTCAAGCGATGCACGTCACGCGTGATCTCATTAAAGAAGTTTTAATACTAACATAATTTTTAATCATTAAATACGTTAAAAACAGTAATACTTGACACCCAGTTATTAAGCTTTTTTCAGAAATAGGTACAGTTTAATGGGGCTTCATGATTCTTAGCAATATTGTCTTATTTATAGAATCGATCTGTGACGTACATCGCTTGAATTCTTGCCTCGACTATAGTTTGTTAGTGTCTATATGCACGTTATTTATAAATGTCTATCACAAGATTAAATTAAGCAACTTCCGTTTCTATCGACGTCATACTTCTGTTTTTGAAGATGTACTTCCGTCTAGTACACAAATATAACCGGAATGACAGATCTCAAAATTCAAACATCAATAGCAATGCCGTTATAAGATAAGAAGTTAAAGACAGTTATTTATTTGAAAGAAGAAACCTTACACAATTCATTTCACATGTAATTACCAATGCTAAATGATTATGTTCTTTTTATAAAAGAAAAGAAATATCCAGATGGCGCAGAAACCAATTTCTTGTAGTATATGAATAAGATCCCGTTTCGCTCGAAAATTAGCTGCGAAACCCGACCGGTTTCTTGATACATTTAATGTATGGAAGGACGTCGCATTTTTTCGATAAATAAAAGTTTTCACTGTTCGCAAACTGAATTAAAGTGACTAATATGCATTCAGTACCGCGACTAGCTATTTTAAATCATTTTGTGATGTACATAAATATCTATTAACTGTATAATTATTTAGCAATAGCTGTTTAAACCACCTGCTATACCGTGGTCAGTATTAATGGCATATAGGTAGCCACTTTACTATATCCATGAATAAAGTATACCCGTTTGAATAATCTAGCTTTTCCCGAGATGCAGAGCTAAGGCGTCGGATATTTACCACCCTGTACGCCCACAAGATTAAGCGGAAAGTTTTACGCTTTACTAACAAATGTTAAAAACTTCTGCTCCGAAATACCATTTCTCAAATAACACGCTACCTTAATTTAAACTGCCGCCGCTCATCAAAAAGCGCAAACCTTTTAAGAACTCTCCTGAAATCCAATATATAGTGCACGCGACTTGCAGAATTTCTATTACTTTGGGAATTTCCACTCGTTAGCTAAATACGTATCTCTGGATCGCTGTATTATTGGCGTCATGCATTAACTTTGTACGATGCAGTTTTTCCTTTTTTTTTTTTTTTGTTAAAGTTAAAAAATAATGTTTTTCAACTTTTATACAAAAGAAACTGCTACTTTAAAAAAATTTTGGCTAATTTGTTGCTCGTACGTATTTCTACTTAGCTGGTTATACCGGATGTCCCGTAAATAGTGGATAATCCTGATAATAGTAATAGGCTAGACCAAAACCTATCAGAATATCACAATTTGACCTTATTGAAAACATTGAAGACTGTACGGTTTTCGAGATATAGGCACTTTTTTGAAATTGTGGCAATTTCTACTCTAGGATAGTATTTTGAATGCCACTGCCGCAAAGTAAGAATTTTTTCATTCTGTTTTTTGGTGAGTATTCTAGAACAGTTATGCTATCAAACGTGTATAGGAGTTTTTAGATAGCGCCAACAGTAATCTCAAAACAAATGTTTTTCTTAAATTTCGCTACCACCAAGATTCGGGCTGCTGACTTTGACATTTTATGGTGTAAAGAAAAGTACCAAACGATTCTTGCCACTTACCCTAAAAACTTTCCTACTTATCATTATATTTTTAAATGGTATAAAAATTCTGAGTTGTCCTGTTAGAACAAAGATACAGCTGTTTGAATGGTGGATGAGCTAAATTTATCAGTTGAAATTTTTAACAAGTAAGCCTCGTTTTTAATTGTATTGCTTGGTCAAAGTATTCGTCGATATTCTCGTATGTGACACATATCATTTTATACTCTGACGTTAGTAGATAATAATATAATAATAATAAGTTTTATTTACTCAAAATTATGAATAATTACATACAAAACATTATAATATACAACAGTAAATACAGTACGATACAATACGCAGTTCACTAGTAAACAAAACCTGTTGAATCCCACTAAAATACAAAGTATTTGAGCGTGGGACAGGCAATTTGAAAATCATGTAGGGAGGTGTTAGTTACCTGTGGAATTCTAATAAAGGGATAAAAATAATAGGGATAGATTTTCCTTCCCATCCCCTTTCTCTCCCCCCTCCTTCCCTTCTCTCCCCTCTTTTCCCCCCTTTCTTTGGTATCCATGTTAATCTTTGAATTAGTTAATTATCTCATTATTTCATGAAGTACTGATCTTGGTCTCTCAAGGATCCAAGACTTTACTTTTTTCTTATATTTTAAGAAGTACGGTATGTTTTTTATATCCGGTGGTACTTTATCTATTAATCTTAGGCTTATATTATTATAATTTCTCTCTCCCACTGTTTTATTAATTTTTGTTTTAGTTGCTACGGTATTTTTTCTCCTTGTATTATATATGTGGGTATTATATTTTATTCTGTTCTTGATTTTAAACAGATCTAGGAAAATTCTCTGGGAAAATAGTTGTCTGATGTCCATTTTTTTGGACAGTGTGAAGAGTTAATTTGTGGGGTAGGTTTTGCTTTTCCCGTAAATTATCTTTAGGAACCATTTTTGAATTGTGTTCAAATTTTTCAAATAGCAGTTTTTTACTCCGCCCTATCCAATTATGCCGTAGGAGAGCTGGGTTTGGACCAGTGAGTAGTACAATATTTGAAGCTGTGGTACATTTAGGAACTGCTTAAGGTATTTTAATTTTGGCAAGAGTGTTCTTAATTTTTTTATTAAATTGTTTATTTGTAGGTTCCATCTTAAGTGCCTATCTATTATTATACCTAGGTATTTTACTGAGTCACCCTCATTGATATTTGTAGTGTTATTAAGTCCTAGGTTAATGACTAGACAGCCCAGACTAGGTAGGTTGTTTAGGTTCGAAGTGAAAGGCAGATATTCGGTCTTATTGTAATTTATCGTTAGCAGGTTATTATCAAACTAATTCTTGATGTTCTTTAAGTCTCTTTCAGCAGTATGTTTTAAGTTAGTCCAGTTATTAGACTTGTAAATTATCGCCGTATCATCAGCAAAACTAAGAACCTTACCCTCACTATGTAATTGTAGCAAGTCATTTATATTTATTTATTTATTTATTTACATTCCATTTACAGGGCCGGAAACTAACATACATATATATTATCAAAACTTGTGATATAAATTAAAACTAGAATAAACGTTAGTGTTATATATTATGGCTTACTATAACCTAAATCTTAATACTAATATAACTATTGCAAAATTCTATAAATTAATTTGGTGAACATATGACTTAATGATTATAATTTAATATATACATATTTATCTATACACGCACATATACAATTATATACAATAATAAAGGAAAAGTGAATAAGGAAAAGCATTAAATAAGAAAAAAGAAACAAACAAAAACTGTTAATCTAAGAGAATCTTGACTTAATTTGACTTAATCTAGTGTTAAAAATGTCGACATCATGTGCAATAATTTCGTAGCTACGACAGATACGATATAGTGGTGAAAACATTAAAGCATTTGTGTGTGTATTAGAAAAGTAAAACAAGGATGTAGATCTGGTTGACCTGGTAGGTGCTCTAAAGTTGATTTGTTCAAGTAATTGCGGACAGTCGATCATGTTGTTTAGAAGTTTGTATAAAAGTATAACACTTTGTATCTCTCTCCGCTGCTTCATAGAATTGTATGAAAAACGATTAAGTAGTAATGAGTGATCATAACCTATAGGGGGATATTGATGATCGATTGTAAATGCCAGGAATTTTAAGGAACGTCTTTAAATGCCTTCAATATTGTTAATATGTACATCGTAGTGGGGGTTCCATATCACGCTCGCGTATTCTAGTCGGGGTCGCACCAAGGTATTATATAGAGTTTTTATGGTACGCGTATTTTGAAAATCTCGAGCATTTCATATGAGAAATCCTAACATTAACTCCTAACATATATAAAGTAAAGAGGATGGGGCCAAGTATTGTTCCTTGAAGGACACCATATTCTACATGTTTCTTTTCACTAGCAAAATCATCGATAACTACATATTGCTGTCTATTGGTAAGATAACTTTGAAGTAGGTTATAAGCATTATTTCTAAATCCGTAATTCTTTAGCTTTTTTAGTAATAGGTCGTGACTAACAGTGTCGAATGCCTTCGCTAGATCGACAAAAACACATAGCCATAGCTGTCATCAAGGGATTTATAGATTTCGTTTGATAGATAACCAATGGCATCGTTGGTGGAAAGGTTGTTTCTGAAGCCAAACTGCATGTTTGATAGAATATTATATTTATTTAAGTAGCTGTCAATCCTCTTTTTTTATTATTTTCTCAAATATTTTAGCCACCGATGAAATTAGCGACATCGGCCTGTAATTTATTATTTTCGTCCTGTCCCCGCCTTTGTGAATGGGCTTTAGCACACCAATTTTAAAAGATGTGGGAAATATTCTGCTTTCTAAACTTAAGTTGATTAGGTAAGAAAATGGTGCTGCTATATGATCCTTTACTTCTTTTAAAACTTCTGCCGTAATTTTATCATCTCCTGGTGCCTTACCTGATTTTAGTTGCATTATGACGTCTTCAATTTCGTTTTCGGAAGTAGGTGCTAGAAATATCGAATTGACATTATTTTTGATCGAATTGTGTTTAGTATTTTGTGGGTTAATTTTGTTAGCGAGATTTTTGCCTACGCCACTGGAATGTGTCACAAAGGAATTGGCTATTTTTTGTTTGTCTATTATTATTTCTCCACAATCTAATATAATGTGTTTTATTATGTTTGTTTTTTTTATTGTCGCCTGAAATTTTTTTTAATACATGACCATAGGCCTTTGGCTGTGTTTTATGTTTTTCTATAAGCGCCTTATAGTGTTGGATTTTAGTATTTTTTATTAATAAATTCAGTTTGTTTCGATATATTCTATGCCTCTCTTAATTCGACATTGTTTGGCATTTGTCTTAACTGTTTTTCCAGAGTATGTCTGGTATTAATAGACTTCATTATTGCAGAAGTTATCCATGGGCTTCTTTTTATTTCGTTATTTTTTAGTTTAGTTGTTTTTGTGCAAGATTCCTGTCATTCTTCTGAAATTATTTAAATTCTTTGAGATCTAGTTGTAACGTTTACGTAAACTTTGTTCTCTGGACTTGAACTTTATTTGGTTACTGAGTCAGACTTTGTCTTTTGTCGATAATAACAGCTTGGCATTTCACTGGACATACTGGAACTTGTTGAGAACCACAATGCCTCGTATCCAGTACACTCAACGTGAGAATGCTAATATGCATTCAATTTACGACGAATGTCGAGGCAACGCCAGTACATTCGTTGTACATTATCGAGAAAGGTACCTAAACGCACGCCATCCTGACAATCGTGTGTTTATTAGAGTGCATAACGCATACTGCGAGGGAAGGATTTCTAGTCTTCGTGGTATTGGTGATGCCAATGAAGGAGGACCTCGTCAAGATTTCGACGACGAAGTGCTTGATGAAGTTAACGACGATCGACCTACTTCTGTGCCTACCACATCACGACGCACTGGCAACAACGGTGCTTCGGGTTCTAAAACGATATCAACTCCATCCTTTCTATGTGCAACGTGTGCAAATCCTACTACTCAGAGATTATCCCTTGAGAGTGAGTGAGTGAGAGAGTTACCGGCGAATGATACAAGTGGATTCAGATTTTTTTAAATAAATTTTTATTGTGTGACGAATCATGGTACAGAAGACATGGTTTTGTAAATTTACATAATCTGCATAGCTGGCAGTTGGGAAACCCCCACTTGATGAGGGAAGATCGGTCCCAATACCAATTTAAAGTAAATTTGTGGACAGGCATCCTAAATGGTCAAGTGCTAGGTTCATTCGAATTGCCACCAACATTAACATCCGATAATTATTTGGAATTCCTTCAAAACGACCTACCGGTTTTAGTAACCTTTTCATTATCCCTCAGGCGGACAATGTGGCTACAGAATGACGGATGCCCTGCCCATTATGCAAGAGAGGTGAGAGCATACCAAAATTTGAAATATCCGGGGAGATGGATCGGTCGCTTAGCTCCATTTCTGTGGTCACCAGACCTTAATCCTTTAGATTTTTTTTACTGGGGATGCATAAAGGAAAAGGTATACTTCCGACCTGTTAAATCCTTAAATGAATTGCATGAGCGCATCGGAGTAGCCGCTGAAGAAATCAGCCGATTCGAATATTCACGCAAGAAGGGCTGGAGGACAGCAATTCGAACATTTAACATAAGTTGTTTGATTATTTCTTTTTAATAATGTTTAATAAATGCAGTTGAAATAACTTTTCATTTTATTTCAATCTTTCTTCGTCCTCTTCCCTTGGAATTTGAAAACATTTTAGTAATAACAATAAGTCGGCCGTATTAGATAGATAGTTTATTCCAATAGACTAAATTGCAATAGAATAGGAAAAATCAAAGGAGGTTCCTCTGATTGAATAGATACGTTTCAGATACATAGTTGAGAGTAGTAAAAATAACAAATATTTACAACAAATTTAAAACAATAAATATCTAAGTACGACAAATTTAAGACAAAAATTAAAACAAGATATGACTATAACAATTTAAAAGTGCTTAGGAATTATGTAAATATATATTTAATCTAAAACGATGAACAGGTATACCGAAATTAATAGAAAAATACAATGTTTAAACTATACGTTGAAATTCATATATTCAGAAACACTATAAAACACATTGTCAAGTAACATAACACAGATGGTAGTTTTGAATGTTTTTAGGTTGTTTATTTGCCTGATTTCTGGATTTAGTTTATTGTATAATTTAATTCCTACATACGTAGGGCTTTTTTCATATACTGACAAACTATGTGAAAGAATTGACTGTAAGAGGTTGTGTCTGGTTTTATATTCGTGGAAGTCACCATTAGTTGTAAACTTATTTAAGTTTGATTTTATTAAAATTTCCAAGATATATATGCAAGATAATGTTAGTAATCGTAATTTTTAATGCATATTACCATACCCATTGTGGTTTTCAACCTACCGGTCGATCGGTAACCAAATAGAGCCCAAGTCCAGGGCACAAAGTTTATGTAAACGTTACAGCCAGATCTCAAAGAAATTAAATAATTTCATAAGAATGACAGGCAGCTACTAACGCCAGACGTACAAAATGACATGTGTCACATACTAAAATATCGACAAATGCTTTGACCAAGCAATACAATTAAAAACGAAGCTTAGTTGTTAAAAATTTCAATGATAAATTTAGCTCATCCACCATTTAAACAGCTGTATCTTTTTTTTTTCTAACAGGACAACTAAGAATATTTATAAAATTTTAAAGTTTAATAATAATTGGGCAAGTTTTTAGGACAAGTGGCAAGTATTCCTTGGCGTGTGGCGGTCCTACGGGGGGGCATAGGGGCCTCATGAACACATGAACTGTATAAATCTATCAATTACCAATTATTAAAATCTCTACCCTATATTTACTTTCAACAGATCACAATAAAATATACCCAGTAGTGCTGTATTAATCCTGTCGGGGACAGGACAATAAAAAAGGAACACTATTTTGCCGACATTTCGGTCATTTGAAACATACTTCTTCAGGGTTTAATAGTTATAATTAAAGTGGCCATATGTACTTATTTTAGTTAGACAGTACTTTCTTTTCAGGTAATGTCCTACTGTCCTTAAGGTTCATTAAGTACACCTAAATGTACTTCTTTTTCTTGAGATACAAGACATTAGAAAATTAGATTTTCATTTACTTTTTGTAAAACTGGAGTTCGAACTTAAATGAACTGAATGTTTTTGAACGTGTGAAGATGAAATTTCCGGCTAGAATTCCGAAAATATTTGCTCTATCGCACTGAAGATCGCTGGCCTGACTCGAGCGTCTGGGTAAAGTCAAAATAAATTTAAATATTTGGAGATTTTATGAGAGTTTATTTTTTGTTTTCATGAGACAAGTGCGTGGATTAAGCGACTATTCTCCAATATTAATAACTAGGCTGTGATGCAAGTTCGTACGAATATCAATGAGAGTTGCAACGAAATGTTTCAGTTTGCAAAACTCAGACCGCAAATTTTGAAAACAATCCTAAGTTCCCAAAAGTGCGACTGGTACTGTCGTGAGCAGAAAAAATTAGAACAACTTTTTTTCTAATGTAAATCTGTCTCTATTTGAATATGTAATGAGTGCCGAAATAAAACAGATATTACTTTTTAATTTATTTTTTATTTTAATGCTGTAATTATTGCTATAGTAAATGATGGTTGATTAATGGGACAAATTACACTGCGTTATAACATCAACAAAAATTTGGTGTGTAACATTTTAAGAAAGTAGAGAATAAACGGTACGATTAGTAGAAATCCTGGATCAGGGCGACGAAGGATATCAACTCAACAACAAGATTTGCAATTGGTAAATGATTTAGTAGAAAATCCATTTTACTCAGTTATTCAGGCTGCCGAATAAACGAATTTTCCTGGATCGAGTAGTACTGGTCACCGGCGAGTAAGAGAATCGGAGCTACACTGTCATGCAGCAGCACAGAAATACTTATTTAAAGCTGAACATAAAGAAGCTCGAGTAGGATTTGCGCTTGAATTTTTAGCGCATGATGTAAATTTTTGGAACATGTAATCTTTACAAACGAAAAAACCTTTCAGTCAACACACAGTGGTCGCATTCGTGTTTACCGCCCTCCGAATACTCGATTTGATGAGAAATATATATCTAACAATGATAAAAGTGGTAGATTTTTCGTCAACATGTGGGCTTGCATATCGGCACGTGGTCCTTGTGTTTTGTGGCATATTGAGGAACGATTTAATAGTGAAAGGTATATTAGGATTTTAGACAATATTATGCTCCCTTCTGTGTCACAATTATTTCCTAATAATGAGTTCATATTTCAACAAGACAATTGTTCCGTTCATACTGCTCATACCGTAATTAACTGGTTTCAAGATAACAACATCAATGTTCTTAACTGGCCCAGTCATAGTCCAGATCTTAACCCTGTGGAAGAAGTATGGGGACTACTCTTAAGAAGTATCCAAAAACGAAATGTGAGACCATGGAATGCCGAAGAATTACTGGAAAAGTAAATAATGCATGAGAAAATATCATTACTAATGATTATTGTATAAGGTTATTTAATTATATGCCAAACAGACTAATAGAAGTTATAAATAGAAATGGTGCAGTAACGAAATATTAATAGTTAGTTTCTTGCTAAGTAGGATATCCTTTGTCTTTTGATCCAGGATTTCTACTAATCGTACCGTTTATTCTCCACTTTCTTAAAATGTTACACACCAAATTTTTGTTAATGTTATAACGCAGTGCAATTAGTCTCATTAACCATTCATCATTTATTATAGCAATAACTACAGCATTAAAATAAAAAATGATATCAGTTTTATTTCGGCACTCATTACATATTCAAATAGAGACAGATTTACATTAGAAAAAAAGTTGTCCTATTATTTTCTACTCATGACAGTACCAACGCGATCATTTAAGTGCTGCAGTTGCAGGCACGTCGAGGGCAAATTGAAGAGCATATTTGTTATTTTGTTATATTCTGTATTAGAATATAGGAAACTTGGTCATTTACCTGGTACAAGTATTTTATATTTTTAAACCTTGCACCCATGAGACCTACAATTGGAAGACAATATTATTTTAAATAAAAGTTCTTACTTTTAATTTAAGGCCGTTTGACCTTGAAAAATCTGAAATTTTCACTTGCAGCGCATTTTTTGTCCCTACAACGTCAACTCTGATAAAAAGCTACTTTCATCATTGTACTTCTTTTCCTGGAAAAAATATGGTCACCCTAGTTATTAATGCAACATCTGTAGGCATAATAATTTCATCAAGACCAATATTCAACATTAATAATGATGAAATTGTTGTGCCTAAAGATGTTGCATTATAACTATTGAACCTCGAAGAAGTGTGTGTCAAATACACGAAACGCCGACAAAATAGTTTTTTTTTATTGTTCTCTCTCCGACTATTTAAGCGTTAATCATTAAATCCCATTGCAGCTGACGCTACGTGTACACAGTTGTGCTGCATATCTTCGATGCCCCCCCCCCTATGTCGACCGTCACTGTTTCTTTACACCACCAGAGGTCAAAGTCAGTAGACCGAATCTTGGTGGAACAGAAATTTAAGAAAAACATTTTTTTTCAGAATACCGTTTGCGTTATCCAAAACTCCTATACACGTTTAATATCACAACTGTTCTAGAATACTCACCAAGAAACAGAATGAAAAAATTCTTACTTTGTGACAATGGTATGCTAAATACTGTCCTAGAGTAGAAATTGTCAAAATTTCAAAAAAGTGCCCATATCTCGAAAGCCGTAAGGTTTTCAATAAGGTCAAGTTGTGATATTCTGATTGGTTTTGGCCTGGCCTATTACCATTTTCAGGATTATCGATTATTTACGGGGCACCCTATATATTACGTATATTTATGTTTAGGAGATTAAGGAGTGAATGTTAGTTTGTATAAACATTTACTAATACGTTAGTCAGATTATAAGCTACTTTATATAATTTTTTGAAAAATTTGATTTTAAAAAAGTATTTAAACACTCAATTTACTCAAATCGACTTGTGAATTTGTAACCAACTTTACGCAGTTTTTACAAAATCTGGCGAATGCGCCAGGGTTATATGATCACACCGTATTTTACATTTGAAACACACAGAATAAGGAAATAAAGTCTGGAAATATTTCTCAAATCTAAATACGTGCATCTTTTCGTGCTCAGATTTTTTGTCAACCATTTTATTTTCTTCCCTCGTAAGCTGATCAATATTCTCTCTATTTAATATAATCTGACAGATGTCCTTTACATCTCAGGCGATTTATAAAGCTCCCTGGAACTTCAGAAAGAACTAAATATTATACAATATTCTTTCTCTTTAGTTTTAAAAATTCCCATACATATTTCATATATTTACAGCCAGTTTGTGGCTAATGCTCTTTTTCCTTTCACTGAAAACCTCTTATCGTCGTTCTCAAGCTACCAAACGGAATAACAATATAACCCAGAACTTACTGATATTTCCGTACAACTGAATGGCATGCCATTTACAGTTCCCTATCGATGACATTTAAGTTCTTATGAAATACTCGACATTCTCGATAATGTTCATGCCATGAAAATATTACAGGTCGAAAAATTTTCTTTTTAATGTCTGTTTCAAAAATATGATGTAGAGACATATCAATTATATCTATACAGGCTGTCCATTTTATCAGAGCCCTCGAGAATATCTCACTTAATATCGGTCGTACAAAAAAAATATTGTTACGAAAATTGTACCGATTTATATAACCTATAAAATGGTTTAAAGACATTTGAAATCCATGGCCTACTTTAAGAGTTATGGAGGAAAATATCGAAAATACGGAAAACGTTTAGGCCAAATATTTCCGTTATGTGAAGATATGAGAAAAATTCTAAGGTGAAAATTTTTTGCAAAACAAGAGTGTTTCAACAAGATTTTATCAATTTTTTTTTTCAAAACCGCTGTATTTTGAGATTTACTCTTCAGGCTGTTAAAAAAATTATTTTCAAACGGGCGGGAAATGGTGCTATTAAATAGAGTATTTTTCCTCCCTTCTCAACGATATATCACATGCCATATTTATTCATTGGTACTACGTTAGTAATTATAAAAACATTTTTTTAAAACCAATATTTTTTTTTAACAAGCATTATACTTGCCGTGGAGAAGTATGATTAAATAAAACGATAAAATAATTCAATAAGTTGTTCAAATCTTTGCTATAACAAAACATTAACACAATTAAGAAGAATAAAATAAATTCAGGTAACAAAAACAAATTAATAATAAAAAGAATATAGCACACAGAACATTAATACTTATCTAATCCTCAAAATCATTTTTAAGATATCATATTAAGGGGGGGGCGAGCGTAGGTGCGTCTTTACTATGAACATACTTCGGTATGCGATGTAAAGCAACGACAGGCGCAGTTAGTACTTGGATGGTGACCATTCCAACGGAAACCGCGTTCTCGCCTCACACATCTTCCAATGGCTTGTATATCAGTGTATGCGCGGAAGCTATACAACCTTAGGCGAGGGTTGTATACGAGATATACCATCCTTCGGAGAGGATGTAAAGCCGTCGGTTCCTTGTCTATTAAATGTTAGGCAAGTAAAAGATCCCTACTCTTCTTAAGGGAAGAGGTTCGGCAAAATTCCTGGTTGGGGGTAGCTCGTCTACAGGCGTCGGTGTTAGGCCTCAGTAGCGGAAATAGGCCGACGTTAAATAAATGTATAAAAAAAAAATATATATCATATTAAGTGTTCAAAGTGTCCACCGCGATTTCTTATGCACAATCGAGCACTGCATTTAAAATATTACTCAGCATTTCGGGGGTAACTGTAATACATGTCTGTTGAATTCGAGCTTTTAGGTCCTCTACATTTTGCGGTATCGTCGAAAACACCTTATCTTTAATATACACCCATAGAACAAAATTCATTGCGTTTATATCTAGAGAACGAGGGGGCCATCGAATAAATTCATTGGTACCTATTCAATGTTGAGGCGAATTTTCGTCTATATAATCTAGGCAAATCTGAGAATTGTGGGGAGGAGCTCCATCTTGTTGAAAATATTGAATGTTGTGTCGATTCTCTAAAGGTAGGTCATCTAAGAATTCATTAAATTCATTTCTCAAAAAGTTTAGGTACCTTTGACAACTGAGGTGACTATCATAAAAATAAGGACCTATTAAATTGGGGCCTAAAATACCTATCCACACATTTATTGAAAAACGATTTTGAAACCCAGTCGGTTCATGTCAGTGTATTCTTTCCTATTATTTGGGTTTTCTACCACATGTACTATTATCCTCTTCAAAACAAATCACCGAATCTACAAAATAATAGAATTATTGGAAAAAAGAGCCTCTGCGCCCGTGACGTTTACGCCAAAGGAAAAGTCAGAGGTTATGTTTTGCAAATATTATAAATCGGAATAAACACAAAAATAATGTATTTTGCTGACGTTTCGGAAAGTAATCTCTTTCCGTTTTCAAAGCTATTTTTTTTGAAGAACTCTTATTTTGCTGTGTATGTCAAATACACAGCTTTAAGATTCTGTTTATGTTATTTCCATAGATACTTACTACTTACACAGAACATAGAACTGATGATATTTTTTTAGATAATGTTGAGTTATCTAAAAAAATATCATCAGTTCTATGTTCTGTGTAAGTAGTAAGTATCTATGGAAATAACATAAACAGAATCTTAAAGCTGTGTATTTGACATACACAGCAAAATAAGAGTTCTTCAAAAAAAAATAGCTTTGAAAACGGAAAGAGATTACTTTCCGAAACGTCAGCAAAATACATTATTTTTGTGTTTATTCCGATTTATAATATTTGCAAAACATAACCTCTGACTTTTCCTTTGGCGTAAACGTCACGGGCGCAGAGGCTCTTTTTTCCAATAATTCTATTATTTTGTAGATTCGGTGATTTGTTTTGAAGAGGATAATAGTACATGTGGTAGAAAACCCAAATAATAGGAAAGAATATTCGTAGAATGCCACAAATAACTTTCAGACAATATGTCAGTGTGTATTTTCAAAAGTCCATTTGTAATGAATATTGCGATTAAAAAATCCATTATTGGAAAAAATTGCCTCGTCGGACCAAAGTATATTACTACATATTAATGGATCGACACGCCTCGTCCTCCTTGGTTTGTCCCCCGCTTGTAAATTGTGAACACCGGTAACCATTTTTCTTTAAAGTTTTTCTAGCACTTGTTTTATTTATGTGACAAGCAATTTGAATTTCTCTTAATGATGTTTCCAAATTTTCTGTATTTCTATTTCTTACATAATTAATAACTCGGTTTACCTTATTTACATTATCAGTAACATTGTTCAACTTTGTCTTCTTCTTTAAAAATGAACCATTATCTTTCAATTTCGTAGCTAATTTTCTGAACAGAGTTTTATTCGGCTGTAGTGCTTGTGGAAATCTGTTTCTATATTCTACTTGAGCTAATCCAGAGTTAAAATTGCATTGGCAATATGTAACGAAAATATTATAACGATCAATGTGAGTGAAAATCATTTTTGAAAATTCTAAATTCTTAAACGAGTGTGATTGAGTGAGAGTTTAAGTATTAACTGAGATGATCTCTCAAAAAATTAAATTGTCAAGTTTGTTCATAGCCAACAATTTTAAAATAATTGAAATAATAGTGAAATCATGAAATACAAACAAATGGATGTTATACTACAATTAATTGGTAAAAACTACTTTCTGAACAAGGAGTGACACTTTTATGGAGGACCTCTATACATTGGCATAACTGCGAATACTCGTTCCATAATTGCTCCATGTTGCTTTCTTGATTATAATTTTGTTTTTGTTACCTGAATTTACCTTATTCTTCTTAATTGTGTTAATGTTTTATTATAGCAAAGATTTGAACAACTTATTAATTATTTTATCATTTTATTTAATCATACTTCTCCACTGCAAGTATAATTAATGCTTGTTAAAAAAAAATTATTGGTTTTAAAAAATGTTTTTATAATTACTAACGTAATACCAAGAATAAATATGACATGTGATATATCGCTGAAAAGGGAGGAAAATACTCTATTTAATGGCGCCATTTCCCGCCCGTTTCAAAATAATTTTTTTAACAGTCTGAAGAGTAAATCTCAAAATACAGCGGTTTTGAAAAAAATTAGATAAAACCTCGTTGAAACACCCTGTTTTGCAAAAAATTTTCGCCTTAGAATTTTTCTCGTATCTCTTCAAATAACGGAGATATTTGGCCTAGACGTTTTCCGCATTTTCGATATTTTCCGCCATAACTCTTAAAGTAGGCCATGGATTTCAAATATCTTTAAACCATTTTAGAGGCACAACTTTCGTAAAAATATTTTTTTTTGTACGACCGATATTAAGTGAGATATTCTCGAGTGCCCTGATAAAATAGACAGCCTGTATAGTACACAGGGTGTCCCAATAGCGTGTCAAAGTCCAATATCGATCTTATTAGAAGACTTTAGAAAATGCGCACATTTTAAAAATATTTTGACACTACCACTTCCATAAAAAAATAAATTTCCAAAGTCTTTCAAAGGCCGATATTGGACTTTGATGCACTATTGGGACACCCAGTATATGACACAGAGGAAATTTAAGAGAGCTATAAATTTCATTTCCTAACGACATGAACGAAATGTCAAAAACTATAAGCAAGTATAATACGCATATAAAATAATTTTAAAAAAGGTAAACTCATAAAGTTTGAATTTAAAATCTGTTTCTATAAGAAATTAACAGCGCCTTTACTAAATTTACCTTCCAGTAGAAATTACCGTTCTGGTGTAAACTCTTAAACCGTTTTCTTATTACAGATATGCTGAAAGGGTATCTGTGTTTCGTAGTGTCCATTCTCTGCATAGGAGTAGTAACCGCTGTCATAGGAGACATCGCTTCACATTTCGGAGCCACCTTAGGAATAAAGGATGCCGTTACGGCGATAGTGTTCGTTGCTCTAGGCACAAGCATTCCAGGTATGTATTCGACGCGTATATAGACCAGGGACGCGCTTATGTGGTGACAATGGCGGCCACAGATAAAAGCATATTTGTTACCTAGACTAATTTTTTTGTTAAATACCTCTGTACTAATATATTTGTCTTATTTAAAATATGTATTGACTTGACATGATCCAATTATCTAGAAATTATTAGATAAAAGTTGAGACAAATTGGGTATTCACATTCTATAAGAAAATTACTAAAATGTCATATTAAAATATAACACTCCGTACCTAAATTTTATTCTTGACAAATCAGTTTAAGACTAATTATTATTGAAAGGGACTATGTGACAGGTAGTGGCAAATAAAACATTTGTAAAATAAATTTAATAAGTGAATCCAGTAGTACTATTGAATGATCCAGCATAAGACTAATCTATGGCAGTAATAAAGATAGATAAATTATATCTGAACTGTTAATAATACGGCAGATATAAGAATACAAGTATTTATTCTACATGAATATACGTAATATTGTATAACGATGGCAATTCAAAAGAAGTAACCACTGTATAGGATGTATTGATGAAAGATAATATCTCAAGCAATATCTGTTTTGCTTTGGAGTTTGAAATGGATTGATCTGAACAAGCATCTTCTGAAGTGAAAGCTGCCTGACACAATTTACTTTAAAAAATCGTTATTCAAGAATATTTCATATCGTACATACCAGAGAAGGTCCAATGTAGTATATCCATTATAAATTATAAATTTAAAAGAACCCGTTTAGGCAAAATTAAAAAAAGTACATTTTAAATTGTCAGATTTGACATAAAATAACTTTTGGAAAATGTAGAAAATTAGACATATCAAGATGTAGACAATGGAGTACTAAATTAAATGTATCAACGATTTAGATTCAAATTTGAATATAAGAAGGATATTGGCGATTTAAAATATAACGAATTTAATTGGCAATAAGAAGAAAAAAATCAGCGGTTTATGGATTCATTATAAATAGAAAAGTATTTTCTACAACCTCAGTTTCAAAATATTCAGTTTATAAAGTGCATAAAATTTATGTATGAAAACATAACCAAGAAAAATGTCAGAAGAAATAAATGGAATAGAAGTTTCAGAGTGTCCATTGTAACAAGAGACAAGAAATAAGATAAGAAAATCCTAACCCAATATAAAGGAAGTAAACAAAATAGAAGTTTATAATATCTAGTAACAAAAGGAAGTAAATTGAATAGAAGCTAATAAATATCCAAAAAGTAAGTTGATATCAAGTGAAGATCTAAGAGGAGACAATTTATAGAAGGTGGTTCAGATAACCGAAGAGAAGGGTATAAATAGATAGTAGTAGAATTTAAGAAAGAGTATCTATAGATAGAGAAGTAGTATGTAGCAGTTAATTTGAACCTACGCAGAGTTTTTCCTTTTGTTTCTAATATTGCTGACATTGAATTGCCCATTATTGAGGCCGATTTTTTATCTTATTTTAGTTTGGTCGTTGATTTAAGAAATGTATGTTTAATTAATCGCACAACTAGTTATAATATAACTTTCAAATTGTTGTTTAATGTTAATCTCAATTTGTATCATATATTATATGATACAAATTGAGAATGACATTAAACCGAGTGCGCATGGCGTCATCTGTTGGATATATCAGGAATTGGCTTGGATTGTTCACCATTGTATGGTTGTACTATTTTTTCCAAAATCGATTTGATCCGTGCGTATCATCAGATACCCGTCGCGGAAAATGACATTTTTAAGACCGCTATAACGACCCCTTCTGGTCTATTCGAATTTTCACGAATGCCATTCGGGCTACGGAATGCTGCTCAAACTTTCCAGCGGTTCATGAACGAGGTATTTTTAGGATTGTCATTTGTTTTGTCTATTTAGATGACATTTTAGTAGCGAGTAAATCTGGCTCGCAGCTCGCGTGCCCACACAAGTTCAACGGATTAGCGGGAAAACCCATGTCGGTTACTATGAAAAAAATAATAATAAAAAATTATATATATTTTTGATTTTTGAATATTAACATTGAATATACGATAGAAGAAATGAAAGTAGCTATTTTCTATCTAACTTATTTATTTATTTATTTTATGGCATTAGGCCATATAGCCGTTCAAGAGTTACATAATGTAAGGTCTGGATGAGAAACTGTTTTGAATCTGGGAGATGAGGAGGAATACAATCTGTGAAGAGATGAAGATATTATAGTACAGCGAAGGTCGTATACTATAGTTAATAGTATGTAGGTAAAATATTCTCTAGCCGGGAATACATTTAAAGTAAATTTTAATAACTGACAAATATTTTTTCTACGCTTAAAAGAATTAAATGTTTATACTTTGCCAGAAATTTTCATAACCTTAAAGAAAATTTTCTGAATTAATGGTCAACATTTAGAACATTATAGTTTTTAAAGTTTGATATACCAATATTATATAATTTTTATTCACATCTACTGTAGTAAATGCTCAGGATAGATCATACGTAATGAAGTTATGTAGATAATTCCCCTGATCAAGTTCCGAGAGTACTCAAATTTTAACAAGCTGTCGGATGTTGATTCTGTTAATTTCTTTGTTAGCCCAATAGGTATCGGAGCTCCTCATACGTATCGATACAATGATATATCGATCAGTAACCATCAATATACACTATAAACAACGCTTTGTCAAAGACACTTTCACACTACTGCCACTGAACGAACATTTGATGTGTCAGGTACAAAAATTACTATTACTCAATCGGGAACGCTCCATAAACTCGTCTGAGTAAAGGGACACATCGCTTCATTTATCTGATTAAGTACCTGACAGATATAATCGATGATAACTAGCACAGAGTTGTACAATGACGTGTCGCATTTGATTACTTCCACTTCCTTTGATCCTCTAGTCCCGGAATAGGATATTTAATAATATCTTAGAAATGTTTCGAGTCGTCGGGCGCTCCCTTGGGCCAAGGTTATGTTAGATTGTCAGATGCACAAAGGACGCGAGCTTAATTGTAAATTGAATTTGAATGTTGCTGTTATGAATACGAATTAACATCACTACTGACACATAAGAATGCCGTTTTCAGACGTTGAGAAGAAACACGTAGGTATTCGAAACTGTAAATTTCCTTGTGAAATATACGACTGGATCTCGGAATCATAAATTTCATGTATCCAGTTACAGCGCAGGCATTTCAAGATTAACGAATCGCGAGGCGCCCGATCTAATCATACTTCAAAGAGTTATTTGAGTAATATTTTTCCTGATATATTGCGAAACTTATTTAAATTCTTTGGTTGCAGCTTTGAAAAATCTGTGCGTCGTGTAGAGTGTATTAATTTTCGTATTACTTCAGCATCTGTTGTTTATAGTAACGGAATCGGTAGATGAAAATAGGACATATAAAGGAAAATTTAGGGATCAGTGGAACTTTGCAGATAGGTATGTTCGTGTTTATCCACTTTTTCAAGAATATAATTTCTAAACAACATCATGTACGTTCATATAACTTGTATATTATGTATGTATAATATATGCTACTACATACGTACTATTAAAACAGTGATTTTCGAGATAAAACAAAAATACGCTGTCGAATATTTGGTAACTAGCAAGGAAATTAATATTCGCTAAGAACCCAATAAAATGGGACGAAAGGATCCCGCACAGAAACAGGGGATTTGGGATCCCGGTGAAAATGGCCGAAACTGAGATATGTTGTAGTTCAGACCTTCCTGATGAAAAGTTCAAATGGGACCAAGGCTCGAGAATCTTTTATTTTGGAGTTCCAGCAAGGGTAAAAGTCGAAAATTTGTAAATTCGTGAATATTTTGGGCCCAGTATAAAACGACTTAGAAATGCACACAAAATAACTTCTAATACTTCAAAAAGTGTAAAAATATTATTAAATGTACTTTTTTGTCTGTTTGCTAAACATTGAAAATCGTACAAGATAAAGTGCTTTTTGTAGGAAATTTTGTAAGCTTTCATTTAGGTTTTATGAAATTTTGTCCTAAAGTCAAAAGAAACGATGATAAATACAAAAAAAGGAATTGAAAAATAATATTGGTTCAATTTTTCTGAACAAAAACAGTTTTCAAGAACCTTTTTTTAAAGAAAAGGTATATGCGACTTATGATATTGTATTACTTTAATGTGTATATAACTAATAAAAATAAGTCAAAACCAATTTTTTAAAAACTGTTATGCACAATTCTTGCAGAAATATCTTAATTTATAATAAAAAAGAAATTTTTGCTTTAAACAGCTGTAACTCGTGAATCATTTATCGTATGAAGATCACTCGGAGCTCATTTTACAGATAATTTAATTCTCCTCAAAAAACCTTTAGTGTCATTATTTCCTAAAGCCAATCATAAAATAGCTATTTATCAGAATGTAGTTGAAAATGACAATTTTTCATGTTTTTCCCTTTTATCTCCATTCACTCTTTATCAAAACGATTTTGTACATACACCAACATATTCAAAATTTGATTCTCTTTAACTTACATTAGATACACTATATGCATACGATCTATCGGCTTCGAGTTTTTATCGATTTTATCATGAAACAAATGTTCCGATAACGCGCTACAAAAATGTTTAAAAATTCATATCTCTGCCAATATTGATCGAATGGAAATGAAAAATAAAAGTAAATTCTGTACAACTTTCATTTGAAACATTTTGCAATCCGAATGAGATGTTAGCGAAAAACGCGCGCGTTTCCGTTACATCACAAAACTGTCAAAATTTCAAAAAATCTATCTCGGCTCCAATAAATCGTACAAAGTTAAAAAAAAAATTGTGCAGGTTTTTATTACCTATTACCATTTTCATGTGTACATATTTTACAGTAAAATTGATACTTTCCGAGTTTTTGCGAACAACCGATCTTTTATACCTATTTTCTCCTCCCCTCCCCTCCGCCGGCGTCTACGGGTGAGGACTTTCGATATATTAAAAAGTACCACAAAATAAGCCTGTTCCCAAAATTTCAGCCCGTTCTAAATTATTTCATCCAAATTTTCCCATTTTACTGGGCTATAAAAGGTGACAACTAGATATAATAGGTACGTCAGACGGATGTAAATGTGTTATAATGTCTCGAAGTTATAGGGCTTTTTCTAACCGTTCAGTCAACTGCACTCTTTCTTTTTTGTGTATCTGCAAGGTGCGCAGAGTAGGGGAAAGCAAAATCAAGCTTTTTCACTACTTGACGTAACTGAGGACAGCAAAAAAACCTTTGTATAGAGTGTGGAGCAATAGTGCATGCGACTGCGATACCTCGAATTCTACGACAGCTAGGAATTAAAAAAAAATTCAGCTAAACTGCATAAAAAAGCCTATAGCTGGAAACTATTTTTGAGTATGTCACACTTAAGTGTAACAGCGTAATAATTCTTTTGTTTGACCACAAAATGCAAGGTTATCTCCGATGCTAAATTATATGAAAAATTTTTTAAAAAATCATAGTAGGCATTTTTTTAGTCAAAAAAATGTTATTAACGAAACTTGTTCGAAATCGTTTAAAAACCCTGAATTCGAAGTTTAGCCAGATTCTAAATAAAAATGAGGTTTTGATGAAAAAAAATATTTTAGGCATTTTAACAAAAATTATTACAAAAAATCAGATAGAATGCGAACAGATTTACTTGACAACTAATCTGATGGTACAAAATTGTCTCGGTAGCAACAAAGAAATCAGAGCATGCTTATCAAAACGAGAAATTTGGAACTGGAATTTCTTCACCACCTAGGGTGGACTCTTTGTTGTCCAAGAATCTCTCAATCCGATTCGCGACTGTATGAAGGGCGGTGTCAGTGGGTCTTCCCAGGGTGTATGCGTGCTGGTTAGGATGTAATGGGTTTTCTTTCACAACAATATCCGTTATGTATCATCGTTCGCATAGCTTCTCCATCGTCTTGAGCAGGAATGAGGTTAAGCTAATAGGTTTATACGCTTTGGAGGTGATATAGTCAATCCGCCCTGCCTTTGGGATGAACACAACTTTCACTTTTCTCTATATCTCTGGAATATAAAGATATGTTAAGCATGCCCTAAATACTCCAACCAGGTGCGGCAGTAATTCATCCAGTCCCCTTTGCAGTAGGGCAGGATGGATACCGCCAATGCTTGGCGGTTTAAAAAGGGAGAAGCTCTGTATTGCCCATATATTCTGTCCTCACTCAGTATTTGCCAATCCAAATCCAAGAGTTGGATGTCGACTTCGTTTGACCACATCTTCCGTTCTGTTATCACAGCTCCCGAGAAGTGAGTTTCGATGAGTAACTCCAGGCTTTCACGAAAATCAGTGGTTTTTGTACCGCCACTCCTTTTTAATAGACAGAGGTCATGGTCTTTGTCTTTGGCGAGGATTTTGCATAACCTAGCAGTCCGTGAGTAATTTTCGATTTCCTCACAGTAGGTTCTCCACATATCTCTTTGTCTCTATTTGGCTAGTTTCTTAAACTCTTTCAGATTAGTTTTGTATGATTCCCAGTCAGATTCCTGTCTTGTCAGTTTTGTTTTGATGAACGAAATCCTAGCCTTCTTCTTGAGGTCAGTCAGCCCATGACACCACCACTTGATGGCCTCGTTGGGCTGTTGCAAGGACTTTCAAGGAGTAGAATATTTCAAAAGCCTGTCTGTGTCTGTTTGCAGGACTTTGACATATTCCTCTATTTCGCCACTCCTTCTGGGCACCCTCTAATTAACTCCTTCCAAGTTCTCCCTGAGTTGATATCGATATTTATCTCTATCAGTTCTTCGGAGATCTCGGAATGGTTTTTGAGTGTCTTGATAAGATTAATTTCAAACTTTATCCATTGGTAATTTTGGATTAGGTGGATTGGATATACGCCACGTTGTTAGTGTTATATCTATTATAACTACATGATGACTTCTACATATAATGTAGGAATGTACATTTATTAAGCAATAAGTACATTTGCAAATTTTTATAGGTTTTCTTCAGATAATTGAACAGAAAGAATTGTAATAAGTGTTCCACATGTTGCGCATTTGGATGGGCATACGTCTCTATGCGCATTTGAAATAAAGTTTCTACTGTTCTACAATCCAGTATATGAAAGAAAAAGCCACTGCCCAAGGAATCACTACTTCCACATCCAGATTTTGTAGCCAAGTCTTATACACACTAAATCCCAATGTAATATTTTATTCCCTTTAATAATACAGTGGAGGTGATAGAGGGGATGGCAAATGTAAAAAAAAAATTAGAAGCCCTTGGTTCTCGGTAGCTAACGCCAGAAAAATTTTTTAGACGTTTCGTTCTTGTATACACACTAAATCACATTTTAATTATTTTTGTACTCCCTTTCATAATAGTGTGGGAGTTGTATTGGGGGTGACAGAGGGGGTGGCTGATGTCAAAAAAAAATTTGAGACCTTGACTCTTCGTACATGTCCTAAACTGCAATTCTATGGACTCTTACCTACTTGCTTTGCCTATTTACCCTTATTTACCCTTATTTACCCCATTTACCCCCGAGCCCTTCAACGGAATTAGATCAAAAAAGTATTTTTTTTGCGTTACTATACTTCCACTGGACGTGGAAGTAAAATAGTAACTTCTTTTCGATCGATCACATCGGCAATTTTAAAAACAGTAGAAACTACGTTTCAAAGACGTATAGAGATGTGTCAATCGAAGTGAGCAAATATGTGGATCATTTATTATAATTCTTTATGTTCGATAATATTCTCTAATTTTTTAAGTTTATTGTTGAATTTTGTACTTATTGCTGAGTAAATCGAAAATGTTTACAAATAGCCATATATATGTACATACCAAAGTTTATTTTTCATTCCTATATTATATGGTCGAAGAATATAGGGTGTTCATTTGAAAAAAAATGAGAAAATTCAATTCAAGTTCTAAATTGAAAAATCATTTTTGACCACCCTGTACATTTTTAGGAAGTGAAAATGATTCTAAAACATCACACAGATGCCTCGTAACTGGTATTTACATAATTTTTTCGTAACATCCATAATGGTGATTGTAGTTTTTAAAATGCATCTGCAGATGGCATTATTTCAACAAAAAAAAAACACCACATTCAAATGGTTGGGAGATACTCAATGATAATATAGGAATGAAATAATTTAAGAAAATCTTACCTGAGGGCGCTTCAGTACTAATTTTATCAAACTCATTTCCTGCTGAGGTTGCTTGTGGCACTGTGTTTTTCTAGACATGCTTGTGCTGCTGATCTATAAATAAATCAAGGTTGTCTTCAAATAAATAATTTAATAAACGCTTACTTGAACTTCTAAGAGATTAATTGCACCATGACCAACTTCTACTGAGTTTGTGATGTTTCCTGAATCTGAATTTGTGGACTTGGTTTTTTTGTACATCCACCTCCTCATCTATAACTTTCTGATCTATTAGGATCAAATTATTCTAATCATTATTATTTGAAAAGGGGCTGGGGAAGTTTTTTCTTTGACAACCAATGGACTTAAAACCTCCTTGATTTTTAACACTGCCAGTAGAAGTCAAATCGTCGATTTGATCATTGTTTTGACTCTGATCACATACACCAGTTCTTGATAGTTTTAAAATAAATGCCGTTCTACTTGTCATTATAACGGTCTAAAAGAAACAAATTAAATAATATTAAAATAGGAGTATTAAGTAGAATGGCTCAACTAAAAAAAACTGACACCAAATAATGCCAATATCTCATGAAATTGCCGTAATCAAGAACGACATAAGTCAAAAAAAAAAAACACAAGTTTCAACAAATTAGCTCTAGAAAACGGCTTGTAAAAATGTACTAATATTTATAGCATTCCATTTTACGATCGTCTTGGTTGACGTATTCGAAAATAATTTCCAGTTACAGACGTTTAGCAGTTGGCGACGCTTGGTTGCACATTGTCCACAACGTAAACGTTCTAAACATCTACCTTGATTGCAAATTCTTCTTCACCACCGAGAGGTTTCTATTGCAATTCAGTAGACAAATCACACGTGTCCGCCTCGAGCAAGTAATACGAGCAGAAAAGAGAACCTACTTGGTATCGAATGTTCATACGTATATAAATAGAGCAAAGAAACCACCCCCAAGCCAACTGAGAATTGTAAACAGCCAAGTGCATAAAAACAGCATCGGAGATAAGACTGCCGAGCTAGGCAGAACCGAAAGCTGGCAATATGCAGGTTATACAAACTTCCGAACTTTATCATTATTGGATAGGATCCACGTTATGAAGTTTGCAAAAGGGAACACAATATACAAATATTCCGAGCGAACCGAATTTGTCTATTTGCGAGGCGGACAACGGATCGAAATAATAGATTAATACATTCGCAGTGTCTGTCGCTGAAGCAACATTAATCAGGTGTAGAGGATGGAATGGAAGTCTAGTCTGGGAATTTATTTGAAAGACACGTTTGGTTCTACAGGAAAAACTGTAATTTGCGCGAGCGTTATTTTACGTAACCTAAAAGCCGTCCTTCAGTTACAGTTCAGGAACTTAAGGATAAATTCATCTAAAATAGTAGTGAGGGCTGCCTGGAGAAATTATGAGATAACAAATTTCAGATTTTCCTTTAGATGAGAAAATGTTCTATCTCTGAAAAGAGAAAATAGAGCCTATCGCTTTTTGCGCATTTGTCAGAGATTACGATGCACACTGGCAGTTTGCCTAAAGAAAAATATCAAAAAAGAGATATGGCCAATATACAGGATGATTCATAAGAAATGGTACAACACTAATATAGTAGTAGTCAAAATATAAGATTTAACCAATAATGCCTTAATAAAATGTTTATAAGTAAAAAGCTACAGGGTGTTAGAGTTAAAATTAATTTTCTTATTTTCCTTTGTAATTTAATGATTTTTTAACATTCTATCATGAAAATTGGTGAGTGGGGATTATTTGTGGCGGGAAATCATGGCACACCTCAACTTTTGTCTAGCTCCTAGATGGTGCTACGTACGCTATGTTTAATGTGTTAAAGGGTCGTAACATTTTCACCCGCACCTTTATCGCAGATTTCGCATAAAGTTTGTATTCCTCTCTATAATTTCTTAATAAAAAAAGGTACCTTGTTTCAAGTCTCTAAGTACAATATTTGACATCGTATGGCAAGGGGGGGACAAGGCATAAGCTTCGTGACGTCACATGTATAAATTTAAAGTTAAAACTCTAAACTTCAACTCTAATGATAAACTTTAAAATATTACCAACTCTATCAATATTGTTATAAGGTTTAAATTTGTTTAAAACGATGACGATGCTATATGGTTAGATGAAGAAGATGTTAACACATCGAATGATTTTGTATCGTTCATTTAATTTATTATGTTTTGTGAAATTTCTAAAACGTTTGATTTATTGTTGATTTTATGAAAAAAGATTTTTAATAGAAATATACAGGGTGTCTCACCGGGAACTGAATCGTTCGATATAGAGAAAAGTACGCATCAGAAAATTTAGATAATTACTAATGTCGGTGTGGCCAATCCAACTAAAATAATTACAAGCAGCTGGCACTTCCGCTTATACCGGAAGTCGATACTAATTTGCTTATTTCAAATGGAGCACCCTATAAATTTTAGGGTTTTCAAAAAGAGCATAAAATTCTGAGTCGAAAATATGTAGCATATCCTATACCTAAACCTAGCCGTTTCAGAGATATTAGACATTTTATAGCAAATTTGACAGGTGCAACGGTTTGCAAGAACCGTTATAACTTTCTTCGTGTAAAAAATCCACATTTGCTTCTTGTCACATAAAAAGAACACAAGGATAACTACTTTCTACAACTGAAATAAATTCAATAATATCATACCAAGTTTTCCGTTTTTAGCGTTACATTTTGTCAACTTCAACTTTTGTCAAGTTGTGTAAAATTGAATTCCCTTTTTTCTGATATTAGCATTGTGGGGGTTAAAGTTACAACTTTTTGAAATATTTACGATTTTATTATAAATTCATAAATTGTTATAATCATTTCATCGAAATAGCCATGATTAGAAACAATCAGTCATTATCTTATGTCAAAAAATGCCAGCACGTTTAAATTATACTAACTAAAACTTTTTAAATTTGTTTATTATTTATGGAGAATGTGATAAAGTAATATCAATAACTTGCAGCACATTTGCTACTCGATAGCCACAAAAACGCAAAATAACACTAACACTGTAACATGCGTATTAATCGAATTGAAGATATGGCATGAACTGAAATAGCAGAGATAAGATCAATTTAAAATATGAATTCATTTTAATTTAATAATTGCTCAAAATTTCGCCCTCGAACCTCGACACATTTTTCGCACCTTCGGATTAGTTGCTCATGAGTAGCTCTTCTAATTGAATCCTGTGATATGTTTTGAAATGCATTTCTTACTCTTTGCATACAATCTTCAATGGTTGTTAATGGGCTCTCATAAACTTTATTTTTAATAGTTTCCCAAGTCAAATAATCCAGAACTGATAAATCGGGCGAGCGAGGAGACCATAAGAAAGGTCCATTATTGGCAATCCATTGATCATAAAAAGTTTCAGCACCCTCGTGCTGATAAAAAATATTTCTATGTTCGGCGAAACTTAAATTTTCTAAATAGTTATTATTCAAATTTTGTAAGATATTCAGATATCTTTCATCTAAAAAAAACAAAAATTTACCTATACATATTAGCAGAAGAGAAAATTTAATTTACCGTTTAAATTTTCCTGATAAAATTGTAATGCCACCACTCTATCGTTTCTTATGGCACAGTAAACATTGAACTGCCAACTTTCCTGAAAGTTTCGCTCTCTGAACATATGAGGGTTTGAGTCACTCCAATAATGCGAATTGTGTCTATTAAAAAGTACATTTTTAGTGAATTTTGCTCCATCTGTCCATATAATATTTCCCAAATAAGAATCGTGACCCTCAGACCTTATTAGAATAAACTCACAAAAATTCTGTCTTCTTAAGAAATCTGTTTCTTTTAATCCTTGAACCATATGAAATGAAAACGGGTGAAACTTGTTTTAATAAGATTCTGTGAATTGAATCCTTGCATAGTCCCGATTCCAGAGCAGCTTGTCTTAATGACATCCTTAGAAATGCATGAAAATATCCCAGAATGTCATCAACAATAGGCTTTCTTCTTTGCATTTTTGCCTTGACAGAGCCATAATTTTTAAAATTTTCCAGTATGCGTTTTACAGTGTTTGATGAAGGTTTCCGTTTTTCTGGATATCGAGTAGCAAATGTGCTGCAAGTTCTTGATATTACTTTATCACATTCTCCATAAATAATAAACAAATTTAAAAAGTCTTCGTGGGTGTAATTTAAACGTGCTGGCATTTTTTGACATAAGACTGATTGTTTCTAATCATGGCAATTTTGATGAAATAATTACAACAATTCATGAATTTCTAATAAAATCGCAAATATTTCAAAAAGTTGTAACTTTAACCCCCACAATGCTAATATCAGAAAAAAGGGAATTCAATTTTAAACAACTTGACGTAAAAAAATACAGGGTGTTCCATTTGACCTAAACAAGTTTTCGTGGTTTGAAGTTGACAAAATGTAACGCGAAAAACGGAACACTTGGTATGATAGTATTGAATTTATTTAGAACAACGTACGTAGCTCTTCTTATCTTCTTTTTATGTGACAAGAAGCAAATGAGGATCTTTTACACGAAGAAAGTTATAACGGTTCTTGCAAACCGTTGCACCTGTCAAATTTTCTATAAAATCTCAAATATCTCTGAAACGGCTAGGTTTAGGTATAGAATATGCTGCATAGTTTCGACTCAGAATTTTATTCTCTTTTTGAAAATCCTAAAATATATAGGATGTTCCATTTGAAATAAGCAAGTTGGTATCGACTTCCGGTATAAGCGGAAGTGCCAGCTGCTTGTAATTATGTTATTATGTAATTATGTTATCAGAAAAAAGGGAATTCAATTTTAAACAACTTGACGTAAAAAAATACAGGGTGTTCCATTTGACCTAAACAAGTTTTCGTGGTTTGAAGTTGACAAAATGTAACGCGAAAAACGGAACACTTGGTATGATAGTATTGAATTTATTTAGAACAACGTACGTAGTTCTTCTTATCTTCTTTTTATGTGACAAGAAGCAAATGAGGATCTTTTACACGAAGAAAGTTATAACGGTTCTTGCAAACCGTTGCACCTGTCAAATTTTCTATAAAATCTCAAATATCTCTAAAACGGCTAGGTTTAGGTATAGGATATGCTGCATAGTTTCGACTCAGAATTTTATTCTCTTTTTGAAAACCCTAAAATATATAGGATGTTCCATTTGAAATAAGCAAGTTGGTATCGACTTCCGGTATAAGCGGAAGTGCCAGCTGCTTGTAATTATGTTAGTTGGATTGGCCACACCGACATTAGTAACTATGTAAATTTTCAAAATTTTCTGATGGGTACTTTTCTCTATATCGATCGATTCAGTTCCCGGTGAGACACCCTGTATAAATAATTTTAGAAGTGTTGCTTTAATTTAATAATTTCTAAATTTAAAATTGCAAAATATGTGATGTCACACCGGGGGGGGGGGGGGTTAATTCATGTGACGTAATTTATGGATGTCCCCAAAGCGCAAATTAAGAGTTGCATGTAATTTTTTAGAAAGCCTTTTCAAATAATAATATTTAAAAGCAGGCGTTGACACAGCATTATCACAGTAAATAAAGAAGCATATTTATCAAGTAGGCATAAAGACAAAAGTACCTGTAAATTGTAACAATTAATCTTTCAAACAATAATTAGTTGTTGCGGAGAGTTTTATTTAATTAAGTGTTGTGTTTTTATTTATTTCTAATATCGTTTTATAAAAAATGCCTCGCCATACATCTTTTTCGACTTCTGAAATGAGAAACATGGTTTGTATACACTCACAAGTAAATTTTTGTGGTCGTGCTCAGCTTGAAAGTACTTAGAACTGTATCGGAACAGAAGGCAGCCTGATCATAGATTATTTAAAAACCTTTCTGATCGTTTGGGAGAAAGAGGTGCATTCCGCCCAGAACATGATATTGCTGGTCCTCCAAAAAGAATATCTGTGGATCAAGAAAAGACGTTTTAGTTCGGGTGGCAGAAAATTCGCAAATAAGTACGCGGCGGTTATCGGCAGCAACTGGTTTAAGTCAGTCATCTTCTTCTTCTTCTTAACGGTGCAATCATAAATCGCGGCACTCAGGCCTAATGGCCCATTGTGCATCCGCTAACTAATCAGAGGATGTCCCCATCTAGGCCGGACTCCAAATCAAAGGCCAGAATCCTTCCCAGCGAGGTATTCCTTACCTCCTCCGGCATAGGGAAGTCTATACCGAAGTGCTTGTGTCTCAAGTTCATGAGACTGGGGCATGAGGTTAGGAGATGGATGGAAGTTTCCTCCTCCTCTCCACAAAACCTACACTCGGGGTTGTTAACCACTCCGATGTTGTGCAGGTGTTTCCTGAAAGAGCCGTGTCCAGTCAGGAGACTAACCACGATCCTAGCTTGCTTTCTGTCTAAATGCAGTAAATGTTCCGCCCTCTTCGGCAAGGGTAGTGGGATGAGGAGCTTCGCTCAGTCATCAATTCATAGATTATTAAAGAAAGAAAAATTTAAATCAGTGCAAAATTTGTTACCTCATAGTCTTTCACAAAGGTCGCAGTTTTCATTATTTTTACGTAACAAACAACACAATAACCCTATGTTTATGAAACGAATATTGTTTCACTTTTACCAGGCGTGGGGTATTTAATTGGAGAAAAATAGTCATTCGTGGGAACTTGAGAATCCCTATTTATTCAAGGAACAACACTTCCAGCACGAATTTAAAATAAATGTGTGGTGTGCTATCATTGGAGACGGTATACTAGGGCCGATTGAGCTACCACCAAATTTAAATTGTGCATCCTATCTGGACTTTTTAGAAAATATTCTTCCTGAAATCTTATATGATGTTCCGATAAATTTAAGAAACAATATATGGTACATGCAGAATGGGGCCTCAACTATTCGGTATTCGGTAAGTACGTTTTCATTTAAATATGCATTATCCACATCACTGGCTCGGTCGAGGAAGTGAATTTCCTTGGCCACCTCGTAGTCCTGACCTCAATTCTTTGCATTTTTACCTTTGGGGCCACTGTAAGTATTTAGTATACAATGTATTACAAACCAAAATATTAATTGAAAATTAGGTTAAATTTAGTTTTTGATCCGGTATTAAACCGACTAGCAACAATGTACCTTTTAACTAAATGAATCCTTAGCAAAGTTTTCAACTCAATTTATTGATTTAAAAAGGAAGTTTTGAGCAATTTGAGTGATTTTATAACCTTTGGCAACTCACAAAGACAAGAGGAAATGACTTACTGACAGTTCGACTATCTGGGTACCAACATGTGAACTGTTAAAAACTAAATCGATTTTTATGGACTTTTGATCATTAACCATCTTTACATTATCATTTTGTAAACAATTTTTACACGCCAATTATTAAAATAGTCTATACTGTAGATTTCCTAACACATACACAATAATACACATCATGTAATAAATTGATATATTTTCCTAGGGAGAGCCATCTGTTGGCGAAAAGCGTAAAGTGGTAATTTGGATAGACTATTAGAGCGGGGTGCCATTTATCGCTAAAGCTAATTTCTTACTATGGGTAGATTGATGAATTGATCTACTTATTAACTTGCTGACACCAGCTAAAGATGGCGTGTCACAAATGATAACATAAATACCCGGGAAGAATTGTGGGAAAGAAAATGTGAAGCCTGTGGAAACTATTAAGGATAACAGAGTATCGTTATTTAAAGTTAGACAGTCTCTAAATAAACGTTTAAAAAAATGTATTGAGGTTAATGGTGGTCAAGTTGAATATTTATTGTAGTAGCTATTATACATTTGAAAGTTGATCTTATTGTTGTTCTAGTTCTTATTATTTGTGATACATTGTTCACCATTTTGAATTAAATTATTTATGCCTACTAGTTAAAAGTGTATTATTATTTGTTTTGTTTTAATGTCTGAAATTTTGAAGTTGTTAAACGCCATACAAACAATTACCACATAAGCGGTATTAGCTACACAGAAAAAAAAATTTACAACTAAATAGTGTCGGATTTTGCCGCCAAAATAATTTTTCAAATTGTAATGAATTTGCATGCAACTTTTCATTTGGACTTTTCTCAAAATCTATTGTATTTAAAGACTTGAAACAAATATACCTTTTTTATTAATAAATGATAGAGAAATACAAACTTTATGCGAAATCTGCAATAAAGGTGCAGGTGAAAAAGTTACGGCCTTTTTAACACATTAAACATAGCGTACGTAGCACCCTCTAGGAGCTAGACGAAAGTTGAAGGTGTGTTATAATTTCCCACCACAAATAAGTCCCACCCTCCAATTTGCATGATACAATGTTAAGAAATCATTAAATTACAAAGGAAAATAAAAAATTTAATTTTAAATCTAACACCCTGTACCCGTTGGTACCTACCTTCCTATAAATGTTTCATCAAGGCATTATTGGCTGAATTTTAATATTTCCTACTATCTACAGTTAAGTGTTGTACAAATATAAAGGGGTATGGAGTGATTTAACTAGAAAACTTTCCAAATCGATTACAGAGAAACTAAAAACGACATTCAATACCTGTAGACACCAGTGAATAAATATTAATAGCAAGTGTTGAGAGCCAAAATAAGAGGAGTATAATATTTTCACATACATATATGTTATTTTATTAATACCAAAACCACTCGCGCTGTTTTGGACATTTTTATCTCGAACACCACCATTTAGCTTTAAAACTGGAGAATGCACGCTTGTCTGTCACATATAAGACTTTCGGTCCTTCCACGTGCTGTAATATACCACACGTATTCTCAAATACCCTTGTTTAATGTCAAACTCACCGATTCTCAAAACCTTTTCGGCGAAATGAGACTTGTTAGGTGACTGAAACTCTTGAAATCACGTACTAAGTTAAATACCTTATCTTGAAAGATAAAGCCTTCAAGCTCAAAGCTCAATAAAGTTTTGTGATTTGAAAATAAATAAAACGAGGAAACAAGTTCAACTTGTACCGGAAGCGTTTACTAAGAATATTTATCGAAAAATGAAGGCGGCGGTGAATTTCAGAAGCGACTGAAATATTAATGTGCAAATTTTTGATAGAGAATCTATAATTATGGAAAAGTTGTGGTCAGTTCAGCACAACTAGGATATAACTGTGGACATACGTAGTGTGGATTTCATTCAAAAATTGGTCTTAACGCCAGTAATTATCAATAGCCAAGGGCGGATCTATCAGAGGAGCTACAGGGGCTATACCCCCCTTGCTCAATAATAACAACAATAATACTAAAGATCTTTGAAGAAAAGATGTTAAAAATATGATGATACCATTAACGAGTTTATCACCGTTTCTTCTCTATTATAGAGTAGCAAGGCAATGCTTACTCTCAAAATAAAGAGGGAACGGTGATAAACTTGTTAATCGTTTAATCACATTTAGTAGCAGAGTAGGTACTTAAAAATAAATCTGGCAGTACCACCAACTTTGACAAAAATAGACATACAGTAAAAGTGACAACGCCGCTTTCTTGATCCCAGTCCTCAGCGAATGCATAGTGTTACTCTACTTTGTCTGTCTCTTATGCAGAGTTGATGATTAGAAAAGTAGATTGGCTGAGTGCCTTTGAGGGAAGGGCCCATCGAAACTAGGAAGAAGAAATCTAGATGTAGTACACGGAAATTAGCAAAAATAGAAGAAAAAAATTATAATAAGCTGATTTTTTCTGAATCGACAGTTTATAGGGGTAGGAATACAGGATCAAAAAGTTCCCACCCCTAACTGGTCAGCTTCATCCCTTTTTTATCCTTATAATGACACTGTGCTGGTTTTTCAATAGTATTTTGAAAATGTGATGTTCTACGACAAAAACAGAGGTATTGAAAAATATTCAGAATTAAATTTTCTATAAAATATGTCCTATAGGTCGTTTGCAGATTATTAAGGGTGTTTACGTTAATCGACGGCAAACTTAGGGGTTGGTAACAAAACGCTTTTGGATGGAACCACAATATTTATCCAACCTTGTAATATTCTGTTTTGTAGCATTCGGTTTCAACAACTTTTTATAAATCATATAGAATATAATTTAAAAAAGAACCAAAAATAGTCATTAGCAATTTCTAAACCAAACTCGTTTCCACACCGTCCAGGAGATATAGAGTTTGTCGGTGCGTTTTTTAATGTGGCTTCCACTTAGGCCTAAAAGGTTTATTCTTGCTCAAATTCAATTTCGTCAGTCCATTCCGCATTAAAACATGTTTGTCGTTACAGTTCATACACATAGCCGAACACTTTAAACATCCGCATCGCTTTCCGCAGGCCTTTTTGCAGGCACACGAAATTAGCTCTAAAATTGATAAGGGAGCTGCTGCTTCAGTAGTCAAAACAGGTATTAAAATATCACCTCATTTCTTCCATCCCCATTCTTCTGGCTCTAAAACATTTCCATGCCAAACCTGAATTTGGTGGTAAACCCGCAACGACTGTTGTTGCAAAGCTGCGAACGTCAGGGCGAGTAGCCTTGCCAAAGTAACCCTTTGACTAGAATTGCCAACCGAGGTGTTAAACAGAACTTACCTGATGATTTATTGACGTTTCAGTTTTTTGTGCTTTATATAGTGCAAAAGCAAATTTTCCCCCAGCCTCAGTAATATCCTGTTTTGTAGCATTTGGTTTGTTAAAGGTTTTAACAACTTCTTGTAAATTTGTTTTCTAGTTTAATAAATTTATAGTTCGGAGTTGTGTCACTACCACTAAATGCATGAGCAAAAAGAACTGTTTTTCTTGAATTCTTAAGGACATTTGACAACTGTAAATCTTTAGATTTAATAACATAAAAAGTAATAGAAATATCGATACATGACACAGAACTTTTTTCGTAGAGAATTTTACAACAAACTTTTTATATACTTATGTTTTTTCTCTAAGATAAAGCGTTTAAAAGATATTGTAAAAAACTAGTGCGATGTCCCTAAAGAAGAGTGTAAAAAAATGATAAAACTTAACTTTGACGTGCAATTTATAAGAACATCTTTGTTATGTAGCGGCGGTCGAGAAATGCTTCATTTGTCTGTGTGACGCGTTTGAAATATTGTGCGAACTGTAATAATTTCTCATGCTAAGGGAAAAGTTTATTTAAAAAAACTTTTATACTATTTTTGTTTAACATTTCCCGCTCTTTCACGTGGTGCTATCCGTTTGTTTTTATTATTATTATTTTTCGAGATATTAGCAAAAGCTGATTTTTTCCGTTTCAGAGGGTTGTTTTTAAGAGTACGCGGGGGTAGGTTTTGGTAAACCTTTTTGAGCTACTTTCTACTAACAAAAAAACTAGTTTCTCATGAAAAAATTAGCGAGGTAACTATTAATTCTAACTTTTCATCAAAATTAGTCTCTGACACCTGGGCTAACTAGTAGTAGTTATTGTCAAAGCGTTTTTGTTCTACAAAGGTATGCTTTCAGAATATTAGCTAAGCTTTCAAAAAGTTAAAATTGTTAACATTACTTACAGCTAATAACTTATATTTATGAACTTAGTTGCTTTGTTTATAAGAACTTGAATATGTTTAAGAAGAATATAGTTGATCACAGATATGAAACAAGATTTAACCATAACTTTCATCCGGACCAACATTGTACGGAGGGATATCAAAAAGGCCTTTACTTTAATAGTTGCAAAATATGGAATGTTCTTCCCTCTGATATAAAAGAATCCAAAAACATCTACATTTTTAAAAAAGATTCAAGATTTTTCTTGATTTAAACTTGTTATTCATTGGCTGATTTCTTTTTATAATTAATTTTACTGCAATGTGTAAAAACTTTTATACTTTTTTTCCTTTATTTTTATTAAATTTTAATTGTTAGTTTTTTAGTACTTTCACGCTCTATGCAATTACTTGTTTATACAACTAATTGAGAAATAAAGTATGTTATTATTATATTTTGAAAATATGCTTTATAAATATTAGAATATTCTCGAAATATTCTCTTTCTTCTTATAAAATGAAAGCACAAAATCGAATAACTTATAATTAGTTCATAAAAAATGTGTAATTTCTCTTTCCAGACACATTTGCTAGCAAAGTTGCTGCAATCCACGATAAGCACGCAGACGCCAGTGTCGGTAACGTGACTGGTAGCAACGCAGTCAACGTATTTCTTGGCATCGGCGTCGCATGGTCAATTGCTGCCATCTACCACTATGCCAAAGGGAACGTCTTCCGAGTAGATCCTGGCAAGTAAGTATTAAGCGGTATTCTTTTTATCCATTACATCATTTTTAACACCTGCTAGCTCTGCCCGCGATGAAACGAAAAGAGTTTAGATTAAATCTGATCTGACATGAATATATTAAATCGCTCAATAAGTATGTCTCTTAACTCAAATAATGAATGTTCGTCACGTTTGTCCTACACACATTTTGCTGGATTTAAGACAGCACGGTCTGCAACATTTTAGATAAATGGAGGTCTGTAAAATTTCATTTTAACAGCTTTTAAACTAGTTTTAATAAGTGTATTAATAAGCCAATTTGTGTTTCAGCCTTGCCTTTTCCGTTACGATATTCTGCACCGAGGCGGCGTTGGTCATCTTTATACTAGTACTGAGGAGATCGAGATTTATCGGCGGCGAACTAGGCGGGCCAGTTTGCATGAAGTACTTCACCTCAACTGTTCTCTTTTCGTTGTGGCTTATCTACCTTATCATGTCATCCTTAGAAGTGTATGATGTGATCCATGGGTTCTAAACGTTTTATGTACTTAATTTTGAAGGTAGTGTCGTCTAATTAGATATCGAAACAATCGGGTGCCAACTTCTCGCTTATAATATTTTTTTGAAAAATACTTATTTAACTACTAGTCGATAAAAGTTTCGAGTTGCACGGGATGAATACAAAACAGATGAAGAAATAGAGAGTAGCGTTCTCGTTCAAGTACAACCGATGTAATTGAGATTTCACATATTCCGATATGTAATGTAAAGCAGCGTTAGGTGCGGTTAGCACTTGGCCGAGTGACCGTTTTTTTTTTTTTTTTTTTTTATGGCTTTGGGCCAGAGACCATGCAGCCAGTCACACTATGTTAAAATTATCTAACCTAAACAAAATGGAGAAAAAGAGTGAAGAAGAGCAACGAAGGAAAATACAGGGAAACACGCTTCTCGTCCAGGGGTCTGTCAGGACATTGAGTTTGACATCACAAAAAGAAGACCACGGTAGAGTAGGTAAAAACATAAGGTTAAAACAAGAGGAAAACAAATCTAACCTATAGTGTGATATTAACATCATCTATCAAAAAACCAATGATTATTTCATAGATTTTATTACTACTTATAGCAAGTAAACTGACTACGTTGAACGGAGCCATCATATTGAAGCATGAACAGATATTTTTAATAAGTGAATCTGTAGCTGTCTTGTACTTATCGCAAGCGAAGAAAAGGTGATCAAGATTGCCGATAACACCGCATAGAGAGTGACCGTTTCAAGGAAATACAGTGTCCTCCCTCCACATCTTCTAGCGTCTTGTATAACAGTGAATGCACAGAAGCTATGCAATCTTAGGCGAAGATTGCCATGGTGGATATACAATCCTTCGGAGGGGATGTAAAGCTGTCGATCATTTGTCTGTTAAATGTTAAGCAAGTAAAACATCTCTTCTTTTCGAAAGAGAAGTTCGGCAAAATTCCTATTTGGGGGGAGCTCGTCTACAGGCGTCAGAGATAGGCCTCATCAGCGGAAATAGGCCGACATTAAATAAATGTACAAGAAAAATATTTCCTACTGCTTGGCCACCTCGTTCAGTGCGCATATAACCTTCTCGCGACATGAAAATTTAGTCGACTAGTAGTAATGATAATAAAATTAACAGTGATCTCTGATTTTAAATACAAGTACAAAATTCTAACACTTATAAAGTATTATCACGCATTTAACGTATTTAGGGTGTCCGGCAAATGATGAATAATCCTGAAATTGGTGATAGACGAGGTCATGATCTATCAGAATACCAAAACTTGACCTTTGTAAAACTTCACGATTTGAAATTATAGAAAATCACACGAAGGTGGATCGGGCCCCATTCTGTAGCCACCCCGGTTTCCGGATTTGAGTCCATTACATTTCTATTACAAGAGTATGGGTTGAAATTTGAGTATGTAAATGTAGAATGAAAGTAGTCCATTTAACGAGGTCCAGAACACCAAAAGTTTGTAGGATCTTTTGCAATACATTTCCTCCTTTGTTTTCGAGGGTGAGAAAAACGATGGTGATGGCTTCGACTTCTGAAATCCTTGCGTACTACCCCTAGCAAGGAAAAACCACCCCAATTTCCGATTTCTCGGTCTTGGACTTGCGAGGGATCATCGGATAGATTTTCTTGGGAGAATAATAATAAATTCAATTAATCCACATTACAATACCCGAACTGATCTCTGAAATACGGACTCGACAAGATTTTTTTATGGGTTTTCGAGGGCAGGGATCATAATGGAGATGCTATTTTTGACCCTACCCTCTTGCAACTACCCCCAACCTATATAAACCACCCCCTCTTCCATGCTGTCGGTCCTTGGCTTGCGGGGATTCGTCGGATCGTGGTTTTTATGGGAATATCAGGGAAACTAACCACAGCTGACCTAAGCAGCCCCTGGGGGTTGAAATTACCCTGCTCGCAGGTTCAACCCCGGAGGGGTCGCTTCGGAGTACTCTAATGTAAATTAACTGAATTTATTATTATTCCCACAAAAAAGAAACCGATCCGACGATCCCTCGCAAACCCAAGACCGAGAAGCCGAATAGGGATCGTTTTTCTTTGACAGGGGTAGTACCCATGGGTTCCAAACTCGAAACCATCACCATCATTTTTCTCACCTTCGAAACAGGAAAAGAAATGTATTGCAAAAGATCTTACAAACTTTTGATGTTTTATACCTCATTAAATGGACTAAAGTGATAAGTATTTATCGTAACATTTAAATATTAATTAATTAAACTTTAATCGTCAAACGTTAATATAAACATTAAAACTTTACATTAAAGCAAATACTCCAATTGCCTCCCTCCTATAGTGAATACGACCAGAATTGAAACCGTATAAAAACTAAAAGCCAGCAAAAACAGTCGGCATCTGTTGCGGAGGTAAACAGAAATGCTTGTCATAAGAAAAACAATAAAGAGATGCCGGCTGTTTTTGCTGGCTTTTAGTTTTTATACGGTTTCAATTCTCGTCGTATTCACTATACTTTGATGCATGCATCGTTTAAGTAGTCATGTGCTTCTCTTTTTTTTTATTTTCTTGAGATGTATCATAAATTATTTCTCATAAGTTTTCTTCGGTGTTGATTGGTTTTTGTTAAACTTTTTCTTAAATTTAGAATTTAATTGAGATACCTAATCCATGTTCGTGCATAGAGCATGCAATCACTTGTCGTTCACAGTATGCTGGACATCCGACATTTTGCAGCCACATTAACTTTCGTGAGACCAAGGGCACGTCATCTAAAAGAATTGGCAGTTGCTGTTGTAAGAAGCTTAAATAATTCTCACAGTTTAGAGTTGGCGGTGATTCGTAGGAGCCAATGGATTTTACTGTTATTTAAATGAAAAACAAAATGAAATTGTAATGCTTGTATAATAACTTGCGGATATACCGTGCAAATAAAAAAGACAATAAGAACTTTACGAGCTCATTACTAACGCCGGCGAACCATCTGGTATGCTGTCAGTCATCAAACAAGCCGACTTACTTATAACATATAAAGGTGAGTGATTCAATTTTCCAGCGAAATAGTACAGTGAGTGCCTAACGGTATTTTAATGAGGTCGTAAAGTTTTCGTTGCGTTTTTATCTGAACGGTTAAAATACAAACGACTATAATTACCTTAGAATAACTCCGTATTGTATTCGAACAGCAATAACTGTTCCTGGAAAAAAAAATTATAGCACCTTGTATATCATTTTGGAATCCAGATAAAGTGGGTAAATTTTTTAGTTTAATTTCCAAATTTGTAAAGTATGTTTTTTACACACGATGGAAGATCAATGTTTGATGACGAAAAGTGGGTAAAACCCAAATCTTAATTTAACTTTTTTTCAAACCGAATATGATAGCTATCGAAAATCTGTTTCCTATGTTTGTTAGTACTACTTCCCAGTAACAGCAAACAAAAAATCGGTCTGACACAACTCAGACAAACTTTCCCATAAGTATTTGTCTAACTAGCATATTAGCGTGACTAGATTGAGATACCAATACACAGAAAGTAAGTAATTCCGTATTAAATAAAAGAGTTGTAATTTACTTAATGCATAATTAATGTTTTCTAATCACATTACCGCTTAAGGCTTTAAAGCACGTTGGCGTAGTGTTAAACGTTTTGTCTTATTCGAAACCGGGAGAGGTACATTTTTCTTACTTTCATTAAAGCTCACCCCTTGTAGCACCCCTCCCCGCATTTTCTGGGAGCAACTGGTTATGCCATTTTATGCTGCTACTAAGGGAGTATTTATGTATCAAATTTAATCAAAATCGTTATCGTTATGTTTTAGAGAAAAAAATATTTTCTATTTTTTTTTTCCTGTTTTTAGGGGTTTACTCCCCTTATATTTGAGCTAGGATCGATTTTGCAATTTCTCCTCGAGGTGTGGCCGTCTTGAATACACATGTAAAATTTAAACAAAATCGATTCAGTAGTTTGGGCTCTAGGTGCGACCACAGACGGCAGACGCCAGAAAGCAGACAGACATTTTTTTTAAACCATTTTTTTGGGTACAGGGGACTTGAAAACGTGTAAATCCATCAAAAAATCAAACACGAATTTATTATATACTACGTATATGGGAAAGTAAAAAAGAATGAAAAGAAAACTTCATTTGTACGCATGGCGTTCAAAAAAACTGACTCGAAAATCGTGAGGTTTTTGCTACGGTCAAGTTTTAGTATTGGCAGATCATGACCTGGTCTATTACCAATTTAAAGATTATCCATTATTTACCGAACACCCTGTATAATATAAGTTATTAAATATACAAAACATAAAGCGGTAATTTCAAAACTTATATCTGTAAAATGATCTGTATGTCGCTGCTAATTTATTGAATATACAAAACATACAGCGGCAATTTCAAAACTTATAATAGAGAAATGTTTTGTATGTTGAATATAGTGAATATTCAGGAAATATTATTTTTGAAATATTCCTTAGATATTCCGCAAGGAATATTCCCGCAATATCCGGCACAGAACATTGTTACCAAAATAATTTGATAGCATTTCGGAACATTTACTATGCTTTGAAACAGTATAGAAATGTTTTTATTGGCTCATATAGAACTGTGGAACTGCTTTAAGCCAGCTTTAATCTCATATGACACTATTCGTGTACCCCCTCAATGAGAGGTTTAATTTTGTTTCAGTGGTACAGACGAAAATGTGCTGAACATGTGAAATGGGACGGTGCCATTTTGTTTCAGATTATCTACTAATTTGGCCGCACTAGCCTAGATACTGAGTGTACACAAAAGACTTAAAAGTAATGAATTCACGAAACGAATATTTTTATTACGCTTATAAACGTTTTCGTTTGTTAGAATACGATACAAATCTAATTAATATCCACCTTATAGTTGACTGCTTTAAAACAAATGCTACGAAACAGTAAAGGTAGAACGAGTAAAACAACGTTTTTTTTTAGAATATACTGTTATATGAAATTTTGTCAAAGAATCATGGTTATTTTATGAAAAACTGCGAGAGGTAAGTAACTGAAGTAGCCAATAGGCCTCCTCGATTTACGTTATCTTATTGAGGGAGACTAAAAAATTACGTTTTCCAAATCCTTTAATCTGAAAACTATAAACAGGATCATAGGACATACTGGAGGTTGTAAACACTTTGATGTTATGCATGCCAGTGATTGCATATCTGATGAGCTTATTTCCTCTCGTCAATAGGGAGTTGTTGGGCAGCCAGGCGTAGAATATCGTAACACTATTTTGACATCTACGCGTTGGGAAATTCGTTAACGTTAATTACGTTAACGGTCTACGTTATTTACGGACAGATAAAGTTAACGTTATATACGTGCGTTAACGTTATATTTACTTATGTTTTTTGAGGTTATGTTCTTACTAAACTACACACTGATTTCAAGGTTTCAAAACCCAAACAACAAAAATAACGTAAAATTAGGATTAGGTTAGGTCAGGCTGTCAAAAATACTAAATTTTCTTATCAAGATAACGATTTCTGATTATTAAGCTGTTCAACAAGTTTCTATTAGCTAACACGTTATTTGTAGATACGTAATGAAATAAGGTTACCGTATCTTGTTAACGTTGCGTTATTTTGGTTGTTCAACAACTCTCTAATGACAAAATACTAGTAGATCGACGTTAAATAAAGGATTTTTTTTAAATTGATAATATCTTGCATCGCGGTTGGGCCCATCGGCTCGTACTGGTTTAAAGGGATCTCTATTTAGGAGACCTGTTGGCCTTTTACTAACGTACTGTATAATTTATTGAAAAAAAATTTAAACCTAGTAAAAGAGCCTATCGAATAGTCATTAACGTAAGAAATTTAGAAAAAAAATCTGTGCTACTACCCACAGGAAATTTATTTAAAGTTATTATACAGCGATATATTTGCATTGTATATATTTGTAATTTTAATGATTATTTTTTTCTGATTTTTCCATGATTTAATTTTGTCACTGATGCTCCCACAGACTTTAATCTTGGCAAGAATAGAGCATATAGTTTTAACCTAGGTGCATTTTTTCAGTTCGAGAACTCATTTGAGGGTGCGCAACATTTCATTTGCAAAAAGTATATAACATTTTTTTAAATAAAATTTTATATAGTTAAACATTGTGTGTACAGGCAATGACCCATCATTTGCGTTGGTCAGTGATCATACATTTTAGCGTATCTGACTGTATATTGATAATGACACACACAGTCGATTACATTGCATTCAACAGTCGCAGTCCGGCCGACTGTAGTCTGTTCAGTAATTCAGCGAAGTGGTGGAACACGTTTGCCACAGGAATCCCCTGAGGGTGTTTCGTGAGGAACTGTACATACTTTCAGGGGCGATAGAGGATCGGTTCTGTATTCAGGAACAGCCACTGAATTTTCCTGTCACTCTTAATTTCTGAGATACAGGGTGATAAACTGATTTTGGTCTAAATTTATTTTGGCCAGAACGTCCTTATTATTGATCGGATTTTGTTTAAATTTTAGACGCTTTATACACTTATCACAGTTGATAGATTACTATTACAATTTTTTTAAATTCCAGAGCCGGACTTTTTTCATTTGTTTTTTCCGATTCCTGTAAAAAAGATCACCCTGTATATATGTTTTTATTTTAACATTTAGTTGCCAATTATAAAGGCCCATATATCACCAAACAAAACCAAAACCATGTAATTAGATTTTTTTGTCTTTATTGATGTTTTTTGCAAACGATTGAATTTGGCAAAATGGGGAATTTGAAGAAAAACAGCTTTAGTGGGGTGGATAGGGATTTTCAATTCGTAGTCCTCAAAGGATTTTTGTTTCCCAATCGAGTCTCGGCATTGTTTCCCCACTTACGTTCCATGGATTTGGGGGTCGAGAGGGTGGGAAGGGGACCATTTAGAAATACGGGAAACCAGTTTTTCGTCAATAAGTTGGCAGTTGTTGATTCCACAAAAAAATATAAAATATATATATTATATACTTAATTATATATAAATATATAATTAACTTCACAGGAAAGAACATTTTTCAATTATTTTTTTTCTCTGCTCGACATGCACGTAGGACTTTTATTATATTTTTCATAGAAGGGTAAGGTTACCCATTTTAAGAGGCCGGAGGTTGGGGGCGGTGGGACAATTAGTAGAGGAGGGAGGGAGGTAGGGAAAAAAATTTTAAACCCCGATAACTCGTGACCGGAGAGGTAGATCGGAAAAAATCAAAGTGACCTTTCTTCAGTTTTTCACGTAGAACTCAAATGAAATTAGCAGAAATTGACTTTCGCGAATAACAACCGGCTGGCGCGCGAAAGACGTTTTGACCTTTTTTTCAAAAAAAATGTTTTTTTGTCATGAAGGGAAGAGGTGGTTGGAATAATTTTTATATCAATCGATGGCTTTATATTTTATCTTCAATTTCCGCCCAACAAAACCGCAATCCGGTAATTATTAAGGGAGAGAGAAGAGTGCAAAGTTTTTGCTGTATAGCGGGAGAACAGAGAGGAGTGAGGGGTTCTAGCAGGGCCCAAAACAGAGGGCAAACAGTTTTCTTTTTATTCATCCACATTTTGATTTTACCCTGTCCGTATCTTGCCCACCCGCGCGAGTTACAATTAAAAAAACGAATGGAAACGGCCGATCGAGTCAGTCCTGTCATTAATTGAGAGTCACTTGAGGACCAGATAGAATCGCTTTTTCCTAATATTCTATCAAATAGCAATCTGGCACGCTCTTTTTTGCAGAATTACTGGTATATGGTTAAGTATAAATACATTTACAGTTTTGGAATGTAAACGGAAAGAAATTTGTCCAAGTGCTGGTCTTTCCATTGCCGTGTTTGTTGGTAGTTGCAGTCCGGCACTTGAAACTAAAATATGAGAATACCATTTGCTATAAATCGTCAACTTTACTGTTGCGCGCGGGATGTGTTACTCACTGGACGTGGAAGTATAGTAACGCAAAAAAAATTAAATAATTCTTTTTTGTTGAAATAGGCTTAAAATGTCATGATTTTAAAGAGCGGACAAAATTTCCTGTCTGTCGACGTGTCTGCAACTTTTTTGTGCGCACGTTTACTCTGGAACCGTTTATTATGATATTGACTTGAAATCTGGTACACTTATGTATTGTAACGAGATCTGAAATTAGATTATATTTTGATCTAATTCCTTTGAAGGGTTCAGGGGTAAATGGAGTAAATAAGAGTAAATAGGCAAAGCAAGCAGGTAAGGGTCCATAAAATTGCAATTTAGGGCATGTACGAAAAGTCAAGGTCTCAAAAAAATTTTTTTGGCATTAGCGATCCCCCTCACTATTACCCCCAATACCACCCCCACACTATTATGAAAGGGAGTAAAAAAATGTAAAATATGATTTGGTGTGTATACAAGAACGAAACGTCCCAAAAATATTTTTTGGCGCCCTACCACCCCCATTGCCACCTCCTCCATATTATTAAAGGGAGTAAAAAATTAAATTGGGATTTAGTGTGACTACGAGAAACAAGAGACTCTAAAATTTCTTTGGCATTAGCACTTTGACAAACTTCTTTCCGTTTACATTCCAAAACTGTAAATGGATGCTTAACCATATACTAGTAATTCTGCAAAAAGAGCTTGCCAGATTGCTATTTTTAGAATATAAGGAAAGTGATTCTATCTGGTCCTCAAGTGACTCTCAGTTAATGACAGGAGAATTATGGCAATCGGAGTAAGTGCACGCATGTGTGAATCAGACAGAAGAGAGAGAAGTGGAGGGAGTAAGCTCCGCCCCCGGCTGCTCGTCGCTCCATCGACTGACTCGATCACCCGTTTCCCTTCGTTTTTTTAATTGTAACTCGCGCGGGCGGGCAAGATACGGACAGGGCAAAATTAAAAAGTGGATGACTAAAAAGAAAACAGTTTGCCCTCTGTTTTGAGCCTTGCTAGAATGCCCCACTCCTCTCCGTTCTCCCGCTATACAGCAAAAACTTTGCATTTTCCTCTCTCCCTTAATAATTATCGGATTGCAGTCTAGTTGGGTGGAAATTGAAAATAAAATATAATGCCATCGATTGACATAAAAATTATTCCCCCCACTCCTTCCCTTCATGACAAAAACATTTTTTGAAAAAAAAAAGGTCAAAAATTCTTTCGCGCGCCAGCCGATTGTTTTTTACAAAAGTCGATTTCTGCCAATTTTATTGAGTTCTACGTGAAAACTGAAGAAATGCCACTTTGATTTCGCGATTCACCTCTCCGTCACTAGTTATAGGGGATTAAAAGAAATTTGCCCTCGACTGGGAAAAAAAAATTCTTCAATTTGAGGACTACGAATTGAGGATATTTTTTCTGCCCGATCCACTCCACTACTTCATTTGCTTACATTAATTGTCCAAATAAATAAAAATGGTCAATTTAAACTCAGTAAATAATGTTCAATATGGGAAAAAAAATTAAAGTTGTATGAGCTTTTATAATTGGCAATTGAATATTTTAAAAAATATATACAGAGTGATCTTTTTTATAGGAATCGGAAAAAACAAATTAAAAAAGTTCGGCCCTGGAATTTGCAAATGTGATATACAAGTTCTTAATATTACTTTATCACATTCTCCATAAATAATAAATAAATTCAAAAAGTCTTCGTTGGTGTAATTTAAACATCCTAGCATTTTTTAACAAGAGAATAACTGATATTACTGATTGTTTCCAATCATGGCTAATTCGATTACAATTTTACTAGCAATTCTTGAATTTCTAAGAAAATCGCAAATATTTCAAAAGTTGTAACTTAAACCCACACAATGCTTATATGAGAAAAAAGGAATTTAATTTTACATAACTTGATGTAAAGAAATATAGGGTTTTCCATTTGACAAATAAATTTTCGCGGTTTAAAGTTTACAAAATGTAACGTCAAAATTGGACTACTATTATTGAATGTAAATCAATTGTATAGTGCAGCACTCCTTGTGTTCTTTTTACATGCCAAAAAACAAAAGTTTTGCATGAAGAAAGTGATAAAAGTTATTATAAACTATTACACCTATACGCCTGTCAAATTATTTTAAAATGCCAAATATCTTTGAAACGTCTGGGTTCAGGCATAGGGTATCCTACATGTTTTTCACTCAGAATTTTATGCTCTTTTCGAGAACCCTAAAATATCTAGGATATTTAAATAAGCAAGTTGGTATCGACTTCCGGTATAACCGTAAGTGCCATATGCTTGTAATTATTTTAGTTGGATTGACCATACTACCATTGGTAGCTCCTTAAATTTTCAAAATTTTCTGGTGCGTACTTTACCCTATATCGGTCGATGCAGTTTCTGGTGGAACACCCTGTATATTCAATATAGTAGTTTGAACTCTCTTTCCAAATATCCTTGTTTTTTGTGAATTTCGCTGAATTATCGAACAGACTGTAATTTGAAACTACACAGTATACAGGACAGGATCGGACTGAGGTGACGATGACACAATATTTCATTATAGTTTGATTTATTATCGTAATTAAATAAACCTACCAAATTATATGATTTTTTGCCCTTGAATTAAAGTGCAAACCATAAAATTGGGTGGAATAAACAAAAATATAAAAATTGTCAGATACTCTTGCACTCATACCAGAGACGCTACAAGAACTGCGAAAGTTATGAAAAAAAAATTACAAAATACTCATCGAAAGAAAGCCGCAGCCGACTTTTTTGTAGGAAATTTAATTATTTACAATTTCGTTTTATGTCCGTGCGGCACGTTAGTGCATAGGGCATCTTCCACTGGACACTGGAAATCGAAGCTGTGTGAAAACCTGTCATTGACCAACTATGCGATTTTTATTTTTATAAATTCACAGAAACCTGTTTGGCGAACGTTCCGTTCTTACTACAATATTTATCGCCAATTTATGTTCAAAGTGTAACACGGTTTTTATGTTAAGGCATAGAATTACCATCAAGCGTTCTTTATTTTTGGTGCTTGATGAATTTTTAGCGCCCATTTATTTTATAGCCCAGGCACTAGAGATTCTTACTTAAAAAGTAAATAAATTGGAGGAACTTTGCGTTTTCGTATTATAAACTATAAACTAAATAAATTGAAATCAAAAAACCATTTCCAACGCTCCTGGAAAATGAAACAGAAATAGCTAAAAGGTATAAAATTATGGTTTTCCGCAATTATCGATATCGATAGATGTAAAGTTTTTTATCTTTATTATTTTAATTTACTTAAAGTACATAAAACCACAAAGCTCCTATTTTGTATTTTTGAGTTCTTAATATTAAATTTGCTCTGGTGCCTGTGCACTATTAATAAGTAGATATTCTCATATAGATATGTCATGTTCATTTTAATGCTACTACTACTAACAACCTTACATTGCTTCAATTCTAATGTTATAACATTCTTACTGTGTAATAATAAACACACCCGAGGGATTTTTAAGAGTGTCTGATGATCGAGGTTCACAAAGAAAATGATGCTATTATTTATTTATTCACTCTTTAGTCGCTTATTCCAAAAAAGAACAGCTCTAATTATTGGCAATTAGGAGAAAATTGTCTACGTAAAACTTAAAATGAGGCTCTGTAAGGTTGTGGGGGCATTTCAGTCCTATTAGAATAAGAGCTGGGGGCCGCGGAGGTACTACGACATTACCTCTGGCTGGAATTTTGTGAAGTGGTTGGGGGGACCATGAGGAAGTGCCATCTGTAAGGATTTTGCTCAAAACCCCTGCAAAGGACACGTCAAACGAGTCAAAAAGGAAAAAATCCTTGCTCAAACAATGATTATACCTCCGGCTGAAAATTTGCACATTACCTGTTTAAAAGTCACAGATAACGTATGTAAATCGTCAGACGTCTCGGTCGCTGCCAAAGGGGTGTCTGACGCCCTCAAAGTTGTCATTTTTTTTTTTTTTTTTTTTTCTTACCTCCGTCTGACGTTTTAACATATTGCAACAGAGACCATTTTAAGCACATTTTAAAATCGTCAGACGAAAATACCGCTGCGAAGTCCCCTTACAATGTTCACAAAGTTCCGACCCATATTCAACGTATATTTACGAAGCGCTCAAAAACATCTATTGAAATCATACGATAATCAACAGTCACGTTTAATTTCAGAACTTTAAAATACTACATAAATTAACATTATATTAAGTAATAGGAAAATTACATCTTCATCCTTTTGATATAAAATAATATTCGCTTCAAACCTCTGGATATCGATCAATATTTTCATTTTATATTTTTTATATGTATGTGTTCCCTTAAATTGACTTCCTTTTATTACCTCAACACGCATTTCAATAAATTTAAAAAAATACGGTATTCATTTTATGGTTTCAAAAAAATTTTAAAAATCGATTTCTCAACGAGCTGTAGCTGAAATTGTTAGTTTAAGTGAACCAGAAGATTCTGCCAAAAGATGAGAATTTTCCGTAGAGTGAAAGATTCAGCGCAATCCAACTTTTTATGGAAAGTCACAAAATAAAATATAATTTTTGTGGCAAATAAGTCAAAAATAAAATTTTAACGGGCGGCATAGTATTTTTTAAGTTTTTTGAGTGATTTTGAAACAGAAAACTCTCTTGACATTTTTTCGATAAAATAAATCGTTTAGCTAGAAAGAATTCAAACAAATTGAAAAAGTGAGTAGTCTCCAATCTTTAACTATTGAAAGAACACAAATTAGGTTGTAATAGCCGTAATTTGTTGTAAAATAAAAAGTGGAAATTGTTATAAATTGGCCCATTCGGAAAAGAAAAGATTTCACCCCATTTTTCAAAAAAATCAACTGTTTCGCCATGAAAAATTAATTGAAGTTTGGAGACACTTTTTCAATTTGTTTGAATTTTTTCTGGCTAAACGGTTGATTTTATTAAATAATGTCAAAAAAGTTTTTCGTTTCAAAATGATTCAAAAAACTTAAAACATACCATCTCGCCTGAAAAATTTTCTTTTTGACCTATTTGTCACAATAATTCTACGTAATTTTGTGATTTTTCATCAAAAAACAATTGCGGACAATGCTCCACATCACCTAGAGCGCTCATCTTTGATCAAAATCTCTATTTCATCGTCAGTAAACTTTTTACGGGATGCCAAGTTAGAAAATAGCAAATTACTTTATTTTGAAATACCCCAATATGTAATAATGTAGGCTGGATTTTCGCGGCATTGCAGAGGAATTCCACAGTTGTATTTTCGTCTGACGATTTATATATATGCTTAAAATTGTCTCTACGATAATATGTAAAAACGTCAGTCGGAGGTAATGAAAATAACTTTTCGAAAAAAAAATATACGTTCCATGTGGGTCGGAACTTTGTAAACATTGTAGGGGGACTTCGCAGCGGTATTTTCGTCTGGCGATTTTAAAATGTGCTTAAAATGGTTTCTGTAGCAATATGTTAAAACGTCAGACGGAGGTGAGAAAAAAAATTTTTGAAAAAAAAATGACAACGTTGAGGGCGTCTGACACCCCCTTGGCAGCGACCGAGATGTCTGACGATTTACATACGTTATCTGTGACTTTTAAATAGGTAATGTGCAAATTTTCAGCCGGAGGTAGAATCATTTTTTGAGCAAGGATTTTTTCATTTTTGAATTGTCTGACGTGTCCTTTGCAGGAGTTTTGAGCAAAATCCTTGCAGACGGCACTTCCTCATGGTCCCTCCAACCACTTCACAAAATTCCAGCCGGAGGTAATGTCGTAGTACCTCCGCGGCCGCCAGCTCTTAGTCTATATACAAGCATCTATAAAGTAGATGATGACGACGAAACTTCCGATTTTTTTATGATTCACCCTCTGTATATTTATAGTCAATTATTTTTTTAATGGATATACAAATTTGCCTATAGTAAAGTTGTTATTGCAATTTTTTACGAGAAAATTTGCAAAAGTAGATGTACAATATTCAATGACAAAGTTATTGAAATTAAAAGTCCTAAAATAAAGAATTATTAATTGATATTAGCTATAAGATACGCATGTGTCGGTACTGATGTGTAGCAGACCAGGAAGTTAAAGAACGAGGGACTGGGGATGGGAAGCTGTCTAAGTTTATGAGTAAACATGGTTAAATCGATAAAAGACACCAACCAACATAACAGTGCCATGAAGATTAATAACATCAAAGATTATTTGCTTCAAAGTAGTAACCTAGCACAGTCTTATAAAAATCATACTCAACCAAGGGCTGTAGTTGAATCACCTATACTAATTCTAAAAAAAAGTATCACAAAACACATTCAGAGAAACAAATTTTTGGTGTAGAAAATATACTGAGAGACAATCACTCACTGTTGACCTAGTTAACTGTACATCAAATAGATATATTTATGATAATCTTTGACTACCGCAAGAGACAACGATGGAACTTCCTCATCCTTAATGCCCCCGTATTTCTCCAAGTCTACTGTACAACAGCACTTTATTGTTAGCTATAGAAGCTAAACCATTTATTTTCAAGTTGTTGTTAATGGTTGTTGTATACAAGTGATAAATTTATTATATTTTACATGTTAATATATAATGTTGTCAAAAAACCATTTCAAAATGTCTTATTGGTAGAGTCCTCTATCGTATTTTATAGAGAAACTTTTTTAGTACTAAATTCTTTTGATTTGACTAGCACAATGTGTAGTACGAATGAGGGATAAATTAATATTAACAATTTTCTCCAATAAGATTATTCATTGCAACAAATACGCATTGATTGTTTTTGTAAATGCCGATCGACAAGTAGAAACTATTTGGTGCAACCCATAACGAAAATATCTATCTATGTGTACGTTAGAGGGCTTTTGTTATATAGAATTTAAATAGATCTTATTCTAGATAGTAATTAACATACTAAAAGTTTCCATGCCTCCGGTTTGCATAAGACCCTTAAATTCGGTCCGCCATCTTAAATTTTGTGTTTTTGTATAAAAAAATCCTAATAACTTAAAAACTATTAAGAATTCAAAAGAGTATTTAATTTAATGATTTGTTGTAAATTAATTTATGAATCTTTTTATGGCAAACAGACTTTTATACCTTTAATATATACCTTATAATTACAGAAAATTAACTTTAAAATAAATGTTGGTACCACTAGTATCACTGTGGTCTCAAGCACAGGTTTTTTAATAATGTAAATAACAAAAAGCAGTTCATCAAAGCTTTAGTAATGAAATTTCTAAATCCTGGAATCTCGGCTATCTAAGCAAATGGTGATGGTGACACTCAGGTTGTTAGTTGCGAGAAGAGAATGATTGTGTACTCTTGTTGGAGAAGGTACTGATCTGTTAGTTCTGTTGATGCATTTTGTAAAATCTGACGGTATTTATGCTGCGTCCTGATCGACAGGACAAGCCCCAGATAGAGTGAGCAACATTTTAGAACTACAAAAATTATTAGATCCAACGAAAGAAAATATATTATTTCTACATGCAATGACGGGGTGTGACACGACTTCGTCTTTTTAAACAAGGGAAACTAAAAGCAATTAAAATATTGGGAAAAGACTTTCACCTCCAAAACTTACTTACTGTTTATAAGCACACACAGGCTAAAGTGGACGATCTTTTTAAAGTCGGAGAGAAATTTTTGATACACATTTATGGTAAAACAAAAGTATCAAAAACTTTAATAATTTAACGGCGCGCCAAACTCTAAACAATTATTTTGAAATAGCTGTATTACCCCCGACAACAGATTCTGCTAAATTCCATTGTTTAATAAGAGTACACTTACAGGTTCAAGAATGACTTAGGAATTCTGAACCCAGAGGAATGGGAATGGAAAAAGAGGGTGGCCGGCGTGCTTGTGCCTGAGATCACAGTGATACCAGTGGCATCAGAATTTATTTTAAAGTTAATTTTCTGCAATTGTAAGAGCAACTATAGGAAATTATACATTTGTAGAAAAGCCAATATCTTTTGTTCAAATTTCTGTGGCAAACATAATGGCAATGCATGCGACAATATTCCACAATCAACGGATGATAGTGATTCAGATGATGATAGTTTTTAAAAAGGTTCTTAATATAGTTTTTACTCTTTTCTTTAATTAATTTTGTAAAGTATAAAATGTTTCATTAAAATAAAAAACATATATAATTTTTTTATATTTTACTATATTTTAGCGTAAAACTTTAAAATCAGTAATCGGCCTGAACTTCTTGCTAAATAAAGATAGGTATGTATAAACACCAACGTCTAATGCAGTTTTCCATGTACTTTATAGTGGAGTCGATCTGGATTTGCAAACGGACTCGTTTTTTTCGATTTTTTTGTGTGATGTTATGAAGTCGGACCCGCTCTATCGTCCGTAAAATTGTTCGGTCGAACTTCTCACGATAGGGGGGGTGGAATTTACATGTAAAGATAGATCAGTTTTTTGGACATAACTCGTGTAGTTTGATTCGGATCGAAAAAGTGTAAAGATAAAATGAAGGGCTCACGAAAGCGCATAAACTGAATCTTGACTCGTCGAAATTGGTCTAGCGGTTCCCGAGATATTGCGATTTGAAACTACGGATTTGTATACGGATTTTTCGCTGCGGCAAGAGCCGTTTTCGCATTTTTTCGGGAAAGAAAGTGACTTGGCGACTTTTTTTTCTTCCCCCAATAGACAATCCTGAGTGTTCAAATTTCAAGTTACTAAGTTGATAGGGGGGGGGGAAGGGTAAACGTCAATGAAATTAAAACTGCTGTAACTTCCCCAATTTTATCCGCAAATCGTGCAGCAAACGTAACATTGTGTACTAATGTGCTTACTTTGAGTTCCGCTCGTGTATTTTCAATTTTTGCCATAAATAAACAAATGGTTGCGAAATAACCTATTTATTGTTGTTATTATTTTTAGAAAAAGCCATTTTTCGCCAGGAAGGAAAGGGCTGCGAGAGATTTTTTTTCGCCATCGAATGTAGAATTTTTTTCTCTTTGATTTAAGCCTGACCAGATTGCGATTGGATGATTAGGAGGGGACAGGGGGCCCCTGTGGAAAGTAAGGGAAAGGGTTAGGGACTTCGGGACGGGCTCATATTCAAGGGCAATCGATTCTCTTTCGAGATTTTTTACCCCGAAGCTCTAACTTCATTAGGGCCTGCACGCGCGCGTGATATATTTATAAAAACGGACGAGCGGAGTGGGACGTGTATTTGTGACAGAGAAGGGAGAGAGGTAGGAGCGCTAGGCCCCTCCCCCGGCATCTCGCTGCACGACTGTTGAATTTCCGCACTCGTTTTTATAAATGTATCACGCGCGCGTGCAGGCCCTAATGAAGTTAGAGCTTCGGGGTAAAAAAATCTCGAAAGAGAATTGATTACCCTTGAAAATGACCCCGGCCCGAAGTCACTAACCCTTTCCCTTGCCCTTCTACAGGGCAAGAACTTTGCGGCCCCCCCTCTCCCCTCCTAATCATCGGATAGAAATCTGGTCGGGTTTAAATCAAAGAGAAAGATATTTCACGTTCGATGGCGAAAAATATCTGCCCCACCCCTTTCCTTCCTGGCGTAACATCACTTATTCGAAAAATAATAACAATAAATTGGTTATTTCGCAACCATTTGTTTATTTATGGCGAAAATTGAAAATACATGAGCGGAACTCAAAGTAGGCCTATTAGTACACAATGTCACATTTGCTGTGCGATTTTCGGAAAAAATTGGGGAAGTTACAGCAGTTTCAATTTCATTTACGTTTAACCTCCCCCCTAATCAACCTATCGGCTTGAGATTTGAACGCAGTGCTTAAGTCTGAGTGTCTATCGGGGGAAGAAAAAAAAATCGCCAAGTCACTTTGTACCCCTCCCCCCAAAAAAAAAAACGCTAAAACGGCTCTTACCCCAGCGAAAAATCCGTACTTTTAAATCGCAATATCTCGGGAACCGCTGGACCGATTTCGACGAGTCAAAATTTAGTTTACGCGCTTTCGCGAGCCCTTCATTTTATCCCAATACTTTTTCGATCCGAACTAAACTAAACGAGTTATGGCAGAAAAACTGATTTTCCCTATCTTTACATGTAAATTTCCCCTCTCATGAAAAGTTCGACCGGGAAATTTTCCGGATGATAGAGGGAGTCCGACTTCGTAACATTACAAAAAAAAATTGAAAAAAGCGAGTCTGTTTCAAACCATTTTTAATGCCAGATCGACGCCACTATTAAGTTTTGTCTCTTGTCTTTTTTCAATTTGTAATAGTTTTCGAAATATAAGGGATTTTATTGAATAAGTCCTAAAATTCAAGATGGCGGGCCGAATTAGTAGATTTTATATTTTTCTTATGATAAAGATAATTGTATATATTGTCTGTCGATAAAATAGTTGAATTATATCTACTGGAATTTTATTATTCAGTAAAATTAGCTGTATCTCGAAAATTGTTAAAGGTATAAAATACTTTTTGGCACCAAAAGATTCATTAAATTAATTTACAACAAATCATTAAATTACAAAAATTTTGAATTCGTCTTATGCAAAATGGAGTCATGGGGACTTTTAGTATGTTAATTACTACCTTTAAAGCTAACCATCTGCACTGGTTTTATTCGAATGTTAATTTGTTCCGGGTCCACATATAAATAATTTTAATTGCTTTGGACTATTTGGAAAAGCATAGCATTGTTAGGTCTAATCAGAAGAATTTCCAAAACTCACAATTAACATTTCTCAGCCTACTTAGTGCCAGAAGTTACGGCAATAGATAGGATAATTCACGTTAATTTCAACGTTAGCAAAATCAAAACAACACTGTAATTATCAGTACCTAAAAAACTTCTCAAAATACACTTAATCCTATATACCTATACGAATATTAAAATTTGTATTTAATAGTTTATTACAATTTTAAAGAATTACAAAGTCTGAAGAAGGAACCATTAAACAATTGGTAGATAGAGAAATACAAAGTCTTATTTATTAATTAATAAACGAATTTATATTAGGTTTAGATTATCGTCGTAGAACGTTTTTACTTAAAAGTTTTGTATTAGATTTCTTACTTATAATTTGCAGCATAACAATATTATGTAATTGTTAATATAAAAATGTCTATAAGAATGCAAAAAACAATATCTAAAGTAAATGATTACCAATTAACAGACCGATCTTCTGGACATTTTCATATTTAAAATAACTGCATTATATAATGATTTTAACTAGTAATAATATAAAGACAATTTTGTTAATAAGTGGTTATAATACGGTTGGCAAGTCAACAGAGATTATTTGAAAGTTTTGAAAAAAAGTAGCTTTTAAACTTCAAAAACTATCAAACCCGATGTTTTATACTTTATCTGTAGATAGAACAGCAAAATTTTAAAAATCTCAAGCTTAAATATTTAGAATACAATAGCATTATATAGGCCAAACTTGAAGAAACTTTTTAATTAGATTTAAATAACATTTTTCATGAAATAATTGGCCGATTTTTAACACTAATCGACCTAAATCCGGTCGAAGTAAATCGACTACAAATGAAAATATTTCACTTGATGGTCTTCTTAACCTGCAAGAAGAACCAAAAGCTTCAGTACCAAAACTATTTCAAATATTTTTTATTAGGTAGCATTGATAATTAAGATGTAAACAGCGGTCTCTTTATTTTATTGCTTTGTTTAATATTTAGAAAACCACAAGTCGCACACTAAACCTTATCTCATTGTAATTGATGAAAAAGTAAAAATTAATAAAAAGTGTAAAAGGTACCGATGACGTCATATCTCCGAAAATAGGGTACCTGTTGGAAATAGTAATAATAATATTAATGCCTTTATTCATCACCAGTGGATACAAAATAACTTAATATATTTCAACATTATGTTAATTCGATAATGAAAGGGCGAAGTTCATTTTTGTCAATAGGTGACAAACTCGCTCTTCCACTTAACCTTATTACTCTATATAATATTAAAATAAAAGTTGTATCAATTCTAGAATTATTTTGTCAATCAATTAAATTATATTTACATAGATAAAGAAAAATACTTTTTTTCATATATTTAAAATTTTATTTATTTATTTTGCCCAAAAAGAAATTAAGAGGAAAACAAGGAAAAAACATTTACTGAATTAAATGCCTGTTACAGTACAATATGGAAATCAGAAATACAAATACGTGTCAGTTTTTTTTTTTTTTTAGGTAGTTGAAAACTCATGTGAAAATATCATTTCCTTTAATTTACTTTTAAACCTTTCATTCCTCTTTAATGTTTTAAGCTCATACGGTATCTTATAGTACCTATTTAAAAATATTATAGGAAAATTAATGTTTACATAGGGTGGTTGAGTGTCTTGGAGGTAATATAAATTTGCGATTCTCTCCACAGAATTCAATTTTATTATATAGGTAGTTGGGGATTTTACTATCTACAACTCTCTGATACAAACAGCCAATGTAGTACTCTCCTTTCAAGCATGCTGAACCAACTGATTTCCTTAATTTTCAGTGAAACTGAGTCATACTTTTTTAAACCAAATATCAGCCTGACACAGGAGTTTTGAACCTTTTGAATTCGTATGTCTTCTACTTTGGTAATATAAAAATTACAGACTACATCCACAAAATCAAAATGAGTCATTTTACAAGTGAATTACATAAAATAATTTTTGATTTTTTATCCAAAATTTTGCGAATACCATAAATAAACTTTAAATTGGGATACGCTTTTTTATGCAGTGATTAATATGTTCGTTAAATCCCAAGGAATAGTCTAAATATAAACCCAGATTGCGAGCACAGTGTACAAAATTTAATTTTTCACCACCGGCAAAAAATTGTAAATTATCTAAGCAATTAGAGCGTTTTAATTAGTTACATTCGACTTGCTAGAGTTTATAGTCAAGTAGTAATTTTTTGAAGCCGATGTTATTGAATACAGAGCAGCGTTTATTTTTTGGGCAGCCTCTTGTAAGTTTTTAGTATCAAAGGACAAATATAATTTGAAGTAAAAATTGTAAATAATGTCGGTCATATATAGAACCTTGCGGAACTCCGTTGCTGATACTTAATGGTGTGGACAATATATCTTTGATTCTAACACGCTGTAGTCGATTTTCTACATAAATTTTTATTATCGCGATTGAATCTTCTCCAAAACCATAATAGTGAAGTATTGCCAAAAGTATCTGATGATTTGTTTTATAAAGTGCTTTCGAATAATCTAGAAGTGTCAAAGCTGTTAATTTATTTTTATCTGTAGTTGATGATAGAATATCGTCAGTCATTTTTAACAACGCCGTAGAACAACTATGGCTTGCTGTAAAACCCGACTCAGTTGAGGGTAGAATCTTAAACTTATCAAGATGCTCACGTGTTTGCACATTTAATACTTTTCTATTTCTATTAATACTTATTGGGCGAAGATCTTTAAATTCCACGGTTTTTTAGTTTTTAGTAGTGACGTGATATTTGCTATTTTCCAGGAAGTTGGAAAATATTTCCTTTCAATACAACAATTCATAATGTTGGTTAAATGAGGTATAATTAAAGGACAACAAAATAGTATCATTTTTATGTTTAACCCCGTTGCCTTAGATGCAATGTAGAATATTCGATATGTCTTTAATAATACATAATTTGAAATTAAAAGTATCTGCCCTCTGGATCTAATGTTATTTTTGTAGAAATTTAATATTTCCAAGTCAGATTCATCAGGATTTAGAGAAGAATTTATAAACATCACATAGTTTATCAGGTTAGCAGATTTACTATATATGTTTAGATCATTAAGGTCACTTCAAAACGTTTTATAGTTGTTACCTTGTATTTTAAACTGCAAGTAAACTTTTTAAAAAAAATTTATTGCAGTATTTGTGAAATTTTTTAACTGTTTGTAAAATTCCCAATGTTCCGGTCTTTTTGTTTTTTGTATTTTTGTAATGCCTTGTTTCTGAGTGACATCATATGTTTTATGTTTGCCTTTAACCAAGGGGACTTATTTTTACTGATTCGTGCAGTTTCTATAGGTGCATATTTATTAAATAACATTATTAGAATAATATTAAGAATCTGAATTCTATCATCAATATTGTCAACATATAATATAGAGTGTAAATCATTTGTTTCTAACTCTGCATAAAACATATCATGATCAAAATTCGCCTAGTCTCTCTAAGTACAAAAAAATTGTTCAGGTTTGCTTCCAGTTAATTGTAATGTGCCTTCTATTAAGTCATGATCTGACATATTTGGTAAATCTACTACTTGCGAGTCTAAAACATACAGATTTTCACTGCAAATTAAAAGATCTAATACTGTAGCACTTGTAGGCCCCACTCTAGATGGTTCACTGACAATATGTAGTATGTTACAAGCTACTGCTTGTAACATCCAAGTAATCAATATTAAAATTCCCATCACATATAATACCATCAAATTTTATAACAAGTTGACTTAAACATACCTCAAAATTATCGATAAAATCAAGTACTGAAAAATTTGGCGGCCTATATACCGCGCTAATAGCGTACAATTTATTATTAATTCTTACAGATAACCATAATTGTTCAGTATTATTTATCGGAAGATCATTAATATGTGCACAGTTTAAATGAATTTTGATAAATACTGCAACACCACTGCCTCTAGCTCCCTATCTATCATGTGTAAAAAGTTTATGATTTCTTATTTTTAAAACATCATCCAAAATGTCAGTATTCAACCAACTTGTCCCAATTATGACGTAGTACGCTATATTTACACTCATTAAATTTATTTAAAAGGGACCTAATATCATACAATATCAAACCAAAGTGCGTCATTGAATAGAATAAAAATACTTTTGAAAACTTTTGTTAAAGGTGCTTTTTATTCGAAATTACTGTTTAGCTGGCAGTCGGGCATTTCCACACATTTGCCCGGTCCTGTATATCTTCCTAAAACTTCGCATTTTGCTAAACATTTAATTATCACAGGACCTATGATATTAACATGTGATATCTTCAATTCGGATGAAAACTTCGGCCAAATTAATCTGTACTTTTATTTCTTTTAACAAATTGTCTTTATATATATCATTCAATTTTGTATTATTAGAAACTAGTAGAAACTGAATACATATTCCAAATTAAATTTAGGTACCTAGTTTTATTACTACGAAAGAAACATTTTTAAGTTACTATGTAAGTAAGCGGTAGAGGTAAGTTAGGTACCAACAATTTTGTAAGAAATGTGTTCCGAAGTGGTGTGCATGGAGTATTAATATCTAGATGTTATTTTCCCAATAAAAAAATTGTTTACGTCAGTAATTAAAGATACATATAAGTCGTTAATTGTTATAAACATTGTACCTATAGGTAAAGTCTTATAATTTTAATCTTGGACTATAGCAGAGGCGTAACTAACACTGAGTGGGCACTGTATTAAACATTGTCAAGTAGGCCCATTAAAATCTATGCTTATGCATGGAAACAGTGATTTCAGACTCTGCACAGCGGCTAGTGGGCCTCTTAGCTGGTGGGTCCGTATCATTGATGCAGTGACAGTTACGCCTATGGAATATAAAGTAAAAGATGTTCCCGTTATAATTTTGTTAATTTTAATAAAATTGTACCTATACGTATGTATGCGTTGTGTTTTATTTTCCAGAATTGTGTTATTGCTTTTCTTGAAATTTTTATCAATTATTTCTAGTTAAAAATTGAAAATTATGTATTTAGATGTTATATAACCAGATATACTACCTGTTGTATTACTGGATACCTGAATGGAGTGAACTTTGATATTTGGCTGCTAGATGTCAGCATGAAGTTGAGTTGCCATTCTTCGACAGATTCGTGGTGGTAACATTGCTCCAATAACACTAGAAATGCAGTAACAACAGGTTCGGACTCATAATTTTCCATTTCCGGTGTCTGAAATAGTATTTACAATTTATTTTCGCTGTTTTGTACATTGTACTACGACTATTTCAATGCTGATCACATCGCAATACAGTGTATAGGAGCCCTATTTGGACAACTTTAATTTTATTTTCACTAACATTGAAAAACACTTCATAAATTGAAATAAAAATACCGTAAAGTACATTCTTAAAAATAATTTCAATCATTATAAGTATGACGTCATCAAAAATATACTTTCAAGCCTAAAAGGAGTGTCCCAAATCTAAACGGGCACAGTGAAATGGGAGATAAAGCACACTTCGTTGGAGATCTTGACTGACAAGCAGAAAAAGAATCGTTTAATTTTGGCTAAAATTACGCTCTCTTGGTTGTTACATGTTTGAACAAAACTGTTTTTAGTTAATAAGATGCGTCAAAGTTTGACGTAGGTTGACGAGTATCGAAAAGAAATTATAAGAGAAAACTGAAGCATTTCACAAGGACTGATATCCAAAACGTACAGTAAAACTTCCAGAATGCATTATGGTTTGGGGTGTATATTCGCACAAGGAGTGGGAATCTTCATTTTATTGACGGTACAGTCAATGCTGCAAAATATATAAAGATTCTTAGCAATTTATTATTATCTTCTATGGAGAAATGTGTCCTGGCAAAAATAGGTGACGCGTATGTGACGTCAGATTCATACCCTAGAGGTTAAACAAATACAAACCTTACTATCAATTACTAATTATTGGGCATGTTTACATGGAAAAGACTTTCCTCGTGTCTTATATTTGTTTGTACATTCGTGATAGCCTTGATATTTTAATAAAATAATTAAGGTAATATAGTGGAGTAAAAATAGCCCAAAATAAGGCGGTAGAGAAAATTTTACATGGAGCAACGCGACATGGAATAATAAGTTTGTTTTGGTGAAACTAAGAATACCCTGAGTTTTCTGCTTTCAGGGGTAAATTAGTCATTTCTAAGGGTGGTTTTTCAGTTTTAGTTTATTTTGGATCCTTTAAAATGCTAGTTAAGAAACGAGTACGGTGCCCTTTTATTGTAGATGTTCAAGGATCCTTCAGTTCAAAGTTCGCGAAAATCGATTCACCGCCTCCCACGATATGTATATAAATATGCTGGAAAAACGTAAAATATCCAACAGTTTGGCCGCAATTCCATTTTTAATCCAAATTTCGCAAAATTTTCAAAACGTTCCCCAATGGGAAGTGCCATTAGATAGTGGTAACTATGACGATCGTTACCATGGCAACCATTTTCCCATAACACATTTCCAAAACGAAACGTGGACCGGGTGCGCTTTATCAACAGCTAATAAAAAATTTACCTCGTCTTACCGGAAAATGTGTTATGGGAAAATGGTTTCCATGGTAACGGTCGTCATAGTTACCACTATCTAATGGTACTACTCTCATTGCTACTCTCATGATAGGGCTACAGCTACTACAGCTAATTATTTCGTAAGTAAGCGAGTGCCCACCATGAGAGTGGCGGCACCCTATGATATTGGTAGCATTATAAAAATTATCACAACTTCTTCGTAGACCATTTCCATTAATCTGGAGTACTTACCTTCACAACTAAGCAAGTGCCCACCATGGAAGTAGTACCATTAGATAGTGGTGACTATGACGACCGTTACCATGGCTACCATTTTCCCATAACAAGTCGAATTTTTACCGTATGATTATATTAGTACAGATATAATATAACATGTATCTTAAATTTACGATGATTGAAATCATTAAAACTTCTCATGCTCCTGCTTGTGCTATAATTTGGGGATGGATCATATTCACATTCAGAAATATCATATTATTTATGTTATAAATAACTTCAACGTTAATAATAAATCTTAAACACCGTTTATTTACATAAAAATTCTGTCAACAATAGGTTATTTATCTCCAGGGTAGGTCAGCTGTCAAATCGTGCGCGTCACCCATATACTTATTAACTATATACTGGTAGTGGCTATAAGCCCCCGTTGTATGGAATTGAGGCTTGAGAAGAAGATAGTTTTCTATCTTTGTGGAGTATTTAGAACTTAACGCGCATGCTTTAACCGTACAAAACCAACGACGGAGGAGCGCGCTCTTGTAACACACACAACTCCTCTGATTAGATTGTGATTATTCACCTTCGATATTTTGTGAAACTGTCACATTCTCGCGCCGCATTCCGCTACTAAGGCATGCGCACCATACCTCGAGTACTCTGGAAGGTTAGAGCGATAAGGCTTTTCTTGGCATCAAGATACGAACGAAACTCATTGTATATAGTTAATAAGTATATGGCGTCACCTATTGTGTATTTCAACAAGATGGCAGCGTATCATGCCATACTGCTCTGGAGCAGTCCTAACCTCAATATTATAGAGACCATTTGGCACAAAATGAAATAGTGCATGAGATAACCGTAAACCGCGTAAACGGACACTGGTTTAGTTTAGCTTTATTTCCCAATAATCATATATAATCTTATACAATTTAGTATTTTTTACATTTTTGTGAGGTAATATTTAATTGAGAATGTATATGAACGAAGCTCTGGAGCGTTTGGAAAAAGGCAGGAGTTCGTCATTTCATTTTATATGTGGTTTAGCCTATAATATGTAAGGTATGCTTATATTAATCAAAAGAAAACAATATCAATAACAAGATTCTAGGTTAACCTAAGGTACTTGATTTAGCCTATAATATAGAAAATATGCTTATATTAATTAATAGCAAACAATATCAATAAAAGGATTAAATAAATACCTAAGACATTTGATTTAGTCTATGGACTCAATTAGCTGTGATGTTAAAGAACACGATAAAACCCTCGATATACTTTTGGAAACTGTAACAAAATCCGATTTATATCCGAAATATTTCGCATGAAAAGCGTGCTTCACGTAAAAATATCATTGGAAGAGGTTTTTATATTTTTAATCATATTTTCGCTCTACGGAGCGTTTTTTGTGCAAAAATTTCAATAACTCATCAAGGAGCGTAATTTTAGAAAGTGTAGTAAATGTCGTTGCACGGGGACGTAATGTCGCCCCGACCACCAAAATTTACAAACAGTAACAAAATTTGACTATAATTTCGGAGATTTCAAAATTAAAAACGCTTTTACGAATCCACGTTGTTAACCACTGCAACTCATGCGTTGTGCTAAATATGAGGGCAAGTTAATCCAGTCTCTATTCAAAGTATATCGAGAGTTTTAGCGAAAATAGCCTTTAGCGACAAGGGACTCCCATCATTTCCTAGCAGTCGATTTTGACGGGAAAATGATGAGTTTTAACGGGATTTGCCCTAAACCGGTTCCTCAGTGATTCGGTGTCAGAAAAGTATAGTAACCATGTACTCATATGTGCATGGGACCACCTTGCCTGAACGTATGAAATTGTAATTGCAAAATATAATTCCAAGCTGTTGAGATTCAAGCATTTTTAAGCTCCGAGGAGCGATCAAATAGCAGTCGATTTTGACGGGAAAATGATGAGTTTTAATGGGATTTGCCCTAAACCGGTTCCTCAGTGATTCGGTGTCAGAAAAGTATAGTAACCATGTACTCATATGTGCATGGGACCGCCTTGCCTGAACGTATGAAATTGTAATTGCAAAATATAATTCCAAGTCGTTGCGATTCAAGCATTTTTAAGCTCCGAGAAGCGATCAAAATTGATTTTGAACTGTAAATACGTAAATAGACAGGCAAGCAAAAGCCCACCAAAAATTTATAAACATTGCACTTTTCTTGAATCTTTTTGTGTAATCGTTAGCTCAAAAAACCGCATATTGGATGGTAGTTGGCATTGTAAGTCGTCCGTTCCTCACCATGTGTTGTACACGGGCCAAACTATAGTTTGTTAAAACCATTTTTCTTGAAGTTGTTGTAAAACATGAATTTTTAAAGAGATTTAATATATATTTTTGAACTTTATATTGTCTTTTTCTTGTGTTTTCAAAATTCCCTTTCAGGTTTAATTTTAATTTTTTATTTTTTATTATTCTCCGTCTGAAACAGTCGTTTTGAATCCTTATTTGTGAACGTTAACATTCATTTTTGAAAAATATAGTAAAAGTCCTTCAGACGCAAAAGATGGATCTTTCACAATGTCACAACTTATGCAACCAGACATACTACTGTCATAGAAATTTTGATCCCGTCGAATGACATTGGAATTTGAGCCTTATTACCTTATTCATAAAGACTATAAATTATGATGAAACATTGCTTTACATTTTATTGAATTTCTCGGTTGAAACAAATATATAAGAACTTCCAGTGCCAATCTCATACACATAAGATATGTTAAAATATATGTATTTATATAAAATTTAAACCTTTAAACCTTTAATTTTATATTAATAATGCCAAATATAAAACAGCAACAGTTTCCTCCAATGGGAATGAAGAATGTGAAAATTTAAATTACGTTTCCTCCAATGGGAATGAAGAATGTGAAAATTTAAATTACGTGGGAATGCAATGCAATTGCAGCTTATTTCAATACTACTGTTTGAATTATTCACATTTACGGTTCATAACCTAATCTTTCTTTCTGTAATCAAATTTTATATTAATTTTAAATTGTTTGAACTGTGGGTTTATGTTTTGTTCCTGAATGTGATCATACTAATAATAGTGGATGTAAAATGTTTAATTTTCCAAAGGATGCCAAGTTAAAAGAAAAGTAGAAGCTACTTATGAGGTAAGTTAGAGTTATATATTTTACTTTATTATAGAGTTTTCTGACAGTAAAATGTTGATTTACAGTTAAGAGTACAGCAGTACAAGTTATTAAAATTTATGAAACAATTTTCTTTTTGTATATTATTCCGGTGAAGATTTTCATACAAAAAATTACGAATTTTACTATTTACATCAATTCTATACAGTATTTATTATAAACTGTGTACCTAGTAAATTTTATTTGTTCTATTTTCAGAAGACGCGATAGGAAATCTAATAATTTTCATTGATCTGTACTTGGCACTTTGAAGATAGTGACAGAAAAAAAAATTTGCCAGCGATATTTAAACGGAATGTTGGAAAAATGTTTGCATATTCACCTTCAGAAAGACGAATTCGCCTATACCTACCTCAACTTTATATGTCTATCATACTTGCTTGAACCACGTATAGTATGCAGCTCATTATCATAGTGCATTTTTTTAATATCCTGAAGCTACAGAATTTTCTCCTTTTCTTTGTAGAAGTCAAATATTGCACTCATACTTACAACTGTTTTTTTAGAAATTTCTTAGGTGTACTTACATATACCAAAATACTTATATTCTCAATTGTATTATTTACCCTTCTAATTAAAATAGTAAGGAACAGTCTATTAAATTCACATTAGAAGTAGAAAGTAGGAATGATCTACCGTTTTTAGACGTTTTAATTAGAAGGGAAGAATTGAAACAAGCGTTTATAGAAAACCAACACATATTAATAGATATCTAAATTTTAACTCAAATCAAATAAATGTTAAAAGGGGTATTGTAAAATGTTTATACGATAGTGCCAAAATAATTTCATCTAATAATGAAATATTAAATAACGAGAAAAAATTTATCAAAGAGGTTCTAGTACAAAATCAATATCCTGAAGCCTTTGTTGATAGAGATTTCATAAATGTTGAAAATAGGGACAATCAGGTACGACAAAAACCTGAACGTAATTATACAGCAATAATTCCTTATGTATACGGACTATCGAAGAAGCTACGCCGTATAGGTGTATTTGATGTTAGGACGATATTTTAAACGGGGAACACTTTAAGATCTATTTTAACAAAAACAAAACCGATAAACAGGGAGCAGAATTCAAAAAACTGTATTTACAATATCCCGTGCGAATATGATAAATGTTATGTGGGTGATGAGTCATCCAGACCTTTCATTGTGAGGTTGGATGAGCACAAGAATTACATTAGAAAGAATGAAATTCAGAAATCAAAGATTTGTGAACATGCTTGGGAAAACGGACATAGAATAAATTGGGACTCGGCAAAAATTTTAACAAAAGAAGCAGATACCAAAAAAAGAAAAATTAAAGAATCAGCAATAATCTTATTAAATGAAGATAAGTGCGTATCGAATTGTTCTGTAGATATTTGTACAACCTGGCTACCAATGTTAAAAGAAGAACTTAACAAACTCAACATTATCTAAAATATCATCAGTTCTGTGTTCTGTGTAAGTTAGTAAGTATCTATGGAAATAACATAAACAGAATCTTAAAGCTGCGTATTTGACATACACAGCAAAATAAAAGAGTTCTTACAAAAAACGCTTTGAAAACGGAAAGAGACATATCTGTTAGCTGTACAAGGTTATAAACTTCCAGAGAAAAAGACGTTTTTGTATTCTCAATACCTATTGGAGGATACTATAATTCATATGTAATATCAATTTATTTAATTAAAAGTTGATTTCTTCTAATGTATTTTACATATATACACTTTCACATACTTTGTGAATGTCAATTAGTTACTGAAAGGTCCTAAATATTTTCTGTGAGGCAGAAATAAAATGAAATTCTAAGCTATGTTTTAACCCTCTTGATAATAGTCTTTATTAACTAGAGCATTAAGAGTCAAGTTCCAGTGCATTAATTTCGCGCTATTAGCGGTATGACAGTAGGTTGCCTATATGTGACGTAACACTAATTGAGTCCATAAAATATACTTATATTAATCAAACGTATACAGTAGCGATAAGGGTTCTAGATTAACTTAAGGTATCTTTGATATAAAAACAAATATACATATTCATCGTACGATATGTGATAGTAAACTAAAATACATAATCAACAATAGGTGGAAAATTTGAATCTGCTAATCAAGTACTCTTTGAAAAAATTCATTTATAAAAAACATTAGTTTGTAGCAATTTTTTCAATTTGTTTTTAAAAACTTTAATGTTATTAATTTCCTTAAGCCTGTTCGGTAGATGGTTTATAATCTTTGTTCCCATGTACACTGGTCCTTTTCTATTTACAACGTAATTATATGGAGGTAATAAAAATTGGTCTTTATGCCGTGTATTGTAATCATGTATATTGGAAGGTGTTTGCATTGAATGTCTATTTGAAAATGTCATAATAGCCAGACGGTATATATACTAATTTGTAAGAGTAAATATTTTCGTTTCTTTGAAGTAAGGTCGGCATGATTGAATTGGGCGTAGTAGACACAAATTTCGTAATGCCTTTTCCTGAATAATAACGGTACATTTTACTTTTGCGGAAACTCCTCAAAATTCCATACCGTACTGCAATATACTATAAAAATAAGCATAGTATACCGATTTTGCTGCGTCAAAACCCAGCTCTGTTCTAATTGCAAAAACTGCTTTACTCAATGTTTTGTCTAACTCTGAAATATGTTTTTTTCCAATCAAGATATTGATCAATGTAAAGGCCTAAAAATTTTATGTCAGTAACTGGAATTATGTTACCGCTGTCTGTGGAAATTATGTTTGGTTGTATATCTTTGTTCGGTTGAAAATTATATTAACCGTTTTTTCTAAATTTAGTAATAATTTGTTAGCCGCAAGCCAGTCTAATATTTTCGACATTGTACCTTTAGCCAAATTTAGTAGTTCAGCTTGGATTGAATGATGGAATAAGATACTTGTATCGTCTGCAAATATAAAAAAACTTTATTAATGAAAAATTTTCAACAATATCATTTACATGTAATAAAAATAATGTTGGGCCAAGTATAGATCCTTGTGGTACACCAGTTTTTAATAAATCGGATGTCGAGTGACTTTTTTGGAGTAGCTGGTTCTCTAAACATGTTACATTGGACGATTTTCTAAATATGAACGAAACCAATAATTTGCTATACCCCTAATTCCATAAAATTACAGTTTCTCTAAAAGTATATAGTGGTCTATACAGTCAAATGCTTTAGGTAGGTCACAGAAAATGCCGAGAGGAATTTATTTATTTTCAATAATACCGTTCAAGTTATCAGCAGATATGTTTAGGTTTTTACGAAACCCATATTGTGATGTTGTAAGATGTTTTTTTTCTATATATTGAACTAATTGTTCTTGCACTGCGAATATTTTTGAAGGGGAAGGTAATAATGAGATTGGTCTATAATTTTGTGGTAAAATTTGTTACATTACCGAAATTGGGCGCAAAATCGCAGGAGATTTGAGATTTCTTCACACCTGAATTATGCCAATCCCTAGTTAAAATCACGCCAGAGTTTGAGCTGTAGTTAGGACCAAAGGAGATGTCACAACCTATTAAAAATGAAAATTTGGTAAAAGTAGTCTGTTAATCCGAATAATTATAGTTGTAATATTACTGACCATAATAATTACACGAAGTTTATTTGAGCCACTACTTCATTAATAGTTCATTTTATTAAGTATTAGTAGTTATTTTATTAAGTATTGACATCTGACATTTTATATCTATGAACATAATAATATCTATGAATATTCTATGTGCTATTCAGGCGAGTAGACGTGTGTGTATTTGCTCTCCAGTGAATCAGAAAGTCAAAGGACGCCAAGGATATGCAAAAAATGATAAAAGGAATTACGAAAGCGATAACGTCGGATGAAGCATTTCTTAATACATTTGCAAAAACGGTCTCAGAACATGTAAACATTAAGTTGAATGAGATGTTAATAAATCAAAAAGCAAAACTTGAGGAGTATGAGAAAAAAAATAAGTGCACTGGAAGAGATAAATAAAAAACATGCATATCGAATTGATCAGCAAGACCAATATCTTAAACGTAATTCCATCAGGATTTTTGGTATCGAAGAAAATGAAAATATGAGAATGAGAATGAGAATGTGGAAGAGATAGTGATTAATTTATTTAATAAGACTATGAAATTTAAATTAAACGTTAATGCATCCGTAGAAAAGTGTTTTCGTGTCGGCGATCAATCTATCATGGAGATCGAAGATAATAATATCGGAAAAATCAACAAAAAATCTAGAGCTATATTGGTGAGGTTTGTGAATTTTAAAGAAAGGCAAAAAGTTATTGAAAGTAGAAAGATACTGAAATCCAGTGGTGTAGTCAGTCTAGAAGATTTAATAAAATCCAAACTTGAGTTAATTAAAAAAGCGGCTAAGAAATACCCTCCTAAAAATGTATGGACCATGGATGGCCGTATATATGCAAAAAGAAATGACCGGAAGATGATGATTAGCTTGAAAGGGATCTGTGAAAGTGAGAAGAGGAGGGAAATATGCATGTCATTACCTATTGTATAAAATCTATTTAGCTTACTACTTACTTATTCCTTAATACTTATTTACTTTTAAATTAATAATTATTGTTGTTTATTAACTATTATTTATATCTGTAAGTGTTTATTATCAAAATTTCAGATAACGAAATTGAATGAATTTTTTCTAAACATAGAGTAAGAACAATTTGATATAATATGTGTTACTGGAACTTGGTTAAATGATTCGTTTTATGATTCTGAAATTATTGATGTGATAGAAATTATCAAGTAACAGGTTTGTCATGAGGAGATGGAGTCATGGTCGCAGTAAGTAGAATTTTAAAATATTGAAGTGGAAAAAACGGGATGCACTCTATGTTACTATTAAGCTAAACACGGGGTACACTTTCTCAGTAGTTGTAGTTTATATACCTCCATCCGTAACTCTAAAAATATGACGATTTTTATGCATTTTTTGAAAATATATATAATGGAAACATGAATGTGTGTGTGGTGGGTGACTTTAATTTACCTGATATTCATACAGATTTTCATGAAAACTTAAACCTAAAGACTTTATCAGCTTACATTCTCTTGAATTATGCAACAATATACCAACGTTATTGGAAGGACTTTAGACCAAATTTTAGTAAGTACTAAAAATTGTAATAAATATGAAATTAGTAGAGCTGAAAGTCCAATATTAAATGAAGATATATATCATCCTGCTTTGATTATTGAAATTAAAACTAATAAAAAAAGAATAAATCATGAATTAGGTTCTTTTACAGTAACTTATTATAATTACAGTAAATGCTTTTTTTTGGGCTATCAGTTTTAGTGCGCGATGCAGACTGGTCTTCTATATATAAGTGCACGGACGTTAACGCTGCCCTTGATGCTTTTATAATAAATTCTATGAAATTTTAGATGTGGTTACCCCAAAATTTAAACAAAAAATTAAATATAAATACCCAAAATGGTTTAATAAAGAAATCATAGATACCCTACAAACTAAAAATAAGTACAAACTAAGAAGACATTTATCGGATTACCATGATAATCTGTATAAGGAAGCGCGACGTAAATTGAAGTCATTCACCAATATAGCATATAAGAAATATCTTGATGAAACTGAAAATTGCATAAACAAAAATGCAAAAGAATTCTGGTCATACATTAAAGAGAGAAAAAGAGGAGCGTCTTCCACTGCTATGACATTAGATGGAATAGATATAGAACAGGGAGGGGAAGCGAAAGGTTTTGCAAGATACTTTCATTCTGTATATAATGTGGACACAGCGTCTTATGATACAGAATTTGATGATGTTATATTATTAGGCGATATATTAAATCTTGATAATATTGCGGTTGATGAATATAAATGTGCAATTAAAAAATTGAAGCCGAAAAATCAGCAGGAGTAGATAACATACCACCCTACATTATAAAAGGCTGTGCAGATTATCTACAAGCACCACTACTATATATATACAATCTAAGTCTAAAAAATAAAACATTTCCCGATCTCTGGACGGAAGCATTGGTAACTCCGATCCATAAGTCTGGAAACATCTCCCATATTGACAATTATAGACATATAGTTGTTCTGTGTACACTAGCCAAAATATTTGAACAAAGCATATAAACAAAAGTGTGGGGGCATGTTGAACTTAAAATTTCTGATGTACAGCATGTATTCGTACCAAAAAAGTCGACCTTTACAAACCTATTGACTTTCTCTGATGATGTGTTTCAAAGCATGGAAGAAAAATCACGGATCGATGTTATTTACACCGATTTTAAAAAATCATTTGACAAGGTAGACCATGACGTCATTTTGAGAAAGTTATATGGGTTTGGTCTTAATTTAAGTATTTAAATTTTTTTTATATCATATTTGCAAGAAAGGACATTTAGAGTCAAATTTGATGGTAAAACTTCTGACAAATTAAACGCAAGCTCTGGGGTACCTCAGGGGTCCAATCTAGGACCCTTACTATTTCTTCTGTTTATAAATGATCTCCCGAATGTGATAAAAAATTCAGAATGTTTACTTTATGCTGATGATATGAAATTCTATCAGAAAATAAATAAAATGGAAGACTCTGTATCTTTGCAACAAGACATTGACAGCGTATGCGAATGGGGTGTTCATAATAAACTACAATTTAATATATCTAAATGTGTTGTAATGAGTTGTACCCGAAAGAGGGATCAAATAATAAATATGGCTGATGGTCGAGAGGTGAGCGCATTTGCCGCTCACCCAAAAGTTCCGGGTTCGATCCCCGGTCGTGGCAATGGAAAATACTGTGAGAGGGATTTTTCCACTATACACGGATATTGGGTGTGCGTCCCTTGTCTCTAAATGTGTAGCCCCCTCCCACACAAGGCTCTTCCAGAGCCTTCCGGGATAAAGGGGGTCGTAATTACCTGTGGTGTTATTTATTATTTATTTATTTATTAATTACAGAATGGGTGATGAGATACTGTTGATAGTTGATAGAGTTAAGAATTTAACCATTAAATTAAAACCATTATTAACGTTATATAATACCCTAGTGAGACCTAAATTGGAATATGCATTTGTAGTGTGGCATCCTCTATATAGAGTCGACAGATATGCTGTAGAAAAGGTACAAAATAAATTCTTGAGGTATTTGTATTTAAAAAAACATAACTGTTATCCGGAGTATAACATCGTTAGAACAAGTCATTTGCGAAGAGAATTTAATATTGTTAGTCTAGAAAATAGGCGAGTTATTTTAGTTTTCAACATTTTTATTATTATTTTTCGTTGTAAATAACATAAACAATTTGTTAGATAAGTTACTTGCCAGTAATATATTATGTTCATAAACTGAGATATTTCTCATGTTATAAGGTCATTGTAACCTGTTTGAGAATAAATAAATAAATAATACGATCGCATTCTGGGGACGTAACAGTTGTGCAACTGTAGCGCAAACGTACTCTGACATATACGCTATTTTCTGAACATGTTAAGCAGTGGTCGCCATTTTTGTAGCGTAAAGCATTTGTGCTATACGTTGTAAGCGGTGAGCAGTTGCGAGAAAAATTTAAAAAATAAACAAAATGAATATCAACACAATTTATTATATTCATGATAGACAGCTTCTGGAAGCTGAGGAGACTGATACTTTTGATGAAACTAGCTTCTGCTCACATATATTTTTATTTTTTTATTTTTATACATTTATTTAACGTCGGCCTATTTCCGCTACTGAGGCCTAACACCGACGCCTGTAGACGAGCTACCCCCAACCAGGAATTTTGTCGAACCTCTTCCCTTAAGAAGAGTAGGGATCTTTTACTTGCCTAACATTTAATAGACAAGGGACCGACGGCTTTACATCCCCTCCGAAGGATGGTATATCTCCTATACAACCCTCGCCTAAGGTTGTATAGCTTCCGCGCATACACTGATATACAATCCGCTGGAAGATGTGTGAGGCGAGAACGCGGTTTCCGTTGGAATGGTCACCAATCCAAGTACTAACCGCGCCTGTCGTTGCTTTACATCGCATACCGAAGTATGTACATAGTAAAGACGCACCTACGCTCGCCCCCTGCTCACATATATCTGACCTAAAAGTCGTTTTACCAAAAGAATTATAAGATTCGGTAAAAAGGTATATAGCTTACCATAAGACTTAAGCTGTTAGATTATTTTCAAATTTCAAATTATGAAAAATAAACATATATTTTGACTTTTGACCACAGCACAAAAATTGTTATTTCAGAGAACGTTTCAACGGTTCCCTAACAGTAGCGGTAGCAGAGCGTTTTATGCTACGTCCGTTGAATGCGACCAATGAACAACATAAAAGAATCTAATAACTAGGTATTGCCAACTTATGTGTATTTTACTATGATCCAAAACAGTACGAATTTAATTCAACATAACTTTATTAACGTTAGAATATAGTAAGTATACCTCCCCAGAACCCATCCCGGGACCGACCGTGGCCACCACTGCGTTACGCGATGGCGAATTGCAGGGTCGAGCGGAACGGGTCTGGTTCGGTTAAAAAATAATTAAAATTTTAAGAGGGATAAGGATCAGCTGATCGAACCTAGTGAAGCCACCAATACTCCCCGCGCGTCGGAGATATCCCATAGTTACATTTACGGTATCACAGAAATACACTAGCCGCTACACCGCGCGACAGGCCATTTGGCTACAGCCAATTGGAAAGCAGTTCAATAGCGCGCGGAAAAAGAGACAGTTCAAAAACGAATGTATTTAAAATTTTATAGCTGTGGTGTATTATTTATTTAATTAATCTGTTTTCAATTGAATTATAGTGTAAGCTTAAAATAAACTTTTTAGGCTTCCAGAACTAATGAATTAAATGACTTAAAAGCAATAATATTATAATAACAATAATAATGTTTATTTACCATTGATTATAATATAACGTAGAAGTATATGGCAAAATTTATTTATATAACATATGGGGATTGTATATTTTTGGTGATTGTTGGTTAAATCACTCTGGTTGTGCTGCTGCACCACATCAGAGGTTTGTTGTTTTTTTAGTAGTAATTGAAATAAACACAATAGTTTATTCCAAAATAGTGTTTAATATTTACGCGCATATTCAGGCGCGGTCAGGGGGGCATGCCCCCCCCCCCTCTGAAAATTTACATGGAATACTGTTTTCATTCAACTCTAGAATAAATTATTTTGTTTAGACGGCCGTATTCCATTTTTTTATTTAAATTTAAGAAATTACTATTTTGTTATAAATTGACTACTTAGTGATTGCTAAAATAATAATAATACTTTATATATAGCATAACGCCCTTAATTTTTTCTTTTTTTCCGATTTTAGCCAAATTTTACTCAGATACAGAACAAAGTAGGATCTACCCATGGCCAAAAAAACATTCGCCCTCTACAAGTGCAAAGCTATACCTACGATACCAAAATTAACGGAAAAAAATCAGAAAATCTTATTAGACATTTCTTATCGGAAATTTTTATTATTGAGAGTTGTTCAGAATTATCTAAAAACCTTGAGTCTAAAATTTCATTAAAATTTAATAAATATTAAGATTTTGTTTAAAGTAACGTCCAAGTCCAAAAATATAATTGTAATGTGTTTCCTTGCTTAGAAAAGTGTGTTTTGTTTTAAATTAAACGCAAGCTGTCAGGTGTTTGTCAAATAATCTCTAAGTTAATTAAAATGATGTTTTCAGACTGACATTATTTTAAATAAAATTATTATTTTTTATTTTTAATAAGTTTTGGACCAAGGGTTTAAGACAATTCTGAACAACTTTCACAAATCAATTTTTTCGACAAAAAAAATGCTTAATATTATTTTTTTCATTTTTAACACGCTTTTATTAGCTTCACCTGTATGTTTGTTTGTAACGGAATTTTTGAACGTGATTCCCACCTACTTTAACACGTCAGATTAAACAGAAACTTTGCACGCTTATAAAGGACCGATGACAATACAATAATTTTACAACTTTGTCCTAATGTCCTCACCAGGATCATCAGGATAAAATATATATTTTTTTAAATATGACTAATCTGTTGTCGAGATTTTGTCGGAGGCGTCGCTGCTTAGCTTCACCTGTATGTTTGTTTGTTTATAAAAGAATCTTTGATCGTGATTCTCACCCAAACTGTCTCAGCTAGTTTCTGTATGTATCGGTGTTCATGATGCTAATTCTAAAATTCACCCAATCCAATATATTGGTAAGAAAAAGGCCGAAGGATGACTGGCAAGAGGGTGACTAAAAATATCATTACCGCCCCTGCCCTAGGTATAAGTTTAAGTGTGTATTTAATTATGTTTCTTGTTCTAAATCTAAATGTAAACTCATAAAATGTAAAGTAAAATTATGTCTTCTTTGTAGTACCCTTAGGCATAAAGGAGAGTAATAGGCACCTTATTGGTTTTCCCTAATTGCATTGGGATAATAACTATGTTATAAAACTTTCCTAAATATGGTTATAAATTTAAATAGACTGCAGCAAATTTAAATAGAAATAACAGGAACAAATATGGAGATGAGGGTACGCAGACCTTAATAAAAACTTATTTAAAATATTTAACATTCGCAGGTATATGTAATTTAGTAGTCAGGGCAGTACTTCCCAAATTAATGTTATTGATATATTTATATTATTATGTTTTGTAATATTTATTGTTAAAAATGATTGAAAAGATCAAGTTAGTAAAAAAAAGTCAGTCTTATGAAGTAAAACAGACTAGAATTAATGACGTGTTTTTTATTCTAATTTAAAGAGAAATCATAAAAAGCATATTACACAGTGTGTAAAGTTAAACCTGCAATTTCGGGCGTTTAAATGGGTGGCATGCATGTGACGTCACACTCATACCTTGGAGGTTAAACAAATACTAACCTTACTATTTTTTGGACTTATTTACTTGTGTCTTATATTTGTTTGTACATTCGTGATAACCGTGATATTTTAATAAAATATTAAGATAAAATTATTACACTTTATTATATATTTATACAAAAATTAAAATATTCTAACAATTTATAGCAGAAACGTGGATATGAGCAGTTATTTTTTACAGCTTGATAAAATTCATCAAGATTTATTTCAAAAATGTCTCTGTTGGGTATAGATCTATACACACTTCGTTTAGAAGATTGTTTTGCGGATATAGAAGATTTTTCCAAAATATTATATCCTGAGATAATAATGTATCTTGTATATTCTAAAAGTGTTTTTACGATGGACGAAATGAAAGCATACAAAAGTCTCGAGGCATATAGTCAAGCAGTATCTAGTTCTAGTTGGGTGAAAAGAAAAAAAAATGCGTAAAGCAGTTCGATTCACACGTTTTAGATTTAGAAAAAGTAAGTATTGTACCCTTAGATCATTCAAAATGCCGCTATGGTAAGATTGTGCCTAACTTCTTATAATGCATTTAACAATTATCCTATGTTTATTTAATAAAGTATTTTGTATAAAATTTTGTTTCATTTAAACATTTACCTACTCCTATCTAGAAAACATTATTTTAGTTAAAATTATATTTTTGTAAATATTCATAAGTTATTAGTAACAATGTTTTTGCCTGAGTAATAATCGGTTGAATAAGGCATTCATTTATATTTTCTTTCTCAACGCCTAGAACCTAATTTTACGGAACCAAAATCATAATCTATCAATAAAGCACTTTTTAAATGTAGGTATTCCTTTTCTAAACAAAACAGAGTCAAAGCAACAGAATGAAGCGAAAGTTCGGTGTATTAAAGAAAGATGATATATTAGGAGATATATTTAGAAATTCTATAATATGTACCTTATATTTACGATGATTGAAATCATTGGAACTTCTCATGCAGCTTCTTGTGCTATAATCTGAGGATGTATCTTATTCACATTCAGATATATCATATTATTTATTTAGGAGTAATTTAACATATAAATACTTTTAAAAAATTCGTCTATTATCGAAAAATTTGACTCCTATATCTCGTGCTGCAATGGTACCACCGTTAACAACAGCACAAAAAAAGAGCGCATATTTATGACATTAATTATATTTCACCAATAATATAAACCTCCTTGTTCTGAAAAATAAACGTTATAAATAACTTGAACGTTAGTAATAAACCTTAAACACTGTTTGTTACATAAAAATACTATGTTATTTTACCTCCAGAGTAGGCCAGCTGCCAATTCGTGCGCGTCACCTATTTCTTAAAAAATTTATAAGTATTTGAAATTTAGTTATTAGGGCTCATACGACCCTGTACGGGTGTACCCCACAACTTTAAATAAAAACGGGCATGCGCCTTTCTCTTGCACGTGTTATATAAATACTGTACTGGGTCCATTGAAATCATTCTATCCCAATGTCTGAGTCAGTGAAGTCGAACCCTAACCTGAGTTTTGCTTAGTTATACTTATATACATTGTATTTACAGTTTAAACTTGTGAGTGTGTGGCTTGGGACTCACATTAGCCGTAGCTAATTATAAAATGTAAGTAATTATTTAAAATAATATTTTTAATTTTATTTTTTGGGGCGGAAGGGGGTATCGTTAAATGTTACAACATGTGACAAGAAGGACAGAGGGGGTTAAAAATAACCAAAATTAGCGTGACCTAATTTGTGAACGGCCCCCGAGTAATTTTCAGTTAATAAAAAATATTCAAGTATTTAAGAACGTGAAGGTGGGCATCGTTAAATGTTACAACATGTGATAAGGGGGACAGGGGGGTTAAAATAACCAAAATTAGCGTGACGTAATTTGTGAACGGCCCCCGAGTAATTTTCAGTTAATAAAAAATATCCAAGTATTTGAGAACGTGAAGGCGGTGGGTGTCGTTAAATGTTACAACATGTGATACGGGGGACAGGGGGGGTTAAAATAACCAAAACTAGCGTGACGTAATTTGTGAACGGCCCCCCGAGTAATTTTCAGTTAATAAAAAATGTCTAACATTTCTAAATGAGTGCGTATTTAATTTATATAAAATATGTACAATAATAGCTATGACCATATTATAATAAGCTACCTTTTTAAAGATCAAATTGCATGTCTCATTCATAGATGTAATAATTAGTCCAGTACCGTTGTAAATCTCTGCGGAAGAACTAAAAATAAGTCAGTATTCTTTCGAATCAGTTATTTCAGTGATGAGAGTATATATGAACCTTAAAAAAAACACCTTCGATCGGATGCCGGCTTCACCCAAGGATTGTAAACAAAGAGGATGGCCAGCGCCGCGCCAATATCCATTGGCTGGATGTCGGTCTCGATAACTAGGGCCGAGTAGGACTATTACTCTTTGCACCTAGATTATCTCTGTAGACCTGGACCGGCCTTCGTGATAGGTGGGCCCGCGTACTTCTACCAGACCCAGCTCACAAATGTGAGATGTGTCGTGGTATTTTCTGCGGACCTCCCCTGGTCCTGGCTGTTGAACCTCGCTGGCTGAGGTCTCTTCTGGCGCTCTTCTTGTCTTGATGTTTTCTTTCTTCGCCAGCTTGTCACCCCCGGGGGTAGTCATCGGTCGAGTTGGGTTTAGGAAGTTTTGGCTGGGACTGACTGCCGGTACGTAGGACATCAATTGATATCCTACCCCGGATCGTCGGAAAGGTAAGGATGAGCTGTGTAGCTCGGGAGTGTGGAGACCTAAGTGCTTCTTTTAGCACTTTCGGTCTCCACGGAGCAGGTAGGACAACGGGCGTTGGACGGTATGTTGTCCGACGCCCGCAAGGAGGTTGGGTTAGGGTTGAAAACGTCATGTCTCTGGTAGTGGTGGTCCGTCCTGGCGTATCTGAAACAGATCTGTTAGCGGGAAATAAAGGTTATACTTACCCGTTGTCCAGTAGCTGAACCCTCGGTCGCTTGTGCCTCGGGGCGTCGGCGGGGTCGTAATCAGTGGCCTGTCTGATCAGCGGGTTCCCATGCTCCTCGGCTTGGGCGTACAGCTTCTTCGCTCGTTCCCGGATGACTTCAGTGACCGTGGTGTACTCCAGGTCTCTGACGATGTCTGCGGTTCTCACGTACCATGGGGCGTCAACTACCGTCCTGAGGGCGATGTTCTCCACTGCCTGGATTCTCTTCATGTAGGACTTCGCCTGGTAGCCCCACGCTACCGAGGCGTACGTCAGCTGCGGTCTGATGAGGGTCTTGATAAGCGTGAGCTTGTTCCTCAAGTTAAGTTGGCTCCCATTTCCCGTCATTGGGTAGATTAGGGCTCTCGTACGTCGGGCCTTAGCTGTGATGGCGTCCGTGTTTTGTCTCCATGTTAGGCTTCTGTCCATGACCACGCCAAGGTATTTGACGGTGTCGTGCCATTGGATGTCCTCGCCGTTCATGGAGACGTGTCCTGTGGGAATTTCTTTCCGCACTCGTCTGAAGAGGATGGCTTGGCTCTTGTCGGCGTTGACTGCGACTTTCCACATCGTGCACCATTCTTCCAGGAGTGTGGCCGCTTCCTGGAGTTTTCTGGTTGCGTCTCTGGCCTTCCAGGATCTGGCAATCAGGGCGGTATCGTCTGCATACAGGGCTAGGGCTGTATGGTCGGTCCGGGGGAGGTCTGAGGTATAGATGGCGAACAGGTGCGGTGACAGCACCGATCCCTGTGGAACTCCCGCCTCCACGGTCCTGTAGGTGGAGAGTTGGTCCGAGATTTTCACCCTTAGCTGTCTGCAGTGTAGGTAGGATCTCACTAGTTTGACGAGTTCGATGGGGTAACCCATACTCATCATTTTAGCTAAGAGACCGTCGTGCCAGACCGTGTCGAATGCTTTGGCGACGTCTAGGAACAGCGCCGCGGTGACTTGACGCTGGTTGAACCCCTTGGTGATCTCCTCAGTGAGGCGAAGCACTTGGAGTTCCGTGGAATGTCCTGTTCGGTATGCGAACTGTTCATCCGGGATGATGTTCAGCTCTTCTGTCTTCTCTGTTAGCCTCTTCAAGATGACCCGTTCTGCAACCTTGCTCATGGCTGGGAGGAGGCTGATGGGCCTGTAAGAAGACGGGAAAATTAGGTCTTTCCCTGGTTTAGGGATCATAATGACGTCGGCCTTTTTCCACCTGGCTGGAAAGTGCCGTAACCTTAACATCGCGTTTACGATGTTGACTAGCGCCGCTACTCCTTTCCTGGGCAGCTTTTTGAGAGCGATGTTTCCTATCTTGTCACATCCCGGAGCTTTTCTCGGCTTTAGGCTCCTCAGGATTTCCTTGACTTCCTCGGGGGTAGTCGGACGGATGTGGTTGTCATCTGGTAGGCGACGGATCCTTCGTACTCTGCGTTCGACGTCGTCCACCCAGTCCTCGTCCTCGTCATCGAGCTCGTTCTCTCTGCACTGCAGTTCTAAGCTGTCGGCGAACGCCTCGGCTTTTTCCTGGTTAGTGTAGACGATCCCTCGCTCTCCGTGAATCGGGCGCATAGGCTTCCTTCGGTTTCGCAGGGCACGTTGTGTGTTCCACATGCTTCTGTCCTGTGGATCCAGTGACTCAAGGTGGCGTTGCCACCCCTCCTGACGGTGTTCCTGGAGGGCGGCTTTCACTCTTCGGCTGAGGACATTGTACTCCCTTCTGTCGGCGGGGAGCCTGGTCCTCTGAGCCCGTCTCTTGGCGCTCCTTCTGTCCCTTATCAGCTGTCTGGTGACCTCTGGGAGGTTTGCCATCGGTGCTGGGTGCCTTCTTACTTCTATTTCCGTCGTGCTGGCCCTTATCGCTTCCAGGATCTGCTCCTCTAGGGTAATGATGGCCCTCTCAACGTCCTCCACGGTTTCTAGCCTGGGAATTTGTGCGATGTACTGCTGCAGGTGCTGCCGGTACGATTCCCAGTCCGTTCGTCTCTTCGTGAAGGTGGCGTTGTCCTCACTCGCCTGTCCTCCTAGGGTTAGGAAGATCGGGTTGTGCTCGGTAGATCCCTCCGTTCTGGTGGTGATCTCTGCCTCGAAGGTCATCTCCTTTAGGATCGCGATGTCCAGTACGTCTGGCCTGTGTCTGCCGTTGTCGAAGGTGGGCTGGTCCGGTCCTACCACCATCAGTTCGCCGGCGTGCTGTCCCAGGAACCTCAGCAGCTCTCGTCCTCGAGTGTTGGTTATGCCGCTGTTCCATTCCTGGGATTTGGCGTTGAAATCGCCAATTGCGACGACCTGTGTCCTGGCGGGCAAGATTGCGTCCAGATCCCCCTCGGTAAGCGTGCTGCGGGGTGGCTGGTAGCATGAGACCACTTGTATGTCGCCATTTCGTGCTGTGGACACTACTACGGCGGTGGCGTTCATGTTTTCTAGCTCAGGCAGTACTGTCGGATGGTGGGCTATGGTTTTCTTCACCAATAGGGCCACTCCTCTCGCGGGTCGCTGAGGGTTGTTTACCCAGTCCATCCTGTAGGTGTGGTATCCTGGGAAGTTGATCTCCTTGGCCGGGGTCATCTTGGTTTCCTGCAGTGCCATGACGTCTATGTTGTACCTGGTCAGGAGCTCTTCGACTTCAAGTCTCCTTTCTCGCAGGCCATTGACATTCCAGGCCGCCATCTGCAGGACTTCCGGTTTAACCTGTAAAGGCATTACAGATTAGTTAAATTTGGCATTTGTGCAAAAAATGCGCTCATCGCTGAGCACATTTGTTGCATCTGTGCGAGCACCGCTGTGAGGTTTTTGGCCTCTGGCGATGCTTGTTGTTTTGCGGCAGGGACGGTGTTCTGTCCTGCCTTGCCCTGGGCTACTCTGGCGTAGCTTGTGCCTGGCGCTACGCCGCCCTTCTGTGTTGAGGTCATCGTTGGCCTCTGTACCGGCCTTTGGGTGGCGCTGGCTGATTGTTTGGGGTACTTTGGACATCCCCTATAGCTGGCCGGGTGGGCCCCCTGGCAGTTCGCGCACTTGGCCGGTTCGTCTGCCTTCTTTTTGCACTCCGTCGTCCGGTGTGCCTCGCCGCACTTCACGCATTTCGGCTGCGCGGTGCACCTGGATTGGCCGTGGCCGAAACGCTGGCAGCGGTGGCATTGGGATGCCGCTACCTTGGCTCGCTGTCTCTCAGTCCTTACAACTAGAGAACAGCACCTCGTTACTTGGAGTATCTTGTCCTGGTCCTGTGGGACTAGGACAAGCATGAGGGGCACCTCCTGTTTTGTCCGTCTTGACATCATTCGCTGGACCGCGGTAGGTGCGAATCCTTGGTCCTGGAGGTCTTCTGCCACCTCTTTGCAGGTAACGCCGCTCGGGATCCCTCGAATGACCACACGTAGCTGCCGTTCCTCTGGCAGGGCATACGTGTGGTACTCCCTCTTTTCATTTGCGAACATCCTTGTCATCCTCCGATAGTCCTCGGACGTCGCGGGCTCGATGGAGATTCCCTCCCCGGTAACTTTGGCCTTGTTGAAGTTTATACCGATTTCGGTTAAACGACGGCTCACCGTTGTCCACGTCTCTTTGTTTCGCAGCACTACCGGGGGTACACGCTGGCTTCTTGTCCTTGTTTGAGGGGCCTCGGTCTCCTCTTTCCGGGTTTCTTGTTGGGGGACGCTAGCCTCCTGCTGGGGGGCTCTGGATCCCGTTCTGCTCTGTCTAGGTGACTCGGACTCGGGGGGGCACTTGAGGGGCTCTTCAGCCACCTTCTTTGCCGCCTTAGGGGCCTCTTCGTCTGAGTCCGTGTTGGCAGCGGGCGGATTTTTTCTTTTCCGTGTTTGCGATTCTCCCCGAATCGCACGCAGAAGCTCTTCATGCTGGGACTTCTGTTCCCTCTGCATCTGCTCCAACCTTTCGGTGAGCTCGTCTATTTTCTTCTTGAGAGCATTGTTCTCCTCTGTGAGACGTTTTATCGTCTCCTTGTCGTCCCTTGGGGTTGGGGGGCCCCCTCGGAAGCTACCGCTCTGGGATGTTTCGTCTTCACTGTACTCCATGTTACCGTCCTCCACGGTAACGTCGTTGTCGGTTTCCTGTAAGGGAATACCTATATTATTATGGGAAAAAGTTATGATTAATAACAGAAAATGGTGTCTTGAAAAAGACGTGTGAACTTCCTCTTCAACACTATCGACGTCACTGTCTGTGGGGCTTCCACTTCACTGTGCACTCTGATGGCTCGGTGTACGTCCGTACGCTTTCACTTCTCGATGCACACTGAGGATGGCCAGGTCGACCAAATCTGTCAGCGCGATGCCGCCATCGCTGTGACGTAGTCACGAGGCCTCTCTCAGCGTGCTTCCGTTTAAAATGCGTGGAGGAAAGCATATTTTCTTCATAATATTAACACACACATACAATTTATTGATATAATTGAGGAATGCAAGATTTTCAATGGTTTTTGTACATAAATACGGCAATAATAATAATAATTTTATTTCCCATAGACCAGTACAAAATAGTACAAAAGAGGCATAGGATTCGTCAAAAGGTGAAATCCACTGTAAATAAATTCACATATAGAGATATTAGATATATAGGTATTCAGTATAGTATAGGTATATAGGTATAGGTATATAGGTATAGGTAGGTATAGTATCAGTATAGTTCAGTATAGGTATATAGATATTAGATATATAGGTGACATGTAAAATGTCGTTCCTGAACGTGGAAAAGAACATATATATTATAAAGTAAGAGACTAAAAACTAAACACTAAAATAAAATATACATAACACAATCTATACACAAGTACATACATCAGGTATCGAATAGGTAGAATATAGGTATTGAATAAAATGATATTAAGAATATAAACCTTTACTAATAACTAAAATATTCGTCAAGACTGTAAAAACAATTTTCCATTAGGAAGTTTAAGACATTCTTTTTAAAAAGCTTAAAATTTGTGATATTTCTTAGATTTAGAGGTAATTTATTAAATATTTTGACACCCATATAATACGGGCTTTTTTCATAGGTTGTTAAGTGATGAAGAAGAACTAATAAGTCGCTACCTCTGCCTGTTGAATAGTTGTGGTAAATTTTGGTCTTCATGAATTTGTCCATATTTTGTCTTATATAAAGTAGAATTTCTAAAATATATATACATGACAGGGTAAGAAGTTTTATATCTCTAAATATATTTCTACACGATGTCCCTCGAGAGACACCAACCATGTATCTGATGACCCGTTTCTGAATTCTAAAAACTCTACAACTATAACTAGATGATCCCCAAAAAATGATTCCGTAGGACAATCTTGACACAAATTGAGAAAAATAATAGGACCTAACAATGCATTCATTCGTAAATTCCCTTAAACGATATATTGCACAGCAAATCTTTGACAGTTTGTTGCATAAATTGTTGACATGCGTTTCCCAGTTTAAAGAATTGTCTTGTCAAGGTGTATACCCAAGAATTTCACATTATTTACTTGTTGACCAATCAGAACACAAGTAACTATTATCATCAGCATACATAACTAGTGAATCAGATTCATCAATGCTTGGCAAATCATTTATAAACAGGATAAATAATAAGGGTCCAAGGGTTGATCCTTGTGGCACCCCAGATTTTATTTCCAAATTTTCTGATCTTACGTTTTTGATATCAACAAACTGCTGTCTTTCTGAAAGATAAGACGATAACCAACTGCATATTTTTCCTCTTAGACCATATTTGTATAGTTTTTCTAAGAGCAAGGCATGATTGACAATGTCAAAAGCTTTGCTCAAATCCATAAAAATACCAAAAGTTTTAGTACCGTTATTTAGGTTATCATAGATTTTTTGCATAAATTCTAGAACTGCAGTTTGCGTGGACATTTTTTTCTTAAAGCCGTTTTGTACAGGAGTTAAAATATTATATTTTGTTGTAAAGGAAATTATTTTCTCATATATAATTTTTTCTAAGATACAGTGGAAAGAAGTGAAATAGGTCGGTAATTTTCAAGGCATGTTGGATTTCCTTTTTTTAAATATTGGAATTATGCGTACTGTTTTCAATATCTTCGGAAATACACCTTCTTCTAAAGATTTATTTATTAAGTACGTTAAGGGCTTTACAATATAGTGAACGATGTGCTGTAAAATATTTGAGTTTATGAGGTCATCTCCAGATGAATGAGATTTTTTAAAACTATGTATACGATTATAGACTGTTTCGGATACAGGTTCAAGATACATTGTGGGATATATTTTCCCAAGATTAAATTGAAACTGCTCTTTTTCACTAAATACAAATTTGTAATTTAATTTTTTTGGTAAATCTATAAAAAAGTTGTTGAAATGGGTGGTCATGATTGCTGGATCATCTATGATAACTTTATGTACTAGAATTCCTTTCAATTTATTATCAGTCTTCTTTTTGTCGTTAACAGTATTATTAATTATTTCCCAGGTAACTTTGGATTTGTTATTTGCTTCTTTATATAATTTGTCATTAGCCATTTTTTTTGCAGCCTTAATAACTTTCCTATAACATTTTTTGTATTTCTTGTATGTAATAAAATGTTCAACATTTTTAGTTTCAATTGCAATTGCGGCTGTTTCAGAAAGATTGTCAACGTTCAGATCACCACATAAAATAATTTTAGCTTTGTTAATTTCACATATTTTGTTTAACATGGAATGTAGTTCTGAAAAAAATGTCTCAAGGTTTATTGCTAATGGAGACCTATATACACTGATTATTTTTATTTTTGTGTTTCCTATACTTAATTCGATTCCACATACTTCAATTATTTTTTCTTTAGATATGTTCTTTAGAAACGCGATGAAACGAAATGAACAAATAAAAAGCTCTATTTTATCATGTTATATCCATCACAATATGAAACAAATAATGTAAAACTTAAATTAAAATACCTACTTATCATACAAGTTAAAGTAGTAACTAAGTAAAGGTAATAGGTAAATAAACAATAATTAACTATAGTCTTTATTGATCATAAATAATTGATATATATGTCTACAGAAAGGCTGGATATAAGCAACTTAATTTATATATTTATTACCAAGCGGCAGAGTTTGCTTTCTTATATACAATATAAGAAGTACTCTTACACTTAACCGGAAGAAGCCAGCTATAATCATGCATGCAAATATACATATATACGTACAAACAAACAAAATTCAATTAAAAACTAATTACATGATTACAAATCATATTTTAAAAAAAGTTATGTTTTACGTATTTTGGGCCTAAAAGAAAAAAAAATGTAAATATACTTACTGAATGAATTAGTATTGCGATTTAGTGATTATGAAGTATTGAAACCGCCTGAGAAAATTAATTTCTTTATTTGAAGTTTGAGACATTTATTGTATATGTTATAAATATATTCAAGTAATTATGCCATCCAAGAGGTACAGTGCTGGGCGCGTTTTTAAGTGTTATGCACGTGGCCTAATTCACATTATCACCTTACATTTTTGTGTGTGTGTGAAATTTTATTTTACACTTATTTTTCATTTATATAATTTCCTAATGGCGTAACTTTATATAAAGTGAAGATGTTTTAATAACATTTAAAACCTATCCTTATGTGTCCTTCCTTGTTCTGAAAAAATACACTGCAAATATTTTACACATACTTTCCTTCCAGGGTGGGCAGGGTTTCGCGAATTTTAATGAAACATTCTTTCCTCAAAACGTCATCCTTTGGTCTCTGTAGTCATCCTTTTAAAGTTTGACGTGGGTCCCATGCTCCAGTAGCAAGTTAGCTTACCAAAAGGACCCCCGAAATAGTTCCCGGTGAATTTGGCTGGGCTTCTCTTATGTTGTAGATCTTGATGTGCTGATATAAAGTTACCATTGCCGCAGCAACGGAAAATGGACAGTTTTTGAGTTATGAGTTCTTATAATAATACTACATCTTTATTCAATAATATTTTGTGATGTAGAACGAGTTGGTAAAGTTGATACTTTTTAAGTAAAATTGATACTTTTTACTTCCCGTCATATGGTGTATTGAATTGAGACAGTCATATATGCTATCGACTCACAGTCTTTATCTCGCACTGACTCTATTAAAGACTTGGGAATATACTTTGACAGCAAGTTAACTTTTTCTAATCACAGCGATATATCTGGTTCCTCTTCCATAAGAACTCTAGGAATTATTCAAAGGCTAGGTCAAGATTTCCGAAGCAATGAGTACTATTTAAATTGTTTTTTACCTATGTTCGCTTTAAACTTGAGTACTGTTTGCTGATTTGGAATCCTATTTACGACTATCATATACAATAAATAAATAAATAAACACCACAGAAATTAGACTAGAATCGAATAGAATCGGTACAAAGAAAGTTTTTAAAACATCTTACCTTTAGGATTGAGAGGAGATAACCTCATAGAGGTATCGACAACTCACACATGCTAAAAATTTTAATTTTAATTCACTGCAAGTCAGAAGGCATTTTTATTCTCTGAAATTTTTATATCTGCTTAATGTTGACTGTTCTAAAATCCAACTGAATTTTTTGATTCCCAGAGTTTCCAATCGTAACTCTTTCATTGTTTATAATCCAGTGGCATGCACCAAACTAATGTTAAAATTTGTCATACATGTGATATATTTATCTTCTGTACATTAAAAAATGTATATTCGACATTTAGGAACTGTAGCACGCTATAATATACTCTCTTTTTATTGTACGTGTTATTTTATTGTAGAATTGCAGTATTTTTATTGATTTATTTATTATACTTTGTCCTGTAATTGGTCTATGTACTGTTGGGCAAATAAAATATTATTATTTATTTTCTCAACTACAAAATACGTTATTTTGAGCAGAATTCACAGATAACCCGATTTTATATGACTATTTCAATTCAATTCACCGTATGACGGGAAGTAAAAAGTATCACACGGTCCATTTTCCATTGTTGAGGCAATGAAACTTTTTACCAGTACATAAAGATCGATAACGTACGTGAAGCCAAATTCACTGGGAACTATTTCCCATAAGATTGGTGTGGAGTCCTTTCACTGGCTGCCACTGACAAGCAACACAACCCCCAATCCCTACGCCATTGCCATCTGCCGCAGCTGAGACTCGTTCTCAGGAGTGGTGAGTCGACTAGCCGTGTTGTCTCTCACACAACCCCGTCTAATCCACTACTACCAACTCGGTAACACATGAAAAACGCCATTAAATGTTCATATCCTAGCGAGGATTTGAACTCGGAACGCGTGAGCGTTGAGCCAGCTAAAAAAATTTTCTAGGCATCGTGACACTCGCACTCGCCTGGTCAACAACGTCGTTTAAACTTCGAAGCATGTATTCACTGCTGTTTACAGGAAATGAATGCTACTCTTAGTTTCTCAGTAATGGATATGACGAGTTTTACCTGAATCGCCCTCTATAAGTAAATTTGGGTTATCGTTATAAGAAAACAATATTGTTACGTGTTTACAGTCTTCAGTAAACACTCTGTAGGTTCAAATAACTTGCAACAAGAATCTCCACTAAACACTATTTTATTAATCACTTAAATTACAATAGTTAATCCTTAAAACTCACCAAACTAATAATAACTTTAATCTAATATAAATTCACCACTTTTAAATCACAACTGTAATTAATTTTTAAATCACTTGTCAACTCTTATCTAACCTAAAACTCTCTCTCTGTATACCAGAGCTGTACTGTATACTTCACTGAACTATTCTGCCTGCTCAACTTCACTTCTTTATATACACCCATAGAATCTACCAGAATCCTATTCCATAACATTCTAGAATCCTCCAGAGTTTCCAACTATGTTCTAGATGACTGTTCGTCAATTGGCTCATAGATGGCGCCACCCTACTAGCCAGGTAATAATTACACTCTCCTCTCTGTTAGAGGGCAGCACATAACAAAATATTATTTATAATCATTCTTTATGACTGTTACAGGTGAATTACATATATAAAATAGTTAATTAATCATTAAAAGAAGCTCTACAAGGCAAGTTACCAGAAACCTTACAACGTACAAGTTATGGGGCCAAAAAGAAAGCTTACATGTACGAACAAACACCTTAGGATCAAGAAAAGAAAAACAAAATGTAATGTGGATAAGTACAGTTTACTTTCTGCGGTTGGCGAAGGAAGATTAGATACAGTCAGGAAATTAGTTAATAAGTTTGGACTGTCTTGTGGACAAGAATGTCCAGATGGGTATGAGTTACTTCGACTTGCTCTCGAGAGGAAACATAGAGAAGTTGCCAAATTGCTCCTATCATATGACTGTAAAGTTAACAACAATGATGAATTCACTAATACCCCACTTCACTATGCTGCAACTTATGGCGATGTAGAAATTGTTGAATTGCTTTTAGATAGAAATGCTCAGATTGATGCTAAGGACAAATATCATCGAACTCCACTTCACTTTGCCGTTGAAAATAATGAGATTGAAACGGTCAAGTTACTTTTAAATAGAAACGCTTGTGTTAACGCTAGTGACGAAGATGGTGAAACACCATTGCATGTTGCCTGCACGATAAACCACCCATCGATTAAAGACGAGTCAGAAATGGCTGAATTATTGATGAACAACTCTAATATTCATGGAGACATTGCTAATGACTTAGGAAAGTATTATCTTAACCTGCCTCTTTATGACAAATATATAACACCACTGTATATTGCCGCTAGTGGTGGCAGACGTGCATTAATTGTTCAGATGCTGATAAACAAAGGGGCCATGGTAAATGTTACAAGAAATGATGGAACAACGCCCCTTCATATTGCAGCTAAGTTGGGCCATGCAAAAATTGTAAAAATATTGATGAAATATCGTGCAGTTGTTAATTTCAGAACCGATGATGGAATAGCGCCGCTTCACCTAGCTGCTCAAAACGGTCACCTAGAAATTCTTGAAACTCTCATTAAATTTGGTGCTGATGTTAACTCGTTGGATGTACTTGGAAATGCAGCACTACATTTTGCATGTCAATCCCAAGACATAAACATTATCATAGCTCTTCTGCAAAACGGTAGCGATATTAATATACGTGGTAGACATGGTCTTACAGCGCTTGACATTGTATGGTACAATATGAATCAAAATTTTGGACTCTTTAGGCAATTTGATGCTAGAAATACAATATGCTGTGATATTATCGTTAGGCACATAACGAAATTAAAAGCAAACAATTTATTTGTGAATGACAGAGACTTAGAAAGAGTTAACTGCAACGTCTTACTAAGCCGGCGCTATATTAACTGTCAAATTGAAATTAGCGAAATGAAGAATAGGAAGATCTGTGACACAAGCGTTACATTTTATGATATCTTAAAAAAAGACGTAAACCAATTAGCAATATATGCAGAAAATGAAGATATAGTAGAAGCCTTCAATTCGACTGAATATACCAAAAGATTTCCGATATATGCTGAGCTGATGCAGTATCAGTTAAAAAAAGGGCAAGAGAGACAGTGTTTGATACAGTCAGCTACAAAATCTTTCAATTCCTTATTTGGATATGAGTTGCCTCAGCTTTTTGCCAACAAAATGTATAGGTATTTAAGCAACTTGGACTTGATAAACTTAACCGATGCTTGTTTACACAAACAAGCAACCTGAAGAAATAAATAAATATATCGCGTTTTTGTTTGAGGAAAAGAAAATCCAAGGGCAAAGTTTAGCGTAGCTATATGGTCTGCATCCTAATCCCAAAATATTCCTGACGATGATGTATATATTATTATAAATAATAAATATGTATCTCATATTTTATAGCTATTCTTTATTGACATTTTTTTAATCCTAAAACCTTCCTACCCCTTTAAAATTTTAAAATGGATAGCTAGTTAGTATTTGTTGGATCTTGGAGGTTAAACAAATACTAACTTGACTAGGACATGTGGAAAGACTTGTCTCATGATTTACATTTGTTTGTACATTCATGATAACTGTGGTGATATTTTAATAAAATATCAAGCTAAGAGTGTAATAATTACCTATATATTTATACAAAAATTAAAATATTCTAACAATTGATCGCAGAAACATGGACATGAGTAGTTATTATTTACAGCTTGAAATTCATCAAGAAAGATATATTTCAAAAATATCTCTGTTGGGTATAGACATATACTTATTAGAACAATACGTATTGCTAGTTTGTAATATGTTGTTAAGCCAAGACTCTAGCGTACTCGATAACTTATGGCATGTATTGATTCCTGACAAATGATTAAATCAGGATGCGTTTTATCATCTTTGTCGATTATAAAATTAATAAAAACAATTTTAGAATGTTCGTTATGTCATAAACTATTTGTGGCTATAAATGGATACTGTATTGGAATGTCCACATCTTCAGAGCCCGCATTACAAGCCTATGAAACTTGCAATTAGTGCTAATGAACTTTTAATAATGTATGTGGGAGTAATCTTGTCACAGCGGAGTACATCCGTGATTTCAATTTGACAATACACACACTAACCATGGCAATAAACCGCCAAAAGTGGCCAAAAGTTCGACACATGAGTAGAACGTTTGCGGTACGCTAAGTCTTGGCCTAATTTTCTTGCATAGGAGATGTAGGAAGCTCGCAGTATTGGTTCTAGTAAGAACATGGGGGTATTGATCCGTACACACTTGGTTTACAAGATTGTTCTGTGGATATAGAAGACTTTCCCAAAATATTATATCCTGACATAGTAATGTATCTTACACATTCTAAAAGTGCTTTTACAATGGATGAAATGAAAGCATATAAAAATCTTCAGGCATATAATAAAGCAGTATGTGGTTGGGTGAAATAAATTTGCTTAAGATGTTTTAGTTTTGGGAAAAGTAAGTTCATTATATTTTCTTTCTCGATGCTACATTCAAATTTAATCGGACCAAAATTACAATCGATTAGTAAAGCACTTTTAAAATGTATTGCTTTTCTAACCAAAACAAGAGTCAAAGCAACAGAATAAGGTTCGGTCTATCAAAGATATTTCCGATGGTATATTATTTAGGAACTATAACTTGTATCTTATATTTGCTATGATGAATACATTGAAATGATTAGAACTTCTTGTGCTATAATTTGGGGATGTATCGTATTGTCATTCATGAATACAATATTATTTATTTAGGAGTAATTTAATACAAGTATAAATACTAAAAAAATGTCTTTATTACCAAATAAATTTGATTCCATCTCCTTCTGCATTAATACCACAGTTAACAACCACATAAAAAGAGGGCATATTATTATTTATTAATTATATCTCACCAATAATATATAGTTAAATAATATATAGTTAAATATTGTAAACTTAACGCATTGCAGTATCTCTTCACAAATAAGGACAAGCACTATCCTTAATAAGGGATCCCTTATTAGCGGATCAAACTGCGCAGGCGTGGAGGTCAAAGTAACGCTGACTTTAATACTGCTTGTCCTTATTGTGCGACCAATAACTCTCTAATACTTATATTTTTGTAGAAACTTGGCTTTTTAGCATAGATTATTTAGTTTTTAGTTCCCTTAAACTTCTCAAAGTGTCTTCTGCTTTCTGCATTGTTTGTGGAACTAAAGAAGCTGATGCGTAGAAATTGCATTATTTTCCCAGGAACAGTCATAAGTAAGTGTGCATTTGCTCTAGTCTATGTTTTCAGTTTTTGTACAGTGCAGTATATATTTCCAAACCTTGCAAGATTACTTTAAATTATTATTCTGCTTTACCATAGTACCTACTTCAAATAAATAAATGTTATCATTTTTAGATCGCAAATGCGGCAGGACTTAATGGGAATGAAAGTGTCAAACAATACTGTACGTATTTTCGATGGTATATTATTTAGAAACTATAACTTGTATCTTATATTTACTATGATGAATACATTGAAATGATTAGAACTTCTTGTGCTATAATTTGGGGATGTATCGTATTGCCATTCAGGAATATAATATTATTTATTTAGGAGTAATTTAATATAAGTATAGATACTAAAAAAAGTCTTTATTACCAAATAAATTTGATTCCATCTCCTTCTGCATTAATACCACAGTTAACAACCACATAAAAAGAGGGCATATTATTATTTATTAATTATATCTCACCAATAATATAAACCTTCTAAAAAATAAACGTTAGAAATAACTTGGCTTTTTAGCATAGCTTACTTAGTTTTTAGTTCCCTTAAAAATTTAGATTTCCAAAAGAGGAGGTAGGTAAATGCTATTGTGCAAATATACATTGGATCACAGTAATATTTTTCAGATTATCCATTGGCTTATTTCTCAAAATGTCTTCTGCTATCTGCATTGTTTGTGGAATTAAAGAAGTTAATGCGTAGAAATTGCATTATTTTCTCAGGAACAGTCAAAGTGTGCATTTGCTCTAATCTATGTTTTCAGTTTTTGTACAGTGCAGTATATATTTCCAAACCTTGCAAGATTACTTTAAATTATTATTCTGCTTTACCATAGTACCTACTTCAAATAAATAAATGTTATCATTTTTAGATCGCAAATGCGGCAGGACTTAATGGGAATGAAAGTGTCAAACAATACTGTACGTATTTTCGATGGTATATTATTTAGAAACTATAACTTGTATCTTATATTTACTATGATGAATACATTGAAATGATTAGAACTTCTTGTGCTATAATTTGGGGATGTATCGTATTGTCATTCATGAATATAATATTATTTAGTTAGGAGTAATTTAATATAAGTATAGATACTAACAAAATGTCTTTATTACCAAATAAATTTGACTCCATCTCCTTCTGCATTAATACCACAGTTAACAACCGCATAAAAATAGGGCATATTATTATTTATTAATTATATCTCACCAATAATATAAACCTTCTAAAAAATAAACGTTAGAAATAACTTGGCTTTTTAGCATAGCTTACTTAGTATTTAGTTCCCTTAAAAATTTAGATTTCCAAAAGAGGAGGTAGGTAAATGCTATTGTGCAAATATACATTGGATCACAGTAATATTTTTCAGATTATCCATTGGCTTATTTCTCAAAATGTCTTCTGCTATCTGCATTGTTTGTGGAATTAAAGAAGTTAATGCGTAGAAATTGCATTATTTTCTCAGGAACAGTCAAAGTGTGCATTTGCTCTAATCTATGTTTTCAGTTTTTGTACAGTGCAGTATATATTTCCAAACCTTGCAAGATTACTTTAAATTATTATTCTGCTTTACCATAGTAATCTGAAGTGAAAGCTATGACAGATAATATACAATACACATACATATACAGATGGTTCGGTAAAAATATATAAAACACTTGGGCAGGTCAACAAATGCTTTTAAAATCGTCCAAAAGGATGACATTTTTATTGTACACTACTTAAACGTTTTGTGAAATATTTAGTGGCTTTACAGTGGTATATCTGCTATTTCATCGGTTCATCAGAGCTACTGATAGACAAAATGATAACAGAATCCAGGTGGTCCAAGTGTCAGCATTTTTATATTTTTTACATTAGAGGTTAAGTTCTCCTTTTGTGTTATGCATGGCATAAGTTAGTACAATCAGAATCATAATCTAAATGAAGTCATCCCAATATTCAAAATGAGTAGGTTTTGCTCTAAAGACTCTCAAATGGCGCGGTGCTTCTACAATTTGAATAAAGTCCTCATCTTCGTCAATTATTAATTCCTCAAAAGCATCAAATTAGTCCATTTTATATTTCTGTTTTTGTGTGAACAAGTTGGGTTAAGTTGAAAACTTCAACACGTCAGTCAAACAACTGGTCTGTGACAGCCATATTACTCAAAATCTCAAACTGCGCATGATTAAATCTTCAGATTGAAGTTTAAACTATACCCTATCTACCGATTGATGGTTAAACCTGATTTGGCGATCAACGAGACGTATAAAACGCTCATTTATGATAAAATCCAGTTTAACCAACACCCGAAGTTTAAGAATTAAAGATATGATTGATAGTGCGCCAAACTCGGTCCGGTTGGCGCAATGACGTCACGCGGTGATATCGGGATTTTAAATTACATAGGATTTGCCTGAACTAATTGGAATTTTGCCACAAATTTTTAGATTTCTGAATATTGGTTTCAATTTTCGAGCAGAATTTTGAATAAATAGAGATTCTTAGTGATTTTAGTAAGCATCGTTTTTTATAAATGAGCTTTATCTCCGCATAAATACGTTTTAATAGGCTTTGTCTATATATATAATATTGGCTAGGTCCACGAATAAAACACGTATTCATTTGTTATTAATGAGTTAAGGTAAAAGAGAAAACATTAAATTATAGTTTTAAAAATATATTATATTAATAAGTAATAATAATAATAGCAGGTATCTAAACTCCTAAACATGGTCTAAAAATAAAAAATACATTAGTAAAATATATCTAAAAATGAATACAGCAACAAAATTATAATGTAACTTTTGACATTTTTCTTTTTTTTGATAATGATTTGTCTTGCAAAGCTTTATTGAGTGTTCTCATTCTAAAATACATTCTTGATCGAAGAAATAATTTTTTAATTTTATTTCCACAATCAATATGTGAGGAGAGATTTAGCAAATTGGATAAATATCCTTTACATACAAATATGCTATCCGAGTTAACTGTATTGAAAATTTGTTCTAACTGATGTAATTGACCCATCAATTGTTCGGTGGTTTTTTTTAAACCTCCTTCAGACAGGTGATCAACCCATGTGAAAGTCTCTTGGCTAGTACTAGAGCACGTTGCTGATGGTTCATCCTTTTTCATTTTGTGGCAGATAAAACCGGCCAAATTTTCTAGACCATCATAGGATAGTTCGTCGAGTTCGGTCATTAAAGGATCTGGGGCATCACAGATAGGGGTTGTTAGATCCGAAAAGCATTGTCCACTAAGAAGTTAATAATAAGGTAATAATCATATATTCTAATCAAAATTAGACTTCAAGTAGGTACTTATATTTTATAATTATTACATATTTTCAATGGAATCTAACCTGTTTTAAAAGTCCTGGTTCTAATTTAACTTTTTTGCACCACGTTCGAAGGGTAGATGTTGCTGGCAGTGGATATCCTTTTTTCAACAGTAGTCTATATGCCCGAGCACCTGCAGAATGTATAACAATAGCTCTTGCTATGTCATCTACTGTCCATGTTACTCGTTTCTTGGGATTTTTTAATTTTTTTAATTGATTTGGAGTAAATATCTGTTCAAATGCCTTATTGTCACTTTTTAAATATTCAATTTCTTCTTTTAATTTTGCTATAATTTCATCTTTGCCATCACTGTCTGTCATAGTGCTAAAAAATAAAAACAAAAGTAACGTAAAGAAAAAACTGTGGGTTGGTATCGTTGTGTACCTATATTTTAACGGAAAACATTTAAAGAAAAAGTGTACATACCCAATCTCCTCCTTAACAGGCAAACTAAAATTGTTTCCTGGGAGGACAACTGTCAAATTGTCTTCGGTGTTAGTGGCTACATTTAGATCACCATCATAATGTTTATTACCATCACCTCTACTATGACCATCAATACATTCACTTTGACATTCTCTATGAATAAAAAGAACCGGTGTAAGTAATTAACTATTTACGTTTTTCACTATTAACTACCTATATTTTCGAATATCTCATGCAACGATTAACGTTATAACAGTAAAAAATTAGAAACAATATTAAACACACAAAATTATATCATATCATTATATTAAGGTGTCATTATCGGTAACTTACTCGGTTAAAAGGATTTCATTCACTAATTTTGATTGATTTCTCTTTGATAAACGTTCTTTACTGCTACCACTTTGGGGTGTCATTGTTGGGCTATTTGTTAAATTCATTGATGGAACTGCGTCAGCTTTTAAAAGACGGCGATTTTTTGTTGTATAACCCAAAAGCTCGTGCCTTAAATTCCTTTCATAACTATCTTCTGAGAAATGTTTTGAACAAACCCTAGCATATTTCACATTAATTGTATCCTTGCGTTTGCAAACATTAATCCAAACTTTTTGCAAATTTGGGTCAGTTGGAAACCGAAAAAACATAATCTCTTTGTCAAAATGTTTACACATATTGTCACTTTTACATAATGCCAATGCACAACGCATTTTTATAACTAAAGGTTATTGCAAGAACACTAAAATAATCCAAAAAGAAAATTATCACCACAATAGAGAATAGACTATTCTCTACTGTTTATCACCGCGTGACGAAAGCAACTGTCGACTTGGCTCCGCCCACATGCGCAATGTCATATCTTTAATTCTCTTTGTATCATGAACACAACGTATAAAACCGCCCGTTAGCCTGCTCAAATTTGTTTTACTTGTAAGTTTTATATTTTATTTATTGCTGCAGAATTTTCATTTTGTTATTTCGTTTATACGAACGTTATGTTTTGATAAATAAAAGTTTTCATTTTATTTCTAATTCTTACTTTTATTAACATTGAATTGGTTTCCACGTATACCAAACCAAAACAGTGAACACTATACTTTACTTTAGGTGATTAAAATCTATCACCAGAAGCTTAAATCATCTTTCAGTTAGTTTTATCACTTGGCTTTGCCCCCCCCCCCCCTCAATTCAGTTCTGGTTACGCCACTATTATAATAACAATAATAATAAATTGCTCTTATTTGTGGCGGAGTTTAGCAAAGCTGCTCTTCCACTCGACTACGTAAAAATACAAGTTTTATGATATAATTTTTAAAGTATCTAGGTTAAAGATATGTATTTTTAATACTTATGTTTTCTTTTACTATGTACTTTCCCCTTGCCATAGTTTTTATTATATGTTTAATTATATCTGATAAAATAAAGTTGTATATTAATGTATTACAAATTTGACTTTTAATTTTCCTATAGCGTACATATAATTTAGCGTATTTGCCATTAAAATTTGTGATCAAAGTTTAAGGAAGAAACGGCATTGCACTTTGATCACAAATTTTAAACGGCAAATACATTCATAAAATGTAAGTTAAATTAAACAATTGGTCAAATCTCCCGCATCTGCAACTGTGGCGCCCTCTGAATTTGGCTTTCGAAAATCGGAGAGAGAGAACGATAGATTTCTGGGCAAAAATTTAACATTAAGTTGCCAGTCTGGTAAGTAGCAGCATTATTCTTATAGTTGTCTTGAAAGTAGCCACCTCTTATACTACATTTTGGCGACGAGTAAGTGAATGGTTTTTGTTTGGTTGTGCAAAGACAGTATGAACACCATATCTAACAAACGCGTATGAACGTCGTAGTTATTTTTATGTAAAACAAGGGAAAAATGTGATTAACATCATTTGTGTACAGAAGGGAATTAATAGCAAACTGTTTTACGATAACAAAAAGGAACAATTAACATTAACAGCAACATAACATCGTAGAAAAATTAATGTGAATGCATTTAACTGATTGTGACACATCAACAGCCTATACGGTAAAAAAATGAAAGGGAGCGACACAGAAACAACTGCTGTAGCAACTACCACCGATTATTTGAAGAATTTCCATTTCGAAAGATTTGATTCAGCTTGTGAACAGTGGGAATATTACATACAAAGGTTTGAGCTAGAATTGATGATGCATGGGTTTAATACACCAGAGACCGCTGACAAGGCGAAACTTAATCATGTTAAAGGTAGGTCCAAAAGCTTTTAAAATTTTGGTAGACCATTTTAAGCCAGACAAAGTGATAGATAAAACGTATGAGGAAATTTTGGGAGTTTTGAACAGATATTATGGCAAAAAGATGTATATCTTTGCTAAACGAAATAATTTTGTAGCTTGTGTTCGAGCTGAGGAGGAACCTATCACAGAATATGTAAATAGATTACGAAACTTAGCCGGCGATTGCAGTTTTGGTGACGGCCTTAGTGAACGGTTACGTGATCAACTAATTTTTGGAATTAATAATCAGGAGTGGCAGGAACAATTAATTAGGGCGCACCCAACGAACGAAACAACACTTGAGGAATTGGAGGCAACAGCTACGATATTTGAACAAGCCTGTATTCAAACAAAATGGCTATCATTACCGTCACATTCCCAAATAAATAAACATTATGTAAGCTGGTGGATAAGCAACATAAGGGTAACAAAAATTATAAACCTAACATATTATGCAACTCAAATAAAAACCATAAAAGTGACCCTCGCGATTTAAATCCTGAGAAGGACTGTATTTTTTGTGGGAATTTCAAACATAAGAACAAAAAGGACTGCCCAGGTTCTGGAAAAAAATGTTCCAGTTGTGGAGAATTGAATCATTTTTCGCGTGTCTGCATTTCTTCTGGTAACGCTCAAATAAAACAAACAATGTCTCACAGGAACACACGACATGTGTGAGAAAATAGTGACCATGGGCACGAAAACAGTGACAGTTCCGACAGCGATACAGATGGGTATAGCTCATCGAACACTACAAACATTCGAAATATAAATGTTTCTAGTAAAGTTATGATTTTGACGCACATCAACAACTATGAAATTGAAATGCTTTATGATCCTGGACCCGCTCACACAGTTATAAGTAAGAAAGTAGGGAACAAAATAGGTCGGCCAAAATTAACAAATACATCCAACTTAATTGCATACACCGATCATGAAATCAAAACTTTAGGCAAAACAGAAGTAAAAGTGCGTGCATTCGAGTCAGATTTGAAACTACCCATATATATGATTGAAGCTAACGAAATACCACTTTTTGGATTAGATTGGTGTCTAGCATTTCAGCTACCCTTACCTCCTGGTTCTAGGTTATGTCATGTTAAAGTAGGTGCCAATGACAAAGTCAATAATCGTGCACAGAGAAGTGAAAATGTAGTGAGTAACCACCAGGAAAAGGATCGACGTATTGACTGTCCCGAACTATAACAATGGAAAATAGTTAAATTTTTTATGGACAACGTGGCGAAATAAAAGATCATCAAGCCAAAATTTACATTAGCAATGGCGTCATACCCAAGACGTTTCGACCCAGAAATGTACCAATAGCCTTACAAGAACAAGTAACTGCAGAACTAGATAGACTTGTAAGGGAAGATGTATTAGTGCCAGTTGATACAACTACTACACCCATTGAATAGGCTTCACCGATTGTGATAGCAGCAAAATTGAATAGCAGTATCCGAATTTGTGGAGATTTTTGTGTCACGATTAATCCGCATGTGCAGATAGACAATTATCCTCTTCCTCGTTTTGAGGATATTACTGCAAAACTTAGTGGCGGAAAATACTTTACAAAAATAGATCTGAAAGACGCCTATCTACAGCTGAAATTGCATCCAGACTCGAGGAAGTATTTGGTTATTATTACACACCGTGGGTATTTTGCTTATAAAAGACTTCCATTTGGTGTCACTTTTGCACCTGCATTATTCCAAAGAACAATGGATCAGCTACTATCCGGAATCGAAAGAGTAGTGTGCTACCTTGATGATATTCTAATAACTGCCCCTAACATGACATTACATATGCAACGGCTGAGAGAGGTATTACGCAGATTAAAGTTAGCAGGGTTGAAAACACAGGCATCTAAGTGTGATTGGCTGCGAATACTACCGAACTGAGATCATTCCTGGGCTCTATTACTCAATATGGCCGTTTTATAGAGAATCTTCATGTTAAATGTATTCCACTTTACCGATTCTTAAAAACGAATAACAAATGGAACTGGACTACTGAGGACAACAAAATTTTCAGTGAATTAAAACAGACTCTGACATCATCCGACACTCTTGTACACTATGACCCGAGTCTGCCATTGGTAGTATCGAGTGATGCCAGCGAAATAGGCGCAGGTGCAGTGCTTTTTTACCAGTTTGCGGGTGGAAAATTGAAACCTATAGCATATGCCTCAAGGTCATTTAGTGACACTGAAAGAAGGTACTCTGTAATCGACAAAGAAGCATTAGCTTTGGTGTATTCAGTAACAAAATTCCATCAATTCCTGTATGGAAGACATTTCACCTTATTTACCGATCATAAACCCTTGGAACGAATTTTCGGTGAAAACAGGGAAACACCTAACGTAGCAAGCAATCGACTTTTAGGTTAGACTATGATACTCAACAGCTGCAATTATACCATTTCTTACCATCCTGGCAAAAAGACTGCCCCGCTGATGCATTATCCCGCCTGCCATTATCCGATACAAGTTCATCACCACATGAGGAGACAGGACTTCCAAAACGTAGTCATTTATTACATCTACGTCTGCATCATCTTCCTATTAAAAAAAGGAAACTCAAAATTGAAACAGAAAAAGATAAAGTTTCCATGAAAGTGGTTCACTGTGTGAATACATACTGGCCAGATAAAGCAATGCTTTCGGCAGAGCTAATACCTTTTTATGAAAAACGAGATGAGCTTTCTTTTGAAGAAAGTATATTGCTATGGAAGGGAAGGATTTATATTCCAAAATCACTTAGACAAGATATACTCTCAATGTTGCATGACGGACACCATGGAATTAATGCCATGCAGTCAATCGAGAGACTCCATGTATATTTGCCGAATATTGATGCTGATATTATTAATCATTCTAAATTGTGCCAATCATGTCAAGAATCCAAAAAAAGTGATCATAATGTACCTCTCCATCCATGGGGTACACCGCCCGAGCTTTGGTCAAGGATACATATAGACTTTGCCGGCCCATATCTGGGAAAAATGTGGTTAATTATTGTGGTTGCATACACTCGATGGTTGGAGATCATTTCAATGTCAAATATAACAATGGCAACTACTGTTAACTCATTACGCGAAATGTTCGCTCGGTACGGACTTCCCAGGTTTATAGTATCTGACAACGGCCGACAGCTAACTTCTAGTGAATTTGAACAGTTTTGTGGGGATAACGGAATAATCCACATTATGTGACTCCGTACCATCCAAAGTCGAATGGGCTTGCAGAACGTGCGGTACGCACATTTAAAGATCGAATGTCCGCAAGTGATCAATCCCTAGATGTGATGGACAGACTTTATAAGTTCTTATTTTCCTACAGGAATTCCGTACAGAGATCTACAGAAAGGACACCTAGCCAGTTACTATTTGGCAGACATTTGAGGTCTTATTTTGATCAACTTGAACACGATCTTTCCTGTAATATGGAAAAGGCAAAACTCAACCAGAAGAGATTACACGACAAAGGAATCAAAAGAAAAATTTTGAGGAGAACCAGTTAGTTTGGGTAAATAACCCACTAAAATGTACTGTACCTGTACCAGGACAAATTATTCAGCAAACGGGGCTGTCATCGTACATTGTTGATGTAAATGGAACTACAAGGCGTAAGCATGCTGACCAAATGCGACATCGTCATTCCAGTTCAAAAGCAAATGACAGTCAAATAACTAAGGATTCATTTCCGTCAATAACAGCAAAAGAAAGCCTTGCTGAAAGCACATCCGCAACTAATGTAGATATGGACATTCCTACCGAGATTATTCTAGAAGGTCTGAATACTCATCCTGGTATTCAAGATGGTGTAAAGAAGCAAATGAAGAAAACGTACCGAAATTAATCCAAACTCCAGAACAGAAAAGCACACCACAGCAACGAAGAAATCCATCCCGATCTCGAAAAAGGCCTGCGCGTTTTCAGGAATTCCACCTTTAATAGGGTTTTCCCAGAAAAAAAAATTATTGCTGAAATACTTAAAACTCACGTAACAAAATGATTTATGGTATATATATATATTATCTTATTAATTTTACTAATAGTAACAAAAAAAACTTGAAGCTTGAAAAATATTGGGTTCATTTTAAACAGCCATAAATTGGCGCGTTGTGACGTCAACACCCTGAAATCCAATCACAGAGGTTGTCTCTGTTCAAGATTGTTTATTAATCTTGGTCTCTGTTAACATAACATAATCTCTATTTATTGACAGCACTCAGCACTTTTCTGCTTTAGGTAAATTATCAGCGGCACCTTTAACATATCCCTCTTCCACTTGATTCCATTTTGATTGTAGAATTAATAAAACATAAACCAGAAACTGATAAAATAATATTTTCACTCCAAACAATACAAATATAAATTTAACGTTTTAGGTTAGTCATCTGATGTGTAATGTCGGTGAAGGTTAAATCTAAACTACAGTACAAAATATTAACGTCCGACGCTTTCACGAATAACTTATGCGGCATTTATCTGGATTCTGATTGGCCAATATTTACACGTCCACTGCTTTAGACCAATCACAGTACAAGCATTACAAATTGAAATTCTGGGAAGTTTTAGAGGAAAGCTTTCTTTAACACACAGTTAGAATCTATTACAAACTAATTATATCCATAATCTCATGGGTTTTCCGGGTAGATACGTAATTCTGGCGCGGAAAAATGCCCGTTTTAAAAAGCAGTGAAACTATCAGCAAGTTGTTCTAACGATATTTTCTTAGAAATAATTCTTATTAGAAAAGTAAATTGTTATAAATTAATAAAATGTTTTATTATATAATTTTCACGACACAAATTGTTAAAATAAAATTAGTGGGAAAACCCTATTGGGTGAAGGAGGAATGTGGTATCACTGTGTACTGCTTGTTAATCTATAAAAACTATGATCTATGGTTGACAGTTAGAGTGTTTTTGACAGAACAATGATGTTGACCTTTCTTGTATGCATATCACAAGTTGTTACTTTTTTTAGTATTAATAAACGTAGAGCATTATTCTTACAGTTGTCTTGAAAATAGCCACCTCTTATACTACAGATACAAATTGAGAATTACATTAAACAACAATTTAAAAGTTATATTATAACTTTTAAATTGTTTAAATTTCCCGATTTCTGAGAGTTTCTCAATCTCTTATTCGTAGAAATGAGCCAAATTGATAAAAAGAATGAGGAATAGTCCAAGCTAGTTTCTAATATATCGAATAGATGACGCCATGCGTACTCAGTTTAATGGTCTATGTATGTCATTCTCAACTTGTATCATATATAACTATATACTTATTAACTATATACAATGAGTTTTGTTCGTATCTTGATGCCAAGAAAAGCCTTATCGCTCTAACCTTCCAGAGTACTCGAGGTATGGTGCGCATGCCTTAGTAGCGGAATGCCGGCGCGAGAATGTGACAGTTTCACAAAATATCGAAGGTGAATAATCACAATCTAATCAGAGAAGTTGTGTGTGTTACAAGAGAGCGCTCCTCCGTCGTTGGTTTTGTACGGTTAAAGCATGCGCGTTAAGTCCCAAATACTCCACAGAGATAGAAAACTATCTTCTTCTCAAGCCTCAATTCCGTACAACGGGGGCTTATAGCCACTACCAGTATATAGTTAATAAGTATATGTATATAACATTTAAATGGCCAACTATCTTATAGGTAAAAGCCATAAACGTGGAAGAAGAAGATAACCTTTAAATAGTTTGTCGGAAACGATCATTTTTAGGAAATAAATGTCCTACTATGTTAGAGCATTTTGGTATACAGCAACAAATTTTCAATTTTTTTCATCGTAATTATTAACTTTGTTTATACAGAGACATATTTTTTCGTATTGACATTGACGGACAAACAACCGAGTGCAACTGGTGCACCCTGGCTGATAAAGAAAAAGAGAATGTTACCCATTGTCACTGAAGAAGTGTTTCCGCAAGGTTTGTAAAGTAAGATATAGATAGCATGGTAACTTTCGACCAATCAGAGACCACTATTTAAAATGCGGGAACGCGTCACTCTGCCTGCTCATTCGAATTTCTGGCATTCAAACCATTAGTATAGAAGTATAATTAGTTATGAATTTGAATTCCGTATTTTGTATTTTTTAATGTACAAGCACAAATTAATAAATTGACTTTTTTGATTAATGATTATTAACAACGATAATGTTTTCCTTGGAATTTAAAATTGACATTACTATATATCAAATTTATAGCTAATTAATGTATGCAGTTAAAGAAGTACATTTTATATCAAGGGACTGAAGTAGGTTCTTTTAATCTTGTGTGCAATTTCTTGCCCGAGACTTCAGTCAGATGTCAATGCTTTATGTAATTCTTAGCGAATTTAATAAGTTATAAGATAGATGAAGAAACATACATGATACTAAAAATTTCTTATTTTATGACGTACTGAGTAGAAATTTTTCCCCAGGCCAACCTTTACAATTAGTATTAAAAAATTTTAATGCAAATTTTTTATTAGAATTATATGTGCATACAATAATTTATTAATAAAATTTAACAAGAAGGCCATTAAATTTTATCATGTCATATTAGACACAGCAATTAATAAGAGGGTCTTTAGAAAAAAAACATCAACATCTCACCACTCTCTTTTGCCTTTTTTGAGTTGTTTTTGCAAACAGCTACACTACAAACCTTTCCTCCAGTCATCTAATAATTGTATGTTACATTGTTATTTGTTATTATTATGAACGGAAAATAATACAAACTGTTTAACTTAAAATTATTTCTGTAAGTACACAGGTTACAAACTTCTATATACTATGAGTCTTTTCTCTTTAACAGTAATTGTCAATTAGATTATACACTAAATAACTATGACTGCATGATTATAAACAAAAAAGCAACAAATATTTCGAAATAACTCAACAAATAAGCGCAACATCTCAAAAAATGCATATTTACAATTAAGTTTTAGCAGGCACGATGACGCGCAAGATGGCCGCCTTCATCACTACCTATCTTACTTTACAAACCTTGGTGTTTCCGTACGGACAAGTGTAACTTTACTTCTATGCTGCCATCTAGCAACGAAATGCCGACTGATATATATAGCTTTACTAGAAATGTCATTTTATTTTTTTAACGTCAAATTTTGAGCCCCTTAAACAACATAGAATAATCTACGGTAAATTAGAGAAGATAACCCGATGCGTACCTTGTGATTATCAACTAGTGGATTCCCGACTGAAAAAATGTTCCTTCGAGTATATTTCTTGTTTACTGATGCATTGAAACTTGAGTACTTCACAATTTCACGGCGAGATGGCAGCATGAAAGGTCAGTTGCCTTTCTTCAGTTTCTTCGTGGTGGCGACGTCAGCATGTCTATGGCAATCACGGTTAGTATAGATACGGTTGGATTAATGGGCGGGGACTGTGACGTTACAGTAGACCTTGGAACGCGCCATATTTGTATCGTTTGTTTGATCACAGACACGGTTTATCAGATACTCTGTGGTTTGGTTGTGCATTGTGAACTTGTTTCTTTACTTTTGTGTATTCGGTGTATTTTAAAGACGCTTTAAAAAGACTATTATTAGGAAGTATTGTGGTTTTGTTTTGGGAAGTCGACTTGCCCTAATAAAAAGTAAGTACAAGTATTGTTGGTTCATTCTATATTTGTTGGTTAATTTTTTATTATTATTGTGTAGGTAAATATTGTTTTTTTAACAGTTATGCCTGGAACAAGGTGTGCCGTGGCTATATGTAACAATAGTTTACAAAAGACTAAGCAAGGAATTTTGGCTGTTTCTTATCATAAATTTCCAAAAGATGACAAACTTATGATGTTTCAATAAAGACTTATTATTACTATTTTATTTAATTTTACATAATGCTAGATATATTTTTTTATTTTCATTGCTCAGATAGATATTCGCAGTCAGCAACGTTCGATTACCAATTTTTCACTCATTTCCTAATAGTCTTAATTAAAAATATCTTTAAATAAATTTAATATATCACCTAATATAAAGTTCATTCGTATGTGAGAATACTGTATATAAGATTTTCCTTATACTTCTTCGTATTTTTGTGTGCTATGCTAATATCTAAAATCTTGGGGTAACGTATATTTTGCCTCAAAATTATGATAAGATAGGGCGATAGCTTACACGCTTTTGGGCTATGTTAAAATAAGAAATACAGACTTTTTGTGCAGTAACTTAAAATTGTTTTGTCCGATTCTAGTGCGTCCCTTTCTTATTAAATCAAATTTGTATAAAATAAATAATGCCTGTTTTTTGTATTAAAATAAAATAATAATTGCAAGATATATAAGTGGAAGCAATAACGACTTAAGAGACTATTAATGAGGGAGAACGAGACAGCATTATATGCGAGCGTAAACGAGGTCTACTTTGACGTCAATGCACTAAACGTTTTCTGATTGGTAGGGGCGGGCATAATCCAACCGTATGTATAATAACCGTGTATGGCAATAACATGTTTATGTTACAGCACAGCTTAAATCATTCAATGTGCCGCTAAGCGTAAGCGGCAAGATTGTGCCTGACTTTTTATTTATAATGCATTTAACAACTATCCTATATTTATTTAATAAAGTATTTTTCATAAAATTTTGTTTCATTTAAACATTTACCTACTCCTATCTTAGCACAAGTTATATCCGAGTGTGGAGAAAACATTATTATTTTAGTTAAAACTATATTTTTGTAAATATTCATAAGTTATTGGCAACAATGTTTTTGGCTGAGTAATAATCGGTTGAATAAGGCATTCGTTTATATTTTATTTCTCAACGTCTAGAACCAAAATGATAACTTTACTGCAAAACAGAGGACAAGAACCATGTCCTGTTCGTGCAAATCCCAAATTGTATATGACTGCACAACAGCGTGAACAGGGTGAGTCGATGTAAATCAAGCAGACAAGACGTCCCTATGTTCAGTGCCTACTCGACGAAAAGTATACCCCTAAAAATAAAAGCAAGTATACGGGATGCGGGGACCCCAGTACTGACCGTTGCCCTGAACAGTTTGTAGTCTGCAAGGTAGAAAAGTAGTTGAGTACAAACCCATGATCGCGGTGTTTGTACTAGAGCCAGGGAACTCTTTATTAATTTGATGAATCGTTATTAAACAGTCACAGAAAACTAGTCATTCGCAGGTGAGAATATCTCACAATAGTTTGACTGGAGAACATTCTAGTGAAACCTTACATGTCAATCCAGGCACACGACAAGCCTTTGATCTCTGGTACTAAATTTTCGGAGAGCTTTCAATTTATTTTCATTTATATTCAAAAACACTTCATACACTAATGGTTTATTATATCTTGACCAATTATTTATACCGACATATATTCGGAACAGCCGGACATATTGGGATAAGATCTCATATCAGATATTACAATCCTTTAGTCCAATCAAAAGCATTGTTTATTTGGTTTTCCCAAATTCCAGGGTCGGACTTTTTTTTCTAACATTGCTCGCAGTTTCCCGAACAACACCCTGTATACGACTTATTGGACAATGTTAGCAAACATGTAAAATATAATGTCAATATTTGATGACACATATTATGTATGGTTATTCTTTAAGTAATGTTCGAAATTGTCAGATTGTCCTAATTTCAAATTCCACAAATAAAGTAGTTAGCTAGCCAACGTCATTATATTGTTATTTTCGCTTTTTCTGTACATGGGCCTTTTTTAATATTTATTTTCATTCAAAATAACACGTTCCATTTCATTCATAGGAAACAATTAACTATAAGAAGGCGAAGGAGACGACACAAGCTCTTAAAAATGGAAATTCAGTTAGTTCGAAGTCCGATAATAATTAGTTGTTAGCTCATATAATTCCAGACCTGCTTTATACCCTGCTAGAATTGAACTGAAGTTGTAGTACTATTATGTAGTGTAGTTTATTATTAAGTGTTTGCTTAAAAATGTCCAAAATACTTTATTTATATGAAAAGTGACAGTATAATTTATGAAAGAAATTTGTAGGTGTGCGAACTAAGGCTCATACGACCCTGTATGCACAGCGTAGCCAACATTAGAGAAGCAAATAGCAAATCTAGATATTTTGCGTGGTGCGGTATCTGTATTACCAGCAGGAAGATGTAATTTCACTAGTTCACATTAACGCCACAACTTAAAACTTAACACTTAACCAATCATCAAGCATCGTACAACCATGCGCCTTTGTCATTCGCATGAGTACCACCGTTGTATCAAAAAAAAGATGGAAATCTAACCTGAATTTTGCTGAGTTAGTACGTTGTATTTTGTATAAACTTGGGAGTCTGAGCTGAGGCTTGATGCTGACACGTTAACCGTAAGTAATTATTTAAAATAGTATCTAGTTGTTCATTTTTACAGAGTAATTTTTAATTACTAAAAAAATTAAAGGTAGGGTTTCAATAAGAATCGGTTTTTTCAGTGATGAATATGGACCCCTAAACAGTCATCGGCGATCGGCTGTCGGCTTCATCCTCATTTTTGGGATAGAATTTTAAGAATAGCAGCTTTTCGCAATTATCTCGAACTCGGTTGGGTTCTAACCTACAAAAAATGTTTCAGATGAAAATTGAAAATCATAAAATTTCGTATGAGGAAGGTTCTGTAACATTTCTTCCCAATGTAACTGTTTTTGTGATAACGCCCAGAAATACTTATGTAGAGTAACATCGTATCGTACTGTTTTCTATGCCATCCAAGTTGTACAGTGCTGGGCGCGTGTTATATCTACACATGGCCTGATCCACATTTTGTCTCATGGAGTTGTCCCTATTTTCGATTTGAATTTCTCATCGATAATAATTATCGCAGCTGTTTCCATTATTTTTCTCCGGTGTTACTGAATCATCAGTTGTGGGTATTGGCATGGCATTGGCATGACAAATCTGTCCGTAGCAGTTATCACAAACATTTTTGCATGTCAATCTGCTTTTTTTCGCAACCACATGCCATTCCGCATTCTTTAAAGCAGTTGTATGCAACAAGATTTAGAACTGCTTCTGGTGCCGGCTGCTACGATGTAGGAATTGCCACTAGTGCGTCATCAGCATCCCCACAGTTCGGTAGGTAAGTTGTTGTACCATCTGGTAGTATATTCAGTAAGTATGCTCTTTAACTCTTGCCACGTGGTAATTGAGCTAAGGTACTTGTTTTATTTGTTTGTAACAGAATCTGAACTTATTTATAGATTTCTCAGTTTTTAATGCTCTGCACAGAACAACACTAACAAGTTTGCTAGCCACCGAGATTGAGTGATGCGAGACATTAGGCTCATTAAAAATTGCAGCATCCAGTCTCACTTTCGCATTATGCATGAGCAAATGGAATATGCTCTTTATGGCTTTAATAGCCATTCAAGTTGGAAAAAGAAAATAAATGTCTTTAAGCCTTGCCTCTCCATGGTTTCAGCAACGAAATGTTACTTCTGAAATCAGACAGTGCTGCAAGCTGCACAATCAATCCACATCTTCTCCAGAGACAACACCTTTTCTATCTGTATGAGATGATGCGAGTGAGATGCAAGTTTCACAATTAAGATGTCCGCATCTTCCACTGCTTGTTCCACCACAATATTGTCCTTTGTAACTTATGTTTCAGCAAGTTGATTAAGCTGCTCATTCGTTTCATTTGATTTAAATTTCTCCAGACAATCAACACTGCGGTATTAGAATCAAAGTATACATCTGCCAATGTGCCTTTTAAATATCCCCAGCACAGTAGCTCAGCGGGCTGGAACGCGTTATGTGCCAAAATCGCTTTGATATGACTTTGTACTGTTCTGGGATGAATCCCCTGTACTCACACTGGCAATGTTGGTGTGTAATGGATGTTGTCTGCGTTTTTTCAAATATGTAACCCCCGTCCGGATAGCCTTTGGATTTGGAGGTCGTCTACTATATGTGGTGTGTTTATGTTCAGCATTTTTTGTATGCATTGTATTTCTGTCAACAACTGTATAAATGAAAGTGATTTTTTAACTACTGCAAATTGCTCCAAATATTCCACTAGCGATTCACAAAATGCGATGAAGGAGAAATTCGCCATCCACAACATAAAAAACGTTTTCGATATTCAATTCATTTGCCATGGAGGGGAACATAGTAAATTGATTTTTTTGTTTTCTGCAAACCAATTCCATCCAACAGTGCCAAAGGTTTTGTAAGCAGATTCATATTACCTGATCAATTTGTTGGGAATAAGTCCAGAAATTGCATTTTTCGCTGTATCAGACACTTCACATGATAGATCTTCATCGCTGTGTGATGACATGTTTTATGTTTTCAATTCTATAGTGGAAAAGTACTGAATAAACTGCCACCAACTCAAGATGTAAAAAATTTGAAGGCCGAGGCATTAGGTTCATAAGTGAAATAATATCATAGATTTTTTCCGATTTCATTAAAAACGAAGCAAGGGATCAACTGGAACAATTGCGTTGGCTACTTTAAGCCCACTGTGGAGGGTTGCAATCGGTAGTACCTTGCAACTTCATTTTAATTTCAAACTTTCGAAGTTTCCACTCATCATCCTACCAAAGTCAAGTAAAGACTATTAGTAGCAGGGTTTTCATAACATTACCTACCATGGAAATATTCAGTACGCTCTACGGCAAAGATTATTAAATTTACAAAAAAATGTTATAGAATCTTTCTCGTAGGAAATGTTACTCTTCAACTTTTACGTGTAACATTTTTTCGTAGGACCAATCGTTTGCGGTTATTTGCGAAAAATCGTTTTTCTTAACCTTCTACCCCAAAAATGGAGATGAAGCCCACCAGGGTATCAAGCGGCAGACCATTTTTACTTTGTTGCGCTACTTAAGTACAGTTCAAATGTGCTTTTAGAGGACGGAATATTAAACATAATATTTTTAGCCGCAAACTCTATAAAATCCTTATTTTACTATAAGGAACGTAACCAGACTGCAACCAACAGCTACTCTCCGGGGTATGTGCCCCGCCGAGCGCTGTATTACAAGCTACAAGCCTGGCGCGTTAAGTGTAATAATTGCATATTACCATCAAAACGCTAATGATTCGATTGCAACAAACACCAGCCGAAAGACTGATCCTACTTAAAGGAGCTCTCTTGCCAGTCGTCACACACCACTTGCAGACTGCAGTTTCGAGCTGTTGGCTCTCGTCAGTGCAAAGTAGGCATGTGACGACCGGCACGAGGATCCTTTGACTATTTGGTACATCCCGGTATTTTTACAATAGCGACATGTAAAATAGTCAGCAGGCGCCATCTGGCGGTCTAGTGTCTGTTGCAATCGAAAAATAAATAGCCTGACTGGGCTTAGCATAGTTCAAATGTGCTTTTAGAGGGCGGAATATTAAACATAATATTTTTAGTCGCAAACTCCTCTATAAAATCCTTATTTTACTATAAGGAACGTAACCAGACTGCAACCAATAGCTACTCTCCGGGCTATGTGCCCCGCCGAGCGCTGAATTACAAGTTACAAGTCTGGCGTGTTAAGTGTAATAATTGCATATTACCATCAAAACGCTAATGATTTGATTGCAACAATAGAGCTCCTTTAAGTAGGATCAGTCTTTCGGCTCGTGTTTGTGAGCTATATTTCAGTAAAAAGAAATTTGAAATCCATAGCCTACTTTGCGAGATATATTGCAAAAACCTGAATAGGAAAATCACAAACGGTTATAGCTTCCGTATTTGGGGAGATACGAAAAAAGTTAAAGGGATGAAAGTTGACGGCAAAGGCAATAAAAATAATAATCAAAAATTAGAAAAAACGCAGTTGGCTTTGACATACGCTCTTGTGCAAAAGTGAAAAGAACAAATCTCAAAGTAGGCCATGACACCATTAATTCCGTTTATTTTTTCTTTTTCCAACCATATAAAACATATCACAAAAATTTTAACTGATAGTGTCAATATTTAATATTTTACAAAAACCACAATTCATATCATTGAATCGTAACAATCAGCCATGCCATTATTAGTGAAAAACAATGTATACAGTTATTAACATATTTGACAGATTGTCACTGTTGTATGTTGTGTTGTCGAGTTCTAAGGTAAGTTTCATATCAGTAATTATGGTGTATACCAATGATAACAATTCGATATGATTAGCATTTATTGTCAGATAGATAGAGATGCTCCGCAGCCAAATTGAACTAACTATGTTTAGGAAGTTAATTTAAAATCTAAAAACGCACGATTCATTTTCAAAAAAGTAGTAAAGTGAGGACATGTTGCGGATAATGCAAGAAAAGTGAATAGAATATTGAATTATGTTAACCAAAATAAAGAAAACTCTTTGAGACAAATTCAGAGAAACTGTCCATAAAAAAAGATAGTGCAAGAAAAATATTTTAAAAAGACCTATTTAGATGCTACAAAATGAGAAACGTTCAACTTCTAAATGAGGGAGATAGATAAATCGAAGAGAGTAAGATTTTGTAGATGGTTGTTAAATAAAAAAGCAATGACCCACTGATATGTAGCAAAATTGTTTGGTTGGACGAATCAATTTTTTTCTAATAATGGATTTTTCAATAGAAATATGCATTGTAAGTGGAAAATACACATCAGTGCAGAGAAACTGCTTTCCAAGAAAGATTTTCTACGAATGTTTGGGTGGGTCTTTTAGGGACTAAAGTAATTGGACCTTATTTTTATGATGGCAAATTAACCAGTCGAAGATACTTTAATTTCCTGCAAAACGAATTTCAAGATTTTTTTTCATGAATTAACAGTAGCAGAAAGATTAAATTATTCATATTTTCAACAAGATGGGGCTCCACCTCACACTGCTGTAATATTATTATGTTATGATGGGGCCATTTGCTTAAACAGTGTTTAACTGGTTGCATACTAGGGTGGAACTTAAAAACGAAATTTCGGATTTTAATTTGTAATAGTAAAAATTATTTTCCTTTTTAACTCCATATAATGAAAATATTTTGCTTTTAAATTTTAAATGATATTTACCGGTGCCGCACGGCCCCTGATTTTTTAAAAACGAAAAAAAAAACAATAATTGCATTCAAACTGTTTTAAGCTTACAAATATGTTCATAATTATGTAAAACATAACATAAATATATATTAAGAGTCCTGTAACAAAGACAACACTTTAGTTTGGCATTTATGCAAAGGATCACTTTAGTGATGTTTGACGTTTGTCGGCGAAGCGGGCGTTGGTCAACGTTGGCTATCATTGTGTCAGTTTTACTTGCTAGTGCGCGTCATAACAAATTTGTTAAAGTGTCCACTGTTTGGTGAGCCAAAACAATTAACGGCAATAGGATTTTACATTTATATATCTCCTGTAAAACTCCTTCTCCAAATTTAGAGGTTCTTGCCGAATATGCTATTAAAGTTTATAGTCATATGTAGTTCAACATCAAAGCGAAACCTTCTTACAAGGATGGTTCTATTCATTTGTGGGAAATGTTCCGGGTACCTCAAAAAACAGTATAAAGACATCACTGATCCAGTCATTCAAAGAAATGCCTTTTTTGGCAACCATGAAAATATAATTTTAGCAATGATAAGTGATTCAAGGCAACATATTAGAGAACTTTGGCTAAGGAGGATAATGGCGGCTAGATCCAAGCCTAATAAAAAAATTTGAAGTTTTGAAGTTCCGCCCCCTAATTTTGAAGCTTCTGAGTATATAAATTTAATATACTGGAATATATGTAAACTGACAGAACCTCCTGTCTTGTCAAAATTATCCGACGAAGACGTAAAAAAATTGTACAAACGAGAGAAAAACTAGATTTTTCACGTTATCCTTGTCATATTCAAGCAGTCGAAAGATGTGTCAAGATTGTCACGGAAGCCGCATCAGTCGTGTCTGGATCTGAAGCCAGAGATGGTTTTATCTTGGGAAGGCTAAAGTCTCGCGATGTTATGCCTAAATTTAACACTAAAAAGGACTATAAACCCGTAGGTTAAATAGCTAATATAACAAAAGGTGGAAGGGAGGGTGGAAGTCGATATGTAGCTACCTCCTCGTGGTGATTTCTGGGTAGTATTTGTTTTGTATAAGTAAATATGAGCTGAGAGCTGCGTTTTTTAATTTTAGTTACTTTATATGTAAATTGTGAAACTTTAACGGCCGTGCGGCACCGGAAAACAAATGAATTGACATACAAGTTTTTTACTGGTTTGTTAGGCAACCAAAAAGGAAAACGAATTTGACTATTACATATAAAAAAAGAGAAAAATTATTTTCACTGTATAGTTAAGTTCCACCATATTAAACACCCAACCTGCCACTATGATAGTTAAAACTTGTCTCCTTCGATTCTATGGACCAGTGCAATGGGCACAACTCACTCTAAATTGTTTCCTTCGATAAGTGGACCAGTGTAATGGGCACACCTTGTGTAATGGGCACAACTCAAACACTTGTTAAAACAATATACATTTATATTAACATGATACAATTTACAGAGTATTGATCTCTGCAAAAATATTAAGGGTACGTAGTGCACACGCACAACCCTTACTCAACACTCTCGTACGAATGTCGACTTACAACTCCTCTCACAACTCTACTTTCCCATGACCAAAAACGAATTTCAAGATTTTCTTTATGAATTAACAGTGGCAGAAAGATTAAATTATTCATATTTTCAACAAGATGGAGCTCCACCTCAAACTGCTGTAATATGTACAAAGTATTTAAATGAAGTTATGCCAGATAGCTGGATAGGCACCTATGGACCCATTCTATGGCCAGCTCGATCGCCAGATATTAGTCCCTTGGATTTTTTCTTCTGGGGTTACATTAAAGACAAGATATTTCAAACTGCCCCTGAAAGAGAACATCAAAACCAGAATTAGATACACGTATGAGGCAATTACTCCTGAAATGCTCCAAAATATAATGCGTGAAGTGAATGCATGGTGCACAATTTGAGCAGTTGTAGTTAAAATAAATACGCACATTTTCTTTTCAGTATGGTAGTAGGTAGTACTGTTAGACAGTTTTTTTTTTTATGATCATTTCGCATATGTATTTTTGTTTATGAGATATTTGTTTGTTTGTATTAAATCATAATAAATAATTACTGAATTATAACTATTATAAAGTGAATTTTTACTATTATGGCATAGCTGATTTTTACGATTCAATGATATGAATTGTGGTTTTCGTAAAATATTAAATATTGACACTATCAGTTAAAATATTTGTCACATGTTTTATATCGTTGGAAAAAGAAAAAATAAATGGAATTAATGGAGTCATGGCCTACTTTGAGATTTGTTCTTTTTATTTTTGCACAAGAGCGTATGTCGAAGCCAACTGCTTTTTTCGAATTTTTTTGTACACATTATTATTATTGTCTTTGCCGTCAACTTTCATCCCTTTAACTTTTTTCGTACCTCCTCAAATAGTGAAGTTATATACTTTAAACGAGGATAATTGAAACTGATCAGTGTTAAAGCACAGGACCGTGTGCACTGAACTTGATATTTTGTCCTATATATTTATCAATGGTATCGAGATTCGAATGGTAGTTGAAACTGTGCAGGCGAGTCCGAGACTGGCAATGTAATCAGCCTGAATGAACCATCTCCGACTGCACTTGTTTAAAGATAATAAAATGGACAGGCCTACTAGCATAAAAAAACTCGTAAATCGTTCAACGGCGGACTTAGAGATGTGCTGTCTGTGCCAGTGCAGTGCGTAAATACCTGTTATAATATCAAGCGTAGAAGTTTAGATAGTTATTGTTCATATTTATAAATATTTACTACTATATAAAAGGTAAAATATTTTAATTATTTTCTAATTTATCATGGCTTTTTAGAGACCATTTGAAACAGAGGATAATATAATAACGCCCGAAAATCTTATCATTTTCTTATGACAAGCATTTTTATTTACCTCTGCCCATGTACAATAAAGAGATGCCGACTGTTTTTGCCGGCTTTTAGTTTTTATACGGTTTCAATTAAGCTCATTTATACTTTAACTGTTTGTGGTTTTCCTATTTATTTTTCAGGTTTTTGTAATATATCTCACAAAATAGGCTATGGATTTCAAATCTCTTTTTATTGAAATATAGCTCACAAAAATGGGATAACTGTTTCTAAAACTTTACTCTTCTACAATAAATATTCAGCAAGATATTTGGTGTGGCCCTCATAAAATAGACAGACGGTATATGATACAATATACAATCTTAAAAATAAATTACTTATAAAAAATACACATGTACGTCAATTCAATCATAAAAAAACACACACCGAAACAACAGGAAAAAACAGTGAAAACAAATGCTGCAATAACAAATTAATATTGGGGAGAATTTTCTGTAATTTATCGAAAGTCTTTGATTGTGCCAAGCATGAAGTATTTGTTAAAGTTTGAACACTGATCTCAGAGGCAATACTTATTTTCCGATTACTGGGCAACTAAATGCGACATTCAATTTCTGTAAACACCAGTGTACAGACACTTACTCCTAAAGGTCACATCCTGAACCAAATGATGTTGATGGCAGTTACGGTATAAGCATCGCCAATACTGGAATAATACATTGTCAAACTTTCTTGTCATCTTTATATTTATTTTTTTAAATTTTATCTCCTTATTTAGATTACTGTCCTGGTGGAGTTTAGCATCATCTATTCCACCACTAAACCAGGACACATGAACACAGACAATTACACAACGCCCATTCCCTACGACATTACCATCTGCTGCAGCTGAGACTCGAACTCAGGAGTGGTACAGCGACTAGCCGTGTTGTCTCTCATACACTCATGTCTAATCCCCTGCTATCAACTCTGTAACACATGAAAAACGCCACTAAATATTCACACACTGGTCAGGATTTGAACCAGGAATTTCTTGGCCTAAAGTCTAACATGCAAATGTTAAGCCACTGAGCCAGCTACAAATTGTGTCAATGCATCTCGGTACACTGTAATTGTCACCAACGTCGTTTAAACTTTTCAATTTAGTCTCTCAGAGCATGCATTCACTGATGTTTACAGGAAGTGATGGTCACTTTTAGTTTCCCAGTAATGGTTCTGATGAGTTTCAGCTGAATCGTATAGGTTACTTTGTGTTCTCTTCATAAGTAAACAATATATTATTTGTAATCATTCTTTATGACTGTTACAGGTGAATCACACATATAAAACAGTTAATTAGTCATTACAAAATAAAAGAAGCTCTACAAGTCCAATTACCAGAAAATCTTAAAATATACAAATTATGGAACTAAGAAGAAAGCGTACAGGTACGAACGAACACATTAAGATTAAGAAAAGAAAAACAGAATGTAATGTGGGTAAGGAGCACAGTTTACTTTCTGCGGTTCATGATGGAAGGCTACATACAGTAAGGAAGTTAGTTAATAACCTTGGACTGTCTTATGGAAAAGAATGGCCAGACGGGTATGAGTTACTTCGACTTGCCCTCGGGAGGAAACATAGAGAAGTTGCCAAATTGCTCTTATCATATGACTCTAAAGTTAACAATAATGGTGAATTCACTATTACACCACTTCACTATGCTGCGACTTTTGGCGATGTAGAAATGGTTGAATTGCTTTTAGATAGAAATGCTCAAATTGATGCCAAGGACAAATATCATCGAACTCCACTTCACTATGCCGTTGGAAATAATAATATTGGAACAGTCAAATTACTTTTAAATCATAGAACTTGTGTTAACACTAGTGATGAAAATGGTGAAACGCCACTTCATGTTGCTTGTATGACAAACAACTCAGAGATTGCAGACAAATTAGAAGTGACCGAATTGTTGATAAACTGTGGAGCTGACGTGAATTGTAAAGATGGAAGGGGGAAGACCCCAATTTTTTATGCCACTCAAGACCTTCATTTGAAAATCATCAAACTGCTCTTAGCTAACGGAGCTAATATAGACGACAATAATATAGAAGATAATAATTACCTACTCAGTGTTGCTGTTGATAGGGCATCCATAGAAATTATTAATATTCTTTTACAGTGTAAATACACGCCTAATGTTCAGGGAGAAATTGCTGATCGTTTCCTAAATGTAGGAGTGAGTGCTGATTATTGTCAGAAAAATAATACTGTAACTATAACTAACATTCCTGTTTATGGCGAAAATATAACACCACTGCATATCGCCGCTAGTACCGGACATGCATTAATTGTTGAGATGCTGTTAAACAAAGGGGCCATGGTAAATGTTAAGAGAATAGATGGAACAACGGCGCTTCATACTGCAACTAAGATGGGCCATGCAAAAGTTGTAAAAGTATTGATAAAATATGATGCAGATGTTAATTCTAGAACCGATGATGATATAACGCCGCTTCATCTAGCAGCTGAAAATGGTGATCTAGATATTCTTGAGATTCTCATTAAATTTGGTGCCGATGTTAACTTGTTAGATGTACATAGTAATGCGGCACTTCATATTGCTTGTCAATTCAAACACAGATACATTGTCACAGCTCTTCTGCAGAATGGTAGCGATATTAATATAAGGAATATGTACGGTCGTACAGCGCTTGACATTGCATGGTGCAAAATGGATCCATGTTGTGTAAGCTGCTTTATCGCATTCCATGTTGGAAATTTAACATGTCTTAATTTTGTCATCCGACACATAGTAAAATTAAAGGCAGACAATTTATTTGTGAATGAAAAAGACTTAAAAAAATTTAAACGCAAACCCTTACTATACAACTACTATCATGGCTGTGAAATAGAAATTAGCGAAATGAAGAATAGTAAGATCTATGATACCTACGTTTCATTTTATGATATTTTAAAAAAAGATGTACACCAATTAGCAATATATGCAGAAAATGAAGATATAGTAGAAGCCTTCAATTCAACTGAATTTACCAAAAGATTTCCGATATATGCTGATCTGATGCAGTATCAGTTTAAAAAAGGGCAAGAGAGACAGTGTTTGATACAGTCAGGCACAAAATCTTTCAATTTCTTATTTGGGTATGAGTTACCTCAACTTTTTGCTAACAAACTGTACAGGTTGTTAAGCAACGTGGACCTGACAAACTTAATCAATGCTTGTTCATATGATAATGATGATGTAATCTAGTCAGCTCAGTGGTTTCTGTTTGAGGAAAAGACAATCCAAGGACAAAGTTTAGCATAGGTATGCTCTGCATCCCAATTATTTACATTTGTGAAAAGCGAAACTTTACAGTGAAAGAATGTTCACAAAAGCACTACATGAGATGTGTACAGATAGTTCTTACTTAGTTGTCGAAATGCGCATATGGTATAGTATTCAGGGTTTGCGATAACTGCTTAATTGTTCATCGTCAGTCACAAATCGTGAAAAATATTCCAGACAAAACATTAAATAATTTACTGATCCAGAAATGTTAATTAGTCCATTTAAAGAGTGGGGATTTATGACGAAATAACCGAATGATTGCGACTAGGACTAGATAATGTCCCCCTCCCCCCGTTTTTGCGGTCGCTGAATCCTCCTCAAATTGGCCAAAAACCACCCCCAAAATCCCCTTTTCATTTAGCCCAATTATTTTCCCCAGTTTTTCGACTAATTGTTGTTCCCTCTATAGAACGGAAGGCCCCTCGAGGGATTTGACCTCAGCCACTCCTACTCCAGGTTTCCACCCCTGTAGGGTGTTGGAAAATTGGTATCTTTTTTGTGAGAAAATAATTGATATTATACAGGAGGTGTTTCTTTGAATAAAATGGTAGGTGACCAGGATTGTGTATCAACCCCCGGGGTTTGATCGCACCCTTCAAAGGGGTGGGATTTTTTTTCCCGGGGGAAAAAATTTATATTTTATAGAAGGCGTTTCTTTGAGGAAGGTGGTAGGTGACCGGGATTGTGAAAACAACCCCGGAGGTTGGTAGAATTTTTTTCCATCTATAATTGAAAAATAGTATAAAAAAATATGTTTATTAAACTGTTATTATAAATTTTGTACATACAGGCATGGGTGTATGAATACATATGTATAGATACTTAGATTTTTTTTTATTTGTGACAGCGGACCAACAAAATCGTAGGCGCCTACAAGAAGGGTTGCATTCTTAATTTTTTTCCCAATTTTCGTAACATTCAGTGCTGTCATCCTCTTGCATATCGCATGAATGTTAATACTTATATCGGGAATAATCGGTTGGCCTCCTGTAAAATATCAATCCCTCCCCAATATCAATTTTCCACCCCTCCACAACCCCCTACAGGGGTGGAAGCCTGGGGTGGGGGTAGCTGAGGTCAAATTCCTCGAGGGACCCGATCTACTTGAAGGAAAACAATTAGTCGAAAACTGGGCAAAAATAAACGGATTCACTGAAAAGGGGATTTTGGGGGTGGTTTTTGGCCAATTTGAGGGGATTGCCGAGGTGGAATTGGTTTGACGCCGGGAATCGATCCAGTATCCTCGAAAACGGGGAGGAGGACGGTGTCTGGTCACAGTTGCAAACATTCGGCAGTTCGTCTAACTCCTTATTCAATGGACTAAATTTCTGTAACAATAGCCCGTAAATTTGATTTTGAAATTTATGGTTATATTTATATAAATAAATAAATATGTGTTCCATATTTTGTTACTATTCATGTATTGACGTTTTTTTATATTGGGAATGCTCAATAAATATTATTTACTTTAACTTTACTTACTGTTGTTTTATTTACCCGTGCCCTTTAGGTAATCCATCTTATAAGGCACGGAGTTATAATTGGCAAAAATTTATTTTGATACTCTTACAATCCAATGATAAACTAAAGCTGTAAATGCTATTTCAAAGAAATATGTTTAAAGTCCATTATACTTTAACTTGGCGTGTGTATGAGCTGGAATTACGCGTATAATTTCATTCCGTCTTACACACAAAGCTGGAGCAGTAACCCAAAAACATTGTTTATATGTATGTCTATGCGTGAACAATATTTTTGGATATGGATAGTAAAAGGCGCTAAAAGCCTTATTTATTACCGCTTTGAAGAAAAAATATGTTTTATGAGTAAGTGATTTTTTTTGTGTTGGCTGTTTTTGCCAGACACGCTTCGCTCGTCCGTGCAAGTGGATTCTGGACAACACCACAAATCACTCACTCAGATATTTAACGGATATACAACGACCTTGGTACGGTACGGTTATTCCTCTTCCAACCGAGAGATGTCGCACTCTAGAGAAATTGTAGTAATAATGTTGGTAATGGGCAATCATCGAGATAGAATATGGGGGCAATGCACAGACTGTGGCACTGATTGTTCAATGTGTTCTTTATGTGACAAATTGTTGATTAAATTAATTTATGTGTTTTCTCTTTTCAATTAGCCGTGGCTTAATGAACATTTAGAATAAAGAATGTTTATATAAATGCAGAAAAGTTCTTATTAGTTTGTGTTTGTTAGTAATAATTCTTTAAACTTAATATTTTTACATCGATGTGCATTGATATAAATACTTAGGTAAAACCTTAGCAGTGTGGAAGTTTTTCTTGAATAGTTCCTAAATTATGGATTTGGCTATTATAATTTTGATACCAAATATATTACACAAAATTTGTCATCTTAAAAAGCAATACAATATTTTAAGACTGTCGACAAAGAGATCAGTAATGGTAAGTACACCTTCCCAGAGATCTCTACGCGCATTGCAACGACTACGACATAACCCCGATAGCGGACTAAGTCTCAGCCACGGTAGTATATTAAGTGGCCCAACACACGGCACTTGTCAATTGCCATGTTAATCGACTGCTTCATAAGCTTGGTTTCTATTTAATTCACTAGATGGCGCCCGGAATATACCCCCGCAATAGACGCTATTAGTGTGACGTTTCATCCCCACCTCAATGTTTCCATACTGAATTAATAGTGAACCTTATTGCCTCTTAACATACAGACACATAAAAATATATTTCCAATTTTCTTACTCAATAAAAATATTTAAGTAATGAAATATTTTTTTTAATTATTGCCAGTGAAATTTATTTCTTCCTATATTAAAACGGTATTAAAAAGTATTTTGGATTAAGATTTAGCAATAATATTGTGTAATTTTACTACGCATGCGTTTATCAATTCGGACGTGACTCGAAGCTTGTTCACGTTGTTTTCTGACGCGGACACTACGGAAAAGTTGTTATTTAACTTGTTTACTGTAACTCATCGATTTATTATCGTCAGTACTGTAAGATTTTTGAATATTAAAATGGCAGAGAAACATGTTATAAAGCTATCTACTATAATGCAGTTTTCTAAAGAGTACACAAAGGCAAAGATTAGTCTACGAAAGAAGTTTAACCTCAAATACTGTAAATATTGACAAGAGTTTACAGACAGAAACAAAATAAGCTAAGACGGACGTTCGATCGTACACATGCGTAGTCCATTTGAAATATAAATAATTGTTTTAAATAGTATTCCAACAAATTAAAACATTTTTAACTGGTGGAGTGTTTGTATCAATTAGTTATAGTTATACAAAAACGTGTCAATAGTTAAATATGAAAAATAACGCCAGAATAACCATATTTAGAAAAGTACTCTTAATTTTAACCCTAATAGCAGCAGTACATAAGGATCGCTCATCTTAAATGGCATGGAACACAATTCGTATTTTACCGCGTGATGGTGACGTCACCACTTTTAGCGACCATTACCTTGGCAATTACCACGGTTCATATAGATACTAACCGTGGGCAATTACCTAGGCAAAGATCATGGCATAGATAGACGAATTTCCTTTGATGCATGTAGTGTTGCATATATACATAACTAAATGGCAAAAAAGACAAAAAAAATGAACTAAAAGGCTCTTTAAATATAAATAAAACAAATCTACAGAGCATTAACTATTGTATGTATGTAAAGCTGTATTTCTAATTTTTCTATGCGTAAGTAACGACGGGACTTTATTTGTCCTGCCATCTATTGCATTACACAGAACTAAACACTTACGAAGCCATTCGTACGGGTCTTGTCGTATCACCTAATATACTACACCGTGGTCTCAACATATCTCCCAAAATTTCTACTTGTTCAAGCTGAGCGATAGTCCGCTAACAAGACACATAACACAAATTAGACACATAATATGCCCCATTTCGGAACACTCCTTACCGTAACATACGTTAAGCTAGGGTTCCATTGCGCGAAACTAGATTCGCGTTGTCCATAGATTACTGGGCGTTGTCGTTGTGGATACCTAGTCCCCACACCCCGAAACTTTTTGCGCGAGGACGTTTCGAGGTGAGCGCAGTCGGTTTTTGACTGAGCATTAAAAGTGTTTCGCGTTGTTTGATCCGCTCCGTGTACACGCATACTTGTCTCGAGCTTCAAAATGAACCAGGAAGACTGCATTCCCCTTATTGAACTGTATCAGAACTATCGATTTTTATGGGATACCATCATAATAAGACCGCGCGGAAGAAAATGAGTATCAAAATGGGACAAACTGTCGGTACTCTTAAAGCAAAAATGAAAACTCTAAAGTTAAAAGAAGAGCAAAGTCACTGATGGGTCAGGTATGCAGGTTGTTTTATTTTTTAAAACAACCTGCATACCCGATCCAGTTGCTATGTTACTGCTTCTCTCATATTCATATTAGTATAAATTCTTTTTATTATGGGATCAACCTGAGACAAGAGATATTCAAAGTCTTGTGAAGTCATCCAGGTAAAGTTATAGTATCATTGATGGGTTCTATTACTAGGTATATCTCTCAGAAGCTGATTTCCATATTGCAATCGCCGACGAAATAATTATTTGGTCCACCACCGGTGTTTTATTCGTTTTTTTCTTTTTAACGTAAAGTATCGCCATGATAGCAAACGCTGATGCTGCAGTCGTTATATATACGAACAGCGTGCTTGTCTCGCACAAACTGGTGGCCCACTTTGTTTCATCTCTATGTTGCGAAACATTCCTCATCGTGGAAATGGTTAGCACGAGACAGCCGCTACGAGAGTGATTCTCTCGAAACAGTTGCGAGAGTGAGTTTCGCGCAATGGAACCCCAGCTTTACCTATTTTCCGGCAACCTATGCCGGATGTAACAGGATCATGGTATACCTCCCTTTTTCTCCTTTAGTGTTGAAGATAATTGATTGAAATTTAGGATATATTACATACATAATAAGCGGCACCTTTTTCCACACAATTGATTTTTTCTTCACTTCCGGTTTCGCCGTTTGCATTTTTGAATTCTGCATAATTTTCTGAATACAGCGATGCCAAATAAGTGGCATTTGAACATCAATTTTTTTTTTATAATTTTTAGTTTTCCATTTAAGTGTGTGCCATGACGGTTCCGATTTATTCTAAATGACCGGTGTAATGCTACAAAAATCGAAATCCCGTTAAAAACACTGAGTTACGTGATTTATGAGCAAATAAAATTCACCAAAATTGTTTTTGGGGCAAAACTCAATTTTTTCAAATGGAACCATATCGGTACCGTAGCTGGTACCATTTATTAGTATTATTAATAAGGAATTTATTCATATGTCGTATTAAAATGTGCGATAAATACAAATAAAATTACAGCTAAAAGAAAATACAATTTTATTCTAATTATATATACCTTGTTACACATGAGGTGGTTTTGGAATACAAAAAATTAACACGAAGCATTACAACAGTTGTTCAAAATGCTGTCCATTAACGTCAATGCATTTCTAGACTCGCATAGCTGTTTCTCGAAGAACGTTCGCCAATTGCTGGGCCGTTAGGCTATTAATTGCTCGTCTTACTCGTAGCTCCAGATCTTCACGGGTTATAACGGTGGTTTCATAGACAATATTTTTTAAATGACCCCCAAACAAAGAAATCAAGGGGCGCTAAATCAGGTGACCTTGGAGGCCATCTCACAGAGGACCATTCGTAGAAATTACGTTTCTTCCGAATCTCCGTTGAAGGTAATCAATTACTATTCCTTGAATTATGGGGAAGAGCGCCATCTCGTTGGAAATTATTATTATTATTATTAGCCGTTACTCGAGTCCGAGTATAAAAATGTTACAGTCGATAAATTGTGTATAATAAAAAACAAGTAAAAGTTGTAGTCTATTGTAATTCCCATTCATCTACGGTGCACACGACTATGGCTATAGAGGCCAATTCGAGAGAGCACATGTCGACCGCAGTCAGGACAAACATAGACCTGGTTAGGTCTTGGATTCGGCCTTCTTGCAGCAACATTTCCTTGATAGCTGGCCACAACCCCTCGCCATTCGGTTCTGTCCGCTGCAAGTTGTTCCCATTGCTCGTCTGCAATACCGCAGGATTTTAGATTTTCATGGAGAGCGTCTTTGAACCTCTTTCGTTGACCGCCACGCCTTCTTCTACCGCTTAGCAATTCACCATAAAGTGTACATTTAGGAAGGCGGTTATCATGCATACGATGGACGTGACCTGCCCATCTTAGGCGTGCTCTTGAAATAAGCACCTCAATTGGAAGGCTGTTTGCTCTCCTGAGTACTTCCACGTTTGATATGTGATGGAACCAACGGATTTTCATCATACTTCTGAGGTGTCTTTGCTGAAAACGTTCTAATTCTTTCACATGACGACGGTAAGTGACCCAGCTTTCACATCCATATAGCAGTGTTGGAATGACAACTGCTCTGTAGACAGCCATTTTCGTTGACAAAGCAAGATCGTGGTTGTCAAATACTCTCTCTCTAAGTCCCCAGAGTGCTCTAGATGCAGCGTTAATTCTTAAATCTAAAAGTAATTAATCTAAAATGTCCTCAATCTCATTTTCCAGGAATCTCAAAGAGGTCCTTCAAATATTATTGGACCAATGATTCTACTACCGCGATTGTTCCAAACCAAACATTGAAACCGAACCGCACTTGAAAGTTACCCTCCCGTAATAAATTTTGTATCATATATAATCTTTAAATAGTTTGTCGGAAACGGTCATTTTTAGGAAATAAATGTCCTACTGTGTTAGAGCACTTTGGTACACAGCAACAAGTTTTCATTTTTTATCCTAAAGCGTGGCAAAGCCATATTTTTTCGTATTGGCATTGACAGACAAACAACCGAGTACAGCTGGTGCACTTTTGGCAGATAAAATAAAAGAGAATGTTCCCCATTGATATGCTACATAATGCATTCATTGTAAAATCAATGTAAAAGAACGTGTACATCATTATAAGTTATGTGTTACGATGATTTATGAAAATATTTGTCGATTTTTAAATCATTAGACCACTGTTGATGAATTGTTTTTACTATACAATAATTATAAATATTGATATCCCTAATTTCACCCACCACTGGACAATGAGGAAAATAGTTCCGCCGTCGCCCCGCAGCTCCATATATTCAATTTCATGTAGTATACCAAATTCAAGTATAGCGACAAATACGGATTATATCTCTAGTCTATTCCAACTCTCTCGTTATAATATAAGTGCTATTTTGACAGACCTTCAGATTTATTAAGTGCTGCGAAATATCCGCAAAAACAGTTTTTAATTCGTCAATAAAATTGGAGATTTCCCGCCTCCAATGCTTTTAAATCTAATTTACGGAATAGAAGTCCATACAAAAAAAAAATATGCATTATCACGCATTATATATCTGTGTCATCTATCTGAAAGAGTGTCGCCAGCGGCTGCCATCCGCGGTCTATATCATAGATTAGATAGTTATGTCTATATTTCATTGCTCTGTCACATAGTTTACACTCCTGATCTGTGGCTCTGTGCCTGCTTGCTCCTTCGCTCCTTGCAAATTTGTCACTCTTTGATTTATTATCCTCTGTGGACCTGTGGATCTGAAGTTGGATCCAGATGTGAGCTTTCGCGCAACGCGGAAAGTACGAATAAGAAGCGCGCACTGTCCACATGCTGGTTATAAAATATGAGCAACATATTATGTTTATTATTGTTCTTTTTTATGCAGATGTTTATTTGAAAAAAAAAAATCACGAAAGTGGCTGTACTTTATTATTATTATAAAATGCACATTAAACGTAAGACAAGAAGATTTTGGCTAAGGCTCCACGCTATCCTCCATTCTCCATTGCGCCAAAATCTTCTTTCGCCTAATCAACGGCTTAAATGCACAGAGATCAAGATGTCTGTGCTTAACCGCCACGATGAGGTTATTCACATTTGACAATCTAAACAGAAGTAAGATTAAGAAACAGAAAACTGTGCGTTTTTACGAAAAAAGTTGAAATGTTGTCGTCTTTTTCTCACTGACCTTGAATAGAGCACTTTCGCTCAATATCCAATCAGAAAACGATGCGCCAAAGCAAAAACGCTAAAAGCTGGCATATGAACTTGCCTTTAGAGTATAATGCTTTGGATTTATAGATTTGACAGTTGACCAATGAATGACGCTGTTGACGGTTGCTTATTGAAACGGTTGAACTTTTAAAAATTTTAACAGAAAAGAGTGAAAAGACAGATCGTTTATATTGATGTTTTACAATACGCGTTTATATTGTGCAGTTTAGTTTTATAATATTGAAGAAACGTGTTATTTCTTTCAAGTACGGTTTTACCTTATTTTAAAGTTCAAAAATGGAACATACGAAGAAAAAATTTGCTGATATTCCCGAACTGGACAAAAAAATGTAAGTACTTTTTACTGTTATTTGTTATTACATTTGGCCTTGCTTTTTTTAAATTCATGTATATATGATATATGTAATAATAAGGTTCTCAGTACACGAAAATCTAAATTGTTTATGATTGTGTGTCTAAAACAAATCAAACTATTCCCATGTCCTATTCTCATTCCCCATTTCGCACAGATTAATTTAATTTGTGTGAAGTACTGAAACGTGATTTGTAATTTAATAATTTATTACGAACTACAGCATTGAAGGAGTACCATGGGCGCAGAAGATGTGGACCATCCTAGAGAAGGGCCTAGAGAAAACATTCCTGTACTGGTGTCAAATTGTGTTAAACATGGGCGAGAAGGATGAGGTGTTAAACGATTGGATAAGCGTTTTTATAGAAACATACGAGGACACTTGTTGCGACTTAGTCTGCGACATGGAATACATACATGGGAAATTAGTGGACAAAATTGAGCAGCTCTTGCAGAAGGTTCAACAGTCCTGTAAAACTCTACAAATTGAGATGCCCATTTGTGGCAACAAACAGCTGAGTCTCTGTGAAGAGCAGTATCAGTTGAAGGAGAAAATTGAAGAGTGAGTATCGTGTACAGACTGCTTACTAGTCAGAGATGAATACAAAATCATCCTTATATAAAACCTTCAATTTTTTGAGGGCTAAGAAGGGATTAATAGTTCATTTTACTGTGTAAAAAAGGTAGTTTTTTGCAATATTTATCATTGAGTGCTTATTTAATGGGACAAACACTCATAAGCTAAGCTGCCAATTGCTCTATATTCATTAATGTTACAGTTTTTTTTATTTTTCCTCAAATGCTTCTTCTATTAATTTCTGTTTCCATGTAGGTATGAGAAAGTAATCGAGGGTCGTGTTGGTGAACTTAATGCGCTTCGGAAGAAGCAATCGGCGTTGTGCAATAGCTTAGGAACGGAACCGAGAAATATAAAAGATTCGCCCCTGCCATCAGCTGAAGAAATTGATGAATTTAAAAAACATCTGGAGATGTTGGAATCTGAGAAATTTGAAAGATTAGAAAAGTTCATTTCAATCAAAGAGGAACTACTGGAGATTGTAAAAGAGTTGAAAATGCAGCCTTCCTCAAATTTTGAAACAGAACTTTTCTCTTCAGATGATTCAGATTTTATGGTAACCAACGAGAACATGAAAAAACTCGAGCAGTTGCGCAGGAACTTGCACAAGAAACTTAAGGATGTGAAGGAGGAAATCGGAGAGCTACGCAATAAAATTGATGACTTATGGAATTTGTTAGACTTAGATTTGAGGGAGCGGGAGACCTTTCGTCAAACACACATCGGAAATTCTATTGATGTTGTCGAGGCCTTAAGATTGGAGGTCAAGAGGTGTGAGGAGCTAAAGAAAGCTAATATTAAGGTACACATTTTTTTTTTACATCTTATTTATTAAGTAGCACAGTGAGCTAAAAAGATATGGCAAATTAGTTCTCCTTTAACTGACTTTAACTAACTTTAACTGTTAATGATTCATTTAATATTAATTATAGATCAATTTAACACAAAATTATGAATCTATTACAGCACTACCAAGCCTGCAAAAACATTTACTTATATATTATATATATTGGACACAATAGATTAAGAGCATATTGAGAGCATTAGCTACTTTAATTTTATTTAACTTTCTGCAACTTCAATTGAAGCTTATTATTTTTTTTTTGGCTTGTGCCAGGACGCTTAAGCTTCATTTTTTTTTTACTGCTAGAAGCTATTCTACAATCTTTCCATTCAAATTTCCTTTAAAATCGAATGTTGCCTAGGAAAAATAAATTGCCAAAAATATTTAGAGTTGACGTTCTGAGACAGCTAGGATCTGTAGTGCAGTACCAGGACATCCCAGCTTCAACTACACTCAATGTGGAATCTAAACTTATACAGGGTGGGGCAATAGTGTGGAGGACTTTGATATCTCGAGTTCTACGATATCTAGAAATTTTTTAAAAAATTGCAAGTAAACTAGATAAAGAAGTTTATAATTGCAAATTATTTCGAACATACTGGGTGAGCCAAGACGAAATTACAGGACCAAGTGCCTTTATTTTAAATGGAATGCTATGTATATCAGTACATTTTTTGAAGCCCCTTTCTAGGCTCTACTCATTCCGATATTAGCATTGAATACCTCCCAACCACTTAGATGTAATGAATTTTTTGTTGAAATAATGCAATCTGCAGATGGATATTAAAAAAATCACCACAGTCACAATTGTGGGTTTTAAGAAAAACTTATGTGAATGCCAGTTACGGAGACATCTAATTAATGTTTTTGAATCATTTCCATTTCCTAAAATTGTACAGGGTGGCCAAACATTATTTTTCAATTAAGAACATTTTAAATTGAATTTTCTCAATGTTTTCAAATGGAACACCCTGTATATTTTTCGACGATGTGACGTAGAAATGAAAAACGAACATTTTTTGTAAGTACTTCCCTATGGCTAATTGCAACCATACACCCTGTACAAATTTATTTTTGCAGGGTTTATTGCACCGTAAAGTAATATTAGCTATAAATATTATATCAATGTATTAAAAATGTATTTAAATTTTCATCTTCAATAAATTATTATTATTTTCGTTTTGTAAATAAATAAGTATCAAATTCAAGAATTAACTAAAGAGGTTCCCTCAAATAAGTCATTAGAAAAATTTATAATAGGTGTTCGATGTGTTGCCCATTTTGATTGACACGCGTCTTTATGCAATTTTGAAATGAGGCTATTTAGTGGGACCATTTCTTCCAATCCATTGAAATGAGTCTTTACTGTAATGTTTTTTTTGTACATTTCTTTGCTCTTTTCGTTATTCAACAAGCAATAAAACCTCAGTTTGATATAAATTGTCGTGTACAAAGGAGCATATATCACACTTATCGGTCGTTACAATTTGTATTGAATTTACAATATTTGGAATTTTACAATATGAATTTTAATAAAGCGGAACTTGTAGACATGACTTTTGTTTTGAGTGAGTCAGACAGAAATTGTTTACTTGCCAATAGAATTTATCACCAACGTTATCCTGAAAGAAGGATTCCTGATGTTAGCAGCTTTCAAAACCTTCTCGATAGATTTCTGAAAACTGGAAATGTCGAATATAAAAAAAGTGAAAGAATAAAACATGTTGTGAACGAATAAAATGAGTTTCCTGTGGTGCTGGCAACGGTTGAGAATCCCCATGTTAGTCAAAGAGAAGTGAGCTCATTAGTAGGAATAAGTCTGTGGGTTGAATCTTAAAAACAAATAAGTTGCATGCATATCATATTCAAACGCACCAGGAATTAATTATCTGATGACGATTTTCAAAAGCGCCCACAATTTTGTAATTGGGCCAGACGTGAAATGCAACATGACGTCAACTTCTTCAATACTGTTTTACTCAGTGATGAGGCAACTTTTCATAAAAATGGATTTGTTAATGGGCACAATTTCCATTATTGTGCTTCGGAAAATCCTCACTTTTTTATGCAAGTTGATAACCAACACAGATGGTCTATAAATGTTTGGGGAGGAATTATTGGAGAACATGTAATAGGGCCACATTTCTTTGATGGTACTAGAGTTATTTATCTTCATTTTTTTAAAAACTGTCCCTCAATTATTGGTAAATCTCCCTGAAAGAATTCGAAATAGGATGTGGTTTCAGCAAGATGGTACTCCACCACATTATTTAAATACAGTTAAGAGACCACTTAAGTGATACCTACCCTAATCAAAGGTTTTTAAGAAATGGACCCACTAAATGGCCTGCTAGATCCCCAGATCTTACAAAAATGGATTTCTTTTTATGGGGATACGTGAAGGAAATTGTTTATAGAGACACACCAACAACAGTACAAAATATGAAGGAAAGAATAATAACTACCTTTACATCTTTATCACAGGGGCAGTTTTAGGAACAGTGGGAATCTCATTTCAAAAGCTCATAGAGATGTGTGGCCAATCAAAATGGGCAACATGTAGAACATTTATTATAATTTTTTCTACTGAGTTATTTGAAGAAACCTCTTTTTTTAAGTTTATTTTTGAATTTTGTAATTATTGCTCAATAAAACAAAATTGGTTGCAATTAGCCCTAGGGAAGTACTTACAAAAAATGTTCGTTTTTCATTTCTATATCACATCGTTGAAAAACATATAGGGTGTTCCATTTGAAAAAATTGAGAAAATTCAATTTAAAATGTTCTTAACTGAAAAATAATTTTTGGCCACCCTGTACAATTTTAGGAAATGAAAATGATTCAAAAACATTAATTAGATGTCTCCTAACTGGTAATCACATAAGTTTTAAAATCCATAATTGTGACTAGTGATTTTTTTAATATCCATCTACAGATTGCAAAAAGTTCATTACATCCTAGTAGTTGGGAGATATTCAATGCTAATATAGGAATAAATAGAGCCTAGAAAGAGGCTCAAAAAAATGTACTGATATACATAGCATTCCATTTTAAAAAAAAAGCACTTGGTCCTGTAATTTTGTCTTGACTCGCCTTGTATGTTCGAAAATAATTTCGAGTTAGACTTTCTTATCTAGTTTACTTGCAATTTTTTAAAAAATTTCTAGCTATCGTAGAGCTCGAGATATCGAAGTCCGACGCACTATTGCCCCACCCTTTATACAGCGTGCCTCACTTTTCACCACTACCCCCAATATCTCGGTCATTTGTGGATTGATTTAGATCAAATTTTTTTTTTTTTTATACATTTATTTAACGTCGGCCTATTTCCGCTACTGAGGCCTAACACCGACGCATGTAGACGAGCTACCCCCAACCAGGAATTTTGCCGAACCTCTTCCCTTAAGAAGAGTAGGGATCTTTTACTTGCCTAACATTTAATAGACAAGGGACCGACGGCTTTACATCCCCTCCAAAGGATGGTATATCTCCTATACAACCCTCGCCTAAGGTTGTATAGCTTCCACGCATACACTGATATACAAGCTGCTGGAAGATGTTTGAGGCGAGGACGCGGTTTCCGTTGGAATGGTCACCCATCCAAGTACTAACTGCACCTGTCGTTGCTTTAGATCGCATACCGAAGTATATACATAGTAGAGACACACCTACGCTCGCCCAATAGATCAAATTTGGTATACTTCTTGTGTTTCAGATTGTGATTAAAAAGCTATTTAAAAAATTTTTTCTTTCCAAATTAAATACGCCTATTATGATCAAAAGGAATTGGCAAAAATTAGGAATTTATATTAGCGATTGAGATAAGGTTTTTGTTTTTACAGAATTTTGTTCGGCATGATCTAAAACCCCCGATACCAAATTTCGTTAAAAAATATTCTTTTACAAAAAAAAAATCATAAACATTTCAATAAGAATCACCCTATTTGAGTTATTTATTGTCTGATATGTACATAACTTGGTAGTCGTGTAATAATGACGCTAATTAAGCAATTGGGACACATTTTTTCTTTAAAGAAAATATCAAATAACTAAACTTTTATAATTAATTATATTTAGAATTATTACTTAAACAAAAATATAATTTGATCTTTCTCCACTAGTTCTCCATCAATTCTTATACATTTTTAACTCTTTTCTTATTATTTTTAACAACTTTTCTTAATTCTTCAACTGCTTCTTTATTACATGCTTTTCTAGTCCCGTTCTATTTCGTGGCCTAATTTTATAGACTCTATTTTTTATGATACCCCAGAAAAATCCATAGGGGTGAAGTTTGGTGACCTAGGTGGCCACACAATTAAAGGACTATTTCGCCCAATCCAACGCATAGGGGAGTTGTTATTCAGCTAATTTTTAACTATTTCTGCATTATGAATGGAAGCCCCATCTAGTTGGAAATAGAGATTTTGTTATATGGCTTAAAGGCAAATTTTGAATGGCAGCTCGAAATTCATGTGTTAAAAAATGTAGGAATCTCACACTATTTAAAGTGTCATCAAAGATGAATGGATGGTCCAATCAAGGTCTCATTTAAAATTCCAAATCAGACATTTACTTTTTCGGAGTATTGCTATTTACAATTTATAACCCAGTGTGGGTTTACCATTGACCAATACCTTGAGTTTTGCGATGAGACCACGCCATTTGTTGTAAAAGTAGCCTTATCATGGGGATGATTCCTCCGGCAATGGCTTGTTTAAGGGATCCAGTGTATACATTTTTTCCCTCCCTTACTCGTCAAAAAATGTTCCGCGGCCCTGGTTATAAAAATTAAGTCAGGTAAACTGAAGTCTCTCAGTCAGGGAAATCAGGGAAAATTCAGGCAATTTGAGGAGCAATGTTAAGTGGCCACCCTGTGGGAAAACAGATACAGAATGTAGTGAGACTCAGGCTAAAATTTTAATAAAAGAGACAGATAACAGAAAACAAAACAAACAACAAAATAAAAAAATGTCCTGCAGTTTAATGCGAGGTTTAATACTCTCGCAACATGGATTAATAGTATGTCTTTTATCCCGCCAGAAATTCATCATTAAGCTGCGTGACGAACTCGAAGAAATGTGGCAGAAGTGTCACTGCACCGAATCCATGAAAAGAGATTTTGGCTTCTTCTACTCCGATTGTTATAACGAAGACCTGTTAGAGCTGCATGAAGTAGAAAAATCCAAATGGAGCAAATACTATACAGAAAACAGGTAAATAATTTTTTTTATTGTTTACGCAGAACCAAGCAGCACAACAAATATTAATTGAATGTGTTACTTGCTCGGTGCGAAATTTTATCAGTCAGTATTCTTCAGACAGGCTTGGTTATTGTCATGTAAATGGAAAACACTTCAAATGTCAAGTGGTTTTCTAATTTTTAATTCAGTAAGTCAAATGTCCGGTAGTTTTCTGTTTTTATTTGAACAGTAATAATAATAATAATAATGATCTTTATTAATTATTAATCAAAGGGCAATTAATGGGATGGACTCTGTGGTAGGTTCTTGATGAAACATATTCAATAGAATAATTATAAATATTCAAAAGAATAGTTACAATACGCACTTGGTTTATTATTTCATTAGTTTTTTCGTTTTTTCTCAGATTTCTCTGACATATGTTTCGGCCTTGAGACTATTATCAAAGAGTCTTAAGGGCAATTGACCGAGGTCTTTCAGCCCGTTATATAAATCATACATAGTATTAGTTTATATAAACGTATATAATTACAGAATTATTTTGTGTATATTCATTTACAAAAAAAAAAACTCATTTTAACTTAAACTATATAAAATTGCTTCTGTATGTTTGAATTTTTTCCCAGATAGTATGTTCTGGATACTTGTATCTGTTTATTGCAAGAGGGTTATTTGAATATTTCAAATGGTTAGCAGTTTTCCTCTTTTTATTTAAACATAGTTTTAATGATTTAACGAGTTTCTACTCAAATTGACTCACTCTACCTTTATTAATGTTCTTGTTTACATAATTATGCCTAGAGGGTGGTAAGGTGCTCTCCCAATGCAAACGACAGCGGCCGAAGACCGAGACATGTACCACGTGACAAGCAGAGACCAACGACATTGAGGGCTACTAAAGGTGCTCTAGAGTAGCCCTCCCTGTCATTGGTCTCTGCATGTCACGTGGTACATGTCTCGATCTCCAGTCGCTGTCGCTTGCATCAGGAGAGCACCTTTAAATACAAATTGACACTACTACTGTAGCCATGTCTGTATATTTAAAATTTATTATTTTTGTACTTCTTTTGCTTTAAGGGAATTGCTATCGTTACTGGAGAAGCATAAGTATTTATGGAGGAAAATGGTTGAACTCGAGGAGAACGCCACAGGGCCAGATCGTTACAATAATAGAGGTGGGCAGTTGTTAAAGGAGGAAAAGGAACGGAACAAATTGGCCAAACAGATTCCTCAAATAGAAGGAACTCTAACGAAGTTAGCTGAAATGTACCATGAGCGTTACGGCCGTCCATTCATCACATTTGGGGAAACTGTGCAGGATTACATTGATAATTTACATGAACATAGGGACAATGTAAGTCAAACATTTCTATTCATTTTGACTTCTAGTAAAGCATAGATTCGATAATATATCGAATATTCGAGATATTTTGGGAAAAAAGATATCTAGTGGAGTAAAAATAGCCAAGAACAAGGCGATAGAGAAAATTTTACATAGAGCAACGCGACATAATAATAATAATAATAATAATTTATTTGCCAGAATCAGATACAAATATGTACATATGGCACGTCAAATACATTATCAGTAAATAAACAAACGTATAATGTATATACACGATATACAAACAAACACATAATATAAATATACACACACAAACACATAATATAAATATACACACATAAATGCATGCATAATTTAACTGTCGAGCAAGATAAAATCAATATGAGGATAAAATTAAAATAAAATAGTGAATATTTAAAAAGAAAGATCACATGAAACATAAAAAATCACAAATATTAATTTTTACATAAAAATTCTGTTATAGAGTAAAAACATTTGTAGACAAATACTCTTTCACTTTTTTTTAAATGTCATGTACTGCGAGAGACTGCGAATCTCCTCAGGAAGAGCATTATACAAATTGATACGATTATAGTAAGGGGAACGCTTAAAGGCACTTGTGCGATGGAAAGGAATACTGAGGAGTTCACCATGTCTCATTACTTAGTTATGAAAGTTTGCTCTCTTTCTAAAATGTTCTATATTTTAGTAAACTTAATTTTAAGATATATATAGATGGAACAGTGAGAATTGATTTGTTTATGAATATATCTCTGCAAGTTTCAGTAACTTTCAGATCAAAGATCAATCGGATAATTTTTTTTTGCCCTATAAAGATAGTAATTCGATAGTTCTGCCACATGCCATAATATTAAACGATATGTGACTAAATGCCATAGAATAATAAATATTAACTAAACCATCTTTATCAAGAGTTGATTTCAACTGTAGCAAAGTACGTTTTATTTAATTTGTTACATACATGGTCAACATGGTTAGTCCAGGATAACTTGCGATCAAGTAATGTGCCAAGTAATTTTACTGATTCAGATCTAGTAATATTCTCATAAAGAATAATATCATTTGGAACAGGTCTCTGCAAATGAAAATTTATAAGCACAGTTTTTTTCTCATTTAGGATGAGTTTGTTTCTTTGGCACCATGTGCTTAGTGACTCAATAGTATTACCAACAAGGTTTTTAAGTTCCTCAGGAGTGTCCATTGACACGGTAATTGTTGTGTCATCAGCAAACATTGTCACGTGACAATTTTTCATGTAACAGGGTAAATCATTAACGTATAACATGAATAATAAAGGACCTAATACGGAACCCTGGGGAACACCAAGCTCAACATCATGTACGTCAGATTTTTCCCCATTTAAGTGTACAAGAAGAGCGTATAGAAAAATTAGTTTGTTTTGGTGAAACTAAGAACAAGCTCAGTTTTCTATATCGAGCAGGTAGGGAACCCCTTTTTTTTTCCTGAAAAAGGGGTAAAATTGGTCATTTTTATTGATGGTTTTTCAATTTTAATTTATTCCCTTCAAGATGCTAGTTAAGGAACGAGAATAGTACCCTATTATTGTTTAAGGAATCTTCAGTTCAAATTTCATGAAAATCGATTCCCCCCCACGATATGTAATGTATACCGGGTGCCAACGGATCACGGTAGACCTCCTTTTTTTCCTTATTTTTAAGAATATTGGCATAAAACTTGGTAGATGTATTATATGACTAAGAAGACACTTTGTGGTATAACTGTCATTTTTTTCCCACTTCCAGTTTCATCAGAAATGACTCCAACTTTTGATTTTTAAATGGAATACCCTATATATTTATTATATTTTTGGAATTCTGAGTATGGTGATGCCCCATAAGTGACATTTCGACCCCATGAAAAAAATTGGATCTCAAATTAAAAAAAAACAAAAAAATTTAAAATAAGGAAAAATTGCTTTTGGGCACATCCACCGATTCCTTAGAACATCCGCTATTTTATGGTAATACTCTACCATTATGGTTCCATTTGGAAAAAATAAGTTCTGGTAAAAAAACTGTTCGGGCCAAATTTGATGGCCCACAAAATACACATCCTCAAATTTTTATGCTCGATTTGATTTTTATGACATCACACCGGTCCATTGCAAGCAATTTTTTTTGGTCATGGCACTCTAGATGTACCAACAAATTCTGAGTCAAATTTCTTTCGTGGAGTCGAAATGTCACGTATGGGGCATCACCGTATTCAGAATTTTTCAAGGATTCCAAAAATATAATAGTATACAGGGTGTTCCATTTAAAAATAAAAAATTGGGGTCATTTCCGGTGAAGCCGGAAGTGGGAAAAATGACAGTTATGCCACAAAGTGTCTTCTTGGTCATATAATACATCTACCAAGTTTCATTCTGATATTCTTAAAAATAAGGAAAGAAAGAAGGGTCTACCATGATCGTTTGACACCCGGTATACTGAAAAAACGTAAAAAATGAATTACTGCTAACTTGGCCAAAATTCAATCGAATTTGATTAAATTTTAGATGAAAGTAATTTAAATTACCAAGAAATAGCCTGCCAAATTTTAGCAAAAAATATCCAATAGTTTGGCCGCATTTCTAGTTTTAGTCCAAATTCCACAAAACTTTCAAAACATTCCCCAATTTGTCCAAATGGTCATACAGAATTTTTTTACTAAAATGAATGTTTTTTTTATGTACTTTCACGTGATGTAACTAAAAATTACTTTTCTTTTTCAGTTAGCCGATTTTTTGTCATTTTTCATATATATATGTGAGCGGTGATTTCCCATCATTTTCGGCATTATACGTATGCGTGCACAAGTATACGTGTAATTATTCCTTATAAAAATTTCAATATTAATAGTAAAAAGTGACTAGATTTGATTAAACTTTTTACATATATTGATTATTATTTTCTTTTATTCATGTTTTCTTTTTCTAGTAGATTTGCTAGAGCAAGAAATATCTGCTTCCGAATCGGTAACTGGAGTTTGGAATATTTCTTCATCCTCATCATCGCTAAAATCATATACATCTGAGATATTTTCTGAAGTACAAACATCTTCATAATTATCAACTTCTTCGGATTCTTCAATATCATAAATATCAGGACTAATTTCTAATTGCTCAGCTCTTCATCAACTATAGTGTCATCAAGAACATTTTCTGCATTTTGACACAAAGTACTCTTTCTATTGTGGCATAATTTGCTGCATGTGACGCCAATTTGCACGAGCAACGTTTAGTTTTGCCACCGACCTTACCTTACTATCCCAAACAATTTTATTGGGTAATTCATTAGGAAGAGGAGCTTTATCAGTCCTTATTGACACCAGTCAGATATCTGTTGTTTGTTGCCATCCAAAATCATAAGATTTTTTTGAATTATGAAGATGTTTGTACTTCAGAGAATATCTCAGATGTATACGATTTTAGCGATGACGAGGGGAAATATTCCAAACTGCAGTTACCGATTCGGAAGTAGATACTTTGCCTTGGCAACAACACATTTAGTACAATTCCTAGAAAAGAAAACATGAATAAAATAAAATAATAATCAATATATGTAGGTAAAAAGTTTAATAAAAACCAAGTGAATTTTCGAAAAAAAAATGATCTTACCTTCGAATCTTTTTTTATCTAAATATTTAAAACCTGCTCACAATCACTTTTCATTATTAATATAATAATTAATTAATAATAGCAAGTCCATTTATGGACCAACCATCTTCAGTTTTAGAAATAAGTCGAAGTTTTTGAATAACTGCTAACCATTTTTAATAATGATTGTAATTTTCTTTATTACTTGGTGGCGAGATTTCCTTCGGAACTTATTTCACCCACCAGTGAATACAGAAGTTTAACTTAAATACAGTACCTTGTACAGATGAGCTAATATCTTGATGTTCACTGAGGCTGCTGGTAAATATCTATACAAATATACTGGCCACGGCTAGACAGTTGTTCTAGGAGGCAAAGGGTCGTGAACAAGGATGGTAAACCACTTACTAGAGTACGATACTTAATGGGATAATTTAGAGATGCTGGGGCGCCAGAGCTATAGGAGCTCAGAAAGATAAATAGGATAGAAACACACGAGATAAAATAATAGATTTAATTTCGTAGTAAAAGATATATAACCACACAGTAATCACAAGCTTCAAACAAATATTCTATAAGTGTGTGAGCAAACTACAATAATATTTAAAAAAACAAACTACTATATGACTTAAAAGAACAAACTACAATAATAAGCAAAAGCAAACTACAAGGATAAAAAAACAAACTATAATAATATGCAAGAAAAACAAACTACAATAATAAGCAACTACTCAGACACTGCATTATAGTAACTATTAAAATAAAAAAATATTAAGTGAAACTTTCGCTACCACTAAATAAGGTAATGTCATTGACACACGATATCTACTTATAGATTTTTAATCCAATATTTCACCGATTGAACAGTATGTACTCTTACCCCACTGAGGGCCTACAAATTGGTACTCTCTAGTTTTAAAACTTATTCCTTTTCCAGAACCAGGAATGTTGACACCGACTGAAAGTTATTAAAACACAAAACTACGGTCCACATGGACATGTATAGCCAAGCTATAACTTTGTGCCAGCTAGACACAAAATAAATCTACCTAAAGAAAAAATTAATCGTTACCAAGAACAAAATTTCTTACACAGAAACTACTTTAAGTAGAGCTTTGTGGTACCAATAATCAAAAAAATATGACACATACAGTACACGGTGAAATATAGGTATTTATCTTATATATCGAGCAAAGTTGAATAAATGCTAATGCAGTTGCTAGGATAAAGTTAAAAAAATACACAAAAAATAAGGCAAACTACAAAATACACTCTTCGCTGGGAACCTGGTGTCCGGTAAATGTATCTGACAGGGAACTTAAGCAATCATGTACGCAAAAAGTGAGGTTATGGGAATACTTATCTTTTGTCTGTCGGTCTGCAATTGGACTATGCCTGAATTTTCCTTACTTTGTAATGAATGAATAATGTGTAGGAATCCTCCACGAGGCCACCGACTAAATTCCGTTTTTTCTTTAAAAAAACCAGACTTCCGACAATGACTACCCAGCTATCGGACGATTAATACATTATTCAACTCGAATGCCTCCAACTAGATAATATAGTCTTCAGGTCTTAAAGTGTAAACTCTAATATTGAATTGCCACGTGTATATTAGTACTAATATAATTGCAAATGATTCCTTTATAATCTAACTGTAGAATATTTTAACTGCAAAATAATAATTTACTTGCACCATAATAATGATAATAATGATGATAATAATTCAACCAGAATGTCACGAGGACGGTCTCCAACCAAGATAATTGAATTATGAGATTATAAGTACAAGCAACTGCTTCGCTTGAGGTTTCAGCGAAAAAAAAGTGTCATGGTAGCCCGCTTCAAAATTGAAGGTCAATTACCGGCACATTTGCGTACTACAAGTAGGTGTAAGCATAGATCTATATTTCAAGAGACGTACCCTTCAGTGAGCTGTTATTCGAATGCACTAAATTTAGACTCTATTATTTTAAATGACAATTGAACGATAAAGAAACTATAGACATTCTGTTGACGGCTACTACTTCATCAGTTTGCAGCTCTACGTTACTAAAATGTACGAATTAACAGTTGTAACTGAGATAAGATTATCTCGTTACATGATTGTCACTGATTACTATTAATGTCTGTCAATGAATGAAAGATTTATATAGCTAAAAAAAGGTATACTTACCAGTTCTTTTTTTTTTAGTCAAGTGTACTTCTTTAGAATAATGGACAGTATCAACAAAGGTGAGATACTCACTGTTGATACAGCACTATCGAATCAAACACCAAAAAATAGGCAGTTTATAGAAACCAAACATGAATTTTTGTGCTCCTTATTATTCAACTGGCTGTTTTAAATAGAAATCCTATAAAGTAGAGATTGCCCACTCGAGTGGGACGCTCTGATCGGTCCATATGAAAAGTGGATGCATAATGGCGGCGCCAATAGCATTTGCTTTTGTTTTGATGAGCATAGTGTCATTAGACTTAATGTAATAAATTAAAATAACAGTCTGTTATGACTGGTTTGGTCACGAAACAATTAATGGTAACGTTTTTACTTACATATATTTTTCCACTTTGTCAAAACAAAAACTGCAACCTGCTTTTGACATTTGCGATACGTTGTAAACATACCTATGCACACAAGCACACACAAACCATCGCCACCAGTATGCATCCACTTGGGCTGAGTGGCCAGTTTCTACTTTATAGGGTCTCTAGTTTTAAATATTTAGCTCGATCTCAGAGCTATTTTTGTTGAATAAAACTCTGATTTGGGCAAAATTTCAGGCAAAAAAGCAGAAACTGAGCGCACGAAAATTGTACAAGGAGCAAACTTTATTGACACCTGCAAAATCGGCCATCAGCCTTTTTCCATCTACCAGTCAGCTAAGACCGGCTACACCTCTTACTTGCACAAAGAGAAAACTGGCTACCCCTGCCGTAACTGACAAGAAGAAGGCCAAAGTGGCGAAGAGTGAACCTAAGCTGAACAGAGCAAAGAGTAAGTAACATATTTATTTTATATTGATTTTTGGTGTATATGATGATGTATATGAATGATGCCAAAACATTGTGGTCTAAATTCAACCAATGGGGTGTTAATGCAGAAATAAGAGAGGATATACCAAGTCCGTATAAAATGTGAGTGAATTAAATGAACATTTTACTAACGTAAATCATTTGGCAAGTCCAATTGATGGGGTAGTACTAAATTATTACAAAACCCATAAATTCGATCCTAATATCAAATTTACCTTTGGACCAATGACAGAAACCAGAAGTCAATATACAAAGAGCCTTTAATAAAATCAAATCAAAAGCAGTAGGTTTTGACAATATCGGTTATGCAATGTTAGAATAGAGCATGCCTTTTATTGTCCATATATTGAAAGATATCATAAACCTGTCGTTTGAGTTTGGTGAATATCCTAATATCTGGAAAACCTCAGTTGTAAAACCTATCCCCAAAGTGTCTAATGCTCAGCCCTACAATGATCTCCGACCAATTCATATTCTACCTATATTATCCAAATTATGTGAAATTTTAGTACGGGAAATGCTATTAGATTATACTAACGCTAACAATATATTACCGCACATACAATCTGGTTTTAGAGTAAATTGTAGCACCTCTACAGCAATGCATAAGATAACAAGCAACATAATGCAGGGCATTGATGAGTCTATAGTATCTTGCCTAGTATTACTGGATTACAGCAAGGCATTTGACCTGCTTAATCAGGAATTATTAGTCAATAAATTAAGTTATGGCTTCTCAGATTCAGTGTGTTTATGGTTCTCAAATTATTTACAAGATAGAACCCAAATAATTGAAGTGAGAGGTACAAGATCAAGTCTTGCTCCTATAAAACATGGCGTTGCTCAAGGCAGCATATTAGGGCCAATATTATTTTGTATATATACGGCAAACTTAGCATCAAACATTAAATATTGTAATATCCATCTATACGCTGATGATACCCAATTATCAAAATCATTTGATCCCATAAATGCTAATGCCACTTTACATGAAATAAACGTGGATTTAAATTGGATATCTAATTGGTCAACCGATCAGGGGCTCACTCTAAATGCAAATAAAAGCAGCTTTCTAATAGTAGGAACAAAACACTTAAAAAATAAGTTCTACCAATACAATTTTACAACTGTTAATATCAGACACATTGAGATACAACAAAAATAGTTTGTAAAAAACTTAGGTGTGATAATTGATTCTGAACTGAGATTTGAGGTGCATGTAAAAGCAAACTTAGATTATTGTACGTGAAATTTAAGTCTATACAAATTTAAATTTATACTAGATAAAAAAATCAAATACTAGTTAGTTGAATCTCTGTTTTATCCACAAATTGATTATTGTATGTGTGTTTACTATAGTTTTTTAAAGGGAGAATTCAAAGTAAACTTCAGAAGGCCCAAAACTTCTGTTTGCAGTTTGCTTTTAATATAAAAAATGCATTACTCCAATATACATCGATAACCAGATTCTAAAGCTAGAATATCACACAGACAACTGTTTGGGGTCTACTTATTCAAGATTGTTTCTTGCAGACAACCAGATACTATGCAATTATTTAATACCAATGACTTCAGAATAGGATAGACAAAGCATGTCCTATACATTAACACATAAGTTGTGTTTCCCTACTATCTCATACATTCTGTTATTAAAAAAGGATGGAGATAGTTTTGTTTATGTTTTGGAACTCGTTGCCAGTGGCGTATATGTTAGAGAGGGTGATTATTTCGTATAATTAATATATTAATTTCTCTTCTAGTTTGACTTCAAAGTAATATGAATAACATTGCTTTTTTATTATATGATTTATTTAAATATTAAATTTACACTTATAAATTGGTATAGATATAAGTATGTCACATAAACAAAATGATTAATACAGTTTTCCTTTTACTGCATTACTAACCCAAAAAATAAAAACGTGATAATTATTCCCATCATGTACTACTTTTTTTAAATGATAACTTACCCAACTTGTACATTTTCCTTAGATGAACTTGGAAAGTCAGGTACTGCAAATTCTTTAAGAACAACTCGGCCACTGGGACTTGTTGCGAAATCATCTGATGAGAAGTGATCTGAGCACACAACACTATCTTCAGGAATATTTTCATTTCCCAAATGTTTCAAAATGCGACAGACCCATATGTTTTGGCGTTTAATATTCCTTGGAATTCTACAAATAATATAACATTGCACTTTTAAATAATATCTTTTCATTTTGCCCTTCAACTTTATTTTCATTTAACTATATTACTCAATTTTAAAACATAAAAACATTTTCTATACTTCCAATATTATTGCACTGAACATTTACAATTTTGCTTATTTCTCGTTCCAATCCGAGGTTATGCTTATGAGATAATTTCACCTACTTGTGAAAACATCGATTAACTCCAATTTTAAAGAGACATCTACATACAACACAATATTTTCCCATTGTTTATTCACAATAATAAATTCAAACACTACAAAACCACTGTAATTACAACATTTAACTTCGGTTTATCACAAACACTTTAATGGCAGCCAACTGTCACGACCCCCCTTTCGGAGAGCCGCGACTGACGGCCACTTGGCTTGTGAGAGAGGGAGATTGGGTAGTCAAAGTAGAAGACGAGTTTAAAACATATATAATTTATTATCGAAATAACAACAAACAGCCAATATCACTGATGTGGGGAAATGCGTCAGGATAAGGAGTCGCACTTCTTAACACTTAAGAATAGGACTGTCTTAAGAATTCCACCGACGCCCGCGTTAATAACATTCGTATTTATAATTTTACTTCATGCTTATTTAGCAGGTTATCTATTGAGTACAAGTTCGTATTTATTGTTTGTTTTTAATAATTCAGTGTCAGGTCTCGTTCTCAATATTTGTTTAATATTATTGCAAAGTATATCAATTTAGAATTTGGAAAAATAATTTGTATCAATATGTAACCTACCAAAGCTGTTTTATAGTTTTCTCCTGAAATATGCAACTGGATTCTAAATAAAACGTGTTGAGAGGGACTGCGTGCGCATATACCCACGTGTCTTTAGCCAATAGACTGCTGAGTACCAGTATTTATTTTTAAAGCAATGTAAACAAATAAAAAATGATACACAACAAACCAAGAGGATGCTTTGTCTATCCTATTCTGAAGTCATTGTTTAATACCTAGATGCCTAATCCACAATTTATAGCTTAGGGATCGGGTGAGATACGTAATACCACAGCATACTACATCAAAATTTGAACGTTGTTTGTTTATTTAGCCGTAGAACTCCTAAACAATCATAATTATTTTAATATGCTACAAGTAGGATCTGTTTTAACCTCTAAAAAACACTATAAACAACTCCTGCTAGACGAACAAAGACTGCACAGATAGTTATTAAGTGTATTGTATTTACGTAATATGTATAACTTTTATTTATAGTTACTGCTGTTTTCCGGTGATGTGGAAGAACTTTTTTTTTTACGAACCTCACCCTTTGTGTTTGTATGTATATTATTGTATTGTATCATATATTACGCAATAAATGTTTTCTATTCTATGATTTCAAAGAAATTGCAAAATGCAAAATTAATGATCCTCCTAAACAATCTGCAATATGAGAAGTCTTCAGCAATCCTATCTGTACTAAGACCGCCATCTTGGAAAAATGGTGGACCTAGTGCCAGTTATCTCGTAAACGGTTCTTTTTATTAAAAAAAAATGAATAGCACCAAGTTGAAAGAACATAAAGCTTCTTACAAGATAGCTATTTTAATTTTCCTTAATACTTCTTCACTGTCAGGATGACACTAAACCCCTCTGTATTTCACTTAAAATGCTCACCTTACCTAGCATCTATGCATTATAGTGTATACGACCAGAATTGAAACCGTATGAAAACTGAAAACCGGCAAAAACAGTCAGCATCTTTTGCGGAGGTAAATAGAAATGCTTGTCATAAGAAAAACAATAAAGAGATGCCGACTGTTTTTGCTGGCTTTTAGTTTTTATACGATTTCAATTCTGGTCGTATACACTATACAATGTATTACACATGTTCACGATAATTTAAATACGTTCAACACACTTGCTGACTTTCATCAGTATGATACTCGTAAAGATAATATACGAACTGAATATACAAGACTAACAAGAGGGCAAACCCGTGTTAACTGCCATGGTATCATATTGTATAACTTACTAGATGACATTGTTACGAGTTTTACCCAAACAAAAATTTAAAAATAAAATAAAAGACTTTTTGATAACAAATGCATTATTCTCATATGAAGATATAGAGAGAGAAATTGTAAATGTTCGATGATAAGGGTTCTTAACCTTCCCTGACAAATCTCCTTCGATGATACGATATATACTCACATTTTTTATGATTTTTTATGTACCTAATTTTATTCAAACTCTAATTTTTGTCCCTTTTACATAATTTTTTATATCTATTGTATTGTTTTATACCTATTTGTAATGTCCAAAATTTTTGACGTATGTACAATTTTCATATTTTAACATGAATCAAATCAAATCACTTTATTTATGCTATATACAAAAGTAGTATTTGCACAAGTCAATATTTACAATAAGAGAAAAAAATAACAATATAAAAATATATACAGATATCATATACACCACAATAAAACATAGAAATATAGAACAAACTTTAGATTTAGACAAACATTTTTAATCATTTTAAATCATCATTGAACTTATATGATAGAAATTCATCATACGAGTAAAAAGCTTTTCAAGATGGACTTTATTTTTTTCTTGAAACTCCGATCTGGTAAGCATTTTATATCGGCTGGTAGTTTATTGAGAAATTTAGGTGCTAAAATTTGAATTCCCTTTTGACTTTCTGTTCGTCTCACGTAAAGTATTGTTAACATATCTTTGTGTCTTGTGTTGCAATGATAGTCACGTTCTTCTCTGACTATCTATTTATTCTCAAGAAAAAAGACAATTTTCAAAAAAGGTTTCTCAAAAAACAAATTATGTTTTTTAATGGTGGTGTTTTAAATTTTAAATCATTAAATGTATTTGGCCAGTAGTTTTCCAAAAAGTGGGTGGAGCTTCAAAAGTTATATGCACTTTTCTGATAGGCTTGCATGAATTTTTTACTTATCTGTGTAATATATCTCATTCTAGAATCAGAATAACAAAAATATCGGCTTATTCACACATTCTTTGTAAATCTAGACCTGTACGATATTCGAAGGTTAATCCGCTATCTTGACGAATATTAAGAAACAGTAAAAATTATTGATAATATCTTTGCAGTAAGATGAAATAATTTCACCAAAGTTGGTGAAAATAAAGCGCATTATTTATGAGCCAATTGAATGCAATCAACGCGAACGTTGTAAGTCAAACAGAACAGTCAAAAATAGCAGATCAAATATAATTTAGAATGTTTCCCTAAGTATTAAGGAACGCAATGTGCATCAGTTTTTCTCTTTTTTTAAATTGAAGGTTCTTTAAGGTCATAAAGTTAGGAAAAACATTGTTTTAAAGAATGTACATTTTTTTACAATCTTCAAGAATGCCTATTCTTTGATCTTCCTTTATTCCACCCTATTTTCATCTAAACAAAATGCAATATATGTATACCTAGTGTAAGAACTTTTCAAAATCTGCAATTAAAATAAATCATCAATTTTAACCAATTAGAGGCCGAGCAAAAAAATTTACTTTTATTTAACGCGATTATAAAAAATACTAATTACAATATCGATGTCCGAGGATAAGCATTATGAAATAAAAATTCTTGGCTTTTGTTAGGTGTAATTGGATAGTTTTTTCGTGCATAAATATCGAAAGCACTCCAAGTAAAGTAGCACTGGTGATATTGTTTATTTGAAACCCCAACTATCGTACGCTTCGCCAGTACCTCGTTTTGGCGATGTACAGTACGACTGTGATTATTTCTAATTTATCACTTCGATTTTTTCTTCTTTCCACTACTTGATATCTATTTTCTAGGTATGACAATGAACGAATAATATCCAGACTTATAACTCTTACACCATAGAAATATAACTGGTGATGATTTACGCAGTCGAAAGCTGCAGTCAAATATGTGAAAACACCTATATATTTGTCTCTATTTTCAAAAGCCTCTTTGATGTAGTTTGTAAGAGCATGAATTGCATCAGAAGTTGATCAAAGGAAAAGCATTTCTGAAAATTGTAAAAAATTGTTGACTTTTTCTTAACTTTATGTCTTTAAAGTACATTAAAGAACCTGTGATTTATAGAAAGAAATCTTGATGCCCATTACCTTCTTAGTACTTAGCGAAGGATTAAAAATAATATTTCGTCCGACATTTTGACCGTTGTATTTTATTTACAGCGCCCGCGTTATGTGCATTCGATTTGCTGACAGATGCATTTTATTTTCGCCAACATTGGTCAAATCATTCCCGCTTGTCATAAAGATATTCAATTTTTCCAGCATTTTTACTGTTCTTTAATTTTTTTCAACATTGCGAATTGACCTTTGAATATTGTACAAGTCTAGATTACTTAAGAATTTCATTGCGTATTAACCAGTATGTTACTTATACCCCTTAATAAACACCCCAAGCGTGGATTCAATAATTGCAACACGAATTATCACTAACCACTGATTTATTTAATACTAAATTAACTTACAATAATTAGTCCTTATAATTACATTACTAATTACTACTTTTAACTACTATAACTCACTACTTATTGTCACTGTACTAGTCTGTTCACTCTGTTGTTCCGGTTTGATTGCTTTGCTTATCTAGACTAGAACTGCCGGGAGGGTACCGGTCTGATCCTTTTATACTTGTAGATAGGCACTCTAGACTGTTCTACAGGAGGTTTCCTGAATGCTCCCTATTCAAAGACTCGAATTTTCTTGGCATATGATACATCAATAGTTTGCCAACTATGAAACGACTGGCAAACTATTCTATTCTATTGGTAACTAATTAGGCTGGCTTCTTTCTAATCTATTATGAGGGATTAACCTTTTATTCATAAGGGAGCGTGCACATAACAGTATATTATGCAGATAAATAGAAAATTTGTGTAAATGTATCAGAAAAGTACATTGAAGGTTCACTCACTTTATGAAGAAAACATCATTAACAAAGTTTCCCTGGAAAGTTGTCGCCAAAAATAATTCGAAGTACAAATAATAAGAACAGCTTAATTCTTACTAACAAATATATATTTTCACTGAACATTAAATAATTCATCACCTTAAGGTTCCCACACAAACTGAGTAACCTTTTGCAATTTACCGTGTAACCCAAGTTTTCAAAAAGTGTTACGACACACTTTATTGGAGAAGGATCAAATAAGGCTTTCACTTGATAAACCCAATGCTTTATATTTATTCCATTAATGTAGATACATATTTTCACAAAATTTCACGCTGCTAATTATATTGCCTGTCTCCGGGCAGAAGTTAAGTTCATGCCAATCCTTCAAGTTTATAACATCTTAAGCAGATTGGCAAATAAGAGTACACAATTAAACTCTTAAAATTCTTCTGAACCAACTGAAATTGAATTGTCTGTAAAATTACGCATAACCTTCAAAATAGGCTGGTACACCAAATTATAAGCATCTTTTCCAAATACGAAGTCAACATGTCCGAAAATATCAAGCGGCACTTTGTATAGCCCCACTAGGTTGCTTAGTTTCCTCGATAGCCTTCCAACATCTATAGCGCTGGCTAGGATATCGTTCTCTGCGTACATTAAATATATCGGCCTTTTGATATTTTCCAGTTTGTATTGTGGAGGCATCGGTGTTCCATATTTGATCATATTTCCGGCAGGCCCATAATCGTATTGTTGAAAATTTCCATTGTTTTTTATTTCTTGTGCGAAGTGTAGCGCCGTCTTTGTAGACGTGCCGGCGGGATCATGGCTCATAACAGTGGACAGAATTGGAAGGTTAAATTCGTCCTTGCTGAATCCAAAAAGAACAAATAAGAGATTGTCGCATATCTTCTTAGAGTTATTTCTCTGGCACTCATACGCCAGGAATCTGTATACCTTGTAATTTGGTAGTAGCTCATTCAAGCCCAAGTGCTTTGCCAACCATTCGAAATCATACACGAAAGGGGCTAAATACCTGATGGGTGACCTGACGTGGGTCATGTATGCAGAGGGAGCTAGCGCGATCATTAGCTTCACATTTTTCGCTATCTGGGGCAGGGTGGAGGATAGAACAAAGAATTGAGTCGTTCCCATCGAATGTCCAATGTAAATTATATCTCCGAGCTTACCTGTTGGGGAAAAACGGTTTTAAATAAGAAAGTTGATGCTAGCAATGTTATATTTAATACCTGTGGTGTTGCTGACGTAATATAGGGCGGCCGGTAAGTCGAAGGCGCCCATTTCGTGCCAGCTGAAGTTCCAATACTGTGCACTCCAGGGCGGCAATGAAGTGTGACCTTTCGAGTACATATTCCCCCTTGAATTTCCAAGCCAAACGTCATATCCTTGGTCGGCCAATAAAAAACCTGTAAATGTATATTTAAACGGTATTTTCATTATATGTATAATGTTAATTTGTGGAGATATTTGTGCAAATTACTTTTTTCTTTTTATTTAAAAAATGTATTTTTGAAAGAAAATATTTTTTTATCAAATAATGTAGATGGGTATATAAATAAAATAAGGATGATGTATCTCATAAACTTCTAATGAAGCCCAGTGCACACAAGTAATAATATTAATAATAATAATAATATCTTTTTCGGTATGGTGGGAATGTATCGAATAAATATCAAACTATAACATAGAAGTAATCGAGAATGACATAATCTTAACAAATACAGACTTGGCAAACAGGTTTAATCAATCCTTTACTACTATACCACCTCGAAGTATATAGACTTTTTGGAGTCAAATGTACCAATGATGAATAACTCTCTATTTTTATCGCCATTTGTGAACTCTGACATCGTTGAAATAATAAGTAAATTAAAATGGTCGAATTCAAGTGGTTTTGACAATATATTACTGGAGTATGGCAAACTGAAAATAGCGGAGAATAATACAATTTTTCGTAGACATTCCAAACTTTGGGTAGTTGTTAGTTGTCTTAAAAATAAGATATTCCTAATATCTACCTTCTGCAAATGTCGGAACGTTGTTTTAAACTCGAAAAAGGGGTAAATTAAATTAATTATTTATTTAATCACTTATCACAACAAATTAAGAGAATCACCAAACCAGTGTATTTTCAAAAGAAAACAACAAAAATTGTTAGAGAAATCTTGTTATACATTGAATGAATTATTTTTTCTGTAAAGTAGTTTTGGCTTTTGTTGCCCATTTTATATACACTTTTGTTTTGATTTTAAAAAAAATTCTGTATTGACGTATTCCTTCAAATATATATGTATGTTCTCTTTCTGATGTATATATGTATGAGTTGAAATAAATCTATCTATTTATCATTATTTCATAGGCATATGGTTTAAAAAAAATTCAGAGACAGGTCGATTTTTATTTTTGAATGCGCATCTCTTGATATATATACACAATTTGTTATCTCTTCTCCATTGTTGTAATGACGTCATCGATGATTTTTTTAAACAGGAACATGGCTCTTTTTTTCGGAAGATATATATTAATTGCCTGTCTAACAATATACTAACATTAATTAAATAAAATACACAGGATGGACAAATAAATTATTTTATGCTTTAACAATACTCATTACAATAAATATTCAAATTGATGATCTTCAGATATACAGGAAACAAATTCTTCTTGAACTTTTGCTATCATTTCTGGAGTTATTTGTGAAATCTCCGCTCTTATTCGTTAAATCTTCTAAACTTTCCGGTCTGTTTACTTCAACTTTGCTTTTTGTAGGAATAAATCGAGAGGAGTTAAATCTGGAGACCTAGGTGGGCATTCAATTGACCCTCTTTGACCTATTCATCGATCATGAAAACGAACATTTAGGTAACTCCGTACAGCAATAGCATAATGTGCTGGCATCCGATTTGCTGAAGCCGTAGGTCATTTCTATTTGGAAATACTCTGCGTAGAGTTGGTAATAAAAATTCTTGTAGAAATTATACATAATGAGGGCTCATTAAGCTTTCCTCAAAAAACTATGGTGCTATAATTGCATTACCAACAATTCCAGCCCATGCATTGACCTTTTGGAGGCACTGGGTGTGGCATATTTGTATCCAGTGGGGATTTTCACTTACCCAATATCAACAGGTTAGAAAATTTACATCACAATTTTGAAAAAATAATATTTTTAACGAACTAGATTATTACATTTCTCCATTATATTTTCACACAACTCTACTATATAGCCACAATCATCCTCTAGAAGTTCTTGAACGAGATGCATTTTGTATGAATGCCTCTTTTCTTTCTTTAATATTTTTAGAACCATCATATGATCCACATTGCTGTCTATACCTACTTGCCTTGAGCTTGTGTGAGGATTCTCCTGAAATGTAAGTAAAACGGCCAGTTTCTTATCTTCAGAGGTTTATTTTCTTCCACTTTTAGGAAGATCTTTAACACTACCAGTCTCTTTAAACTTTCTCTCTATTTGCTCCATGGACTGAGAAATTGGTTCTCGATTTGGATACTTAAAAAATCACACTTGTTCTTGCATTTGCATTTTATCTCCACATCCAGTCATAATGAAAATTTCAATTCTTTCTCTTTCTGTAAGCCTCATTTTACTAGATAATAGGCTCAAATAATTTTATTTCCTACAAATGTTACCTTTAACCACAGGAATAACGATATACATTATTTTCTCTCTGTGTATTACATATCAAAAACCTCATCAAGCTATTTATGTTTTTATTCCTCGTGTTAGTTTTTATTGCATTTACTTATTATACCAATACACATTTCATATTTCTGATGTATACAGGGCGTCATTATATTAAGTAGGTCCCAAAAATAAACTGAAAACGAAAACTAAAAAGACATTCACAAAAACTCAAAATAGATTCTTTACTTGATCACAATACTTTCCTTATATACTACGTATAAGGGAAAGTAAAAAATAAAGACCGTGGATATTCGTCTGATAATTGGATAAATAACCAGACAACTAAACATATGAAAATCAATTAGTGGAATAATAGAAGAAAAGTTTTTAGCTTTCGATGTAACAAAATAAAAAAGAATGCCATTGCTATTTCAATTCGAGTATCTTTACACACTGAGCTTCACGAGGACAACAATTCTACTATAAAACTTGTAATATGTAAGTACTAGAAAATTGTAATACGTTTAGTGGTTTGACAATGTCCGTTTATCGGATGAATATCTACTATTTAACACTGAAAATAATTTAAATATTTCATATAAAGACGAATTTAATTCCAATATGAGACGACTTTTAACCTAAATAAATAACAGTTCATGACAACGATTGACAAATATCTAGAATTTGAGAATCGCCGAACTTATGGAAGGATATAGGTATTATTAAACTCTCTCTATTCAGTGTATATTTCATATTTCCTTCTCTCTCTAGATGAGAGAGAAGCCTGGTAGACATATGTGAACAATGTATTTGGGCTATTGCTTTAACCCTGTATGTGAGAGAATGAAGTCGTACGCTTAGTTTCAGTTCATACACACCATACACAAGCCAAGTTAAAGTTTGTTAGACTTTAAGAAACAAACAGTGGAGGATCAAAGTAAAAAGCTATGGCCCAAAAATCAATTTTGCAAAAAAATTTAAAATGCCAGATTTTTGTATTTTCTTTAAAGGGAAGTAAAAGAACAAGTATTGAAAATTACCTAGTGAGTTATTCCCATTCAGAATCCAGTCGGCACTGCTTCCCAACAAACCATGTTGCAAGAAGACTGGCTGGTTGCCTCGTTTATCACTCTTTGTCCCTGGTATTCTATGGAGCGTTAACAAATATCCATCGTCGGTCTCAACTATGTGGGCTTCAGAAGGGTACCCATGTCTCTTTATAATTTGAGGGACATCCAAATTGTCGTCTGGGTTGACGTTGCAATCTATTTGTAACCTTGACTCTTCCAGTCCATCACAAAGATTCCTCTCAAAATTGGCTTCTTCAATGGCTCTCACAAATATAAATAATATAGTACACTGTGCCACAATCCGTTTAATAAACATATTGGAATTGAACTGGGTTAAGATTCACTGGTTAGAATTGTCAACAATTTTTTATTTTAAATGAATCACAGTTGAGTTGAGTTTATATGGAATTATCTTAATTCCTAATATGTTTATTTCAATGCCATGTTTTGGTTCTTTGTTTTGTTTAGTTTTTACCGGTTTCTATGAGTATTTAAATAAATTTAATTGCCTGAACATGATTTATTTATATAAAATTGTTAATTAATTTTAACTGGCAGTCAATGGACTTTGCCTTTGGGAGTATTAGTCATGATCAAATTACTCACGGACATGGTCAAGTTGCAAAATTTAAGAAAGTGTTGAAGGTGCATTAATTAACATAATTTTGTTTATCTCTTTCTGTACCGGTAATCTTGTTCTTTACCTAACCTCAAAAAACTTATTGATTTTCTTTGAAAATATAAAATTAATATAAATTATCCATAAAATATAATTATTTATTCTACTAACTAGAGAATAGGTGTTTGTATTCTCAAATGATATAAAAACTTGTGCTAACCAATTTACAAGGTGAAACATGGAAAACCTAATTAGCACATTCTTTATATACAGAGTGTACAAAGAATAACAAAATCTTTAGCAGCATAATTGCAAAAATACAGCAAACAGATGGCAATCTAATTTTTATAAATTAAAAATCACTGTAAAAAAAAATTTCAAGATTTATAAAAAATCAAAAAATTCTTATTTTGGAAAAAATACGTTTTTTTCCACAATAGTTTTTGTTTGGTCTAGATTGTCATCCCTTAAGGGGGCGTTACCAAGGTCAAATAGTGAGTAAAATATCCTCATTCTTATTTTTCACTTTTCTTAAAAACGAGCCAACAGAATTCAGAATTGATTTCATTATGTAAACTAGCAAACTTAAGACAGGCACCTATTATATTTTGTATTGTATCTAGGTGAAATTAAGTTTCCAAAATTTTCTCTTCCTTTATTATTCAACGAGAACATTCTACTCATTCATTCCAAGTTCACCATAAATTGTTTAATATTCTACAAAAGGGACTTAAATATTCAAATAAAATATAATACGATGTAGTATCGTATCATATCAATGTAATATCGTTAATCCATGTTTGACAGATCATTTCGCTCATATCATTAATATATTTTCCCAAACTGTATTGGTCATTAATGTAAGTAATAAAAAAACTGTGAGAAATGTGGATGAAATAAGTGTAAATAAGTTTATACATAATGTAGACATAGACATTTATTCCGTTTCAATTCAGATATATAATGTATAAAACAGGTCACACAAATTACATGTTAAAAGAAAAAAAAACGTTACATAGTAAAAATAGACAAATAGATATAAAATATAAATATTAATTTGACGAGTTAAAATGCAAGTATTCTTGGATCGAGTAAGGTTCAATGTTGCATACATATTGGAAGGTTTGTTTACTAAAACACTTAAGATTGACATTATTCTTTATATCAATGGGAAGTGCATTGAAAAATTTCAGAGCTGCATAAGCTGGTCCTTTTTCAGTGAGTGTCAGTCGGTGCACTGGATAGGCATAGTTGCATTTGTACCTGGTATCATATATATATGTGATTTATGTTCACATCAAGGAACTCGAGATTGTTCCTGTGTAAATATACTAAACAAGAGTAAATATATAAACCAGGTATTGTTAATAATCTATTTTTCCTGAAACAGCCTCTGCAAGATTCTTGTTATTTCATTTTAAAAATCACTCAGATTGCCCTTTTTTGTAATTTAAATATTTTGGGAAGCTCTGTTGAGCCACCCCAAATTTCAATACCATATTTGGCTGTGGAGAGAAAATTCGCATAGTACACTGTTAGCAGAGCAGAGACGTTGAAAGAACGCGATAAGACTCTGAGGGCGAAAAATGATTTGTTTAATTTATTTATTAAATCGTCAATGTGTATGAACCATTTGATGTTATTATCTAGGGTTACACCCAACAGTTTTGTTAACTTTGTACCGCATCAGTTAGATGTTCCGCTACTTGGACATTTGATCTATTGGTTTTAAAAACTACACAATTGGTTTTGGATTCATTTAAAACAAGATTATTGAAGTTGAACCAATGTTTTACGCTGCACTAGGTCTTCTCTAGCATAACTGTAATCTCTTCAAGATTTTTACCCATTATCAACAAATTACTATCATCAGCATAATTGACGATTTTTACTTTTGCGTTTCCATCTAATACATGGATTAGATCATTAATAAAAATTATAAAAAGTAGCGGCCCAAGTATGCTACCCTGGGGTACGCCGTAGTTGTATTCTCAGAGTTTGGATTCATATTTCTCTGCGTTACTTGTGATGCGGGTTCTTTGTTTTCTGTTTAGCAAATAGGACGCGAACCATTGCAAGCTAACACCTCTAATTCCAATTTTTTGTAATTTAATTAAAAGCTTATTGTGATTTAGACTGTCAAATGCCTTGGAAAGGTCCAGGAAAAGTCTGCAAACAATGTCCTGCCTATCCAGCGCACTCAACACTGTTTCGACAAAATTAAAAAGGGCTGATGTTGTTGATTGATTTTTCCTAAAGCCATTGAAAAATTTACATCTATTGAGAAATAGCAGCAATCTGCTGTGCATGAGAGTTTCCAGGAACCCGCTGGCGCGATACCTGTGATATAAATCGCGATTGCCACCTCGTGCCTCAACCAATGTGGCTATCGGCCAGACTTATACTTATTCTTTTCAAAATAATTTTATAATCAATTTTTAAGAATTAGTTTGAATATTTTTCCAATAACCGGTATGGTTGAAACTGATCGGAAACTAGATGGTTCATTATAGTCATCTTTCTTATAGCTGGGAATTATTAGTGAAATCTTTACAGATTCTGGAAAAATAGCATTGATAATACAACAATTAATCAGGTCCGTGATATGTTCAATTAGTGTTTCACGTACTAGCTTTGTGAGCTTATTACTTAAGCCATAAATAACATTGGATTTTGAGTTTTTTAGTTTATTAATAATGTTTCCAATTTCTTCATAGCTAACTGGAGACAGCGAAAGAAAGAATGATTAAGGTTAGACAACTTTGTTAGATAGCTAAGGTAATTAGTGCTACTATCCCCAATAACATCAGTGTAGTAATCAGCAGATTGATTAGGAGTTAATTTATCTGGTCTCATTTGTTGCATATTATGTTTATCGTTCATTACTTTCCAGGCAGCCTTCTGTTTATTTAAACTTTTATTTATGTAGTTATCATTGCTCCACAATTTAACTTTATTTATCTCTGCCACTCTGCCTTCAACTTTTTATCGTTTGTAGACATTCACAGAATCTACTAGCTACTGTTTGAACAGCATCGAGAGTATGTTTCAAATTTATTAGCCGATTATCAAATTGTACAGTATTATTATTTGGACAATGTAACTGAAAGAAATTATACCAAATAAATACTTCAAGCTTATTGGCAAATGTCATTATATATATTGGTTTTCATCATCGGTCTGCAAAATACAAAATCAGTGTTCTCGTTCATTGGTATTGTAATCATGGAAATTATGCCCTTATGATCAGAAAAATGAGTTTCAATTACTTTACATTATTTGTTACTTTGACATAGTTTACTAAACATATTGTGGATTTTAGTACTAGAGTTCATAATTCCCTGGTACCATCATAAACCATTTCTAAAAGTTTATAGGACAGAAATGAATTTCTATTAGAACCCAAGCAACACCAAATGGTTTAATAAACGTTTTGATTTCGTTTATACGACTGGTATATATAATGTTTATCGCAACCTATATTCAGTGTTCGAATGTCCGCGCCACAAACGTATATATTAGTCTTATCATATATTAAATATAGACGTTTTAAAAAAACGTATATATATGGTACATCATATTCTAAATACATACATCTTAAGAAAGCGTTATATTGTTGTCACATCATATACGAGATATATACTTTTATGTGGAACCTCAAATAAACGTATTCCATATACGTCGATAATACGTATGATGTAAAGGTTTTTCTCACGGTTATGAAAAACCTTTTCTCCAGTTGCTGGTATACGTGTAATAAACCTTTATTATCCACTGTAGTTCATTTTTCGTAGTGTTGCTTCAGCTTATCAAACTTTTTTTGGCAATGCAAAAATTTAGGTTATATATTCAGAGAATATAAATATCTGACTTCGCGTAAGGTGAACATATTTCAAACTAAAATTATAGAAGTTTCAAAGCCTCATAAAGCTGGTGAACTATATAGTTAAAAGGAAATTAGATGTAATCGTAAATTATAATTGTTTTTATTTAATTTTTTTTTCTTTTGAAAATCTGAACATTTTTTGAAGAATTTAGTTTTTCTCAAAAAATTTGGAATAAACAGATAGAAAATATCGAGAGATTTTTTAAAGGGAATAGACCCTTGTATCTTTGTTAATGAATACATGCTATAAGTTCTTTAGACCTTTTTTTATATTGTTTTATTAACTATTTAATAAATGATTAAATAGTTTCCATCACTTTATTTTTACCAAAATTACCTTAACTTTCAAAATTTAAATGGGAAATTCTGTTATACAGTATTATAGACTAATCTAGACTAATTTCAAATAACTTTGCAAGTCAAATTATGTCTTAAATCAGAAATCATTTGCCACTTATGATAAAATTGTTAATATATATATATATTGCTGCATAACAATAATAAGATGACATGGAAACAAATTAATTTCTAATTGCCTTATTTTGTAAAATATATTAATTTTTCTTTAATTATAATAGGGAAATTAGAATTAAAGTTTTTTTTGACTTGCGATACATTTCCCTTTGCAAAATTATTTAGAATTGATCGGTCTACAACAGTATAAAAAAGTTAGAAGGTACCCGTCTTTAAATTCGAAAGTTAATATCAATCTCCAATTTTTTAAAAGTACATATTTTAAACCTCCTACCTATATATAACTACTGATATCAAGGAAAAATAATTCAATTGCATATATGTGTGCAGATAGTAATTTTTTTAAAATATTTATTATTTAGTACTAGCTTTTTTATATTATATTAAGCTTTACCTATTCTGCGGGATTGGCTAAATATGTAAAACTATTTTATCATTTACTATTTCACCCTTGGAGACCTAGGATGTTTGGCAACGATAATAAAACACAACATTGTTCATTACTCTTTACTAAAATCCAAAAATAGAGTCTATTTATTATTATTATTGTAACTATAGTGGCTTTTGGCAAGCTTCAACCAATCTTGAATCGTCCCTCTAATTTTATTGTCACTGGTCTCACCCACGCCTTCAACGCTAGCCATGCAGAGTTTTACACCTGTGATAAAAAAAAATGCAGTTACTATGAAATCGCTCAGATAAACAATAATTCTTACCAATCACAAGTTGGTTCATTCTTGTAACTTTAACTCACTACAATGTGATAACTCAAGGATAAGGGCGGCTCATCAACATAACACTTGTTGAATTTCAATCAAACAACATATACGCAAAAACAAACAAGTAAATATTCTTTGTTTCGATCACAAGGCCACACTACTAAGGTTGACTACCACCACACGAAACAGCAATTAACACGACGATCCGTGGTTGCTCACCAGCTATACTGTTGAGACAATGAGAGAGATGCATATATGTATGAGAAGTGCTTATGTATTCTGCAACAAAGACAAAAATACTAGCCCCGTTGCTGGCGACTGGCGCAATTGATGCAGATTGATATACCTTTAAAAACCGTATATTATAAACTGCAATATTACTGAACAAATATTTTCATCATCTATCTATAACAAATTTTGATTAATGTAAAAAATATTTTACTCATATTTCCAGATATTGTTATAATCTTTGAACTCTTAGTTGCAATTGTTTATGACATGCCTATAAAAAATGTAGCGCAAATACGTATTTATCGTATACATTTAAAAATCGTGTATTAGAAACTATAATATGGCTGAAAAAAATGCAAGTAGTGTCAATTTCACCAATTTACAATTTAAACATTTGACGGAAGTGTAGTCTCAACTCTCAATTAATTATTTCTCAAATATTCTGCGTTACTCCAAAAATTTTTGGAGAAATACATTTATAATAATACGTACAAAAATCATTTATGAAATAAACGCTGTTCATAGACGTTGATTAAATATACGATAACGAAATTTCATATAATAAACGTTTATTAAACCGTCATGTGTTGCTTGGGAATTACATTTTGACAATTTGTATTAAAGATAATGTTAAAATCTCCTAGTAGTATATGTTTATTTAAGGAAAACTGGTCAAGAATTTGATTCAGTAATCTAAAAAATATATTTGAATCACCAAGAGGTGATCTATAGGTGCATAAAAGTATAATTTTGTATTTAATTAATGCAAAGCAGACAAATTCTATGTGTTATTCAATACTACATGCTACAGTCAGTTACATAATCAAGATCATTATTTTTGTATATGGCAATACCACCATGTCGAAAATGTTCATGATTATAATATATTACTAATTGAAAATTGGCAATTAAATATTTTATTTCCATCTCAAAACTCCACGTCTCAACAAAACAAAGATCAATGCTCTTTTGTGACAAAAAATTCTCAATTTAATTTACCTTAATATGATGATAAAGAAGGCTTTAGAAATTACATTCCAATCAATGAATGGCTATTTTCGCTGGTATATAATTTTACTTAGTGCAAAAGCCACTACATGTGACTGCCAACTCAGATTGGACTACTAATTATTTATTTTGATATGCCTGAAGTGTATTATTCTTATTCACAGGACCGCCACTATCAGTTCCTGCAATTAAAGTTACTAATGCATCAGGAAATGCTAAACGTCTCTCTGTTGAACGGAAGAAACGTTTACAGAGAATTCGAAGGATAAGCGCACAGAGATCCAACTCTAAGCACGATGAAACTTTCCCCGTGGACTATGTAGATTTCCAAGTAAGTGAAATGTAATGTGGATGTAGCTTTATAACCTTGTTCTATTTATAAAGGAGCGCTTGGTTGAATGTGTTGCTTGGTGGTTAGTAGGGAAGTCTGGTGATGGCATGCGCCAAATGTAAGGTTTGCATTTAGTAAGGTTTAGCAGAACCAAATGTAGGAGAAATATTTTATTGAAAACTTGAAGAACATATTGGATTATCACTATCTTTTTTGTTAGATTTGTTTTCAAGTAAAAATTTTTCTCCTTATGATTACTATAATGTAAAAAACCGATTTTATTGGAATGCCTTGAAAAAACCTGGAGCAGATTACAAGTTGGGGCCACTAGACAACTTTATTGGGCTAGAGCCTTTGTAAATAATTATAAAACCAATCTTACTGACATTTGTTTATCCATTTAAAAGGTCCTTTCATCATAAACTAGATGCGAACTTACATTTTTTGGACAATTTAAAGTGTCATTCTTCTCTGTTACTAACCACAATTTAACGTTACTTTTTCCAAATGCAGTAACGGAATCATGTTCCCATAATTAGTAGTGCAAAGTTGTAGTTCGAAACATTATCCGTTACCGTCTCTTGTTTTGGTAGAAAGTGCTATAGTGATTATTAACACTCAGATATGTTATTTTAAGAATGTTCTCCTTTATTTTGTAACTAGTATAAATATAATTATTTTTTTGCAGGTGCGCCCATTGGCGTACAGTTCAGTTTGTGGGACTATAGATGAGGGTCAGTACTTTTAACGTCTTCTTAGATATGGCTTTTTAAGACTCTAGATTTGAATGCATTTCACCTAATTCTTACATTTGAAATAGTCCTAACACGAGCTGTGTCCCTGGATGAATTAAATAATGTACAGAACTTTTTTATTTTTGGTTCTAATGAAAAAAAAAAATTAAGCTTTACAAATTCAAAAACTATGCAAGGTGCCTACTTTTTGTATTGAACAGTGTATTGCTACCTTGCAAGCCATGACAGTTACAAAGTTGGTTAAATAGGGAAAAAGTTTCACATTTTGAAGGCTATTGAATTGAGTTATAGACATTGAAAATATTCCGATTGGTTCCGAAGATATACGCTCTTCTTCTTTTTTTATCTAGCGCTACTATTATAAAATATATAAAGTTTGTAGGAATATTTTGTTATACATTACTTACCTTATTCAATTTTTTATTATGACATTTCGCCTCTTCAGGGCCCCCATGAACTTTAATACTTCAAGTACAGACCTGTCTTTCTTATTAAACGTTTTTAAATTGTTTGAAATTGTAAGTTCAAGAAATTAGAAATACATATATTCTTCAACAAAGTTACACTATATGATATAAATACAGTGTGTCCAGAGATGGACTTAATTATACTTATAAAAATGGTCATTTTCAATTTTTCGAAAAAAACTTAATCTTCATAATTTCTTTTGCTTGTTATATAAATACGATTGATGTGGGGATTTTTTTTTGTGCAGGTCGCGCAAAAAATATTAAAATGTGAATTTTCAAAATAAAAAAATTTTAAATCAAACTTTTTGAGGCATTGGGATTTGGAGTAGTCGCAAAGCCAAAGTAATTTTTTTCATTGGAGTTACTGTTACTAGGTTATTTGATATTAATAATAATATATTTTATTTTTATAAGACTTTCAAATACAAGTATAGAATATTGTCATAAAAAGTACAGAGGAAATAAAAAAATATATATATATAAAAGAATAAGTACAACAAAAAATAGAAAACGTAAAACAATAAAATACAAACATACAGACATCATAATAGGTGATCACAATTTAAAAATTCTTCAATCGAATAAAAACTGTGTTTTTGCAGCATATTACGAACACTCGACTTTAATTGACTTAGAGTAGGTAAAACCTTCAATGAGATAGGTAATTTGTTAAATATTTTAATGGCCATGATCAGTGGCCCATTTGCTGATACAGACATAGTATGCCTAGGTTTTACCATATTAAAATTAAGTCTAAAATTGTACGGTGAATTCATGTCTCTGGCGAGCGTAAACTTATCAGGATGAGACTTAACATAGCAAACACAATCCAAAATATATATATTGATTACAATTAGAAGATTTAATTGTTTAAATAGGTCTCTGCAGGAGTATCTGGGGCTTTTGAACGTTATTGTTCTTAGGATTCTTTTTTGTATGATTAAAATTTCACTAATTCTTGTACAATTTCCCCAACATAAGATACCGTAATTTAGTCTGGAGTAGACATAAGCATAATAATATGTTAACAAAACTTCAATTGTAACATAATTTCTTAGTTGCCATAAGACAAAGCATGTTGTTAATAGTTTTTTAAATATGACATCAACCTGGGCACTCCATGTTAGTTGTGAGTCTACACATAAGCCAAGAAATTTAACATGTGTACTCTGTTGAATACTACTTTTGTTTATTTTTACTAATACACTTTCATCCAGTTTTCTTGGAGAGAACAGTATGATATCAGTTTTGAGTTCATTTAATATGAAGCCAGTATACAGAGTGAATTACATTATTTGCCAAGGTACTTAGATCATCAAAATTATCCGAACTAACTGCTATTAAGGCGTCATCAGCAAAAAGAGGTACAAAACCACTTGGAAAATAGGAGAAAATATCATTGATAAAGGTGATAAATAAGAGAGGACCCAGTACGCTCCCCTGGGATACCCCTACTTTGGCAGCTAAGGGCAGTGACTTGTAAGTAGTATTATCAGTTCTTAAAATAACTTCCTGGCTCTGCCCGCCCCCGTATACCATAATTGTACAATTCATTTTGCAACAAATTAATGTTAACTGTGTCAAACGCACGTTTTAGGTCAAATAAAATACACACCGTTTCATTTCTATATTCAAAATTCTGCAAGATAAAGTTGTACACTGTCAAAATAGCATCCAGAGTTGATAATTTACTCCTAAAACCAAATTGGTTATTTGATAAGATTTTTTCTGATTCCAAGAATTTTGAAAGCCTAGCATGAAAAGCATTTTCATATAATTTAGAGAGAGCCGAGAATAGGGCAATTCCTCCATAGTTTGTGATTTGTGACATGTCACCTTTTTTGTGAATTGGGACAATAAGAGCCTTTTTTAAAAGTGTTGGGAACATAGCATCTTGAAAAGAAAGATTAATAAGTATAGTGATACAGTTAGCAATGTGATCAGCAACTTTAATTAGTAGAGAACAGGGTATTTCATCATAGAATGCAGACTGCTTGTTGGATATTTTAATTAGAATTGTTCGTACTTCTTGAAAAGTAATAGGAAATAAGAAAAATGTCTTTTTTTGAATTTCAGAGGCAGCCTGCCACTGACAGGCAATTTATTAGTTAAATCGTTTACCGAATTAACAAAATAATGACTGAAAGCTTGAGTGGCATCCTGGTGATTACTGATATTGAGCCCTATTTGATCTACTAGGCATAATGGTATATTATGAGATTTTTTGTTTACTTGACTGTTTATTATTTGCCAGGCTATGGTAGATTTATTACTAGAGTTTAATATTAGTGAATTGTAATAGTTTTTTTGTAACTATTTTTATATATAATGAATGGTTTTTCTTTAGGATATTATAACGAATGAGAACATTTTCATCCATCGTTTCTTTATACATTTTGAATACATCTCTGATACATACGTCATCAATTAATTGTTGAGTTATCCAAGGTTTACTGGACTTAAACTTTTTATGATTAACAACTAAAGGGAAAGCACAGTCCAATAGCTTAAGGAAAATACAGTAGAAATGTTCAAATTTAGTGTTACTGTTTGCTTCAGCATTCATGAAATCCTATTTTTCAAAAGATAATAAATGGTTAAATTCAGCTAAATTATTTGCATTGTTAAAAAATCTTCTGAATCTAATCTCAGAGTGAAACTCCCTTTTTCCAATATGATCATAATTATAAGTAATATGCTGCAAAAAGTGATCAGAGATACCACAGCATACAACAGTAGGATTCAGCAGTCGTAAGTCAATATTACATAAAGTATAGTCAATAATAGTTCTGGAGTTGTTTGTAATGCGAGTATACTCAGTTATACATATATTGAGTCCAAATGACCTAATTAAATTAGAAAATTCCTTATCATGCCTAACGATACATTTATCATCTAAATTTATATTGAAGTCACCACAAATAATGTTAATAGTGTTAGTGTTAAAAGTTACATTTAAAAGATCAAACATACAGTTTAAAAACTTGTTTTGGTTAGAATAATCTGGAGCTCTATAAATGCACCCAATTAGTTGAGTTATTTTTTATATTTACACTAATTTCTGTTTAAGCGTATTCAAAGTAATAATCCACTCTTTTTACTTTACATTCTCTTGCAACGATATTGAGACCCTTCTTGACAGATGTAGCTACACCACCACCTCTACTGAAGCAACGACAGTAGTAATCAGCTAGAACGTATGGGTATAAGTTTATTTGGATAATTTCATCGTCCTTATAGTGTGTCTCTGTGATGCAAACGACATGGGGGTATTCTAGCCCTTGTAAAAGAACTTCAAACTCGGAAATTTTATTTCGTAAACTTCTCACATTTAGATGACAAATAATGATGTTCCATGCACCAATGTTAGCGGATTGGGTTGAAACTTTGCCGTGTTCCTCAGGTACAACATGCACCGACTTAAGGAAGATTTTTCATAATTTTTTACATTAAGAATCAAATCGATTTTTCCCCATATCTTGTTATCGATTAATATGTTTTTATATATAACAAGAAAAAGAAATTATGAAGAATAAGTTTTTTTTGAAAAATTGAAAATAACCATTTTCATAAGTATAGTTAAGTCCGTCCGTGGACACACTGTATAAAGTTAACTTACCTGACTAGTCAACACAACATAAGCAGTTAGTAGTAGTACATCTTAATTTTAATTAAATGACCAGAAAAACTAAATTTTTATAAATTGATACACAAACATATTGAAACAGTAATAAAAGACTAAAACTGATAGTTTAAGAATTCATCCACCGAGTAAAAAGCTTGCTCTATTAATAATAATAATATCTTTATTTAACTACGTACATTACTTGAAATCATGAATGTTTTCCATTACGTCATCATTCTTTAATTTCTGAAACAAATCAACTCAAGGTCACACAGAATGGCACGCATGGGCGTATCAACGTATGCAAAAGACAAGTATTTTGTAATGAGAATATATGGACCATAATGGCATGAGATACAATGAATTTTAACATCCGCTGTCGCATATAATTTTACAATTCACCTCATGAATTTCTTGCAAAGGTAAAAGGGAACATCCGTTACGTTTTTCCTGATTAAAGTACTCGTTTAATTTCACCACATGTCTTTGGGTACTGCATTATGTCTTTTATACACTGTACGCTACTGAATTGATAGTGAACTGATATAATGCTGAACATTGTTTGCGGCTACGACTAACGCTTGTAATATTCATTTGTAAAACGCATTGTTACGCTCGGAACTTCTGTTGTAGCCTCAGCAGACATGACTTTCTGTTATTCACAACCTATGCGATTTATATTTGCAAAGATAGAAAAATCGCATGTCGTTGATAAGTACGTAAATTGGTGACGTGAACGAAAACATTCGTGTAAACATATTAGTAGCAAGTCAACATAGCATAAGAGTAAAAAAATAAAATAAAAGTATATAATAAAATATGATATATGAATGTACGTAAAACACATTACACTTATAGCATTATAGTATTATAAAAGATGAGAATAATATAAAATAGACCATTGGCCAATTGGTGACGACACATCACATGTCAACCGAACAGCTGGTCAGTTTCTCTATATACTCTTGAGAGGAGTAAAAACAATGCAATAATAAAAATTGATTTATTATTGTTTTAAAGATATTGTAATTTAACAATTTTACACTTGCAGGTAGTTTATTGTATAGGTTTAAATTTAGCGAGTTAAAAATGTTATTAATTTATTTTTGGCGGGACGAGCGTGGGTGCGTCTTTACTATGTACATACTTCGATATGCGATGTAAAGCAACGTAAGGCGCGTTCAGTAGTTGGATGGGTGACCGTTCCAACGAAGACCGCATTCTCGCCTCACACATCTTCCAGCGGCTTGTAGATCAGTGTATGCGCGGAAGCTATACAACCTTAAGCGAGAGTTGTGTAGGTGATATACCATCCTTCGGAGGGGATGTAAAGCCGTCGGTCCCTTGTCTATTAAATGTTAGGCAAGTAAAAGATCCCTACTCTTCTTAAGGGAAGAGGTTCGGCAAAATTCCTGGTTGGGGGTAGCTTGTCTACAGGCGTCGGTGTTAGGCCTCAGTAGCGGAAATAGGCCGACGTTAAATAAATGTATAAAAAAAAAATTATTTTTGCAAATAGCAATGATATCAGTACTTTTAGAGAAATGTATGTTATAACATTTAATGCCCATATATAAAGGGTCATTCTGAGTTGTATTTAATCTTGCAAAGGGTTGATGTAACATATGACAGTTTCTTGTATCATAGTTATGAATGTCATACTTTTTGCTGTAATTGTTTATATTTAGTCCTAAGGGTTTGTCACATTTGACACTTTTACTAAGTTTCGTCAGAAAAATTTGGACACAACCGAGTCATTTTTGGCAATGGTAGAACTCCTTCTGGAACTTTGATTGAAAAAAGACCCAACAACTTATGATGGCAATTCGTGTCATAATTTTCATCTTTGCTATTGCTGGATAGGCTGCATTGCTGCACGTTTTTCCGCCAACTAGATAACTACTTGAGATAATTGCATGAATGAAACAGTTTTTTGAGTTCTACAACTTTTATGTTTGCAACTTTCTGACAAATTGACACCCGGGGGCTGAAATTTTTGGTGACTTCGACGCCCTCTACCGCTCGAAATATTCTCGGTATCGCGGTAATTACCGAAAATATGTAGAATTTTATTTATAACATTTTTTGTTCAATAACTTTTTCCATGCGACCGATAGAACACGAGATAAATACACTACAATAATAGAACAAGAGATAAAACGATTTAGAAATTTTACAAGATGGTGGCTGAAGCTAAGGGAGGGAGGTCACCTTCTTGGTTTTAGAATTTCTAAGTGGTCTTGATAACATTGAGCACGACAAATTTGGGTGCCCAATTTTTCCCAGGTCAAAGTACTATTTGACTGTATTAAATTTAAACTTCCAGATTTTTTAAAATTTTTAAATAAAAAACCGCTGCCCAAGAATCACTACTACTTCCACATCCAGATTTTGTATCCAAGTCTTATACACGCTAAATCCCATTGTAATAATTTACTCACTTTAATAATAGGGTAAGGGTGGTAGATGGGGTGATTAATGCCAAAATAAATTTTAAAGACCTTGGTTTTCATATATACACTAAATCCCAATTTAATTTTTTAGTCCCTTTAATAATAGGGTGGAAGTGGTAGAGGGGGTGGCTAATGCCAAAAAAATTTTAGAGCCCTTGGTTCTCATATACACACTAAATCTTAATTTAATTTTTTACTCCCTTTAATGATAGGGTAGTAGAGGGGCTAGCTAACGCCAAAAAAAATTTTGAGACGTTTCGTGCTTGTATACACACTAAATCACATTTTAATTTTTTTTACTCCCTTTTGTAATAGTGTGGGGGTGGCATTGGGGGTATAGTGTGGGGTGGCTGATGCCAAAAAAAATTTTGAGACCGTGACATGCCCTAAATTGCAATTTTATGGACTCTACCTGCATGCTTTGCCAATTTACCCTTATTTATCCCCGAACCCTTCAACGAAATCATATCAAAATGTATAGTTCCAGATCTCATTATAATACATAAGTGTATCAAATTTCATATCAATATCATAAACGGTTCCAGAGTAAACGTGTACACAAAAAAAGTTACAGACAGACAGAAATTTTTTTAGTTCAAATTTAAAATCTCGACGTTTCATGACATTTTAAGCCTATTTCAACAAAAAAAAGTAATTTTTTTTGCGATACTATACTCCCACTGGACATGGAAGTAAAATACAGGTCCGTATTTAAAAAAACAAAGTTGAGGGTGGCCCTGAAGAGTTGAAACTTCGTGATAAAAATTTGAATATAGTACGTTATAGCAAAGTGTATGTATAACAAAATATTTTTATAAAATTTTGAAATTTTTTTTATAATAACAGCGGTGGAAAATGAGTTTTTCTTTTTGATTTTACTGTATATCTCCAGAACCAATCGGAATATTTTGAATTTTTGTAGCTTATTTCAGTCACCTTCAAAGTACTGGTTTGAGAGATAACAATACTGTTCAATATTAAAAGTAGCCAGCCTGTATGTATTTGCATCGAAAATGTTATTTTTTTAAAATTGTCGTGAAATTAAAAAAAAAATTTGGATGCTACATTCAAATAGTGATTCTGAATAGTTTAAGTAAATTTCTGCTCTATTTTGAATAAACCATATTTTACTGTTAATTCAAAATAGACTATTACATCTTTTAGTCGAATGCTCATTATATAATTACCATTACTTTTTCATATATCCAAAAATAAGAAAATTCATATTTTTCAGTTCATTTGAGTGGGGACACATTACATAATCATAATAACATTGAAGCTTTGCTTCTGATTATCACTTTTTTGTGTTTGCGCATGCGAAATAAATGGTAAAATATTTAAAAATATATAAGTTGGTAGGTGATATTTATAGGCATGGCATCGTCTGATGAACAAAAAATCTGTAAACGAAATAATTGAAGGTACTAAAACACTAGATTGGGTAGATGCTACGAGTTAACTGTTCCAATAGAGGTCATATTGTCTATATTATTCGCATTATGCTACTTCGACAGTGGGATCGCTACTGGTAATAATGGAACCTCTTATTCAAAGCATAGTAGGAGAAATCCGTGATAAGATCAAAGATCCCTCACTCAAAACTGAAGCTTTATTTACACCAAATCATGTAAATTTGTATAGGTGCAGGGAAAATCTCAATAAGCGATGTAATGGGGTGGGGTAATCTCTGCATAAACATGCTAAATTAAGAATTTATAAAAAACATAAGGACAGTATACAAGGACGTGAGTTAATATTACAGTCAAACATACAATAATAATAAAGCCATCCATCGACTGAGGTCCTTCCGCCACATACAATAATATTTTACAGTTTTCATAACTTGACGAAGCGGGGGTTAAGCGCGAGTATTGTCATGTGCGATCGAATGTTATTGTTTATAAGACATGGTCTTACAATTCTGCTCATCTCTAATTCATGTGAGTGGATACTGAACCTGTCTACAGGTCGTTTATGCGATTACAATTTTTAAGTGCCAATAAGATGCAATTCTTTCTGATCACATTCCCATCCGGCATTTCTCCTATTAAGCTTATTAGGCGATCAGAGTATAAGTGCTTACAATCTTGTCGGCATTTTGACAAACAATGTTAAAATAATCCAATGCTTAAACATGAAACTGTACAGTACATTGTAAAATCACATACGCAGTGAACAAATCGCTCGATGACAGCCATAATGATTGATAGTACTTATGTTGTGCGGTGCCGGGATGTGGGCCACAATTTTTACTTACCAGGCATCGCTTTCATCACAGCTGGCATATATCTCAAATTCTTCTTTAAGTTGTTTGTTCATAGTGCCATCTCTATGATGTCATTCAGCAACGTACATACAGGGTGTCCGAATAGTGCCCAAAGCCCAATATCGGCCTTATTAGAAGAATTTGGAAAATAATTTTTTTATGGATGTGGTATAATGCCAAAATGAGCACATTTTAAAAATAAAATATACAGGGTGACTCGCTACAGCAGAGCATCTTCGAAATCAATTTTTTTAAAAGGAAGTATTATAATTTAATGGTTTTTAATGAAAAAGTAAAAATATCTCTGGAAATATCGATTTTATGTATAGGATATTATCACAAAAATCATGGAGAATTAACGTGCCAATTAAAAAATACAATAATACACAGAGTGTTCCATTTGAAAAAATTGAGAATATTCACTTTGAAATGTCCTGAATTAACGCTGGTATAAAATACAGCCTGTATAATTATAATCAATATTTGGTGGTTGTGTCGTTGTAGTACATCCCTTGTTTACATAGTTTCAAAATAAATCTTCTTAATTAATAGTAATACATACATACACAGCAAATTATCTTGTTAAACCTTGCTCCGACCAAAATTTTCATATTTTTTCGAATAACTCGGCAACGCCACGTCAAAAACAAAAATCTGGAGGTCGTTGGAAAGGTAATTTGACGCTGAATTCATGTAAATATAAAAATATATAGGATGTTTCATTTAAAAAAATGACTTCGAAGATGCTCCGCTGTAGAGTCACCCTGTATATTTCAGAATATTTTTAAAATGTGCGCCTTTTGACACTATACCACTTCCAAAGTCTTCTAATAAGACCGATATTGGACTTTGACACACTATTGGGACACCCTGTATGTAGAATTAATATCTAAAATCTAACCTTGCCTAAGAAATGAGTAAATCCTCAAAAAATGTATTTACGATTCTAGGATTTCGTTATTAACACCAGTCAATAAAAAAATTTCTGCAACCATTTCATTATATTTTATAATGTGAAAAGATTTATTTTACAAAAATAGTTTTGGTTTGTTGATTTGGAAATCAATCATGTAACTCAAACTGTTATAATTATTTTTTTATTTCTATATTTGTCAATTTAACGACAAAAGTTTTAAGTTTAAATATGTTTCTAATATAAATTACTTGGTAGGTGAAAAATGTCACATGTAAAATTCTCATATAAAACGTTTTTTTGCACTCTCGGGAAAAATTGTCGTGTGCAAAAGGCTAATTTTCTTCATAATTATGAAATGATGTCATCTTGACAAATGGGCCCAAATATATTATTGTTATTAAAATGTCAGTTTTCATTAAATTTTTTAACTATCTTTATCTTGCAATTGTGGAGCTCGGCTTTGTCTTGTTTTGCAAACTTCGAATAATGGAGATTACTACCTTCATTTCCTTACTTTTCAGCCATTATCCTCCTGCATGTGTGAAAGCGTTTGTCTCTGTTGTAGTGTAACAAAGTTGCTCAATGTTTGTAAAATAGTAAAATAGAGGGTATAGTCGGATAAGTATAGTGGAAATTACCCCAAAGCCAAATGGACTTTGTGTACATGAGCGCAATATAAATAAACAATTCTTGCCAAGTACTAACTTTGCCTACTGGTGGAGAAGTTTAAAAAAAAAAATGATCTTATTTAATTTCGCTTTTCCTGTTGCGTTTAAAATTCTGAAAAAAATCAAGACCCATACAGCCCCCTTAAGAGTGATCATTTTGGCCTGTCAAAAAATCTGCTATACTTTTTCAAATCTACCGAGATATCTATACTGTCACCTCTGGGGTGCCTGAAGGGTCTATACTGGGACTATTATTAATTAATATATACATTATAGACCAGGTGTCAGGGTTTTTTTGTTATAAAAATTCCTAAGGAAGCTTTTTTCTTTCTATCGCTTCATTTTATGTTTAGAAAGAGATTTATTGAAAATGCCCCCTCCAATTCGGTCCGGAACATATTGTTTAAACAATTTAAAGGGGAAATTTTAGCGTTTTTTAAAATATCTCCGAAAATATCAATAATAGGACAAAGAAATCAAGAATAGATATTTATTTTCCACTAAATTCTACATAAAAATGGGCTCTACAGTTTATTCGATTGGCGTAATACTTTTGGAGATAGAACCGTAGGAAGGAGTGAGTCGTGGGTCACATTAGCGTAAGAGAGCAAAAGCGTAAGAGAGCAAAAAGTTCAAATTATTATGAATGTGATAGTTAAAGAATTTAAGACACAAATTCGGGTGAAATAATTGAAATTATTGTTTATTCAGGATTGTGCTACATATTATATTTATTGTTATTCATACAACCGTACTCCTCCTTTTGCGTTTAGGTTGGTGCTCAAGCAGGGTCGGTCCAATAACTATTTTCAGCCTAGGTAAAGTTCAATTCTGGCGCCCCCCTCTTTTCAAATCGTTTTGCAAAATATGTCAAAGAGCAAGGCAATAAACAATAGTTACCTATCAAATGTTATAATTTTAAGTTATCTTTCACATTAATTCAACAGATATTACAGTAAAACTTAAAGTAAAAGAAGGCAAGGACTTTGTTTTTAAAATATATGTTTGAAATGAACTAAAATAATAAAATAACTTCTGTAATTCATACCGGACAGTGTTGTCGGATTTTTTATTTTTTCCTGATTACTTGATACAGAAAACATTTTGTTTTTTTAGTAATACTGCAAATGTTTAATAATCGAAGAAAGTGGAGGGAATAGAGGTGCTGGGTGTGTAAAAACGAGTGAAAATACAAAGATTATCATTGAAAAGGTCATTCTAGGACAAGGGTAAATAAGAGTCATTGGCATTTGATTGTCTATTATTGCAATTTATTGATTTCATTGAGTCCCGTCATACCCCAATAAACATTCAAATTTGTCAAGACGCTTATTTTCTGTTGCACTGAAATGACTATTTAAATGCTTTTCATGTGAACTGAAATTCCCGTATTTTTACTCCTTTTTGGGTCCTTTATGTATTGGTCATTGCAAACCGAAAAAGTTAGATTAGGTTAGACGTATTTAATAGATATAATGCTGTAATGACTCTTATCTTATTTAACCTTGCCCTAAAATGACTTTTTCAATGCTAATAGTTTCAAATTGACCTAAAAACGTCGGATTTTCATTCATTTTTATTCACACAGCACCCATATTCGCTCCAATTTCCTGTCAATTTCCTCGATTATTATACATTTGCACAACGTTTCATTAGTCACAAACGCTTCATATATCTCTCTTATTAATGTCTTCACAAAAAAATCCTCAAAAATCGAGAAGTGGATAAACTGCAGAATGACCGTTTTTTTAAATTGTCTACTTGGTACTCAAGATTTGTTTAGCGTTTGGCGCCCTTAATCATGTGGCGCCCTAGGCAGTTGCCTGGGCCTATGACCGGCTCTGTGCCCAAGATCGAGTTGCTCTGCTATTTCTGAGTCTCTTCAGCTTCTCCTGTCCCTCCATTACTTCATTTGACATCTCAATGTTAAAAAAGTCCTTGAGATCGATGTCAATATATTCATCAATGTCTTCTTCAATGTCAATTTTGAGTGCTTCGGCATTGGCGCAAGTTTGACATTCGCAATGGGAAGAGATGATGGAACATTATTTCAGCCCATGTTTACGGCACCCGCAGTTTACCTTGCATCTACCTCGACAACTACAAGATATTATTTTCAGCAATGCTGGTGATGCAGCTTCTTTTTCAGTGGTTACTGGGAGTAAACCATTCAGAGTCCGCTTCCACCACCATTTGGTTGGTATCAAATCAATGTCTCCCCATCTTTGTATTTGACAGTACACTCTGTATGCATGCTGTCATGCTGCTGCACGACTAGGTGGTAAAGAATGAAGGTTGAATGAATTTTTAACACACATTTAAAACTCAACACCTCACAATACCCGCGCAGGCGTACAGCCGTTGAACTTTATAAGGAAGTGGAACAGGAGGCAACGCTTTGTGCAAATTGCCTAGCCTCGCCGGTCCGGTGCACGGCTAACTACAATTATAAAATCGCATAATGTGTAAACAAGATAGTCGATAGCAGCGTGGCACGTGAGGGGAATTCAAAACTATTACACCAATCGAAAAAAATGTAGAGCCCTTTTTTATGTAGAATTTAGCGGAGAATAAATTTCTATTTTTGATTTTTATCTTATTATTGATATTTTCGGAGATATTTAAAAAAAAAACGCTAAAATTTCCCCTTTCAATTGTTTAAACAATATGTTCCGGACTGAATTGGAGGGGGCTGGTTCAAATAATACGGTAGAATGTGTTAAATGGTTTATTATAGCTTGGCAAAAATCAGCGAAATAAATATGACAGGGGTTTAATGATAACTGACTTAACTTAACATATTTGGCATTCAGCTTTTTGATGTATATAAAAATGCCTATACATATGAATTCATAACAGTGACACAATTTACGACTCTGTTCTTAGAAACAATATTAATGTGTCATTGAAATGCGAGACCGTGATTCATAATTGCAAGTCGGCTGCTGTAAAATCATAATTATAAATGTGTTTTTCTAACAGGGGAAAAAAAAATTTTCCTTAGGAATTATTCCATCAATCCGGTGATATTCAACCTCTGACGCCTAGACTATTAATGATATTATAAATGAGGTGGAAAGAAATTGTTTATTATACGCGGATGATATGAAAATATACACTGCTATTAAGTGCTCTGATGACTAATAAGCTACAAATAGTATTAAACAACATTAATAACTGCTTCTAAATCCTTCCAAATGTAAACTATTCGTGACCTTTTCGATTCTAACCTATCCTTTACTGTCCATATAAATGATAGTAACAAACTCTTTCAGATCTCTTGGTTTTGGGATACAGAATACACGCGAATTTAATAATATTAATATCAAGTTATACTGTGCTCTTGTTAGACCTCGCATTGAATATGCCTCCATCATATGGTGTCCTCACTATATTTATGTGCAAAATATAAAGAGTTCAGAGACATTTCTTAAAATATCTCGGCTTCAAGGATCCTAACGTTTCCTATTAAATTTCTGCATAAAGAATTGCTGTCTAGACGCTTTTGAAAATCGCCGTGTTATTGCCCAACTGGTTTTCTTACTCAATCTAATAACGAATGACATTGACAGTGAGGAGATTCTCAGCCAGTTGAATTTCTGAAATCCCCATATAATCTTACGGCAATCTCCTACTTTTAATCTCCAAACCCCTTCGAAGGATGAAAACAACCCCCAGGGTTGGTTATACAACCCTGGTTAACTGCCACCTTCCTTAAAGAAACACCTCCTACAAAATAATAATTTCTTTAAAAAAAAAAAAATCAAATATCCACTCCTTTGAAGGGTGAAAATAACCCCCCCCCCCGGTGGTGGTTACATAATCCTGGTCACCTGCCACCCTCTTCAAAGAAAGGCTTCCTACAAAATATTCCTTTTTAAAAAAAAAAAAAAATTCCACCCCTTTGAAGGGTGACAACACCCCTTGAGATGGTTACACAACCGTGGTCACCTGCCACCTTTCTCACAGAAACGCCTCCTTTAAAATGTCAATTTTTTTTTCCACAAAAAAAATTACAATTTTCCAACCCCCTAGAGGGGTGGAAGCCTGGTGTAGGGGTGGCTGAGATCAAATCCCTCGAGGGACCTTCCGTTCTACTGGAGGGAATAACAGTTAGTCGAAAAACTGGGGAAAATAAACGGGTTTACGGAAAAGGGCACTTTGGGGGTGGTTTTTGACCAATTTGAAGGGGTTGCCGAGGAAAAAAAATTGCGGGACCCCCACCATCCTGTTCAGCGACCTCGAAAACGGGAGGTCTCTAGATTGGCGCTCTGGCAAAAAAAAGCAAAAACCCGAAAAAATCCCTACTCCTGACCTCAACTATTATACTGTTGAATGGTGTAAGTTAAATAAAATAAAATATCCAGGAATTTTTTCAAATTATTTGACTTTCAAATTAGCCTTGGTAAAAAAATTTGAACTTCAAATTTTTCTATGATTCTATCAAAAGATTATTTTTATTTGTGTACAGTAACAGCGTCTCTGTATGCTTATTGTTTTGTGATTTTTTTCAGATTTTTTGGGGTGGTGCATCATGGTGTATGAAACTAAAATTCGATTTTGGGACGTCATAGTTCTCTACTGCAGCTCTTAATTTTTATTTCTGAATACACTGTGATATATAAAATCGTCAACAATTTTACCGGGCTGAATTTAAAGCAAAAAAATTTGAAAAAATTCCTGATATACAGCCTTAATGCTATGTATGGTCCCTAATTTTTTTAGAATGTTTGATGCAACAGGAAAAGCAAAATGAAATTAAAACTGAAAATGATGTTTCCTTCTGCAGCTACTCTAATAGTAGAGTTACAAAGTTAAAACTCTGTAGAAATTGCTTATTTATAAAGAACCAACAAACCATGTACACACAAAGTCCAATTTGGCTTGGGCCATTTTTCACTATGTTATCTGACTATATCCTTTAGCAAAATTCTTGCCGCTGTTGTGTTAACCACTAACTTATTTTGGCACAATTTAATTGATTATTCTTGGCGAAAATTTTCCAAAGGAAATTTTATTGCTGATTTTTGATTTGATTACTTACGAAAACAATGTGCTTTCTCCAAAAAGTAGTTGGTGCATTAAAAGTTACTTAATACATCGCGTTCTAGTAATCGAATCGGAATAACAAAAATTCTGGCTTGTTTGCAATGAAGTTAAGAAATGTAGACCTTCAAAAATCATCAATTAGATTGTGCCCTTAAGAATATTTTTTATCAATTTTTAGATTTTAGTAAAAATATATAATAATATGATATGCTAACATGTATTAGTAAAAAAAATAGATTTGATGATTTGTGGAAACTTTTATCTTCGGTTCTAACTGTAAGTTCCAACCACAGTAGTAGGTCGTTTGGTAGACATCTACAGGGTGCCCAGAAACTTTCCTAACAAACAAAAACTGCAGATTCTAGATGTGATTTATGCCGATTTGATGTATATCACATTATCCAAAAATTCTTCCTAACAGAGCTACAGCTCTTTAAAGATAGAACTTTGTTATCAATTTTTTTTAAATGTCTTCAAAGCTTGGTGCATTTATTAACCTAAAAATGACCCGTCGCTTGTTGCAAACATGATTTTTCTATTGCAATCGTAAATATCTCATTTGGGGGAGCTCAACGAACATTTTGTCATATTTTTAAGAAAGAAAAGATAATTGGTTGATTTTTCAAATCTAACATATTATTGTTGGTAATCATTGGGAAATTTATGCAAGATTACAGGAAAAGTTCAAAAGGATTTCGTTTAAAAAATGTGCATCATAGTGATAATAAACAAGGGTACCTTAATATTAAAAAAAATTGTGTGTTTAAATCCGACAATACGAAAAAGAAATAAATATGATCCTAAATGTCCGCACTCCGGATATAAGTCGTCAAGACGCTTCGATATACTCTCATATAAATCATTATTTTAAAAAATGGCTTTCACTAAAAGTAATTAAAAACAAGTTACAATGTGGGATGATGAGAGAAAAAGAAAAGTATATATAAAAAAAAAAATTTTTTGTTCTATTTTCGATTTGCAAAAATAATTTTTATCATCTCGCATAGGTATTATTAAAATAAGCATTTTCCCTTTTGTAGAACTAAAACAAAATTAGCCCTATATGTCCTCAGGAACAAATAAAGATGTAAAGATTAGGTATAACAAATTTGTACAATGTCATATTCTATTTCATCTATCTCTCTCCTTCCAAGCACACCGTACATTCGGTTGCGTAATTTTATTGACGTGAAGTCATTTACAATTAAAATTGGAAGCATCGATGATGAATACACTCCGGAGAGCTCTTAATAAATGTACCGAATTTTATCTTTTTAGATAAAAACGTTTTGAAGATATTTAAAAAAAAATTTATAACAAAACTTCAATATTTAATATTGGGGCTGTAACCCCATCAGGGAGCATTTTTGGATAATGTGATTTACGTCAGATCGACATAAAATCATATCTAGAATCTGTAGTTTTCGTTTGCCGTAAGAGTTTCTCGACACTGCATAATAAGTAGAAATATTTCATAATTGATAGGCATGTCCCCCCTGATTATCAATATAGAGGGTTGTTTTAATGTAAAAGTTTTCTCCATTTCAGACAGAGCTCTCAAATAAGGCAGATGTTAGGAGCACCATTATACCAACAGAGGTGCCCACTCCAGCAACTCCGACATCTACAAAATTCCTGGGTAGCAACACTCCTACTGTGAGTACTCGACATCACACCCCAAGGGTACTGGGGGGTACGACTCCCAGAAATAGGAGTGCACTTCGTAAAACTCCTGATGCAAATAAACTTAGCACGGCGAAATCTGAACTAAAATTAATATTTTAAATTTATCTTCTACTTTTTTCTTTTAACATATTAAACTGTGACTTGTATTATTTTATTTATGTTACAAACAAAAGAGGTTTGATGTAAAAACAATTTGAGACAAAAGAAGCGCGCACATTTTTTATAGAAAGTGGTCCTCGGTTAAATCGGCAGAGTTTTTTTCTGAGAAAAAGTATTGATGGACACAACCTCTGGAAATTAATAGTTTTCCAAATGTGACCTGCCAAAACTTGACAATTTTCACCATTTTAGTTATTTATATATTTTCTTACCTTTAAACCATTTACTTTGAGGGAGAATGAAAAACCAAAAAATGTATTTAAATCCAAATAGAACCTTTTCAGAATTTTTTATCAACTTTATTACACCAAATGTATGACAGTTTGAAGAAACTTCTACATATTGATATAGGAGCAAAAGCATGATAAGTCTAATGATGACTAGACTTAAATATCATGTTTTTTCGCCAGTTTAAAAGGAAAAAAACTTGATTGCCTGTCATCAAAATTATCAAGCTAATGAGTAGTTTTCAAGAAATGGCCTTTAAAAATTTAAGAATTCCATATTTCTAGACAATCAAATTTTTTTTCTTTTTAACTATTAATTTGGAGAAAAATATTATATTTAGGTCTAATAATGATGTACGAATTTTCTCAAATTCTGTTATATATTTGATGAACGTTAAAGTTGACAAAAAATTCTGGAAAGGTCCTGTATAGATTAAAATAAACATTTTTAGGTTTTTCATTTTTTCCCAAAGTAAATGGTTTAAAAGTAAAGAATTAATCTGGGGTCCCATGCCCCTTTTTGAAAGTGATTACTAACAGGATGAATTTTTGTGAGTGGCTTCGTTTTGACAAGGCTCTCAACTTTTCCTTCTGTGAAAATTCTAGGTAGAGGTAGATAAAGTTCTACGCAGCCGCTAAACATGTTGATCGTGGAAGTGACACTTTCATGGCATATGACTGGAAAATCTGCAAGAAAATTTGTAAGACAATTTAACCATTCGATTTCAAAAATGTTAATTAACCAATGATGTAAAAATCAGCCCGTTTGTAATAAAATTTCAGACCTCGTTATTTTCACATATTTACATATTTCTTACATATTTACATCACTTTTGTAAGATATGCGCAGCTCCCTATTTTTTTACACTAACGGGCTGATTTTTACACGATTATTTAATTAATATTTTTGATATTGAATAGCCAAATTGTCCTACAAATTTCCGTCAGGTTTTCCAGTCCTACACGAAGAAAGTGTCAGTTCCACGATCAACATGTTTAGCGGCTGCGTAGAACTTTATCTACCTCTATGGAGAATTTAGCGGCTGCATAGAACTTTATCTACCTCAATGGAGAATTTTTGCAAAGGAAAAAGTTGGAAGACTGGTCAAAACGAAGCAATTTACGAAAATTCAGCCTGTTAGTAATCACTTTAATAAAGGGGCGTGGGACCACGGACCAAATTTTTAATATCTAAAATTGATGAAAATTGTCAAATTTTGACAGGTCACATTTCGAACGAAAACTGTCAATTCTTAGAGGTTGTGTCTATCGAGACTGTTGCTCTGGAAAAAATTTCCACCGATTTAACAGAGGATCACTTCCCACAAGAAATGTGCGAGGTTCCTTGGTGTACGCTTTTTAAATTTTATGTTGTAAGTAAAGTATTATATTTTTATTGTAGCGTTAGTTTTTATGTTTGTTTTTAATAAATCTCTATTATATACAATCACCTGATATTGGAGGTCAAATATTAAATGATTGGTTCAATAATTATAAATAAAACCAATTTAAAAATGTTGCCTATTCTTGAGTTTCCACCATAAAATACAGTTGCCTTTGATGCATATCCAACTTGGTGAATCATAAGTAATGTCAGGACTATGGAAAAGTCAGCAGGTAGGCCAAATAATCAGGTAAGGAAAGGGAACTAATAATGAGTACCTCGGTTGTTTAACTTAACATGTTAAGATGTAGATGGCACTGTACTGCAAAGAAATTTTTCATCAGGCACTTTGAAATAGAGATAGCATTTAAAAAACTTTTAATTTTTAATCAAATCAAAATAGTGTTATGTGCTGCCCTCTAATAAGGAAAGATGTGATTAAGTCCCTGTTCAAGGTGAAGGGGAACCTGTTGTAGGGTGGCGCCATCCATGAGCCAATTGACGAACAGTCATCTATCACATAGTAGAAAACTCTGTAGGATTCCAGAATATTATGAAATACTGTTCTGGTACATTTCTATGGGTGTATATAAAGAGGTGAATCCAGCAGACGGAAGAGTTCACTTCAGTTGAGTGAAGTATGCTGTACAGAACAGTTCAGTTTAGTATCCAGTACAGTTCTGGTTACAGAGACAGTTTGTAGGTTAAAACAGTACAGTTTAGTGAAGTATAAAGAAGAGTTCAATTCAATGAAGTAAACAGACAGAGAGTTTTTAGGTTAGACAAGAGTTGACAAGTTTAAGAAGAAAAGTAAATAGTGTTTTAAAAGTAGTGAATTTATATTAGATTAAGTTATTATTAGTTGTGTGATTTTTAAGTGTTTACTAGTGTAATTTTAGTGATTAATAAAATAGTGGTTAGTGAAAATTCTTGTTGCAAGTTATTTGAATCCACAGAGTGTTTACTTCAAACTGTAAACACGTAACAATATGTTAAACATTCCAAGACATATAGAGAAGGTAATGTTAATATACTAAATTCAATAAAAGCATTTTTACAATCCTCGGTATACAATAAACATGCTATAATTCTGATTAATTTTCTCTGAACAGCAAATACCTTATCAAAGCCTGCAGCATCTCCCTAGACTATTATAGCATAGCTCATGATTGACACAATGCAAAATAGGGTGACCTCAATGTATCTGTGGATACAGTGCCCGATAAGTTATGAATAACGAAAGTTCTACTACTCAGTTTTGGCAGATATTATCAATGTGTATCTTCCATCTCAAATGGGAATCCAAATAAACACCTAAGGATTTTACACTAAATATTACATCAGTAGAAAATTCAAAGTTGCGTAACGTAAAAATGCCAAATAAGGCTGCCTTTATTAGATTTTGATGCTGGCTACATCCAGGAAACTCCACAAATTTTATACTCTCGAACCGAGTGACAGCGCGCTAACCCATAACATTATATAAATTAGACAGCATATGCCCCATTTCCATTTAACTTTACCCTTCCCTACTGAACATTTTATATCTTTAATTCTTTCCTGTCCCCCCTTTTCATTTCTATTTTTCTTCTTCACAATTAACTCTACCTTTTAACTAGAGTTGAAACTTATTTTGGACTAGAGCATTAGAAAATGATAGATGAGGCAGCTGGGACGCTGTCCCTGAGGTAATTGTCTCGACCGGGTTTTTTCGTTGAGGTTTTTCCCATATCAGCTAATCAAATCAATTTAGTGTTTCGCTTACTTTTACTAGATACTAAGTTTTAATTGTTTTGATCCTTTTTTGGAATTTTTAAATACATTACCTATTTAATTTGATGCTCTGACAAAAGGAGATAGGTTTTTCGCCGAACCATCAAGCACTTCAATTGCTGTGTACTGTGGATATTTGGTTGGCTCCGGATCAGGTTTCGGAGAGGATTGTGTATTCTAATATTTAACAAATTTGTGTTTGATTTGATTTGACGCTGAAGTAGATAATGAACAAAAAAATTACATTAGAAGAAATAAAATTCAAAAATCGAAGATTTACAAACACGCTTGGGAAAGTGGACACAGAATAACGAGGGACTCTGCAAAAAAGTTTGGTAAAAGAGACAGATAACAAGAAAGAAAAAATAAAGAATCTTCAATAATACTATTATTAAGTTGCAATTTTTGTTGTAACTTATTATTTTGACAAAAAATAGCCTGTGACTGTTCCTGTGACATAAATGCCTACTGGCATATATGTTATGTTTCGAATATATTGGTTACTGCCGTTTTATTTTGTCAATATTTAGAAGGTACATGTGGTAGAAAACCCTTAAAAAGAATGTAATTCATTGACTAATTTTTAATATGAAGTACAATGAAAGTTGTAGACAGGCTTTTGTGAATAATAGAGTTCTTACAACCTCATCAATTTATATTTTTAAGTATGTAACGTTTGTCAAGCCACTACAATTTATTCAACAGCAATTCATATGTCTACATGACCATAGCACAAAACACGGTGAATTATTGCATATTCCTCACCATAATACCTCTACATATAAATATTCACCTAACTACAAATGTATCTAACTGTATAATAAATTGCCCACTAACCTCAAAAATGTGGCAAGTTTTGAATATTTAAAAAAATATACAAAAACCTTAAAACATAATATTTTTAGTCGCAAACCCCTCTAAAAAAAGTGGTGTGTGACGACTGGCATGAGAGCTCCTTTAAGTAGGATCAGTCATTCGGCTGGCGTTTGTTGCAATCGAAGCATTAGCATTTTGATGGTAACATGCAATTATTACACTTAACACGCCGGGGCTTGTAACTTGTAATTCAGCGCTCGGCGGGGCACATAGCCTGGAGAGTAGCTGTTGATTGCAGTCTGGTTACATTCCTTATAGTAAAATAAGGATTTTATAGAGGAGTTTGCAACTAAACACATTATGTTTTAATATTCTGCCCCCTAAAAGCACATTTGAACAATACTAAAACCTTGTTAGTCAATGAATATTTCTACAGTGTTGACGAATTTTTATCAGCCTCCTTTGATCATATGTATTTACTTATAACCTTTAATTAATTGACAAATACATATTTATCTCAAATTTTGCTTACCTCACGATGTACTTAATATATTTGGTTCTTCTCTATATTTTTATCACATACACTAATTATTGTAAATGATTGTATACTCTATTTTTATCAGTATCTTTTGCTTATATTTTATTTTTTGTATACTTGTTTATTATTTTTTTTCTTTTCATTGTATCGTGATTTTTACATATATATGTTTTATATTGACATTTCATATCTGTAAAATGTAACAGCTTTATATGAATGAATAAATATTATTATTATTGTTATGCAAGCCATACTGAAATTTTTCAGGGCATTAAAAAGCTCTTTACCCAACAAATATAGGCTTATAAATTTATTGCCAAGTTCTCTAGAATTCCCAAGTTAAGAACTACAATGTTTACTAAGGTTTACTCAAAGAAATTAACTATTTATCAATTGGTTTTCTAAAAAACTGGACATCCCATAGAATTCTATGGTGGGTTTGAGGCATATTTTCTTGCTAAATTCTTTTTGGTTACAAACATTACAAAATGACATTTTTTTCCCCCATTTTCTTTGTACAATGTTTAAATGTCCAAGTGAAACAATTATTTTGGCCTCATATCACATATGAAACCTCGTGAAGCGTTGTTTCCAGCTTCCATCCAAGAGTTTATTACTTAGAGCAGTCGACTGATGAAATTCTTTGATTTTCAATTTTGGGGTGTGTGTATCTGTCCAGTTTCATTAATATTTAAAATTTATGTTCACGCATGACTCAGACAATTTAAATTGGAGTAAATGCTCAGACAATGATGAATCCTCATATATTTGGTATATGGGAAGATTTATGCTCTGGAATCGGTGACAAACTGACTTTGGGCTATACGACATCAAATATACTTTTAGATGTAAATCTTTTGCAATATTTTATGCCTTAAGCCCGTCTTTGTAACAGGCTAAGTAATATAATAAAACCAATTAATACACTTCTTGCCTTAATATCAATCATCTCCTGATCAAGTTAACATAGCGAAATGCACGCCCAGTAATGATTTGAGTGTAATGTGCAAGTATTTGTGGAAACTACGTTAAAAAGCAGCTAACGGTTTTAACCATGTTCAGGACTAATTCAAATCCCCAGGAATATAAATATGTAAGTTAGTCTGTATGAGCAGGTAATGTCTGAATGACATTTTTACTATTCAATAATTTAAGATTTGAAGGCCATTGGCTATGTCAAAAAAGCAAGGGAGTAAAAGGTATCAACTAATATAAATTGCAAGCCAAGTAGCCACCACATTTTCTGTCTTTTTATTTCATTTGACATCTAGAAATTTCAAATTTGGCACAATTTCCTTAAAGCAACAGGAAAATCCAGTCCCTTAATGTAACAGCTCAAAGACGTTCTCTTCCAGTCATGGGCAATACTGGGTCATTCAGCTAGTCATAGGTACTATAATGTTAAGGAAAAGATTTAGAGAAGTTGAAACATCTATAATACAAAACTTTTTCGGACTTAAATATAAATTTAATACAATTACAAGAGCCTAAAACTTTTTAAGCTTCGCAAGCTGGTTATTTCGTCTCATGGCTGTTTTCCGAATTTTTCTCCAATACTCCTTAGAATTCGGATCTAATTCTTCGAATGGCGGCGGTGGTCCTAGGCGAACATTCCAGAGCCACTCTGGGTATTCGCTGTCGGGTTTCAAACGTACATCTTCGCCAGTTTTATAAATATTAGTACCGCATGCATAGTTTACTAGTCTTTCAGGATCTGTTTCTACAGGCAATATTTTCTTCTCCATCATGGGTCCTACTTTGCCGATCTTTTTCTTTTTTAATGCTCCTCCAATCATGCTCACACCTAACAAAAATTTCGTTAAAAACTATGAACACAACCTAAAAAATATAAATTAACTTACTCCCTGCGTCTTTTTTGGCATAATTATTTCGCGGAAATGATAACTGAAATGTTAATAATAAAGACCTTCTTGTTAAAAGTGAATAAGCACCAGACACACTCATTTTATTCGATTTAGAGGTTTTGATGGATGAATGATGAATGACTGAACGAAAAAGATAGGTTATGATTGCATAACCACAACAAACAAATGTGAAAATTGTGTCACAAACGTCAAACAATACGAAAGAAAAATATCAAAAGATGATATTTAGATGAAACATTTTTAAAATACAAATTTTTATGGACTATAAATGCCAATTAGTAGCAGTGCTGCTACAGTTGTAAGTATAATTACCAAATAGAATTTCCCATATGAATTCTTAAATGTTTCAGGAAAAGAAAAAAGCTCTTCGATTACAAAGCCAAATCAAAAGCACAGATCAGAATGTATCGCAACAACCGGAGAAAAACCTCCTAAAAATAGCGCCAGCATTGCCAGTAAAAGATAGAAGAAATTTATATGTTAGATCGCATAGTACCTTAAATGCTTCGAGCATAGCGAAACAGCATGATTCTGCTAGTTTGTGCGAACCCGTTATATTACGTACACATTCAGATGGATCATTACGTGTATCACGTCTACAAGAAGAGAAGGAAGCCCATCCTGATCGTATTAGCTTAGACCGACGTGGACTGACTTTAATTCCTATTATAGAAGAGGAACCTAAACTAAGATTACTATCGTTACAGCACAATTTAGTTAATAATTTAGAAGCATTGAATAAACAAATGTTTCCTTCACTAGTATTTTTAGATATTTATGATAATCAGTTGGAACAAATTCAGTATTTGGATGCCTTGGAAAACTTGAGGGTGTTGTTAATGGGGAAAAACAGGTAAGTGTAAAATATCCATTAATTAATATAACTATTAAATTCAGATATGACTGGGTTTTGGGCTTCACTACTTGCAGAATTAGACTCCGAGTTTAACGTGTCTATGGTTTAAACGTTTTTAACAATAATTGTAGGATAAAGAAGATTGAGGGTTTGGAGAACTTGAAGAAAATCGAAGTGTTAGACCTACATGGCAATCAGATCACTCAGGTAGGGGGTTTATCAAACTTATCCGAATTAAAAGTGTTAAACCTCGCTGGGAATCAGATAAAAGCAGTCGGTTTAAAAGATTTGCTGGGCCTGCAGGCTCTGCAAGAGTTGAACTTAAGAAGGAATAGGCTTAAGAAGTTGCTAGGGTTTGCTGATACACCCAACCTGTCCAAACTCTTTATCAGTAATAATGATCTACAAAAGTAAGTACCTATTTGTCGTTGAGTTATTAGTCTTATTTGTACTGTTTTGTTTTGCTTTCAGTGTAGAAGATATCAGCAGTTTGGCTAAATCTGCCAATCTCAAAGAAATATCCATAGACAATAATCCAGTGTCGCTAGGCGGGGACTGCGTTTCGTTCCTAGTGTCATACCTACCTCAGTTAATAAAGCTCAATACGATGCAGATTACCGATCAAGTGCGGAAAGCAGCGATGGCATGGAGGCGGAATAAGGAAATTACAAATTCGACGTTCATGGACTTGACCAGTGATGTTTCGCTCAACTTTAGACGAGAAGAAGTTATTTCGAATGCGAGAACAAACTGGGAGCTTCTTAGATCACAGACTAAGTGTTTAACTAATAACATAAACCCTGTAGATAAGACGTTAAAAAACCTAAAGCCAGACTCTGATTTTATATTAACTTCACTCGCCAAGACATCCGGAAAGAACCCTGTTCGAACGGGTATAACTAAGGCGAAGCCATTCGCAAGCCTTGCCACCAAAGTGCCTGTTTTACCTGACAAAAGACTTAATTTAGTCAGGACTTCGTCGCAAGACACCGAGAACTCTCAGAACACTACTTCATCCAATAATTCTGGGAATGAATTTTTTAAACTTCCTCCAATTTTGGTTCCTATTATAAATAAATTAGAACAGAATGTTGAGGAACAATCTAAAGAAGGTAATATTAAACTGTCAGGAAGTATGTCTAGTATAGGACCGAATGTGGACAGCTCTATTAGTTCGCTGGCAAGCGGAAGTGAAGCAGTTGTATCTTCCTCTTCTTCCTCTTCAAGTAGTTCCAAAGATTCTGACTCGGAACATGAGGATGTGGAAAAACAAGAGGAAGTGGAGGAAGTTAAATATCTTCAAGAGTAAGTTGAAACCAACCAGATATGTTTTCCATCCAATGTTATATGTATATTATTATATGCTCATAGATTTGCCATCTTAAATTACAGTTGTCAATTTCAACTTAGCTTCTAATTTCCCGAAGAATTTAGTAATATATTATATCAATTATTAATAGTACTAAATTTTGATTTGTTACAGAGAGTCTGTTCCAAAAAATTTGGAAGTTGTTGAACCCCAAACGAAGACTAGCAGTACCCCAGAGACCGCAAGTAATTTATCAGTAAATACAACCACGTCCAGCGTGTCGGTACCCAGTAATTCTGGCAGTGAAAATTGTAGCTGCAAATCTATGACGAGAAATGTAAGAAGTGCAGTTCATGGAAGGTCGGTAGCTTCCAAAGGTAACGTAAGGGCGTCTACAGCCAAGGCAAAGAAACAGGCTTCGCCTGCTCTTCCAAAGGATAGGGAGCAAGGTAAGTTTAAACAGAAAATTTTATCATTCTTAATTATTAATGTGATAATCTTTAACGTTCAAGGTGGGGATTATTTGATTGAGATTTGTGGTAGATATTTAAACGTATATGGACAAGGTGCATTAAGGTTCATCGATAAACCATGGAATGCTGGGAAAGCTCACGATGTAACCACCATTAAATTTAATTATGTCAATTTCAACAGCATAACAGGAACCTTGAGTAAATTAAAGCACAGATTCCCTAACGTCGATAATTTAGTGTTCAAAGAGACCAATATATCGGTTTTAGGGCAACTTAATGCCCTTGCGGAAATGCAAGGTTTGACGTCTCTATCTATTGATGCAGAGGGGAATCCCATATGCGAGAAGAATTGGCAGAGTTATGCTATTTATAGATTGGCACACTGGGGTCTGAAGATGATCAATGATAAGGAGGTAAGTTGATTTTCATTCAGGTTTTATGTCTACTAACAGGTTGACGTGATATTTCCCGATCTTTGATCAAGCTGGTTTAATTTCAATTAATACAATCCTAATGGAAGAATTTTAGCACCAATTTTCAACATCTATAATGTATTATTTAAAGATTTCAGAGGAGGACATTAAAGCGGCAAATGAGGAATACCAGGGCTTGAGTGATTTGGTTCTGTGGTCTCTGCCTGACATTTTACTTCAACCCCTTTTGGTTCGGTTAAGGATAGATGTGAGTCATGGTGTTACGGAGCAAAATGCGAAAAAATGGTTGTTGGCGGCTGATCCGGAATTGAAAAGTGTCGTCAGTAAAGAAGCACTTCAGTGGAAGAAGGGATCGCTATCACAGGTTACAATCATTTTTAATCAATCAGTTTCTTACTTACCATTTACTGCACCTATTTCTATATTGTTTACAGGAAGACACTGCCATGAGAAAGAAAGCCAAGCAACATATATCAGGTTTGTTGGAAGAAATGACTAATGCTATGAACAAACTGGCTATTTTGGAGCAAGAGTGGCCAACAATTCTGCACGGGTTTGTTCAGAATACTCTCTTGGATTACTCACAACTAGACATGTACATGAAACAGAAAATTCAAGAACTGAACAAATGACTCTACTGCCGTTCTGAACTATATCTTAACACCGTTAGGCACGATTTATTTTTCTTACAGATTTATACCTATTTGTTTTTTGTTATTAAATGTAACTTTTCCAAAAGAGCGTTTTATTACAATAAGGGCCAATCCCAAAATAAGCAAGACTAAAACTCTTAAAAAATATTTTAGGTAAGTAGGGTCGTGAGCAAAAAAAAAAAAATAGGAAAAAAAGTTTTATAATGGTATTTTGCTAAAATCTAGTTGTGTACATCTAACTTTAATTTTTGTGACATTGAGAGTTAGTTGTCACAATTTATTGCAAGTGTGCAAAAAACTAATATGCCTCATATAAGCGATTTAGTTAAATCTGGAGTTATTGCTAAAGCAGAAGATGGATGGTCAATGAAACAAATTGCACTGCTTTATAATGTTGACAAAAATTTGGTGTGTAACATTTTAAGAAAGTGGAAAATAAACGGTACGATTAGTAGAAATCCTGGATCAAAGAACAAAGGATATCCTACTTAACAAGAAACTAACTATTAATATTTCGTTATTGCATCATTTCTATTTATAACTTCTATAAGTCTGTCAGGCGGCACTAAAGGCATTAGCCTCTAATAAAGTGTCCTCCAGACTGGTATGGGACTGCCATAAAAAGCTCGAAGTTCTGGGTGAGCAGAACAGAGTTAAACTACTCTGGGTGCCGGGACACACCATCAGAATAGACGGCAACAAAAAAGCTGATGAACTTGCTAGACAAGGAGCAGCTAACACATTCTATGGCCCAGAACCCCTTCTGGGTATTACCAAATGCTCAGCTAGAGGGGTAATTAAAGACTGGGTCAGGAATAAACACAATTATTACTGGAGGAACATACCAGGCAATCGACATGGGAAAACACTCATTGAAGGACCATGCCCAAAACAAACTGCAGAACTGCTCCCAAAGAACAGGTTACAGTTGAGAATTGTAACAGGCCTCTTGACGGGACATTTTCCTGTTAAGAAGCACCTGCACAGAATTGGCAAGTTCGATGGCGACCTTGACTGCAGATTATGTGGCAAGGTACCAGAGACAGTAGACCATATCATATATGAATGTGAGGCATTGGCCCGCAGAAGATACAATATTTACGGGCAAACACAAACAGATCCGCAAAGCGTTAAAACTCGCCCATTCTCAGACCTGTATCACCTTATCAGTGGCACAGGAGTATTAAAATGGGCAGTGTAAATCGGAACACAGTGCACAATAAACCCAAGAGGCTGCAGTGCCCTCGGAGTGTTACAGACGACCCTGTGGGGAGGAGTTTTAGTCAGTAAGGGTCTGACACTGACCCAGCTCAGGTTGGGAGCCCATGAGGGTTTCCCCTCCTCGTCAAAAAAAAAAAAAAGTGCTTGGCATAGAATTAAATAACTTTATACAATAATCATGTCGTTGAACTGTCTCATGAACTGACGTCATACAATTCGCAGTTACCGGGAGTAACCAACAGTAGCTACCGAATTACTTTTGGTACTATTGAAACAGCCCTTTAAGTTAGAAGAAGAAGATGAGTATAACCTCAATTCAGCTTGATATTTTACATGTAAACAAGTGCGACACGTGAATGCTTTAAAAATGAAAAAGAATAAGCAAGAAACACTAGCCGATAGAATTGCTAATGACTTAAATCTAGTACAGGCCAGTTTTGATCCAGAAGATGAAAATTTGGATGATACCCACGCGCAACTAGGTGATAACCTTCTTGAAGATAATGACGAGGAAGAAATATTGAGTCAATTTAGGAAGCAAAACGTAACTCTTTTAGCAGACCTCGATGAAAGGTACGCCGGCAAAAAAGGAAGTAGGAAGAGTGTCGATTCTTTCGATGTGGAGTCTTTGGAAAGCAATGAACAATCTGAAGCAGGTAAGTTTGCCATCTATGAACTCTTCAGACATATTGAATGTGTTTTTGGTGTTAAAAGCCAGTTCACATACGTTATATAGTCCAAGTAAGAACTTCCTGAGACAAAAAAACTAAACAAAAACTTTACGACATCATTATTATCGCCGTGGGCCACCGGCGGCGTGCCTAACTTCAAACGACTCGCCGCACATTAAAAACGAGCGAGATGCTTTGCGGTCGAGGGTCGGTCGAGGTAGCACAAAGAGTAATGGTATTTTAATGAGGCCGTAAAGTTTTTGTTATGTTGTTTCTGTCTCAGTTTATTCCTACTTGAACTATACCTATTTCAGTATAACCTCATATTGTTTTCAGATGTCCCTGAGGAGTCTGAAGCAGAAAGTGCTAATGAGGAAAGTCAAGGATCTGATGAACAACAAAGTGAAGAGGAAGGTGACACAGACGATGGTAGTGTCGAAAATGAAACTGATGAGGATAGCGTCAATGATGAAATGAATTATGACGATGACGGAATAGAGGAGGAAGATACTTTCAAACATTTGAAGAAGGATACTGACGTCTCTTCTCAAGTAAAAAAAGGTTTATGCGTTAGAAATCAAATGAAAATGTGGGAGAGTTTACTGGAAACGAGAATACAGCTACAAAAATGTTTGGTCACAGCTAACAAAATGCCAGAAACAAAGACATTCAATAAAATCAGGAGTGAATCCGGTCATGAATTTTCAAACCAAGTTGCTATAACAAAAAATTCTTTGGGTAATGTCTTAGAGAAATTAATTCAGTTGCAAAAATTAGTGGTGAAAAAATATCCAGAAACGAAAAAGTTGGATAAATATGAAAAGAAAGTTCATAGTGAAGATGATGATGAGGAAATCGCAAGCGATACAGAAGAGGAAAAATCTGCGGAAGAGAGTGAGGAAGAAGAAAAAGGCATTCCAAAGAAAAAGAGAAAGTTGAGGGAGCTCGAAAAGGAAATAAGCGAACAACACCAAAAATACAAAAAATATAGGAATAGTGTGATACAAAAGTGGAACGAGAAAACTAGAATAGCCACAATGAAAAGTAATGCAAATTCTCATTCGGTAATCAATCACATAGAACATACTTTGAGCGACAGAAAGAAGTTAGTCAAAAGAACACAGTTAAAGAGAAGTGAATATACAATTGTAGGACAAGAGCTGCCTAAAGAGGCTGAAAAACAAAATGAAGACGATGAAATGCAAGACGTTAGGCTGAGGGAAGAATACAACCCTGAAATATTTGACGATGACGACTTCTACCATCAATTATTAAGAGAACTGATTGAAGTAAAATCAGCAGATTTAACAGACCCCGTTCAGTTAGGAAGACAGTGGATCCAGCTGCAGAATCTAAGGAGTAAAATGAAGAGAAAAATAGATACAAGGGCGACAAAAGGTAGGAAAATTAGGTATGCTGTGCACACAAAGCTCGTTAATTTTATGGCTCCTATCGATGAGTACCTATGGACAGATGAAGCGAAAACAGAGTTGTATAATTCGTTATTTGGGAAAAACCATCAGCCGGTTGCAACTGCTTAAATGTATATATTATTTATTTTACAAATAAAGAGTTCTTTTGATTTAAGAGTTATTTACCGGGTGTGGGCGAGGGGAATATTATTTCTTTATGAATATTTATGTGTTTGGTTTCCACGGCGACAGATCAGTAAATTTAGAAAATGTTTGTCCATGAAATAGAAGAAAAAATGGATCCCTCTGATGTCTTATATCACAGAGCCCTAAACAAAACGTGTTGATCAGAGCTGGGTAAAGTACACTGGCAAAGTTCTTCAAGTACCAAGCACTTAGACAGAGTGCTTTAAAACATGAAGTATCGAGTACTTTTATTTACAAAAGTGCTTCAATTACCAAGTACAGTACTTGAACAAGTAAAGCAGCGAAATATGAATGTTAAATACAAAGTACTATTGGTACAGTACTTGAAGCCCTTAAAGTACTTCAAGTACTATCAAAGGTACAAATATTTAAGTAATAACTCCAATCTGTTTATAATCCAGTTTGTGAAAGTTCGTTTATTGAAATGGGGAATATAATACCTATGAATTAGCGGTAATATGAGATTAAAAAACAAAGGTAATATTATTTTCACACCCACACCTTTATGATATAACGATCATGAAAAATTCAGGGAAAATAAATGCTCTAAAAGAAAATTATTTATGTATTTATTACATAGAATACTAAGTAGTGTAGGTACTTAATAATATACATACTTAGTACATATTAAAACAAACATTTCATATAAAAAAAATATCTAAAAAAGTAAAATCGATAGGTACTATACTAATTAATAGTAGAGTGCAGAGTAAAAATAAATTTCTTAAGAAGTGCTTGGGGAAGACACACATTAACATGAAAAAAATGATTTCTGTCAATTCTGAGTTTTTGATGTTGTGTAGTTCAAATCATTCTGAAAAAAGTACCTTTGGTAAAACTTCAAATTATGGACAGTTTTGCCGGTAGACTGGATCTATCCGTGCTAATGGGGAATGGTAAATCACACACTTGCATCACCTCACCAATTATGACTATGGATAACTAAACGCTGAACACAAAACGCGGCTTGGTTTTTCTATAATTCATGATGAGACTTCTAGAACAGCTTTGATTGCATTTTAAAAAGAGCTTGCAATTTCTTTTCAAAATAATTGAAATGCTAAAAAGGGCTTTAGTTACTTTAAAAGTAATTGAAGCACTTTCAAAAGTAGTTGAAGCCCTCTGAAAGGGCTTTAAAGCCCCAAGTACTTATGCAAAGTGATTCAAATGTGAAGTATACCAAATACTCTCTCTTAAAAAGTAATTGAAGCACAGGTCTTGAAGCCCTAAAAGTGCTTCAAGTACTACTCAGCACTTTACCAGAGTAATTTACTCAACTCTGACCCTGACTTGGCGCCCAACAATTTTTTCTTCTCGTGATATGCAAAAAAACTCTTTATGGGCATACACACGAAGGGCCACATAATTTAAGATATGTAAGGGCTTGTGAAGTGAAGTATGGTCATCGGTTTAAGCGCCGAGACCTCGATCAGCGAAGTTAAGTAGCATTGGTCGAGTCCGTCACTTGTATGGCTGACCGGTATCTCATTTTGCCGTCGTGATTGAGTGGTAGAGTAGCTGAAGCTAAACTCCACCAGAACATAAATATAAAAAAATTAATAAACAAATTTTAAAAACTTGCTTTTCTGTAAAAACTCATAGTTAAAGTAAAAAATAAAAAGATACTAATGTACGAGTGCAAGAAAAGCAAGGTGTGCTCACTTTGTATGATTGTATGAAAGGGGTGAAATCGTTGAAAGGGGTGAAATGCCTTCAGTCATGCGTACATTATGATACATATACTTATATGCTCTCTTATATATAAAGTGCACGACTTGTTTTTCTTGCATTCGTACATTAGTATTTTTTTATTTTTTACTTTTTACTACGACTTTTTACAGAAAAGCAAGTTTTTAAATTTTTTTATTTTATACTTTTTTGTCATACTTTTTGGGGGGGTTTACCCCCCCCCCCCCCCCAAAGATTGCTTAATAAAAATTTGTCTCTTAACAATTTGTTACGAACAAACCTAAGTACTGAATTTTACGATATTGATTATTGCAAAGCACAAGTAAAGAGCATTTTTGAGCAAGTACTAAAATGGGCCTGTTTCTTATTTCAATTTGAATTTTTTTTATCTTTATTTAGAATAAAGTTATGTTACGTGTTTACAATCTTCAGTAAACACTCTGTAGGTACAAATAACTTGCAACAAGAATCTTCACAAACCACTATTTTATTAATCACTTAAATTACAATAGTTAATCCTTTAGAAAATTACGCAACTAATAATAACAATCTAATATAAATTCACTACTTTTAAATCACAACTGTACTTTACTTTTCTGATCACTTGTCAACTCTTATCTAACCAAAAGATTCTCTGTATATCAGAATTGTACTGTATACTCAACTGAACTGTTCCCCATGTGCTGGACTCACATCTTTATATACACACTTGGAATACCTAGAATCTCATTGTATAACCTTCCAGAATATATTGGAATGCTCTATAGTCTTCTTAGGCACTACTAAATGGCGGGCCGTCAGTTGGCCCACAGATGGCGCCATCCTACTGGCCAGGGAGCAATTATAACTCTCCTCTCTGTTAGAGGGCAGCACATAACAGTTTTATTTCTGGTCAAACTTAATAAAACTAAAAATTATTATTTTCATACATTTAGACTACTTATTCAAACATGTATGAAATAATTTTAAAAAAACAAATATATAACTTTGTTACAAAATCCTAAATGCTAATACCCTACAAAAATATACTGACAGTGGGTCAACTGCCCATACATTACTTAAATCTCACCACTCTGCACTTTATGGGCAAGCACGCTTTACAGTACCTCTACAATCTATACATCCATGCAAAATGTTAACCGTTTTAAATCGATTAAAGTTGGTAATTATTATCTTATGGAAAGTAGGGTTTGCTTAGTTGAAATACACCTTAACTTATTTTTCTCGTTGTTTATTATTTTTTTCTTACTACTTATTGAGAGTGAGAGCTCAAATTAAATAAAGAACAGCGCCATCTATCTGCAGAGTGGACCATTGCCGCCTAATTAGAATGACAAGGAACTGAATTATTTATTCTGAAAAGAGGAACAAAATTATACAATACAGTGACAGTGCAAAGACATCGCATTATTTGCCTGAAAAATAAAAATGTTCTGAAAGTGTATTTATTGAATTTTAATAATAAAATTTGTTTATTGGTTGAAAAATAACCAAAAGGCCATCAACCAACCACCCTTCCTTCAACCTATATAATGTAATTTAATATTTGCATGTCAACATTATATCATGTAAAAAATAAATTGCACTTTACGCAGTTGAAAAAAGAATAAAATATAGTAAGGATATACTCATCTATTAGGTTTTGGTTGTAATGAATTGCAAAAAGTTCTGTTAGATTTGCATCTTGATTATACATCGCTCTTATAGTGATGGTTCCATTATTAGCCAATCAATCAATCAATCAATACAACTTTATTAAAAATTAAAATTTACATTTGCCTCCCCAGAATCCACTCCGGGACCGACCGTGCAACCAACACGTTGCTCGTGATGGCGGATTGCAATGTCGGGCGGAATGGGCCTGGTTCAGCTAAAAGGCAATTAGAAACAGCTTAACCTAAACACGTTCCATCGCAGATGGATCAACTTAGGTCATAAAATGGGTCATATCTAAAAAAATAGACTTAACTAAACTTACAAACTACAACTTTTAAGAAACTTTTGCACTAAACACATTTTTAAAATTTTAGTACTGACGCAGACACCTCAGCATAAACGAGGAGCCTTCCGCGAGGTGTAAAAACGCCGGGCTGCGCATAGGCTAGCCTAAACTGTGGTTTTAAAAATTTTGATTTCGAAAAATTTTTATTTTTTGAAAAATTATAATGAAAATGAATTTAGGGACAAAAATGTACAAAAAGAAAACAAGAAACAAACGCGACAAAAAGATTACAAATGAAAAGGAAGAGACAGGAAAGACTTAAAGATATAACAGGTATGAAATGTCAGCAAAGGTGGATAGGGTAAGTGGAAGTTATAGTTGGTGAACTTTGGCTACAGAGGTTGCCGGAAGATCGGTAACGTCTGGTATGGTAGGGTGCGTTTTATCCGAAATGGGGCATTATGCTGTCTAATTTGTGTTATATTTCTTGTTAGCGGGTTATCGCCCAGTTTGAAAGAATAGAATTTTTGAGAAATGTCCTGGACGTAGTCCGCTATTTTGGTTATGTCGTGACAAAGTGCGTATAGGTCTCTGAGGGAGGTGTATCTTCCAGAATTAGAGATGAGGCGCATAAATTGTTCGAGCACTCTTAGTTTCCTCATTGTCGTCGCCGAAATGCTGCACCACACCGGCGCCGCGTATGTGATAGACGGCCTGACCACCATTGTGTACAACAATTTTTTATTTTGTCGGTTAAGTCTGCTACCCCTGACCATGAGCGGATACAGACTCCTGAACAGGGAGTAGACCGTCCGTACTGTCTCATTTATGTGCGTGTTAAACGTCAGTCGCTGGTCGTCATTATTAACCGGTTCTGTTCGTTTTTTATTAAAAACCATCAACCACCACCACCATATCCTATTAGTCTTTTGTTAATTAGAAATATTTTGGTTGTATGATAGAGAAATTAATTGGAAGAATTATATAAAAAATTATTGTAGTGGGATGTTGAATAGTGGTGATTCTTCTGTGACATATATATTTTTTAGAGCTGAGTTATGACAATGAAGGTAGAGGCTATCCGTAACCGTAATCCAGGATTAGTCTGCACTGCAAATAGTTTGCATATAGTATGCAGCAAATGTATGTTAGTGTAGTAGTACTGTATGCATATTTTAGTGGCAGCAGTGAGTTTAATGATTTTTATTCTGTATGTTAGAGATCTGAAGAGCTAAACTCCAGATGTTATCCTTCGTTACACAAAACATAATATTTTTAGTCGCAAATTCCTCTATAAAATCCTTATTTTACTGTAAGGAACGTAACCAGACTGCAACCAACAGCTACTCTCCAGGTTATGTGCCCCGCCGAGCGCGTTAAGTGTAATAATTGCATATTACCATCAAAACGCTAATGCTTCGATTGCAACAAACACCAGCCGAAACGCTGATCCTACTTAAAGGAGCTCTCTTGCCAGTCGTTACACACCACTTGCAGACTGCAATTTCGAGCTGTTGGCTCTCATCAGTGCAAGGTAGGCATGTGACGACCGACACGAGGATCACTTGACTATTTAGTACATTTTGGTATCTTTGGGATAACGACATGTAAAATAGTCAGCAGGCGTCATCTAGCGGTCCAGTGTCTGTTGCAAGCGAAAAATAAATAGCCTGACTGGACTTAGCATAGTTCAAATGTGCTTTTAGAGGCTAGAAAAAATTCATATTCCTGTCCGACTTACAGAATGCACTCAACACAAAACTAGCAGAGTGCGATTTCTTTTGGTGGCAATGTCGAAAGGTTAGATTTGCTTTTGTAACTGTAGTCCATAAAAAAGTTGAAAAAACCCCAAAAGTTTTGTGACAGAGATGAAACATAGGTACTCCCCCGTTTTTGAGGGCACTAACATGATGGTGGTATTTTTAAGGTTTCCACCCCTCAGCAACTAGATAAACCACCCCTATTTCGCGTTTTTTTCCATCGTAGGCATGCGGATTGGTTTCTTGTGCAGGGTTTGGGTAGGCCGTATGAAATTTAATCATATAATATCTTATCCACCCCCGGGGTTGAAACTACCCCTTCCCCTAATACTAAAATATCCCCAAAAAAGTCAAAATGCATGAAAATTTGTTCATCCCCATTTTTGAGGGTGCTCAACACGATGGTAATATTCATTTCTCTCCCACCCTCCACCAACCACCTCTAAAACCACCCTTTTTCATATTTATTGATACAGGGCATGTCTCGTCACTCAACACCCTTTACAATGTCGAAATCTTAAAAACCCCGATCCAATGAGTCCCCACATGCGCAATATCAAGATATACGAAAAGGGGGTGGTTTTAGGGGTGGTTTGTGGAGAGTAGGGGAGAAATGAATATTATCTTCGTGCTTAGCGCCCTTGAAAACAGGGAGAAAACATTTTCCTCTATTTTGTATTTTTCGGTGGATTTCAATGTTAGGGGTGGTGGTAGTACAACCCCGGGGGTAAATAAGATGTATGGGTAAATTTCATACGGCCTATCCGAATCCTGCCCAAAAAACCCGATATGCAAGCCTACGATGGAAAAAAAAATCGAAACAGGGGTGGTTTCTCGAGTTTAATGGTAGTTGCTGAGGGGCGGAAACCTTAAAAATGTTATCATCTTATTCAGCGAACTTTTGTGTTTTAACCCTTTTTTGCAACTTTTTCATGGACTACTGATTCTGTGAAGCACTTGTAGTGTAACGAATTTATTGGTTGTTCAAGTTTGTCACCAAAGCAATGAAAAAACGCCCCCTGGAGTGTGCCTAGAGGGTTATCTTTAAATAATTCCCATATGTTAAAAACAGAGGATATTTTGTGTCTACAATCCAAAATATGAAAGAAAGAATAATAAGTAATAGAGTTCAGTGACATTAACTGCTTTTCGATCGATCACACCGGCAATTTTAAAAACAGTAGAAACTTCGTTTCATGACGCATACAGATGTGTGCCAATCAAAACGGGCAACATGTTAGACCAGGGCCAATCCTGTTTAAGGCAATAAAAATTCTTAGCATTATACGAATGGTCGGAAAATGTAGTTAATGGTGTAAATAATTAAGGAAAAATCGTCCAGACTGAGTAAAAGTTCGTGAAGGGGGGTTGGGGTGGTAATATATACGTTTTTAGGAGTTGGTACTCGTTTTTTGCGATTTGCGGCTAAACTATGCATCCTATCGAAAAATGTTGAATATAAAAGTTGTAGATACTGAAAAAATGTAAAACTTTCTAATTGATCATTATTGACCATAACCTCAAAATTATCGAGAAAAATGCAAAAAACCGTTTTATCGGTTTTTAATTTATAACTATCGCAAAAATGTTTATATTTTCATGAAAATTAGTGAAAATGTTCTCTTTTATGTTTCAAACAAGCCCAAATTTTTTCAAAGCGAAATATTTAATTTTCGATGTTTTATGAAGAAAATAAAAAAAAAGACTTAATTTTCAATCGAAAAATTTGATTAGCAAATTTTCGATTAATGAACTTTACTAGTGCTCATTTTTTTCGTTGAAATCTCAACTTTAATATAGAATTAAAATATAATATTGTTTATATACAAGAACATCGTTAAAAAAGCGAAAAACTGAAAAACTACTTTTTAAAATCGAGTTTTCGGTGAAAATCATGAATTTCTTTTTCTTTATTGTAAATAAACGTTTACATTCATAAAAAGCGTTAATTCTCATACAATACTATGTTATACAAGTAATGTACATGTACCTAACTATTCTCGGCTTTCAAAGTCCCGAAAACATTATTTAAACTGCAATTAAATAGGTAAAAATTCAAAAAACACAAAGGCTGTGAACTGAGAAAATTTGTTAACTATTTCTTGTGATTCGTAAGTAATGTAAGTATTTACAAATTATCACGTCTTATATTTGATTATAAAATACAAAAGTTAAAAGTAAAATAATTTTATTGAAATCTTTTTTTCTTCGTGGGCAATTCTTCATCGCCAGAATAGAATCGATCAAACTTTCGATTTCTTCACGTTCATTTTCCATATCTTCAATTTCTTAGAGTTCTTCTGGATTGTCCAGTTCAGTATCATTATTTTTATTATTATTTATTAGACAGTGGGTACTGTCTTCGTCTTCGATGTCCTCGAGATTACAATTTTATTCGTACAACGATTTTTCGGCATTAGAACATTTATCAGAACCGTGACAATTTGAGCACAAATTTGCGCACTTTAAGCCATGCTTGTGACACCCACATTTGTTATTACCGCATCTTGTTTCGCAGCTGCAGCAGATAATTTTCAATAAATTTTCAGGAATTAATTCTTGTTCTGTAAATATAGGTACGATGCCACTAACGTGATGTTTCCATCCCCAATCTGTAGCTGTTTATTGATTACTAATCCAACTTTGTATTTGAAAATACACCCTGTAACAATGTTGCTTAGCTGCCACTTCAGTTGGAGGTAATTTTTTCAAATGAAATGAGGATTTAACAGTAGCCGTTCGGTAGAGTTCAAATCTTTTGTAAATAGAAGCTATTATTTTTAATCCATTTTCGGTAATCGTTTGTTTGTCTGCATTTGTATTGTAAAAAATTTCTGCAAGATTAGGTAAATGTTTATCGGCCAATAATGATTTTATAATTGTTTTTTTTTCTTTCCTAGCAAAATTGGAAGTTGTATCGCAGCCAGAAAAACAATGCAAAAATGCTACAATATGTTTATGTGATTTATGTTTAAAACTATTAGAGGTGTAATAAGTATCATTAATATCTCCTGCATCAGGTTTGTGGAAATAGATATTCAATTCATGTGAACTGAATTGATTTAAAAGAACTAAAAAATCTATGTCTTGACCAACAACTACCACTATTTTATCGGAGTTTTTTGCTACTTCAAGGGATGTATTGATAATTAGGGAATCTGCATCTTCTTCATATAACTATTTTTTGCGTAGTTGTTTTGTACATAATGTAAATATTTTGGTGTTATTTCATTAATTGTATCGTTTCTTTGCCAGATTATTTTGTGTAAGAGAAACCCGCCATCAACAACATGTACAATACTGCTCAAAGTTGGTAACGAATCGATGCTCGCAAATTCTGTATATAAATGTGACTTAACATTTTTTCTGAAGCCATTCTCTGTAAACAACGACACAGGAAATGGAGCAAGCTCGTACTGTAAATAATTTTTCATATCATCTGTGCTGCTGATATTTCGCGAAATTCTCTGAAATAATAGTAATGGATCAATTGTAACAGTCTCGCCTCAGTTAGGTACATGTACATTACTTGTATAACATAGTATTGTATGAGAATTAACGCTTTTTATGAATGTAAACGTTTATTTACAATAAAGAAAAAGAAATTCATGATTTTCACCGAAAACTCGATTTTTAAAAAGTAGTTTTTCGGTTATTCGCTTTTTTAACGATATATAAACAATATTATATTTTAATTCTATATTAAAGTTGAGATTTCAACGAAAAAAATGAGCACTAGTAAAGTTCATTAATCGAAAATTTGCTAACCAAATTTTTCGATTGAAAATTAGGTCTTCTTTTTTTATTTTTTTCATAAAACATCGTAAATTAAATATTTTGCTTTGAAAAAATTTGGGCTTGTTTGAAACACAAAAAAGAACATTTTCACCAATTTTCATGAAAATGTAAACATTTTTGCGACAGTTATAAGTTAAAAATCGAAAAAACTGTTTTTTGCATTTTTCTCGATAATTTTGAGGTTATGGTCAATAATGATCAATCAGAAAGTTTTATATTTTTTCATTATCTACAACTTTTATATTCAACATTTTTATATTCAACATTTTTCGATAGGATGCATAGTTTCGCCGCAAATCGCAAAAAGCGAGTACCAACCCCTAAAAACGTATATATTACCACCCCAACCCCCCTTCCCGAGCTTTTACTCAGTCTGGACGATTTTTCCTTAATTATTTACACCATTAACTACATTTTCCGACCATTCGTATACTGCTAAGAATTTATCGTCTATTACGATATTTTAAACGGTTTGGCCCTGGTCTATGTGGAATACTTATATGATATTTTTTTCTGTTGATTTAGTTGATAAAACCTTTAACAGTTTAAGTTAATCAAATTTCTTTTATGATTTAATGAACTTGTTTTATTAAAAATGAAACGATCCTCAAATTTAATAGTTTTATTTACAATTCAGCTGAAGCAGAAATTACACAACTAAGTCTAAAGGAATACCTGTAAGTTTTTTCAAAAATACTTCTTTATTCGTACAAAACTGGTCATTTGTATAATATTCCGTGACTGTAGGTCAAAGAGAGCAATAATAAAGAATAAATAAATTAACAATTTTATTATAAAATTTAATTTTCCATACTTTACAATTTGTTCAAATAAATAAAATACAATAACATTATAGGTACTTTCATTATCTATTTTAAATAATCACATGCGTACTTATATAATATAATACAGTGTGACCTGGGCTGGTACTTCTTTTTTTGTCTAGAGAAGACGAATAAACCTTTGAGTTCGTTCAACCTACCGTCTTCTTTAAACAAAAATTTTGTCAGGTCGTAGTAGTTATAGATTTTAATATTTTGGTAATGTTACTTAATACATGGTAAGTATCATACTTTGTGTGATGGTACAGTTTTTATCTACACCCTACGAAAATATAGATTTATCTTTATAATTGTTTAACGAAATACTTCACCCATATCCAAGCGGGAAATTGGAAAAAAATACCGCGAAGAGGTAGTTAAACAATCGAAATTTTTAACCCAAGTTGAATGGAGTTTTGAATACATATCCTTGTTTAAAGCAGAAATTGTAACAGTCTATGAAATGATTTACTTTGACACAGTCGTTGTCGATAAAGTTATCTGAGTGTTGTCCAATGACTTCTGGTGTTGTCAGATTTTTGTGCTTTCAACAACGATGCTAGTGTTATTTTTGTACTGGATGATACTACACATACCTCCTTTTCTGCACGATTTTAATATCATGCAAAAAACAATTTTTAATTATTTGCCAAATAGGGAACAATTTTTGTCACCTTTTTTTATAAAATGATTTCCAGTGGCGTATTTACGGGGTGGTGTAAGTTCTAAGTCTCCCAGATGTGCCTTTAGTAAGCGAAAATTAATTAATTCTGCATTTGATCTGCCAACCCCTCAGTTCATTTTTAGCAGGTCAATACGGTCTTCAGTTCAAAGAGTTACCTTCTAGTACGTTCATTATTATAGAACGAATTTTAACAGTATAACCCGGACCATTGTGTGATTTAAACTTCGTACAAAGCTCATACAATTTCCATAAACACCAAAATCCTTGAAAGAGGTCATATACAAACACCCACCCAGTGGGTTTTAGTCGGTAGAAGTTCCACACTAACCGGTGCAGTAGATTCCAGCTCCTATGTCCCTGCCAAACTAATGGGTATTCTTTATAATTCAGACCTCGTTTAGCCTATAACTGATTTTGGAATTACTGTATCACGCACCAATTATGAGAGAACATGGGTGACCGGACGTCGCGTCGACTATACTTGCCTTAACTGAGGGCTGGTCTTTCCACGTTCTATATATGAAACAAACGTACAGTAACCTTCACACAATATACTTATTGACATTACCTATTTTCAAGGGACCATAGATGTTCTTCAACCTACGCCTCCGGCAAGATATAGAAAGCGAACATTTTTCCCTATTTCTTGCAAACGGTATAGTTCACGCACCTCTCTTAAAATTGGTGAGTAATAGCGAAAATGGATTTCATGTTTTGGCTCAGTGGCAAGCAAAATATTAAATTCACCAAAATAAGCATCAGGGAGAAAAAAATACAGAACAATGCGAGTTTACTGGTGTAATAAACAAAAATGCATATTTTTTTTATTTAGTACCTTAAAAGGCAAGATGTAAATAAGGAGAAAATAAAAGTATCTATTGACATCTAGCGGTATTAAACAAAACTATCAACTCCGCAGACTTCTTAACGATGCAATTAATGAAATACCAGTTAGCGAGTCACTTTGAATTTGATAGTGTCGCATATTTTCATTAGGAGTTATCAGCTTTGCGCATTTTCTTCATTTAAATTGATTTCAGAACTATATTACCAAGTCTATATACATGTAAGTGTAGATTCAGCCAGTACTTTGATATTTTTAATAACACAATTTAAAGAGAGTATTAGAAGTCTAAGTTTATGGCATATCCTATTTGCATTTGTTTTTGTGACAATACAAACCATTTGTGTAAAGAAATATTTTTTAAAGCAAAATATTTATAATTAAAAGAAATTGTTAAACTCACCAAACAGCCCACTTTTGAGCTAAAAAATAGTATTTTATATCAATTGACACTTAAAAGTAATTAGTAAAATCATCCAATATATCAAATAGGCGATTTTACCTACTCTAAATGCTAACAAATAGCGCTGTTCTGCAACAAAATCCTCCCTACGACATTAATGTGTATTCTTTATAATTTAGACCTCGTTTAGCACATTGCTGATCTTGAAATTATTTTATTACACACCAATCGTGGGAGAACATAGATGGATGGACATCGCGGCAACCGTGCTTGTCTTTCCACGTTCTATACATGAACAAAAACGCACTGTAACCTTCATACAACAGATTTATTGACATATCGCCTATTTTAAAGGGGCTATAGATATTCTTGAACCGGCCCCTCCGGCAAAATATAGAATGTAAAAATTTCCCCCTTATATTTTGGATACGTGAACTTTAGTTCACGCGTCTCCCTCACAATTGGCGGGTAATAGCGAAAAATATATTTCATGTTTTGATTCAGCGCACGCAATATACTAGATTAATCAGAAAAAGTATCGAGGAGGTAAAAAATGCAGAACAGTGCGAGTTAATTCGTGTAACCAATCCATCGGCATTAAGGTCCGTGTAGCAGCTTTTTCTATAGCTGATTCTGAGGTGTCGTCTGTCCTTCATTAAACCATGTCCGTTTTCTAGCGAAACACCCTGCATACTGCCGAACTGCCGTTGAGAGTTGTATACCGTTCGCTCATTCCTTTCATCTCGTAGCAAAGCCGGCGTTATTTGCGACCGATTGGAATTAAAATCAATCACGTGGGTAAATCTAACTCTACTATCTAGACTCTGAGTTTTCGCAGTTTAAAACCAAATACACTTGGCAAAAAGCAGGTTCCGAAACTTTTCTCAACGTTACTAAATTTAATACCAGATCGACAAATCGAATGCATATGGTGACAAATACAAATTCAAATAAGATTGCCATTAGCTTCTCATCTTTTTATGACATGGGATTCAAATAAGAAATAAATAGAATTAAATTAACTGAAAAATAATAATGGAGTAAAATTTAATTTACATTTTACTTCTGCTTTCGTGAGCTTTTTTTACAATCGCCAGCTTGGAATGGGGATCTAGTACTGGAAGTTCTGTATACGGTGGCTCTCTTGTTCCATGTAACATTAAGCTCCATTCCTTGACGAATCCCGTTTGTGGAGTTTGGGAGTTGAATTTCGCCTGCAAATACCAAAAAATAGACTAAAACTGCAAATAAGATCTCGACATTTTAGATCAGAGAAATACAGGACTGTTTTCTTGACAAGTCACAATTAGTAAGAAAATCACCGTCACATATATAGGGTGCTATTAGTTTAATGTTATTTAAAAAACTGGTAATGGGGGACGACTAGACAAACAAAAAACTATTATAACTTTTTCCTCTAGGAGCACTTTGGAAAAAACTGACCTAGGTCAAGAATTCCAATAGTCTTTAAAAAAAGTTTGAGAACCCCTGCCTCATGGGGCAATCAACGAAGTTTGTCACTTAGTTTTAAAAAAATTCATAAAAGTGGAAAAAGGCTTTTGATATTCTTCTTTCTTGATACTTAAAAACTGAGCGAAGTAAAATAATTTTTCACGAACAAAAATTGCACAGTGATATACAACAAACTAACCAGTGTTGTTTATTCGCATAAACTGTTCAGAATGTCCTCCATAAAAAATTTCAAACCGTCAGACTAAAATGCACTGGTGCGCCATTGTGCATATACCACATAAGTCTGCGCGTCGCCAAAGGTACATCTTTCAACAAATATGGCAATGTTTATTGCAAGAAATTTCAATAGATTTCACCATTTCATCTATTGGGTAATTCTATTGGTCCAATTATTTCATTACCACAAATTTCTGCCCACAAATTAACAGAGAAACGTCGCTGAAAGTGAGACCTTCTTATTATATGCGAGTTTTCATCTGAACAATAATGCATATTTTTGAAGTTAAACACCCCGTTTTTGGTCAAACATGATACATCAGAGAAATACAGGACTTTTAAAAAATCCTCATTTCTTGCGTGTTTTCTCAAAATCCACCTACAAAATTCAATTCGGTTTGCATAATCCTGGGGTTCTAGGGCTTTGACACGTTGATAATGGTCGAGCTGTAAGCTCATATCTCGCAATGTCCTCCATACCACAAAATAGGACACTCTCACACGGTTTGCGATTTCGCGGCTTCTTAAAGTTAGATCCTCTTCTACAAGTTCCCAATCTTGAACCTTCGCCTCAATTGGTAGATAATAGAACTGCAAAAGTAAAAAACACAAAGGTAGCCGCCGCTACTTTATCGGTGACTCTCGGCGGCTTGCATCTTAATTTAAAGCTCCACTGCTTGACCAGTGTTGTCAGATGTGTGAGATTTTCACATGGCACAATGACGAAATTTCATGGTATTTCTTTAACAAATCATGGTAGTTTTGGTACTTATACGTTATTGTATGTTTTTTATAAACTCGAAAGTGCAATAATTTCTTTTTATTAGTTAAGTATTTAACGCAAATTAAACTTAAAAATAGGTAAGAAAAAATATTTTGAAACATACCTAACTTTTTTAAGGAAGAAAATTATTTTGTGATTGATGATGGCTCCATACGATTCAGAATACAGATTGAACAGAGTTATGCGGCGCACCGGTTGCCTACCTCAATAATCCATAAGGGCGGCAGGCCTTTAAACTTTTTATGCCAATTAGGGAGCCGGCAAAACGTACAATAGAGTTGAACTTGAACTTGGTTGAACTATCACTTCTATTCTGGAATACTTTGCCTACTTCAATATTCCAGAAATTCTCAACCAATTTTATTAACAATTAATTAATTTTTTTAACATTTCTTTTTTATCCAAAACTATGCACTTTTGACCCTATGTTATATAAGACTTTTTGTTTGTCTGCCCGTTCTCCATTACCAGTTTTTTTAATGACATGAAACTAATGTCACCCTGTATAGCTCTTCTTACGATTATCGTAGAAAAATCAGTTTTTCTAGATTTCTTTGTTATTTCACAATTCAGATATCAACAGTGTGTTACATTTAAGACTAACATCCTTAAAAAATTCTCCCGATTTGAACCTATTTTACTCGAAAATACATTAAGATTTACTTGTGGCAAAAACAACTTCAAATATTTAGTTATTCAGGATTGTCCAGAATCAGTAATCCAGAGTTTAATGAAAATCCAAAAGTATTGAAAATTCTCGTTTAATATACATGTCCGAATTATATTTTAATGGGTTACCTACATGACAACGACTTAACAGCTTCCGTTTTATTTGAAACAAAAATGTCACTGCACAGTTCTCTAAATACCAAAGAACCCATTATTTTCGGACTTTGAACACATCGTCAAATTCAACATCATTTTTACAACGAACTAATAAAAAAACGGTAGGGATCAATTTTATCTTTAAAAAATTACGACACAATGTACAGAAAGATGTCGAAATCCAACGAAATTGGAACCTTAAATTACGGTTCACGACGTATATTCCGACAATCGATACAAATAATGAAAATAGAACACATCATCAAATTAAAGATTCTTATTGATCGAATAGTAAAGAAAAAGGACAGGGCCATTTTTTTTCTTTAAAAAGTTACGATACAATAAACGATGAGATGTCGAAATCGCACCTTAACTCGCGTTAAACGACGTTTATCCCGAAGACCAATACAAATCATAAATACAGTAAACCGTCATCATATTCAGTATCGTTTGTAGAACGAATTAGTAAAAGAAATAGGCGGGGTCAGTTTTCTTTTTGAAAAGTTACGACATAGTAAACGATGAGATGTCGAAACCCAACGAAATCGCAACCTTAACTCATGTTCCACATATATCCCGAGAATCTAAAATAGTTTTAGGATAATTTTAAGTAGTAGCAACAACAGAAAAAAAAATGTATATTATTAAGAATGTATATAAGTTTATATTATATTACGTTAAGTCAATCCTACTGTCTGTCCTAATGTATACCCTCCGAATCCGTGGTTCATTCGTCTTTGTTGAAAATCGCCATGACAAACCCCTTGGCGTATTTGTGTCCCTGTGAAATTCCCAAAAAATAATAATAATAATAATAATAACAATTTAAAAAAAAAGAAAAAAAAAACAATGAAAAAAAAAATTAAGAAAAAAAAAAATAAAAAAAAAATTGAAATACTTATAAATGTCAGAAGGCACTAATTATTAGTAGAGAATATAAGTTATTTATGTGTGGGCATGCATTTGTGCACATATGTGTATGTATATATATTTAGGTAAGAAAGTGGATATATTTATTGTCATGTAAGTTAACTAACCCAATAAGTAGCATTATCGTCATAATCTCCTTTATTAGTAGTGTTTTACGGTTTGAATTTATTGTAGACTTGATTTTCCTTTTATAGTACAATTTTAGATTACCATATGACAACATGGCACTGTGCGAATGGTCACGCTACCCTAGCCAAATTCTTGAATATAGATAGATAGATAGATCCCGAGAATCAATACAGATATAATAAATAGTACAAGGCATCATCAAATTCAGCATCCTTTTTATAACCTATCCTGTATTATATAACCTATATATCCTTTGTATCCTATGTAGAACGAACTAGTGAAAGAAAATGGCAGGGTAATTTAAAAAATTACGATACAATAAATGATGAGATGTCGAAATCAAACGAAATTGCAATCTTGACTCACATTCCGCGACATGTAGCCCGGGAACCAATATAGAAAAAACTAGAACAAAGCGTCATCCAATTCAGCATCCTTGTAGAATGAACTAGCAGAAGGAAAATATGGAATCAATTACCTATCTTTTTAGATTAGATTAAATAACATAACGAAACCTTTGTTAGGTTAGATTCTCTATTCAGAACATATGGTCTGTCAAATTTCCTCCGAGAAGCCCTTCATAACTTGATAAAGACTATTGTTTGAATTAAGCAATAAGATGAAAATTACCTCGAGTAACCAGGTTCCTTGTGGATATTCGCCCCATGTGTGTGTCGTCATGAAAGGCCACTTGGAGAACCCATCACGTGCGTCGTCATCATTTTGTCGCCTACTAAGTATCATAGATCTGAAAGCAAATAATAAATGCATTTTTTTTACTAGTAAATGAAAATGACAAAACTAAAATATCCATTATTAGTGCATAAGTATGGTGCTACCGTGCAAAGAACCCACAATAGGTCTGTCCATAAAATTTAGTTTTGAATTGGAAATGATACATTTATGAGTGTTGTAAACCCCTACAATGTTTTTAAAAAAGTAGTCATTTACTTTTGACGTTATTTGTAATAAAAATTACCTTAACACGTCGAGGCTAGAAAACGCTCCCTTGGCGCGAGGCTAAGCGGGTGACGTCACATGCCTGTTAAGCGATATGCGCTGCGATACTCTAGGTGTGGCTATATTGATGTAGTTAATTTTGCGACTGTCATGAGCTAGGACCTGCCGGATATTTGTCATAGTCGTATTTATCTGTGCTTTGAAAAAATAGGATACCATAATTCTACGTTCTGCAAATAATGTGAATCTCCTTTCTGGGAACCCTCCTCTATATTTGACAAAATAAATAAACTTTATTTGACGTTCTATATAGTAAAGGCACTGTTATTGCCGCGAATTCAAACTTTGTTCTAACGAGAACGACACGAAATAAACCTAACGCAGTGTACAGATGATCTGGCGCCTGCCAAGCCAGCAAGCATGTGACGTCATACGCTTTTATATGATATATGATTTCTACGGTCGCTACTGTTGTTTGGATTGACTTTTTTCAACTACAGTTCTAATATTGTTATTGTTGGGCAAAAATCTTTATTTTGCACTACTTTTAATGTTTATTAATTTTTTTGTGGACAGATTTATTCAAGATTGTCCTAAATTCAATAAATAAATTTGATATTTGCCGTATCTGGTTCTAATTTATTTCTCTTTTTGAATACAAAGGCTTATTATTAACAATCTAATTACTATATCTTACCTGGTACCCATTGGTGATGTCAAGAATAATTCTACGTCTCCCCTTCGACTCGCATTCAATGTAAGGACCGCTTGGACGTGTTCCAAGTACCGAACTTCTGTATTATCTCCATGGCAGGAGTTGGTGGTGATTTTTAATGTTAAGGATTTATCAGATGGGATTCTTCTGCAGAAAGAAATAAAAAAATACATTAAAGGCTCTTCATAAATGTGACTGTCATGGATTTAATAAGTTCGATCGATAATGAATCTAATACATTAGTCGCTATTGGTTAATTTCGTAAACGAGAAAATAGAGTTATTAATGAATCTATAGGAATTTTAAAGGAAGAACTTGTATCAACCGTTAATCTTTAAGATAATAAATATAGAATGTTCCTTTTTATTAACGACTTTTTTAAATTTCCAGATAGTTACTTAAAAATATTTTTTTGAAATGTTGAGACGTAATTACATCGAAAAAACTATTTCGGTACTGTTATTATATACTCACTGGATTTCAGAGACGGTTCCCGCCTCGCAATGGTATCGAGGTGGCACTGTCTTCCATTGCTTAGCCAGGGCGACCATAGCTCCGGCGTCCAAGACCCCAAATCCAAACAAATGATTGAACTCCAAACCGACACCATTCATGGTCCAGTGAAAGCGCCCCTTTGCATCGAAAAGTGAATTTCTCTTTGACGTCAGTACGGTAAGATGTTGTATGTCCCTCCAGGATAGCTTATTACTGAAACCGAAATTTTCTTAGGAGAAGAAGTCATTTTAGACACATTTTTTTTAGTTCGACAATCAGTCACTTGAAGAATAAGAACATTCGTTTTTCGAACAACATTGAATATCCTGAAACTTACTAAGTTTCATTTTTCTTCCATAATTTTACTTTATAGTACGGCAACCCGTAACCAAGATCAACTGTTATCGCCTTATGCTAATTTCGATCACCAGGCTATGGTTTACTACAATACAAAATCGATTTTCCTCTGACAAAAACTCCCATAACGCTTGCAGTAGCCAGTAAAAAGATATTCCGTCCGTTAAAAAAAAGGCGGGATTTTTATGAATATGAAAGCGCGACTTGGTTTCTTTTTAGTTGAAAAAATGATTCCGCGTTCTGTACTGTACATCGAAAAATCAGTTTGTTTCGAGATTAATGAAATTCGTTTCAGGGCTGCATTTTTGCCCGTATGGGTGCGTCCGGTGGGTGGGGGGTACTGAGACTACTTGCATTCGATTAAGCGCCCCAAAAAACATAGGGAGAGAAATTTTATTCAGCTGCATTTTGCACTCTTATTACTGAATTGTGATGGAAAATGATATATTTCAACATATCAAGTTGAAAATTGTCCGTTCATATTTTTCATACATTTTTTTCATATAAAACATCATTTACATTACAGAACGGACATTAAGCAGTTACAAAATTAGCTTGAAAAAATACGCACAATTGAAATGCAAGTACTGGGATATGCAACGATTAAAACGTCCGTTTTGATTTTTTGTCGAAGAAAAACTTTAGAAAAAGACGAGAATTGTCGGAACGGACAGGCGACGACAGGAATTTCCACCTATTCCCAGATTTCAAAATTTAACCCTTTATATGGTCGATAGTCGAGTGGGTTAAGGCGCGAGGTGGCAATCGCGATTATTCACACGGACATCGCACCACCGACCGGGTTCGAATCCTGGCACTGGCACTATCGGAGGAAATGGTTGTATGTCCGCATTATTTCAATATGTAACCCCCTTCCGCACAAGCCCTGGCTTCTGGAATTGGGGGTTGTCTAATTTCTGTGGTGTGGTGTTTATTATATCTTGGCGCAGCACTAAAAGTTTCCGTTTTAATTTTTTCCTTATCCTTGTTCAAAGAAATGAGCATGGACGCGGGAATTTTCCATAAGGGGATAAATCGAAAATGTTGGTTACGGGCTGCCGTACTATTAGGGAAATGCAAGGAATAACTTGAAATTTTTTACAGATACGATTGTTCCCGTTACAACGAATTTTTCGCTTCGGTTGGCCGAAGGACGTGGCTTAACATAAGGAATAGTGGAGGGGAGGGGAGGGTTAACACCTTCTCAATACCTCTACTACTTGGATCGGTTATGTCGACGTAGTTTAGCCAAAGTTCTATTAATAAAATCCAAAGTTACTATTGGTTATTTAGGTCAATTTTGGCTTAAACATATCTAAACAACCTACTCTTATTTCTATAATTCACTAATCACTTTTTTTAATCCATAACTTTTAACCTAGCAAATTATTTTAATTTTGGCGCGGAATCAAATCGGTACCCAGCCCTACTTTCCACAGTTTCCACTAATCAACCTTTACAGTATATAGGCCTGTAATAATCTGCACCTTCATAAATAACCTTTAAGAAATGTTCAGGCCTATACGTGTACAGATCTCTACGGAGAAATTTAGGTACAGGTAAGTAAGACGCAATTAACACAATAGCTACGAAAGAAACCTGCTATTATTTTTGTGACAAATATCTGGTGATCACTTTAAAAGTATTAAGGAAGAACACCTGATATACTTTTACTCAAAAACCGCTGCCCAAGCAATCACTACTTCCACATCCAGATTTTGTATCCAATATTATGCAAATACAAATATTTTATTCACTTTAATAATAGAGTGGGGGTGGTAGAGGAGGTGGTTAGTGTAAAAAAATCTAGAGGCCCTTGGTTCTCATACACACACCAAATCCCAGTTTAATTTTTCTAACGCTAACGCCAAAAATATTTTTTTATACGTTTCATTTTTGTATACACACTAAATCACATTTTAATTTTTTTTACCCTTTTTAGTAATAGGGTGAGGGTGGCAATGGGGGTGGTAGAGGGGGTAGCTAACGCCAAAAAATTTTTTTTAGACGTTTCGTTTTTGTATACACTAAATCACATTTTATTTTTAATAATAGGGTGAGGGTGGTAATGGGGTGGTAGAGGGGGTAGCTAACGCCAAAAAAATTTTTTAGACGTTTCATTTTTGTATACACTAAATCACATTTATTTTTTTTTACCCCCTTTAATAATAGGGTGAGGGTGGCAATGGGGGTTGTAGGGGGGTCACTAACGCCAAAAAAATTTTTTTAGACGTTTCATTTTTGTATACACACTAAATCACATTTTAATTTTTTTTACCCTTTTTAGTAATAGGGTGAGGGTGGCAATGGGGGTGGTAGAGGGCCAAAAAATTTTTTTTAGACGTTTCGTTTTTGTATACACTAAATCACATTTTATTTTTAATAATAGGGTGAGGGTGGTAATGGGGTGGTAGAGGGGGTAGCTAACGCCAAAAAAATTTTTTAGACGTTTCATTTTTGTATACACTAAATCACATTTAATTTTTTTTACCCCCTTTAATAATAGGGTGAGGGTGGCAATGGGGGTTGTAGGGGGGTCACTAACGCCAAAAAAATTTTTTTAGACGTTTCATTCTTTTATACACACTAAATTACATTTTATTTTTTTTACCCCCTTTAATAATATGGTGGGGGTGGAAGTGGCTGGTAGAGGGCGTAGCCAACTCCAAAAAAAATTTTTAGACGTTTTTAATTTTAATTTTTTTACCTATCAACGGAATTAGATCAAAATATAATCTAGTTCCACATCTCCTTACAATACATAAGTGTACCAAATTTCAAGTCAATATCACAAACGGTTCCAGAGTAAACGTACGCACAAAAAAGTTACAGACAGACAGACCGACAGAGAATTTTTTTCGCTCAAATTTAAAGTCTCGACGTTTCATGACATTTTAAGATTATTTCAACAAAAAAAGAAAAATTTTTTTTTTTTTGCGTTACTATACTTCCACTGGACTTGGAAGTAAAAATATACACCTAAGAGAAAACATCATTAATAAACAAAGGATGCCAAATAGTAAGGAAAGTTTTATGTAAATAATTTATAGTTTACTTTGTATAATTTGTAATCAGTAGAAAATGTTTCCCATAACTAGGTATTTATTAATTATTATTAGTATTTATCAAAAACAAATTGAGAAATATCCCGAAATTTAAAGACAAAAACATTATTTTATGCAAATCACGGTGAAATGGTATATTGCGAGGTAATAAGAAAAGAAAATAAATTCCTCAATAAACGCTTTCATTTCCGTGCAACGGTATTGAAATTCAGTAAATATTAAAGCCAAGTAGAAATGTCGAGTTCGCTTTTTACGTTTATGTAGTTGCAGACTTTTCTGCAAGCACTTGTTCAAGAGCAAAGATGAAATATCAAAGGAATACGAATTGGTGTAAAGGCGAACCGGTAAAAAAGGACAATAAATTGCCACGATCGCTTTGTGAATATTTCTATGAAGTTAAACATTAAAGCCTCTTCCACACAGGGCGCGATCTGATCGCGCGATCGGAACGCTTGCGATCTCGTGTCATAGTTATCACATTTGTACTCAGTATATCCCCTGCCGTTTTCGTTCCGCCGAAATCCTCACGATCAATTTCGAACCTTTTTGAGGGGATATACTGAGTACAAATGTGATAATTATAACACGAAATCGCAAGCGTTCGGATCGCGACCTGTGTGGAAGAGGCCCAAAAGCTACTTTAAATTTTAAACGATCATCTCACCTTCGAAGGAAGACAATTGTATAGAATCATCTTACCCCCTAAATCAATTTAAGTCTCGCCAGGATAAAATATATCCCATAAGGTAAGGTGCAAAAAACTGATTTAGGTAAAACAGAAAATCATATCCAGGGTGTTTCAGGTATGCGGTCATTAATTTCTAGAGGCGATTTCACATAAAAAATATGAAAAAAGAGTTTATATAAACATGGGTCTGGAAATCCCTCCTAAGAACGCTGCGGGCCTCTGAAGGAGGGACACAAAGTTGTCATTTTATTTAATATCTCAGGAACCCTTTGAGCTACAGTGACTAGTTTTTGCACGTAATTCGATATCAATAAAGGTCATTATCTGATGTTATCTACCAAGGGTCAATTCAATCAAGGGTGCACAAAATTGGAAAGCGGGGAGTTACTTCCCCCTCAATTTTTTAAATGTGAATGGTTAATTTTGGTAACCAGGATACAAGAAAAACAATATTAATTATTATGATATATATTACAACTTCAGAATATTTACAACTGTTAATCTACAAATAAAAACTATTATCCTGTAAAATTTAGATTTACTTTATACCCAAGTCCGGTATAAATTGGTGACCACTGAGCGAATGGACGTTATTAATAATTTTCCAAAAGCATTGACGCTTAAACAATTACAATGGTTCATAGACATGGTAAATTATTACCATCGTTTTGTTTCTCATTTCGTGGTACATTAGCACCATTTCATATTTTCAGTACTCAATTAGCTAAAAATAAAATTAAGGATATTGATTCTTGGCCAACAGAATGTATCAGTAGGTTCATTTTAGCTAAACAAGGCATAGTTAATGCAACTATTCTTTCACACCTAGATTACAATGATAACGTTATACTTATTTTATCTATAGACAGTTCGAACATAGCCATGGTCGTGGTTTTAGAACAACAGTCTAGTAATGTTACCACCCCATTGGCATTTTTTTTTAAATTAAACGACGCAAAAATGTTATGCTACCTTCGATAAAGAGCTTTTATCTCTTTACACAGCAATTAAGCATTTTCGATTTTTACTGGAGGGACGTCATTTTATTTGTTATACAGATCATAAACCTTTTGGCACTTCTTACGGGAGCAGAAAAAAATCCTCACTAGACTAGGCACCTAGAATTTATTGCGCAATTTACTAATGACATACGTCATTTATCAGGAAAAGACAATGTCATCGCGGATACCTTATCACGTATAGATGATGTATCGTCGATTAAATCACATTATTTTCCACCTACCGCCATCTTCACTATATCAGATCAATTCAGTTTAAAATCATTTATTAGTGCCCAATTAAAAGGTTGACAGCTTACTTCTTTAATTAATAATCAGTCTAATTCAAGTAAACAATCTAAATACAATTTACAACAAATTTTAATTCCCAACTCTGAGGACAAGATTTGGTGTGATATGTTTAATTCTAAATATAGACTATACGTTCCAAAGTCTTTACGGCGTCCAATTTTTAACGCCTTTCATAACTTGACTCATCCAGGAATTCGTGCCACTAAAAAACTTGTTACTTCCAGTTACTTCTGTTCTAAAATGAATTCAAACTGTATTTTATGGGCTAAAATTTGTCTGAATTGTTAAACTTCAAAGATAAATAAACACACTAAAACTCCAATATCAGATTTCTCAGTCCTCAAAGCTCATTTCGAACATATACATATAGACTTAGTCGGTCCATTCCAAATTTCACATGGATGTTCCTATATTCTTACGGTTATTGAACGATTAAGTCGTTGGCCTATCCTTTAAATAATATTTCTGCAGAGACCGTCGTTAGAACATTGTTTCAAAATTACATTTGCCGTTTTAGTATTCCTTTGATAGCCGCTGCTGATCAAGGAGCACAATTTGAGTCAAACTTATTTCATGAGTTCTCCAAGTTTTTAGGTTTCTTCGAATTCATTCGACCACGTATCGCCCCCAAAGTAACGGTATGGTCGAGCGATTTCACTGAACTCTTAAAACAGCATTGTTAACCAGGTCCAATTTATTTCACTGGTACTATGAATTACCAATCATTTTACTACGTTTACGTGCTGTGCCTAAAGACGATTTACTTTGTTCATCTGCCGAACTCGTTTATGGTCAGACTTTACGTCTCCCTGGTATTTTTTTTATTAAACAACATGTCGATACTCCAGTTTCTACATTGATTTCAAAATTGCACACATATTTTGACAATTTAAACATCACTAAGCCCAGAGATAATGCTTCACAAATTTTTTTTGTCAGTCTTGACTTATCGACGTTTTTATCCGTCAAGACAGACTTAAGCCATCTTTTACCCCTTTGCACGAGGGACCTTTCCGTATTGTTGTCCCTCGAACAAACAAAATCATTTCGGTTCTTATATGCGGGAAGAGCGTTACTGTCAGTTTGGACAGAGTTAAGCCTGCGTACTTATTGAACGACGTTATGGATCATCCTGGCAACACTAGTTTTAAGAAAGTTAGGTTTAGTTTGATTCTTTAGCAGGTTGATCTTATTTTGCAAGAGTTCTCTCACTACATACTAACTCCCAACTTCGCCAGTCATCTAATATGGTTAATTTTGGTAACCAGGTATACAAGAAAAACAATATTAATTATTATGATATATATATACCGACTGTCCATTTTATCAGGGCACTCGACAATATCTTACTTAATATCGGTCGTACAAAAAAAAAAAATATTTTTACGAAAATTGTGCCGATTTATATAACCTACAAAATGGTTTAAATACATTTGAAATCCATGGCCTACTTTAAGAGTTATGGCGGAAAATATCGAAAATGCGGAAAACGTCTAGGCCAAATATCTCTATTTGAAGAGATACGAGAAAAATTCTAAGGCGAAATTTTTTTGCAAAACAGAGTGTTTCAACGAGGTTTTATCTAATTTTTTTCAAAACCGCTGTATTTTGAGATTTACTCTTCAGGCGGGAAATGGCGCCATTAAATAGAGTATATTCCTCCCTTTTCAAAAAATATATCACATGCCATATTTATTCATTGGTACTACGTTAGTAATCATAAAAATATTTTTTTAAAACCAATTATTTTCTTTTAACAAGCATTATACTTGCCGTGGAGAAGTATGATTAAATAAAACGATAAAATAATTCAATAAGTCGTTCAAATCTCTGCTATAATAAAACATTAACACAATTAAGAAGAATAAAGTAAATTCAGGTAACAGAAACAAAATAATAATCAAGAAAGCGTAGTAGTTATACCAATGTATAGAGGTCCTCCATAAAAGCGTCACTGCTTGCTCAGAATGTTAAAATGTCTTTACCAATTAATTTAAGTATAATATCCATTTGTCTGTATTTCATGATTTCACTATTATTTCAATTATTTTAAAATAGTTGGCTATGAACAAACTTGGCAATTTAATTTTTTGACAGATCATCTCATTTAATACTTAAACTCTCACTCAATCACATTCGTTTGAGAATTTAGAATTTTCAAAAATGATTTTCACTCACATTGATCGTTATAATATGTTCGTTACATATTGCCAATGCAATTTTAACTCTGGATTAGCTCAAGTAGAATATAGTAACAGATTTTCACAGGCACTACAGCCGAATAAAACTCTGTTCAGAAAATTAGCTACGAAACTGATAAATAATGGTTCATTTTTAAAGAAGAAGACAAGGTTGAACAGTGTTACTGATAATGTAAATAAGGTAAACCGAGTTATTAATTACGTAAGAAATAAAAATACAGAGAAATTGGAAACATCATTAAGAGAAATTCAAATTGCTCGTCATATAAATAAATCAAGGGCTAGAAAAATTATAAAGAAAAATAGTTACCGGTGTTATAAAGCTAAAAAAAGTTCACAATTTACAAGCGGGGGATAAACCAAGGAGGACGACTTTTTGTAGGTGGCTGTTGGAAAAGAAGCGTGCCGATCCATTAATATGTATTAAAATATTTTGGTCCGACGAGGCAAATTTTTCCAATAATGGATTTTTTAATCGCAATATTCATTACAAATGGACTTCTGAAAATACACACTGGCATACGACTGGGTTTCGTTTTTCAATAAATGTGTAGATAGGTATTTTAGGCATCAATTTAATAGGTCCTTATTTTTATGATGGTCACCTCAGTAGTCAAAGGTACCTAAACTTTTTGAGAAATGAATTTAATGAATTCTTAGATGACCTACCTTTACAGAATCTACACAACTTTCAATATTTTCAACAAGATGGAGCTCATCCCCACAATTCCCAGATTTGCCTAGATTATTTAGACGAAATTTTACCTCAACATTGGATAGGCACCAATGGATTTATTCGATAGCCCCCTCGTTCTTCAGATATAACCCCAATGGATAAGGTGTTTTTGACGACACCGCAAAATATAGAGGACCTAAAAGCTCGAATTCAACAGGCATGTATTACAGTTACCCCCGAAATGCTGAGTAATGTTTTAAATGCCGCACTCGATTTTGCATAAGAAATCGCGGTGGACACTTTGAACACTTGATATGATATCTTAAAAATTATTTTGAGGATTAGATAAATATTAATGTTCTGTGTGCTATATTCTTTTTTATTATTAATTTGATTTTGTTACCTGAATTTACTTTATTCTTTATTATATTACTTTATCGTTTTATTTAATCATACTTCTCCACGGCAAGTATAATGCTTGTTAAAAAAATATATTGGTTTAAAAAAAAGGTTTTTATAATTATTAACGTAGTACCAATGAATAAATATGGCATGTGATATATCGTTGAAAGGGAAGGAAAATACTCTATTTAATGGCGCCATTTCCCACCCGTTTCAAAATAATTTTTTTAACAGCCTGAAGAGTAAATCTCAAAATGCAGCGGTTTTGAAAAAATTTAGATAAAACCTCGTTGAAACACTCTGTTTTGCAAAAAAATTTCGCCTTAGAATTTTTCTCGTATCTCTTCAAATAACGGAGATATTTGGCCTAGGCGTTTTCCGCATTTTCGATATTTTTCGCCATAACTCTTAGTCCTTGGATTTCAAATATCTTTAAACCATTTTGTAGGTTATACAAATCGGTAAAATTTTCGTAAAAGTATTTTTTTTTGTACGACCGATATTAAGTGAGATATTCTCGAGGGCCCTGATAAAATGGACAGCCTGTATATTATAACTTCAGAATATTTTTTACAACTGTTAATCTACAAATAAAAACTATTATCTTGTAATATTTAGATTCATTTTATACCCAAGTCCGGTATAGCTAACATCAGATAATGACCTTTATTGATATCGAATCACGTGCAAAAATTAGTCACTGTAGCTGAAAGGGTTCCTGAGATATTAAATAAAATGTGAATTTTAGGTGCCCCTTCAGAGGCCCGCAGCGTCCTTAGGAGGTATTTCCGGACCCACGTTTATATGAACTTTTCATATTTTTTTAAATGTAGAATTACCTCTAAAAATTAAAGACTACATACCTGAAATGCCCTGTATAAAAACGCGGCTTAAGGAAACCTATCCTGTTGATGAAAACTTAGTAATTTGTTGTGGCAAGAAAACAGCAAAATTTATGGTTCAACTAAATGCCACAAAGAAAAATAATTCAATATTACAACAAACGGTGCATTGATATTTGTTTTGGGAAACCACAACATGAATTATTGAGTATGTCACCCTTGAGTAACATTCTGGCAAACAATTATTATTAAATTGATTTCTCCTCGGAGATTACTGCGTGAAATAAACAACTTACTTCGCCTCCAGTGCCAGTGCAAAAACACCTGCTGCCTCCGGAGCTGCCGCCGATGTTCCTGAATGCGTCGTCGTACATTTGCCGTATAAATCCGTAGTTGCCTGAAACAAAATATGTTTTTTTACAACGGTAATAAAATAGCTACTTTACACACCCCCTACAGTGTGTAAATTTATGTTTGTCGTGCCTGTGTGAACTACTGCTCTAACTTAAATAGGTAAGTTATAAGGTAAATGTACCGATTATCGTCATGCTAAGCAAAGGTTTAACATTGTAGGTCGGTTAATATTGTAACTAAAACTCAAAAACATTGTAGCTATTTGTGTGTTGATATTTTTGTTATTGGTAAGTAGGAATAAGATATTTACGAACAATGCCGCCGTTCAATTGGATAAAAGTTACTCCAAAATTCAACGAACGCTAAAAAGGAACAACTACAGACCGTACAAAATATTACCAGTTCAGCATTTAACGGAAGTTCAGAAAAGGATTTTTGCCGCCAGATGATTCGAAAATGAAACAAAGATCCTGATTATTTCAACAATATATTATGGACAGATGAGTCATCATTTTTTCCAGCGGGTGTTTTTAATAGAAAAAAATCGGCAGCTACTGGAAGCGCCTGGAACCTCATCACTCGGTGGATCTTTGAAGTCGAAAAGAGCATTAAATTGTGTGACAAAACGGCATTAAACGTAATCCGATCTCGTCCAAAACCTTTTCAGATTTTCTGGGGCACTAAAAACACTCTCGACTTAATGAATTTACAATCATTTATGCGAGTTATTACCTACATTATCGCTCGTTGAATAATATACTATTAGGATATTAACAACTTTAACTTCACTTGAACGACTAAGAAAGTCTAGTTATCCTAAATACTACAGATTTGTAAAGCAACAAACTGAAAATTGGTAAAGTGATAATCTATAACAAATTCACCAACGAAGGTACAGAAAGCATATGATATTGATATTGTTACATCTACCTTTAAAGTTTGTGACAATCCACTAAAAGTTACAAATATGTCGAAATCTTATTAACATGACATGACACCAACGTTATCGGATGACAAACGATGACAATGACAATCGTCAAAATTTGCTCATTGCAATCCGATCGCTCGCGGCTGTCTTTGTTAAATGAAACATTAGCATTTCAGTAATTTTACTAGATTTTAGAAATATTTGTAGTTTAATTCTTCGATTTGTCTGTGTATATACATATAAAAAATAAAAACGGCACTAAACGTAATCCGCTCTACTTCTAAAGCAGTGAAGAAACCCTCACACGTGAATTGACACGTGATTTGACGAGTTTCACGACGTAACGGCTACGCGCATCGATCATGTCATGCGAAATGCGATCTATGCTTTATATTTGCTTTGTTTTTAATTTTTTTCACGGAAACCAAATCGAAAGGGTGGAAGTGTGATATATCGTTGAAATCAGAATTTTAACTGCTTTTCAATGGTTCCATTGCAAATTGAAAGTAATTATAAAATAAACAACTTGTTTCGCCAAAATGGCACTAAACGTAATCCGATATCAACCAAAACCTTTTCAGTTCTTGGAACGCACATGCAAAGTTTCATTCAAATCCGTTCAGTAGTTTCGGCGCTATCGTGCTAACACACATACACACACACACACATTTTTCAAAAACCACTTTTTTGGGTTCCTAGGACCTCAAAACGTAAAGATTTGATGTTATCTCAATTTTTGTTTTTGAACCAATTTTAGTAACCTCTCACAATTTTATTGTGGAGAGGTTAAAAATCGACGCTTCTGGAAAAGAAAAAACAGGAAAGATTGGTTCAGCAAATAAAAAAATTCGGCAAAAAATCTGTCAGCGTTTGGTGTGGCATTTTCCGCAATAAAATAGTGGTTGAGTCGGGAGGAAAGCGCGGGAGGAAAGCGCCAAACTCCGGGAGTGTACAGCACAAATAAATATATGATTAAAAAACCAAAAAGTTGTAATCCATTTTTTATTTGTTTTCGAGTTACAATTGTTTCGAGTCTTAAAGATTTATTAACAAGAAATCATAAAATTTCAATTATTTGCTGCTTTCGTTCGTGCTGATCATGATAATCATGATTACCAAAAGGGCCAATGAAAAATGGGTATTTTAAAAAACTTATTTTCTATTGGCATATTCTGTAATCATGATTACCATGTTCAGCACGAACGAAAGCAGCTATTAATTTTCAATTTACAATAGATTTTCAAATATGTCTCCATGGACTTCCAGATATTTTCTGGCTCGTTTACGAAGGGAGCGTGTGGCTTGCCTGATTTCATCTTGTTGTTCCCTTATGTGAGGCGCAGCATTCATAATACGAAGAATTAATGCATCGCGATTGTCCACTTTTAATTTGTATACTTCACTCTTCAACCAACCCCACAAACAGAAGTCTAATGGTGTGAGGTCTGGAGACCTTGCCTGCCAACTGATAGGACCACCGTGACCAATCCATCGTCCTGGAAAAATTCTATTTAAATGCTGCCTGACCAGCTCCATCCAGCTGATAATGCAAAGCTTGTCTGATGTTTAAAGGAATATAATCTAATAACGTTTCTAAACCATTTTGCAAAAATAGCAAGTAATTTACTCCTGATTGGTTATTCTCAAAAATAAAAGGACCAATTATGTAATTATCAACGATACCACACCAAATATTAACCGAAAAACGATGTTGATAATTTGTTTTCATTGGTGCATGTGGATTTTCGTCTTACCATCTATTGTTTATTGTTGATGCCGTCTCGAGTAAATGTAGATTCATCGGTAAAAAGTATACAAGGAAACAAGTTACGATTAGCATTTATCCACCGGCAAAATTGTACGCGTCTGGGATGATCTCCGGGTTGCAGATGCTCTATGTGGTATGGGTATAGGCCATGCTCATGTTAATGTTCGAATCACTCTTGTCTCAGGAATTTCAAGTTGGGCGGAAATTCTTCGTGAGCTAGTGCCGCGATTCTCTTCCACCAAATCAAGAATGTTTTCAACTTCATCTACTTCTTGTCTAGAAGCACGTACGGATCTGATGTGAGTACTGGGAAGTTCACCACTATCACACAATTTGTTGATGACTGTTACAAAAGCTGTTCTACATGGAATTTTATGGCGTGCAAATCGCTGTTGATATTCTCTAACCGCAGAACGAGCATTCCCATTACAAAAACCATAAACCAACACCATATTTGCATATTCACTATACGAGTAGATGTGTGGCATTTTTTATCACTTTTAAAAAACCGGAGACAATGACCAGTAATTGTTTCATATTTCAAATGCTAACCTATTTGATTAAACTTATGAAAAGTAATATTCGCAAAATATTTCTTATTATGAAACCCTTAAGATGCTGTAGTTCGAAAACAAATAAAAAATGGATTACAACTTTTTAGTTCTTTAGTCATATATTTATTTGTGCTATACACTCCCGGAGTTTGGCACTTTCCTCCCTAGTCACCCTGTATAATTTTATTTTAAATCGTGCCTATCTAGAAGAAATACTCCCAGAAGTTGAAAATATTCTTTTACAGAATTCTCTGGATAATGAACTTGATGATATGATTTGGATGAGGCACCTTCACATAGTGCGCTAGAAATTCAAGAGAATTTAAACAATGCATTTCCAATATGGATGGGGAATAATGGAACTATTAAATGGCCACCGAATAGTCCTGATCTTACTCCACTATATTCATTTTTATGGGGATTTTTAAAGGACGTAGTTTATAAAAATAATAATCATAGTATTCCTGCTATTAAAAAAGTGATTCAGAATGAAATAAATGGTCTAAACGTTGTCAATAACGATATCATCTTGAGTACTTTTCGGAATTTAAGAAGACGATATGAACTCTGTATCCAAAATAATGGTGGTCATATCAAACAACTTTTATAATTTATTATTTGTATTTGTTGTTGTTTTGTTAATATTACATGTTTATAATTAAATACTTGAAATAAATGAGTTTTGTAGTTTTCTTAATATATTAGTTTTTAATGTTTAATGACTCTAAAACGGGTAAAAATAGTACTTTCATGCATATTTTTGAAATTAGAAAAAAAATGGTAATTAAAAAATTCAACAATGTAGGCTGGGAGAGAAATAAATGTTACTACCGTATTGAGCACCCTCGAAAATGGGGATAAACAAATTTTCATGCATTTTGATTTTTTGGGGATATTTTAGTATTGGGGGTAGTTTCAACCCCGAGGGTCGTATGTCGTATGGTTAAATTCCATACGGCCTATAGGCTGGGGCCGTTACGGATTTTTAATGCTGAAAAGAAAAAAATTAATAGCAGGCAACGGCCGGCTGGAATATATAGTTGAGGTCATAAACAATGAAAAAAAAACTTTGGAACTTGAGATGAAGGGAAGTAGTGAAGTCGGGTGCTATTTAAGGGATGAAAACCGTTTTTCGTGATTTGTAGCGAAACGTGACCTCCTAGAGAAAAGTGTTTCATACAAAAGTTGTAAAAACTTTTATTCTACATATTTTTCAACATGACCTCAAAATTTGCGAGAAAATGACGAAAAACCGATTTTTCTGTTTTTATTTTTTTTCTCGCGTGAAAATTATTTAATTTAAATGAAACTTTGTGAAAGTACGTAATTATTTGCATATAATAAGCATGAATTTTTTCAATTATGGGAAATAAATATTTTTCGAGATTTTACCATTTTTCCGAAAAAACACCCCTATCTTCGGCGAACAACTTTATTGATTTTTTTTTGGATTTTGATGTTCTACTAGTGCTCATTTTTTTCGTCGAGATGTTTACTTTCAAATGGTACGTCGATGTTAGTGATTTATTGTCATTTAGCAGCTTAAAATTAAGAAAAACCGAACAAAAATTTTTTCGAATCTCGAATTTGTCGATTTTTTTCATTATTTTCAAATTTTTAGCATATTTATGTTAATAATTCATAATATTTTAATGAAAAAACTTACTTTGGAATAAAATAACTAAAGTTGATTGAATTTATTTATTGGAAACCACGCTAAAATTGAATACAAACAAAAAAAATACTGTTACGTATTCAAACAAAAAAAAAAAAAAAATACAAAATTTGAAATTTCTCAGCATACAGGTATTTGAAATGCCCGCCCAAAACGACTGAAGGTTGGGGGTAGAAAGGGGAAAATTAAACGATTACCCTTTTCACAAGAAAATTTTTTATCAAATCAAAATAATAAAAACAATTTAATTATCACAATATCAAATAAATTACAGTCCGAGGGCTTTTTGTGTAAGCGAGCTCCTGAAGACACCGATGCACTGATTGTTAATACTGCGATCCAATTAGCTAACCAAGATGATAAAACTGTAATAATCGTGGGTCAAGACATCGATTTACTAATTCTTTTACACCAATTAAATTCGAATGGGCTGGATATTTATTTTCACAAACCAGGCTCAAGCAACGTCAAAGATTAATTTTATACATCCCATTGTTTTAAACACGAACCATACACAAGTGTAATGCGTTTCTTCATGCTTTCTCTGGATGTGATACAACTTCAAGTTTTGCTGGAAAAGGGAAAAAACAATAGTAAGATCTTTATTGGACAATATAAATTTATCAAACCTAGCCAGTGTTTATTATCAAAAAGATGCAGACCACATAACCATAGCAAAAAATGGATCTCAACTTACAGCTAGTATTTACAAAAATAAGAAAATTTATAACTCATTAAATCAATTACGATTTGAGCTGTATCAGCAAACTACAAACAAATCCACTTTTAAATTGGAAAAACGCCCTCCAACTGAAGAAGCAGCTGCACAACACTCCTACAGAGTCTATTACCAATTGCAAACTTGGTTGGGTAATTTTGACAACGATCAGGACAACAAAAAAGCAAAGGACTGGGGCTGGAACGAAAATGTAGGAAGACTCGTGCCGAAATACATCTCTGACAGTTCCGACCTGATTCCCGGAAAGTTGTTAAAAAGCGTTAGCTGTACTTGTGAAAGTGGATGTAATAATCAAAGGTGTGGCTGCCAAAAACACGGCTTAAAATGTACCAGTCTATGCAATACCTGCACTGAGAACAGTTCAAATAGAGACAGAGAAGTATTTGTAGATTTAAGTGATTCTGAAGATATTGATGAAGAGCCAGCAAAGAATAATGACATCGAAATTGAAGAGCCTGAAAATGCCAATGATTTTGAAGATAATATAGAATTTGAGAGTTTGATCGATGAAGAAAACGAACCACAACAAAAAAAGGCCTAAAATTGATTAGATTTTAACAATCATTTTATTGATTTTTCTTTTTATAAGCTATACACAACCAATATTAATAAAGTAAATATTTGTAAATAAAGTAAAGAATTCGTAGCCAATATAAATAAATTGTATGTTGTATTTTATCATATGTATTTAGAATAATTTAATATGCATATAAAATTTTCGAAACTTAACTGTAGCTTATAAAAATTAATAAAGTACTATTGATTTCCATGTAAATGTTAAGTTTCATGAAGTATTCCCTACCTCTCCGTGATGAAATTCATTCAACTTTATTTATTCATTAAAATATTATGAATTATTAACATAAATATGCTAAAAAATTGAAAATAATGAAAAAAATCGACAAATTCTAAAAAAAAATTTTCGGTTTTCTTAATTTTAAGCTGCTAAATGACAATAAATCACTAACATCGACATACCATTTGAAAGTAGACATATCGACGAAAAAAGTGAGCACTAGTAGAACATCAAAATATAAAAAAAGAATCAATAAAGTTGTTCGCCGAAGATAGAGGTGTTTTTTCGGAAAAATGGTAAAATCTCGAAAAATATTTATTTCCCATGATTGAAAAAATTCATGCTTATTATATGCAAACAATTACATACTTTTACAAAGTATCATTTAAAATAAAAACAGAAAAATCGGTTTTTCGTCATTTTGTCGCAAACTTTGAGGTTATGTCGAAAAATGTATAGAATAAAAGTTTTTGATTTTTTTATTATCTACAACTTTTGTATGAAATACTTTTCTCTAGGAGGTCACGTTGCGCCACAAATCACGAAAAACGGTTTTCATCCCTTAAATAGCACCCCATTTCACTACTTCCCTTCATCTCAAGTTCCAAAGTTTTTTTTTTTCATTTTTTATGACCTCAACTATATATTCCAGCCGGCTGTTGCCTGATATTAATTTTTTCATCTCAAAAAGGTAACGGCTCCAGCCTACTACCCGAATCCTGCCCAAAAACTAATCCGCATGCCTACGATGAATAGAAATGCGAAATAAGGGCGGTTTCTCGAGTTTATAGGGGTAGTTGCTGAGGAGTGAAAACCTTAAAAATCACCATTATGTTCAGCGTCATCGAAAACAGGGGATACCCATGTTCCATCCCTCTTACAGAACTTTTGTGTTTTAACCCTTTTTTGCAATTTTTTTCATGGTGTAATGACAAGCAATGTGACGAATTGCTATCACATTTATTGAAATGTAACGTTCAATAAAATTTCCCAATATTTTAATCTATTTTTAGTATTTTAATAAAAGGATCTTGCGTGAACAGCTTTTTTTAACGAGCGGAAAGTCTACATGGCGAGCGAAGCAAGAAACATGTTATTTCAAGCGCAAAAAAAATCAAGGGTAGTTGAACAATTTTTTGTCCTAATTGGCGGATTTATATTTCAAGGGTAAAAAAGCGTATATAAATAGAACGGCACGAAAGAAAAAAAATTAATTGGAACGCTATCAGAGAAAATTCGCTTGTATCTAATTAGATATTCAAAAGAAAATTATAAACATTTACTTCAAGTAAATAAAATGCCTGCAAGGTATTTTTGTACTTTATATTAGAAGAAGTCAATCGAGACACAAAATATGGTTTCAACTTCGTTTAATAATACATATAAAAATATTTACTGATTTTATAAAACTGGTCTGTTATTGAGGACCATAGATAAATCTATATTTTTCGTTGTCTTTCTGATAAATATATCGAAAAATCACATAAAAAAGTCGTTACGATAGAAATTAAGAATCTTAGTCCTAGAGTCCTGCATTTATTTGTCCTCAAACCTCTGGGGTGTGATAAGTGATAATGCATTACATTCATAAGATATAGAACATTTTTCAAAATCTTTAAAATTAGCCAAATAATTAATTCAATTAACTCAATCAGTCAAACTAGAAAAAAAGTAGCCTTCACACAATTTTAAGTAAAAAATCACAAGCTTTCACATAAAACTCTGAAAAAATTCACACCACTTCGATAATTCACCAATAACATAAAATCTCCTTAATAGCTTCCAAGCATTTCAATTAGTCATTCTAAGACTCGAACCTTCTTCCAAACGCTCGCCCTAAAAAATACCGCTCCTTCATCATTTCAATCGACATCAAAATTACTTTCCATTTCCCTAGTCAGAATGTTTTATTTAATTTCCGTCAATTTTTTATTTTCTGTTTAGATTCAATCGTTCATTCGATCTAAATTCTTTAATATCAAACTCCGATTCGTCTATATTCAAATATTCAAGCACATCCAAAACCACGCATCGTTCCCAATTCGATATCGAAACTTACTTCCCAAACATAACCTGTGTTTCAAATTAAATTGAATACACATCGTCATTCATTGCAGAGACCAGACAGCACAAATTCAATTTCATTTTAACTATTTTGTGCAGGACCTTCGGGACTACTCAGCATGCTCTGGCTAAGTCAGTTTTTCGGTGTATTCTTGAGTTAGTTTCTGTGTTCCGCGAGTGAAGTCTCTAAACCCCAAGTATATTCTCATCCGGTCAACGCTTGGATTTTAACAAAAATCAAATGACCATATTGCTTCCTTGGCCAAACTCCAAGTAAAAAAGAGTTTTTTCTGCCGCCGCGCAAATTTAGATTTTAAGTGAATTTTTTCAATATTTTTGAAATTTACTTTCTACAACTTGTTAATTTATAATAAACTGAAACGTTGACGAACTCTGCTATTCGTAAATAAATTATTCCTCGTTGCGATTTAAACAAAAGTGTTATTTTCAAGAACTACAATATACAGGGTGAAGTTTTAAGCCCCAACCAACAAACGAACTCTTTTAATCAAAAAATTCTAATTTCGTAATTTCGAGCAGTTAAATACGTACTTTGCTAATAATAGATTACTACCAACACATCAGAGCGGGTTCTGTTCCCGTCATAGCACCACTACGGTCCTACTTCAGGTTACTGATGATCTGTATAGAGCTATCGATGGCAGTAATAATACTTGCTTAATATTATTAGATTTCAGTAAAACGTTTGATACGTTAAACCATACTATTTTGTGCAAGAAATTAATTTATTTTGACTTAGGTGGCATTGCAATAACGTCTTTTCGAAACTACTTAAGTAACCATCGACAAAGAGTTTGCATTAATAATAAGTTTTCTGAATTTAAACCCGTTAATCAAGGTGTTCGGCAGGGTAGTATCCTTGGACCACTTTTATTTTCTATTTACGCTTCTGATTTTCACACATTCTTAGTGCATTGTTCCATCCATCAATATGCGGACGACACCCAATTATATTTTTCTTTTGATTTCAATGACTATTTACTAGCAAGGGATAAGATTAACTCTGATCTCGCAACAATTGCTGAGGTGTCTAATGTTCATGGATTAGCTCTGAATGAGTCTAAAACGGAGTTATTAGTTTTTGGGAAGGACAGGTCCAAAGTGGTTAGTGATCCCAATTTTGAAATTATGCTCAGACACAAAGTTTTGACTCCCGTTGATGAAGTAAAAAGTTTAGGTTTGTATCTCGATGTCAACTTAATTCTCCACTCACGTTACTAAATTGGTACAAAAGTCTTATGGCAAGTTAAAACTATTAAATATGCATAGAGAGGTACTTAGTTATTAAGTCGCTATTATGCGATTCTTTAATTGTATCTCATCTAGGGTATTGTGATATTGTATATTGGCCTGCTTTGTTGGGTAGATATAGAACTACTCTTAAAAAAATTCAAAATGCCTGCATTAAATTTAGTTTTAACTTGCGTAAATTTGTTAGTAAGATTTAGTATATGGTTAAACTTAGATAAAAAGTTTAAATATAATTTAGCCTGTCTAGTTTATAAAGTTGATAAATATCAAACACCTGAATATTTGTATTCTAAACTTATAAGAGGTAGTGATACGCATGAACGCACTATAATGTTCCCAAGCATAATATTGTACAGTTTCAAAAGAGTTTCTCATACAACGCCGTTAAAATATTTAACAAAATACCCATGAATATTAAACTTCTTTATTTCTTCATTCTGCAAACATGTCAAGGCCTGGTTATTCTCAAGTAAATAGGATCTTTTTGTTTTAGTCATATTAATTTTCGAATATTGTTTTCCTTTAGCATTAATTTACTTTTTCTCTTTGTTGGTTGTATGGAAGAGCGACCCGAGGTCGAATACCGCCAACATTTTAAATGTGTGTTTTTTTTCTATTATACTGTAATTTTATAAACACAGGCGATTTATTATCATCATTATTATACCAGTACCATAAAAAAATATCCAAAGTCTTCTAATAGGGCCCATATTGGACTGTATATTTAATGACCTGTAATGACTGTATATTTAATGACCTTCAAATGTAATAAATCAAGCCCCCACTGATGCAGCTTTATTTACATTTTCATTTGGTGAATTTTATCAGCTCAATTGTCTCGTGCAACTATACTTGTCATTGCCGAGACTCATCTTTGTCCTATAAATAAAGTCGGAAACATCCAATAAGCCTTCCAGACCCTATATTTTCTGTAGAATATCACAGTTTCCTATCCATTTGTCTGAGCGGTAACGGTAAAGTATGCCAGTAAAGTTATTCTTCAGAAGGGTTCAGAAACAACTGAAGTATATCTGCGAGGCTTTCAGGATAAAATTCACAATTTCGCCAAACCGGGGCTCTTAAAACTGCCTTTGAAAGCGTATCACGAATCTCTTCTTAAATTTACATAAATTTCGCTTCCATTCAAGAAACCTTGTTGTTTTTATAGGACTTCTTACTTGATAACTAGATTTGACAGTACGTGCGGATCGATACGGGTCTTTTGTTACTACAATATTTTCCTGACAGTTGGAAGACTGCTATTATAGTCCCGATATTGAAGCCAAATAAACAACCACAAGAATTAAATAATTACCGTCCTATTGCATTATTGAATACACTATCAAAATTGACGGAAAGAATAATTCTAGACAGACTAAACCACCATATAAATAAAAATAAAATATATCCGGATCAGCAATTTGGCTTCAGGGCGGGACATAGTACCACTCTTCCACTGTCAAAAATCATACAAGAAGCACTCATTGGATTTACAAAAAACAATGCACTGCACTGCTATTATTGGATACAGAAAAGGCGTACGATACTGTCTGGCATAACGGGCTATTGTACAAATTAAGTGAAATTTATCGGCTTCCCATATATATCACCACCCTCCTGAAAAGTTTTTTAACAAATAGAAAAATAACAATACGCATTAATAATTCTCTGTCCGACATAAAACATATTTCGGCAGGAGTCCCTCAAGGGGCCATCCTTTCTCCAACCCTCTATAATCTCTACCTTTCCGATATCCCTACCCTCCCCACGACCACCCTCCTACTATACGCTGACGACGCCGTTATCTGCGGGCGGTCCTTCTACGCGGAAACGGCCGTCCAAAAGATACGGCGTCACCTTACAAAACTTGAGACATATAACGATGACTGGAAAATACACATCAACGAAAACAAGACAGAGACAATAACGCTACACCGCAAGTTCACTAATGTGAAAACTTTCACAAAAATTAAAATTAATGACAAATTAATTCAGGAAAGAAGCAGAGCTAAGTATCTGGGGGTAACCCTGGATACAAGGCTCTGCTTCGGACCACATATCACGTCAACGCTCCAAAAAACGTACGCAGCTTTAAATAAGCTCTATCCATTAGTAAACAGACGGAGTAGATTATCGACGGACAATAAACTGACACTATATAAAGTAATCTTCCGACCGATACTGACATATGCCTGTGCGTCATGGAACTGTATTTCAGACGCACAGTGCAAAAGACTACAGACGACTCAAAATAAAATACTGAGACTCCTACTTAACGCTAACCGCTACACATCGATCGCTGAATTGCATGAGAGGGCAGCCGTCCCTCTCATGCGACAATTCATCGATGACACGGCACAAAAATTCTTTACGCACAAAATTCAGCGATCGGTACTTACACGAGACCTGACCAACAGACGTCGACACAACGACCCCCCCCACGCTCACAAGTTACTCCACCAGAACCTACCGATCTACAATATACGAGACTGACGTAACGCACATACATATAACCTTTTCGACATAAACCTTTGGACTATCCCACCTTTCACCTTCCTCCTCATACCCCCTTTCTTCTTCTCATTTTATTAAATCCAGAATAGTTTTTAATTTAATTAATTCAACACAGAATACTTTTTATTTCATTTTCATTTCATTTAAACTGTACATACATTTTAACACCTCTAGAATCAATTTTTATTTTTCATGACTTCTTATATATTAAAGCAGGTTTTTTTTTATAATTTATTTTCCTGCGTACTACACAATAATTTATTACACTTCCACAAATACTTTTTACTTTCATTTTTATACTGCTTGTCAGATACCTACACACAACTCTATTTCAAAATAGGGAAAATAGAACAAATAACCAGGTTTAAATTTCGAAAGGAGTGATCATCTTCCCGGCGGAACATCGGCCATCCTATACTATGAAGAGCACCACTTTTTATTAGATAGGCTAATATTATATAGCACTCTGTGCAGGATTGTTTTAGTAAACTACTTAGGGAAAATCACTTAAATGAAATATAATGTACATACAATGTTTAATAAAAATATTTTAATTGGTAATTGGTAATTGGTCTTTTGTTGTTGTTTGTTCTCAATTAATGTAATTAGTACTGTGCACGGTAAATAAATCATTTATATTGCTTTGACATAAAATAAACGCGAACGTCTGGAAATAGATTTGTATGCTCAAGAATATTATCCTAAATAGCATTTAAATATTTGTTTATCATTTCCTTACGTGCTCGTTCACGCGATTATTCTTTGATGTATTTTAATAGGTGGTGTGCAGAAAGCAATCAAATATCACTGTGCGTTTGTATGTAAGTTTCGATAAGAAATTAGCTCTTAAAACCTATAGACAAATAGAGAAATATATTATGTAGTAATTATTCAAACAAAACCTCCACACCTATAAGGAATTATCTATTTTCCTGTCTGTGTGATGTTTTTTGAATCATCTTTAAATATCCAGGGTGGCCAAAAATATTTTTTTAATTTACAACTTGTTGAACTGAGTTATCAGTTTTTTTTCAAACGGAACACCTTGCATATTTTTCCACCATATGATGTAGGAATGAAACACCAATATTCCTTGTACGTACATCTTCATGGCTGTTTGTAACCATTTTTGATAAGTACAAAATTGAATAATAAACTTAAAGAATTAGAGGCATTTTCAAGTTCTTGAACACAAAAATTATAATAAGTGCTCCACACGTTGCGTATTTTAACAATAATAATAACAATAATAGATTGGGTGTCGAGCAACGCTCCACCCAAGAAGTGAGTGTAGTGAAAAACGCTCTCCGCGGCAAATATCAGCACCTACTCCGACCGATCTGGTCTTCAGAACTGTCGGGGAAGAACAAGGCGTCTGCTACAAATATGCTTGGCGTTCCGATCCTTCTCTACACTTTCGGGGTAGTGAAATGGACTAGAGAAGAGCTACGTCAACTCGATGTAGTAACCCGCAAGAAGATGCATCTCAATAGAAGCTTGAATCCTAACTCGTCCGTTCCACGGTTATATCTCCCACGACATCGGGGAGGCCGTGGACTCTTGAGCTTGAAGAGTCTCCATAGCAGGATGGTTCTGGATGGAGCATGTAAGGTCATCAGGAGTTCGGATCCCCTCCTCTGCATGGACCGAGACCATGAAAATGCAGAGGTAGGAGCTTTTCTCTTTAAGGCAGCACGGAGAGCAGCCGATGAACTTGGTCTCATCTTCGACGTCGAGCGGGTAAACCCCGACTCTGTCACCGAGTTGGAACCCGTTCAACTAAAAGCCCACATTAGAGCTGCAGAACACAACATCCTTCTGCAGCTCCATAAGGATAGGCCATTGCACGGGGTCTTCTATAAAAATATAGAAGACCCCGGCTTATTCGAAAGGCTGACCTTCGCATTTTTAAGGTCAGCCGGGCTGAAGTCTGAGACCGAGGCTTGCCAAGATGGTGTATTTAACACCCTCGTCTATCGACGTCGTGTCATAGGTATGGAGGTCCCTGATGTCGTCAGCTGCAGGGCCTGCCGCAGGGCGCCGGAGACTGTAATGCACTTACTGTCGGCTTGCCCGACATACGCAGTCTCAGCCTATATTCACAAACACGACGCAGCATTACGAGTGCTTTACTCGTATGGGATAGACGAAACACCAGTGCTGCCTTACGCTCCGGGGGATATTGAGTCCGTTGTGAGGAATGAGAAGTGTCTAATTTATTGGAACTACTCATTTCCCACCGCCAGGCAAATACAAGCCAACAAGCCTGACATAGTACTCCTCGACCATTAACTCAAGACAATGTATGTCGTGGAATTCTCAGCTCCCGCTGAGAGCAACGGACAAAATATCGAGATTTACTCTTGGAACTCCGCAGACTTTATCCGAGCCATTCTGTCAAAATAGTGGTACTGATTATAGGAGCCTTCGGTGGAATGAGACAGACGCTGCTTTCGGAACTAAAGATCATACCGGCATGCCGAGATTCGGCAGAGATCTTAGCCGGCAGAATGCAGAAGGCTATCATCCTTGGTTCATTGCGTCTACTCAGAGCACACGATCCGCGGACCCGGTAGTCACTCACCCCACGGGCGTGGGGAGTGGCTATTGGTATTACCAGCTCCCCTCTGTGAGGGTCGGAGCCACAGAGTAGGGTGATTGGTTTTTTGTAAAGAAAAAACCAATAATAGATATTTATTTCCAACAGGTGTAAAACCCAACTACAGGAAAAGCAATATAATAAAGGAACAATAACAATAAAAAACTAACACATAAAGCAATTACATATAGTACTTAATAGTGAGTTATGCCAACAAAATTTTGAGACCTTAACTTTTCGTACATGCCCTAAATTACAATTGTATGGATTCTTACCTGCTTACTTTGCCTATTTACCATTATTTACCCCATTTATCCCCGAATCCTTCAATGGAATTAGATCAAAATATAATCTAGTTCCAGATGTCGTTACAATACATAAGTATACCAAATTTCAAGTCAATATCAGAAACGGTTCCAGAGTAAATTCTTCCTTTTGCTCAAATTTAAAATCGCGACGTGTCATGACATTTTAAGCCAATTTGAACAAAAAAAATTAACATTTTTTTTTGTGTTACTATAGTTCCACTGGAAGTGGAAGTAAAATATTTTATTTCATACTGTCATGTAATTGTTTGATTGCGTGATTAATTTGAGTCCAGAATAGTATATTCTATAATAAGTTTGGAATGAAGCTTCGCTCGGGTGACAAACTTCCGCTCGCGCAGAATATGCCATCCAAACGAGGTACAGACTATACTTTTTCCACGTCTAAAAATTAGGTTTATTTGTGTCTATATGTCTATTTGTTTTACCACTGCAACGGTGAAACGTGAAAGGTTAACTGTCAATAGAAACGTCAACTGTCAACAGAAACGCAAGCTATATTACAAATTGCACTACTACTGGACGGCACCACCTATGCTTGTTACATTCTAGAGGCATGTAATAAATATTACATATCAGCCACTGGAATATAGGTCATTCCTTATTTAAAATCTACATCATAATGCTCATATTACATAGTAGGCGTAGAAAAAATGGGTTATTACGGGATCAGAGCCGAAAAAAGGTTGCTAGGCAACTTTCCGGACTTAAAGCAAAACAGAATGATCTAACCTAACTATTATTAATATTAATGGTAATTTAAGTTAGCTTCCATTTTTCACAATTCAAATGACATTCAAATAAATAAATTAACAAATAAAACTTGCCGTCGCTATACAACTTTAAAATCAAGAAATGTGACTGGTTAAATCACGGAATATCGGAAATACAAATGAAGTAATATATGATGCGACTTTAGTTAAAGCGCATAAGCACAGTATGGAATAAAATGTTGTACGTTACACATCCGTTAAGTGATGTTACAGTACTCATTTAGAAAATCCGGACTCGGCTCCTGCGTTGCTTCGTCCGTAAACATTTAACTCGTACCGTAACACATCACTTTCTGGACTTGTAACGTAAATAACTATAGTTACTCCATAAATGGTACATTACATACAATTGCATTCAATCAGTAATATTTCTATGGTAAATCTCAATGATGAATTTTAAGCTGTTAAAATTGATATCACATCAAACTGATATAGTACTAAAAATTCTTCACATGTTAATAATTGGTGATTTATACATTACATTCGTTCGTGCAAAAGAACAATAGAAGGCTTGAAAGTGACGTGACGGTCTAGGAACTAAAAAATTTACTCTGCCTAACAGTGCTGGGAAATCAATGATGTTATTTAATAAATTATGACGAAATGGGATAGCAATACATTTTCTTCGATCATACAGGGAAATTGTATTAAAATTATCAAGTAAGATTTTATTGTAGATGGGATAAAAGCCGTAACGCTTAAAAAAAAGGAAATTTCATACAATTTCTCTGGATCGATTCGATGGAGTGAATAGCATTATTATAAATTGGGTACCAAATTAGAGCTGCATAGTTTGCTTCGAATAAATGAATAAAATAAAATTTTAATGCTTTCGATCTTACTTAGAAAAGCAACTCCAGACGCTGATTGGGTTACATAGTTGATGCGTTGCGAAAAACTTAATTAAGAATCAAAAATAACTTCTAGATCCTTAAATTCCCTACAACGGTCAATAATGTTGCCATTTATATTATAATTAAAGCGAACAAAGTGTAATTTACGAGTAAAAGTTAAATACTTGCATTTAGATACATTCAACTTCAACGAATTGTTAGTGCACCATACATTACTCTGTCGATCTCATTTTCACACGCAATCTTTCATCTTTGTTATTTTTATATTAATTTTGAGGTCATCCGCAAACAGAAGATGATCACATTTAATTTCTGATGATAAGTCATTTATAAAAAATGGAAACAGCAGGGGACCCGACTTAGACCCCTGCGGAACACCCGATGTAGCAATATATCTTTAAGATATGTGATCACCATAATAGACATGTTGATTACACAATGATAAGTATGATGTAAATAATTAAGCTATCAGAGAAGCCAGTAATCTGTAAATTGTGATCAATTATATCAAAAGCTTTCTGAATATCTGTGTATATTACACCAACCTGGCCTTCATCGTCCTGGAAATTATAAATAAACTGTGTAGCTGTGTTGATTTACATATATATCTATGCGCCTATGAACTGAAGTTTCTTCTGTTCTGATTAAAAAAATCATTTTTGGCCACCTCGTATATTTTTATGAAGTGAAAATAATCAAAAACATCACACAGATGTCTCGTAACTAGTATGTGCAAAATATTTTCTTAAATTTCATAATGGTGACTGTAATCTCCTGTAGTTTTAATAAACAAAAAACACTACATCCAAATGGTTGAGAGATCAATAATATTATTATTATGTGAAGTGAAAGGAGTTTAGAAAGAGGTTTCTAAAAATGTACCGATATTTATAGCATTCCATTTAAAAAAATGGTGCTTGATCCTGTACAATTGTCTTGGTTCGTTAGGTTAAAAAAAGATCATCTCATTTGACCCAGAAGTTTTCCCCCAGATATCGATTTTGATCGATTTGAGCCATAAATAACAAAAATTTTATATCACAAAAAAATTCTATAATGTAACAAAATGATGGGTGACGATTTACTTCAAAGTTTATTTCTTACTTTTGGAGCATTTAAATAAAAGCTTTTTTTAGAAATAGTTTATTATATAATTTTTATGGGTATTTTTAAAGGACATAATTACTAAAAATAATAATCATAATATTCCTGCTAATAAAGAAACGATTCAGAATGAAATAAATGGTATAAACGTTGTCAATAACGATATCACCTTGAGTACTTTTCGAAATTTAAGAAGACGATATGAAAACACTGCATCCAAAATACTGGTGGCCGTATCGAACAACTTTTATAATTTATTATTTGTATTTGCTGTTGTTTTGTTAATATTATATGTTTATAATTTTTGATCAAAAATTAATTCAAGCTAAAGAACAGGTATCACTTTTTGCAGATCTCAGTAGACTAAATACCCTCAGTTTAAAGATAATTTCAAAGCAGCTAATAACGAATATCGACATATTTTATCAGATTTTTATAAAGAACGTAACGATAAGTTGGTAATGTTTTCTAAAAATAAGAGTAAGACCATGTGGAATATATTAAATAATACTATAGGTAAATCAAAAACGGTTAAAGCTGGTATGGAAATAGAAGAAAATGGCAAAATTTTAAATACCAGTGAATTAGCTGAAAAATTTAATAAATTTTTTATAAATGCTCCCAAAACTGTTACATCTAATTTACCCCAACACATTGATTTTCAGTTTATAGATAATTGTCTGGAAGGCGCTAGTTACTCATTGTTTCTTCGGCCTCTGTCTGAAGAAGATGTTTTAGACTTAATATTAAAATTAAAAAACTCCAACTCCACTGGGCATGATGAAATATCAAATATATTACTAAAGCGTATTTCTGTACATATCATAAAACCTTTAACTTATCTGATAAATCTCTCTCTAGAGCAGGGAATTTATCCTTCGGAATTAAAAGTGTCTAAAGTTATTCCATTGTATAAAAAAGGTGATCCTAACTTGTTTGAAAATTATAGGGGTATCAGTCTATCACTTAGTATGTCAAAAGTTTTTGAGTCTCCTGTAAACTCTCAACTAATAAGTTTTCTAATGTTGCATAATAAGCTCTCTACTAGTCAACATGGCTTTACTAAACATAAAAGTATAGAGACCGCTTTAAGTGATTTCTTGAATAGTGTTATGAGTACAATTGATAAAGGCCAAGTAGCTTTAGGACTCTTTATAGATTTTTCAAGAGCTTTTGACTGTGTCGACCACTCTATATTGCTAACGAAGCTTGAGAGGTATGGAGTAAGGGGTGTTGCTCATGATTGGTTCGTGTCATATTTGTCAAATAGATATCAGCAGGTTTGTATTGAAAATGTTGTATCGGGCTTAGAAACTATCAGCGTTGGAGTACCTCAAGGTTCTATTCCAGGGCCCACACTTTTTATTATTTATATTAACGATATGTTGAAATTTATTGAACATCCATCATGTTTGACAGCGTCTTATGCCGATGATACAAACATTTTAATAAAATCTAATACCCTAGCTGATGCTGAACCCTGTGCAAAAACAATTTATGATAAAGTAATGCTGTGGACTCAAAAAAACAAATTGTGTGTCAATCAAAGTAAAACAACTTGCATGATTTTTAGAACAGTACAGTCTAACATTGCTCTTATGTCCAATATTCTTTTATCTCCAACTACAAGCGTCAAATATGCCAATGATTCCAAAATGCTTGGATTGAGAATTGATTGTAACCTCAAATGGTCTAACCATATCCATGATATGTGTGATAAACTGTCTAAGACCTGCTATGCCCTGGCAATAACATCTAAACAATGCAGTGAATCAATTGTAAGACAACTATACTTTGCATCTTTTCATTCTTGTATTAAGTATGGTATTGTGCATTGGGGTTCATCATCTGAGGCTCATAGAATCTTCCTTTTGCAAAAACGGGCTATACGCATAATAGCTAATCTTGGGTACAATGTGTCTTGTAGGGAAGCCTTTAAGATATTGAACATTCCTACTTTAAGTGCTGTATATATATATGAAATATCGTGTTTTGTTTACAAAAATAAGGCTAAATTCGATGAAATAAGAACAGATCATCAATATAACACTAGAAAAAAAAATCTCCTCCTACCCGAAGAACATAGAACGACTTTGTATCAAAAAGGTCTGTTTTTTATGGGTTGTAAATTTTTTAACAGCTTACCAGAAAATGTTAGATCAATGACAACTATTTCTAAATTTAAAAGGGCTGTAAAATCTTTATTGTTGGATATAAACTGCTTTATATCGTTGACGAATTTGTATCTTCCATGTAATCTCTACTGTTTTTAATATATTTTATTACACGTGAGTTATGTGTTATATTTTACTTAACTTATTTATTTGTTTCTATTTACATGTATTTTTTGTGTTAAGTGTCACAATGTTATTTGTAAGTTCTTTATATGTATATAATTATTGTAATTATGTCGACAATATTTCTTAACTGCACGTCTGTACAGTTTCTGAAATAAATAAATATTATTATTATTATTATTATTATATTATTATTATTACTATTATAATGAAATATTTGAAATAAATGAGTTTTGTAGTTTTCTTAATAATTCATTAGTTTTCAATGTTCAATAACTCTAAAACGGTTATAGATAGGAATCTCATATGTGATATTTTTGAAATCAGAAAAAAAGAGTATATAAAAAATTCCACAATATACAGCGTTTCATTTAAAAAAATATTATTGCTTCTGGTACCCCTCAATTTCTGCACGCTACTGCGCTTCAATTAACTTATTAACGGGGTTCAGTTACCGCCCTACAACTTTTAGGGTCTGTTTCTGAAACGTAAAATAAAGTTATCTATTAATAAATGTCATAGTAACAATTGTTGCCACAATTGTAACTATGACAGTAAACGAATAATTAACTCTATTTAACGTTTCAGAAACTGGCCATTATTCAAAACTTTTTTTTATCTCCAATAATATTGATGATAAAGGGTGGCCTAAATATATTAAATAACCCAGTACATTGACTCGTGGCTACCCAGTATAGATAAAATAAAATCTGCCAAAATGCTACATGATTTGCCGACATTTTCAGTAAGAAGTCATTTTGAAGTAATTCGCTTAGATTAATAATTTTGAAATCAAATATTTATACGAACGAAAACACATGACGACCCAATGCACTTAAGATCTTTGATTAGAGTGCTTTAAAGCGTGAAATAAGGGTATCGTAAAGCTTTAATTCGATTGCTGGGGATCATTACCCCGTTTTAAATAGGATTACCGGGTCTGCTGCTCGTGACCTTGCGATATAATTTTTAATTAAAATTCAGATGAGCCTTGCGTCACCTAGCCGTTCATATTATAATTGATTGCGTACCAAGCCGAATTACTTTTAAATGGGATTTTTTGCGATTAACTCAATCGATTTAACACTAGCGACTCCGCCATATCTTGCAAAAAACACCTTGAGCGTTTAACGGGATGAGGATAATGAGTATGTAGCCAAGTTACTGATCATAATTACTTGTGATCTAAAATTTCAAACCGCTGTTAAAGTCAATTTGTAGATCAATTTTAAATTTTAATGTTGCAAAACATAATAAATTAAAGAAATTACCAAAACAGTCATTTATATTTGATGGGCATTATTGAAAATAACTTCTATTTAAGTAGTGTAAATATTCACAAAGTGGCATGACTTTCATGACAAACGACTAATTATATACAATTCCATTTTTCAAAGGCATTTCTGATTCTTACTGGTTTTGAAAAAATTGTGTAAGTACAGTTCGAACCTCTATCAGATAAGATTAAAAAATAAATAAGGTATAACGATTTGAACATGAAAACAACAAAAACACTAATTTAATATTTTGGAAGGGGCGAGCGTAGGTGCGTCTTTACTATGTACATACTTCGGTATGCGATGTAAAGCAACGACAGGCGCGGTTAGTACTTGGATTGGTGACCATTCCAACGGAAACCGCGTTCTCGCCTCACACATCTTCCAGCGGCTTGTATATCAGTGTATGCGCGGAAGCTATACAACCTTAGGCGAGGGTTGTATAGGAGATATACCATCCTTCGGAGGGGATGTAAAGCCGTCGGTCCCTTGTCTATTAAATGTTAGGCAAGTAAAAGATCCCTACTCTTCTTAAGGGAAGAGGTTCGGCAAAATTCCTGGTTGGGGGTAGCTCGTCTACAGGCGTCGGTGTTAGGCCTCAGTAGCGGAAATAGGCCGACGTTAAATAAATGTATAAAAAAAAAATATTTTGGAACCTACCTACTGGAGCACCTACCTACTGGAGCACTTACCTACTGGGGTGACTGGAGGTAAATTCTGGGGTAAATGCAACAACCGCGGTTTTCTTCTGTTGGTAATGCAAAAATGCCAGTATATCAGTGTAGATACTTTAGCCACAACCAATTCTATATTTGTATTCTGTCATATGTCAGTTACATGCCACTAGTGGAAATTTATGCATGGTGGAGTTTGTTTCATGTTTTTTAAGGTAAGTGCAAATTAGCAAGCATTCAAATAAAATTAAAGGTTCTATCACTGGTAGCAATCATTACTTATCAAATTGGCCACAAAACACATGTAAAGAAATACATTCGTAAATTTTTACTTTGAAGTTATTTCGTAACCTCACAATGATAGTTGGGGGTGGGCATTTACCCCACAAAAACTGATTTATGGGGTGAATGCACTTAGAACAGGTGGATCTGTTTTAATTTCAGATTGTGCTCAATATGCCACGTACTTATGTATGTAAGTCTAAACGCCGGCTCTACAAGATTGAGCAACTGGAAGAAGTCCTAAGTTTGATTAAAAAAGGAATATTATCAGTACAGCGAGCTGTAGATAGATATGCCATTCCAAGATCAATATTTAGAGATCATCTTGCAGGAAGGAGAGGAAAACCCACAGACAGGCTCTTCTCAAGGTGGATCTAGTCGCGGCACTACATTATTACTGAAGTTGAAAATCTGCTGGCAAACAGCATTCCATGGCTAAAAATGAATTTGGACTTACAAAAACTGAAGTCCTAGACCATGTCCACGAATATCTAAAAAGGACTGAGGCTCCAAACCGATTTCAAATAATCGGTTTGCTAACGATTGGTGGGTTCTTTTAAATCCAGACATAATTTATCGATAAAGAAATTGGAGGGCTTGGAAAACTCGAGGAAATCTCAGCAATCAGATCCCTTTGTGATTTATGATTTCTACGATAGACTAGAGAAAGCAGTGAAGGAGAAGAAACTGTATAATAAGCCCAGTCAAATATATAATAGCTGCGACGAAACCAGCTTTTGTCAGGACCCAAAAAATCAAAAGTAGTAACATCTCGTGGTCAACCCTGTTAAGGCCATGCAGCAGCAAATGCAATAGAAAACAACAACTGTCCTGGCTTGTGTCAATGCAGCCGGGTTGAAGATGCCACCTTTAGTAATTATTAAAGGTAAATATTTATGGAATAAATGGATTCCAGTCTTATCCGGGAACTTCATTCACTTCGACACCAAAAGTCTGGATTACTGCAGTAGTTTTTGAAAAACAGTGCTTACCATTTATTGGGGAAGCTAGACCACTGATTTCAATTTTTGATGGGCATACCACACATGCGACTCCTCAACTTTTTCAGTTAGCCGAGGAAAATAGTATTGACATTCACAAATTACCTGCCCACAGCCCTTGGATGTGGCATGCTTTCATAGTTTAAAAACTAAGTGGAATAAACTATTAGTGACTTGGCAGAGAAGCAATGCAGGAATGCGACCTTTTAAAGAAAATAAATTATTAGGAACGGCGTGGAGTAGTCTTACAGAATCGAATATCAAAAGTGGCTTCAAAGCAACCAGAATTTTCAACCCAAATTGCAATACTGATGAAAAAGTTAATAGAAACGGCTAGCTAACGTCTCTGTTTAATGTTGAAAAGTTGAAAAAATAAAACAATGGAAACAGCAAACTTTAATCAAGAAAAGCAAGTGGACACATCTTCTAATATAGAAAGGCAAGCTATAGCTACGTCTTCTCATGGAGCCAACCAAGTTAATAACATGCTTTCAACATCATCTGAAAGTTCAATTGATCCTAGACCATCTACAACATCTTACACTGAAGAAGAAATTTCAGATGAGACCGGTGCCTTCCATGATTACAGAACAGTCCCAGTATTGAATACATTTGAACAAATTTTATTACACAATATCAAAACTCAAAAGGAGCCAGCAACAGCAAAACACTGGTAAGAAAAAGATTGCAGGAACTGAATAAATTTTAACTGTTACGGATGCCATAAATAAGAGAAAAGCTCTTGAAGAAATAGACACATCAAAGAAGAAAACAAAAAGAATCTCTTCAAATAGCGTAGGCAACATACAAGAACCTTCCTCTGATAGTTTCCTTTTGACATTTCAGATGAATATTTTAGTAATAGTTCTAATGACTGCGATATAGTCGACATAGGCGATTATGTTTTGGTGCAATTTCCAATAAAAAAGACATCGAAATATTATGTGGGTAAAATTATTTCCAATAATAATTTGGAACATCGCATTAAAATTTTGAGGTGTAAAAATAAGAAAAAAGTCATTTTTAAACAGCAGTTGGTAGATGATGAATGTGATGTAGAAGTGTCTCAAGAAGCTTAAAACCTCTTACTTTCGCAAAGGACTTCTCTGCTTTAACACCGATTTAAAGGCTATAATATTCCCTAGCAAGGTTAATTATGATTTATTGCTTCAAGTTGATACGTTTTAAGATTAAGTTTATTTTTTTGTAGTTTGTAATCAAGTTTTTTACTATTCTAATAAATTACCTAAACTCTAAACAGTCTAAAATATATTTCATATTAACTCATTTGTACGTTATTGAAAGAAATAATTTCTTTCATGTGTTACAATAAAGATTCCATTCACAAAATATCATAGATGGTACATAATGTATAAAGGTTGATTACCTTTGCCCCATACTTTGTTTTGCCCTGCTTATAGAGAAAATATAGACCAAGGCGCGTTTACCCCACTCGACTAGAGTAAATGCACCCCTGTATTATTTTTTAAAAAAATTTAAAGGGTTTACACTATTGTAGATATTTAGCAATAGACATAGGGATAAGCAACATAATATACAAAGGTACGCCTGACGTATAAGAGTTGACAGATCAGTTTAGTCTGATGTCTGTAAAAACTACCTTGAAGTTGAATTTATCGATATTAGGGGTGCATTTACCCCCAGTCACCCTACTATGATTTTATCTCATAAAATCACAATCGACATTTGTAATTAGATTATTGGGAGCAAAGTATGAAGACTTGTACTGATAAAGTCGAGTATATTTTAATTTGGCGGGTCCGGAGGTCGCTTCGCCGTCTGCACTAAGAATGTATTCGATGGGTCAGAAATGCCAGTGGTTCTCAAGCGATTCACGAACCTGTAACGATCGCTAAATAATAATTATAAAAAATAAAGGCCGTGGATATTCCTCTGACGGATAAATAATCAGGCCACTAAACGTCCGAAAGTCGATTTTATTTGCAGAGATTAACGCGGGAAATAATAAAAGAAAAATATTTAGGGAAAAGAAAATTATGACAAAACTCGCTACGAGGATTCATAAAAATAATTTTTTTTATAGGGAAATTTTAACTTTTTTTTTAATAATAATAAATACACCACAGGTAATGACGACCCCCTTTATCCCGGAAGACTCTAGAAGAGCCATGTGTGGGAGGGGGCTACACATTTAGAGACGAGGGACACACCCAATATCCGTGTATAGTGAAAAAATCCCTCTCACAATATTTTCCACTGCTACGACCGGGGATCGAACCCGGAACTCTTGGGTGAGAGGCAAGTGCGCTTACCTCTCGACCATCAGTCACTTTGATATAAGTAATAAAATTTTAAATAATTATGGTTTAAAAAAACTAAAAAATACGCTTTAATAACAAACCGAACTAAAAAGTAAAAAATAATGTTTAAATTAAATAAGAATGAAGTGATTGACAAAAAAATTCATTTTATTGTAAAAAGCGTGAGTTGCTTTTTACTATATTTTTATAATTCTACTTTTATCAGTAGCTACCAATAACAATAATTGATATCAAGTACCCCACGCTTTTTACAATAAAATGTTTTTCTTTGTCAATCACTTCATTCTTATTTAATTGAAACATTATTTTTTACTTTTTAGTTCGATTTGCTGTTAAAGCGTGTTTTTTTAGTTTTTTTAAACTATAATTTTTTTTCGCCGATCTCCTCCTTTTTGTGTTATAGTTTCATTTTTCATTGTTGTTCCCACGAGTAATGGACAATTAAACGGTCAACCCTCCAAGAGGTTCGATAGAAAAATAAGGCTCTTATACAACACGGTGTGCCCGGTTCCCCGAGGTTGACGTTAGCGACATGACATTTTTAGTCTTCCTCTTGCCATTCATCCCTCGGCACGTTTCTCACAAATATATTGGATTGGGTGAGTTTTAGAATGAGCAAATAATAAGATATATATGATTAACAGTGACGCCTCCGGCAAAATCTCAACAATAGATTAGTCATTTTTTTTTAATTTATTTTTTATTTTATCCTGATGATCCCGGTGAGGACATTAGGACAAAATTGTCAAATTATTGTATTGTCATCGGTTCTTGATAAGTGTGCAAAGTTTCAGTGTAATCTGACTTTTAGAAGTGGGTGAGAATCACTTTCAAAGATTCCGTTACAAACAACAAATACAGGTGAAGCTAATAAAAGCGTGTTAAAAATGGTAGAAGCCAACAGGATTTGTGCTCGGATGTATTCTATTGCTAATTTCAATTAATGAACGAACAACACTTTATTAATATTAAAACATACAAAATGTCTTCCCTAGAAATCACTCTGGGATCAATCGTGCAACGATTGCAGGATCGTTTTAAAACACAATAAATTAAAACAGGTAATAAAATTAATAAACATCAACACAGATTAAAAACACTGAATAAAACACTGCGAAAATATTGTAGGTGTGCTATTTAATTTTGATTGTTGATGCGGGAATAATTCTGAATAACAAAATCCGATGAGGTAACTACTACGGGCTGCGTTTTCGCTGCCTAATCTTTTAAAGATGCTTAGAAGTTTAGCAAGGAATTTTTGATACTAGTGAATTCATTGGTTGGGAAGATGAATTTAGAAAAGGCATAAAAATTTTAAACAGAAATGGCAACAAAAAGTACACACAGAATATAAGAGAGGAATAGGAAAGAATTAGAGAATGGAATGTATGAAAATTCAGTAAAAGGTGATATAGTGGGTGAAATTTTGGCGATAGAGATTGCCTGAAAATGAGCGTCTGTTAAGGCAAAGGATGTGTTTTATTCTAAACGGGGCACTATGCTGTCTAATTTGTGTTATGTTTCTCTTTAGTGGACTATCGTCCAATTTGAAAGTTGAATTTTGGTATATTTTTCGAACATAGTCCGCTATCGGGGTAATGTTATGATAACGTGCGTAGTGGTCGGAATTTGAATTGAGTTCATTTTATGGTCCAGGACGTTCAGTTTCTTCATTGTCGTAACCGACGTGCTTCACCACGTCGGTGCCGCGTATGTGATGGCCGGTCTGATCACATCGTATACAACAGTTTTTTGTTATGTTTGTTAAGTCTGCTACCCCTGGCCATGAGCGGATACAGATTCCTGGACAGGGAGTAGACCGTGCGTACAGTTTCATTGATATGTGTGTTGAACGAATTTCAATTCGAGTATTTTAGAGACTGAGCTACACGAGGACAATTCTTTTATAAAACGTGCAATATGTAGATACTAAAAAATTGTGATACTCTTGGTGGTTTGATAATGTCCGTTTATTAATATGTCATGTGTAACTTACGACGATTATACATATTAAGCCATTTAGCGCCCTTAACTTTATGAGATATACGTTGTCTTGATCTAATACCAAAAATTACCCGCAGGCATGAATTTTGAACTTTTTGTATCCGTCTGGTGTCGACACTATCAAGACAGGGACCATAAACACTGTCACAATGATTAAAATGTGATAGTACCAGAGAGTCGTATAACAAGGTTTTAGTTTCCTTCCCCAAATAGTGTCTATGGCAATATAACATTTTTAAAGAGATCACACGTACGGACGAAGTATTATAGGGTTTCTTCGACACTCGACTTTGTTACTTAGTGGACAATATTTATAGATGAATTTCAAATACAGTTGAACAAAATTGTCCATAATTTGCTCAAAGCGACCTGGTAAATAAATACAAAAAATTTGAGAGCGGTCTCATTAAAGGGAACCGTGCATTAGACTTTTTAATTTTGAAACTATACAAGTCCGAACCTGAGCAAAATCCCACCAGCGACATCAAGTAGTATGCAAAGCGATACAAAATACTCTATCATATTATATTATGTCTCTGTCTTCCTCAGGTACAAGGTAAAATGTAGAACACTAGGACCTATGTGATTTATTATTTTACCGCCCCCACTGGATGTTCACTTTGATAAGATTATTGCTTTTGATTTGCATGAAGACGGACAATACCCTGTAGCTTTCTTTGTCGCACGCTTTATTACCGTCGAGGACTTTTTAAATAATCTCTATATTTCATATGGCGAATTTAATTCTAATATGAGACAATTTTTAACCCAAATAAAAATAATAGTTCATAATAACGACTGACAAATCTTTATAGTTTGAGAATCGCTGAAAGCTTAGGCTATATATTATCTCTTTCTTTTCTGTTCAATGTATATTTCATATTTCCGTTTCAAAGGAGGTGAGAGAGAACACACACACGCCAAGTTAAAGTGTACTAGACATATACAAACGTATATATATAGACGTATACAAATTTGTTATCGCTTATTTATGTTTGTATTCTTTCTTTCAGTTCATTCATGTTATTTGGCATTGCTGCTTTTAATATTGAGATATCCCTATAGAAAAAATCCAACGGCATAAGGTCTGGTGATCTAGCTGACCACTCAGCAGCACATCTTCGTCCAATCTATTTTTCTAGAAAATGCTTACAATTACAGAATAATGGGGTGTTACCCCGTCTTATTGAAAGCAAATAGTTTCAGTCGGTAGGGTCGGTGTAGTGTAATTTGTAAAAACGTGAAAGAAAACTTCTTAGGTTACATCTGGTACAATGAAAACATTTAATACATTAAAATAGGAAATAACCGTCCATCAATAATGTCATAGTTATTTTGACGTAATTAAAGTATTTTGCAAATTTCATTTAAAAGAAGTACATTTTAGATTACCTGTTTGAGCGTTTGTCACAAACTTGTAAAATAACGCCAAAAATAATTTTATTCCGAAAGTACTTCAATATCAATAATAGCTATATTTATATCGCTTTGATAAATAAACGACCAACGAACGACAGACAACACATAGTTAACGATATTAAATTTTGAAATAGAACGATTATTTTTCCCATACACGATCACGCTCATGTTGTTTGCGTTGCTAATTAGATCGTGTGAGATTTTCTGCATATTAATCCCCTCGTGGTGCCATGTCGCATACATTTTTAATTTATCTGGTATTTAAACAGAAAAACTCTGTACTACGTACCGACTCTGTCGGAGGCAATGTAAATATTGTGTCAGCCAATAAAATATGATCGATATAATACTTCGATGAATATTTTATGAGGCGATTAATATTTCTCTCAGACAACACGAGTTGAAACTCAATTAAAATCTAAATTTAGCTTTTCCTATTCAAGCGGAACCTGTATCAGTGTGATAGTGAATTTATTTCTATCGCGAATTGACATTTACCTAATATGAATAGAATCATATTAAAAGTTTCTCGTGTGAAATCGAATTCAATGCAGAAATCGTCCGATGGGGAGTGTATAAACTCATCAATAAACATACATCACCGAACAATTCAAGTTTTTACTGAAAGTGTGGAAATCAGCAAAACACGCCAGAATATTATATTTAACCCTACGTGTGCTATTTTAATAAAAAAAAAGTCAATAGGCCCATTTATGATCCGTCTCGTGTCATTATTCATACCTAGACAAACATATTGTTATGTGCCGCCCACTTACGGAGACAGGGTTAATCCCCGGTGGCAGAGTGAAAGGAGGTCTGTCTAATTAGCTACCAGTAAAACGGCGCCATCTCTGGGCCAACTGGCGATCTACCATTACCACGGATGGACAGAAAACTGTAGAAACATCTGGAATGACAGATTAAAAGGATTGATAAGTTTCCCGGAATGATCGGGAGGAAAACGGACGGATCGGGAATAAAGCGCCAGGGATATATAAAAAGTGGATTCAACGCACGAAGGCCAATTATGTATTAGATGAGTAAGTGATTAGATAAGATAACGAATATTAACAAGTTGTGAACTAAAGTAGTGAATCTACAGTAGATTAAAGTTATAATTAGTATGTAATTATAAGCATAAGGATTAATTATTATTTTTAGTGATTAATAAATTAGTGACTAGCGAAAATTCTCGTTGTAATTATTGGACCTACGTGGTGTTTACTGGAGGGTGTAAACACGTAACAATATCGAAATATTTGGTGTATCTTGTGAAATAAATAACTGTTGTAATCTTGGCATATTATAGGTCTCCCTCTGGTGGCATCAATGTGTTTTCAGATGGACTTATGAATGTCTTGAATTCTATTTACAAATCAAACATAAAATAAATATTTTATTTTGTGGTAACTTTAACCTCGATCCTTACAAGAGCTCAAATGATTTTTAAAAATCGTGTAATTTGTTGGAATGTTTTAATCACGATAATATGGTACCTAGTGGCACCTACTAGATTTACAAATACTAGTCTATCTGGAATCGATCAAATATAGTAATTTTACGGATAATGGTACATCTTCTGTGATGGATAATAACATTTCTCACCATAAAACAATTTTGTTTGACTTAGATCTGAATAAAATGAGTGAAAATTCTAATATTTGTTATGTAAAAAGATTTTTTAATGATTATTTATTTATGCAACTTTCACTCGCGATATCCAAAAAGAGAAGTAGTAAGCAATTATCATATTAATGAGGTACATTTTTTTAAATGGCTTTTTTATATTTACGTCCTGGCGGAGTTTAGCTGCAGCTACCCCACCACTCAACCAGGGCGGCGAAATGAGATGAATACGAGGGATACTCCGATGATAAAAAATATTTTGGGGAGTGGTTTGAGACTCTCGGTGCACCCCGTCCAGTTTCTGTAGTTAAAGAAGTCAAAAAAACACTTTCTGAGATTTCACTGTTTTGGTCAGGGTTAAAAGTTACACCTTGTATATGACTTTTCTGGATCTTCTTGAAATTATAACACTTTTTATTAAACGAAATAAATAGTATTTATTTAAAGTATTTAAATAAAGTAAAGAATTTTAAAACTAAAATATTTTATTTAATAAGGTTGGTAATAAGATAACTATTCAACAACCAGAAATGTATTCATAAAATGAATATTACGAGGCGAAAAAATAAATGTAAATGAATAAAGTAGTTAAATGTAATTCAAATAGAAAAAATTCGCAACAGAGACAGCGTCAAGGTGCTTTTTACTTGGTTTCAACAAGAATGTAGCCTAACGACACTTGGTTACGGGGAAATAAGCGGTGCCCAAAGTATGAAAGCTAACTAGGCAGAAGGCACTAATATATAGTTGGAAACCTACAGATACACTAGTATTTTCACTTATTGTGGGTAAACTACTTAAACACACACGCGAAGATGTATACACGAAGTAATTACTGGATAACTGACATACTGGTGTGTAAAACTCTCGGCCTTATATAGGTGCAGAAGCGTTTCGTTTAGACGGGGACAGTGTCTCGCCGGGACGTTTTTCCTTATTTTCTGCTTTCGTTTCTTGTGCACCGGCCGTTCTTTTGAGTAGGAAGCGATTTTCGCACAGAAAACAGAATTTTTTAAAACTGAAACTTATATAGAAAATTAGGCATTGATAAGGGACATCTTTTAAGTAAAGATTTAGAACTCTATGTGAAATGGCTATTGAGCTATTTAGAATTAACTACCAGGCTAAGACGGACTGAAGTTTTGTGGCCTGGTAATGTGTCACGACGGCCTCCACTTCGATGGCAAATGTGTATGGGAGTGCTCTTGCAGTTAAGCCTTGAGTTTACGCGACAGCTTTAGCGTATAGGCGTTTGGTTTGCAGTTTATTGAAAGGAAATAAGCTTTGATGAAAAAAGTTATACTTCAGAGACGAAGAGTTTGTGAGTTTTCTAGTGAAATTAGGTAATTTGAAAGGACGCGAAACTGGTTTAGACGTTGATTAATATGAATAAAAATTATTAGAAATAAAAATAAAATGATGGATTGATATGGAAACTTTTAAAATTTATTTTTTCGCTTATGCCTGAAAGGCACTATAACAGTAATCGACTCGACCAACGGTGCCTAACTTCGCTAATCGAGGTCATAGCGCTTAAACCGATGACCGTACCTAGTTATAAGTAGTTAAGATTTTTTCGATAATTTCGTCATGCAATATTTTTTTTCAGAAAATGTGCCACTAATTACTCTTTTCTTAGTGTACCACATAACGAAAAGTTCTTACTCGATAAGCGAAACCAATCTTTTCTTAATTTACTTTGCCATATTTTATTTTATCCAAATGTATGCTTCCAAATGTAATATCTTTTTATGAGGTACTTATTATACTTATTTGAATTTACAAGGAGTTTCTCTCCATCCAATTTTCAGATTTTAATAAAATACGAATTAACTTTTGAATAGCAATATTAACGCATGAATCATAAACATGAAAAATTGAGTCGCCAGTAAAACAGCGCTTTTTATAACGTTCTAAGTCAAGTAAGAACATCTCATTTATAAACATGACAAAGAGCAAAGGTTACAATAGAATACCTTGGGTACAACATTGATTCGTCTGAAAATATCTTGAAAGCAGATTCATACAGGCCATTTAAATATCTTTGATACTATTGCCCCTGTTAAAGAAATTGTCATAAAAAAAACTGGCATGGGTTACTGATAATATCCAAAAAATGATTTTATTAAAGGACAAAGCACTACGCAAATTATAGTATAAGAAAGTATAAGAAATCAAACTAACATTGCCATAGTTAATGAAAAATAGCCTATCTTGAATATTGTGTAAATAATGGCAATGATTCTAAAACAATCTGGAAGAAATTAAAAGATTTAAGTATTTATAATAAAGTTAATACGAATACACTACCCGAAATATTAAATAAACCGAACGAAATCAATGAACACTTTTTGCAGCATTCTAAAAATTTATCTGCACCTAATAATGAACTCTTACAATTTTATAGTCGAAATTTAAAAGCAAATTTTAAAGAATTATTTTTCTTTGTACCTGCATCTGAGACGATAATTCATAAATATTTATTGGATATAAAATCTAAATCTACAGGGTCAGATCAAATTAATATAGACATGTTACTTCTATGTTGTCCTTACATACTGCCTTTTCTAACTAATATTAGTTCCGATGCCTAAAAAAATTGACATATCTGACTTTAATGAACTGTAATGAAGTATACAATACTACAGGAATACTGCATACTTTCATTCCGGTTTAACTTATTTTAATCATGCATGGATCAAGTAGTTCAGTTTTAGATTAGTTCAATACCTGATTAGTTCTTTTTTTTTACTTTTATTTCTGACTTCACCAGGCCGCAACTTGCGTGCCGTGTGCATTTCGTGCCGTGTGCAAACCACGTGACAGTGATTTGTGGGTATAAAATAGCTAGCCAGAAACCAGTAAATTCAGAGCTTGGCTTTCACCTTTCTCGAGTGTATTGAACTGGGATAACCGGAAGATCAAGCTTCTCCGGCGCCGTGGCAGCCGCTGGCCAAGTATCTGTTAGGGAGGATTCGAGTGCGTTGAACTGGACCTCCTCTCAGATTGATTCGAGTTTGAACTGGATCTCTCCTGAAACAGATTTCTTCGTCGCGTCTGTTACGTCCTGGAACTTCGATTAGAGAATTGGGGTTACGACGACGTACATAGAGGAAATATGTTACACTCTCTCTCTTTCTCTCCGATTACTATGATGTACTTATGTAATAACAAGGTTGTCGCAACATAAGCCATAAAAGATACGGCCACACTGTACATATAATTATTAGGAGAATAATGTCTTATTTTGGATCTGGATTTTAATTAATATTAACATTGAACCCTGGAATAATCTCCAAACCAGCTACCCGAGCAAAACAAGCATCACAGAACTGCAGCCTATTAATATTTTGCCAGTATTGTCTAAAGTGGTAGAAACAAATTATGAATGATCAAATTCGCGATCATATGAATATATACAATATCCTACCTCCTCATCAATCTGGGTTCCGCGCGGGTTATAGCTGTACAACTGCTTTGCTAGGTATTATTGATGATATTGTAATGGATATAAACTCCGAAAAAACAGCAGCTTTAATACTATTAGATTATTCAAAGGCATTTGATACGATTAGCCACGAAATATTATTCTCTATCCTACATTATGTTGGATTTTCATGCAGTGCAATCAACTTTCTTAGAAGTTATTTAGACAACAGAATGCAGTATGTGGAGACATGTAATGCTATATCAAATAAGGGAAAGATATGTGGTGTATCACAAGGATCAATCCTTGGCCCCTTGTTATTTTGACAAATTGTTTAAACAGTTGTAAAGCTTACTTATACGCAGACGACATGCAAATTTATTTTTCATTTTTTCATGATGATTTGAATCGGGCTAACGACATCATTAATACTGATCTAAAAAAAACTAGTGAAAATATCAGGGAATCATAAACTAACTATAAGCCCTACAAAATCATCTGTTCTTATATTTGGAAAGTACAAAGAGTGAGTTGAAGCAGGTATAAATATTACGGTAGATAACAAGGGCCTTAGTACATACTAGAGTAGCAAGAAATCTTGATGTTGAGCTGGACACTGATTTACGATTTAAAAAACATACAAGTAGAAGTACACATAATGCATACGCTAATCTAGAATATTTATACCCGCACCGTCATTTTATATCTCAATCCCTTAAAACTAAAATTACTGATATGCTAGTGCTGAGTCATTTTAACTATTGTGATGCCGGATAAAGAAAACATTAATAAAATTGAGAAAATTCAAAAGGCCTGTTTAAGATATATATGTTATATTAGAAATATACTATGATATATAATATCACCGAAACAGGATTAACCTTCTCAAACATATCATATTACAAATTGCGTAACAGCTCTTCTCTAATAACCGCTCAGTAATCTGTTATCATGCTGAATTGCAAATCCAATGTTCTTTGTTCTCCAGATATTATAAATATTACCTACAGTCATTGTAAACCGTAAACCTCAGTCTTATACTCATTTTCGACCGAATACATTCTAAATTTATTATTGTTTATTATTATACCAAAAGTCAAGCTTGACTCCCAAGTGAATAAAAGTTTTTAAAAAGTTATTTTAAGAATCCAAAATCTAACATATATATTATGGTATTAGGAAATACGAACGTGTTACACATAAATTAAAAGATAAAAATATGGCTAAATATGGAAACAAGGCGGAAGCTCCACTGTACTACACTATATCATAATATCGTTTTAAATGAGTCCCCCCCATATTTATATAACAAAATTAAATACCGCAGTGACGTCCATACCTTGAACTTGAGATTCACAGGGCTAATATCACCTCCACATTATAGAATTACTTTGTACCGTAGATGCTTTTCATATAACATATTCTTATTATACAATAAAGTACCGTTTCATTATAAAAGTTTTAAATTTTTTAAGTTTAAAATCATATACAAAAAATTTCTCTTAACCCCTTAAATGAAACTAAGTCATACATATATACCTTACATTTTAAATTGTTTCAGATGAAAATGTCCTTAACTGTTTATTTCAAGTTTAATTTTTAGTTTAAGATTTTCCGTAGTTTTACTCTTACTCAGTGAATAATTGAATATTTAGGTATTGTATTGTAAATTAATTTGAAGGACTAACATTTAATTATTTAATTAATGTCAGTGGATTGGGGCTGAAACTCAGATCAATTCTTATTGTTTTTCAGTCCTTTTGTAGCGCATAACTAAGTTAAAATGTTAATTTTTTTCTTTGTAAAAAAATAATAATTGTGTTATGAACTGCAAATAAAAGTTATTATTATTATCATTAATATTTGGCGTTGATCCGATGGACACAAAATTACTAATTTTCACAAAAAAGTTAACCCTTCAATCGTTTAAAGGCTTCAGGATATATTTTTCAACTATAGAATAATAAAACATGATTGGTAGGGTGTTATTTTTTTACCTAAAAACTCTTTAAAAATAACGTCAGTAGTTCTTTTCAAAATAAACATCATTCGTGATCTCAGCATACATGTTTTTTTCGCCAAAATGACTATTAGGCATTATATTATTATCCATCCAACGCAACGGTGAGAAGAGGACGTGTTTGAGATGTGGTCTTGTTTTTTTTTTACCTCACTCTTTACACCATTCAACTAGTTTTTAATTTGACTTATGATGAAAATTACTAACTTCTAAAAGCCATATCTGATAAATTATTGATTGTTCTTATAGAAATTATGAGAAACATCCACAAATAGCGTGTAAATCAAAAACGTTACTAACTCAACTCAGTATTTCTCGCGAGAGAAGTACAGCGAAATTATTTTGGAACTTAATAGCAATAAGCGGCTTATCTTATGAGCTTTTAAGATAGAAATTTAAATCTACTTACCACTCCAGTATTGGGATCCTTAGCTCCGTTACTGAAGGTGGAGGCGAGGGTTGAAGAGCAACTTTCGTCATAATGAGCGTTTTGGCCGTCGTTGATGGCGCTGTTTATACTTATCGTCCACATACTCGCTGCATAACCATCACAGTTACAGTCATCGTCCTCTCCTCCATCGCCGCTAGCCCACACGTAGATGTTGCCTAGTCCATTACGACCCTGCAACAGATTTTTGTACAAAATTGTAAACAAATTAACAGATGGTCACTGCGACTTTTTGGGAAAATACCTTGAGAGATATAACAATTTTCATAGCTATACATATGTGCATGTTACAGGGTGACTCCAAAGTAAATGGACCACACTGTATATGTTGCCACAGGGATGTTTTAAAATGAGAACCTGCATTTTCCCGTATTAGCCAATGCTAATCCTTTTAAAGGATAGACTATAATTCACACTTCGTCCGAAATTTAACACTTGCCGAATTATTGATCGCTACTATCTTACACAATTCATTAAACATCTATACGTTCTTTCTAAGCTGCTTACCTCGTTAACGCCCCTAACAATCGCCCTCATCGTAGCATTCCTTGGCCCGTCGACTGTTTTTCCATCATCGGTTGGCCCCCACGACGCGCTGTAAATATCTATCAAATTGGGCTCGTGTCCCATCGAGTTCGCCTCTATCAAATCAGTCATATAGGGTTGGTCCAACATCCGAATACCTGGTAAGTTAAAAAATTAGAGAACTTCATATTAAACGATCGTGAAAATGATATTGAGAATAGGTTTAGAAAATGAATTAACGAAAACATCTCAACAAACGCACTATAATTGACAAAGCAATAATCCAAACAAATTTTTTTGTATGCAGATATAAGGATCGTAAAGCTTACCGAAGTAACAAACCTAGAATAATAATAAATAAGCACCATAGACAGACAGATAGATATCCTCCGACAGTGTCAGTGCCGGAACTCGAACCCAGTAGCGCGATACCCATTCAATTAATGGCGAGTGCCACCTCGCGCCTTAAGCAACGCGGCTATCGGCTAGATGCAAATTTACTTTTAATAAGTTAAAAACAATAGTCACGGATATTTACAGATCTGCGACAATAAATGTAAACATATTGTCTGAAAGTTATTTGTGGCATTCTATGAATATTCTTTCCTATTATTTGGGTTTTCTACCACATGTACTATTAACCTCTTCAAAACAAATCACCGAATCTACAAAATAATAGAATTATTGGAAAAAAACCTCTGCGCCCGTGATGTTTTCGCCAAAGGAAAAGTCAGAGGTTATGTTTTGCAAATAATATAAATCGGAATAAACACAAAAATAATGTATTTTGCTGACGTTTCGGAAAGTAATCTCTTTCCGTTTTCAAAGCTATTTTTTGAAGAACTCTTATTTTGCTGTGTATGTCAAATACACAGCTTTAAGATTCTGTTTATGTTATTTCCATAGATACTTACTACTTACACAGAACATAGAACTGATGATATTTTTTTTTTAGATAATGTTGAGTTTGTTAAGTTCTTCTTTTAACATTGGTAGCCAGGTTGTACAAATATCTACAGAACAATTCGATACGCACTTATCTTCATTTAATAAGATTATTGCTGGTTCTTTAATTTTTCTTTTTTTGGTATCTGTTTCTTTTGTTAAAATTTTTGCCGAGTCCCAGTTTATTCTATGTCCGTTTTCCCAAGCATGTTCACAAATCTTTGATTTCTGAATTTCATTCTTTCTAATGTAATTCTTGTGCTCATCCAACCTCACACTGAACTCACCCACATAACATTTATCACATTCGCACGGGATATTGTAAATACAGTTTTTTGAATTCTGCTCCCTGTTTATCGGTTTTGTTTTTGTTAAAATAGATCTTAAAGTGTTCCCCGTTTGAAATATCGTCCTAACATCAAATTTGTCGCCTATACGGCGTAGCTTTTCCGATAGTCCGTATACATAAGGAATTATTGCTGTATAATGACGTTCAGGTTTTTGTCGTACCTGATTGTCCCTATTTTCAACATTTATGAAAACTCTATCAACAAAGGCTTCAGGATATTGATTTTGTACTAGAACCTCTTTGATAAATTTTTTTCTCGTTATTTAATATTTCATTATTAGATGAAATTATTTTGGCCCTATCGTATAAACATTTTACAACACCCCTTTTAACATTTATTGACTGATTTGAGTTAAAATTTAGATATCTATTAGTATGTGTTGGTTTTCTATAAACGCTTGTTTCAATTGTATTATTTATCCTTCTAATTAAAACATCTAAAAATGGTAGTTCATTCCTACTTTCTACTTCTAATGTGAATTTAATAGACGGTTCCTTACTATTTATATTTTCTAAAAAACTATCTAGTAAATCAACACCATGAGGCCAAATTGCAAAGATGTCGTCAACATATCTCCACCAGACAACCGGTTTGTTTATACAATTTTGAACATGTGTGTTCTCAAAGTTCTCCATAAATATGTTGCTTAAAATTGGTGATAATGCAGACCCCATAGCCATACCAAAATCCTGCTGATAGAGCTCATTGTCCAATTGAAAAATAGGTTGTTTTTATACACAGTGTTAAGAGTTCCATTATGCTATTTACACTTAATTTAGTTCTAGTTTCCAAATTATTATCATTTAGCAACCTGTCTTTAACTATTTTTAATGTTTCATCTACCGGAACATTGGTAAAGAGGCTAACTACATCAAAACTAACCATCAGGTGTGATTCATGAATATCGGTTTCATAAATTTTTTCTATGAAATGTTTACTATTTTTAATATATGAATATCGCATACGGGCAAAAATTGCTTTAGAGAAGCAATACAAAATTAAAGATAATTTAACTCCAGAAGAAAAGTTATCGATAAATTCTTTAAAACGCGATGAAAGTATAAAAATATTGCCAGCAGACAAAGGTAATGCCACAGTCATTATAGATAAAGATATATATAACACAAAAATCATGACTCTTGTAAATGAGGGACCCTACTCAAAACTAAACAAAGATCCAACAAAATCAATAGAGAGCAAAATTTACAGAACTTTGTTTAAATACAAACATGAATTTAATGATTTTGAACGAAGGAAACTTACACCACATCATAGTAAGCCCCCTCATTTTTATGGCTTACCAAAGACACATAAACAAAATATTCCTTTAAGACCAATTGTTAGTTCTATTAATTCACCATGTCATAATTTGGCAAAATTTTTACTTAAAATTATTGATCCATTATCTGGAAATACCGATTCATATATTAAAAATAGTAAACATTTCATAGAAAAAATTTATGAAACCGATATTCATGAATCACACCTGATGGTTAGTTTTGATGTAGTTAGCCTCTTTACCAATGTTCCGGTAGATGAAACATTAAAAATAGTTAAAGACAGGTTGCTAAATGATAATAATTTGGAAACTAGAACTAAATTAAGTGTAAATAGCATAATGGAACTCTTAACACTGTGTATAAAAACAACCTATTTTCAATTGGACAATGAGTTCTATCAGCAGGATTTTGGTATGGCTATGGGGTCTGCATTATCACCAATTTTAAGCAACATATTTATGGAGAACTTTGAGAACACACATGTTCAAAATTGTATAAACAAACCGGTTGTCTGGTGGAGATATGTTGACGACATCTTTGCAATTTGGCCTCATGGTGTTGATTTACTAGATAGTTTTTTAGAAAATATAAATAGTAAGGAACCGTCTATTAAATTTACATTAGAAGTAGAAAGTAGGAATGAACTACCATTTTTAGATGTTTTAATTAGAAGGATAAATAATACAATTGAAACAAGCGTTTATAGAAAACCAACACATACTAATAGATATCTAAATTTTAACTCAAATCAGTCAATAAATGTTAAAAGGGGTGTTGTAAAATGTTTATACGATAGGGCCAAAATAATTTCATCTAATAATGAAATATTAAATAACGAGAAAAAATTTATCAAAGAGGTTCTAGTACAAAATCAATATCCTGAAGCCTTTGTTGATAGAGTTTTCATAAATGTTGAAAATAGGGACAATCAGGTACGACAAAAACCTGAACGTCATTATACAGCAATAATTCCTTATGTATACGGACTATCGGAAAAGCTACGCCGTATAGGTGACAAATTTGATGTTAGGACGATATTTCAAACGGGGAACACTTTAAGATCTATTTTAACAAAAACAAAACCGATAAACAGGGAGCAGAATTCAAAAAACTGTATTTACAATATCCCGTGCGAATGTGATAAATGTTATGTGGGTGAGTTCAGTGTGAGGTTGGATGAGCACAAGAATTACATTAGAAAGAATGAAATTCAGAAATCAAAGATTTGTAAACATGCTTGGGAAAACGGACATAGAATAAACTGGGACTCGGCAAAAATTTTAACAAAAGAAACAGATACCAAAAAAAGAAAAATTAAAGAACCAGCAATAATCTTATTAAATGAAGATAAGTGCGTATCGAATTGTTCTGTAGATATTTGTACAACCTGGCTACCAATGTTAAAAGAAGAACTTAACAAACTCAACATTATCTAAAAAAAAAATATCATCAGTTCTATGTTCTGTGTAAGTAGTAAGTATCTATGGAAATAACATAAACAGAATCTTAAAGCTGTGTATTTGACATACACAGCAAAATAAGAGTTCTTCAAAAAATAGCTTTGAAAACGGAAAGAGATTACTTTCCGAAACGTCAGCAAAATACATTATTTTTGTGTTTATTCCGATTTATATTATTTGCAAAACATAACCTCTGACTTTTCCTTTAGCGTAAACGTCACGGGCGCAGAGGTTTTTTTCCAATAATTCTATTATTTTGTAGATTCGGTGATTTGTTTTGAAGAGGATAATAGTACATGTGGTAGAAAACCCAAATAATAGGAAAAAATATAAACATGTTCCGAAAAAAATTTTGAGGCGTTGACTCTTCATACATGCCCTAAATTGCAATTTTATGGACTCTTGTTTGCTTGCTTTGCGTATTTGCCCTTATTTATACCTTCAACGGAATTTGATCAAAATATAATCTAGTTCCAGAACTCGTTACAATACATAAGTGTATCAAATTTCAAGTCAATATCATAAACAGTTCCGGAGTAAACGTGCGCACAAAAAGTTACAGACAGACAGAGAGGAAAATTTTTTTGCTCAAATTTAAAATCTCGACGTTTCATGACATTTTAAGCCTATTTCAACAAAGATTCACAGTGCAATCTTGAGTAACAACATAGAAGGTAAATAAAATAAATGATTAACTAGTTTTCTCAATTAATAAACAGTGTGTTTAACATTCACGAGGTATCTAAATTTTAAGAGTGATTAATTTTCTCAGGTAAATAGTGTCAGATAGTAAACTGTAATGTTAAACTTTACATAAAGAACTTGGGTAAATATATATAAAAGGTTACTACAAACACAACGTAATTTGGATTTGGATTTGTAACTAGACGATCACATATTTATTTATTTATCTTGACATAAAATTGAGATAAATAATTACTGGGTGGGATTTAATATGCTCTTGATTGCTTCACGATCAGGGATTTTTTTGTAGCAATTAATAGACGGGGGTGGGGGTTGTTTTAGTAACGTCGAAAATGGGACGAATATGTTCTAGAATAACATAAATTAAAAAATAAACGAAGCAACAGCAACTCTTAAAGTAATAAATGGAAATGATAAACTTAAGTCATTGCAAAACATGATGGGTTTAAGCGAAAACTTATAACGAACATTGGCAGAGTGCCTGGTAGGCTTTTCATTTATTCAATAATCTTTGCCAGTAAGCTTCCAATGATGAACTGAAGGCAAGTAGCTACTTTATTAATGATGCGTCAATTATATCAGAACGGAATATCGTGGACGGTGAAGGTAAGCCAAGGAATAAAAATCAGCTAGATCTCGATTTATATCAACACTTGCATCTCCCGGTTTAAGAATTAAAAATAAATTATTATGCCTTGCCAGTATTTTCTCGTGAAAACGAATTTAAGTATTTTCAAAAAATTACCAACGCACGCATTCGGCAACACATTAACCGCTAACTAGTTCTACGTCTCATCTAATTTATATTTAGTCGACCGACGCGTCAAGGCAAATAACCGTCCGCACGTTTCAATTATCCCAGACACCATTATATTTAATAGAGGGATTCAGCATTCCGGAAAATTATTTAATAATAGTAACTGACACCCTTCTCAGCCACACTGACAACTCACCAAGGTCAAATTACTTATTTTCCATCTAAAAACGTCTCACCGAAAAGAGGGTTTGCAAATAGTCAACAGCTGTCCGGATTAACCCTCGAGTTCCAAATTAAAAACTTCATCAGATCCAATTATATTCTGTGACAGGAAGACCGAGTGGGATTTGATTTTACTGAATGAAAACTTTCACTCGTATACACGAGACAGGCTATTGCATATATTAAGCATAACGATACAACTGCGACTCTTGATATTGACATATATAGGGTGAGTCACATAAATCCACCCTGGTAGTAACGAAAAGAGATATTCAAATTCTGTAAAAGCTAGACGTTAGATATAAAAAATAAAATTTATGCTACGCTCAAAATCATCAGGTTTTAAACGATGAACATAATGAACTTTGTAGGGACGGTACTTATTTCTCTTAAAATTCCTTGACAAGAGGAATAGGAGATGTTTGTTTCGTACGATGATTTCCGTATAAATAAATTGGATTATTAAATTATTATAAATAAAGATATTATGTTCGTGATAAGTGGAAATTTAAAACAGTTGCCAAAGCGTTTGCGAGAAAATATGGAGCGTTGGTCAAATATTCAACGTTCTTTTGCGGTTGAAGCTTATTTAAAAAATAACTATTCTGTTGTAATGACCCAGCGTTTATTTCGTCGTCACTTTTATTTAAATTCATGAGATCCAGTTCCTAGTCGAATAACAATTAAAAAGTGGGTAGGTGCACAACTTTCGTAGTACTGCTTCATGTACCAGAGAAAAACCAAAAGGAAGAATTCGTTATGTACGTACGCTTGAGAATGAGACTTTAACTCATTTAAGGATTTTGTGATCTATCTTAATACTCTTCACCAGACAATAAAATTTTCTTTTGAATTAGAAAATGACTAGAAACAATTAAATTTCCTTGACCAAACTATCTCAATAAAAAACAATAGCCAATATTTTAAAATATTTTGTAAACCAACTCATACAGAGGTGTCATAATCGATAATTCATCAAACCATTCTTTTCAACATAAATCAGCGGCGTATCACAGCTAAGTACAGAATCCTTTAACAAAGGATTAATAATTATAAAGGCTCTTTTTATTAGCTCTAATCTGTACAGAGTAAACAAATATTTTTTGCTGACCGAGTGGCGTGTTTGTTTATGTCGCCACATTTTAAAACATAGTTAATATTCCGTCTGACAAACATTAGAACCCCAATAGACCGAATCCCTAATTGTTACCACGGTGTATACTACACCCTTCCCCTCTTCGGTCCCCCATCACTCTCCCACCCACAGACACCATTCGTATAAATAACACTCATCACACATTATCAGAGAGTACTCTAAGGGTAGGTGGACTGAACAGATTACAAACACAAGACAAATAAAATTACACAAATAACAAGACAAGAAGAGAAAGTACATTTCAAACAAACAATAGATATGCATTTGGGTGATAGTAAACAGATGTGGCAAATAATAAAAGCTTTTTTGTAAGCGAAATTCATGTAAGCTCAACAAAATCTTTAATTCTCCGACGTGAGACTTACAATAAAACCAGATATGGACATGTCGAATGATTCTTATAACTTTTAAACTTATTATGTCATTAAACTATGTTAATTCTTTAAAACTTTGTGGCCATCCATACTCGCATTACCTTCCATCAGTCCGAATTTACCACGTATCTTATAAATCACCCCGTATTATAAATCATCCCGCCCACAGCGGTTTAAGGGAACAATGTATTTTATTTGTGGCGCTCGAGGCAAATTCTTATGACAAAAAAGGTTTTGTCAAATCTGATCGCAACATAATAAAACTCTTCAACTTGAAAATAAAGAAAGCCCTCGGACGATAAAAAAAACAGGATTATGTATTCAGTTCGTTCATCCTATTTTATGACAATGGAAGCAGAGAGGAAATTTAATTTAGGGAAATTAATATTAATAATTCAATATCGCGAGCATTACCAGGGCTTAAGGGATACACATAACACCCAATAATTGTTATTTGTATGATTAATCCGGATTAGAGATACAGGACTAGCACGCATAGCAATAAACTTTCATATAATACTAAATAATGCAAAAGTATAATTAATCAAAATACTTAATCCGTTATCTGAAATTAAATACTGCGTGGTGAGATACGAAAACATATTCTGTTAGAGAGGCTATAGCGTTTGATTAGTTGACATTTTAAATAGTCACAAAAGATGAAGAGGGAAAGAAACCGTAGATTTGTTACGGAAAGTCCACGGTAACTCATACTTTTGAGGTCAGAATAATTAGTACGTTTAGTTTTCGCTTCCCCCCTTTTCATAATAAATAAGTTGCTTATAAAACTGTCTCTTTTTGGTTGTATCTGTCTTTCTTTTTATTTCGAACGCGTAAGAATTTTCAGACTTATAAAATGATATCTGCATTCGTGTCTGTAATTAAGTAGTGTTATAATAATACTGATGCATTTGCGTTGGAGTTGGAGACTGAAGATTTTAGTAGTACGAGCTGCGTGTAGTACTAATTAATGTATTAGGTATCTGAGACAAATTTGGAGAGATTACGTATTAAAAAAAATGTTGATAATTTTTGTGAAAGATTATTGATATGCACGTCCCAAGTTAAAACTGGATCCAGATCTTCACCAAGAAATTTAACAGTTATTGTCATCATTAGTATCAGGTAGAGAAGATGTAATATTTTGAGTTTTGATTACATTTAGGTTTAATTTGTATGCGAGGAACCATTGCTTAATGTTATTTTAGGCGATTCCAACGTTTTCTGTTAAAGTATCAAGCATATTATTACTGTTCAAGACCGTGATATCACCCGCAAGTGGAATAAAATTAATAAAGTTTGTATTGATTTACTGAAAAATATGTAGAGTAAAAAAGTGCTTAGAATGCCATTTTGCCTATTTGTATCAAATTATCAATAATAATAGATATATATTCTTAAAAAATAATTTAAATCGTATTTAAAGGGCGAAAAAGCGCACAATTTCGTTTTGAAAAAAAGGCTATCAAAGTGGTGAAAATCATATTTTAGGTCCGTAAGATTTATTTGTAATTTCTATATTGTTAAACATGTCAGAGAATTTTCAATATATTTTTTTTCATTTTTGGTCAATTTTGTGGATGGTTAAATGTGTCCTCATAAACGTTTTTTTAGAACAAAAGGTATTTTCGCTGTTTCTATTACTTTTAAAGAAAAATATGATGATTAAAAAAAATTTTAGAATACGTTTTTGCATAAGAATACACAATTTTAGAAATATTTGTCCTTAACCCTTTCGTTCTGTCCTCGTAGGTAATCATGGTAGTCAAAAAATTACATTTTCTAAACGCGAATATCTATCTCCGTTAGTATCGATTTTTAGTCTACACAAAAGAGGAAAATAAATGATTAGAATGCCATTTTGTATCAGAATAAAAATTTTGGAACTACCATCAATTAACCCTTCCGTTTTATCATCTTGAATCATCTTTTTCGTTTTTAAGGATTCATATAAAAACACGAGTTACGCCGTTTTTATTGATTTTAATGAAAAATGTCTAGAGTAAATAGGTGCTTAGAATGCGATTTTGCATAAAAGAAAAGATCTTCCCCTATCAGTTTGTAGTAAAAATTTAGGAAAATCCGTATTTTTTGGGAGGTCACTGCCAAAATTGAAAATTATTTTGAGAAATCCGTTCACGTCACCCACCAGTAGCGCCTTCGTCTAGCGCCTACTTCCACTCGCATGGTAAGAGGTTTCCATTATAGAAGAGTTCCTGTGAAGCCGAGAAGTCAGCCAGTCAGGGCGACTCATCGGGATTAGACGTATCCCAGAAGCGAATCCAGGTGCTATCTGTCAGAGTTGAGCAGTAGGATTTTGGCCAAGTCCAGTCTACGTCATCCACCATAAGCGCACTCATCTGACGCCTACTGCCGCTATAAGCTGTGTGCTGGTTAGAAAAGTTCCTGTTAAGCCGAGAAAGGTATCAGTCCGCGATGACCGGTTCCGAGAGCAGAAGTGCCCCAGCCTAGACCAAGAAGTAAGTAAGACCACTGAGTAAGGAAACTTGGCTAGTACCATCACTGTATATTAACCATACCTTGATCTTTCAGCATTGTCTTGTTCTGTGATTTTTACTGTTACCCGTAAGTGTTTTCCATGCATCTTCGGAACTTTAGAAACACTGAAAAGTAACAGGTCTGGTTCATTAATCATACCTTACCGTTTCAGCATTTCCCTGTTACTCGTAAGTGTTCTCCATGCATCTTCGGAACTCTGGAAGCACTGAAAAGTAACAGATCTGTCTTATTAATCATATTTCAGGGAAATTAATCAACGCACACTAGCCAAGTATTTGATAACCTGTTGAACTGTAGTTTTTATATTCATAAATATAACTGTGGTCTTGCTTACTTGTCTGGTGTCCGTATCTTGTCTGCGCCCTGTTTAATCTTTCTAATCGTATTTTCTATGTGTTGCAGCCTGGAAATCTCATCACCTGAGTCATCTGTTACTTGATAAATTGTAGATTTTTCATAATAAATATTTAGATTTGTAGATTTAAGTTTACCCTAATATACTGATTTTATTGAAAAACTCTGAGTTTGACTGTTTGTGTGTGAACGTCTAATTTCACATTTATTGACCCTCTGGAGTAAACTTTCTCTACTTGAGCTACTCAGCATCGCGTACTCGGCTTGAGGGTAGTGTATCCTATCACCTAAACTAGGACTGGTGCCCGAGCAAACCGAAAACTTGTTTCCGGAGCTCGTACGTCAAAGAGTGGCTGCGCCTTTTCTCCACGTCAACGTGCGAGTTGGAGAAAAACGTGTCACAGGGTTATTTTTGTTTGTTTGTTATTTCAACGTTATTAGTCCAATATTATCAAATTATAATAAAAAACTTTTAAAAAAAATTTTATCGCAATTTTTGCAAAAGAAAGGGTCATGCGTAAGAGGTTTTCCACGGGGCAGAAGCGAAAGGGTGGTTACCAAAATGGCGTATTCTTATGAAAAATGGCATTCTAAACACTTTTTACTCTAAAACATAATATTATTAGTCGCGAACTCCTCTATAAAATCCTTATTTTACCTATAAGGACCGTAACCAGACTGCAACCAACAGCTACTCTCCGGTCTAATGCGAGGCTAGAGGCTAGGAAACGGTCCCTTGGCGCGAGACTAGGCGGGTGATATCATATGCCTGCTACGCGATATGTGCTGCGATACTCTATAGTCTAGTATACTTTAACTTGGCGTGTGTATGTATGAGTTAATATTTCCGTACGATTTCATTTTCTCCCATATTGTACACAAAGTTAAAGCAATAGTCCAGAAACATTGTCTACGAGGACAATATTTCTGAATCTTTGTGTACAAGAGAAAATGAAATCGTACGGAAATATTAACTCATACATACACACGCCAAGTTAAAGTATACTAGACTATAGGTGTTGCTATAGTGATGTAGTTAATTTTGTGGCTGTCATGAGCTAGGACGGGCCGGATATTTTTGGCGATATTTGTCATAGTCGTATTTATCTGTGCTTTGAAAAGAATCGGATACCATAATCACGTTTACATTCGGCAAATTATGTGAATCTCCTTTCTGGAAGCCGCCCTTCATATTTGACAACAATAAACAAACTCTATTTGATGTTTTAAATAGTAAAGGTACTGTCACTGCCATGAATTCAAACTTTGTTCTAACGAGAACGACACAGAATGAATAAACCTAACGCCGCTGCTGCTGTTCAGATTGACTTTTTCCACCAGTTCTAATGTTGTTATTATTAGGTAAAAATATTAATTTTGCACTACTTTTAATGTACATTAATTTTTTATGGACAGAATTATTGTCTCGGTTAACTTCTCTAAAAAGCTTTAAATTTGTGTTCATTGTCGGTTCCTGAGCTGTTTACCACACTGTGTATTAGTGCCCGTTATTTACACTAGTAGAAGTAGCATCCCTTTTGAACAAGGTAGTAACAAACATTATCGCTCCCAGCTGGGACCACTCTCATCCAAATATTCCAATTTGTATACTTTATGCGATATTTATTTTTTAGTAAAATACTTCTGAGAAAACAAACACAACAAAAACCTACTTAGATAAGGATAAACCAACAAAGGCGACGTGGATGGCAGAACAAATAAAAACAGGTCCTTAGGCTTATCCGATTCCGATCAAACAATACGCCTACTTGTTTATGTTGGTCCACTAACCTGCAATTTTTGAGTCGTAGGCCACGCCAACTCCGCAGATGCCATTATCCCGGGCGGCTGCTACCTCTCCTGCACATCTGGTTCCATGGCTGGAAAAAAGTTTTGTTATTAATTAGAGGCGACGCAGAGTGACGATGGTGTGTGCGAGGGTCGTTTCGAAATGACAAAAGATATTAAAGAAACTCTTTTTATATACAAAGTTATTCCTCGAGTAATTACCCACTCCTGTTTAATAGAAAAATATTATTTATTCGTAATTATTTCAATAATTTTCAAATAACGGGTCCGGCAGAATGAAGAATCCATTTTCAAAGTTAATTCGTGTCATAATGTAATGATATATAGTTTCAAATCAAAGCGTCATGCTTTGGCGATAAATGGAAATTTAAGACGGTTGTCAACGCGTTTGCGAGAAATATCAGTTTAGCTGTGAATACAGAGCTGTTGGTCAAATATTCAACGCTCTGTTGCGGTTGAAGTTTATTTTAAAAATAACTATTCTGTTGCAATCGCTCAGCGCAAGTTTGGCAGTACTGCTTCATGTGCCGGAGAAAAACAGAAGGAAGAACTCGTCATGTACGCACACTTGAAACTGCTGAAAGGGTAAAAGCAGATCCTAAAAGTCCTAAAAGATCTGCAAAACGGCCAAGCATTAGCACTGAATATTTAGAACCGTAGTTATTGTGAACGATCCATCTTTTCGCGTCTGAAGGACTTTTATTATATTTCCCAAAGTGGATATTAAACGTTCACAAAAAAGGATTCAAATCGACTGTTTCAGACGGAGAATAATACAAAATCTATACTTACTGTTCGTTTTTGCTTAACTGCTTCACTGACGGTACTAATTGGACGTCGTAACACTATAAATCTAACACAGTAAAATACTAATACTTTCTTAAATTTAAACCCGAAAAGGAATTTTGAAGCACAAGAAAAAGACAATATAAAGTTCAAATATATATATTGAATCTTTTAAAAAATTACGTTATTACAAAACGTTCAAGAAAAATGTATTGACAAACTATAGTCTGGCCCGTGTACAACACATAGTGAGGAACGGAACGACTCATAATCCAAACTACCATCCAATGTTTAGTTTTTAGCTAACGATTACACAAAAAGATTCAGTAAAAAGTTCAATGTTTATAATTTTTGGTGGGCTTTTGCTTTCCTGTCTATTGACGTATTTTCAGTTCAATATCAATTTTTGTCGCTCCTCGGAGCTTAAAAATGCTTGAATCGCAACGACTTTGAATTGTATTCTGCAATTATAGATTCATACGTTCAGGCAAGGTGGTCCCATGCACGTTCTGAGTGCATGGTAACTATACTATACCAACACTGAATCACTGAGGAACCGGTTTAGGGCAAATACCGTTAAAACCCATCATTTTCCCGTCAAAATCGACTGCTAGAGAATGATAGGGCACCCTCGGCGCTAAGGGCTATTTTCGCTAAAACTCTCGAAATACTTTGACTAGAGACTGGATTAACTTGTCCTCACATTTAACACAACGCATGAGGTGCAGTGTTTAACAACGTGGATTCGTAAAAGGGTTTTTAATTTTGAAATTCCCGAAGTTAAAGTCGGTTTTTGATACACTTTCTAATTTTTGGTGGTCGGGGCGACATTACGTCCCTGTGCAGCGACATTTACTATACTTTCTAAAATTACGCTCCTTGATCAGTTTCTGATATTTTTGCATGAAAAACGCTCCGTAGAGCGAAAATGTGATTGAATGTGTAAAAACCTCTTCCAACGACATTTTTACGCACGCTTTTCAAATGTTTCGGATTTTGTTACAGTTTCAAACAGTTCATCGAGGGTTTTGGCGTGTTCTTTAACATTATCGCCGCATTCTAAAAGACTTACACTTCCATCCCTACAAAATTCAAGTATAAAAACTTCTGGCTTAAGATTTTGGAACACGCGTTGGTTTTTCCGAATGTTTCGAAGGGTTATTTGCTGAAAACTCGAATATCGTTGATTGCTTGCTGATATCAGATGAAGCTCATTTTCATCGTTCCGGATATGTTAACAAACATAACTTTCGCAACTGTGCAACAAAAAATCCTCTGCAATTGCACGTAGTGCCGCTTCATAGCGAAATCCAGCAACTCAGGATTTTTACCTACAAAAATTATTAACAGCAAACCAAGGTATGGAAATTTTCCATAGTATTCAAAATATTATTATATTACAAAACTCGGCGAAAGCGTAGTCCAGTATAAGTCGAATAAGAACGTTTTTACAGATTTGCAAAATATTGCAAATTTTTTCAAAAAATCTATTTTTCTAAAGAACAGTTGCGCTAACATTAATTAATGCGCATATCACGAAACGATCGCTAATATACGAAAAATTGTTAAAAAAATCGATTTTTCTTTGACCCCAAAAATCCTTTAATATCTTTGAGATTTTAAATTGTATTGAAAAGCCATTATTGCCAATCGATCACTGGCATTTTTCTACAATTTTACAAAAAAACATTTTTTGCTCTTCGGCCTTCTGGAGCCGAAATAATTTTTTTTTAAATCGTGTGGCGCCATTTTTTAATATAAAGGACTGAAATTTGCAGGAGTTATTGTTGAATACTTATATTTTCATTAAAAAGTTTCCGGAACTTGATTGGCCGTTGCTGAGCTTTCCAAAATCAGTTAAACTTGGAGCTCGATGCTGCGGCGCGCGTTATCTAGCGCTAGCGGTGAAGTGGGGGGAAAGTCAGCCCTCAGTGAAGCTTTATAGTGGGTGTGAATCCTACATTGTGAGTTGCCGGGCGTGTTAAAGTTTGTCCTTTGCTCAAAAAGTCTTTATTGGGGGATTATAAATAAAGATAGGATGAAGGCCTGGGGATCCCTTTTGAAAAATTACCCCAAAACCACCCCCAAAGGTATATTTTCTTAGTTTTTGCAAATGTTCTCAGAAACTATTACTTTTTCGGAAAAAATGTCAAGAGCCCTAGAGAATAAAATTTCCTATCGATTGGTGTATAATATGTTTATTTTAAACAAAAAATAAATTCTAAAACAACCCCAAATCTATTGTAAAAATATATTCGCTCTATAATTTCCTGCTTTATTCAAAATTTTCAATTTTGAACAGTTGAAACGTTGTCAGTCCAATACATAAATACTTTGTGCAGTATACAGTGTAAAATGTCGGATTTTTTAGAACGAAACATTTTATCTCCAAAGGCAGGCTTCAACATCCTGAGCGAAAAGAGCATCGATATTTCCATTTCGTGACTGTACAGATATATACAAATTAGCAAGTATGGGCATGTTACTCTTTACACAAGTTATCTTTCTCTGGAATACGCGTTTCTTTTTTGGAGCTTTAAATGGTTGTTGGTTGTTAATACACTTACCTACCTTAATTTTTACAAATTTCTTATTCACATACTATTTTATGCCGTGTAATATCTGAGTATAATATTGCGCTCATTCAACCTATTACGTTTACTGCGGTGCGGCTGGAAATTAAAAACAGTGTTGCCTTGCCGTACAGCGGGATTAATTTTAAACCTTTCAAGAAAGTTCCGACTTATTTACCAGTTAGTCGAGGGGATTTATGTTGTACATTTAGGTTTACCGTAATATACTGATTTTATTGAATACTCTGAGTTTGACTGTTTGTGTGTGAATGTCTAATTTCCCATACATTGACTCTCTGGAGTAAGCTTCCTCCACTTGAGCTGCTCAGCCTCGCGTACTCGGCTTGAGTGTAGTGCGTCCTACCACTTAAACTAGGACTGGCGCCCGAGCAAACTGAAAGCTTGTTTCCGGAGCTCGTGTGTCAAAGAGTGGTCGCGCCCTTTTCTCCACGTCAACGTGCAGGGTGGAGAAAAACGCGTCACAGTACAAGGTCTAGTAAGGCCCGCGTCAGTGGTAAATTGTTCCGATATATTGCCTTGTATCTTCACTGAGCATGCGACTTTAGCCATTATCATCTTGGTCAAATTCACTAACTTGTGAGGGATACCCAATTTTCTCGTTGTTTTCATCAGTTTTACACGGGACACAGTGTCGTAGGCCGCTTTGAAGTCAACAAAAAGATGGTGTGTATCAATGTAAAATTCCCTAGTCTTTTCTAGGATGTGTCTTATCGTGAATATCTGGTCGGTCGTTGACCGGCCCGGGCGAAACCCACATTGGTATTTACAGACAATACATTCGGTTAGCGGTTGTAGTCTCCTGTACAGTATACCCGATAGAATCTTATATATGGTATTGCGTAGCGTTATACTCCGGTAGTTTTGACAGTGAAGTATATCACCTTTTTTGTGAAGGGGGCATATCAGCCCCACATTCCACTCATCAGGCATCGTTTCATTTTCCTATATTTCTAACACTAGATGATGAATTTGTCCAATAAAGGCATCTCCACTGTGCTTGTATAATTCTGACGGAATATTATCGCTGCCAGGGCCAGAGCCTGCGGATCACATCCTTAACCTCGTTCAATGTGGGAGGACTTTGGTGTTCCATGTTTGGTGGGGCATTGTTTTGCACACCTACCTCATCCTCGTTTTCATCCTCTTCCTCCACATTAAGTTGTTCTCTGAAATGCTGAACCCATCTGTTAAGAATATCGTTCCTATCTGTTAGGAGATTTCCTTGCTCGTCCTTAATTAGGTTGATTCTGGGGATTCTGGGAACTTTTTCTGTTTCTTTATTTCCTGATAAAATTTCCTGGACTCATACTGGCTCCTCAGGTCCTCCATTTCTTCTATTACTTTATTTTGAAACTCCCTGTTCTTTCTTGTGTGTGTCCTTTTTTCATGTCTTCTCAGCTGTTTCTACTTTTCAGTTACTGCTCGTGTGTTATGGCCTTGCTGTTTAAGGAGATACGCGGCATTCTTTCCTCGGTGACTTCTTTACACTGATCGTCGAACCAATGTTTTGCCTCCTACTTTCTTCATAGCCCAGCACATTATCAGCTGCAGCTGTTAGGGCTCCTTTACACTGTTCCCATGTTTCATTAATGCCACTTTCATTTCCTTCTCCCAGAGCCTGCAGACCACGCTCAACGTGCTCTGCAAATCGCTCTGCCATATTATTATCCTTAAGAACTCTGATGTTGAAGTTCTTTTGATGCGTACCTCTAGTTTGCTTTTGATATTCTTGCTCTAAGCCTTGTTCCTATCATGTAGTGATCACTGTCAATGTTTGCCCCTGAAGTTCTTGTATACACACTAAATCAAATTTTAATTTTTTTTACTCCCTTTCATAATAGTATGGGGGTGGTATTGGGGGTGATAGTGGGAGGTGGTGGTGGCCGATGCCAAAAAAATTTGAAGGCCTTGACTTTTCGTACATGCCCTAAATTGCAATTTTATGGACTCTAACCTGATTGCTTTGCCTATTTACCCTAATTTACCCCATTTACCCCCGAACTCTTCAACGGAATTAGATCAAAATATAATCTAGTTTCAGATCTAATTATAATACATAAGTGTACCAAATTTCAAATCAATATCATAAACGGTTCCACAGTAAACGTGCACGCAAAAAAAGGTTACAGACAGACAGACCGACAGATAGGAATTTTGTTCGCTCAAATTTAAAATCTTAACATTTCATGACATTTTAAGCCTATTTCAACAAAAAAAATATTTTTTTTGCGTTACTATACTTCCACTCGACATGGAAGTAAAAATAAGTGAAATCACAGCGTAAAGTGCTTCTTGTTATCATCTTCCAGTTGATTTAAGCAAAAGTTATGTTGCTCATCATGAAATATATAGTCAAAAAGATAAACATAATGGATGGTCACGGAGTGCGGGGAAGCCACATAGATAATTAGCTTGTAGTATACATTGACAGTATTATGGAGGGTTGGGGGGCGGGGGGGTGTCGTTGATTTAATAAACTAGAAAGAAAATAAAACTGTATTTTCAAAACACAATTGACCATTATCTTTTTTTCACACTATTTATGAAAGAAAACGAACAAGATGAAACGATGTAAGAAAACGATTGGTTGATTAAAATAGTAAATAAATCCTCTGTTGAAATAAGATCGCTGATGGGAGAAACATTTGTAAATAAATCGACGTTATTATGAAACCAGTTACGTGAAAAGTTTCGTATTACCCCATAGGCATTTTTATTACAAGAGCAAACAAGGCGGCATTAACAACTTACCCAAACACGCCAGAATCTTAAAACTATATCCATCAGCGCTAAGAAGTTTTAATATTATGTGTTTAGAAGCTTAAAAGTTTGTAAGATATTAGAAGAGTTTACAAGTTTTACGTACACTTCGCGAAATTTATTAAAGTCGTGCATTTAATATGATGTAAACCTAAAATGGATTTCGTGAACATTAAAACGATGATTAGGGGTTTAAAATCTGCACTTAATTAAGCAGTTCGCTGGCTGTCAAAAGAGGTGGGGGTGAAAACGTAAGCTCCATGGAATAATCAGACATTGACTAGATTTAATCTGTGTGTAGCCGGAAATTCAACCTAAATATTTTTTTTCAAGAAAACAAATATATCCTTTTTGTAAATATTTTATTTATTTATTTATATTATTTATAATATATCCAACGGGTACATAACCTCAGTTATACGATGAGTGTATGACTGCGGAAGCACAGAATGGCCAGATATACTTTTATTTTTTGTTGTGCCGTGATTACGACTTATATCTCGTAATTACGAGTTATAACCCATAATTCGACTTATATATCATAATTACGACTTTCATCTCGTAATTACAACTTATAACTCGTAATTATGACTTATAACTCATAATTACAACTTATAACTCATAATTACAACTTATAACTCATAATTACAACTTATATCTCGCAATTACGAGTTATAACTCGTTAATGTCTAATGTTATATGTTAAGTATCATGTAAGTATACTTTGTAATTTATATTACATTGTATTTACTCTGCAGCAACTGTTATATACGGAAGCGCAGAAGGGCCACATATTTTTATTCTTTGTTATGCCGTAATTACTACTTATATCTCATAATTACGATTTCTAGCTCATAATTACGACTTATATTTCATAATTATGACTTTCATCTGGTAATTAATACTTGTAGGTCATAATTACGAATTTTATTTCGTAATTACGACTTCATGCTCATAATTACTATTTATATCTCATAATTATCACTTTCATCTCATAATTAAGACTTGTAAGTTATAATTACGAATTATATGTCGTAATTACGACTTATATCTTGCAATTACGATTTACATCCAGTAACTACGGCTCATAATTGATGTAAGTCGTAATTACGAGTTATAAGTTATAATTACGGGAAGTTCTGATCACGAGATATAATTCGTAATTACGACTTATAAGTCTTAAAAACGAGCTGAATGTCATAATTACGAGATATAAGTCGTAATTACGAGATATAAGTCGTAATTATCAACTAGAAGCCGTAATTACGAGATATAAGTCGTAATCACGGCATAACAAAGAATAAAATAATGGCCCTTCTGCGCCTCCGTATATAACAGTTACTGCAGAGTAAATACAATGTAATTAATATAAATTACAAAGTATACTCACACGATACTTAACATAGCATTAGACGGATGATATAAAATAGATAAAATGAAGACGAGAATCACACAACAAGTGAAAGACGTGAGAAAGGAAAAATTCTAGTGAGAAATTTAAAAGACAGGGAAATAAAACATAGGTATATGTCTATATCTACCAGGAAGTTTTTAAAATGGAATAAAGTGCTTAAATAAATGGGTGTTTAATACCATTTATATTAAAAACAAGTACATCAAGTTGGGACTCATCAGAATAGTTAGTAGCCATTTCACACAGCGTTGACCATTTAAAGATATTTCTTTCTATGATTATTCATGCACGACAGATGGTTACTTCTAGCGTTAGTCCTAGGAATAATCCAGTGCATAGCGCATCTTCTTATCAAACTGCACGTTTCAAACCGCTCACAAGACACATCTTGTGGAATGCCTCCGAGTGGATAAGAACTATCTAGGACGTAGGTAGCCGACTTATAAAAACGTCGTTGAACTTTCTCAATGGAGGCAATATTTATAAAGTATATTGTACTCCACACCACCGATGCATATTCCAGCTTATATCTTAGTTACGAAGAGCAAGCGTAAATTGTGGAGATATTTAAAATCTTTCATAGTACGAATCACAAAACCTAGACTCATATATGCAGCGGCTACGATGACACCAATATGATAAGTAAAAGATAACTTGGAATCAAAATAACACCGAGACCCACCATTATTTCTGGCCGACTAAGACCAGAAACATCAAGAGCATAATTGTAGTAATAATAGCGGGTCTTTTTACGACTATATTGCATTGTATCCGTTAATATCGAGAGATAGGTGATTATAAATATACCAAGAATTTATTAAATTCAAATTCTTTTGCACACTAATACAATCATGTAATGATCCTACTATACAAAATATCTTTCGATCATCTGCATATAGAAGGAATCTCACATTCAATGTAGTTAATAAATACTGCAAATATAGGAGGCCCCAAGATTGCGCCCTGAGGAACTCCGGAAGTATGAGAAAAATTGAAGGACTGATAGCTATAACATTGATTAAACTGGGGCCTATTAGTTAGGTAGGACTTAAATATGGCAGTCAGGCCGTTACTAACATCAATATTCTACAGCTTGCACAATAGTAGTCCATAGTCCAGTCTGTCAAATGCTTTGGAGAAGCCACTATAGATAACATCTACCAGACATCTCTGATCAAGGACTTCGTTGACAAATTGCGTCTTGGAAGTTAGTGACGGTAGAATAAAGCCGTGCTGTTCTGGTATGGTAATGTTTTTCAGATAATTTGATATAAAAGTATGAATTAATGTTTCAAAAGGGTTTTGAGACATTACAGAAAATGGCAATGGTTCTATGATTGGCGATTTCATTCTTTGATACCTTTTTATAAAGATGACCTATTCTGCAAACTTTTCGTATATGAGGAAAGGTGCAAAATTAAATATCACATTAAAAAATCTTATTTAAACCATTGGTTCTGATTATTACACCTACTGCAAAGAACAGCTTGCTTTCGACGACTATTCAAAACACATTTCTGCATATTAACCCTTTAGGCAGCATAAAAAATTGTTGTTAATAGCATCTTAACATCATAAAAGCCACGTTTCAGCAATATCCCGAATTTTTACAAATGAGCTTCTCGTACAATTCGGGACTGGCACTGGCACCGGGACTTGTTTTTTCAGAATTTCCGGAAGCTGTCGCTGGGAGCCAGACATGACCATCAAAATTGCCGTTAAGGGTATTGTTGAAATTTTTAGGACATCTGGAAATATGTGAACAGCAAAAAAGCCCTTTGACCACTTCGATGGCGCCCAACTATGACCCCTACTTCCCCCTCCCTCTGCACCTATTGGCAAATAGACATCAAAAAGCTATTGAGAGACATTCTTGCAGCGGTATTGTCAGAGAACCTACCAATCAGCAAAGAAACTCATCGAAGAAATTTTGCGTAATTGTAACGAAATGCGAAATATTTTGCATGAACCGCGTGCGACATGTAAAAACATCGTCGGAAGATATTTTCGGATTTACAAGGAAATGGACATAATACTTTTCAATTTTACAACAAAATTTTATTTTGCGTGACTGCACTGAACATATGAAAATATTTTGCAAATTATTATAAAAAACAATTCCGCGAGAGGAATTATTGCAATAAACGACGTCTCGTGGATAAAAGTTCTTTCAATGTACACAAAATTTTTATTTTTCACAACTGCAATAAAAATGTCACTTTAGAGAACTATCATAAAAAATCGCTCCACGGAGCGTTATTTACATAGCTGTAATGAATGTCGCTGCATTTACGTAAGTATAATGAATGTCGCTCTGATCACCGTAAATTTAGCAACTACCTTGAAAACCGACTTGGGCATAATATTGAATATGAGTAAAAATACGAGTAAAAAGTTACGTATTAAAGTTTCTGAAGGAAGATTTGGCGCGGGCGACAAAATTTATGAGGGTAAATTTTCCACAATTTGCAGTATTCCGTCGTGTTTGCCCTTAGGCCGTTCCTCAGTGATTCGGTGTCACAAAAGTATCCTTACCATGTACATAGTGCGTGGGAGCGCCTTGCTTGAACGTATGAATGTAAAATAATTTTATTATTCTAAATTGTTGCGATTCAAGCATTTTCAAGCCATAAAGTGAGCCCCTGAAATTATTTGTGATATTTCTAAACACTAGCTAGTCATAACGAACTATTAGTTCAATCTTTTTTTGTCATTCGCTTTGCTAAAAACTTAAACATTGGATGGTAATTGGAGACTGCATTGTCCAAGTCACCCTAATCCTCACTATGTGTGGTATGGACCGACTTGTTGACCTTATATTTATATCTAAGAAGGCCAATATATATATATATATATAAGAAGACCAATATATATATATATATATATATATATATATATATATATATATATATATATACATACCTTTACCTAAAATCCTATCTCATCATCGTGTCTTACTACTCTTACTGAGTCAAATTAATCAAATTTCCCTTTCAGGTTAATTAAGAAAGTGTTATATATTAAGAGTGTTAGCTTTAAGACAGCGTAACGACGTCCAATCATTTGGTGCCAGCAAAACTAAAGAGTAAGTATAAATTTTGTGTTTTACGTCTAAATCAGTCACATCGATCAGTTAGTATCCATTTTAGCAAGAGTAATAAAACGTTTCATAGACGCATATAGAATGGATCGTCACAGTATCACGGTCTATAAAGTGTGTTTCAGATGAAAGTACTATACATTGGCTCTAGCAATCCGTAAGGGAGTGGGCACATAATGTGTTGTACCGCAACCAAAAAATGCATATTAAAATAAAACGTCTGCTACTGTACTTCGAAGAGATTAAGTTATTTGCAAGACATTTCTTTTGCCCGGTTTTAGAAAAACAATATCTTTCTCAACAGGCGTAATAATTTTAATTTAATATACTTTCGTATGCTAGACAGTTTTTAATATTAGTTTAGTACCTACTATCGTATCAAAGTTAAAGTTTAGCAACAAAACATCTCATGCGATTTCTATTCGCCGACATATCGCACCTGAGGAACATTTGGGGTAGGACGTATTGTATAAGGGCGATCGATATCCTATCAGCTCACAGCATCCTTAATAATTCATGGGACGAAGGTCAAGGGTTTGGAGAGGAAAGAAAAAATTCGTAATTGATTACCTTATTCCCTTACGAATGGTAGAGGAAGAACGAATAAGAATGTGACTGAAATTCAAAGCATTATGGGATTACCCCTGATTTCCAAGGTAAATATCCGAATTTAGAATGATTTGCTTTTACGATTGTGATGTAAGACGTTCTTTCTTGGAATTTAAATATTCTGCCAAAAATGCTTGACTCAGACACATAAAAAAATACAAACAATTTATAATTCTCTTAAGGATTTATAATCTTAATATGTGATGTATAAGTATGTGATATTTGTCGTGTACACTTTCTGCAAAGTTTCATGATTTTTTATGAGTGTCTAAGGCTTATTTTCTTTTGTTTTCTATGAGTTTTTACAAGACGAGAAATGTCTTTATCATATACCAAGTGTTTTTAATCCACAAGAAATAATTATATGAGTTCTTTATGAGTCAATATATAGTTACAATGTTCATCACATCCTTTGAGTTTTTGTTTGGAGTAAGTATTCGAGGGTTTGGGAGGGATTATTTAGGTTTCAGTTCCCAGATAGATCCTCATACACAGCAATTTGGGACCACATGAAATCTCATTTAATCAAATGGCTTAAGAGTAGGGAAATTTCAATAAACTATACAGGGTGATTTTTTTGAGCGTCTATTAAAAGTATATCGAGAAAGAAAATGATATCGATCTGAAAATTTGTCTATATGCCTAACTGGGTAGGATCTATTTAATGAAAATACTTTCAAAATGGTGGCTTTTCCGGTTATACCGGAAGTTGACCCCAACTTTATTATTTTAAATGGAATGCCCCCATTTTCAATTTTTTTTTAGATCCTGCAGTTAATTTAAAGAACATTTCGTTAAAGGTTTCCTATAGCTAAAATTAATATCTCCGGAGATATTAATTTTTTTCCTAAAATTTTGACAGAAAAGTTGTATAACATCAAAATTAATATCTCAGTAACAATAATTGTTAATTGGAGTTACTCATCATGTAAGAAAATTATCGAAATATTCACTAAAAAGCTTCTAAAATTATTGACATATATCGACCACACAAAAGCAGCAAAAATTCATTTTTTTTAAATGGCACCATACCTAACTAAATGCAATATTCGATAGAGAAAAAAATGCGCATCTAACCATGAATCATGTTCCTATACCCAAAATGTATGGTTCTTTAGATATTTGCGATTTTCTAATTTTATCAATGAAATGAAAAAATGAAAATTGTATAATTTATGAATAATACAAATTTTATAACGAAACATTGATTATACTGTGCAATATGTTGCTCATTAACCTGTAAACATTTTAGAATCCTATTATTTACTGAGTGTGTAGTAGCACTCCGAATTTCATTTGGGTCCAAACCTTCAAATGTTCTTTGAACTCTATCCAACAGTTTCTCTCGGTTAGTTACCAGGGTTCGATAGACCTCACTCTTTATACGGCCCCACAGGTAAAAATCCATTGGGGTCAAGTCAGGAGACCTGGCAGGCCAAATCCATGGACCCAAACGCTTTATCCACCTGTCATCGAACATTTGATCCAATTCGTTACTAACTGGTCTGGAACAACGACTTGGAGCTCCATCGAGTTGGTACCAGCATGAAAAAGTATTGATTAACAGGTAAATTGTCTAGAAAGTTCGTTGCGACAGTTCTTAAAATTTCTAAATATCTTGGTCCATTCAAATATTCGTCGTAAATGCGGTAACAATTTATTGCCCATTAACAAACAAAACACATTAAAACTAAATTTATACTGAAAATTACTCGGTTGCATAACATGAGGATTTTGATTGCCCCAAAAATGCGAATCTCTGCGATTGAAAATACCTTCTTTTGAAAATTTTGCCTCATCAGTCCAAATAATTTTTTCTAGAACTTGAGGGTCTTCTTGTGTTCGGATTAATATAATTTCTAAAAATTCTGTTCTTCGCTGTGGATCTTCAGAATAAAGTTCTTGCACAGTAGTAAATTTAAAATTATGGAATTTATGATTCACTAAAATCTTCCGAATGGAACTGTAGGAAATGTCCAAATCCGCTGCCGCTGAACGAATCGAATGATTGGGATTTGCATAGAAATAGGCCAAGACGTTAATTTTATTATTCTCATTTGATGTTGTAGGTGTTCTTTCTGTGTGTCGACTGCCAAATCTAAGAAAATTGCTTTGCAATCTTCTAAACTTTTGTAGATTCATTGATGGTAAAACAGGATACGTTTCATTAAATTGTCTGCATGTTCTACTAATTATTTTGATACACTGTCCATGAATGTTAAATAAATTCAAAATATCCGAGTGTGAGTAATTGTTTTCCATTTTCCCCACAGTAAAAAGGTACAACACAAACTACGTGTAATGAAATACAATAACATAAATTACCTACCTGTCACATTTTTTGTATTTTGTTTTGTCAACACTCAAAGCCTACTCTTTAGAAGACGGCACTTTTCGAGATACTCTTCAATTTTCATTAATAACACTGAAAATCGCAAATATCTAAAGAATCATACATTTTGGGTATAGGAACCATGATACATGGTTAGATGCGCATTTTTTTTCTCTATCGAATGGTGGTGCATTTAGTTAGGTATGGTGCCATTTAAAAAAAAAGAGCTTTTGCAGTTTTTGTGTGGTCGACATATGTCAATAATTTTAGAAACTTTTTAGAGGATATATCGATAATTTTCTTACATGATGAGTAACTCCAATACCTTGTCTTACCCTCACAGAAAAATCAACATGTTATCAATTATTGTTACTGAGATATTAATTTTTATGGTATACAACTTTTCTGTCATAATTTTAGGAAAAAAATTAATATCTCCGGAAATATTAATTTTAGCTATAGGAGGAAACCTTTAACGAAATATTCTTTAAATTAACTGCAGAATCTGAAAAATAATTGAAAATGAGGGCATTCCATTTAAAATAATAAAGTTGGGGTCAACTTCCGGTATAACCGGAAATGCCACCATTTTGAAAATATTTTCGTTAAATAGATCCTACCCAGTTAGGCCTATAGCCAAATTTTCAGATCGATGTCATTTTTCTTTCTCGATATACTTCTAATAGACGCCCAAAAAAAATCACTCTGTATAATAATTTATCTGGATTTCCTGTTGTTTTTACATGACAGTCTATGCGAATTTGAAGTTTCACGTCCATCAGTTAACTTAACCAGACTTCAGAATTACTTATGGAATTACCATTTTGAACTGATTAAAGATATATCTGCAAATCCTGTTATAAACTAGTAAAGTTTAATGGGGGCTTATAGAGAATTACAGTTTCACTATTCAACTCGAATCTTATAGATCCATGTGTATATATATTTTATAAGCTCCTATGAGCCATTTTTGTCAGGGTACGTGTTACTCAGGATACAAAATAAATTTATATGAAGGTATATAAAAACAGTTGTATCACTATCCCACTTAAAAAAGTGAATTTTGCTGTTTTTTCAACAAAATGTTAATCAAACAGATACGATGAGTATCTGTAATAGCACACGAGCGGTTGCAACTTCTACTCGTTTGTCTATTTTTGCATTTTGATTATTCGATTGCAAATTGAGGCGGTTTTACTTTAAATTATATTTGTTTTGGATCGAAAAAAAAATTGAGAGTAACTAGCATTGCCATGCACTGAAATTACTATTTGAACCTGTGCCATCATTTCTTATGATCGAAGAGTCAAAGCCGTGTGCAAGTCACGTGTAGAAAAGTAATTAAGAACGAATTACCTGTTAAACCAGTCGTCCGTGTAACGTGGATATGGAAATGGGTCGTTACTGCTAAAATCGTAGCTAGCTTGGGCGTTCTGTAAAGAAATTTATGGAGGTAAGAAGGTAGTTCATTTAATTTTATCCGCCGCTGCATTATACTTACATAGTTGTATTTTAAATCCGGATGCATGTAGTCAACACCTGAAATAAGAAACAGAATGTAGAATGTTATATTGCGGTGATTTTGTATGGCTCTTGTTGCAATCCGGGGGGTGTACATTTTCACATGCTACCAGGTAATTAACCCGGACGGTAGTATGGGGTTAATTGCCGAATTATTCACATGTAATATCACACTTCAGAGCCAGCATGAAATACTTATTTTTTCTGGAAATTCAACTTAATTTTTTTGTCGTAAAGTTTAATCTTACAGGCGATCGCATAGAAGTGAATAAAAAATGAGGTTTTATATTGCATGTGCTTCTATTTTTACTTATAGGACAAAAAATTTCGTCTGCAAATTTCATAAAATGTATACTTGCAGTTAATTCTGTTATTGCAAAAGAATGTGAAAATGAAACTTCTTTTATTGAATGCAATTTGGTATATTATTGGCCGTATGATATTAGTATCAGATAGGTTATCTCACAAATTTACCATTTTAGGATTGACACGGGAAACAAAAAAACACGTATTCAATATTTAAAAAAAACCTATACAATGACAACAAAGTTGACCCCCCATCCCCCTGTGCAGGGGGGGCAGCTTTGAAAAATTAAATGGGAACCAATATTATTTATTTCGAATTTTCGAATACTTTTACAAATAATACTTTTTTTACAAATAAACAAGGATATTGTTGATTAGAAAAAAAGCACTCACAATTTAGAAAATTTTCACTTAAACAAAGTAAGCTCTTGCTTCCAAGAAGGGAGGAAGAACAACAATTCAGAGAAAAAAATGTTTATTTGTAAAAAAGTTTGTTTGGTTCTTTTTCCCTGAATTGTTGTTAAAAACATTTCTGCGAAGTATTGCATGTAGTTTCTTTATTTTTATTTTTCAATGTTTATTCCACTTCCAACTTTCTTGGACACAAGAGCTGAACTAGTGAAAATTTTCTAAATTGTGAGTACTTTTTTTCTAATCAACGAGGTCCTTGTTGGAGAGGGAAAGGATAGCTGTTCTCATGATGAGTGGGTATGGCAAAAGGTCATACCAAGAGGTTGCCAATTTATTCAACATCACGTTTCCTGATCGTGAAATTTCTAAATCGACTGCTTTTCGTACAGTTTATCGTTTTCTACAAACTGGATCAATCAAAGATGAACCACGATCTGGAAGACCTAAAACTGCTGCAAATGACGAGAAGTCCTTGGAAATTCTGTTAAGTTTTGAAGATGATTCCCATACGTCAATCGGAAAAGTAGCGCAACAAACTCAGTCAAATAAATCTACTGTTCAGAGAGTTTTAAAGTTGCATAATTATTTTTCGTATAAAATTAATGCAAGAACTTATTGGAGATGACTTTGACCGCAGACTGGAATATTGCGAGGAAATAATGCGAAAATGCGACAGAAATGATCAGTTTCTGTTCTGGACTTGTTTCTCCAACGAAGCTACCTTTCACATGACGGGCTCTGTTAACCGGCAAAACGTGAGCTATTGGGCCACTGAGAATTCCCATTGGATGTAAGAGCATCATACGCAACACCAGCAAAAAATTAACGTTTGGGCGGGAATATTGTGTAACCATATCATTGGACCATTCCGCATTGACGGTAATTTGACTGCCCAAAAGTAAGTGGATTTGTTGACCAGATGATATTATACCTGCAATACAAAATTTAGTGGGGCGTGCCTTCGAAAATGTTTGGTTTCAACAGCGTGGTGCGTAAGTGCACTTTGCTTTAATTGTACGTAATTTGTTAAACAACTTTTTTCCTCAGAGGTGGATTGCTAGAAGAGGCTCCATAGAATGACCAGCAAGGTCACCTGATCTAACTCCTCTCGACTTCTTCTACTGGGGATACTTAAAAAGTTTTTTATGAAATTAAACCCAACGATATCGAGGAACTAAATAATAGAATACGCGATGTGTCAAATGAAATAACTCCAGAGGTAATACAGAAAGTTACCGATGAAGTTTACTTTCGGTTAGGACTTTGCCAAGAAAAAGGTGGTTATCAATTTGAGCACGAAAAAAATTAAAGCTGGTTTGAGGCAACGTGACTCACGTGAGCCAACTAAAATAAGCACCACGTTTTTACAAAAAATGGGGGTTCATATTTAATTTTTCAAAGAACAAACAAACTTTTTTACCAATAATCATTGTCTTTTCTCTGAATCGTTGTTGAAAACATTTATCTTTAATAACATTTCTGCGAAGTATTGCATGTAGTTTCATTTTTAAAATATTGAACACGTGTTTTCTTGTTTCCGGTGTAAACCGATTATTCCAAACTTACGCCTTTATGTTAATTTTTTGTGATTACAGCGCCATCTGTAGTGAATCCAAAAAAATGATCCAGACGAACCTTACGTAATTTTAGCCGTACAATCCGTTTCTTCAATAAAAATGGGGGTTCCCATTTAATTTTTTAAAGTTGCCCCCTCCCTCCTGCAGATGGGTGTGAGGGGAGCCAACTTTGGTATCATTGGATAGGTTTTTTTAAAATATTTAACATGTGTTTTTTTATTTTCCGAAAAGATTAGCAGTTTGCGATATATTTGACCGTTCCGGGACTTTTAGCACACCCCGTACGTACATAATTTTATTAGCAGCAGTAACAAAAGGCTAATATGTCAGTCATTTTACTGATTAGTTTGTGCTAATTATTTCCAGCTAGTTAAATAAATAGATTGTCTCTGTCCGAGCAATACTCGAAATAATACGTCAATGGCAACAGACATCTGAAATAGACTTAATTGATTAATGGTGTTTATTACTTTTCTCTCTAATTTAATAACCATCATTTTTAACGGCGTATTTATTATCACGTGCCTCTAACCTTGCAAAATATACGGGTCTATTTTAGGCGAAATCGATCTCTTTCTTAAGGTATACGAAAAAAAAACCTTTATTTGTATTTTATTATCTCCGACAGCTTTTGTTTGTAGAGAGTAGTGTCAATTATAACGCTCTCCCGGGCCATGGAGCTAAATTTTATTGTTGAAGGAAAATTGGAAGTTTTTGTTTGCAGACAAAAAGTTTTCTTCTTCGATAGGTACTATAAATTGCCAGGGATCTATATCCACCCATACACATTCATGCATTAGGCGCAGGCAGAGGTAATTGGCTACACTATTCAACCTTGAAAAGCCCCTACACGAGATTGGACTAAAGAACGTTGTATAGATCTATATGTTTTGAATTATTAAAAAAAGTAGAATATCGATGAAGGCTAAGATGACCATCCACTTTAAAAAAAAATCTAGATCTGAACCAATTTCCGATCGGTAATTAGAGAATTTTCAAGTTAAACAGTATTATCGTTCAGCTCTTTCCAGAATATTTTGACGGACAATTTAGGCATATATGGGGTTGTTGTTTCAAACGCTTGACGTATTCTGTTTTCCAAAATTCCCAACGTTGCTGGGAATGTACACGTTCTTTGAAATAGCCCATAGAAAAAAATCGAGAGGCGTAAGGTCCGGAGAACGTGGGGGCCAATGTAGAGGACTATTGGTTGCAATAACCCGTTTATCAAAACAATCTGTCAGATGATTTAGTACTTGGGTAGCATTATGAGGAGGAGCCCCATGTTGTTGAATGTATAGTCTTCTATATTCTAATAGAAATCCTTCAATCTTATTCTATACAAATTCTAAGTAGCGTTGGCCATTCAGACGTCCATGAAAAAGTATTGGTCCGATAATGCTATTTCTAGTTATTCCTGTCAACACAGTGGTTCCAAATCTTTCCTGGAAGTTGCCCCGATTCATTGATGTAGATTCTCTTGAGCCCAATATCCTATTGAATATACTATTATTCGTAAATCGCGACTCATCAAGGAAAAAGATACATTACACGAAATTCTGTTCTTCATCTAAAAAACTATACACCTATACATTATTTCCCCATTAACATATAATAAATTTAGTCTTTAAAACCGGTGTAGTTCCTAGTCAATTTAAATTATCCACTATAACCCCTATTTATAAATCTGGCAATCCTAAACTAATTAATTATTATTGACCAATAGGCCTAATTAATAATATTGCAAAAGTACTTAAAAAATGTCTTAATTAAAGTCTAATTAATTTCCTAAAGAACAACAAATTACTCTCTCCCCACCAATTCGGATTTACAGAGGGATTAAGCACTGACGATACAATGTATGAAGTAATAAAGCAAGTAATAAATAACCTTGATTAAGGTAAAAGATGTATAGATGTCTTTTTAGATTTAGCTAAGGCTTTCAACATGGTACCTCATGAGAAACTTCTTAATGTTCGTGAAATCTATGGCGTTAGGGGCATCGTACTGAAATTCTTTAAATTCTGCTTAACAAATGGAACTCAGTGTGTTAAAATTAGAGACGTATTAAGTGATTCAAAAAATGTACAGATTGGTGTGCCGCAGGATACAGTATTAGGACCAATACTCTTCAATGTATATATTACTTCTTTAACCAATATAAACATTAATGCTAAAGTCATTTCATATGCAGATGATACTGTGCTAATTTTTAGCGGAACGTCCTAGGAAGACACAAGGGATCTAGTAAAATTAGGGGCCAAGAAAATAAAAGGTTAGCTAGATACCTATAAATTATCACTAAACATAAGTAAAACAAATTACATTGCTTTCTATATAACATCTGCAAATCATCCTGATTATAACAACATAAAATTAGACAACTTAAATGATACAATAAAGGAGACCACAAGTACTAAGTACTTGGTATTATTATTGACAAAAACCTAAAATTGGACTGTCATGTAATACACTTAAAAAATTAGGTGCCTTATACACAAATTTTATCTTTTAAGGCAATTCTTAAGTCAAAACCTTTCACTAACAGTGTATCCAACATTAGTTGAGTCTTTTACTCACTATGACATAATAGTATGGGATAGTCTTCACAATAATACTTTAAAATCGATTATTGGTGATATAAAATACAATACTGAAAATTATTTTAAAGAAAAATAGGTTATATTCAACAAATTTACTATATACTGATTCATCATTTCAACTTGCTGTTTTGTACGCAAGCACACAAAAGTTAAGCGATATATTAATCATTGCTTGTCACTTGAAATAGAATAAATCAACAGTTAACCATACCAATAAATATAAAGAACATAAATATAAAGTTCATGAATATTTCGGATCTAAATTCTATAACCTTCTTCCATTAAATAACAAAATAATAAGCAATATAAAAAAATTCAGTAGTGTCTGTAAATTGCATGCTATACATAATAATAATTCATTTGCTCAAATTGTGTAAAAAGTTAAAAGTGCTCCATCACAAGTTTTCTCTAATATAAAAAAGATCTTTCGTTTTCAGTATCTAAATCATAATATTTATTATTTATATTTTTAACCTAAACGTTTTTAACAGAGACTACATACGGGCATTTATGGTCTCATAATTGCTTAGGTACCTACAGTTGTTTCTTACCTTTATCTGTATTCTGCCTAGGTACTTATTTTATGATAATTTTGGTGTATATCATATGTTCATACCTTCACACGTTTTTCCTCCTAAAATGTTTTATTTGTAGTACTTATGTGTTTATATGTATGTATTTTTGTTTATATATGTATGTAAATTAGTATAAGTATAGGTATATAATTTTATGTTAACTCTGTATAGTATTGATTATTACTCATATTATATTTGATGATAGAGTGAGATATAAATCAGTTAAAATCATCATAATTGCAAAGCAACAAGTCGCAGTAATCTAGCCTTCGATCAGCATCATCTTCATATAAATGTTGATGCTACTGACATTTATAAGATGCTTTTCAAGAATGTTCATGGCCTACTTCAAAAATTATTTATACCATTTTTTAATCGTAATGAAAAAAATTATAAGTTTTATGTCAATATGTTCAGGGTGTAGGGGTGATATTTCTCATTAAATTTGAATTGAAACTTGACATTGGATTTTTAAAGGGCTCATCCCGGGCTATATCACACTTATTATCTCCCCCCCCCCCTATGCATCTATTGACAAATTGCCAGCAGCAAAAAAGGAAATATTTTTGCAGCGGTATCACGGTCTATAAGAGCCAATTTAGGCCATACCTTCATTAGAAGTTTTATGCTTGAAATTGACCAAATAATCACCTCATGCACTTAATGTAGGAAGCGCCCTGTATATACAACATTCATTCACATATAAATTAAAAAATGAATTTACCATCATCCATGATTGCTGTGGTGATATTTTTGCCGGTGACACCTTGAGCCCACGCAGCCTCTACGTTCAGATCTAGTTTCGCCTTTCCTCCGTTTTGTCCTGTATTCTTTAAGTACCATTGGAATGGGAAATAGGGATCTGTGGGATCTCTATGGGGCTGTATGTTCTTAACTAGATTCTCTACCTTGAGTGGCTTGTAACCCCGTTTGACGCGGACAAAGCCGGGCTGCTGTACTGCGGAGTGTATCTGGAAAATAACGAACTGTTTTAGAAAATATGTCGATAATGGAAAATTATATGTTAGTATATGTGATATTGCTCCTAATTTAAAGAGTTGTCTTATAATTATTCAAAACAACGAGTTGTATAGATTGTAAATTATGAATTCTTTAGCTCTCGTGCTCTATAGTCTTCCGAAAATCCACAAAGTATTTATAATACTCTACGACCCGTAGTATCCTATATTACACGTTTTCTTTAATAACATTTTACCAAAGTTAACCAACGTTTTATAAATATTCTGTAAAAAGCTCTTTTGGATTTAGTGAAAATACAAAAAAATTATTTTATTTATTTATTTAACGGGTTACCCCAAAAATACAAACATACAAAATAACCAACATAAAAAAAGGCAACAAAACATACATTAAAAACACTCTACATCTAATACATATAGTAAAAAAAGTCACATCACATTAATTATTGTACAAATATTTTTTAAGAACAGTGAGACTAACAATAAAAAAGTTCAAATTAATTCTGTTACAGTTAAACATCATTCTGTTTATAGGATTATTTACCCCATACAGTGTCCTGTGATATTCCAGGCCAAAGCTATAGGTAATCCGAAATTGTCTCCGAGGAGCATGAAAATTTATCAACGATAACAGATCTGGGCAGTCAATTGAATTGATGCATAGTTATATTCTTTCCTATTATTTGGGTTTTCTACCACATGTACTATTATCCTCTTCAAAACAAATCACCGAATCTACAAAATAATAGAATTATTGGAAAAAAGAGCCTCTGCGCCTGTGACGTTTACGCCAAAGGAAAAGTCAGAGGTTATGTTTTGCAAATAATATAAATCGGAATAAACACAAAAATAATGTATTTTGCTGACGTTTCGGAAAGTAATCTCTTTCCGTTTTCAAAGCTATTTTTTGAAGAACTCTTATTTTGCTTGCGGTACCCCATAAGTGACTTTTATTGCAATATAAAGAAAATTTTTGATTTTCACGCTTTACGTCCTATTATTGAGATAAGATTGGAGCCATTTTAATGGTGAATTTTATATAGGAAAAGACGATTTACCAATGGGTTCTCTAATCTCTCCGTTGTTAGCTGAAATATTCATTGCAAATTTAGAAAACTTCATTTTTAATGGTAATGACACATTTTTTAAATATTCTCTCTCTAAACTGATTCCACTTATAATGCAATCAAAATAGAATTTGAAGTGGAACTCTTTCCATAAGCAATTTTATGGTTGGATCCTGTTGGGGATGTGTCAAGGGGTACCCAAAAAATGTTTGTACTTCAAAGACACTATGCTCCAATTGTTATTAACCATTTAGTATTTTTAACCTCGTTTTTCAATCTAAAAATGTAAATAACCCGAGATATATAGGTCCGATCGAGACAAAAAAAATAAAATCGTTGTAATTAAACTTTCTACCAATTTACATTTAGTGTAGGTCTTAGGAGCGCAACCATAACCTATAAAACTGAAAAAACCTGCCAAAAATAGTTTTTTTTAAAATTTTGCTGTCCAGAACCACTGGCGCTGGTTGAACCGATCAGATTCAAATTTTCAGAAAATCTACTTTTTGCTCTAACAAAAACATCCTGAAAATTTGGTGCAAAAATATTAAACCCAGTGTGCGCAATTGAATTTGTTATTTAAAATATGAATTTGCCGCCATTTTATGCCATTAAGTCCAAAACGGATCATTTATTTTTTCAAAAGTTAGGTCTCGATGCCAAATTTTCGATGGCGCAAAAAAATATTTTTTTGTATTTGTTTAAAACCCAATTAATCAAATTTTGAAATTTTTTTATGAGATCAAAAAGAAATTTTTAATGCCTTTGCTTTAATTAAAAATAGTTTATTTTGGTCAAACTAGACTGAAGATATTCAAGTTTTTACACTTTAGCCAAATGTTAATTAACAAATGCATATTTTTGGCCAAAATTTGAACTGTACCATTTTAAAACATATTCGGTTCACACAACATATTAAAAAAAAAATCTTTTCATAAAAACAAATTTGCATATAGTACAGTAAAAAATATCAAGAATTCCCATGACTTAGAAAAAATTGCACACTCGAACAAAAAATTTTCGGTAATTGACGCGATGACGAGAAGTTGCGGTGGAGGGCGCAGAATTGACTAAAAAACAGTTTTTGAAAGCAACGTTATGAAATTCAACTTACCAGCAGGTAAAAATATTACACGCATATCCAAATAAATTCGATTCCATTCATTTTAGATTTCCAATTAAATTTTGAAAAAAACTGTTTCTTGGTAATAACTTCGGCGCCCTCTACTGTTCGAAATATTAACTTCTCGGCATCGCAATTGCCGAAAACATGTAGAATATTATTTACAACATTTTTTGTTCAATAACTTTTTCGGTGGGACTCTTAAAGAACACGTCAAAACCTTCGATAAACTTTTAGAAACTGTAACAAAATCCGAAACATTTCGCATGAAAAGCGTGCTTCACGTAAAAATGCCATTGGAAGAGTAGTCCAGTGCAATTAGGAATTGACCCAAAAATTTTGGGTACATTTTTTCTTTTGTTCCTTATTCGAAAGGGGGGTCAATGAAAACCTTAAGTCTGAATTTGCGCATTCCTACTTCCCCCCCTTTCGCCGCCATCTTGGATTTGTTTTTTTTTTCAATCGCTCATAACTCGAGTTCTATTTATCGCACAGTAACATCGTTGTACTCGTGAGGATTTACTCTTTATGTCATCACGAATGCATTTTTGCCGTAAAAGTTATTGCAAAAAAGTTATTAGAGCTCAAAGTTGAGAAATGATTTCAAAAAAATTTTGTTTCGCTTTCTTGGCTCGCCACTCTTTTGCAGTGCATCTGACACTCTCTGCCAACAAAATGTTATTTAAACTAGACGCGATTTCTAGGATTTAAAAACAAAAATTAAGTCCGTAAGTGGATTCCTCGCCCGCCAATCCACATGTTCAAATATGCGCGGAGCGTTTTCAATCAGTCATAGTATTTTAACTTGTACATTTTGTAAACTCATTTCCACACCACCGTTGATTCACAGTGAAACAATCATGGGAAGATGCGGACGTGGATATCGTGAAAACTGCAATTGATTTAAGTCCACAATTTGATGCTGTCGTCATCGTAGGAGAGGATACGGACCTGCTTGTGTTGCTGTGTGCACTCGGGAAAAATTAAAAAAATGTCTATTTCCGTAAAATAGGAAGGGGAACAACGGCATCGAAGACGTATTCTACAAGCAGCTTCAAACACGCACTTCTGCTGGAGCATTTGCATTTCATACATGCCTTTTCAGGATGTGACACTGTGTCAGCAATCTGCAGAATGGGAAAGAAAAAAATAATTGACGTCATCAAAAAAAATGTTCACCTTCAAGAGGATATAAGATTATTCCAAACAACCACTCCTGGACAAAATGTCATCGCTGCAGCTGGAGAGAGCGTGTTAATCGCACCGTACGGAGGAAATGAATCCGATGTGTCCATCGATCGATTGCGATTTAAAATATTTATACGATTGGGTCTTAAAAAGAAAATGGATTTGTCGCGCTTGCCCCCAACGAGTTCCGCAACACGTCAGCATTCCCTACGGACTTATCATCAGGTCCAGAAGTGGCTCGGGCAAGAAAAAAACGCGATTTCTTGGGGCTGGAAAAATGGCTACCGCGGTTTAGAGCCTGTGACCAGCGAACAAGACCCGATTCCACAAATTCTATTGGACATTATATCCTGTGGATCCGCCAAAAACTGCGGTAAAGCTTGCGGCTGCCTAAAGGCCGGATTAAAGTGTTCCATCTTATGCAAAATTTGCTGCGGCGAAAATTGCACAAACGTCAAGGAAGTTGCAGAAATCTTGGATGATGAAGACAAGGATTGCTACGACCGAAGTTAAAATACTATGACTGATTAAAAACGCTCCGCGCATATTTGAACATGTCAACTTTGAGCGTGGATTGGCGGGCGAGGAATCCACTTACGGAATTAATTTTTTTTTAAATCCTAGAAATCGCATCTAGTTTAAATAACATTTTGTTGGCAGAGAGTGTCAGATGCACTGCAAAAGAGTGGCGAGCCAAGAAAGCGAAAAAAATTTTTTTTGAAATCATTTCACAACTTTGAGCTCTAATAACTTTTTTGCAATAACTTTTACGGCAAAAATGCATTCGTGATGACATAAAGAGTAAATCCTCACGAGTATAACGATGTTTTTTTCATTACTGTGCGATAAATAGAACTCGAGTTATGAGCGATTGAAAATAAAAAACAAATCCAAGATGGCGGCGAAAGAAAGGGAGGTAGGAATGCGCAAATTCAGACTTAAGGTTTTCTTTAACCCCCATTTCGAATAAGGAACAAAAAAAAAAATGTACCCAAAATTTTTGGGTCACATCAGTAAATTTTTCCTAATTGCACTGAAGTAGAGGTTTTTATATTTTAAACTCATCAAGGAGTGTAATTTTAGAAAGTGTAGAAAATGTTGCTTCACGGAGACGTAATGTCGCCCCGACCACCAAAATTTAGAAAGTGTAACAAAAATCAACTTTAATTTCAGAAATTTCAAAATTAAAAACTCATGCGTTGTGTTAAATATGAGGACAAGTTAATCCAGTTTCTAGTCAAAGTATTTCGAGAGTTTTAGCGAAAATAACCTTTAGCGACAAGGGTGCCCTATCATTTTCTAGCAGTCGATTTTGACGGAAAAATGATGGGTTTTAACGGGATTTGCCCTAAACCGGTTCCTCAGCGATTCGGTGTCAGAAAAGTATCTTTACCATGTACTCAGACGTGCATGGGATCGCCTTGTCTGAACGTACGAATATATAATTGCCACAATCTAATTCAAAATCATTGTGATTCAAGCATTTTTAAGCTCCGATGAGCGAACCAAACTACTATTGAACTGATAATACGTAAATAAACAGGCAAGCAAAAGCTCACCAAAAATTTATAAATATTGAACTTTTCTTGAATCTTTTTGTGTAATCTGTAATCGTTAGCTATAAACCGCACATTGGATGGTAGTTGGTACATTATGAGTCATTCCGTTCCTCACTATGTGCTGTACACGGGCCGGACTATAGTTTGTCAATACATTTTTCTTGTACGTTTTGTAAAAACATAATTTTTTAAAAGATTTAATATTTGTTTTTAAACTTTATATTGTCTTTTTCTTGTGTTTCAAAATTCCTTTTCAGGTTTAAATTTAAGAAAGTGTTAGTATTTGCTGTGTTAGATTTATAGTGTTACGACGTCCAATTGGTACCATCAGTGAAGCAGTTAAGCAAAAACGATCAGTAAGTGTAGATTTTGTATTATTCTCTGTCTGAAGCAGTCGATTTGAGCCCTTCTTTGTGAATGTTTAATATCCACTTTGAAAAATATAATAAAAGTCCTTCAGACGTGTAAAGATGAATCGTTCACAGGTGAACCGATCAGCTTCAAACTTTCAAAATATCAGCTTTTTGCTCTAACAAAAACACCCTGAAAATTTGGTGCAAGAATGTTAAACCCAGTGTGCGTTATCCTATTTTGGCCATTTTTTGCATTTATTTAAAACCCAATTAACGAAAAAATGATTTTTATCGGCCATTGTAGGTTATGGTTGTGATTCTAAGACCTACATTAAACGTAGATTTGTAGAAAATTTAATCAAAAAGATTTAGTTTTTTTTTGTCTCGATCGGACCTGTATATCTCGAGTTATTCATATTTTTAGGTTGAAAAGTGTGGTCAAAAAAATTGAATTGTTAATAACAATTGAAGCACAGGGTCTTTTAAGTACAAAAATTTGTTGCGTACTTCTGAGCACTTCCCCAACAGGATCCAATCATAAAATTGCTTATGGAAAATGTTCCTTTATATTGATTTTTTGTTCTATTTTTACTGCGCTATAATGCGCAAAATATTTTGCGCACGGTGTCATTGTAACGGAAAAAAGCCAATGAAAAAATGTTTCATTTTAGACACTGACGTTAATGGGCAAACATAGCCTCTTTTCACAGTTGTAGAAAAATATAATATAAACTATATTTTTTTATAAAAAATGAATTATTGCAAAATTAGGTATAATTTGGTACAAAATAATAATTTGTTGATATTAACCATTAAATTTTCCTTTTGTATATTTAGTGACCCAGTTTTGCGTGGTATGACAAGATATATTATTAAACCACCTAGTAATATTTTTCTACATATGAACAGTATTTTTAAATATACTATTTGAAAACATCTAAAAGCTGTGTTTACTTGAAATAATTATAATTACAAAATTAATTTCTACATAGCATAATAATATAATCTTTCTAAATGCTGACTGAACGACAGTTAATTGAAAAACTTCTGAAACCTCAATTAATTAAAAACATTAGACGCCTACTACCCATTGTATCCCTTTTATAAACGCTGAATAAAAAACTCCTTTGAATAAGTCCTACGATCTTCCGTTAACATGATATAAAGCTCTGCCAGGATAAGCAAGGTTTTCACTTTAACTTTGTACCAAAGAAATCGAAAGAACTTCGTTTGATCCAGCCTTTTAATGTTGGATATAAAGTGAAAGTAATCTATTTTCCCCGCTGTTGGCAAGTGCACAGCTATTTGCATGTGCTTAACATTCCATTAATTTTTATTTCAAATCGTTCTGGATGTCGTGTCGCGTGCCTTTATGCATATAACATATAGTGAAAGTCGGGGTTTGGTAAAAATGCAAATCAAATTCTAATAAAAATTTATTGGTATATATTTGAGAAGAAACAAATGTTATAAGTATCTACTAGTAACAAAAATTTGAACGTTAATTTTTCAATTTTAATGCGCATTTTTTACTAGATTGAGGCTTTCTTTAATGTATATTTGTTTGTGGCGCTGTGTCATCTAAATGACTTAAAAGTTATTGATAAACGAGGCGGTGTTACACTCGTATATTGAGGTACATGATATATCGGGTGATTCAGTTTGGTTTTCGCGCCCCTGTATCTTTTTCATTTCAACAATAAACTACAACAAACCATATATATTTGTAAATCGCTTGTCAAGCTGTATCAAATGACGTCTTTGAATCATCTCTGTGATGACATATGCCAAAGTAGCGATAGTCAACTTTTTTTTTTTAAATGGTATGCTATGACTTTTTCGTCGATTATTGTAGAGATTTTATTTCTGTATGCAACTGTGTACGAAAGTTCATAAGGAAAAATTCGAGAAAATTAATGAAATATGATAAAACTACATTCTGAATTTGTTTTGTTTCTGAATCAACATAGATAGCCAATTGAATTTTGACATTGTTAGTAACGTCAAATTTGTGATGCTTCTTTTGCTCGGGTAGCTGGTTTGGAGATTATTCCAGGGTTCAATGTTAATATTAATTAAAATCCAGATCCAAAATAAGACATTTATTTTCCTAACAATTATATGTACAGTGTGGCCATATCTTTTATGGCTTAGGTTGCGACAATCTTGTTATTACATAAGTACATCATAGTAATCGGAGAGAGAGAGAGAGAGATTAACATATTTCCTCTATGTACGTCGTCGTAACCCCAATTCTCTAATCGAAGTTCCAGGACATAACAGACGCGACTAAGAAATCTGTTTCAGGAGAGATCCAGTTCAACACACTCGAATCAATCTGACAGGAGGTCCAGTTCAACGCACTCGGATTCTCCCTAACAGACACTTGGCCAGCGGCTGCCACGACGCCGGAGAAACTTGAGCTTCCTGTTATCTCAGTTCAACATACTCGAGAAAGGTGAAAGTCAAGCTCTGAATTTACTGGTTTCTGGCTAGCTATTTTATACCCAAAAATCACGGTCACGTGGTTTTGCACCCGGCACGAAATGCACACGGCACGCAAGTTGCGGCCTGGTGAAGTTAGAATTAAAAGTTAACAAAAGAACTAATCAGGTATTGAATTAATCTAAAACTGAACTACTTGATCCACGCATGATTAAAATAAGTTAAACTGGAATGAAAGTATACAGTATTCCTGTAGTATTGTATACTTCATTACAAATTGAAAATACAGTTATTTGTGCTGTTTACTAGTAATTGTATTGTCCGTTTTTGTTTTATGCTATACTTCTAAATAAATTTATACAATGGTATCTTATACTAATGAAGAAAAATTGGACATGATATTAATTTATGGAGAGTGCCGAAAGAACAGTAAAGCAGCCAAACGTTTATATAGTGAACGCTTTCTAAATAGACCAATGTCATCAGACAAAATGTTGCAAAATTGGTAAAAAATATGGGCGAAAGTGGAAATTTTGTAAAAAAAAGAAACTTTTTAAACCCAGAACCGCACGTAGACCCGCATATTTCTATTCGTCAATTAGCGACAGAAACTGATATTTCATATTCTTCGATTCAAAGAATTCTGAAAGACAATAAACTGCGTCCATATAAAATACATTTACATCAGGGTATGGTTCCTGGACATTACGAGAGACGTCTAAATAGTATAGCATGATTGGCAGTTGCTCAAGAAATGACTACTTTAGATCGCACCATGTGATCACATGAATCCCGTTTCCACAATAATGTAATAGTCAATCGACATAACTGCCATTATTGGTCTCGGGATAATCCTCACTGGGTTAGAGAAACTGATTTCCAAAATATCTCGGGAATTAATGTATGGTGCGGAATTCTTAACGGACAAATTATAGGATCCAAGTTTTACGAAACAAAGATATCTGCAGTTTTAAAGAAAACAATTGTTAAATATCATAGAAGACATTCCATTACATATTAGTCATAATATATTACAGCAAGATTTTTTATTTGGCCCTACCTAAAAGAAAGAGTTTACTGTTGAGTTGAATGTCGCAGAATGTTAATTGTTAGTTAGTTTTCTTAAGTATTACTACTTTTTCAGAAACAAGTTGTAGTTTTATCATACTTAATTTTTTCGAAATTTTTCTTAGAGACACAGTTGCATGCAGAAATAAAATCTCTACAATAATTGGCAAAAAAGTATAGCTGACCATTTAAAAGAAAAAGTTGACTATCGCTACTTTGGCACATGTGATCACAGAGATGATTCAATGACGTCATTTGATAGAGTTCGACAAGCGATTTACAAATATATATGGTTTGTCGTGGTTTATTGTTGAAATAAAAATGATACAGGGGCGCGAATACCAAACTGAATCACCGGGTATGCGTATCTTAAAAAATTAATATCATCGAAACCCATTCTGTTCGGTATCGAATTAAATGTTTTGAAATGACGATTCCAAAATATACAGAGTGTCCAGAAATAAATAAATAATAGCAATGTCATTAAATTTATATTCATAAATAAACTGAACTGAATTCTTATAACATATTTATTATTTATCATTACAAAAGGTGTTCAAAATTCATCCCATTCATTTCGATGCGACTTCTCATTCGCATTTCATAGATGTCCTTACATTTCTAAAAATACCTGTTTTATTTCTTATGAGTTCACGTCCATTTATCACGCTCTGCTCCAATTCTTGAACATGTCGAACAGGAACTGCATAAACCGATAAATAGACCCATACGAAGTAGTCAAATGGATCGGAAACCGCAGAAAGAGAGGGTCATAGTGCCGGATTGGGGAGCTATTCCGGGCCGGGCTCTTGTTCCGATCGTCCCCACTACTACGTGTTAAACCAAACCGATCCGATATACTAACTTTTTTTATTTGTGAAACAATTACCAAGCATAGTTATTCTGATAACTTTATTTACAAGATTCAATTTGTTTAAAGTAAATCACTCCTTTTTGCCACATTATTAATGATTTGATCACTGGTTAAACTCATTAGGGTGCCTTTTTCAACTGACATTTGTACTAAGGCATCCAAATGATCTTGTGGAAGGCAGTTTCTAAGCTTATTTTGCACAAATTTTAAAGTTCTTTCATAGGACACTTGGGTGCAGGTGCAAAAGTCACTACATATTTGTATGCAAGGAACAAATTTTTATAAGTTACTGTATGCATTTTGTATTGCAGCAGTACCTTAAAACAACAAACAATGCATTTTTTAAACGTTTTACAAGATGAAGACGTCTCTTCTGTTGCAGTTTCAGCACCTTCATCCTCAGTAGGTCCTTCATTGGAAAATACCATATGAGTAGTATTGTCGAGTCATCCAGAATAGTTTTTATTTATCTCATTTTTCGACAAAGTCTTTGATCTTTGTTTATATGGCTTTTTTCGTTACACTTTCATCAATTTCATCATCGCCAAAGCGATTGGAAATCTGTTAAGCAACTTTTTTCAATGCATCTTTGGGTAAATCTTTTATGTTTTAAAAAAACTGGGATCCAACCATATAAGATCCTTAAATAAACTTTCATGCTTCATAAATCGATCTTCTAAACTTTTTATGATCCTGTAGTAAATGACGTTGTAAACGCTCACTTGGAATTGTATTTTGGATCAGTAAAAGGAACATCAGCAGTAGTTTCGTCTGGCATTCTATTTTTTTTTAATTCTAAAAGAGAAAACTCTGTAGTGAAATAGCTAGTTGTCTCATTTTCCGTATCATCTTCCACCTCTCTGTTGCTGTTTGACACGTCTGTCTCTTCCATTATTATCGTCAGTGTTAATAAGTTTGTGTATGCGAATATTAGCCCAACTATTAAAATTTTTGGTACATTCAAGTAATATTCAAAATCTCTTGATTCAGCCCTTAAGATGTTTTTGTTCTTTATCACCATTTTATATGCAAGAACAGCATTCATGCCGTTCGTTTGTAAATAATTTGACAAAGGTGTTGTCGACTGAAATATTCTCATAAAAATTTGGGACACACTGTATATTTGATTACTGCTTGGCGCGTATTGTCGGCAAAATATAATGTTGCACTTTTATTCTTAAATTTTTATATACATCTCTTCAGTTTATTAGGTAGGTGCTATAAAAGCTTTATTTTACCAAGCAAGTTAATAACCCTCCTTTCTTTGTGAAAATCAAAAAGCTCTATTTACAATTTATTTTTAAATTGAACTGGCCTCATTTATATAAGCGACATATCTATTATCCACATTATCAATTAAAAATTATGAATACTTACAATCAAGTACATTTTTAAGAAAAACTCTAAAATAAGGCACACACTTTCGATTCGCATTTATTCAAAAACTAAAAAGAAATTGGGGTTTGGTTTGCATTTAGACTATTATAAGATTTCGTCAATTGGGACGAAATGGAGAAGTCATAAAGCGCAGGCTTGCTGAAAGCATCGGTGTCCTACATCTAGAATTTAAAATGTTCTTGTATGTATCAATACATCAGAAAAATACTGACCAAAAAACTTTCAATGTGCCCTTATACAGCCATAGAATTTAATGAGACACTATTGTGGAGTTTATGGCATTACAGTGCACCCTATACATATTTACATGCTATAAACCATTTGATTTCGTAATTAGGGACAATGAATATAAGACTAATTGTAAGTCCCAACTCCTAACAAGCTCTAAAGCAAGCAGTCGAAATATTTTTTAAATGTTGAGCCCATAAACTTAAACACATGGCTGATGCGGCCAGGTAGGTTTTTGAAACGATAAATAATTTCGTCCAGATAGAATGCAATTAATAGGTACAATATCCTCCCAGAAAGTGAATAACATAGCACGAAAATATTTTTTTGCTATTCTAAATTTTTTTTGCTCGGTAACACGGCGGCCCAATCCGGACCTAGAGGGTCAAGATAAGGGGCTACTGTTTCATGAAGTCTGATATGTAAACTGACGATGGTTTTATCAGAGGGAATTGAATGCTTCTTCATAAAGCGAATACGCCTTGGAGGCGTTCATGTTGGCCTTTAATACATAAAATGCATATCCGCCATTTCCTCAAAAGAATAGTGTATCATTTTTCAGTCTATAATTAAAACTTCACAAAGTCTGATAGCAAAATTTATTAACCATAATATTTTAATCCGTTGGCTATGGTATTACCTGACAAATCGAACACAAAAAGTCATTTGAGATCCAGAACGAGCGAGCATCACTCCGATCTGCGGCAATTATGTGCAGGGGTACCACAAGGCAGTACGTTGGGTCCTTTATTTATTTAAATGACATTAATTAATTAATAAGGCTCTGAACTTTGGTCACGTTTCGCTATTTGCGGATGATATAGCAGCAGTAGCAGCAGATAGAGACTGCAAGTCTTTAAATGGAAAAGCCAGTAAGTGTACCAAAAAACAAGACTTAACAAAACGGCGCTGAATGTTCTCAATATTGTTTATTTATGTAGCACATCCCGGGGACCATACTAGTGACAATTCGCCATATTCTAATTTTGACCGACCGCACAAAGAAAAAATATAACAATTTCATTATATCAATATCTATAAAACCATTAACATTTCTAATTACGAATCCCCAGCTTCTTAATGCTGAGGATATAACTAAATTTACATGTTAAAACTTAAGCTTCTGTTGAAGGTAACACCAAGATGCTTAAATTATATCTGGTCTTTATAACTGTAACTTTGTAACTCTAAATGGTAATTATAACTGATGTGAGTGTGGGCTGTATAAAATGTAAATGCTCTACACTTAGATACATCGAGAGGTAAATGATTTAGTATACACCAATCGTTTCCCTCATTCAATTACACTATATTTTCAAGTCATCAGCATACAATAAGCTTAGTACGTCCAGATCTGAGACAATGTCGTTAATAAAGATATAAAAGAGTAACGGTCTCAGTACGGATCCGTGGCGAACACCTGAACTAGCTAAGATATTATTGAACGATCTGAAACCACGGTATTCTAAATATTGTCACCTATTGCCTAAATATGAAATAATTAATTCTAACAACGAAAATCCGAATTTATCTTATCAGGATAACATGATCCAGACGATCAAACGCCTTGGAAAATTCAGTATAAATGATATCAACCTGTTTGTTATCATCCAGTTTTTCAGAAACATACTGTGTAATACAAGTTAGAGTAGTTTCAGTGGATCTGCCTGGTACAAATCCATGTTGATTTATTACAATCTGGTTTTGTTATGTGCCTAGATAATGAGATTATACGTAAATGGACATCAAAATCCCTGAAGACTACCTCCAAAGTTCAAACGGTGCCATCAGAGTAGTCACTTTCTATATTCCTGTTTCATGTTATCGGTAAAACGAAACGTTAACGATTTAATAAGCCGTTGATGTATATTAAACGAAAGTGGGCGCTTGAGCAAGCAAGCAAAGTAATCCATTTTAACGTTGAATATAATAAGCCAAAGATAAATATTGAAATTAGACCTCACTTTCAGCCAAATATTAAAATTTCAGGGAAATTTTCGAGGCTTATATTTATCCTGGCATAAAAAGACAAAAAATCGTAGGTAAATGTTTCCGAATTAACCTTAATGGGTACCTACTGCAATATATCATAAAATTAATTTAAAATAACGAATGGGGTTTTTTAATGGTGATATTTTCTCCATTTTTAATACATTAAAGTATTTACATCGCTTTTGTTTGCACAAATAAAAGTAAAATCCTCTTGTTAATACATATTAAAATGTATTCTTTGTTGAGTACATTGTTTCGAAGCTTCAAATTGTTTCCCAGATATATCCAAACAGAATGGATAATAGTTTCTTCTAGAACAGGATAACGTCAACATCACGTTATTGTCGCCATCTTTTCTTAATGATATTAATTTTTTAGGATTGAAAATACTTATGGGCGCGCACATGTAGACCGTGTCCTTAGAAATAGCCCGCCATGCGACAGATTTGCTGGAGCAGAGAATGAGATAGAGAATACCAGACTTAGTCTGTGGCCGGAGCATAGATTTTGTTCGACCACAGTCAGGGCCAGTGTCAGCGGCTGTGTTCGTGTAATTTATGGATTATATATTTCTCTTTTTGTTGAAGAGATTTAGATAAAATGATTTGATTTTCAAATATCATAAAGTAAAAAGAGCGAAACATGAAAAATTAAAATAAAGTAACGGCGATTGTAAAATAGTGTAAAAAATAGAAAATACATTTAAGAGATTTAGATAAAATTATAGTAGGTGTAGTGACACCAAACTCCGCCCGCCCAAAATTTTTGCTACGTCCTATTGCTTATACTCTTAGATCATCGTTGTTTGAATTAACAGTAGTTGCTTTTTATATGCGACCAAAACGATTTAATATCGAATTAATTATTAATTTGAATATTATTTATGTAATTTTTATAGGTGTGTTCGGAGTCTTTTTTAATTTTTGACCCAAGACCGAATATTGAACCAATAGGATGGCTAGTAACCGCTCCCGATCTTAATCTTCTTGAACCTTTTTAGGAATGGGAGATGAACAGTTAAATATCAACGACTTACGAAGATTTGAAGAGTTTTTATCACAAGAAGGGAAGTAACAAATCGCATCTAACCTGATTTATCGAATCTATGACTTGGCATGTGTTGAGGTATTTTTTAGTTTTGCTCCCCGCATCTAGGCTTTGAAACTTGGGGTAATGGCGTTATCTCGATGCCAATACGATAATCATTAGTGTTATTGATTAATCAATCAATGTACCTATTGTCATTAATTCACTAGTCTGTGCACATAAGGCTGTTTGATGGTTTCCGCTCTGGGATGCTTTCCATCGTCTAGTTTGCCTGGGTGCCTGGGGGCGCAGGGAGGTGGGTTGTTAGGAAGAAGGGAAGGAAGAAAATGGGGGTTGGAAAGTATTTAATGGTTGATAGTGGTGGGGGGCGGGGAATGTCATTTGTGTCGGTTTGCGGTGGGGGCGGGGAGTTTGCTGGAAGTGGGTGTTCAGGTTACAGCAGGGAAAGTTGAGGAAGAGGTGTTTGGGTTTTTGTACATTTCGGAATTTGTGGGAGCTCGAGGTGAGGGGATTGGGGTGGTGGGTTAATTTTTAAGCAAAGAAGTCGATTAGTTGAAATATTTAAAGGATTACATGTTCGTCTCTGTCATTAATTAATTTTCATTTTACATCTGCCATGCCGAGACGGACGGAAGACCGAGCGATATTGATTTTCATTGTACACATCAGCTGTGCCATGACGGACGGAGGCCTGAGCGCTAGCTGTTTCTGCCATATACTACTCGTTAATGGATGGCGACAAAACTTGAATACATAGATATAGGTAAAAATTTAAGTCTAAAAAGTATAAGGTAAAGATATATATTTTAAAAAATATGCTTTTATTAATAGTTAATTAAAAATTACAAAACATATTTCAACTTAAACCATGTTCTTGAAATTTCAAATTGAACTTGAAACTCTACGCTTAATCATTTTGATCAGCGACATATAGCTTCAAATCTTCAGCAAAGAGAAGATTACTAGTTTAAATTTTGTGATAGATGATTAATAAAGATGATAAATAACATCGGCCCTAAACTAGACTCTTGTGGAACTCTAGATGTAGCAGATAGAATATATATCATTATCCTGCCAAAAATGCTCCATTAAGATATATAAAAAATATACAATTATAACAATTTGTAAGTCTCTTTAAGAATTTGTAATCTTAATCTGTAATGTATAAGTATGCGATATTTGGCGTATACACTTTCTACAAAAGTTTAATGATTTCATATGAATTTCTAAGATTTATTGAAAATATAGGAGTTTTAATGGGTCAATGTAATTCTATTTTTTTTACTATCTCTGAGTTTTTACAAGACGAGAAATATTTGAAAGTTTACTAATTTTTTTTTATATACATTTATTTAACGTCGGCCTATTTCCGCTACTGAGGCCTAACACCGACGCCTGTAGACGAGCTACTCCCAACCAGGAATTTTGCCGAACCTCTTCCCTTAAGAAGAGTGGGGATCTATTACTTGCCTAACATTTAATAGACAAGGGACCGACGGTTTTACATCCCCTCCGAAGGATGGTATATCTCCTATACAACCCTCGCCTAAGGTTGTATAGCTTCCGCGCATACACTGATATACAAGCCGCTGGAAGATGTGTGAGGCGAGAACGCGGTTTCCGTTGGAATGGTCACCGATCCAAGTACTAACTGCGCCTGTCGTTGCTTTATATCGCATACCGAAGTATGTACATAGTAAAGACGCATCTACGCTCGCCCCCGAAAATTTACTAATTATAATAAGATAATACAGTTTCGAATTTTTATCGTATACTATTAGCGTTCATTAGACAGGAAATTTATGATGGATATATGACTTTTATTAAGAAAACGCAGATCACATTCTGATAGTTATCTATGAGTAATTATTCAGCAAGAAATACTTAAGAATTTATGAGTTATTAGGAGAAACTACAATTTTAACTTAAATCATTTTCTATCAGTTGTTCACCAGTCTAGAGGTTTGTGAGGGATTTATGAGTTTTGAAAGGGTATAAAAAGTGTATTAATATTTTTTTTATTCCTACAAGTTTTTGTCAGATATGAAATTCTTGATATATTTTGTATTTTTGTAAGATAATACAGTTCTAATTTTTATTCTATGAATTGTTCAAGACGTAAAAAGTGCTTAAAGATTTATTAGTTTTTATTAGGAAACAGAGCAGCACTTTTTGTAATATCCCAAAAGTTTTTATCCGACAAGAAATAATTGACGTTCTTAAGTAAATGCAATTAAAGTTTTCATTATATGCTTTGAGCTTTCATTTGGGAAAAATATTCGATGATTTAGGAGTGCTTATAGGATAATAGAGATTCGGTATTTATCGTATCCTAAAAATTTTTAACCGATAGGAGTTCGTGGAACTGATTCGGTTCCGGGGTCCCAATCTGCCTACTCTCCAGATCTCACCACGATCCGTCTCTAAGGCCTCAATCCGCCTACTCCTTAGAGCGAACTCGCTGGCAGCATCTGACGAAGTGTTATTTATACGAAAGCTGTCTGTGGGTGAGAGAGTGGTGGGGGTTGAGAGTCTGTTAATGGAGGCATCAGAGGAGAACGGCTGCTATCAGGATATGAGGTGTGGGTGAAGATTGTGGGGCTAGCCTGGAGATCAATGATTTCCAAGTGACTGGAAGACGGTGACCGTCATCCCTTTTGTTTAGACAATTGGGACGTTTTTCAATCTCAATTGCTTCGCGGATGATTCGCGGTTTCTGGAAAAATGAGGGTGCTATGGTTTTGGTGTTATCTATATTATGGCCTGTTAGGAGGCGGAGTTGGGCAAGTGATGATGTGGGATCGGATTTTCTAACTGCAAGACGATGTTCATATGTTCTATTGTTAATCTGTCTATTGGTTTGTAAAATGTAGGTTTGGGGACAATTTGAGCAAGGTATGTCGTATACACCGTGGGAATCGTTAGGTATTTGGTCTTTTGGGGTTGTGATTAAATTGGAAATTGTTTGGTGTGTTGTGAATATGGTTTTTATGTTATTGGATTTCAGGACTTTTGAAATTTTGTCTGTGACACCTTTGATATAGGGTAGGAAGGCTTTTTGCTGAGGAGGAGTTTCTGTCTGCTGAATTTGGGAAGAATTTTGTGCTTTGTGTATGGATCGCGTTATATGTCCTTTGTCGTAACCGTCTTGTAGAAGTGCTTCTTCTAATGTTTGTAGTTCAGATTGTCTGTTGTGATTGTCTGTTAGAAGATATTTGAAGGTTAGGAACGGAAAATAAATTTTAGTTAATAAATTTTATGGCATAAACAGAAAGAGAATATCAAAAAGAGTTTAGAAAGAGTAATAATGAAGTACGAGGAGAAATATTAAATTAATTTCAGCAAAGGATAAAGTAAAAAGAAGCTGACGAGCTGAGGAAATATTAAACAGTAATAAATAAATAATTATTATTTATTTTAAAGCTAGAGGCGAAAGTCAGAGAAACGTCAACGAGGCATCGATATAAGGAGAAGGATGTATACAATCCAACTGAAGGCAGAAGCAGAAAGAAGTGAATTAAGAAGTCATCGATCCAAGGTACCAGAAGAAAGAAGTCACCGATCTAAGGAAGAAAGAAGTGTGAAAACAGGAAGAAACGCAGACTAACGGTTTTTAATGTGTATTATCTCATTCATTGTTTTTATATTAGTTAAGTTATTTTAGTAGGAATTTAGGGTTTTATAACAAAATTTGATTTTGACAGAATTTATTCTTGATTTGTGTTTTAATTATAACCAACCAAAGTGAACCGACTTTTGAGCCCTGAGTTGTCCTATAAATGTTTTCTTTTTCAAAATTTTAAAAGTGATTGGTAATCTTGGTAGAGAGGTTATCATATCAGTATACATGCAAATTCTGTTATAAACTAATAAAGTTCAATGAGGGCTTATAGAGAATTACAGTTTCACTATCCAACTCGAGTCTTATAGGTCCATGTATATATATTTTTCATAAGTTAACTTTTGGCAGGGTATACACATAGTGGCATACGTCAATATTTTTTTAGGTTACGTACATACACTACCCGCGTTTCGTCAACCAAACTGACATCATCATGATCAGAATTAAACTTTCTAGGGTCTTCGGTATCTCTGTTCTCTTTAATGAAAACATTAATTACTCAGAAACTACTTTCAAGAGGAGACCGACAGTGACATCTGCATAATTCAATAAATAAAACACAGTTAACTATATATTGGTGAAAGAAGACACAGGTGCCTATACATATTTGCCTTTATTTTCTTCATGAATACATATAAATACAGTGGGGGATGAGTATCATTATTTTCTAGTACGACAGAAGAGCCTTAGGGTAGAGAGCTGTCAATTATTGGCGGATATAGAGATTTGTTCGCTTTCCAAGTTTTAACATTCTATGCTCTTATCCCGCATCACACATTCGACGCTTTCACCCTGAAATCATTTTCACAGTTTCAGTAACGTGTAAAGGCAACAATATACATGTTTAAGCATAGTAGATTGAGGGTAAAAAGGTGGATAAGGAATGTCTAAGTGAATAGTAAATAGTAGGAAAATTACGTAGGCGGATTGTAGGTAAATTACAGAGGACGTGTTGTAAAGATAATTTGAGTCTATTTTGTGTATAATCAAGACTATTTTATTGCGTACTGACGAAATAGAGTACTTGCATAAAACTTTAATGTTCTTCAAAGGCACCTAACTCGATAAAAAAAACGATGTTAAAAACATATAAAATGTTATATTTATCACTACATCAAGAAATTTCAACACTTATTGCCAAGGGAGTGAGTGTTCACATTAATGTTTATTTTCTTTTTTACTTTTATGCGAAATATATATTGCACAGAAATGTTACCGGTAACCGGGGCGATTAGGAATTGGGGGGTGATTCGGAATAGCTTTGCATTGATTGAAATTTGCCGCTCTTACGTCGCGTCGGTACAATAACTTCCTGAAATAAACTGAGTACTGGAATTTATAAAGAGATGTCAGCACTATATATTATTGTTTGTATAACGACATCCACCTTTTTGCAATTTTTTGCATTTTTAAGCTAAAGTTTTGAGGTGAAAAGAGTACATATTTGTTGAGCCAACTATTCTGTACTGGGTAAGTTATTTATTGTAGCTTCAGAATGCAAGAATATTTTTTTCGAATAGCGTATTATATCTAGTATTGGAGTTATATTTGGAGTTTTGCAAAATATCCTTACTTTTGAGACTATGACGTTTTTTTTTTTTCAGGGGTGATTCGGAAAATGACGCGAACTTACAAACAACCTCTGGGCGCACGCCAAAATTGTAATTATGATCCACGATATTTGAGTGAAACACTACTTGAGAAATAGACGAATGACTTTAAGTGAAGCCGCTGCAGTAGATTGAACGAGATTCCCAAAACCACACTTCACAGAGATCTAACATTAGGAAGAAATTTGAAAACTATTGGAGGGGAGCAACAACTCACCGCTATAGAAGAAAATGGTATTAAGGATGTTATCTTATGTGTAGCGCATTGGAGGTATCCTTTCGAAAGTATAGGCATAAGTTATCTCGTAAAAGGAAATCTCGATCGACTGGGTCAAAAATCGACAAAGTTTGTGAATAACTTACCTGGTGAAGGGTGGCTATCTCTTTTTCTCCGACGACACCCCCAATTAAGTGTTAAGTTAATAACCGAAAATATAAAAAGGACACGAGTTACCGTTGAACCCGAAACAATTAAAGAATATTTTGATAATTTAAGAGATAATTTGTTAGGAGTTGAACCCGCTATAATTAACTACGACGGAACAGATTTTGTTGACAATCGGGCAGAAAGAAGGTGGTCGTTATCGTTATCAGTAAAGCATGCAGAAAAAACATTCGATTCGTCTAAAGTATCCGTTATGTTTACTACAAAGGCTGCAGGTCAACTGCTCCCTCCTTATATGGTTTATAAGAGTGAAAATTTATATGAGAATTGGACTAAAAAATGACCAAAAAGTTGTAGATATGCTAGGAGTGTGAGCGGATGGTTTGATGGTGTTTTATTTGAGGATTGGTTCCTGTATGCTTTACCATATTTCAGAAGATTGCCAGGACTAAAAGTGATGATATTGGACAATGTTTCAACTCACTTATCTGTTAAAGTGATATATAAATGTGAAAATAATATCATTAGGTTTGTTTTCCTTCCTGCAAAAAAGCTCGCACCTGACCCAACCATTGGATGTGGCTGTCTCAATGATTGGGAGAAAAGGAATAAAGGATGTATCCCAAAACCATTGTTTCCCTCTCTGTTAAAAAAATGCCTGGAAAATGTTGAAGCAAAAAATAGTGAGAATATCAAATCCGGATTTCGGCGTACTGGTATTGTGCCCTTGGATCGACATTTTGAAAAGGTTGCCGCAAGTAAGAGTTGAACCTACACAACAAAAAATAAATCATGCTTTGGCCGATACAACAAATGAAATGTTACAAGAAGCTTGAGAAATTCAAAAACTGAAGACATCTAGAAAAAAGAAAGTTCAAATAGTCGCAGGTAAAAGTGTGTCAGCTGCCCGTTTAGAGGTGCTTATCACTGCAACATCTTCCACTTCCAAACCTGCTTCCAAAAAATCAAAAAAAATCGAAGGCACCGCTTGTAAAATCTAGTGATGGGGATCTCGATGATGATGTGTGTGAAGACGAATCACAGGAACTTCAATCAGAAAATGGTATTTCAGAGAATGATGACGTTGAAAAAAATGATGATATTCTAGGGGATGATAATATGGAGGATAGTTGTTTTCGTCTCATTACACTAAATGATTTTGTCGAAGTCCAGTTCAAAGTACAGAAAAGCGAAAAATATTACCTCGGGCAGGTAATATATATTGAATACAGTGAGGAAGATAATGAAGATGTCGTGAGAACCGAATCGAAAAATACAAAACACTTTGCTTTTTCCAGAGACAAGTGACATTGCTGATGTCGAAAAATGTCAAATAACTAAAATTGTGCAACACCCCATAGCTTTTCGTAGAGGAAGTTTCCAATTTCCTGCCAGAGATTTCTCTCGGGCATATAAAATTTAATTACTTATTTCTTATACTGTTATCCAGTGCCATTTTATTTTTAGTTCTACAGGGCATTAATGAATTATTATTATTATTTTTAAATATTTCACAGGCGGCAATTTTTAAAAATTTTTTTTGTTTCGATCACCACGTACTTCGTGAGTAGAAAAAAATAGGACAACTTTTTTTTCTAATGTAAATCTGTCTCTATTTGAATATGTAATGAGTAACCGAAATAAAACAGATATCACTTTTAATTTATTTTTTATTTTAATGTTGTAGTTATTGCTATAGTAAATGATGGATGGTTAATGAGACAAATTGCACTGCGTTATCAAAAATTTGGTGTGTAACATTTTAAGAAAGTGGAGAATAAACGATACGATTAGTAGAAATCCTGGATCAAAGGACAAAGGACTAACTTAACAAGAAACTAACTATTAATATTTCGTTATTGGACCATTTCTATTTATAACTTCTATAAGTCTGTTTGGCATAGAATTAAATAACCTTATACAATAATCATTAGTAATAATATTTTCTAATGCATTATTTACTATTTCCAGTAATTCTTCGGCATTCCGTGGTCTCACATTTTTTTTTGTATACTTCTTACGAGTAGTTCCCGTACTTTTTCAACAGGGTTAAGATCTGGGCTATGACTGGGCCAGTTAAGAACATTGATGTTGTTATCTTGAAACCAGTTAGTTACGGTATGAACGGAACAATTGTCTTGTTGAAATATGAACTCATTATTAGGAAATAATTGTGACACAGAAGGGATCATAATATTGTCTAAAATCCTAATATACGTTTCACTATTAAATCGTTCCTCAATATGCCACAAAACACCAGGACCACGTGCCGATATCCAAGCCCACATATTGACGGAAAATCTACCATCTATCTATATTTCTCATCGAATCGAGTATTCGGAGGGCGGTAAACACGAATATAACCGCTGTGTATTGACTGGAAAGTTTTTTCGTCTGTAAACATTACATTGTTCCAAAAATTTACATCATGCGCTAAAAATTCAAGCGCAAATCCTACTCGAGCTTCTTTATGTTCAGCTTTAAGTAAGTGTTTTTGTGCTGCTGCATGACAGCGTAGCTCCGATTCTCTTACTCGCCGGTGGCCAGTACTATTCGATCCAGGAAAATTCGTTTCTTCAGCAGCCTGAATAACTGAGTAAAATGGATTTTCTACTAAAGCATTTACCAATTGCAAATCTTGTTGTTGAGTTGATATCCTTCGTCACTCTGATCCAGAATTTCTACTAATCGTACCGTCTATTCTCCACTTTCTTAAAATGTTACACACCGAATTTTTGTCAATATTATTGACCATCCATCTTCTGCTTTAGCAATAACTCCAGATTTAACTAAATCGCTTATATGAGGCATATTAGTTTTTTGCACAGTTGCAATAAATTATGTCAACTAACTGACAATGTCACAAAAATTAAAGTTAGATGTACACAACTTGATTTAATTAAAATACCGTTATAAGACTTGAACTTTTTTTTTATTCACGACCGTGCGAACTTGACTCGAGAAATAAGCACAAAATATATGATTGTTCTAAATCACCCCAAAGCAAGGGCTGAATCGGAACGACATTCTTTATTTAAAAAAGAAAAAAAATTGAAAAGAAAAACATTTTACAATTATTTTATCCAGCATCTTGTAGCTAACATATCACCAACATCAAATACAAAAATTGGTGGCTCTATCTTCAGGAGTTTTTTTTATTAGGAGTTAAAGAATATAAAAATCGTTCCGATACATCCTGGTTATCGGTATTTTTAATTATTACATAATAATTCTTATTGTTTTAATTTTTGAACCTCTTTAAATTAGTTTCGCAAAGTTGATTCTCTCAAGGTTGCTACCAAATACAGAAGAAAACGGTTTTAAAAAAACAGTTGCTTCACTATATTACGAAATTTCAACCCCCCCTGTCAAGGGGGTAAGAGGTTTAAAGTTATGATACATTGATAGGGTAGATAGATAGATAGATAGATAGATAATTTATTGGTGTTTGTAACAAGAATGTTTTACACACGTCAGATATACAATGTAAATAATAATATACATTCTATCGGAATAATGTACAATTAAAACTAAATATAAGTATAAAACAGAAAACATACAATAAATAAAATAAATAAATAAAAACATATTAAAATATTAAAGTTAAATGGTATCAGGTACATTGCAGTCTAAAAATTCATTAATAGTGTAGAAGGCTTGTGATAATAAGAATTTTTTAATGCAGTTCTTAAAAACATTAACTGGTAGAGATCTAATTGAATTAGGTAATTTATTGAAAAACTTGGGGCCGTAATAATTAGGACCATACCTACTAGATTTTAATCTTAAATAGCTCATTCTAATATCATTTCCGTTACGATTATTATGGTCGTGTAGCGATTTTTGAGTAGTATATTGTTCATGAACTTTTTTGACATGCATGAGACAGGTGTATATATACAAACAAGGAAAAGTAAATAATTGTAGGTCGACAAATGCCTGTCTAACATCTGCTTGATAATCCATATTGGTAATGATACGGATGACCCTTCGTTGGAGACCAAAAATTCTACAGGTACAAGGGGCATGACCCCAACTTATCAGACCATAAGATATCTGAGACACTATCAAACTATGATAGGCAGTTAATAATACCTGTCTGGGAACTAATTTCGAGAGGCTTCTTATTACAAATATATTCTTTGTCAACTTTTTGGATAAAAATTCAATATGCTGTCCCCAATTCAACTTCGGATCTAACATAACACCTAATCGTCGTCTACCGTGTCGCGCGGTTCGGTATTACACACATTCCTTAATCCTCTAATATAATGGCTAGTTTTAAATGTTGCAAAAGTAAATCATTTATACATTTCGTGTGTATTAATTGTTACAGTGTTTTCCATAAGTATTGCCTGCCACGTTTTAAAAATCAAATTCGTTTTGTTAAAGATAACCAGATTATCTGTTGTAAAAACCTTAACAACAGTAATTGCAGCGACGCGGATAGTGAAAAAAGTATCCTAGAAAAAACTATTAGTGAACTGGCAGAAGATTGTGATCAGAAATCAAAGTTTATTGAAAAATTAAAAATTGACAAAAATGTGTTCATTCAAGAAGCTATGAGAGCTGATGAGGAGTCGTCTTCCCTAATAAATAAACAACAAAAAATTATCGATGATTTGAAAGAACACATTGAATTTCTAAATAAAAACGCTGAAGTTATAAGAAATAAACAGTTTGCGAATAAAGAAACTCAGACGGCTGTTTGTACAAGAAACGCATCAACTTCTACAAATTTTGAAATTCAAACGCCCAGTGGCGTATCTGATATTTTTCAAAAGAGAGCGCCAGAGCCCATAGTTACTGAAAGTCCTAGTGGAAACAAATCTGTCAGTACATGGGATAAACCACCGACACGCAGTGAAGTTACAGTGCAAAAACAAGTTATACAGGGTGGCGAAAATATTTGTAATATTGTTAATCAATCTAGTCCTATTAATAATCCTATTCATCGCAAACGACAAATTCTGTTATTAACAGACGATATAGACGTGACCTTCCAACTTAGGAGATGTTTAGACAAAAATCTTTATGAAATTATTTCAGTGAAGAAACCTGGAGCACTTTTGCATCAAGTGATTGAAAACATGGAATCATTGGCAAGTATCTTTAACTTTCAAGATCATATCATTGTGGTAGGAGGACGTAATGATATTGATAAAAACAAAGCACCCTCTTTCCGAAACATTTGTGACAAACTTAGGCTATGTGCCCATACCAATGTTATTTTTACATCTATCCCATACTATTTTAAAGGTAGCCTCAAAAACAAGTTAATTTATAAGTTCAACACAAAATTATATCAGTTTCTAAATAGATTTAATGCATGTAGTGAAGGTCAATTTAGTTTTCTTGATATTAACAAAGACCAACAAAGTAAGTTTAAAGGCTACATTGCGGTTTCCAGTATAGTTCATTCTATTATTGATACCAACCGTTTGTACAAAACGTTAACGTTTATTCAAACCAGTGACGTCTCTGTGCCGGCTGCAGTCCAGGAATCACCTTTTCTCATGTCTGCTGTAATTACTTTAGATGATAGCACTCATAACATTAATGTAATGAATCCTACGCCAACTAATGATACTATCGACGATTCTGATACATCGTCTTCTTCTTCTTCTTCTTTTTTATACCCGCGACTTTCTCAAGTGTCTCTTCTAATGTAAAAAATAAATTAGCTGTAAAAAAAACGGTTGACATGATTTCTAATAAATCTGGAAAATCGAGTTCCAATAGTCTGTTTAATATTTTTCATTTAAATATACAATGCCTTAAAAATAAAGTAATTGACTTAAATGTATTTCTGATAGACAGCAATATTGATATTTTATGTATAAACGAACATTGGCTGGTAGAAGATGAAGTAGAATATATCACACTGGAAGGCTACTATTTAGCTTCAAATTTTAGTAGGAAAAGTAATATTCATGGTGGTGTTGCTATTTTCTGCAAGAATATATATAATTGCTCCACTATCACACAAATTAATAAACTCTCTGTTGAGTTGCATTGTGAATTGACTGGTGTTGTCTGTGACAAGTTTATAATAATAACTACTTATAGATCCCCCTCCTTAGGGGATTTTGATATATTTTTGCAAACACTCGCTAATGTGTTAAATTTTATTTCACAAAAAAATAAAAATGTAATTTTTACTGGAGATTTTAACGTTCATTTTAATAACCCTGATAAACATGTACATGCAATCATTAACATTTTTAGCTCATTTGGTTTTATTGCTTGTAATACTTCTCCAACTCGTCTGGAAAACTGTCTCGACAATGTTTTTATAAACTTTTCTTTTGATAATTGCAAACTGCACATTTTAGATCCCAAACTGTCTGATCACGCTGGTATAAATTTAAGTGTAAACAACTGTAGGCCTCCTCAATTATCTAAGAAAATTTCCTACCGACCTATTTCCGATATAGGTTTGTTTCATATGAATAGTTATTTACAACAGATAGATTGGAGGTTTATTGATGATCCTTCTTTTGATGTAGATACTAAATCTAATTCTTTCCTTGACACAATTATTTTCGCTCTGGATAAGTATTTTCCAGTCAAGTCAAAAATTTTAAATAATAATAAAATAAACTTAAACTGGTACACAAATGATTTGAGGCGAATGAGAGAATCATTACATTTACTCCTAGATGCTTACAAGAAAAGTCCTAGCAATGATTTGAAAGAGTTAATCAAACACAAAAAACGTACCTATAGAAATGAGTTAATAAGAGCTAAGAAAACAGCAAATGATAATTACATACATCAAAACAAGAATCAACAAAAAGCAATGTGGCATTTGATCAATATAAATAAAAGTAGCTCAGTTAATCAGTCAGATATGATTTCTCCTGACGACTTTAACAATTATTTTGGGAACATTGCTGATAATTTAATTAACTCCTTACCGTCCACTAACGACAATCTGGAGACTGATTTTATTAATTCAGTCGGAACTAATTCAGACAAGGAATTTACTTTTTCGGAAGTAACGTATATTCAAGTTCTTGACATAATCGACAATTTAAAAAAAACTAAAAGCAATGATGCATATGATATTAATATAAAAATTCTTAACTGCATTAAGTATATAATTCTTATTCCTCTTACTAATCTTATCAACCAGTGTATCAGAAACAACGTCTTCCCCAAATTTCTTAAATGTTCAAAAGTGTTACCCTTATTTAAAAGCAATTGTATGGACAACCCAGCTAATTACAGACCAATATCTATTGTGCCCATATTTGCAAAAATCTTTGAAGTTGTACTTAAAATTCAAATCACAACTTATTTTGAAAACTCCAATTTGTTTACTAGTTGTCAATATGGTTTCAGGGCAAAATTATCAACAACCGGAGCAATAAATTCGTTGATCAACTTAGTTAACAAAGGTTTTGAGGCCAATGAATTTGTACACGTACAATTTCTAGACCCAAGTAAGGCTTTCGACTGCGTACCGCATGATAACTTACTCAGTAAACTAAAATGTTACAATTTTTCCGCAAGTAGCCAAAAACTGATTATGTCCTATTTGACGGACAGAACTCAATTTGTTTATTTTAATAACGCCAATTCAAGGTTAACTGACATCAAATTCGGTGTACCGCAAGGTTCTGTTCTGGGTCCGGTCTTATTTCTTATCTATGTTAATGACTTGCCAAATAGTACTCCATCAGCAAACTTCACTCTTTTTGCTGACGACACTTCATTGACTCATTCCCATAGCGACTTCAACATGTTGTTGACAGAGGCCCAAAATAGCTTATCATCGGCTCAAAATTGGTTCACAAATAATAAGTTAGTCCTAAATAAGGACAAGACTGAGACAATGGTTTTTAGTTTAAGACAACTTTCAGAGCTTGACAACTCCCATTCCGTAAAATTTTTAGGTGTTCTTTTGGATAGTAAGTTGACTTGGGAAGAACACACGGTTTCAGTCTGCAAGAATATATCGCGAAAAATTTTTTTACTGCGTAACCTGCGAAATTGCTTATCACATTCAACATTAAAAATTGCTTATCATGCATTAATTCAGTCTTCACTGTCTTATGCGTTATTAGTGTGGGGACATTCAGCTCATGCTTCAACAGTTTTTTCCATGCAGAGAAAGGCTGTTAGAGTCATCGCTGGATTACAATACAGAGATGATTGTAGGGCTGCTTTCAAAAATTTTAATATACTTACCCTGCCCTGTGCCTATATATTCCAATGCCTTATGCATATAAAAGTAAATATAGATAAATACATTACAAATGAAAGTTTGCATTCCTACTCAACACGTAACAAAGATAAAATTCATCCAGATTATTTGCGGCTTTCGAGGACGAGAAACGGGACAAGCTATTATGCTACTAAATTTTTTAATGCATTACCATCTGTTGTACAAGTACTTGAGCGTGAACGTTTTAAATCAGTAATTAAGCGATTACTGATTGATCATGCGTTCTATGATTTTGAAGAATTCTTGTCAACCGATTTTTCTAAATTAACTTTATAAATCCATTATTATCTGTTGTTTGTGTATTTTTTTTTTTTTTTTTTTTTTTGTGATATGTTATTCTACTATTTATGTGTTTTTACTCAACTCTTGAATTTTGTAACGACAAATATGTTTTCGTATTTTGTCCATATATACTTATATACCTCTGTTTTTTTTAAACCTCTATACTTATATTTATATAGATATATATATATATTTTTCTTCTTTTATTTGTATTATACTGACATGTCAAAGCACATCTGTGTATATATGACCAATAAAGATCTATGTGAGAAAAATACATGAAAAGTTTTACTATCATTTAAATTTAGCCTGTTAGCTATAAACCAGTCCTGGGCAGCAGATTGTGTAACAGACATGAGCTCTCTAACCTTGCTCAACTCCTTGTGCCGTGTTAATAGTGTGGTGTCATCGGCAAACGTTATAAGCTCAGCACTGGGAACACTTTTTCTTAGGTCATTTATATAGACCAAGAAAAGGATAGGTCCCAGAACCGACCCTTGAGGGACACCGTGTTTAACATTACGTAAGTTAGAACAGATTCCATCCTTAAATGTATATTGTTGTCTGCTGGAAAGATATGAAGATATTAGTTGACAACTGGTATTATTAAATTTGTAATACTTAAATTTATCCAGTAGAATATAATGCGACACACAGTCAAACGCCTTTTGTAAATCACAAAAAGTTACTCCGGCATACTCTCCAATTTCTTGTTTATCAATTATATTATTGATAAGGTGAATAATGGCGTCATTTGTGGATTTATGTGATCTGAACCCAAACTGATAGCAATAGAATAAATTATTATTTTCAAAATGCTTGGTAATTTGAATTTTTAATACCGTCTCAAATATCTTCGATATAATAGGTGTTAGTGATATGGGTCTGAAATTATTTGATGTTATAGGTCCACCTTTATGAATAGGTATAACTTTAGAAATTTTCAAAATATCAGGGAAAACACCATTGTCGATACATTCATTTATAAATTTAGTCAACGGTTTTAAAATAATATGTTTTATATATTTTATTATACTAATTGACATACCAAAATGATCGAAACTACTTTTAAGTTTTATTTTATCAATTATATCTCTTAATTCGTTAGGAGTGACATGTTCGAATTTAAAATCCGGATAATCAGTATTATCAGAATAAAAATTTGTGAAAGAAGCATTAGGAGCAGGTAAATTATTGATAATATTTTCAGCTGCGTCAACAAAATTATCGTTCAGAATTTCGGGATGTATCTCGTTGCACTGATGGTGATTAGTATTCCTATGTTTGTTTATTAGATCCCAATATGCTTTAGGTGTATTTCCCTTTTTTGATATGTGGTCATGATAATATTTACTTTTAGCCTTTATTAATTCTTGACGATACCTATTTTTATAACTACGTATATCGCTTTTTAACACGGGGTTGGGAAAATTTTGATACATTTCAGATAATAGAGATAGGTGCTCTCTCATCTGTTTTAGCTCTGTCGTGAACCATTTATTTATTGGCTTTTTATCTATATTAATGGTTCGTTCGACCAACGGAAAAATAGATTCAATGTGCGTACTCAATATGTCCATAAATTGCGAAAATTTTACATTTATATCTGTGGCCGAGGCGTCAACTAAGCCCCAGTCAACTGACATTAACTTCTGATGGAGCAAAAACAAACCTACATCGTTGATTACCCTAGTTTTAATAGTTTTTTTAGTAACCCGCATATTACTACTTTTTTCTATTTTAATCTGAACAGCCTTATGATCCGACAAGCCAGGGTCAAATACACTTGTACGGTAGCCTGATTGAAAATTTACCAATATATTATCTATACAATTATTTAGTATGCCAAATAATCAAAACTAAAAGAAACTTTAATTATCAATCAATTTTTTAATAATATAATGAAGAAGGTTGTTAAGAAGTATTTATTTGCCATATTTTTCAACTAATTTAAACTTCACTATAGCGGGGCACATTACCATATTGGTGCCACCTTCTAACGGAGAGAGGTTTAGTCAATCCCAGAGAGCAGAGTGAGAGGAGGCCTGCCTAGTTGGCGACCGGTAAAGCGGCGCCATCCCTGGGCCAACTGGCGAACTACCATTACCACATATACGAGAAAGCGATGCAATATGCTAGACGGACTAGAAAGATCTCGAGTCACGGACTGGACAGATCGAAAATAAAGCGCCACGTATATATAAGGAGTGGATCCCGTGCACGGAGTACAGTTTTATATTAGATGAACAAGTGAACGAATAAAATTAGAATAGTAATAAGTTGTGAATTATATAAGTGTCTATAGTTGTAATTAGTGTTTTATGATAACGATTAATTATTGTAATTAACTATTAAATAAAGTAGTGGTTAGTGAAAATTCTTGTTGCAATCATTTGCATCTACGCTTGGAAGTGTTGACTGGAGATTGTAAACACGTAACAATATTATAAGTATTACCTAAATTCCTTCAAACAGAATATAATTTTTGATGTAAATTGTGTAAAAGTGTACTTGGTTTAAAACCTATTACAGAGACTAAAAGCTAGTGTCTTAATGTCACGAGTTGGAGCCGTAAAATAAGGTTGGAAAGTATTTCTACACGCTTATCCACATTGCAGTTTATAAAATTCAAGTAGCTTAAACTACTAGCTAGTTTAAACAAAATTTAGTTATACACATTCATACACGTTAATCCTAAATGCGGCGGATTATACGCATTTTCACGATTATTTTGTAATGATCTAGCACAATTAAAATTATTATTCATCACGTACCGTCCCACCTATTTTCACCCGTTTCTGTTTCAAACAAGTTAAATTTCGAAATACGTTATGTTATGTTCTTAATATTTTTGTGAAAATAGTTTTATACGACAATTTTTCATGATATTAACTTTATGGCAAACGCGAAAACGACATTAATCACGACTTTTTTGAATCTAGATCAAAGGAAATCCATCACCTACAGTTTCTATCCTTATGTCCGATATTACAGAAAATATTTTAAAAAATTAATAAAAACCCCATTCTGTTTTAAATGTTTTGCATTAAAAAGAGTTTAGACGAGTCTAAATCAAAGTAGTGAAAACTTATGCTACTTCAGGGATTTGGAACATTTTCAGTCAGGTTTTGATTATCTAAATGTAGAAAAACCGTCACGTATGGACACACGCGAATAATGTTTTTGGGGTATTGCTTTAATATTGTGTGTTAGAGAAAATGAACTTGTACGCTCAATAAAAACTCATAAACACGCTAAATTAAAGTATACTAGATTTTAGCCAGAGAGCTCTATGCATCCTGTGGTTTGAAACTGTAATCTTTTTTTTTTATACATTTATTTAACGTCGGCCTATTTCCGCTACTGAGGCCTAACACCGACGCCTGTAGACGAGCTACCCCCAACCAGGAATTTTGCCGAACCTCTTCCCTTAAGAAGAGTAGGGATCTTTTACTTGCCTAACATTTAATAGACAAGGGACCGACGGCTTTACATCTCCTCCGAAGGATGGTATATCTCCTATACAACCCTCGCCTAAGGTTGTATAGCTTCCGCGCATACACTAATATACAAGCCGCTGGAAGATGTGTGAGGCGAGAACGCGGTTTCCGTTGGAATGGTCACCCATCCAAGTACTAACTGCGCCTGTCGTTGCTTTACATCGCATACCGAAGTATGTACATAGTAAAGACGCACCTACGCTTGCCCCGACTGTAATCTTAATACAGTCAAATAGTACTTCGACCTGGAAAAATTGCACAGTCGAAATTATCATGCTCAATATTATCAGGACCACTTAGAAGTTTAAAACAAAAAAAGGTGACCTTCCCCCTTTTGCTTCAGCCATCATCTTGAACCTTTTTTGAATCGTGTTCTATTGATAGCACGGAATTTTTTCCAGGTAATGAGATTTTTCGGTAATTTTTACTGTACTATTTGAGATTTTCACAAATAACTTCACACGAATCACAAGCATCGTTATTACAATAATACAAACTCACAAATAAGTCACAAAAAAAACAATAAAAATAACTCAAAACACACAGAAAAGCATGTATAAGTCAAGGACTGCAAGACGTCACATTGTATTTTGTTTTGGCGGGTCATTAAATTGTATAATTGTAACTAGTTCATATAAAAGTAAGGTTAGAGATTTGAGGTTAGGATACTCATTTTTGTTTCGTCTGTACTAAAACGATGGCTAAAGCAAATAAAAATGTACCCCTGAAGAAGCTTTACACCATCAACGAGAAGTATTTGGAAAAAATCTTGAAATCACAAAACTTACAGCTGATAAATGCGTGTTACTTAGGTGACGCTAATTGCATGAACTATACCAATAGACGGAGAGCTCGTGAACTTTTTATAGAACGGTCATCCTGTAAGGTTAGAAATTTGTGTAGTGATGAATTAAAGTATACTAAGCATGAAAATCAAGACCTGGCAGGCATCAGCTCTCCACATTAACAGTCCTTATATTTTTGAAAGCGTCAAAAAGATTAAAAAAATAAACTTGTCGCTGTAAGTTTTCAAACCAATCTAACCTACCCCAAAATATTCGTATTACGTATTTTACTTGCTAATCGAGCCGAAATACATCTCGTACAAAACGATTTAAAAAAAGAAACTGAAGTTTATTCGAGCCCTCGACCTCACGCGTGAGAAGCAGATAATCTAACCACTACACCATGGAAGGCTGTTAAAAAACCGACATACCTTAGGTTAAATCAATTCGATCTAATGGATACGTCAACGCGCACCTTTTTGCTCACCTGTAAGGTGCTTCTGCTCATCAAAATCGCCTGTCATTTTTTTTCATACTTAACTATGTATAAACTAAATTATATTAAAATTTCAAACAAAATAAGTTTATTTTATTTTGATATTTTCAAAAATACAGGGTGTCCCACGACGAACTGCGGCGATCGATATCTCGAAAAGCAGACATCGGAAAATTTTGAAAATTTGGTAGTAAACTAAACTAATGTCAATGGGGGCAACTCGGCTAAAATATTTTCAAGATGGTGGCACTTTCCGTTATACCGGAAGTCGATACCAACTTGCTTATTTTAAATGGGACGCCCTATATATTATTACATTTTTGGATTGTACGCAAAATTCTAGGCCGATTTTGTGTATCATGTCCTATACCTAGGTCTCTCCGTTTTTGAGATATTTCACTTTTTATGTCAAAAATGGAAGCCTTTATTATCTAATTTGGGTTCGATTCTTTGTTGAAAAACACATACTTTAATAGAGTTTTTATAATATTTTGATAAGTATTAATACAGAGTGTTCAAAAAATAAGAATAAAGATGAAATTGAGAAAACTGTCAAAAATCAATTTTTTCAAATGGAAACCTCCAATTTATATAATCTTATCTTATTCGCCATTAAAAATAAGGGTAAGTTTGTATATGGATGTTTATTCCGAAAATTTTTAGTTTTCGAGATACTCCCAATTCAATATTTCTATATGGGTATTTTGTTATGGATATTAAGTTAAATTACTCTTAGTTGGCTATGATGGCGTTGAGTGCTAAACAAGCTGAGGCGCTTAAATTATGCACACGAGGATTACTTAAATTTGTTTATAATATATGGAGAATGTTACAAAGTTTTATCAAAAACATGTGAAATATTTGCTAATAGATATCCAGAGAAATAAAAATCGTCCCCGAACAGTATTTAATGAATAATGGAGAATTTCAAAAAATTTGGCACTGCGACAGTTCATAAAATAATTAAACAAACGTAACAAAAGATTTTTACATAAAATACTAACAGTATAACTACTTATACTCAGGAAAATATTTTATTTTAATAAGTGTTCAAAGTGTCCACCCTGAACTTCCAAACATTTTTCGCACCACTTGATTGGTTCGTCATGGGTGGCCGCTCTAATAGATCCTGGAGATAATCTTTCAAAAGCATTCCTTACTCTTGCCTGACAATCTTCCATTGTTGTGACTGGATTAAAATAAACCATATCTTTTATTGTTCCCATATAAAATAGTCTAAGACAGACAGATCAGGAGAACGGGGAGGCCACAGAAAAGGTCCATTATTAGCAATCCACTTATCGTAAAAAGTTTCTTCCAAGAAGTTGTTAACTATGAAGCTGATGTGTGGTGGCGCGCCATCGTGTTGGTAAAATATTTGCCTATGTTCAGCTAGCGGTAAATTGTTCAAATATTCATTATCTAAATCTTGTAATATATTCAAATATCTTTCACCTAAAAAAAAGTTGATACGTAATTTGAAAAACAGAAACTATTTAAGTATTAATTCATTACCATTTAAGTTTTCTTCATAAAAATTAAGTTTTACGACTCCATCATTTCTCACAGCACAGTACACATTAAATTACCAGGTTTCTTGATAATTTCGCAATCTTACGGCATGGGGATTTCAATCACACCAAAAGTGGGAATTATGTCTGTTGAAAAGTCCATTTTTCGCAAATTTTGCCTCGTCAGTCCAAATTATGTTGTCCAAAAATCGAAAGTCGCCTTGTAACATTGTTAAAGTAAATTCGCAAAAGTGAACTCTTATGGTCAAATCGGTGTCCTTTAGGTGTTGAACCATAGAAATGGAATAGGGATGGAATTTGTGTCTCAAAAGAATTCTATGAATAGAGTTCTTGGAGATTCCTGTTTGTAAGGCCACTTGTCTTAAGGATGTCATAGGATATGCCGCAAAATATCCCAAAATAGCAATTTCGATAATTTCATCATCGACAATTTGTTTTATTTTATGAACTGTTGCCTTAACGTTGCCAAAATTTTTGAAATTCTCCATTATTCGTCTAATACTGTTCGGAAACGGTTTTTGTTTATCTGGATATCTATTAGCAAATATTTCACACGTTCTTGGTAAAACTTTGTTACATTCTCCATAGATTATAAACAAATTTAAGTAATCCTCGTGCGTATAATTTAAGCGCCCCGGCATGATAATTGATATTTGTCAAATGGTAAGTGACAGCTACATACATTTGTTTAGCACTCAACGCCGTCATAGCCAACTAAGAGTAATTTAACTTAATATCCATAACAAAATACCCATATAGAAATATTGAATTGGGAATATCTCGAAAACTAAAAATTTTCGGAATAGACATCCATATACAAACTTACCCTTATTTTCAATGGCGAATAAGATAAGATTATAAAAATTGGAGGTTTGGTTGGTTATTCTTATTTTTTGAACACTCTGTATTAATACTTATCAAAATATTATAAAAACTCTATTAAAGTAGGTCTTTTTCAACAAAGAATCGAACCCAAATTAGATAATAAAGGCTTCCTTATAGGAAAAATTGATAATTCTTTTAGGGCCCGCAAACGTCATTTTTGACATAAAAATTGAAATATCTCAAAAACGGAGAGACCTAGGTATAGGACATAATACACAAAATCGGCCTAGAATTTTACGTACTATTCAAAAATGTAATAATATATAGGGTATCCCATTTAAAATAAGCAAGTTGGTATCGACTTCCGGTATAACCAAAAGTGTCACTATCTTGAAAATATTTTAGCCGAGTTGCCCACATCGACATTAGTTTACAGCCAAATTTTCAAAATTTTTCGATATCTACTTTTCGAGATATCGATCGCCGCAGTTCGTCGTGGGACACCCTGTACAAGGGGGTTGTGCAGGGCTGATGCCTGCCAGGTCATCATTTTCATGCTCAGCATATTTTAATTCATCACTATACAATTTTCTAGCCTTACAGGAAGACCGTTATATGGAGGGGGTTCATTGGACTAAAACAAATAATATATTATTTGAAAACATCTAAAAGCAGTGGTAACTTGATAATAATAATTATTATTATTTTCAAGATATTTCAAAAGGAATCAACCATGAACTTAGTGTAGTATCTTGAAAATATGATAATTACAAGATAATATTACCGGCACGGTAGCTTAGTCGGCTAGAGCGCGTTATGTGGCAAATTCGCTTTGGTGTGACTCTACTGTGTTCTGGGTTCGATCCCCAGTACCAACACTGGCTAGGTCGGTGGGCAATGGATGTTACCTGCGTCTTTTCAAATATGTAACCCCCTTCCGGACAGCCTTTGGCTTTGGGGTTGTCTACTATATGTGGTGTGTTCATGTTTATGTTATTTATAAAATTCTCATCCAACTAAAACACAATTTCGATATAATAGCAAGTGGGACCGACAAGTTTTTTCACATAACACGTTCCGAATCAATAGAGATAAGCTCACATCAACCAACGCGGTTTTTCAGCCACGATGTTTCAATCGCCTTCTCGATCCTCTAACAACTCGATAAATAAAATGTACGTCTAACTACTTGACGTTGACTCTGTCAGGGAAAATGGAATTATATTGGGGCGCATTTGAAGATGAATGAAAACAGTAAAGACGCCATATGATTTAGAAGAGGCAATTTCTAGCAGTATTCCGAATAATATAGTCAAGTTAATAACATATCAATCTGGCGGATATACAGTAGGGTGGATAAAAAACTTTTTTCGATAGAGGGAATGCGTACTGCGTAATGAAAATAGTTATGTTGTGTGTGCCTATTTCCAACAAACACTTTAAATAGCAACCCGATCGAACCATTATTTTTGCCGCTTCAGTGACCTTAAGCTTTTTTGATGGATACCTAAACTTTATCCTACTTAAAAGTAGGACCTAATAAGTCTAAAACATAAGTGGATAATAACGAATGGATCACTTAATTGGTCAGTTCGATTGCCTGACATGGCTGTCAACAAATATTTGTTTCGAATCTAGAAAAAGTTCACGAATCATTAATAATTCATAAATATTCCGAACTCATCAATAAAACCATTCAAACATTCAAATTAATCTCTCAAAAGTTACAAACTACGGCCCTAAAAAATACAGCCCCCTCACTATCTCGATTCTCATCACAACCACTTTCCACACCCCCAGCCACAATGTTATGTTTCACTTCTACAACTTTTTATTAATCATTTCTCTCAATTTCAAATTCCCATTCAAGTTGCAATTCATACATCAAAATACACTTCATTCGCTTTCCCAACGTGCCAGTTGAGCGTTCATCAAAACTTCTCTTCATGTCGCATGTTCCGATTAACATCAAAACTTATTTCCATTTCGTATGTTCCGTTTGCTGGCTCATTAGTATCAAAACTACTTTCCATACCCGCATTCAAAATATTTTATTTCAATCACACTAACTTTGTATAAATTATTCTTCATTTCAATTCCACTGTTCATTCAATTCCGCGTCCTAAATATCAACATACAATCAATCTTCATTCAAATTGTTCCAATTGAATACCGTTACATTCGTCTCCATCAGTTTTGAACTTACTTCCGAAAGTATAAGCCATTAATAACTTCTGAATTCAAATCGATTCGAACTTCGTTCATGTATCAAAAAATTTCCCATTTTAATGCCGATACGGTCATATAATTTTCAAGACCGATTTTCTCATCTTTTCTGATGCAATATTGCGCAGTCATGCCCGCACGGAATGGACGGGGACATTTCCAGACCTTTGCAGACCTCCGCACATCGAGTCCCCGACGAATGATATAAAAAGCCGAGCACGATGGGTTCGAGCAAGTCCAGTTCGATACGTGCGCCCCGAACGTTGAATCTCCAACCACTACAGCTGTTTCCTTGGCCGGAACCAAGTAAAAAGAGTTTTAAATCTGCCTTCGCGCATCTAACAAATAAACAAATTTTTCATTTAAATCTTAATATTCTCAAGAGAAGTCCAGTTCGGTACGTAAGCCGCGAAAGTTAAATCTATAACCGTGCCACTGTAGCTGTTTTCTTGGCTGTACCAAGTAAAAAAGTTTTAAACCTTTTCGCCATCGTACATTTAACAAAAAGTGAAGTTCGAACAGTCTCGTTCAACATATCAACTTCTGTTCCTAGCGACTTAACCTACCATTACTCAGTTCGCCGCGACCATTTAACCACGACATTTTAACTAGTAACGCGGCTTAGCTATAAAATGGTGCTTGCTAAAATACAACTGTAAACTAAATAAACAAAATTGTTTTTCCATTTTGTAAATATTTTAGATAGTGTTAATATACTAGTTTTTGGAAAAAGTGACTTTCATTCCATTGTTGCGGGCTTGGTGCATGTGTGACTCGCAACATACATGTGTGTTTCGTGGGCCACATATCACCAATAACCGCGAGCCATTGGAGGTTTGGCTACTGTCCGTTAAAGGGCGGTCACGTGCGTCCAGCTGGTGGAAACGGACTGGTGTCTTTTTTATACATTTATTTAACGTCGGCCTATTTCCGCTACTGAGGCCTAACACGACGCCTGTAGACGAGCTACCCCCAACCAGGAATTTTGCCGAACCCCTTCCCTTAAAAAGAGTAGGGATCTTTTACTTGCCTAACATTTAATAGACAAGGGACCGACGGCTGTACATCCCCTCCGAAGGATGGTATATCTCCTATACAACCCTCGCCCAAGGTTGTATAGCTTCCGCGCATACACTGATATACAAGCCGCTGGAAGAGGTGAGGATGCGGTCTTCGTTGTAACGGTCATCCATCCAACTACTAACCACGCTTAACGATGCTTTACATCGCATATCGAAGTATGTACATAGTAAAGACGCACCTACGCTCGCCCCAAGGGACTGGTGTAAAAGGTAGGAAGTGAGAAGTGCTTAGCTTGGTGTATGCTGCCGATAATTCCTAAAAGACTATTTATTTGAGCCATCTTAATGGATTTTGGATTATCGGCAACGGTAAAATTTCCTTCGTTTTAAGTTGTTGCTGTTCATCAGAATATTTCGTTGCTACGGAGGGAGTTTAATCCGCATCTGAGCGGGATTTATGTACACGCTGGTTGACCACTTTCCCTTGGGAGTATCTTTGCTGTCAATTGAGCTGCAGCATTGTACAAGAATTTTGGTCGATTTTAATCCCTCAACAAATCAGAGGTAAATTATTTCTTTTGTAGACTATATCTGTTTTCAATTGCTCTCATTAGGCACATTTTACGTGTATTTTCGACTTTGCGGTCCAATTTTATTTTAGTCAGCCCTTGTAAACCAAGTGTAGCTACACGAGGGGTATTTATCCTTTATTTTATGCTGTAACATATTTATCAGAATATAGCCACATAACTGAACATCGACAGGTTCATATTAGAAAACCATAAGCTGTAAATACTGTAATATAGTACATTTCAAGTTGAAAGAAAGTGTCATTATTTCGTCTGCGACCACTATGAATGGAACCCTCAGTGATTTTATGTTAAATAAGCAAAAAAACTTCTAAATTTTGTCGTGGGCATGTTACATAACTTATCCGGGCTAGATAATGTCTGCGATCTGCTACGCACAGCAGCCCAAGTGTGTTTCTGTATTATCTAACAACTTTAATAGTTCATGCACCCATAGCACCCACTCACCTACATCTAGGAACACCTTCCCTAGCAGAGCTAACCTCCCTGAATATAAAGTAGGCATCATCAGGGATTCCCTCCCTGTCCAAAATCTAAAAAAATATCTAAAATCTAAGTGACTACGCCGAAGCTGGGCACAAACAAACTCTCTCTACACAAGTCCCTGGTCTCTCTCACGAACCTGATCCAAAGGGAAAACGCCCTGAGATTCAACCTAATTCGATACTGGTGTTCCTACAAACCGAAGGAGTTGGTACTGGCGCCCACATACCTCTCTAAGAAATTCGTACCGAGCTCCTGATGACGTCCACCATAAGAGCGAAATCTACATCAACCCAAGGCCAGTCCGTTGACAGCACCAGACGCTTTTTTGTGGGGATACTTAAAAAATAAGAATTATGAGCCACCAATAGAATATTATATCTTTTGTAACAAACTGAGTTAAACTTTCAACGATTATAAGCTTTAAGTTTTTGGTCTTTTAAACTTTAATAATGATACTATTATGAATGTTTCAGATAATTCTCTACCGACTTGATTTTATTTGAAATATATTCGAGAGGAGTATTTATATGCACAATCAGAACTGAATGCAATAGCATCAATCGCCCGGTTCCTACAGCTCGTGAACTTTACATAAGCTCTGGGGATATTATAGAGTAATCCAATCACAAACTAAACATAAGTGCATTTGATATTAAATTTGTACAAGCTATAACTATAACTGCGATTCTAGGCGAGCACGTAATAAACATTCAGTTCCTGAATATCAACAATATTCCCCTAGGACATTATGAGCTATGTTTTATTTCGAGGGGACAGTTAAATATACATGTACGTGATCTTATTACCAACTGCGGCATATTTTGATTTAAACCTTATCTTTTCTTTTATTTTAGGGAGACAGTTAAACGTACATGACATTTTATTTCTCCCAGTATTACTGACTGCGGTGTTTTGTGGAAAATGTACGCCTCGAGCGTTATTTTATGATAGAAGTAATGCATCCGAACTGTCAGCAGAATTATGGATAAGCTTTCCATTATACGGTTTTGCAGGGTCTATGAACGGCTACCTGCACAATATCGTTTTATATCGAGTTTGAGTCTATTGTTCTTTGCTTTGTTTCAGCTTAACAGTGAAAGGTATAATTACTGCAGATAATGTGCTGTGTATGAATCTTTTAAAGTATGTAGGTATTTGTTGACCATTGTTTCAACTGAAGCACTATAGGCAACAATGAAATCAGGAGTTCTAGTTCATATCAATAAATTAACAGCAAGTAAACTGAAAATCTATTTAAGCTACAATATATGTAAACTATTCTAAATCATTAGCCAAGTTAGGGGTATTTTATATAATTTGAGAGGTTGATGGACCGATGCGACAATACGAGGAAAGTGGAATATGAGAAAAAGGAATGAACAAAAAATTTAGTAAAGAAAATGAAACAGTCATTCTTTTTGGGCGTGATTGAAGATTTTCATCGCAGTAAAAGAGAATTGGCAAGAGAAAACAATATAAACCGATCTTCAGTCCATCGAATCCGAAACAAAACAAATTTCATTCCACCACGTTCAGTTAATGCAGGAACTAAATGATAGGGATTATGAAAACCGAATACAATTTTGTCAATGGGCAAAACAAAAAATAAGACAACAAAGAAATCTTTTTGACTTTGTTTTGTTTGCCGATGAAGCAACGTTCCATAAAAATGGACATGTTAATCATTATAATTTTCATTATTACGACACAACCAACCCTTACATCTCACGAACAAATAGCCAATCAAGATGGTCGTTGAATGCTTGAGGAGCAATTGTTGGGAGTTATGTAATAGGATCACATTTTTTTGTTGGACGCATGAATGGTCAAATTTATTTGGAATTTTTGCAAGACAGCTTGGAAAAATTACTGGAGGATGTCCTCAGGGATATTAGGAAGAGAATGTGGTACCTCACACTGCAGCTATTCAAGAACATATAAAAGAAGCTTTTCCAAATGATTGGATAGGAAGAGGAGGACCCCATAGTTGGCCTGCCAGAAGTCCTGATTTGACCAAAATAGACTTCTTCTTGCGAGGACATGTTAAGGAGCAAGTGTACAGAGCTCCTATAACTACAAAAGAAAATATGAAAGAAAGAATAATGGAAGTTTTTCAGGAAATTACTGTAGATATTTTTAAAAAATGTCGGTAGATCATTCGAAAATCATCTACAGAAATGCATCTACGTACTGGGAGTCCACTTTGAATGAGCTTTTAGTCAATATAATAATAATAAATCTGTAGAGACCTGGAATAGTTATAAAACCAGGCGAAATTTCGCTCTGGCATCAATAAGAAGAGAAAACAAAGCATATCTGTATTACCTTCAGAATCAAAATGATGAAAAAAGATTGTGGCAGGGAATAGAAAATTTAAAGTTATTAACTGCATACGATCTAATGCTGCTGGTGTCGATAAAATTAGCTTATTTATGATTAAATTATGCCTTCCAGTTATCTTGAATCATATAACTTATTTAATAAATGTATGCTTAGAAGAAGATTCCTTAGTGTGCCCAGTCCCTAAAATAAAAAATCCTACAACTATTCAAGATTTGCGTCCCATCAGTCTTTTATCAGCCTTATTAAAAATACTAAAGAAGATTATGCATAGTCAAATTGTTGATTACTTAAATTTGCATTAAATTTTTCCCTTACATCAATCTGGCTTTAGAAAGTCTCACAGTACCACTACTGCACTGCTTAATCTATGCGACAACATTATAAGTGCCTTAGATAAAGGAAGGGCAGTTATATCAATATCACTTGATTTTTCCAAGGCATTTGATACTATTGATCACACTTTGCTATGCGCAAAATTATTTTTTTATGGGTTTAATGAAAATGCTGTAGCTTTCTTTAAATCGTATTTATCCAATCGACGTCAGTCAGTATCCGTCAATAATTCTATGTCCTCCGCCCAATTAATATCATCAGGTGTTCCACAAGGGTCCATTCTTGGGCCTCTGTTGTTTGTTATCTATATAGCCGATATTTTTGACCAAATTAATTACTCTCACTTGCAGTTATATGCCGTTGATACTCAACTTTTGTATGAGTTTAATCTATTGAATACCGCTCTAGCTAATAGCCTATTAAATGACGACATAAATTCTATTTGCAGATATTCTACGGAGCATAATTTAAAAATTAATCCAAACAAATCGGTAGCACTATTGTTTAGCTCGAAAAACCGTAGGGAGGCTCTAAAAACGTAGCTCTCTCTGGTCATAGATGGCGAAAATATTACGTTTTCAGATTGCGCAAAAAATCTTGGTGTTTTCTTAGATCAAAATTTACGATTTAAAGAACATATTAAGTTATTATTGCAAAAGACTTATACCAGCACGAAATTTTGACTTTTAAAATGAGGAAAGAAATGTGTGAATCACTTGTGTTGCCTCTTTTTAAATACTGCAATATACTATACTACCCATGTGTAGATCAAACTTCAAAAAATCGTTTACAAATTGTCCAAAATACATGTTGCCGCTTTATTTTCAACCTACGAAAATATGATCATGTATCGGAAAAACTTATACAATTGAGATGGTTAAAGATTTACAATATAGTAAAATTATATTACCTCACATTTTTGTACCACTTATTCCATTCGTCAATCCCACTGTACCTTATAGAAAAACTTGTCTTCAGAAATATCGTGCACAACCGTAATATTAGGCATCAATATACACTCACAATGCCTAACCACTCGACTGCTCTTTTCCAATGAAGTATCACTTAATTCGCTACAATGCTGTACAATTCTGTAAAACCTAATATGAGTTTAAGCCTTTATGCCTTTCGTCGCCAAATGAAGCATATGATAATCGATCTACAGATAAAAATAATTTCTTAGAAATAACAAATGTATTTATCTTTATTCATATACATTTTATATTATAATTTAGTGGATAACATTTAAATACTAATTCGACTGTTGATTACTTGTAAAATAGGTTAAGTGTAAGAATAGCCACTTGGCTAAACTTCGCCTGCTCTATGGGTATATAAATGTCTAAATATATATCATTATATTATGCATTTTTTTTAAATAAAGACGATATCATTATTTATCAAGAGAGTACAAAGTGTATACTGAAAATACACTGCGTACTGAGTATACACTTTGTACTCTCTTCATAAAAGCCTAAACATTTGTAGAGAATTTTAAACAAAGTAATTTGATACATCTAAAAGCAGTGTTTACTTAAAAACAATTATTTTTAAGATGTTTCACAAAGAACCAACCACAAACTCAGTTCAGTAAAACAGAAAATATACTCTCTACAGCAAGGTAATACATATCATATTCCGCGTACTTGACATTTTCTCATCGAAATTTAACAATATACGACACCCCTTTTCATAAAGCTTGTTAAAGTTATAACTGATTGTTTTGAGAAAATGAATGAAGCTCTTCGTTTGTGAGTACGACATGAATTATGTGTGGACGGCCCATAAATTGTGAAAACGTCAACTCCTCGTCGTTTACACTTCAGCACCATCAAAAGCATAAAACTAATAAATGTCAGAGACCTAACTTACTATCAACTGCTGGTTTTCATCTTGGAGAGAGATCCCAGGGAGGATTAAACAAGGCACCGTGTTATTAAAGCCTTGCCGTTTCTGGCAGTCTTCATTTATTACTCGAACGTTTATTTTAATCGATTAAAATAAAGAATTCTATGATAGGTAACATCGTACCGTTACATGAAAATTGTAATGGAATATATTTTTTCTTCAAACGTCAAGGAACTTGACTTATGAGAAGTTTCTTGAGCTTAAACTGTCACTTCTCTGACAGTTCGACAGAGTTACTTAGTCCCTTATTGCCGTTAACGAGTAGAAAAGGCTTTTACTTTCGCTCACGGGTGACACTAAAAGTATCCGAAGAAAAAATATGGTATATTGTTTTATTAGGAGCAAAAGTGATACTTTTGTGACGAGTCAGTAGGTTCGCCGGACGACCGAAGTGAGTCCGGCAATTAAAGGCTTTGACCCCGAATAAAACATGCTATTTTTACTTCAAACGTCGGTTAGTTGTAAAAAAAATAAAGATAAAAAATTTAGCTGTGCGTTGCAATTAGCAGCGGAAGTAAAAGTAATTTTTCTTTCGCTCGAGCGTAATTCAGAAGATAAAAGAGACACAATAAGGTAATGATCTAGAAAATGGTTTCCAGGTTTTATGAAAATCGTTTCTTTCCACCCACGTTCTGTTGTCTCCGATGAGTTCACACGTGCATTACTAAAAGATTAAACTTTTTATTGCATAATTGTGGTCTTCGGTGTACCAGGATTCTACAGTAAGTTAAAAAGAAAATGATCGACGACATCATTACTAGTATTTAAACATCACGTATTTGGTACGCTATAAATAATAGAAAATTAAAATCAAACAATTCCCTACGCCACAAATTTCCACTATTTCGTAAAAAGGTGTACTTTGTCTAAATTTTGCTGGAAAGTTAATAGAATTTTCGGTTCAAGACGCTCATTAAATTGTCCACATAGTTGAGATAACCACCGAGATTGGATTATTTCAATTAAAGTTTGTATAGTTTAATATAGCTACCTAACTCCTCATTTTAATACGAAGAGGGATGAACTCCTTGATGGAAATTCTTTGGGTTAGAGGGACACTAATGTATATTTGCATGTACATTAGCCCTTCCCTAGTATAATTGCTATTAAAGATGGAAATTATAATTTTTGTACAAGCAATTTCTCTACACAATTGATACTAAGCGAGATATCCTCGAGTGTCTTGATAAAATCGACAACCTGTATTCCTAACGCTTGAGAGAGGATTCCTATAAATTCTCTATCCAAAATTAACAATCGAGTTTCAATTTCTGATTCAAGTTCACATCTTACCTACGACATCTAAACACTAGGTAGTGTAAATCTCCTTGAATAATTTCTGAGGATAAAGTAGAATTGTAAATGCACATGAAAAGTGTCGTGGGTTGTCATCCACTGACAAAACGGAACTGGTTTGATATTTTATTCAGTGCGCTCTCAGGAATCTTATATCAAAACTATCAACTTTCTAAGGCACTTCCCGAAGTAATTTGTCCAGCGCAGCGGGTCGAGAAATTGTCAACGTGCAATCCGAGAAAATGTTCTACTTCTCTGATTTAAACTGATTTTCATGAAGAACCAAAGAAGTTTTATTTAAATTTAAACAATGGATGTAATTTACAAAGAAAGAAATGCTTTGAATGAACGGAAAGTAATACAACAGAAAGTTTAATAATAGCGCGTTACTATGCGCTCACCGAAACCTACTTTTAATTTAAGTATTACTGTAAATATTTATGTCACAGTTTTTACATTTAGACAAAGGATCCCGTACAGATTGCGACAAGTCAGGCAGAATGAAGTATCCATTTTGAAAGTTAATTCATGTCGTAATATATTGAGGTCGATGTGGGGGTCGATTCTCAAATGTCACCACACCGATGTCGTGGACGACAAATACCATTTGTCTAATGAAATAAACATTTCATTATTCTCTAATGTCCGTAGTAGACAATTTTTAATATAAAGGAGGGTGGGTATAACCCGTCGATAATCAAATGTCGTGATCGACCCCATAGATAAAAAAGGATAATAATTGACGTGCTCTCTCTACGGTCAAAAACGTTTCTACATCTACATCTGTGTTTGTGTGGTTATGTTTAACTCAGTAGTAGTACAGAGATTTTTTCGGTTTTGGCTGTTTAATTATTTATTATTTTCTACAAATATGATGAATGAAGACAGAAATTTTAAATGTAGACGAAAATGTGGAAAATAATGAAGCTGCACTACAAAATCAGAGAAAACCCATGTGTATGAGAACGGCTATCTTGCCAATTCTAACAAAACTATTTTCTGTGAAATTAATTACATTTCAAGATTTGGCTTCTCAGTTTTCTCCATTGTTTCCAATCTTTTTTCGGCCATGGTATTGAATTCAGGATCACTGCTATTTCTTCCCATTTTTTTAGCGTCTTTAAACGAAAAATTTATGGAAGAATTTCCCCGAAATTAGAATCTCATATTCTCGATTTTTCAATAAATCTACCATGTTTTTTACCGTTGTGAGAAGTGGGACAATTTTTTATTATCTATATTCGAAAGAATGGAAATGCCTAACCTCAAGGAAAAAATTAAATATATTCCCCACAGAGTATGACTGGTGGTCGAGTGGTGAGCGCACTTGCCTCTCACCCAAAAGTTCCGGGTTCGATCCCCGGTCGTGGCAGTGGAAAATACTGTGAGAGGGATTTTTTCACTATACACGAATATTGGGTGTGTGTGTCTCTAAATGTGTAGCCCCCTCCCACACAAGGCTCTTCTGGAGCCTTCCGGGATAAAGGGGGTCTTAATTACCTGTGGTGTTATTTTTTTATTTTACAGATTTATATAATCGTCGGAACTCGGGCACACTCGGAATCGACACAAAAATGTGTTAAAATTATCCGAATGCGATGTTGCCACCTGCTAATCATCGAGAACGAATTGTCTACCAAAATTTGTTGTCGCAGAGCTCTCGAGAATACGTTACTCACACAAGTTACTCGACATGAGTGACCGACAATTTGTCACAAGTGACAAGTTTGATCGTTATTTGAGAATCGGGTCCCTGGGTTTCGAAACGACAGTGTTTTTTCAATTGTCTTTATTATGTCGTAGCGGCGGTCGGGAAATGCTTCATTTCCCTGTGCGACGCGCTTGAAATATTGAGCGAATAGTAAGGGAAAATTTATTTTAAAAAAATTTTATACTATTTTTTTTGTAAAATTTCTCGCTCTTTCACGTGGTGCTATCCGTTTTTTTTTTCGAGATATTAGCAAAAAAAACTGAATTTTTCCGTTTCAGAGGGTTGTTTATAAGAGTTCGCGGAGGTAAATTTTGGTAAACTTTTTTGAGCCACTTTCTACTAGCAAAAAAAACTAGCCTTTCATGAGCAAATTAGCGAGGTAACAATTAATTCCGACTTAAAACCTCTGGCAACTGACCTATATTACTTGCCGAGATATTTAAATTCTTGTGTGTTAAAAATGGAATTTGTTTATAACCAACTTTTTCAATTGCAAAAAAATTGTCAAAAATTGAAGAAAATAATTATTTCTCTATGTCATCTTAAAATACTTTTAACACAATTTAAGCCTTCGTACGGTCGTGATAAAAAAAATAGAACAAGAAGTCTTATAACGGTATTTTGCTAAAATCTAGTTGTGTACATCTAACTTTAATTTTTGTGACATTGTCTCATATAAGCGATTTAGTTAAATCTGGAGTTATTGCTAAAGCAGAAGATGGATGGTCAATGAGACAAATTGCACTGCATTATAATATTGACAAACATTCGGTGTGTAACATTTTCATTCAGGCTGCTGAAGAAACGAATTTTCCTCTGGATCGAGTAGTATTGTATTGGTCATCGGCGAGTAAGAGAATCGGAGCTACTCTCTCATGCAGCATCACAGAAATACTTACTTAAAGCTGAACATAAAGAAGCTCGAGTAGGATTTGCGCTTGAATTTTTAGCGCTTGATGCAAATTTTTGGAACAATGTAATCTTTACAGACGAAAAACTTTCCAGTCAACACACAGCGCTCGTATTCGTGTTTACCGTCCTCCGGATACTCGATTCGATGAGAAATAATATCTAACAATGATAAAAGTGGTAGATTTTCCGTCAATATGTGGGCTTGTGGCATATTGAGGAACAATTTAATAGTGAAACGTATATTAGAATTTTAATAATAATAATGAGTTCATATTTCAACAAGACAATTGTTCCGTTCATACTGCTCATACCATAACTAACTGGTTTCAAGATAACAACATCAATGTTCTTAACTGGCCCAGTCATAGTCCAGATCTTAACCCTGTGGAAGAAGTATGGGGACTACACTCGTAAGAAGTATCCAAAAACGAAATGTGAGACCACGAAATGCCGAATAATTACTGGAAATAGTAAATAATGCATGGGAAAATATTATTACTAATGATTATTGTATAAAGTTATTTAATTCTATGCCAAACAGACTTATGGAAGTTATAAATAGAAATGGTGCAATGATGAAATATTAATAGCTAGTTTCTTGTTAAGTAGGATATCCTTTGTCCTTTGATCCAGGATTCCTACTAATCGTACCGTTTATTCTCCACTTTCTTAAAATGTTACACACCAAATTTTTGTTAATGTTATGACGTAGTGCAATTTGTCTCATTAACCATCCATCATTTACTATAGCAATAACTACAACATTAAAATAAAAAATAAATTCAAAGTGATATCTGTTTTATTTCGGCTACTCATTACATATTGAAATAGAGACAGATTTACATTAGAAAATTTTAAAAAATGACAAGTCAAAATAGGCACATTAGTACGCAGCCTCACGTTTGGTGCACGATTTGTGGAAAAATTGTAAAAGTTACGTTAATTTAATTTACGTTTTCCCCTCCCCTTCTCCCCCTAATCTACCTAGCAACTTTAAATTTGGACACTGTACATGGGTCCCGACTGTCTATCGGGGTGGGGTAAGTGGCTAAGTCGCTTTCTATCCCGAGAAAAGCGCGAACACGGCTCTCGGTATGTTCCCGCCGCAGTAAAAAATCCGTATGCAAATCCGTACCTTCAAATCGCAATGTCTCGAAACCCGTTAGGCTGATTTCGACGGGTCAAAGTTCAGTTTACGCGCATTCGCGAGCCCTTCATTTATCCGTATACACTTTTTCGATCCGAATGATAAGCGAATTATGTGCAAAAACCGATTTTCCCATATCTTTACATGTAAATTTTCCCCCTCCATCACTCCCTCGCTTCCGCAAACATGACCAGATGATAGAGGGAGTTCAACTACATAATATACACAAAAAAAACACTGTCGTTTCGAGGCTTTATCGTGCCAGATCGATCCCACTAATATATTGAGATATAAATTCTAATTAAGTCGCCATCTTATCGAGATAAAAGAAATTTAAGACAGTTCTCAACGCGCTTACAAGAAACGAAAGTTTAGCTGTGGATATGGAGCGTTGGTCAAATATTCAACGTTCTTTTGCGGTTGAAGCTTATTAAAAAATAACTATTCTATTTTCCGTTGTAATCGCACAGCGTTTATTTCGTCGCTACTTTCATTTAAATCCACGACATCCAGTTCCTAGTCGAATTAATTGTTATTCAGTACTGCTTCATGTGCCAGAGAAAAACAAAAAGGAAGAACTCGTTCGTAAACGATCTACAAAGCGACAAGCATCAGAACTCAATATTTTGAACGGTAGTTATCGCCGCATTCTGAACGGTTACTGTTACATGACAACGTTATCAACAGGTATTGCGTAACTTTGTATAACAACTTCGAAATGCTGATGTAGATATTCGAAGAATATGGTTTCAGCAGGGTGGAGCCACTTCCCACACTGTTAGGGATTCTATGACAATTTTGCGAAGAATGTTTCCTGGTCATGTCATTCATAAATTTGGGGATATCTGCTGGCCGGCACGGTCACCGGATCTCTCAGCTTGTGATTTCTTTCTACTTAAAGTCAAAAGTGTTTTATAATCGACAGCAAACTTTGGAACAGCTAAAATATAATATTCGGACAGAGACCAACACAATCCTAATTGAAATGTTGGAGCAGGTGATGATAAACTTTCGTGCTAGGCTTCAAGAGTGTCAGCAGCGAGGAGGGGGTCATTTGACCGACCTAATATTTAAAAAATAATATTTTCGCATTTCCGCAAGAACCTTGTTGGTTAAATGCTATTGTTGTTAATTAGTGTATATCATTTTTTTATTATAATTTTTAATTTTTTTGCATACAGTGTGTCCCACTTCGTACTTAGCCACCTCTATAACTTGGCTATTTGTATTTAGATTTGTATATATTTTTTACAGCACATAATACCCATAATGAACTACCTTTGGAAGGTAGAACTGTTACTCAATCTCTATTACAAAGCCAATTGTGATGTGTCATTGAGATAGAGGAAAAATGTATTTGGAAAAGTCGTTCAGAAAAATTAAATAAGTTCAAATATGAAGTTTCATTTGAAAATATTGATTTTTAGTTTTTTTTTGAAAAATATTCAGAATATTCAGAAAAATTCGAGGTTTGAGTTAGTTTAGGGCATGCGGATTGCTATGAATGTCAATCTACTTACATCAATTATTGTAAACACCATAGTTGTCAATTTTTACGTCAAAAGTCTTTGAAATTAACCATTCCAGAAAAAGTGGAAATTATTCGTCTCGTTGGAGATAATGTTCGTTCCTTCAGAGAGGCTGCTAAAATATTTAATCGTAGACATTCCGATCGTCCTCCAGTACATCATTGCACCGTAGCTGCCCTTAATAGGAAATTTGATCAAACCGGCACTATTGTAAATCCAAAATTGAAACCTACCAAAAGGCATCCAGATGATGATATTATACTGGGTTTTGTTAATGGAAACCCAGGAACCAGTGTAAGAGATATTGCGCGGGAATTAGATTTATCAAAAAACAAGATCTGGCGTTGCCTTCGCAGGCACAAATTAAAACCCTTCAAACCAAAATTTCTTCACACGTTGCAAGAAGGGACCCAGAGAACGAAGATGTTACGAGACTATTCCATCTCTAGGTAATGGGTTGGAATTGGGGCTTCGGCTCTCGACTTCGCTGCAGTGGAGATGGGAGCGGGTTCTCACACTTGTCCCAATAATGCTAATACTATTATCTATACAAGAGTAACTGAATCTCTAAATTTTACTCTTAATAAAACACCCAGATATCTAAATCACAAGAAATATATTACAGTACTTGCACAGGTTGGCGGTTATTAAACTATGTTAAAATCATAAAATCAAAATAATTAAATGGACCGAGTATCGTGCACGATCAAACCCTCGATCTTACATCTAATACTTAAAAAACTTCCTAAAATTTATCTTCCAACTAGTACCTAAATTAACACTAAATAAATGGTATACACAGGCCGATATGATATTTTCCATACACAATCAAACAAATCAACATATACTTAGAGCTAAACAAAAGGTGAGAAGAACTCGCTAGGCGGTACTTATCCCTATCCTGGGAGGGCTTCCCTTCTTGTTACGTAATAAATCCAAATCAAAACTATGGCGGAAACAAAAACGCCTAAAAGAAGAGATTCCGATGTATGATAAACCGCATATCGATTGCATATTATCTAAGTAGTGAATGAACAAACTCACCTCCAACCATCGAAACACCCTAAATGACTTGGAGACGTTGTTCTTGCGCTCGATGGCAAATACTTATAACCTCCCTCAACGGAGCCAACTAGATGATATCACCGATACCAACAAATCTTCACAACACCATCTATCATTTAATTTGCTTTAGTTCTATCCGTAATTTACGTAATTTAATTACTTCACACGCTTTAATTTTTATTTGCCACTATCGCCATATATCGGAATCGAGTGATTTCTTTTTTCCTCCCTTTTTTTTCCATAGACCCACAACTACTTAATTAATCCTACATTAGAGAAGAGCACCATGCAGAGCTTGTTAAAAATCTATTAGTACGGGTACTTAATTGGAAATATTTACGCGAAACGTAACAAAGATTAGAATATTGTTATTAGCTGCAAAGCAATTTTCTAGAGTACCGTCGTTTTATCTTTACTACTACTACTAATACTAATGGCGTGGTTTCGTCACAAAATTGTAGATATTGGGATGCGGATAATCCAAATTGGGTGGACATGCAAAAGTCAGTACTCCCAAAAAGTGAATGTATGCTGTGGTATCGTGGGAACCAGGCTAATTGGTTCATTTTTTCGAGGATAATTTAAATGCTGATGTTTACTTGAATTTCCTTAACACAGAATTGTCCGATGCTATAGACGATTTACCGCTTGCATTAAAGAGATATCCACTTCCAACAAGATGGCTGTTCAGTACATAATGCCTTGATTGTGAGAGAATGGTTTAATCGAAATTTTCCTCGAAAATGGATAGGACGTAATAGTGTATTTTGCGAGTTTCCGTCCAGATCCCCAGATATTACTCCCCTGGATTTTTATTTATGACGTGCACTTAAAGAACAAGTTTATAAAAGCAGACCACGCACACGACAAGAATTGTGTAACAGAATTTTCAAAGTTTGTCGATCAATATCTCCTGAAGAATTAAGAAAAGTATCGAATCATAATAAAAAAAGAATTTTAAAATGCATTGAAATTGAAGGCGATCTATTTGAAAAATATTTCAGATAATTATTATTGTCAGCATTGTTAATATTGTGTTCGGTTTTCTTTGAATTAAATAAATTACCAACATTATGTAAACTTGCAATATTTTTCAAAAAAAAAAAACTAAAAATCAATATTTTCAAATGAAACTTTATATTTGAACTTACTTAATTTTTCTGAACGACTTTTCCAAATATATTTTTCCTCTATCTCAATCGCTAATGTTACTTTTGCAAAATTCCCATTTTAAAAACATCACAGTTGGCTTTGAAATAGAGATTGAGTAACAGTTCTACCTTTCAAAGGTAGTTCATTATGGGTATTATGTGCTGTAAAATATATGTACAAATCCAAATAAAAAAAAATAGCCAAGTTATAGGGGTGGCCTAGTACGAAGTGGGACACACTGTATATTTGGATGTGTGCTTATATTTACATTGATCATCATCGATATCTGGCTTATGTGTATTGATTTAGGGTTTTGTATTTTTGTAATCGGAATTTCTTCTCTGTTTGGGTACTGTATCACTAAATAAAAAAAATAATAAAATATTGTTGTGTAAAGGTAAAGTTGAAAATCCTTTGCCATTTGTGTACGAACATTACTGTAAATTATTACCATCAAGACCCGGCGCTATCGTTATAGAATACGATTAATAAAATCACCTCATTCAAGATCGGAATAAAATACACGGAACTAAATTCATTTTGCTGGAAATAATGAAATATACTTTGTCTATCGCATTACGCAGATTTGCTCCGGCAACATTAATAAAACTGGAACGATAAACAGTATCGCTTATTTGCTTTCATTGAATAACGCAAATGGGTTGCTTACGCACAACAGGACTGTCCTTTCTCCAAGCGGTAATTGTGTTGGTGGTTTGCACTTATACAGGGTGTGTCCAAACCTCGCTGTCTATTTTCTTAATATGGTTCATCGTAAAAAAAAATGCATGCAACTTAATGTTACTGTTATTCGTAAAAAAATTCATAAATAGCTATTTCTGTCTACAAGTGTTATCACTTGTATGAATTGCAAGAATGTATTAATAAGTTATTTTACATTTTCAAGAAAAAAGCATTTGCTTCTTAGACCTTGCTAGAATTTATTGCCTCGTCCGCCCAAAATATCTCTGTTGAACTCGTACCAACATTTTCGAGGAGTTCATAATTTGTAAGAATGTTAACTATTTGTATCTTTATACTCCATTAAAAATGCAAAAAGGGTTAAAATACAGCTGTCAGGGGATTTAATGATAAACACTTAAATAGTCAGAAATAGGACAATAAAAAAAAAACTATTTTGTCTTCGTTTCGTGTATTTGACACACATTTCTTCAAAGTTTAATAGTTATAATGCAACATCTTTAGGCACAACAATTTCATCATTATTAATGTTGAATATTGGTGTTGTTATGCCTACAGATATTGCATTATAACTTAGGGTGACCATATTTTTTCCAAAAAAGTGGTACAATGATGAAAGTAGTTTTTTATGAAAATTGAGGTTGTAGGGCCTAAATATGCGCCGCAGGCGAAAATTTCAGATTTTTCAAGGTCAAACGGCCTTAAATTAAAAGTTAGAAGTTTTATTTAAAATAATATTGTCTTCCAAACATAGGCCTCGTGGGCACAAGGCTTAAAAATATAAAATACCAAATATATTTGTATCAGGTAAAAAGACCAAGTATTCTATATTCTAATACAAAATATAACAAAATAACAAATTTGCCCTCGACGTGCCTGCAACTACAGCACTTGAATCATCGAGTCGCACTTTTGGGAACTTAGGATTGCTTTCAAAATTTGCGATCTGGCTTTTAGAAACTGGAACATTTCGCTGCAACTCCGATTGATGTTCGTGCGAACTTGCATCACAGCCTCTAGTGTGAATACCTCCATTTACAATCTTTCTGAACTGCAATAGTCATTAATATTGGAGAACATTCGCTTAATCCACGCACTTATCTCATGAAAGCAAAAAACAAATTCCCATAAAATCTCCAAATTTTAAAATTTACTTTGACTTTATCCAGACTCTCGAGTCAGGCCAGCGATCTTCAGTGCGATAGTGCAAATATTTTAGGAATTCCAGCCAGTAATTTTATCTTCTGCAACATTGGCTTGCATTAGACTAACTTCGCCGAACAGTTCGTCTTCATTCAATACCAGACCTTCGTCCTTAGAAGCCTCACATGAACAAAAATACTTGATTTCATGAAACTTATGTTCTCAAATTCACACGTTCAAAAACATTCAGTTCATTTAAGTTCTAACTCCACTTTTGCAAAAAGTAAATGAAAATTTAAATTTCAAATTTTTTGTATCTCAAGAAAAGTACATTTAGGTGTACTTAATGAACCTTTTAATGGTAGTAGGATATTACCCGAAAAGAAAGCACTGCCTTAACTAAAATAAGTACATGCGGTCACCTTAATTATATCTATTACACCCTGAAGAAGTATGTGCCAAATAACCGAAATGTCGGCAAAATAGTACCACTACTGGGTATGTTTTATTGTGATCTATTGAAAATAAAGGTAGGGTAGAGAGATTTTAATAATTGGTAATCGATAGATTTACAAAGTTCATGTGTCCATGGGGGGCCCGGACCCCTATGCCCCCCTTAGGACCGCCACTGACTACTTTCTCCCCTAATACTAAAATATCCCCCAAAAAATAAAAATGCATGAGAATTTGTTTGTCCCCATTTTCGAGGGTGCTCAACACGATGGTAATATTCATTTCTCCCCCACCCTCCACCAACCACCTCTAAAGCCACCCCATTTTATTTATTGATACTGGGCATGTGAGGACTCATTGGATCGGAGTTTATAAGAGAATTTCGACATTGTAAAGAAAGTTGAGTGAGGAGACATACCCCGAAGTTGAAACTACCACCACACATAACATTGAAATACACCGAAAAATACAAAATAGTGGAAAACGTTTTCGAGGGCGCTAAACACGATGTCAATACTATTTCATCCTCCATTCTCCAACAACCACCCTCAAATTAGGGGTCGTTGGTGAAGGGTGGGAGAGGAATGAATTTTACCATCGTGTTGATCATTTTCGAAAACGAGGAAAAACTAATTTTCATGCATTTTGATTTTTTGGGGGATATTTTAGTATAAGGGGAAGGGTTAGTTTCAACCCTGTAAGATGTTATATGGTTAAATTTCATACGGCCTACCCGAATCCTGCCCAAAAAACCGATCCGCATGCCTACAATGGAATTACGCCAAATAGAGGTGCTTTTCAAGTTAGGTAGTTGCTGCGGGGTGGGAAAATATCATCATCGTGTTAAGCACCCCGGTTTTTCAACTTTTTCATGGACTATTAATGGAAGTGGTTGTGAGCTCTATCTATTTGGGGTGTTTCAAGTTTAGTTTGCCGATAGATAGCAGATTGAAAAATTTTATTCACAGAACTATAATAATGTCATTTACGAATTTGACTATGAGCAAGCACGTGACATATTTATATTTGTTTATTTTTTCTATAAGACATAAGTTTGAATTTTTGACAATAAACCACTCTCATCATCAATTTTAGTATGAAATTACTCACCAAAGGATCCACTTTCAGTTTTCTCACGTGCGGTATACTCCTCTTTGTGCGTGCGACCGGGATGGAATGACTTATAAAATGATATTCTTTCTTGGAACCCAAAACCTGGAAATAGAGAACACGTGTTACAAATACAAAATACAACATTGCAGTTACGGTAAATAGTGCAGGGAATTTGTTAGTCAATTCAAAAATTCGTTAACCTCACGGTAGCTCAGTCAGATAGAGAGCGTTGTGTGACAAAACACATTTGGTCGGACTCTGCTATGTTCTGAGTTCGATCCCGTCACTTACACTGGCAATGTCGCGTCGGCGGGTAATGGATGTTGTTTGCGTTTTTCAATTACGTAACTCTCTTTCGAACAGTGTGTTTTGTTGCGCTTTTCTTCTGTTCTGACCAAATGAATGCTCAAAACAGAACAAAAGCACAACATATTTGCGAACGGCTAGCTGGTATAGTACGAAAGCTTAAATGGGCCGTGAGCAGGGAAAAATCAATTTTTATTTATATGGAAAATATTCTGTGTTAATCAGTCTAATTTTTGTCAATATAAAGAGAACAATTTAAGGTAAATTATTAGTGATATTTAGAGGGCGCCATCTATAGTATATTCAGTGCTGCCCTTTAAATTTTCAAAAACAAATTTCTATAGACAAATTTGAGTTATCTGAAATGTTCAATTAAAACGAGAATAGTTTAAAATAAATGTATATTAAAAGAGAAAATTGATGATTGCTATAAAAAGTATGTACAAGAAAAATATATTTTAATATAATAAATTCAAGTCGTTGAAATTTATCTGGTTTAACAATGAAATAGATATTACCAAGTCGCAAATCGGGAGTTGGTTGATTCTGGCGAGGAGTTCCCTAGCAGTTCCAGCTTCCAGCAGTCTTGGTCCTTTATTCTATATCTAGCGGTGATGGGATCAGTTCATATAACCAGTAGTTCTTATCAAAGCATAAATATTTTCTGGTACTTTATTTTAATAAAATTTGAACAATTCTACTGGGGAATTTAGGTACTTACGTACTCTAGCAATACGTGCTCCAAAAAATATATATATATATATATATATATATATATATATATATCATAATCTCAATTATGATGATCAAGCCTCAAAGTATTCTTATAATTATATAAGACAGGATGAATCATTAAGGTAAATTCTGATTTTCAATTCGGATTAAATCTCAAATTTAAATTTAAAATGAATTCTAAATTTTTATTTAAATTGATTTTTACTTAAAGTAAATCCTTTATATTTAAATTGAATCCTTTTATGTTTAAATTAATCTTGATATTTAAATTGGTATGAACTCTTTCTGATGTAAGTACACTATTAATTTACGACCCAAGATGTAATCTTGAAGAATTACTATATTTCGTAAATGAGTTCAAAACTGGTCTGCCAGTCTCAAAAGTCGAATAAAAAATGATTGTTCTATGCCACTACTTGAATAAAGAAAACTAACTTCGCACCAGAAAAGAACTTTATAAATTTAAAGGAACTAAGTTGAAATAGCACGTTAGGAAACATAATAATTACCATTTTGGTAAATTCGCAAAAGTATTTTTTTTTTTATACATTTATTTAACATCAGCCTATTTCCGCTACTGAGGCCTAACACCGACGCCTGTAGACGAGCTACCCCCAACCAGGAATTTTGCCGAACCTCTTCCCTTAAGATGAGTAGGGATCTTTTACTTGCCTAACATTTTAATAGACAAGGCACCGACGGCTTTACATCCCCTGTGAAGGATGGTATATCTCCTATACAACCCTCGCCTAAGGTTGTATAGCTTTCGCGCATACACTGATATACAAGCCGCTGGAAGATGTGTGAGGCGAGGACGCGGTCTTCGTTGGAATGGTCACCCATCCAAGATTTTAAAGATGCATTCTGTAAAAGGTAGCACCACCTAGTATCGAATTATGTAAATACCACCACTATACAAATAAACGACTCTGTAAACACTAAATTATTAGTTTCTATACTAGTAGAGGTCAGTGCTTTACATTAAGTTGTTAATAAAGTCTGCGATAATAAATGTTGGTTTCACAAACTGATTTGTTATGATTTATTGCAAATTGCCATTGGATAACCTATAACTCATAGAGGTAAGTAATTATTTAACATTTAAACCTAAATATTATGAACAATAGAAAGTATGAATTGACATATTATATATCTGTATAGTTTCACATTAAGCATTAAGTGTTAACTGTAGTTAATAAAGTTATGTCTTAGGGTGAAGCCGCCTGGAAGAACTGGGAACTGTACAAAAATGATAAAATGAAATAAAATATAACTAAACTATGATTAATATCCAAGACTTATTAAAGTATGGTATTAACAATAACAGTACAAAATTGTTATACACTATATTTAACAAATGGTTGCAATCTTCAGTGAATTTCAGCTACAAAAATTCATCCATGTGTTATACAGGGCGCGTTAAGCATAAGGAAATATGGGGAAATTTGAATAAATGGTAAATTTGATTATTCAAATGTTACAGTTTATGTAATTACTTCTACGTCCAGTGGAACTATAGTAACGCAATTTTTTTTGTTGAAATAGGCTTAAAATGTCATGAAACGTCGAGATTTTAAATTTGATCGAAAAAATGTCTGTCTGCCGATCTGTAATTTTTTTGTGCGCACGTTTACTCTGGAACCGTTTATGATATTGACTTATGTATTATGACGAGATCTGGAACTAGAATATATTTTTATCTAATTGCGTTGAAGGGCACGGGGACAAATGGTGTAAATAATGGCAAATCAAGCAGGTAAAAATGCACGAAAAGTCAAGGTCTCAAAATTTTTTTTGGCATCGGCCAACAGCCACCCCCACTATCACCCCCAATACCACCCCCACACTATTATGAAAGCGAGTAAAAAAAAATAAAATGTGATTTACTGTGCATACAAGAACGAAACATTTTTTGGCTCTGGCTACCTCCTGTACCACCCCCATTGCCACCCCCACCCTATTATTAAAGGGAGTAAAAAGTTAAATTGGGATTTGGTGTGTGTACGAGAACCAAGGGCCTCTAAAATTTATTTTGGCATTAGCTACCCCCTCTACCGCCCCCATTGCCACCCTATGGTTTAAGGGAATAAAAAATTAAATTGGGATTTAGTTTGTATATGAGAACCAAGGGCCTCTAAAATTTTTTTGACATTAGCCACCATATCTACCACCCCCATTGCCACCAACCAAATATTACATTGGGATTTAGTGTGTATAAGACTTGGACACAAAATCTGTATGTGGAAGTAGAGATTCCTTGGGCAGCGGTTTTTTTCACAATTAACCGAGCTACATAGAAAGGCAGAAGACAATAATAAGAAACTGAATCCAATTCAAAAAATAGGGGAAATCTACTATCGAATAAATCGAATATTGAAAGTTGGCGTTTAGTAATTAAAAAAATTAACTTTGACTACAATCTAGAACTCCTTACTAGGTAAAAGATTCTTGCTTTTGCCGGGTAACATGCTTATAATAGTCCAGCAACGGGTAGTAACTGATGTTTTTTTAAATTACGGAATTTCTACTAGTGGTCAACAAGTAGTCCGGATTTATATCCCATCAAGCGTTCGCGAATTATCCATCCTTGCTGTCATAACCCACATGTAATCATATTTAGTGTGGTATAGTTCGATCACTTCATTCTACAATATAAAAGAACGTGTCACTATGTTAGTCTGTGTGTCTACCAGTCGCCGCCCGCCCCTGTGATAAATTTTGAAATGTTTGTAAAAAAGAATGTTTCAAAGTTTATTTTTCTGAAAGAATATGATGGCACATGTCTTAATTTAAATTGACGGTAATTTATTTAGGTTAGAAGTTCATTACTTAATTCCATCTGCACTGGTTATTCATGAGACACTACTCGCATAAAATGATTTGACGCAAATGTTAAAGGTTATCCTACCTATAAAGCTTTATTACCTTATTCAGTTAATGACATTCTAATAGCAAAGTACATTATAAATTTATTATTGTCAAATATGAACGGAAATCATAAACTCTATTTTATTATTATTTGTTTGTTTTATAAAAATATATTGATATTCTAATATCATATATGACTCAGTGGGTTAATAAAGGTATATTGTTATTGTTGTAGCTGTTATTACCATTGTTTATTAATTACCTATAAATTTATACGTATTTGATACAGGTGTGTTACATGCAGATGACAACTTTTCAAGAATGATAGAAAAACAAATACAATACAATTCGTGTCTTGAAAACTCGGTACGAACTTTTTGAAAAAGAAGTATAGTTCAAGTAGGAATAAACTGAGACAAGAAAAAACGAAACAAAAACTTTACGGCATAATTATTAACGCCGCGGGCCATGGCGCCAAGTTGAAGTAAATAAATCCCAGTAAATAAAAAAATGCAAACAAAAACTTAACACATAACATAATTATATCGCTGCGGGCCATGGCGCCAAGCCTGACATGAAGTATTCCCGACGCACATTAAAACCTATAAAGGTAAGCGAGTCAATTTGGAAACAGCACAAAAAAGAGTACCGGTATTTTAATGAGGTCGTAAAGTTTTTGTTGGGTTTCTTATGTCTCAGGATTTTCCTACTTGAACTATACATGAACAATTTTATTTTCAACACATTCCAAGTATTTATAGATATACCAAAAACGCTAACGCCAAAGAAAAATTTTGAGACGTTACGTTTTTGTATATACACTAAATTACATTTATTTTTGTTAACTCCCTTTCATAATATGTGGGGGTTTTGATGCCCAAAAAAATTTTGAGTCCCTTGGTTCTCCTATACACATTAAATCCCAATTTAATGTTTTACTCCCTTTACTAATAAGGTGAGGATGGCAATGGGAGTGGTAGAGGTAGCTAACGCCGAAAAATTTTTTTGAGACATTTCGTTCTTGTATACACGCTAAATTACATTTTAATTTTCTTTACTCCCTTTCATAATAGTGTGGGGTGGTATTGGGAATGATAGTGGGGGGATGCCGATGAAAAAATTTTTTTTGAGACCTTGACATTTCGTACATGCCCTAAATTGCAATTTTATGGGCTCTTACCTGCCTGCTTTGCCTATTTACCCTTATTTACCTCATTTACCCCGAACCCTTCAAGGAGATTAGATCAAAATATCCAGTTCTAGTTCCAGATCTCGTTACAATACATAAGTGTACCAAATTTCAAGTCAATATCATAAACGGTTCCAGAGTAAACGTGCGCACAAAAAATTACAGACAGACCGACGGACCGACAGACAGACAGGAATTTTCTTCCTCTCAAATTTGAAATCTTGACGTTTCATGACATTTTAAGCTTACTTCAAAAATATTTTGTTTGCGTTACTATACTTCCACTGGATGTGGAAGTAAAAGAACCCAAAACACTTTTGACAGGAATTAAGTATATCTCCCACTGCGGGGACTGACAACTGGGCGTGTGGCCACCCCACACACGCTTCCGATAATGAATATAAATCACTAGGTATAATAAATGGCATATTCTATACTCATTAACGTTTGTTATATTAATAGATATCCCTATCGAGATAGCACTGGATAAAATGAATCAATATAATTTATTGTGATTGATAAGTAGGGCAATATGAGTGAGATTTGCAGTTATCGAAAATGTCATTATAGTTCCGAGTACTCAACGCCAACACCCACGTTTTCAATGGCACATAAACCTATAATCGTTATGGTTATCAAATTGCCGAAGTCTGTTAATAATATAACGATTAGACCCCATGCACGCACGCATATACACGCGCTTAGGAAAAAACAAAATCAATGGTGCGTCATGAAATTGAAATAAGCGAAAGAGATAAAAAAGAGTTTGTAAGAGCTCCGCTCCACTGGCAGTTGTACAGTTTTTTTTTTGTATGAGCGATAAAAAAAGTAGGGTTTGTCGGATTCTGAAGCGTTTGTAAAAGTCTACTCTTGCATCGCCAGGAGGCAGGGATACTTGGGATACGCATGTACTAAAACTAATTTTGCTGCTTTCCTTCCTTCCTAATCGATTTTAAAATAGAACAGAATAGCAATGTATTCATTTTATATCGTGAGTTTCACAAATGGCTTTTTAAAAATAAGAGTCAACGTTGACTCTTTGGAAATAAAAATGTAAATTGTACAACCGTTTAATAAGACATGAGTATTAGAACTGAATTTACAATCATATAACTTGAAATTTATATCCTCAGTTAAAAGCCTACAGTCAGTATTTGCTTTGTCTCGAGGTTTATAACAAAGGAAATGCAGCCAGCGAAAAATAAGGAAGAATTTGTTATCGTCACGTAGTGGTAATATGGTATCCTAGGATAAATTGAAATGTGGTAACAATCACGTATACATTTTTATATGGTGTCTCAAACATTATATAACAACTTCCCCCTTATTATAAAAGTTGATGGTCAGGCAGCAACTTTTACAAGTGTGAAAAGCAAGATAATTATATTGAAATACTAGCTGAAATATGGAATATAAATAAATAAATAACACCACAGGTAATTACGACCCCCTTTATCCCGGAAGGCTCTAGAAGAGCCTTGTGTGAGAGGGGCTACACATTTAGAGACAAAGGACACACGCCCAATATCCGTATATAGGGGAAAAATCCCTCTCACAGTATTTTCCACTGCCACGACCGGGGATCGAACCCGGTATTTTTGGGTAAGAGGCAAGTGCGCTCACCTCTCGACCACCAGTCATACAATTATAAAGTTTACAAATAAAATTATATAATTATATAAAGTAAAATATATGGATTGTACATTGTAACATAAGATTATAAAATATGAATTGGGAATTTAAAGTAACATATATTTAACAGCTTAAAGATGATTAATTTGGAAAACAGTAATAAAAGTCAAGTCAGTTCGACTTCTTATATTTCTTGTTGGATGTTGGATCTCTTTCTTGTGGGTAGAATACTAGTTAATCTTTTGAAGGTTCTAGTGGGCATCGGTGGAGATGAAAGTACTCCAGGGCCAACTTACGGCTTCTTCTTCTGTACTTACAGGTTAGGTAAAGCAGGATCAGGGAAATTATCAGGGTTATGGTAAAATAATTGAACTATGAGATGTGCTTGGTTATGTAGGGTTCGTTGATGAGGTCGTCTTTGGAGTACTGGTCTAATTTGTGTTTTGCAATTTCGTGGTTTTCGGTATTCAAATTGTTTAATTTTAATGTTTTAATTTTGGCAGTTGGATTTTGTCTGGGAGATGGTTGCAGCACTCATATGAAGTTTGAATTTGATGGGTATTATCCTTAACGTCTAATATTTCATTGGAACTCACTTGGATTTTGGTTATGCCAACAAAGGCGTAACAACTGGGTTGTAGTTTTATAACAAAATTTTTTGTGATGATTTCTGTTTTTGAATTTCTCTTTGGACAATTAATAGTGACATGTAATGGTTCTGCCGCTATGGACCCTGATGTTTTATGTGACAAACTATCAAATTATAGTTTTTCGGACGAATCTGTTACATTAATTAAAAATTATTTGCAGGATGATAACAACATGCCAGAATTCAGACGTAGTTATTTAGGTGTACCGCAGGGATCCATACCTTTGCTGTTTTCAATATATATTTCTGATTTTTGTAAGGTTATTGATAGTTGCACTTTCCATAATTATGCAGATGACACACAGGTTTATTTGTCCTTTACTTCGGACGATAGTATTCTGACTGCCGACAAAATAGGTGATAATGTAGATAAATCAGTTGATATATCGGCGACTCACAATCTTCAACTAAATGCTAATAAGTCATCTGTAATGATATTTGGACTTAAACATAAGAGGGAACTTTTAAAGTTATCCTTTAAAGTAAAAATAAATGGCGTGGATCTACTTATTTTAACGGACACAAAAAAACATTAGTAGCTGTTGGTTGCAGTCTGGTTACATTCCTTATAGTAAAATAAAGATTTTATAGAGGAGCATGCGACTGAAATATATGTTTTAATATTTCTGCCCTCTAGAAGCAAACTTGAACTATGTAAGCCCAGTTAGGCTATTTATTTTTTCGATTACAACAGACACTGGACCGCTAGATGGCACCTGCTTACTATTTTATATGTCGCTATCGTAAAGATACCGAGATGTACTAAATAGTCAAGAGATCCTCGTGTCGTTCGTCACATGCCTACCTTGCACTGACGAGAACCAACAGCCCGAAACTGCAGTCTGCAAATTGTATGGGACGACTGGCACGAGAGCTCCTTTCAGTAGGATCAGTCTTTCGGCTGGTATTTGTTGCAATCGAAGCATTAGCGTTTTGTTGCTAATATGCGATTATTACACTTAACGCACCAGGCTTGTAACTTGTAATTCAGCGCTCGGCGAGACACATAGCCCGGAGAGTAGCTGTTGGTTGCAGTCTGGTTACATTCCTTATAGTAAAATAAGGATTTTATAGAGGAGCTTGCGACTGAAATATTGTGTTTATATATATAAAATTCATGTAAAAAATATAAAAGTAAGTAATGTATTTAGCATAGTAATGTAGGGGTTAAATTGATAAACACTCTTCGAGCGATCTTCGCCTGCCTTTTCGACACATTATGTCTGCAGTTTGCAGAACTTTTGTAAATTGTAATATTTTGTGAACGAATAAAGATGTATTATTTTTATTATTATTATTTTGCCGTCATTAGTTATATGAAAGTTATCTCCTAAATACTCAAAATAACATTATTTCTGATTTGATTCAATTGACCTTGGCAGTTATGCGAATGGTCGAAATATACAAATTATTGATATTACGTAATTACGCATGTAACATTCAAAATATCGAATTTAGCAAATTCAGAACTTCCACTTTAATTATCGACGGCTTGATTTACTTAATTATAATTAAATTTACGTTTGATGCCAATTGCCTCATGTAAACTTCACATCTTTTGATGTGTACTTTATAAGACGATTTACCTATAGTAAGCATATTTAAGTCGGCATTCAGCACAACATATGAAAAGCACTCAGCAGAGTTACATAAAGGCAGAAAACAAACAGAGTATGGTGTTTTACCTTTCTAAGGTTACCTTTACGAGCTGAAACTTTGTACACAAACCGTAAGTTGTAAAGTCTTAAAACCTTAAGCCTGAGGTTATATTACTGTTTCACCGGTGTTTACTTGTTCTTTGAAAATATCGTCCTGTTTTGTGGTTGGAAGTTTGTTGTAGAGGCCGTACACAGGACCGTGCTTAGATGTGGTGGACTCAGTAAAACAATTGACACTGCTCCTTACGGGAGTTAGATTCGGCAAAATAAGAAGTAAGTTTTTAAAAATAGATTAAAAGCTTTATTGAATACAAGTACAGCAACTGTTCAAATGAACTGAAGAATAGAAGTAAATACAAAAGCGTCTGTTACTAGTATTTATAGGTTTCCTTATCTAGAATGCCGAATCCTGCAAAAAGGTGCTACATGCATTTTTTATAGGACGCCAGCATTATTTACGATTATAACTCCTCCAGCCTTGGAGTAAAATTATCCTGAAAGGGTTAATTTTTCGATTCGATCGGTAGAACTAGTGAAAATAAGGTCATAGGTTCGTATATTTTTCTTTCCCCCGAGGTACCCCTACGAAGTTATTCGCTCTTGAAGTTGAAGGTTAAAAATCGATTTTTCGCGATAACTTTTTTATTGTTCAATCGATTTTAATCATTTTTGGATCAGTATCATATTATTTCAATCTAGTTAGGTGAGTGTATTAGAACCTTGGATAACATTCTTGGGGGCTCGGGGGCAGAGCCCATTGCCTTAATAAGTTGAAAAAAAATTTCAGCCTATTTTCTTTTATTTCTATGGTTATTTTCAAATTTTTGAGCCATTTTTACGTAAAAAACGTATACTTGTTTGATGTCGGTAATATGAGCTCGAAATAAATGCACTTAATGATAAAACTGCGATTTTCAATCACACAAATAATGCTAATTTTTAAAAATTAAATAAACACCAGGATTATGTACAAAACAACATTTATTTCTCTATGATAGTAAGTACTTACCTAAACTTATAAAAACAAAAAATTGAACACACAAAACATAAAATTTGAAACCTTACTGTAGAAAACTAATTAGGGACATGGAAAAATGAAGATTTATGATATTTTATAACAAATGCTCAATATCAGCACCTCCTTCTCTAATGCATGCTTGTCCATGATGAACTGACGATCGCTGGACTCGCCACAACATTCCTTCGTTTTCTCTAATTGCATTTGGTGTGGCATATACGAGACTCTTTAAATGCCCCCACAGGAAGAAATCAAGGGGATTTAAATCGGGTGATCGGGGAGGCCAAGGAACAGGCCCACCAAGACCTATCCACCGGTTTGGATATACTCTAATCAAATGACCCCTCACTATAAGACTAAAATGCGGGGGCGCCCCATCATACATAAACCATATGTTCTCTCGAGATGCAATGTCAACGTCTTCTAAAAGTTGTGGTAACTGCTGTTGGAGAAATCCCAGATAAAGTTGCCCATTCAATCGATTTGGTAACACGAATGGGCCCAACAAGTACCGGCCAATAATTCCGACCCAAACATTAATATGAAATTGCCTTTGATGAATCGTTTGAATTGTAGCATGTGGGTTTTCCTCGCTCCAAACATGTAAGTTGTGGGAGTTAATGACTCCATTTCTTCCAAAGCTCGCTTCATCCGTATACAAAACCGATTGAATGAAGGCATGGTTTTGTTCATATTTCTGTATAAACCACTGCGAAAATTACACCCTAGCAGGAAAGTCATATGGGCTAATGGCATGTACTTTCTGTATATGGTACGGATGAAGCAGTTGCTCTTTCAAAATTCTTCCAACGATCGATTTTGGGACATTCATTTGTAATGATAATGATCTGATACTGACAGATGAATTCGCAGCGACTGCATCCAATACGTTCTCTTCTACTTCAACAGTACGTGTTGTCTGCGGAGCACCCCTGTTTACTCATTTGGCGCAAATCGACCTAAGTAGAGATATAATTCTTAGATTTTTAGTTTTCAAAATAATTATCGTATTTTTTACCAGTTTCTCTCAGCCGTTGATCAACACGTTCAAAAGTTTTGTGATCAGGAATCCTTCGATGGCATACCGTCGAGCGTATAGTCTTCGTGCTTTCGAGGCATTACAAGAAGCCATCCCATACATTAAATGCATATCTGCGTATTCATTGTTAGTGTAAGCCATATTTCAACCAATTAATTACTTAATTAATGTCGTATTAAGCTAATACTGAAAAACTATGTTACGCCAATTATCTGGTATTTTGATCCATGGCAACCATAAACTCATTACTACTCGTTTGGTTTTGAACATAAACAGCTACATCGTCTTATCTACATAGATAAGACGATGTAGCTGTTTTTTAAAATATTTAAAAAAATTAATATTAACATGTTCAATGCTGACCCCAGAACTTGGGCTTCAGCATGTGCGGCACCATTTTTTGTCTTTTTTTTTTTCAAAAAATTTTCGGGAAGGTCATACATAATATGACAAAGTAATAATACTAAGTAAATAGTCTTTGTTTATTTATTTTTAAAAGTTACTATTATTTGTGCGATTAAAAATCGCAATTTCATCGTTAGGTGCATTTATTTCGAAAACGGTTCATACTACCGACATCAAACAAGTATACGTTTTTTACGTAAAAATGAAAATAGAAGTAAAAAAAATAGGCTGAAAAAATATTTTTCAACTTATTAAGGCAATGGTTGCTCTGCCCCCGAGCCCCCAAGAATATTATCCAAGGTTCTAATACACTGACCTAATTGGATTGAAATACTGATCCAAAAATGATTAAAATCGATTGAACAATAAAAAAGTTATCGTGAAAAATCAATTTTTAACCTTCAACTTCAAGAGCGAATATTTTCGTAGGGGTACCTCGGGGGAAAGAAAAATATATGAACTTGTGACCTTATTTTCATTAGTTCTACCCAAATCCGAGAGGTTGTCTACAATTTTCGGGATACCCTGTATATTTCTGAAATATTGTAACATAAACGATATATAATAATATGATTAACAAAAGTATATACAATATAATTGTCCATACACTGGTTTTATAACTAATAGGAACGTCATGTATTTCATTGTTTTGCTAATAAATTTTGAGTTTCTAACAATTTATGATTATTAATTGTTTCAACTTGAAGAGGTCCTGAATGGTAATTAATTTTTTTGTTTTTTTTTTATTATAATTTGACAATCTTTATTTAAATTGATCACAATTGTTCCTTGTACTTTCCTTTTAGTTATTATTTTGTCACAAATTAGGGTTAACGTTTTTACATAAATATTCCTGGGTATTTATGAATATAAGTTTATTATTAATTAATGCATAATATTTTTTTTGTTCTTAAAGCCACGAATTTTGTTTTTGGTAATAATGATTGGTACATATCCTTGTTTTTACAAGTGAAGTATACAATTCAAAAATTGAAATTTTTCCTTTTCGATTAGAGGAATTTCTAATATAAAAAATTACTGTCCAATCGAAAAATTACCGCTCCGCTCCGTTCCGCTTCTTTTTTGCTTCTCTGATTAGGTAATTTTCATAGTTTATCTTTGGATTTGTCCGTTTTCTGATGAAGTATTGAACAAAGCGTTCAAGTTTTAGACTAGGAATTGCACGACAAATATGCTCTAGCCGTTGGGCATTCACTAATTTTCAACTAAAAATGTAGCCTTCATGATATCCGACTTGACTGCGCCAGTTAGATTTGTCAAAATAAGTTTTTAAAAATTGATTAAAAACTTCATTGAACACAAGTACAGGAACTGTTCAAATGAACTGAAGAATAGAAGTAAATACAAAAGGGTCTGTTACAAGTATTTATAGGTTTCCTTATCTAGAATGCTGAATTCTGCAAAAAGGTGCTATAGCTTTATGCTATATAACTTTACGAGATAATTATATCGCTGCGGGTCATGGCCAAGAAACATTCCCGACCCACATTAAAAACCTATAAAGGTAAGCGAGCACAAAAAAATACCGGTATTTTAAGGAGGTCGTAAAGTTTTTGTTATGTTTTTTATGTTTCAGTTCCTTCCTACTTGAACTATACATATGCATGTTTATAAGATAGCCAGCATTATCTACAATTATAACTCGGGATAATCGTTCATACTTCAAGTCTTCTTTGTTTAAACATACTGATAACAATTTAATCAATCTCATTCAAAGAAGCCATTCTATAGGGCGAGCGTGGGTGCGTCTTTACTATGTACATACTTGGATATGCGATGTAAAGCAACGTAAGGTGCGGTTAGTAGTTGGATGGGTGACCGTTCCAACGAAGACCGCGTCCTCGCCTCACACATCTTCCAGCAGCTTGTATATCAGTGTATGCGCAGAAGTTATACAACCTTAGGCGAGGGTTGTATAGGGGATAAACCATCCTTCGGAGGGGATGTAAAGCCGTCGGTCCCTTGTCTATTAAATGTTAGGCAAGTAAAAGATCTCTAATCTTTGAGAGAGAAGAGGTTCGGTAAAATTCCTGGTTGGGGGTAGTTCGTCTACAGGCGTCGGTGTTAGGCCTCAGTAGCGGAAATAGGCCGACGTTAAATAAATGTATAAAAAGAAAAAGAAGCCATTCTATGTTGATACTATTAATGATACGGATGGAGAACGGAGTTGTTTCATGGTATTTGATATGAATTTGTAAGCTGTAACTTTCAGCAATCACTGAAGGTTAAAATTAGACAAAAGCTCTTTTATCATAACGTGTTTTTAGCAATTTGGCTTCCTTCAGATCTAAAATAGAAAAAAAATAAACACTGATTATCTAACAACGTATTTCTCTCAGGCCTTTTTATAGAAATCTTATTGAACCATGTAAACCACAAAGGTGTCTCTGACAGCGCTGTAATTCCGATCCGCTTTAAATAACATTTCCATGATTTCGCGCGATTTTAATATAGAACGTTCATTAATTTTTTCCACATTAAAGCGGGATGTCAAAAATTTAATGAAACCTAATAATCAATAATCGTTTAATAAATCTGTAAAATAAATAGAATTTTTGTGTAAACGTTAATTACTCAGGATATTTTAAACAAAAATTTGTATGCGCGTATTAAATTTGAAATTAATTTTGTACCGATAATTAAATAGGCATGTGTTATTTTTATTTACAAAGCAGACATTGTGCACTTTGGTATTTAAAGTATTGCGAAAAATGCAAAACCATATTGCCCCAGCAAAATAATTTTTTTTCTTTTGGGTTTCCATTATAATAAACATTTGAAGTTATAGAGGTTATTCGTTTTCAACCTACCCCATAGAAATTTTTGGCGAATGGGTTTTTAGAAAAGAGCTACTATTATAAAATATTTTCGAATTTTTATCAGTTCCGGTTATACTGGAAGTGGATAACAACTTTGTTATTTTAAATGAAAACCCCCATTTGCTTATATTTTTGAATTACTTGTAAAAATTAAAGGTGAGTTTGATAATACAACCTTACCTTGATTGAGTGGCGGTTCGTGCCTTATGTGCTTGGGGGGGGCGCAGTGGGGGCTCGCGGGTATCACAGTAGTAGGGTCAATGAATAAAAGCACCGCATGCAAAACATTTTGGATGTTCTAATTAAATCGTTAAAAAATTCGCTAATATAAATTAAAGCGATTAATTAAGTACTCACCATTATTTTTTGAAGTGAAATTCCATCTTCTATTTTTGTCGGAGATAAACTTTTCAATAACTTTTTCATTAAATTTGGTATTTCTCGTACCATTGACTTTTCAATTGAAAGCATTGCAAGTGATGTTAGTTTGTCTTCACTCATAGTATTTCTTACATACGTCTTAATTAATTTTAATGTCGAAAAACATTTTTGCGTTTCAGATGTCGTCATCGGAATAGTAACCAAAATTTTCAAAACTTTAACAACTTCCCCGAAAACAACGTCTAAACCGAGAGATACGAGAAAGTTTAATGTTTGCGAGCACCCAGAAAAACTTTGACTTTCACTGAAATTTTCAGAATCTTGTCCTGTTATTTCTTTCCTGGAGTAAAATATAATTAGTTGCATTTTCAGAATTTCCTTATAATATCAACATATGGCATGACTTTTGAAAAAGAAAATTAACCAAAATAAAAATGTATCATCTTCTAGCCATTTAATAAATCCAGCCGCTTGAGTCACTGTTTCAGAGTTGTACTGTTTTGGAATTCCTAACACTATATTTTCAAAGCATTCAGTAAGGTTATCTTTATTGTTGTACACACTCTGTACTATACGAGAGTTAAAATTCCATCGTGTTTGAGAAGTTCTTGGAATACGTTTGTCACAAACATGTTGCAAAGCTGCCATTCTGTCTGGCGATTGAGAAAAAAAAGTTGATATGCAATTCAAATTTGAAAAAAAAAAATCGTACACTACTGATGCTTGAAACTGCTTGTTCTAGTATTTTATTAAGCTGATGAGCGTAGCAATATACAAAATGTGCATGTTTGTACTGTTGGCGAATTTTCACGTTAACATCACCTAAATGACCACCATAACAGCAGTTCCGTCATATGCTTGACAAATCAGTTTTTCTGGGCAATCTGGCAAAATCGGCGAAATCTGTTCTAAAATGCAAATATTTTTCCATTTAGTTCATAATGTAATACAACTACAGTTTGAGTTTGAGTTGATACATCTGTAGTCTCATCGGTCATAAGTGCGAGATACGCAGATTCTTGAATTTCTCCAAGAATATGTTCACAACAAACCTCGAACATACATTGCAAAATTTCATTCTGAATAGATTTTGATGTGCCCTTGAACATTGTTACTTCTTGAATATGACTATTAAAGGCACTATCAGCCTTTGCAAAAAAATCAACCAATTCTAGAAATACCCCTCTATTTGAAGAGACTTTTTCTCGTCGTGACCGCGAAAGGCAAGATTACACATTCCGCACAGTTTTAATATGTCTATTATTTTTGAGAATACATGTCGATTTTTGATCACAGTCTCATTATGCTTACAAATTTGATCCGCATAAGCCGTACTTAGAAATGTAGCAATATTAGTCTTTTCTAAAAGTTGAAAACTGGCAACATTATCTAGATGTTTCGTACTATTTTCATATTTTTTATTTTTTATGGAAATGTGCTTTAAATTGTTTACCCCATATCTTTTTGTCAAACTTCCGCATAAAAGCATTTTTATTTTTGCACTGTCGTTGCTCTTGCACTATATTTAAAACTGGCGTTGGACGGCCGTTTTGTTTTATTTAAATCTTTCGTTTAAGCTCAAGCGGCTAAATATAAGTTTTTTAATTTCACTCACTTTCATAATTAATTATGCCTTTTGCACTTTTGTCGTATAGTCTAATGTTTAATAAAACTTAAAAAAAAAACTGTGATGTAAATTAACCTCAAAACAATTTCATACGTAAAAAAGCAAAGAAAACAGAAATGACGAAGCAATTAACTCCTACACAGCCGTGGGCGGACTGACCAGAGCCCACGGTGTAGTATATTAGGTGATGCGACAAGACCCGTACGCATAGCTTCGTAAGTGTTTAGTTGTGTGTAATGCAATAGATGGCAGGACAAATATAAATCTCGTTGTTACTTACGCATAGAAATATTAGAAATACAGTTCTACAGATTCTGTGTAGTTAATGCTCTGTAGATTTGTTTTATTTATATTTAAAGAGCCTTTTAGTTTGTTCTTTTTCTCTTAGTTTTGCCGTTTAGTTGTGTATATATACAACACTACATGCATCAAAGGAAATCCGTCTATCTATGCCTAGGTAATTGCAGGGGTATATTCCAGGCGCCATCTACTGAGTTAAATAGAAACCAAGCACTTATGAAACCGTCGATTAACATGGCAAGTGCCGTGTGTCGGACCATCTAATATACTACACCATGCCAGAGCCCCAATAGATAACGAAATCACGCGTAACCCCCTCCCATTCTTTCACTTGTTACCATGACGACCGCCGTACATATTTTAGGCGGAATATCTGGAGCCATTTCAGTGTTTTTACATGCAATTCGGAAGTTAAATTAAATTGATCGCAAGTGAGGAGAGTATGCCGTTTGTTTTTTATTATTTTAAAGAAATAGTCGTAAAGTAGGTTATAGGGAGATAGGTTATTGTCTATTGTTATTGTTATTTATTGTTTTAAATTTGGCAGGGAGGGCGGCGCCCCATAGCCCTCCCGCACCGGCCGCCACTGCCTTGATTGTCAACTATTTCTGAGTTATCATAATTTTTTTAAAAATTGTTGCAGAGTCTCTCTTTATTGCGGTTATCTTTAAATGTAATTGATACTAATTAATTAATGATTATTTGACATCTTCTTAACGTTATAATAAGTTATTGAAGTATAAAAAAAGTGAAAAAAATTAAAAATTTAAGTTAAAAACGTATCTTGAAATCGCATAATTTTAAAATGCAAAAAACTTAATTTTTTTAAATAGCACCCCTGATTTTTTTATACCGTTACATTAATTGCTCAATTCTTAGTGAAAAAGGTATAATGTACTGTGCGGTTAAAATTGATATCTTGTGAGAACATTGAAAGAAACAAATTTAATTACATTTTTTTACGATTTTCCAAATGTTTTTATTTAATTAAGTTAACAGAGTAACAAAAAAAATTAACAAGTAAATTTTATAAAAATTGTTTGAATCGTTGTCCATTTAATTCCAAACATTTCACAACTCTTTTTTCTACAGACAAAACAGCTTCGAGAATTTGTATAGGACGAATCTCTGCTAGCGCTGTAGTGATTAGCTCCTACAAATGTTCAACATTTTCTATTGGCGTTTTATAAACCAGAGCTTTCAAAGTGCCCCAAAGAAAAATCTAACGTCGTTAGATCTGGGGATCGAGCCGGCCAATCTCACGGGCCTAAGCGCCGTAACCAGCGATCCTCGAAGAACTGCTGTAACCGCCCGCGAGCAATGAGCAGGAACACCATCCAATAGACCAAATTAGTGTGACGTATAAGCCCCTGAAAGTAGGCAATCTTATATTACGTAGAGTCATAGCGCGTTGAATTAAAATTCGTCATGTATTATTGTGATCTTTATGTGCATTGCACATAAGGACCAAAATAAATCGCATAAACAGTCGTCCCATATTTCATATAAATTCACATTTATACGGAATATTTAAAGGTTTTTACTCACATATGATGAATTCTATATTTGTTTACAACATTATATAGTACCTAGAAATACTTAAATATTTTGTGTAAGTTCGCATTTCAATAAAATGTAGCTTTAAAATTTAGACGACCTAAACTACACGCGTCATAAGGTTCAATTTGTTTTTACTTTCCACCGCAGGATACATTCACGACGCGCTATAGTATGTGATTGTATACATTCGGGCGCTTTTAAATAGCCTTGACGTCACCATTAAACAGGTTCATCGGTACCAAGAAGTCGCCAACTGATTCAAAAGGCAAGTTATCCAAAAATTCTTCAACGGTACCATTTAAAATTTCTACGTATTTGGCGCCATTTAAATTTTCTGGATATATCGTGAAACTTAACCTTCTTTCAGCAAACAGAAAACATTTGAGCTAAATTTTTCTTGGAAACCGCGCTCCCAATCAATAAAATAATTTATATTGATTTATTGATTTGGATTATTGAAAATTAAAATTTACGTCTGCCTCCCCAGAACCCACCCCGGGACCGACCGTGCAAGCAAAACGTTGCTCGTGATGGCGGACTGCAGAGTATGTCGGGCGGAATGGGACTGGTTTGACTAAAAGACAATTAAAAACATAAAAATATAAAATATAGGAATTATAATATTCCAACCTATCTATAAGTGCCTTATATAAATAAGGACTCAACAAATTAAACCAAAACAGTTATTCCCCCTTACGAGCACTGAATTATATGATAAAATTTGCGTATTTTGTCTAAACACAGTTAGCACTAAAATACAATGATTTGGAGTGCTGGAATGCTAAGAGGAAGGAAGCGAGGCCTTCTTCATATCGCCGGATGTCATTAACTGCAGACCGGTTTCGACCTAGTTTTGGGTTTCGTCAGTGCAGTGCAAGTGATGCCTTCAATACCCGGAGTTCGCAACTCATAGACACTGTTAAGTTCCACCGCAGTAGAGCGTAACTAGCGCCATCTTTCGATAGTCTCGAAACAATCCAAATTGAAAATAAAATTGATAATCATCATCAAATTTCCTTCTGCTATAAAATTGCTTATTCAGTGACAATTAAAAACAGCTTAACCTAAACAACTTCCATCGCAGATGGATAAAATTAGGTCATAAAATAGAACATATCTAAAAACAGACTTAACTAAACTTACAAATTACACATTTTTAAGAAACTGTTGCACTAAACACTTTTTTAAATTTTGACACTAACGCAGACACCTCAACATAAAAGAGGAGCTTTCAGTGAGGGGGTAGATTTTGGTAAACTTTTTTGAACCACTTTCTACTAGCAAAAAACGAGCCTTTCATGAAAAAATGAATATTAATTATTAATATTAATATTATTAATATTCTAACTTTTTATCGAAATTAGTCTCCGGCAACTGGGCTAATGCTGTAAACGGTAATGTCGTCCGCCATCTTGAACTAAATTTTTAACTAGAAATTCGTAATCCGCGACCCCGAAAACCCCCAGATATCGATTTTGATCGATTTGGACCTAAATGACAAAAGTTGTCAGTCATATTGGCGCCTCCATTTTGAATTTCTGAATTTTGACTAACAATACATAATCCGCGACCTGGAGAACCCTCAGATATCGATTTTGAGTTGAACCGGATTTTAAACGGTAAAGTCGTCCGACATCTTGAAGTCGCCATCCTGAACTAAATTTTTGATTAGCAATTCGTAATCGGCGAACCCGAAAATCCGCAGATATCGATTTTGATCGATTTGGACCATAAGTGACAAAAGTCGTCGGCCATATTGGCGCAGCCATATTGAATTTCTAAATTTTGATCAAGAATTCATAATTGGTGATCTCGGAAACCTCCAGATATCGACTTTGAGTCGAATCAGATCATAAACGGTAAAATCGTCCGCCATCTTGAAGCTGCCATCGTGTTGTTTTCTTATATAAAGCTGTTAAAGTCTATTGTCACCGGACTTATACACATGTCCAAAATTTCAAAGCTCTAACGTAATTAGTACTAATCGAAATTTTGATTGCAAGATTTGACCTAAACAAACTAACTAACTAGCAAACGTTGCGAGTTTAATAAAAGCTTTTAAAACCATAATTTTCATCCGAAATCACAACTACACCAGGACGTTCGACCTCTGCATCTGCTAACCGCTTCACCTAGTTCAAGTTTTCAAACTTCTCTTATAATACCTACTTAATTACGTTTGAAACAAACAACACTAGACGGAACTCAACTTGTCTAACTAAAAAGTTCCATTAAAACTTCCATTGTCGAATCGTCAACATTTAATTGATGCCAACAACATCCCCTGTTTCATTCCGTTCGGCATTCATTAAATTCATTGTTGTTGACGTCATAAATCCATCAACCGCATTCGCGTATGAAAATGAAATAGCCGCGTATCTAAACATCAGTCTGTTTATTCATGATGAAATAACACATATTTTAGTTATTGTACGTATAGGGTGGAGTTATTTCGGTGCACCTTAGCTAACATATTCGTTAAAGTTGATTATAATAGAGAAGGATAGGCTATCTGTTTACAACAAACCAAGATATATTAAAATTAGGAAGCTTATGAAAATATTCGTAATTTCGCCCTAGCCAACGGCGCAGAGAGAAAAAGCCGCGTCAAAGTTCTAATCCTAAATTTGAAAAACGGTCACAGCAACTGAATATTCGATTTAAACGTGATAATCCGACTCAGTTGCTCACTGCTTACATGTTAAGCTTGCAACCAAGGGGTCCTGGATTCAAATCCTGGCTAAGATATGGATGTTTAGTGCAGTTTTTCACGTGTTACCGAGTTGGTAGCAGTGGACTAGGCGAGGTTGTGTGAGGGACAACAAGTCTGGTCGCTGTACCACACCTGAGTTCGAGTTTCAACTGCGACGATGGCAATGTCGTAGGGAATGGTCGTTGTATAATCATCTTCTATGTGTATGTGTATACAATTCTGCAATTGGGAACATCGTTCCTCTAGAGTGGTGATTAATGAATAAAATAAATAATATTGTACCTCCTAGTTTACAGAATGTCTTTCTTAGTGCCTTTTGCATGAATGATAACTGAATGTAGCAATAGACTTCTATGTTTATAATGGAATTAGAAGACTAAGGTCCAACGCTGTTGAAAAAGATAAAATAACACTAAACATGTTAAAAGTATTGTTGTGCCAACAATTTTGATTCATATTACTCAAAGTAGAAACCATTGTATTGAATAGAGTTACTTTCCTATACAATGGATACAATTGTCAGCCTGAAAAATAAAAAATCCTGCATCCTTGGACAATCTGCAGCCTATCAGCTTATTACCTGTTCTTGCCAAAATGCTAGAAGAAATAGTTCAAGCTCAAATTGCTGCATATCTATTATTATATAATTTATACTCTGTGACGTGCCATTTTTCGCTGGTTTCCGCAAGTTAATAATATTAGATCAATTCACTCATCTATAGTAATAAATTACACATTCAGCGATAGATGTCACCACGCTCGAATTTCCTATCCAAATTACCACCTTAAAGCTTTTTGCCTACAGCTGGCTTACTAGGTAAAGTTTTACCAAGTTATAAAATAATTGTATATGCCATGGAAATATAAAATATATTACTATAATTAGCGTATAAGAATTGTCTACAAAATGATAGTGTAAAGATAGTCCATATCAATCGATTTAGTTTTGAAATTTCCCAAGTTGGTACTCTGACAACCGAATTGTCGAACTGTCAATTTAAGTCATTTCCTCTTGTTTTTGTGAGTTAAAATTGTTAAAAATATTACTCAAGAACAATTAAGATTAATTTAGTTAAAAGGCACGTGGTTGCTAGTCGGTTTGATACTGGATCAAAAACTAAATTTAACCTATTTTCAATTAATATTTTGGTTTGATTAATTGAAATTTCGATTTATTCGGATTAATTAGCGGATTTATCATCCAGAAGTACCTATTCTGGGTAAGGTTGAATTTCTTAGATTTATCATAGACACGTGCTCACATTAGAGGTTAATTTTGAAACTAGTTTTGTAACTTCAATTATAGACGATTTTGGTAAGGCCAAATTTCGATTTCGGTAAGGCCAGATTTCGATTTTGGTACGGCTAGATTTCCATTTGGTACATCTAGATTCTGTATACAAAACTTACCGACTATTCTGTTTTTGATTATTTTGGATTGGACTTTTGGATCATTTGCTATTTTTTGGTACACGATTTTTGGTATATGATTTTGCCCTCTACGATAGAGAAACATATTTAATTGTAATTGAAAATCTCCCATTTGGATAACATCTTATTTAATGCTGAGATTTGTGAAACGATGACCTTGATCAACAAAAAAATCTTCAAGTCTGGAGCGCCTGGAAAACCTCCAATCTTGTAAAAGTTAAGTAACTGCTATATATCATTTTTCTTGTAAAATTTGTTTAAATAACCAATTCTTTTTCCTAGCGTTAGCTGAGAAAACCCTAGACTTTGCCATATTCTTGATATTTATTTTATTGTAAGATTTTTTACCTTTCTTGTTTTTACTGTACTTTGAATATTGTTATAATAAAGTGTATTCTTTTTACTTGTTCTTTTTATAAAAAAAAAATGCTACTATTGTGCTGCGGTTTCTATATCCGGAAATATAAAGAAAGGCTCCCTTGGACCAGAAATGTTTATTGAGATATGACATGTAAACTGCAATATACAGTATGTTTCCCAAGTCATGTTCCAAGTCATGCCAGTCTCCCATGTCCCCTCGGCCGAATTTTAAGGATAGTGAAGGGTAAATGGGGTAAGAAATAAGGATAATTAAGGATATTTAAGGATGCAAGGTGTCGGGATATCCTCATTCGTACTTTAATTGCCCTTAATTACCCTTATTTCTTACCCAAATTACCCTTAATTAGCCTTATAATTCAGCCGAGGGGACTTGGGAGACTAGCATGACTTGGAACGTGACTTGGAAAACATACTGTATATTGTAGTTTATATGTAATATCTCAATAAACATTTCTTTATATTTCCAGATATAGAATCAGCTCCCAATAACATTATCAACATAATGAAAGATCGCCCTGTATAGTAAATTAAGTATACCTCCTCCCAGTTTTATTTACCACATGTTTATTTCATTACGTACAATATATTATATTAATTAACACCAAGCTACAGAACCCACAGCACAATAGTAGGCTTTAAGCAGTTTTGCATTCATCCCACTTATGACGCCAGGACGCCTTCATATGTTTCCAGATCCACCATAGTAATTACATAAATCCGTTGAAGAAATGTTTATCATAAAGAAACAGGTTATTCTCATAATACAAATCAAACCCTTGAATTAAGTAATCTGCAACCATAGGATTAAATTCTGCACTAAGAATGCTTGAATGACCCGATAGTGTAAAAGTGTGCGACATAATTAACGTTATTTGGACATTGTTGCGTGAATTTATTGACTCCTCCTGATGGGCGACGGTCATTTCTATTACAGTGCAGACAATACAAAACATCCTTACCGCATCTTATAATGTAAATTAAACCATACGATACTCTTGACGTAGATAATTGCAAACATAAGACAAATACAATAAGATACTGAAATGCATTGCAATATTTCACTAAAAAAATAACAATCCAACGCTCCTTTTCATAAACTAAAGACCATAAAAATCTCGGTAAATAGGGCAGGCAGCTAAAATAATTTGTAGGTATCGCAATTGCTCATCAGCATAAGATATTCATAAAGATAAAGCAGATAAAATAATTAGTATCGCTAATATTAATCTCATAAATCAGATAAAGATAAGGCAGGTAAACTAATTTTTGTCGCAATTGTTGATCGGCATAAAGATAAGGCAGGTAGGTCGCAATTGTTCATCAACATAAAGAAAAGTCAGGATCGTAATTATTGTTCATCTCATAAATCAGTACAAGATATTCCTAAAGATAAGGTCATTGTAAGTACACAGATACTATAATTGTGCAATATGACAATGCAATAACTGTCGGACAGACGAGCTGCAATTACCCTTGTTGTTACTGTAATTATCCTTATTGTCACTGTAATTACTCTTAATCATCCATATTGCTACGGTAATTACCCTTAATTATCCTTACTGTTACTGCAATTACTACGTCACTCTAATTACCCCTCCCTCCACCACTCTAATTACCCCACTACTCTAATTACCCCCACCACTCTAATTACCACCTGCCACTTTAATTTCCGTCCACCACTTCAAGTATCTCCCACCGCTGCAATTGCCCACTGCCACCACCTTTAGGCCCCGCCCTCTAACGTCCCGCCCCCTAATTACCTCCCACCACTCTAATTACCCCCCACTCCTAAACTGAACACTGCTCCGGCTCCCGCTCCCGCTCTCCATTTCCATTCTACTACTTACCCCCTTTTTTAATCTCAAATATAAGAATCCATTGTTATGTTTTCCGTAATAAAATTAAAGCTAGATCTACGAATACCAACAAAACCTAGAACATATTTTCAAATTCCATTTTGCTTATGACTGATTCTTGTTATCATTGTAATGGATACAGCTCCTAATGAACGAAGCGATTTTAAAGATATTCGATTGCCGAGATCATTCGGACGGACTGTAGCTCCTCCGTCTTAACTTGTGAATTTACATATCAGGGTAAATATTCATTGTACCACAACATTAAACAGATCGTTGTTTGTCTTAACTCGTGTAAATAGATATTAATATTAATCTGGTGTGATAATAAACCCATTCCAGCTTGGCAGTTCATTTTAGATAATCGTCCGTCGGAGAGTCACTTCATTACATGGGTTTCGTCGAGCACATGATAAACACGGGTTGTTATTATTCCCTGTTCCATTAATCATCACTGTTAAATGTTAAAACTCCGCTAATTGGATTATATTTACATCAAACACCTGCTTAATTTGATTAAATACTCGAAACGATTTTTTTCTTTAAATTCAACAATTAGTGACGCTCGCTCTTCCACGAAATTATTTGATCTCTTAAATTAGATCAGGAGAGATCGATACCAGAGTGTAAGCATTGGACCTAAATTTAATCTAGCCTAAAGTAACGTGAACCGTGAATACTGGAAAATTCACGTTGTCCTAACGAACACCGAATAATTAAATAACTCAATTAGTATTTTTGTCGAATAATATATACAAAATATAGTTGTTCAAAAGCTAAGAATCTTTAGAGAGTTTTTCATCCTGTTCCAAACAATTTTAACAACATAATTATAGACTCTTCGTTCGATATAGAAATTTAAAAAAAATGTATACATACAATAGTTATGAACACGCCTACGCCACTGCCTCATACAATATACGAGAAGGACCAGAAACGTCGCGAAGGACAGGCTGGATGATTCTAGAAAACGAAACAGATAACGAGCGCACGGAGCATAGTTTGATAATTGATGAACAAGTGAACGGATAGAATAAAGAACAGTAATAAGCTGTGAATTATTGTAGTGAAACTATAGTAGACGAAACTTGTAATTAGTGTGTACTAATGTGTATAAGGACTTCATTATTATAACTAAGTATTAAATAAAGTAATGGTTAGTGAAAAATCGTGTTGCAATTATTTGAACATACGTACAGGGTGTTTACTGGAGATTATAAACACGTAACAATATTTTGAGATAAATAAAAAAAAAATTATTTGATTTAAAGAATTTTAGTCAAGAAGTATTTACAGAATGCATTCATCTACTAAAATTTGCGTGAGGGAAGGAACTTTAGCCTGGAGTATTCATCCAGTAGGGCTTTTTCTGATCCTTTCTCCATTTTCTAGATCTCCTCCGTTATGTGTCCCTTGGCCAGGCCACGAAACGATTTAAGTCCAAAGAATTGCGCTTCAGTTCCTTTTTTTCGCAAGGCTGTCAGTGAGTTCATTACCTTGTACTCCCTCATGCCCTGGCGCTCACATCAAGGTTGTTGTTGTTGGCCAGTTGCTTCAGGGATTGTCTACATACCCAGACAATTTTAGACTCGAAGGTACAGGACCTTAGAGTTTTTAATGCTGCCTGGCTGTCTGATAGTATATAGATCTTTGCCCTTCGAATGCCTTTGGTATTCCTGGGCACACAGATCTACAATATGAATTTCTGCCTGGAAGATGATTGGGGTGTTACCGAGGGCTTTGGATAGCCTACATTTAGGCCCTGCTACGCCCACTCCTACACTTCTTAGATCCATCTGTGCACTAGATGAGTAGCCATTGTTCCAATCGCAGTGCCTCCATCTTGCTCGTCTGATGACTTTAGATCAGCATGTCAAACGGACAGCCAAAGTCCTGCTTGATTAGCATATAGTCAGTGGGTTTGGTCATGGACTCCAACTGGACTAACTCCAGAACCCTTAAGTGACCAATCAGATCGCCTGCTTTAAATATATGTGCCTGATGCAGTCGTAGGGTACTAAGTGATGCCTCCTTACTCACAGGCAAGTGTAAAGGACGTAGGTCAAGCATTGCCTCCATAGCTGCTATGGGATACGAGTACATTGCTCCTGTAGTCCCTAAACGGGTAAGGCGTTGCAGTTTCTGCAACTTTCCTTGTGCTGTTTTTTTATTGTTTTTGGCCACCATGCACATGATGCGTAGGCCACCATAGGTCTGACAACCGAAAGGTAAGACTAACAAGACCAACATTCTTAGGTACATCCCTAAGGACCTCTCCTAATTCATCACCCTATTAGGTTCCCTTCTGATTGGTTACAGATTTGTGAAAGAAAGAGCTTCCATTAAGGACGAAGCTAAGAGCAATTCCACAGTAATAGTAAGGAGTTTCATTTCAACTTTAACTCCAGGTTATTCTTTATTAGAAAAATGAGCTATAATAATCCCCTGTGGAACTGCAGAGAAAGGCGAAAAACGTTAAAATACTGGGAACGCAACAAAAGACATCTCGCCCTCCCTCCGTTTTCGAGGGTGAGGAATACGATGATGACAATGGTTTTCACCCCAGTTTAGCGTAAACCACCCCATTATGCAAAAAACTACTTCTTCTCAGGATTTTTGGGTCTGGGCGAGGTCTTTTTTAATAAATTGAGCAGACTAGACCTCACTCGATTCCAAGGGTTGAAATCACATCCCCAAAACCGAGATTCTTTCAAAAAGCTTCAAATCGAAGAGAAATTGGTATACTCCCTTTCTCGAGGGGAGAAAGTCGATGATGGCAATATTTTCTCATCCACCCTTCCCCACCCACCTCCAAACGCAAAACCACCCCCTCGTTTTTCTTACCTGGGTCTAGGCGTGCAACGACTTGTCAAATCGGTTTTTTGTTTAATCCCAGAAAATTAAACAACTGTCGACCACAAGCCACCACGTCCGACCTCAGACGTTGAAACCACCCCCATCCCCAAAACCGTAATACCATCATAAAATTCGAATTTGAACAAGAATAGGAATAACCCCGTTTTCGTTGGCGAGAAAAACGGTGGTAACAATTTTTGACAAGTGGCAAATTTTTGCTGGTACTGTCATGAGCAGAAAAAAATAGGACAACTTTTTTCTAATGTAAATCTGTCTCTGTTTGAATATGTAATGAGTAGTAGTCGAAATAAAACAGATATCACTTTTAATTTATTTTTTATTTTAATGCTGTAGTTTTTGCTATAGTAAATGATGGATGGTTACTGAGACAAATTGCACTGCGTTATAACATTAACAAAAATTTGGTGTGTATCATTTTAAGAAAGTGGAGAATAAACGGTACGATTAGTAGAAATCCTGGATCAAAGGACAAAGGATATCCTACTTAATAAGAAACTAACTAATATTTCATTATTGCACCATTTCTCTTTATAACTTCTATAAGTCTGTTTGGCATAGAATTAAATAACCTTATACAATAATCATTAGTAATAATATTTTCCTATGCATTATTTACTAGCTCCAGTAATTCTTCGGCATTCTGTGGTATCACTACTTCTTACGAGTAGTCCCCATACTTCTTCCACAGGATTAAGATCTGGACTATGACTGGGCCAGTTAAGAACATTGCTGTTGTTATCTTGAAACTAGTTAGTTACATTATGACAAGTATGAACGGAACAATTGTCTTGTTGAAATATGAACTCATCATTAGGAAATAATTGTGTCACAGAAGAGAGCATAATATTGTCTAAAATCCTAATATACGTTTCACTATTAAATAATTCCTCAATATGCCACAAAACACCAGGACCACGTGCCGATATCCAAGCCCACATATTGATGGAAAATCTACCACTTGTATCATTGTCAGAGATATATTTCCCATCGAATCGGGTATTCGGAGGGCGGTAAACACGAATATGACCGCTAAGTGTTGACTGGAAAGTTTTTCGTCTGTAAAGATTATTCTGTTCCAAATATTTACATCATGCGCTAAAAATTCAAGCGCAAGTCCTACTCGAGCTTCTTTATGTTCAGCTTTGAGTAAGTATTTCTGTGCTGCTGCATGACAGCGTAGCTCCGATTCTCTTACTCGCCGGCGACTAGTACTACTCGATCCAGGAAAATTCGTTTCTTCAGCAGCCTGAATAACTGAGTAAAATGGATTTTCTACTAAAGCATTTACCAATTGCAAATCTTGTTGTTGAGTTGATATCCTTCATCGCCCTGATCCAGGATTTCTACTAATCGTACCGTTTATTCTCCACTTTCTTAAAATCTTACACACCGAATTTTTGTCAATATTATAATGCAGTGCAATTTGTCTCATTGACCATCCATTTTCTGCTTTAGCAATAACTCCAGATTTAACTAAATCGCTTAGGCATATTAGTTTTTTGCACACTTGCAATAAATTATGACAACTAACTGACAATGTCACAAAAATTCAAGTTAGATCTACACAACTAGATTTTAGCAAAATACCGTTATAAGACGTCCTATTTTTTTTTGCTCACGACCGTACTAAGGCTTATCTATGTGTTAAATTTGATCAAAATCGTTAGAGCCATTTTAGAGAAAGACAATATTTTATTATTATGTACTCCACCCCCTTGAAACATTCCACCCTGAATTCTTTGAAGCAAATAGTTATGCCATCTTACACTGATACTAAGGAACTATTCATGTGCCAAATTTAATCACAATCGTTACAATCGTTTTAAAGGCCAAATATATAATTATTTTAACGTTACTTCTCATAGCCTCCGCCCCTGCATTTTTTGGAACTAACGAGTCATGGCATCTTATCCTAGTACTAAGGTGTTAAATTTGATGAAAATCGTTAGAGTCGTTTTTGAGAAAAAAATTATTTAATTGCCACAGCCTATGTCCCTGAATTTTTCAGGACTAACGAGTTATGTCATTTTAAACTAGTATTAAGGGAGTATTTATTTGTTAAATTTGATCAAAATCGTTAGAGTCGTTTTCTGGAAAAAAATTAATTTGCATCTTTTTATTGGTTTTTTTGAGGTTGACTCCCTTCATATTTAAACCAGGTTCGATTTTATGCTTTCGCTTCGAGGTGTGGTCATCCTCAATACGTATACAAAATTTGGGCAAAATCGATTCAGTGGTTTAGGCTCTAGGTGCGACCACAGACGACAAACATTTTTTAAAAAACACTTTTTTGGCTGAAAACGTGTAAATTAATCAAAAACTCTAAATCGATTTTTGCATGATCATAGAAAGTAAAAATGCATTGTTTCCGATTTTAAATGCACTGACCTTATTGAAAGTATATTTTTTAATCTTACCTTTCAAATATATGATACATCTTTTAATTTTACATCTGTTTACCGATTAGCCTCAACCAATAAAATACAATTTTTACATGAACTACAACAAATATAACAATAACTGATAATAAAGATAAAATTCATCTTCTAATTGGTGATTTAAATATCGATATTATAAGTAAAAACCTGATATAATAAAAGACAAATATTTCAAGATGACCGTCAAAATGGTTTCCTAGCAAATACAGTGTGTTCCCAGATGAGGTACCACACTCTTGTAAACTTTCTTTTTTTTGATTTGCCGAGGAAGTCATCCTTTATAAAAAGTTTTGCTTGTCTTAGAAAGTTATAAACAGTTGTCAAACTTAACGGTTCAAGAATTCTGTCGTGTTTGTAATGGGTTACACCAAAAAAAATGTGGAAAAGACGAAACTTGGTGGGCAGGTAGTGTTCGAGGGAATAATATTCTGTCAAAAAGTCACACTCGTAGCCCTTGCGAAAAGCTTCGCCATCTTGGATTGAATTGGAAGTTCGGCTTTGTTAGCGTTACTTTTCATATTATGCCAAAAAATTTTAAGTAAAAGTTGTTCAAAATTTAATTGCACATGACTTGTATTCTTACGTTTTTTATTGTCTCAAATATTAAAAAATTAGAGGGCCTTTTTTGAATTTAGTGAACCACAGAAGGAAAATTCATGTTCAGTTTTCGCCAATTTGTCCAAATGCTCGAACGAAATTTTTTCTTTACCAAAATGATGGTATTCTTATGTACTTTCAGGTGAACTAAAAAATAACTTTTTTTGAATTTAGCCGATTTCCCGCCATTTTCGGTATTATACGTATGTGCGCACAAGTATATGTGTCATTATAAAAATTACAATATTAATAATAAAAAGTGATTGTGAGGTTTTAAATATGTCGATAAAAAAAATTCTGGCAGGTAAGATATAATTTTGTTTTTCGAAAATTTACTTTTTTAATCTTTTATTTACAGTCGGCCTATTAACGCTATCAAGGCCAATCACCGATGCCAGGGGATAAGCATCGGGTCAGTGTAGGTGTTAAAGAACACGATAAAACCCTCGATGTACTTTTCGAAACTGTAACAAAATCCGAAATATTTCGCACGAAAAACGTTCTTCACGTAAAAATATCGTGGAAGAGGTTTTTATATTCTTAATCATATTTACGCTCTACGGAGCGTTTCTTATGCAAAAATTTCAATAACTCATCAAGGAGCGTCATTTTAGAAAGTGTAGCAAATGTCGGTACACAGGGACGTAATGTCGCCCCGACCACCAAAATTTAGAAACAGTAACAAAATTTGACAAGTTAATCCAGCTTCTATTCAAAGTATATCGTGAGTTTTAGCGAAAATGGCCTTTAGCGATATGGGACTCCCATCATTTCCTAGCAGTCGATTTTGACGGGAAAATGATGGGTTTTAACGGGATTTGCCCTAAACCGGTTCCTCAGTGATTCGGTGTCAGAAAAGTATCTTTACCATGTACTCATATGTGTATGGGACCGCCTTGCCTGAACGTATCAATTTATAATTGCTATAATATACTTCAAAGTCGTTGCAATTCAAGCATTTTTAAGCTCCGAGGAGCGACCAAAATTGATATTGAACTGAAAATACGTAAATAGACAGGCAAGCAAAAGCCCACCAAAAATTTATAAACATTGAACTTTTTTTGCATCTTTTTGTAGAATCGTTAGCTCAAAAACCGCATATTGGATGGTAGTTGGTACATTATAAATTGTTCGGTTCCTCACCATGTGTTGTACATGGGCCAGACTATTGTTTGTCAAAACATATTTCTTGAAGTTGTTGTAAAAGATAAATTTTTGAAGAGGTTTAATATATATTTTTGAACTTTATATTGTCTTTTACTTGTGTTTTCAAAATTCCCTTTCAGGTATAACTTTAAGAAAGTGTTAGTACCTACTGTGTTAGATTTATAGTGTTACGACGTCCAATAGATACCATCAGAGCAGCAGTTAAGCAAAAACGAACAGTAAGTATAAATTTTATATTTCGTCTGAAACAGTCATTTTGAACCCTTATTTTGTGAACGTTAACATTCATTTTTGATAAATACAGTAAAAGTCCTTCAGACGAAAAGATGGATCCTTCACATAGGCACTGGGACCCCTAACCTGGAAATTTTGCTGAACTCCCTTAGTTTGTCGTGGGATACACGAAACCCACAATTTTACATCTCGGTCGAAAGATGGTGACACGAGCAGATCCACTTATCCACTATATCTCATCGACTGTGAGCCGGTCTTGAACCCGGGCCGTCTGCGTGAGAGGACGCGCCACTGTCCGTCACACCACCAAGCCGACTGAAAATTCACTTGATTTTTATTAAAATTTTCACATATATTGATTATTATTTTATTTTATTCATGTTTTATTTTTCTAGTACTTGTACTAGATGTGCTACTACAAGAAGTGTCTACTTCCCAACCGGTAACTGGAGTTTGGAATATTTCTTCACTCCCGTCATCGTTTAAATCATATACATCTGAGATATTCTCTGAAGTAAAAATATCTTCTTCATAATTATCACCTTCTTAGAATTCTTCAATATCATAAATATCAGGACTAATCTCTAATTGGTCAGGCTCTTCATCAACCACAACTTCGTCAACAATATTATCTGCATTTTGACACAAAATATTCCTTCCATTGTGGCATAAATTGCTGCATGTGACGCCAATGGTTTTGCATGAGCAACGTTTAGTTTTGCAACCAACCTATATTAAGTAATTCATTAGGAAGAGGAGTTTTATCAGTCCTTATCGGCATCAGTTCATTATCTGTTGTTTGTTGCTATCCAAAATCCTGTCAATTTTGGTACTTCAGAGTATATCTCAGATGTATACGACTTTAGAGATGACGAGAGTGAAGAAATATTCCAAACTAAAGTTACCGATTCAGAAGTAGACACTTCTTGCAGTAGCATATCTAGTACAATTACTAAAAAAAGAAAACACGAATAAAATAAAATAATAATCAATATAAGTAGAAAGTTTAATAAAAATCAAATGAATTTTCGAAGAAAAAATTGTATCTTTTGTATCTTACCTTCAAGAGTTCTTTTATCTAATTTAAAACCTGCTCACAATCACTTTTCACTTTCACTACATCACGTGAAAGTACATAAGAATACCTTCATTTTTATAAAAAAATTTCGTTCGACCATTTGTACAAATTGTGGAAAGTTTTGAAAATGTTGTGGAATTTGGACTAAAAATGAAATTGCGGCTAAACTGTTGAATATTTTTTGCAAAAATTTGGCAGGCTATTTTTTGGATATATATATAGGTTACTTTCTTCTAAAATTTCATCAAATTTGGTTTAATTTCGGCCAAGTTAACCGTCATTCAATTTTTTAGGTTTTTTCATATACATATATCATGGAGGCGATTTTCAAGAAATTTGAACTGAAGATTCCTTGAACATCTACAATAAAAGGGAACCATTCCCGTTTCTTAACTTGCATTTTAAAGGGTCCAAAATAAATTAAAACTGAAAAACCATCTTAAAAATGATCAATTTACACCTTTTCCGCGAAAAAAAGGGTTCCCCCGCCTACTCGAAGTAGAAAACTCAGGGTATTCTTAGTTTCACCAAAACACATATATTTTTTTATGTCGCGTTGCTCCATGTAATTTCTCTACAAATCTATATTTACTCTAATTTAACTAAGTTGAATACCTACCATTCTACACGTAGACACATCCTACTAGTACACATTTTTCTAATCTTAAAAAAAATTTGTATATGAATTAGAAACGATTATCAAAAATCATACTTTTGGAAAGAATTTATTATCCTTTCAAAATCGCCAAAAGGCTGAGATTGATATTTGTTTCAAGAAAAGTCCCAAACGGAACTAATATAAAACTAATTTTCCATCAATTTCTATTTTTATTCGACGTCTCTCTCTTTAATCTGCGTCTACTAAATGTAACAAAAGCGAGAGCAATATCATTCTCATAAAACTGAGGAAATAAAATCTTTATCACAAATAACGGGAAGTTCAAGCTTAACTTTATATCTTTTCAGTAAACAATTGTAATTTCATTTAAGTTTTCCTCACACAGATCTCTGCTTTTGTCTCTAAGGATATATTTGAGTTTCAACGTTTACACGAATATTTTAGGACAACTAACTGTACTTGGAGAGGGTCTCCTTCACAAACTTTTTTTCATTTTCAACACTTGAAACCCAAGATTTTCAGTCCTTCATTTTTCTGTTCTTAAAATAGAACCTACAAGAATTGTGAATATAATGGAAAAGTTTCCCGTAAATATTGCGGAATACTTAAAATTCTAATAACAATTGACATTTTAATTTAAAAGTTTCGTGTTCCATTAAATCTTTGAAAAACAAAAATAAACTTTCACTGAAAAAAATTAATACGGTGTACAAGATTTCTTGAATAAAAAAATATACTGGCTATTATCAAAAGAAACATTTTAATGTTAAACAAAATTCTGTAGGTAAATCTTTCAAATGAGAATAATAGAATAGAATAGAATAGAATAGAATAGAATAGAATAGAATAGAATAGAATAGAATAGAATAGAATAGAATAGAATAGAATAGAATAGAATAGAATAGAATAGAATAGAATAGAATAGAATAGAATAGAATAGAATAGAATAGAATAGAATAGAATAGAATAGAATAGAATAGAATAGAATAGAATAGAATAGAATAGAATAGAATAGAATAGAATAGAATAGAATAGAATAGAATAGAATAGAATAGAATAGAATAGAATAGAATAGAATAGAATAGAATAGAATAGAATAGAATAGAATAGAAGAGAACAGAATAGAATAGAATAGAATAGAATAGAATAGAATAGAATAGAACAGAATTTATTAAATCCAGTAGACCATTACAATTGGCATAGGACACGTCAATTCAATTACAAATAAAAAAGTCGTTTAGGAAATATTATACATTTAGTAAATAACGAGGACGTTTAAAAATACTAAATATATATACACATATATATATACAAAGTACACGAAACCTAACACACAGTGCTTAATGTACATGTTTTCCTGCGAAACAATGCGGCTAGATGTTTCACCTTGTTTCTAAATATTCATCAACACTATAAAAGCAGTTATCAATAAGGAAATGTTTAACAGTATCTTTAAATTTTCTGATATTATTGTGTATCTTAATGTTGTTCGGCAAGTTATTAAATAATTTAATACCTACGTAAGTTGGATTATTTTCGTAAATTGATAAATTGTGATTTGGTAGACATAAATTTGATCCTTCCCTAGTATTATAATCATGGTAATTATTATTAGTAACAAACCTGTTCATATTTTGCTTGACAAATAATAAGACCTCCAATATGTATATACATGGTACAGTTAACAGATGTAGTTCTTTAAATATATTTCTACATGTCGCATATTTGGATACACCAGCAATGGTTCTGGCTGCCTTTTTCTGTAAGCGAAAAATTCGAAGTGTATGATGCGAGCATCCCCAAAATAAAATACAATATTTTATTCTCGAGTACATCCCTGCATAATAATACGATAGCATCACATTCATTGTACTAACTTAACTTAATCTGTATAGCGCAAAACATACGGAGGACAATTTAGCACACAAGTTGTCAATATGTGCTTCCCAACTAAGGTCATTGTCAACAAATAATCCCAAAAATTTTGTATCTGTTACTTGCTCGATACTTTTGCCATCATTTTGAATTAAATAACTTTTATTTATTATTTTCGATCTGGGAGTGAAATTAATAAATACTGTTTTATTTTTATTTAAGAATAGTAGATTAGAATTAAACCAAGTAACAAATTTAATAAGCATAACTCGGGCTTTATTTATTACTTCTTCAATTGTATTTTCACAACATAGGTAACTATTATCGTCAGCAAACATCACCAAGTTATTGAGTTCATCTACATTAGGTAAGTCATTAACAAATAAAAGAAACAACAAGGGTCCCAAAACTGACCCTTGCGGTACTCCACATGAAATTTCACGCGTCTCTGATTTAACCCTTTGAATTTCAACAAGTTGTTTACGTTCAAACAGATATGAGCTCAAAAGCTTTTTAATGTTTCCTCTAAGACCATATTTTTGAATCTTTTTTATGAGTAAGGAATGATCAACAAGATCAAAGGCCTTACTTAAATCCGTGAATATCCCAATGGTTTTTTTATTCTGATCTAGACTATTATAAAGCACATCCAAGAAATCATAAATAGCCGAAGTTGTCGATTTACCTTTTCTGAAACCATGTTGTTTACAATTTAGAATAGTATGATGGTCGAGAAAGTAACAAATTTTAATACAGATTGCCTTTTCCAATATTTTTGATATAGTTGACAAGAATGCAATTGGTCTGTAATTTCCTGCCTGGTCTTTATCACCTTTTTTATATATTGGTATAACCTTGGCTATTTTTAAAACTTCTGGAAATATACCGTTTAAAAATGACAAATTAATTAGATGTACTAAAGGCTCCACTAAATAGTTTTTACAAAATTTTATAATATTAGTGCTTATATCATCAATTCCCGAAGAATTAGAATTTTTTAAATTGGATATGATATTCAAAACAAACATTTCATCCACAGGCGTTAGAAACATTGTTGGGTATTCTATATTTCTACGATTAAATGTATATTCTTGAATTCTGTCTTTATTTTTTAAATAATTACTTAAACTGCCTGGTGTATTAACAAAAAAATCATTGAAGTGGTTTGCAATATCATTAATATTTAAAATTAGTCCATTGTCTGATTGAATTTCCTTAATCTCGATCCTGGTGTCATTTTTGTTTTTTATTGTGTTATTGATTATATTCCAAACAGCCTTTGATTTGTTATCAGTTTTAAAATATATTTGTTCGTTATATAAGTTTTTTGCTACTTTTATTACTTTCCTATATATTTGCTTGTAACGATTGTAAATAACTTTATCATTTTGGTTACCTGTTAACTTCATATTATTATAAAGGTCTTTTAGCTTTTCCGATGAAATCCGTATTCCTTTAGTTACCCAAGGTTTCTTAACTGAATTGTTGATGTTAATTCTTTTCATAGGAAAAGCTATATCAATGTAGTGCTTAAGAATATTTACAAATAACTCAAATGCCTTATTGACATCGGTACAACTGAATACGTCTTGCCGGGATTCGTTACTTATATAAGAAACAAATGTTTCAAAATTATTGTGACTAAAAAGTCTTGTGGTATGGAACTTATTTTCAAGATGTCTGTCCTTTTCAATCCTAAATGACAATAACTGTGCTGTGTGATCTGACAATACATTATTCATTACATGACATTTTTTTTCAAAGAAATTAAAGCCAGTACACATGTAGTCAATGGATGTAGCTGAAATAGTAGTAATAATAATATAAAATATAGGAATTATAATATTCCAACCTATCTGCAAATGCCTTATATAAATAAGGACTCAACAAATTAAATCAAAACAGCTATTCCCCCTTACGAGCGCTGAATTATATGGTAAAATTTGCGTATTTTGTCTAAACACAGTTAGCACTAAAATGCAATGAATTGAAAATGCTCGAACGCTACAAGGAAGATGCGAGGAATTCGTGAAAATCGCGGATTCGCGATTAACTCAGTTTTTATGGCTCAAACGGGAACAACACCTATTATAAAAGTTGTACATCTGTAAATTCTATACATTTTTTCGTACGCCTAAATGTTTTAGAAATACGACGCGGAGTAAGTGAAAAATGCACTTAGTTCCGCCAAACTTCTTTTGCACCACATATTTCGCAATTATCTTGCTTTCTATGTCTCAGAATGAATATTAAATATTTCTGTTATAGAGCTCAGTGATCTTTATTCTCCACTAGAATATTTTATACATTTTATTTACTTTTATTTACAGTGAATAAAGCAAGAAATGCATTCATTTCCGCAGCACCTTAGAAGTAGAATGCTCGGCAAGCTTTTTTTACATGGTTTCCCCAGGAGCCCTAATCCATGCCGGATCTTAAATTAGTCAATATTTGCGACTTCTTCGGTATCTGAAACGTTATTGTCCAATGACAAATTGTTGTCATTACTTTCATTCTAATAAGATTCTACGCCGTCCATTTCCTCATTCATAGCAATTATATCCGCGATTTCCGCGACCTTCCGAAGCGATTTTCACGAATTCCTCCAGGTGTATCGTGGCGTAACTACCAAGTGTTATTCAGGACGTTCAAATAAACACAATAAAAAAATATTCGTAGACCACGAATTTGGCAGCAAAAGTCTAAAACGCCTGGACAATAATAATATTACAGCAGTTATAAAAGAATTTGAATGTTTCATATATGCTGATGATTGGAAACTTTTCTCTTCATAACTTTTCAAACCTATAGTTTAAGATGGGCATATCCAAGAAAGAGAGATCCGATAAGGAAACACTTATTATTATTGGCAAAAACTATTTTTTTAAATACATATATTGGTAAAAAAAGTATAAGCCTATAAGTAGAATTATGACAGGATTGATAGGCGTAGTATGAATTTCCACTCAAGTTCAGTCATTTGCAAAATTAATTAATTTAAAACTACAAATTATGAAGATTGACACTATTTTTAAAAGCTTTTATTAAACTTTTTTGCACATGTGTATAAATCCGGTGAGAATGCACTTTAACATTTTCATATAAGAAAAAAACAAGAAAACGGCTTCAAGATGGTTGACGACTTTACCGTTTATGATCCGATTCAACTCAAAATCGATATCTGGGGGTTTTCTAGGTCGCGGATTATGAATATTTAGTAAAAATTCAGAAATTCAAAATGGTGACGTCAATATGATTGACGACTTTTGTCATTTGGATCCAAGTCGATCAAAATCGATATCTGGAAATTTTCGGGTTTGCGGATTACGAATTTCTAGTAAAAAATTTGGTTCAAGATGGCGGACGACTTTACCGTTTATGATCCGATTCGTCTCAAAATCGATATCTGTGGATTAATTAAAAAGAAAAAAGAAAATTATATAAAAAAATATTTAAAAAAAAATCTTTTATTTAAATGCTCTAAGAAGTAGAAAATAAACTTTGGGGTAAGTCATTGTGTTTGTTACATTATATAATTTTTTTATGATATCGAAGCTTGTCGTGAGCAATCTCCTTTACACAGGAAAATCTCTCGACAAGCTTTTATATCATAAAACAAATTATATAATGTAACAAAATGATGGGTTTGATTTACTTCAAAGTTTATTTTATATTTTTTAGAGCATTTAAATAAAAGCTTTTTTTAAAATATTTTTTAAAATTTATTGATTTTGCAAACAACTGAAATTATTGAGTAAAAATTCATATCACTACATCTGTCATAGTTCTACTTAGGTAGTCTTACACTTTTTTTTACCAATACTTGAATTAAAAAAAAATCTTTCGCCAATAATAATAAATATTTCCTTATTGGATATCTCTCTCTCTCTCTTGGATATGCCCACCTTAAGATTGCAGCTATATCTCGACAGGGTTGAATATTGGTGCCAAATAAATGGACTTGAGCTTAATATCGATATATGTTTTATTGTATCATTTACAAAAATGTAAATGTTCTAACCTATGATTACGTCATAAATATATAATTATGTTATAAGTCGTAAGAGTACTGTAAAAGATTTAAGTGTCACATTTGATTCAAAATTGATGTTCAGTGATCATATCCATAATATTTCTAATTCTGCTATGAAACTTTTGGGCTTCATAGTACGAAATACTAGATCTTTAATTTATTGGTACCGTAAATTAAATACGCCTCCCTTATTTGATCTTTGTTACATGAGAATTATATTTACTGTTTAGAAACAATTCAGAGTAAATATAGTTCAGTTTATTTATTCCCTGTACTCAAAAAACGCAACAAAAACTTACGACATTCTTATTATCGCCGCGGGCCATGCGGCATGCCTATCATCAAACAACCCGAGGCACATTAAAAACCTATAAAGATAAGCGAGTCAATTTGGTAACGAAATAACAGAGTACCGGTATTTTAATGAGGTCTTTAAGTTTTTGTTGCGTTTTTTGAGTATCTAGTTAATCTATACTCGACTATACCTGCTTAAATCGTAAATTTTAGAGATACTGGGGTTTATATAATAAATGCTCGTGATTTTTTAACATCATATTACAATATTAAAACTTTGAAGAGTCGTAGGGACATTATTTGCTTATAATATTTACATGGTTTGATAAATGGCTATATCGAAAATGATGTTATGTAGAATAGCTTTGAGAGTTCCGAAATCTATTAATAGCAGAATGGGTGATATCTTCTACTGTTCTACACCTATGTGCAACTAATTTCATCTTTATAAATGACATTTGTAACAAAGAAATTTATATATATTTTTTTTGTTCTAAAATGAATACATTCAAAGTGGACCTTCATGATATATTGATCTGACTGCTTTCCTTATAACTATTGAGAAATTTATATGTTCAAAACTTTTGTGATGTTATGTATTTTATGCTAGCAGTGACTGTGAATATTCATGGGCATTGTATTGTTCATTAATTGGTTTATACTGCTGAATAATAAAGTCTATTTATTTTATTTATTTATTTATTTATTTATTTATTTATTTATTTATTTATTTATTTATTTATTTATTTATTTATTTATTTATTTATTTATTTATTTATTTATTTATTTATTTATTTATTTATTTATTTATTTATTTATTTATTTATTTATTTATTTATTTATTTATTTATTTATTTATTTATTTATTTATTTATTTATTTATTTATTTATTTATTTATTTATTTATTTATTTATTTATTTATTTATTTATTTATTTATTTATTTATTTATTTATTTATTTATTTATTTATTTATTTATTTATTTATTTATTTATTTATTTATTTATTTATTTATTTATTTATTTATTTATTTATTTATTTATTTATTTATTTATTTATTTATTTATTTATTTATTTATTTATTTATTTATTTATTTATTTATTTATTTATTTATTTATTTATTTATTTATTTATTTATTTATTTATTTATTTATTTATTTATTTATTTATTTATTTCTTTCTTTCTTTCTTTCTTTCTTTCTTTCTTTCTTTCTTTCTTTCTTTCTTTCTTTCTTTCTTTCTTTCTTTCTTTCTTTCTTTCTTTCTTTCTTTCTTTCTTTCTTTCTTTATTTATTTATTTATTTATTTATTTATTTATTTATTTATTTATTTATTTATTTATTTATTTATTTATTTATTTATTTATTTATTTATTTATTTATTTATTTATTTATTTATTTATTTATTTATTTATTTATTTATTTATTTATTTATTTATTTATTTATTTATTTATTTATTTATTTATTTATTTATTTATTTATTTATTTATTTATTTATTTATTTATTTATTTATTTATTTATTTATTTATTTATTTATTTATTTATTTATTTATTTATTTATTTATTTATTTATTTATTTATTTATTTATTTATTTATTTATTTATTTATTTATTTATTTATTTATTTATTTATTTATTTATTTATTTATTTATTTATTTATTTATTTATTTATTTATTTATTTATTTATTTATTTATTTATTTATTTATTTATTTATTTATTTATTTATTTATTTATTTATTTATTTATTTATTTATTTATTTCTTTATTTCTTTATTTCTTTATTTATTTATTTATTTATTTATTTATTTATTTATTTCTTTATTTCTTTATTTCTTTATTTCTTTATTTCTTTATTTCTTTATTTCTTTATTTCTTTATTTCTTTATTTCTTTATTTCTTTATTTCTTTATTTCTTTATTTCTTTATTTCTTTATTTCTTTATTTCTTTATTTCTTTATTTCTTTATTTCTTTATTTCTTTATTTCTTTATTTCTTTATTTCTTTATTTCTTTATTTCTTTATTTCTTTATTTCTTTATTTCTTTATTTATTTATTTATTTATTTATTTATTTATTTATTTATTTATTTATTTATTTATTTATTTATTTATTTATTTATTTATTTATTTATTTATTTATTTATTTATTTATTTATTTATTTATTTATTTATTTATTTATTTATTTATTTATTTATTTATTTATTTATTTATTTATTTATTTATTTATTTATTTATTTATTTATTTATTTATTTATTTATTTATTTATTTATTTATTTATTTATTTATTTATTTATTTATTTATTTATTTATTTATTTATTTATTTATTTATTTCTTTATTTCTTTATTTATTTATTTCTTTATTTCTTTATTTCTTTATTTCTTTATTTCTTTATTTCTTTATTTCTTTATTTCTTTATTTCTTTATTTCTTTATTTCTTTATTTCTTTATTTCTTTATTTCTTTATTTCTTTATTTCTTTATTTCTTTATTTCTTTATTTCTTTATTTCTTTATTTCTTTATTTCTTTATTTCTTTATTTCTTTATTTCTTTATTTCTTTATTTCTTTATTTCTTTATTTCTTTATTTCTTTATTTCTTTATTTCTTTATTTCTTTATTTCTTTATTTCTTTATTTCTTTATTTCTTTATTTCTTTATTTCTTTATTTCTTTATTTCTTTATTTATTTATTTATTTATTTATTTATTTATTTATTTATTTATTTATTTATTTATTTATTTATTTATTTATTTATTTATTTATTTATTTATTTATTTATTTATTTATTTATTTATTTATTTATTTATTTATTTATTTATTTATTTATTTATTTATTTATTTATTTATTTATTTATTTATTTATTTATTTATTTATTTATTTATTTATTTATTTATTTATTTATTTATTTATTTATTTATTTATTTATTTATTTATTTATTTATTTATTTATTTATTTATTTATTTATTTATTTATTTATTTATTTATTTATTTATTTATTTATTTATTTATTTATTTATTTATTTATTTATTTATTTATTTATTTATTTATTTATTTATTTATTTATTTATTTATTTATTTATTTATTTATTTATTTATTTATTTATTAGTAAAGTCTTGAGAATTTTTTGAAGGAACAAGAAGTATGACTTCTGAAAAACAAACACAAGACTTGTTGGCAGAAGTGAGAAAAATAATGTTAGATAGAAAAAAGATACCAAGAAGAAAAGTGATATCAAGAAGAGAAAAATGGACTGAAAATGAAACGTTAAAAAAGAGAGAAAAGCAAGAGTGTCAACGTAAAGAAAACAAGGATGAACTAAAAAATATGATGTTAGATCAAGAAAAGAGATGTCAAGAAGAAAAACAAACGCGAGAATGACACCGTAAAGGAGATAAATATGAATAAAAAAACTGACGAAAAACCTAAGACTTCATAATGAAAAACATTAAGAAAAGATACGCCAGGAAGAGAAAAATTATACTCGTGCAACACGGCGCTATCCTTTTCGCCACTGAAGACTTCAAAAGTAAAATTAAAGAGGATGTAGCGTGAAAGTGGAAGTAAGTTAAATCAAAGGAAAAGTAAGTGATATTAAAAGAAAATACCGTGTAGTTAAGGGAGAAGTAGGGCGGCTTAAACGACAGTTGAAGGAAAAAGAGGCCAGTTAGTAGTATCAGGTCCTCGACTATAACCGCCCTGCTTTGATAGTCAAACTTCATGACCAACATATAAGATAGAGTTTGAGGCAGCAACTTATGCATATAACTAGAATAACGAGGAAAAAAGGGAGTTCCTCCAGACGATCCCAGTAGTGCAACAACAGGATTTTATTGATTTGGAAGCTGCATTGGACTTGAGATATGGCGACCAACACCTCGCTCAAGTATATCGGACTCAGCTGAAATCACATACACAAAAACCTGAAAAAAGCCATAATAATGTGAAGTTGCCGTGGAAAAACTAGTACACTTGGCATATCTGGATTCACCAAAAGAATTCCAAGAGCTGTTCGCAGTTGGGACTTCATCGAGTACAAGAGATGAGAACAGCGGAGCCTTGAGGAGGTAAATGCTGCAAGGATAGAAGAAGTTCGTTCAAACAAGACAAAATTGGTCACCATATTGACAAGCGTCGAACGTTTTTGGAACAGCTGAAAGTATAGTGATGGGTTGGTAGATTGCTGAGATTTGTTACCAGACTCAAATATGGGTGTTACACATGCACGTTTCCAAATACTAGGGAAAACACCAGTAGTTAGATATAGTGAAAACATTACATACATTTTATATATATTTACTTACTATTGATCTGTTACTTTTATAGCTTAGGGATGACAATGTTCTATACTTACTCTGTAAGTCTTATGGAAATAAATATATTATTATTAAAAATTGTGCGTATACAAATTTCATGGCTGTGTATATCAACTAATGCTACGCTACGCTAATGTCATCGTAACTTTGACCTGAAATCAAATTGGCATGTTAAATAATTTACGATGAGCCCGCATTTCACAGTTGGTGATGTTTGAGTTTAACAAGTACAATTTACAAGTTTACAACACGCCTGTAGAATAAAAATCCTGTTAATTAATGGGAGCTTAATCCTACTCTATCCCTGTTATTCATTTGAACCATTCCGGAGTTAGTTAACCGGATATATTGGAGACATTTGTAAAATAAAATAAAGTATCTTGCTTACGCTTTGACGTTGAGCAAACGAAAACGAATTTTCCTAATTGTTGCTCGCAACAGCATAAAATGCGAAATTTTATTTTAAATAAATTCACTCTACTGTAAAAGAAAGGCAGGGAGGGAGAGTCAAAGGCAGAATAATGTAAATAAAAATGGTTTGTACTGTCTAATTTCAGCGTTTTTTAATCTGAAGTATTTGAAAAATGTTAATATAAATTTTTAGTATTAAAAATACTCTTAGGATGCTCTATATGCCGGCGCAGCAGCGGAGAACGAGAAAAGAAGAAAGGATAGATTTTGCTGGATTGTAAAAAAACCGTTGACAAAGAAAATTGTAATGCTTTGTGAAATAAAATTGTAGAGACAAAATGATTTAATGTTCAAATGTTATAGACAAATACAAATATTAGAGTTACATATAATACAGTAAGATATTCTACAAATTATGTTTTAAATATGACATTATGCTTATTTGGTGTCATGTATTTTTAATATGCCTAAGATACTTGCGTAAGATGCAATGTTTGTGATTTCTCGTTTATATCTCCTTTTTAGGTGCTACAGATATTAATTGATTCTGCCAGTTTCTTCCTTTCTCATCGATTTTCTCAAAACCAAGCCATAAATCAAAAAATTCTTCTCTTGCAAAGTCTTTTGGACTAAACTTCGCTGCGTTTCATATGTTTGTTGATAAATTAATTATTACTATCATATAAAATCTTCTGTCTGAATTGATCACCAAGATTTTTAAAAATTCTGACCTATCGTCAAGTTATGCATAGAGTGAGCTCTGGCAGGATGGGAATCACTTCATTCGTATCAGAAATATAATATCTTGAAAGCTGCGTAAATTCTATATCGACCACTTAATGTATTGCGAAGTATAGCTGCCATAAATAATGTATTCCATCAATATAAAACAAACCCACAGAGAATTGTGTGTGAAAATATTACTTTTTTATCGAAGAGCCAAGATATTAATCTTTTAATATTTTATGAACGATAAACAGTAGATCCAAAGTAAATTGCATGTTATTTGTTATTAGGATCATGAAAATTCACTCTCTTAAATTATGTCGCCGAATTTTAATGAAAAAAATTACACAAAGGGAAAAATTACGTGTTAGATTTTACCCGATTGTACGTGCATAACGTTTTTATTTTCCTCAATTTATATACTTAACTAATTCAAAACAACTTGTAAAAGTTATAACCACAAGAGAGGCATTAACCCGTATCCTATTGACATTACTGGAATATCTCTAGACTTCTACAAGGGTAAGTAATCCCGGAAAATTGATTTTAAGAAGTTTCAAGCTGATACCGAACAGACAAGTAACTGTAGCAATTTATTTTATGTTTTCTATGCCATTAAAGAGGAGATACTGTTGTTTCATACGTAAACTTTAAGAGATGCAATGTTCGTAGTTTTAGTTCTAGTTGACAGTCGTTAATGGAAATGTTCGAGACTCCAGACATAGTATTGGGTGATACGCCCCCGGCACTATTATATATAAAAGGTTTGAAACAAGTTGAAATGTGAAGGTAATAAACTATCTAACTTTATAATAAGTTATTCAGGTGACAGAGTATATTTGGGCAGTTCTACAAAGGGGTGGGTTAAGTTTCCCCTGCCCCACTTGTTTTTTTAACGTTTTATTATCATTATAAGATTGCGCCCGTTATGTGCCCCTTAATTTCAAGTCTTCAAGAAAAATGTTTTTGTCGCAGTTTTGTTGAGGAAAGCCTAGCGCTTACTTACGCCCTTTAAATTAATGCTAGCGCACTCACTCTTAATCAGTTATTAGTTATCAGATTTGAGAGTGGGTATAACTACATTACAACATACAAAACTCTAAATAATCACGTTATGAGCCAAATTCAACTGGCTAAAGTTGTTACTTTTGAAGAGTTAGAGTATTGAAAATAACAAACAGCTAGTTGTTTTTATACAAACAATCGGAGAATGTAAGCCACTCCTCGTAGAAATCGTTAAATTTTGAAAGTTGTAATATTCTAATCTGCGAGTTTCTTTCACTCTTTACGTTTTGTGACTAGAATAACTTAAAAAACAAAAATAGAAAAAACAATTCAAGTTGTTTATACATCACCAACGACATATTTTGCTTTTTATAGTAACGCAAAAATTTTTTTTTTTGTTGTAATAGGCTTAAAATGTCACGAAACGTCGAGACGTTAAATTTGAGCGAAAAAAAATTCCGTCTGTCGGTCTGTCTGTAACTTTTTTGTGCGCACGTTTACTCTGGAACCGTGTATGATATTGACTTGAAATTTAGTATACTTATGTATTATAACGAGATCTGAAACTAGATTATATTTTGATGTAATTCCGTTCAAGGGTTCGGGTGTAAATGGGGTAAATAAGGGTAAATAGGCAAAGCAAGCAGGTAAGAGTCCATACAATTGGAATTTAGGGCATATACGAAAAGTCAAATTCACAAAATTTGTTTTGGCCTCAGCCACCTCCCACTATTATCAAATGGAATAAAAAATTAAAATGTATTTTAGTGTGTATACAAGAACGAAACGTCTCAAAAAAATTTTTTGGCGTAAGCTCTACCACCCTCACTGCCACCCACGCCCTATTATTAAAAGGGGAAAAGAATTAAATTGGGATTTGGTGTGCGTACGAGAACCAAGGGCCTTTAAAATTTATTTTGGCATTAGCCACCCACTTGGATACAAAATCTGGATGTGGAAGTAGTGATTCCTTGGGCGGCGGTTTTTAAATAAACGACGCATTAAATACTGATTATAATGTAGTTACAGACGCCCCCAACTTTTATAACCAATAAATCACTAAATTAGTGCGCTGACTTTAATTTAAAGAGCGCAAGTAAACGTTACCTATCCTCTACAAAACTGTAACAAAAAATAATTTTTTTGAAGATATGAAAATTTCCCAGTGTCCCGATTTATTATTTGCCTATACTCATAATCTTGTATTGTATTGTTTAATCTACTTGTTGAGTGATTTTTCTTGTCATTAAAATTGATATTAAACCATCCCATTATTAAAACATCATTTTTGAATAACAAAATATGTTTTCAGTTTCAAGATTTTGTCCAAAATAATCTAAACATTTCTCGTAGTTTGTGTTTGGTGAATGATAAATTACCTGTATAATCAGTGTTGTTTCTTCTAATTAAAAAAATCGACGAAAAAAAATTTTTGGACGGGGTCGCGCAAATAAATTGGAATGAATTATGTAAAGAAAGCAAAGCCGATAAAGCGGCTAACTTATTCTATAACAATATAAATTTAAAAAGAGAGGACGCAACAAAAAAAGTGAAATTGACAAACAGAAACAATAAACTTAAAGTATGGATATCACAAGGGATACTAAATTCCATATTAAAACGTGACAAAATAAAGCGGAAACTCATGAAGGAAATAGACAACTAAAAGAGTAGGTACTATAAGAACTATAGAAATGCACGGATAGCATTGACAAAATTATTGAGGACGATAAGCAAATAACTGATAAAAGAGAGATAGCGAACGCCTTCAACAACTTTTTCATTGAAATTGGCGAACAAATTACAAGAGATATTCCCGAACAAATACAAAACATGGTAGGAAACGAAAGCCTAAAAGAAAATCTTACTTCAGTGTTCCTAGAGGGCGTGAATGACCGCGAAGTAGAAGAGGTAATATCTAACCTGAAAAATAATGCCTCACCGGGGAACGACGGTATATCCACAAAAGCTTTAAAACTCATATCTAAACTCATCAGTAAACCTATTGCTTACATTATTAATCTTATGTTTAAAAATTCCACCGTTCCTGAATTTTTAAAGAAAGTATAGTTGTACCAATATATAAAAATGGCAGTAAAAATGATATGGCAAACTATCGTCCAATATCGTTAATAAATACGCAAAAATTTTTGAGAAGTGTCTAAATAATAGACTACGATCATTCATAGATAAAAATAAAATAATATCAAAACATCAATATGGATTTCAGAAGCATATTGGCACTGAAGAACCTCTTCAGTTGTTAACAGACACAATACTAACTAATTTCGAATCGAACAAGAAAGTCTTAGCTATCTTTTTAGACTTACAAAAGGCTTTTGACACAATATCTCATACTCAACAAGCCAAACAAAATAGGCATCAGAGGGAGAGTACACGATTTGTTTAAAGAATACCTAGCCAATAGACCACAACAAGTTAAAATAGGTAATTCGTACAGCGAAGCAAAAAAAATAAGAACTGGCGTTCCACAAGGAACTATCCTAGGTCCTAGCTTATTCCCTATACATAAACGATCTCTTACAAAAAACTACGGATGCAATATTATATCATATGCAGAAGACATAGTGCTAATTTGTGCAGAGGAGACATGGAAATCCACAAAACAAAAAGCTACCGATGCAATTAGCAAAATAAAAACTTGGTTAGGTAACAATCGCCTTAAACTAAATATTAAGAAAACTAAATATATGTCTTTTCCTCAACAAAAGTTGGAATGTCCCAAGTGCAAGAACCTATACTCGTTAATAAATCGGTTAACAATTGTGTACATAGTGCCGAGACCATAAAATATTTAGGGTTGATCCTAGATCCGCACATGAAATGGGTAAGTCACGTCGCTTACTTAAATGGAAGAATACAGAAACTAATCTATAAATTTTATAGTCTAAAGAGCATACTAAACAATAAAACTCTCCTAGTCGTGTACAACAGTTTAGTTGAATCTATAATTAGGTATGGTGTCACAGTATGGGGCTCAGCTGATAAAGCAACTTTACAACCTCTGCAAATAACACAAAACTATATTTTAAGAATAATTTTTAATAAAAAAAGCAGAGATAGCTGCAGAGACATCTTTATCTAAAAACAATTGCTTGATGTGAAGGGTATATACATGCATGCTGCCATATCCTACGCACATAACAAGAAGGATACCATTGAATCTGTTATTGAACACCAATATGAAACAAGGGCTAAGATAAACTACGCTATAGTCTGTTTTTAAACCAGGAGGGCTCTTTCGAATTTGCCGCGCTAAATCATACACATGTGATTGGCTGCGCGTTCGTCAGTTTTACACTAGGCCAAATTGTAAATTTTGACATACATGTCAGTTGAATATTTCAACCAAATTTCAAAGTGTCTTCATTAATTATTTATCGTCACTCATTCTCGTGTGTCGAAATTTGAAAGCAAAATGAAACAGTTCTTTACAGAACTAATTATATGTTATTTATATTTATTATATATATATTCTGGAAGTTTTTCAATGTGGATGTTGTGGCAAATTCAAGTTTAGTGGAAGTTTCACCAGTAAAGAAACGCAAACGATTAGATTTGGGTGCTTTAGCATTATCTGAGAAGCAATGTGTAATAAATATGTATAAACAGATGTTGAGTCGAAAAACAAAGGTCAAAATGAGTGAAATCGTATCTACAATTATGAATGCAGTGGGTGAGATATTAAACAATGTAAGATTTGTAACATACCTATTTTAAACACTTTTACTGTTATGAATTGCAAGATCAACTGTATTCTGTACGATAAGGGAATATAGAAAGACCTGAAATATACGCAGGCCAAAAAAACTTGGAGGAAGACGAGGAATTATTACCAGATTTGGGTCGAAGGATGAAACAATAAAAAACTTTATTCGACAAATAATACATTGTTTCTTCTACAAAAATGAAATGCCCTAAACAAAATTCTACATGAAATAAATAGTCGCCCAGATTTGCAGAAGTTGCAAGCAGTAATCGAACCCTGTGATAATAAATAGTTGTGTATTTAATAGGGAAATTTTGTTTTACTCTTCCATTTACACACTTAATTTTTTACAGGCATATAATTTAGAAATTAAACGCACTTTATATCTCAAAGCTTCCTCAGTACATGGCAAAATTGGACGTGGAGAGAAAAATTATATATATAATTGACACATCAATTGAAAATAATTAAATCTTTTTTTTTAATATTGTTTAATAAGTTTCACACACCAAATCAAATTTCAAATATCTCAAACACTGTTCTTTTTTGGAAATTTATTATTAAGAATGTGAGGAATCTCTAGACCCCGTTTTAGTAAGTATATTAGGCTGCATACACCTATACTGTAGTCGTGTAAGGTTGGTTGCTTAGAACCCCTAAAATATTCTATGGTAATTTCTGGTAACTTTTATAGTGTAAATTGGGATTCTACATTTAGTACTCCTGGTTTAAAAACAGACTATAGCGTTACATACCAAAACTGTCACCCAAAAATGCATTAAATACAATGGAACCAAACTTCTTAATAAACTTCCATCACGCATTTAAAAAATGAGGAAGAAACGATTTCGAATAGAAACAAAAAAATATCTGATTGACAATTACACTACACTCCTGTCCATCCTAGCATAACTTAATACAAACGCCACATATTATTTATATACTATGGCTAACATCTCTACAAAATTAGATTATAAAGGTTAATGTATTATGTAGGTTGATAATAGACAATAGTAGTAATGTACCTTAAAACTCACAACTCTTTTTATATATCCAGCTTTTCCCATCGCATAATTATTACCTCTGTCTGTAAATTATTATTATTTTTTCCTACACAGCCTCAAAATATTCACACCACTTCTATATGCCCACTTTGTTAATTATCAACTTATTGTACTTCAATCAAATTTATATACTATTTTACAGATTATTTAAAATTATTAGATATATATTTATTTATATGTATTAGGACCACTAAATGAGAATGTAAATACTTCTCGACACAATACGAGGTCTCCTCAGGTGCCACTTTTTGTTCTTTATGTAAATTAGGTTAAGACATTTTGTTTGTTAACTTTGTTGCAGTAAATAAATAAATAAATAAAATAACTAAACTTATGTACTATTTATAGCAAAAATACGAGGTCATCAGAAAGCTATTTGCTAATGTATTATCTCGCTGGGCTTTACAGGGAATATGCGTCTAAGTATTTTAGTTCAATATTGTTAGGACGAAGAATAATTACTATATGAGAATGAAATAATTTTAATTTTCCTGAAATTCCGGTGAAACTTCTTCACGGAGCAATTATGGCAAGCTAACCATTGTACTATATCTCTGAATGCACTATGTCAATCCTAAAATTGTTTAACAGCATGTAGCCTGAAGTGACAAGAAACAAGTTTTCTTAATTCACAACAACCTTGTTTCAGCTGTCACGTAGTTTGAAAGTTTTCTTTTTATTTCTGCCCTAAGTTTATTGAAATTCCGGCACGAAAGTAACGCGAGGCGTAATGAGATCTTGTAGTTATAGTTTTAGCAACTTTTCAAACTTGGAACTATGCCAGCTTAGATCCCTGTTTCAGTTGAACGTAAATGATCGGGGACGTTTACTACTTCACCACTCTTTTGTCTCACGACTAAATTTTTGTAGAATACTTGTCTTAAATCAAACACAGCTACTTCAGTCAATTGGGTCATAATTCAATTACAAATTATCGAGCAATGTTGCAGCAATTTCGAAATTTTAAAAGACAATGTCTAACGGTACTTACTCATTTTATATGTTTAATAGGAATAACATTCATAAGAACATTTTTTCTAGCAGATTTTTATGTAATATACTAAGTTGTAAATTGTACCAGTGCAAGTTTCTTAAGGTGGGCATATCCAAGAGAGAGAGAGAGAGAGAAATCCGATAAAGAAATATTTATTATTTTTGGCGATAACTTTTTTTTTAAATAAATATATTGGTAAAAAAGTATAGGACTACCTAAGTAGTACTATGACAGGTGTTGTGATATTTAATTTTAAAAGTTGTCAATCTTCGTATTTCCTATATTTAAATCTAACTATTTCGCATATGTTTGAAATTATTGAGTGAAAATTTATAACAATACTTTTGTTATAGTTCTACTTAGGTAGTGTTATAGTTTGTTTGCAATATGTGTTTTAGAATAAGAAGTTATGGTCAAAAACAGTAAATTATCTCCTATCGGATGTCTCTCTCTTGGATATGGCAACCTTAAAGAATTTGTTAATTTCTTAAATACCTACTATATGCTACATATAAGATGTCTAATCATAAATACTTCGACTTGAAATTTCCGTTTGGGTTTTTTTTTTTGTAATTTTGTATGATTTTACGTATTATTTTACCCGAAAGATGGAATTCTCATATTGTTTAAAAAACCCTTAACAGTTTCTGTATCTTTCGACTGATCTTGAACATCTTAAGTTTAAATTACCATATCAAATTTCTCAGACTTTAGTCGATTATGAAATTAAATGTTATCTAAGGAGTGGACATGCATCTTCACTTGTCTTTTCGAGTTTTATTGTATTTATGTAATTATCTAAACACTTTTATCTTATTTACTACATCAACGTAAATATTGAAAATTCCTATACTATCAAATGTCAGATGGAAATAAATGATAATAAAATTAAAAACGAATTTATAAACAAGTGACAATAAGAGTTGGATACTTCATTTTAATTTTGAAAAACATATTAAAATTATAATACATCAAAAAACAATCAGCCAGAAATTGTTTTCGACAATATCTTTCACCAGATCTTTCAGTATAAAATTTGATGAACACAAAAATTACCTTACCAAGAGTGAAATGCCACAACAACAAAAAAAATGTAAAAATGTGTAAATGACAACAAAAGTAAGAAAAATATATTAAAAAAGCAAAAATGTGAACAAACTATTTTTTTTATTTATTCGAACAAATACAAAAGAGTAACAACTGTGGAAATAACGCTCCTAAATATTTAGTTCAAGTAGCTAAAAAGAACTTGATCAAATACAATTACACAAAATTAAAATAACACGCCTAATATGTAATGGACAAAAATATTTAAAGAAAACTGAGAATAACAAATTTTCAAAATGTCTACCTCCAACTGTTACATGGCCTATGTCCATTTAACAATTTTATATAATAATAACTGGTATTTTACTTATATTTAGCATTTTGATTCAGTTTTTGTAAGTGAAACTGTTTCAACTATCAAAAATTTTCTTTGTATAACTGCTAAATTACTTCACATTGTTTTATGTACCTATTTCTGTATCTTAGGAACTCAGTCATATTTTTTTTAACACTAAATTATGTATCTCTGTTACAGCTTCAGAACCCATTGTCGATGTCAAGTCTGCAAATCATTTACATTCATTTACATTTCATTTTTATACTTTGTTTACTATGTACATGTAGTTATTATCATTACCTGTGAAATATTCTCGTTCATCTGTTATATAGTGTATCTTATGTGATGTAATATATTTACTGAATCTTCACAAAACAGTTGTAAATAATTTATTATTTATTAGTGAAGGAACCAAGAAACATGAAGAAATTAAAGAACCAGAAATAGCAGAGCAACTCGATCTTGGGCACCAACATAAACGCAGAAGGAGGAGAATGGTTGTATGAATAACAATAAATATAATATGTAGCACAATCCTAAATAAACAATCATTTCAATTATTACACCAGAATTCGCGTCTTAAATTCTTTAACTACCACATTCATATAATTTCAACTTTTTGCTCTCTTACGCTGATGTGACACGCGACTTGTTCCTTCCCACGGTTTTATCTTCAAAACTATTACACCAATCGGAAAAAATGTGGAGCCCTTTTTTAATTAGAATTTAGTGGAGAATAAATTTCTATTCTTGATTCTTTGTCCTATTATTGACATTTTCGGAATTTTCATTAAATCTCTTTCTAAACATAAAAAGAAGCGACAGAAAGAAAAAAGCTTTCTTAGAAATTTTTATAACAAAAAAAACCCCGACTCCTGGTCTAAAAACAACATGGGATATTCCCTTCAGTTCCTTTGCGACGTGACCGTCCTATTCGTCAAGATGTAAATGAATAAAATGAAATTCTAAAGATAGTGCAGCAAAATCCTTCAATTAGTACGTGAGGAGTAAGTGTAGCTTTAGGAATGCCTCATGTAAGGGTTTGGAAAATTTTAAATTCCATTTACAAATCGTTCAAAAACTTGAAGGAGATGAAATTTCTCGAAGAGCGTTTTGTCTTGGGTGTTAAAGCATAGAAGAACAATTTGAAGAGTTTTAATTCCTGACAAGTCTCAGTTTACCAGATGCGGTATTTATAATAGTAGAAATTATGGACAGAGGAAAGTTCTACTAGATTTTCTACAATTTTCTGCAATTACCAGAACTTTTACAAGGCATAAATATTAGGGGACTTCATTACCAACACGATGGATCAGGTCCTCACTATTTACGAGAGGTAAGGCAACATATGATTGATGGTCGAGAGGTAAGCGCACTTGCCTCTCACCCAAAAGTCCCCGGTTCGATTCCCAGTCGTGGCAGTGAAAAATACTGTGAGAGGGATTTTTCCACTAGACGCGGATATTGGGTGTGTGTTCCTTGTCTCTAAATGTATAACCCCCTCCCACACAATGCTCTTCTAGAGCCTTCCGGGATAAAGGGGGTCGTAACTACCTGTGGTATTATTTAACTACCTGTGATGTATCTTTAAATTACCAATATCCTAATAGGTGGATCGATCGTAATGGTCCAGTTTCCTCGACTGCAAAGTCCCCAGACGTAACTCATGTGGATTACCTTTTATGGGCTCACTTAAAGCAAAATGTGTATGCAATGCTACCAAAGTTACAATCAGAGAGAAATTAAGAGAATGCATAGGACAGGAATCGAGGGGCAAATGTAACTTCAAAGTCCAGTATTAATGTAGAAAAAAATTAAAGGAAATGATAAGAAATCAGTGGAAATCAGGGGGAAATCAGTAGAAATCAGGGGAAATCAGAGGAAATCAGGAGAAAATCAAAGGAAACTAGGAGGAAATCAGGGGAATCATACAAGATTTCCCCAAAAAGGGAAATCAGGTTTACAAATTGGGAATAGCAGTTTATCCCCCGACAAGAATGCACTGAAAAAAATAAACTAACCCGCATATTATGATTAGAAATGCTATATATATATATATATATAAATAGTTTACAGTTACGCGCAAGAAAATGTGTTGAGGATAGAGGCAGACATTTTGAACATTTGTTATGGTCAGTTTTTTTAATTACACTTTAGGTGTGTTATTTTAAAATTATCATATATTCACCAAATTTAATTTGTTAGGGCTCAAAATGCTAGCAGCTCAAAAGTCCTAAAAATTGTTATACTTGATAATTTCACAATAATTAACGGATTTCGAGAAAAACGCGAAGAATATGTATTGCCTTTCTTCGGAGGCGAATTTGAGGGTGTACCTCCTAAGATATTTGCTCGAACTTTCATTAGTCCCCAAAACTATTTTTTAAGGTATAAAAAATGCTTATTTTATTGGGGTATGGGGGAGAACTTTTCGCAGTATTTGATACTAAAAACAACAAGTAGATGTGATCTACACAGATTTCTCTAAGGCGTTGGATCGAATTGACCACTATACTTTGTTAAATAAATTGCTATGGATTGAGTAACTCACTGGTTCTCTTATTTACGTCCTACTTAGATAATAGGCTACGATATGTAACATATAATGGATTTAAATCCAATTTGTATTCCTCAACGTCCGGGGTCCCGCAGGGGTCTAATCTAGGGCCACTATTATTTACAATTTTTATTAACGACCTTTCTCATGTAGAGTGCAATATTCTTCTGTTCGTTGATGATCTGAAGTTATATATCACTGTTATCACTATTGATGACTGTGCTTTATTACAATTGCAAATTGATATTGTGCATAGATGGTGTAACGAAAATAAACTTTTCATGAATATATCTAAATGTAAGGTATGCTCATACACTCTCAAAACTGTACCAATAACTTACGTACGCTGCTATCTCGCTGTACCTCAATTAAGGACCTTGGAGTACTGTTCGATAGCAAATTATCTTTTGCTGATCATATCCAACAAATTACCTCATCTGCATTAAAGATCCTTGGTTTCATTATAAGGAATTGCGGATGTTTCACCAACGTAGTCGCTCTAAAAGTTTATATATTATATTGGTTCGCTCTAAACTTGAGTACGGCTCGCTGATATGGTGGTACCCCTATTATAATATATATAAAGATTCGCTTGAACAAGTTCAAAGACGCTTTCAAATTTTTAGCTTTTAAGTTAGATGGCACATACCCTGAAAGAGGCTACATTCATGCAAATCTGCTTTCCCGATTTAATGTTTTAACTTTAGAACATAGACGAATTACTGCTAGTCTCATATTTTTATATAATCTCTTGCATAACTTAATTGATTCTCCAACTCTACTGTCCCAAGTGCACTTTCATGTTCCCAGACTAAACTCACGTCAAGATCCTACATTTCACTGTGCCACTTCTAGAACAAATATTGTCATTAAATCTCCATTAAATGTCATGTGTTACAACTTTAACCTAATATCTGATTTATGTGATATTAATTACTGCAATTTGCATACGCTTAGACAGGCCTCTGATCAATTTTTTCAGTTTATATCTGCATAAATTCCACTGAACTTCTATTACTGTATATTTTATATTTTTATATATATGTATGTTCGAACGTAAAATGTATGTATAATATGTGTATAAACATTTGTATGTGTATATATATTTGCCGGTTGCTATTTTTTAATCGTGTGTCAATTTACTTATATAATTGTATTTTAATTCTATTATTTTTCTTATATAATTTTGTCCTGTAATTGGATTAATTTCTGTTGGGCAATAAATTGATATTTATTTATTTATTTGTCATTTGAGCTCCTATTTTATTCTCCGTGAATGCAGTAACAGAACTAGTTAACAAGAAATGAAATGAGGACACGAAAAACTACTTAAATTGCCTGCTCCGACTAATACGTCACACTAAACATGTACGATCGAGGCCCTAGTAATCTTATTGGAGCACAGAAGACTGATTGAATTTTCAACGTCATGTAATCTTGTAATAGACGGCACATAAAGCGGTTCATTAGCATTCATTGTGTTACAGTTAGTTCAGCTAGGAAATTAATATTCAGTCAGAGGCGATGTAAGTGCTCCCGAATCGTTTTAGGTTAACGTGAATTTTCGTTGCCTGAATTTGCCTCTCATAAACGCATTAGGTTTTTTCATTTACTCGATTCATGCCCCATTACGTTACGTTTTTTTCGTGGATTTGGTCTGACTCAACTCAAGTGAATGTTTACATACGCGGCGCGTTGATGCCGCAATCACGTTCAAATACACATATCGATATTTAATGGAACATCAGGCGGTCTTTTTTCCGGGGAATGGTATATCAGCGAACAATAAACAGCAGTTATTATTGATTATTGTTATAAGTAGAGAACGTAACTTTAGTAATAACTGTAATAAGTTAGCACAACTCTACAGCATGACATTCAAATTTTGCAATATACAGGATAAGTGAAATTTTTATTAAAAATATAACAGAAGATTAAAGTTTATTTCATATTTTTTTATTTTTAGAATATCCTGTATAATTATCTTAAGTTTGACATCTATTTATTACTTCCTAAGACAAGCTAAACTTTTATGAAGAGTAATTTTTTCTCGGCAAAGTTTGCAAGAGTGAGGTATCCCACTGGAGGGATTTCAGATGTGAAGTCTACCAGAACCAACCAAGAGCTGCCTTTCAGCATCCTATTTCCTGAAAGAGATGGGTGCGATCAGAATAAAACCGACTTACAGAAGACAGACAGCTGTTGGTTTACACACGGTTCCAAAACTCCTAAAGGAACAGGAGCTGGAGTTTATAATTGCAACCCAAAGGTAAAACTAACCTCTAGCCTGGGTAATACCGCGACAATTCTTCAGGCTAAAATATAAGCCATTGAACTGTATGTATGGAGGCTGGAACTAATGCACCCTAGACACAGATCAAGAAAAGATTTTTTCAAACAGCCAAGCAGCCCTTAAAGCTCTCGGATCCTATCGCTGTAATTCTAAAACAGTGTGGAACTGCCAAAAGGCTCTAATCCAATTGGGTAGGAACAATAAACTGACTCTGGTCTTGGTGCCTAGCCACTCTGGGCTGGAGGGCAATGAAATTGCCGATTGCCTAGTCAGGTAAGGGGTGGCATCAAAATTTATAGCACCAGAACCAGTTTTTGGCATACCTTCAAGCCCTGCCAAAACAAGTATCATAGACTGGGCCGAGAGCAAGACTCTCCACCACTGGCAGGAACTACCAAGATTAACTCATTCGAAGGAATTCATCACATATCCTTTGGAATCAAGAGCTAAAAAACTACTACAGTTGAATCGGCCAGACTAGGACTGGTGGAAAACTCCGAATGCTGTCTGTATCTAGATGGAGATGAAATGGCGGCAAGGCTTGTTCCTAGGCAGAAAGAACCCAGTTCTCATTACTTGACAAGGGACAGCTTTTGCCTGGGGACCTGGACAATCTCTCAGCCAACAAGATTACCAGTTTTATCAAAAAGCTGACCCTATTGAGTGAAATATAAATCAGGAGTAAGCCACAATAGACCGTATGATCGCAGTGGAGAGTCTGGCATAGATCCACTCACATTTCAACCTAACCTAAAGTAACCTAGCCAACCCGGAGACACACTGTATATTTTAATATGTGTCTGAAGTAAATTTTTATTTTATATGAGCACCCCATGTTTTTATACCATATTAATAAACACACGGCCTTTCATCCTACATAAAAATCAATTGGAGCTAAATATAGTAATTCTGGCGGTTTTGCTGTAGGTCGATTTATTATATTTTTTTTTGTTCTGAATAATGTTAATTCAAACATCCTTGAACAAAGCTAGCGTTATGAGCAAGAGACTCTAGAGAAATTCAATTAGTAAGTCTTCCATGGTAAGGTCAGCTATCTAATTAGAGTGTTTCTAATAATTAAAATCCAAACATTAACCCCATTGAAAAGTTTGGTCTCTATTACGAGTATTTTCATGTTGCTGTTCGTATAGAAACTTTCACAGTGAATTTTTTCTTTTGTCAAAATTTGTAGATGTTCAACCCCATCCAGTAAGCTCGTGCACATTTCATATTCTGCACATGAAATCATTCATTGTAGTTGGCACTGTCTGACAATTATAAATATCAAAGTTTTGTTCGTCGACAACTACTTTTTGATCGGTACGAGCAGAACGATCGAGATGACAGTTTAAACAATCTAAATATCTGCATTTATCTTGTAATCCATGTCTCAGAAATAGTATAAAGAAAAATCAAAACAACTAGAGCATTAACAAGCCTGATCTATGTATGTTTTCTGATATTTCTCACGCTAAATATAAAAATGGTGGCTATTAGAAATAGACGTATAGTGGTAATGAACTGAATTGTTTTATCTTATTATCCACCTGCAAATAATTATTGCTTGCAACAATATATTTAAAACAAAGAAATTTAAGAAATCTTGAAATTAGGTAAATATTGATAAGTAGCCACGTCAGAGTCAAAAGAATCATGCAAAACAATAATTAACTTAATAAATCAGTGTAGTATCATAAGTGGCACTTTACTTGAAGAGGTTTGGGGTTTATGCGATTATTTGGAAATTAGAACAACTCATGAGATTTATTCTAAGAATAAGAATGTTTCTGAAACATTTTTCATGTACCTCCACTTGCAAATTGCAAATTACAAAGATGACATATGAATTTAATCTTCCTCATTGCGTTCGGACAAAGTTATTATTCGAATCATCTAAAAACATGAGAAGTAAAAGGTCTCTAGATGAATTAAATAATAAAATTTCTTCGTTCAAAGTCGTTAAATTCATGGTTGTACTTAAACAGGGTTCTATACATTTTGCTTTCGTTGACTTTGTAATTTTGGAAAAGAAAAGATACATATGACACAGAATTTATGACTCTTATAAATGATGGTCCTTACTCAAAATTAAACAAGGATCCAATAAAATCAATCGATAACAAATTTGTAGAACTCTGTTTAAGTATAAACATGAATTTAATAACTCTGAATTAAGAAACCTTGCATCACATTATGGTAAGCCTCCTCATTTTTATGGTTTACCAAAGATACATAAACAAAATATTCCTTTAAGACTAATTGTTAGTTTCTTTAATTCGCCATGTCATAATCTGGAAACATTTTATTTAAAATTATAGATCCGGTATCTAGAAACCCCGATTCATATATCAAAAATAGTAAAAACATTTTATTGAACAAATTTATGAACACGATATTCATGAAACACACCCGATGGTCAGTTTTGATGTAGTTTTAAGTAAGTGGTTTATTAAATAGGAATCACCTAATATACAAATTACTTTATAATAAATATACACAGGTATCAATAATATATACATAACATGATAAACAAATATACATAATGGACCCTTCATCAGCTACCCTCCCTCCCACTATCACTTCCAATACCACCTCTACGTTATTATGAAAGGGAGTAAAAAAAATTAAAATGTGATGTAGTTACAAAAACGAAACGCCGAAAAAAGTTTTTTTAGCGTTATCGACCACCTCTACCAGTCCCATTGCCATCCCAATCCTATTATTGAAGGGGGTAAAAAAATTAAAATGTGATTTAGTGTATATACAAGAACAAAACGTCTTTTTGGCGTTAGCTACCCCTTCTATTATTAAAGAGAGTAAAAAATTAAATTGGGATTTAGTGTGTGCACGAGAACCAACGGCCTCTAATTTTTTTTTTACATTAGCCAACCCCCTCTACCACCCCCACTCTATTATTATAGGGAATAAAATATTACATTGGGATTTAGTGTGCATAAGACTTGGATACAAAATCTGGATGTGGAAGTAGTGATTCCTTGGGCAGCGGTTTTTTTGCTGTTTTCATTATTCGACAAACAATAAAACCTCAGTTTGGTATAAATTGTCGTACACAAAGGAGCATTTATCACACTTATCGGTCATTACAATTTGTATTGAATTTAAAATATTTGGAATTTTACAATATAAATTTTAATAAAGCGACTTTTGTCGTGAGTCAGACAGAAATTGTTTACTTGCAAATAGAATTTATCACCAACATTATCCCGAAAGAGGGATTCTTGATGTTAGCAGCTTCCAAACCCTTCTCGATAGATTTCTGGAAACTGGAAATGTCGAATATAAAAAAAGTGAAAGAATAAAACGTGTTGTGAACGAAGAAAATGAGTTTTCTGTTATGCTGGCAACGGTTGAGAATACCCATGTTAGTCAAAGAGAAGTGAGTTCATTAGTTGGAATAAGTAGACGGTCTGTAGGTAGAATCTTAAAAACAAATAAGTTGCATGCATATTATATTCAAATGCACCAGGAATTAATTATCTGATGACGATTTTCAAAAGCGCCTACAATTTTGTAATTGGGCCAGAGATGAAATGCAACATGATGTCAACTTCTTCAATACTGTTTTATTCAGTGATGAGGCAACTTTTCGTAAAAATGCAAGTTGATAACCAACACAGATGGTCTATAAATGTTTGTGGAGCAATTATTGGAGAACATGTAATAGGGCCACATTTCTTTGATGGTACATTGACCGGAGCTATTTATCTTAATTTTTTGGTAAACTGTCTGCCACAATTATTGGTAAATCTCTCTGAAAGAATTCGAAATAGGATGTGGTTTCGGCAAGATGGTGCTCCACCACATTATTCAAATGCTGTTAGAGACCACTTAAATCATAGCTACCCTAATCAATGGATTGGAAGTAATTGACCTACTAAATGGCTTGCTGGATCCCCAAATCTTACAAAAATGGATTTCTTTTTATGGGGATACGTGAAGGAAATTGTTTATAGAGACACACCAACAACAGTACAAAATATGAAGGAAAGAATAATAACTGCCTGTACATCTATCACACCGGCAGCTTTAGGAACAGTGGGAACCTAATTTCAAAAGCGTGTAAAGATGCGTGTCAATCAAAATGGGCATTTATTAAAAAAATTTCTACTGAGTTATTTGAATAAACCTCTTTTTTAAGTTTATTTTTGAATTTTGTAATTATTACTCAATAAAACGAAATTGGTTGCAATTAGCCCTAGGGAAGTACTTACAAAAAATGTTCGTCCAAAAATATACAGGGTGTTCCATTTGAAAAAATTGAGAAAATTCAATTTAAAATGTTCTTAATTGAAAAATAATTTTCGGTCACCCTGTACATTTTTTGGAAATGAAAATGATTCAAAAACATTAATTAGATGTCTCGTAACTAGTATTCACATAAGTTTTTCTTAAAACCGACAATTGTGACTGTGGTGATTTTTTAAATATCCATCTGCATATTGCATTATTTCAACAAGAAAATTCGTTACATCCATGTAGTTGGGAGATATTCAATGCTAATATAGGAATGAAGAGAATGAGAGTTTTGTCAACATTATCTGACATTAACTAATTTAAAACAAATCACCTTTGAAATAATTTGAGAGTAACCATTGAAACGCATCATATATACCAAACATTGCATAGTCAGCGTTGTTTATTTTCTGTCAATTAAATTTATGCTGATAAAATGTCTCAGAAGAAAATCCCGAAATTCTCGATAACATCCTAGAGCAAGCGAGCGCGAATTTATTACCAATAAAAATAATAAAATCCAGGTCAAGATATGAACACGAATATCAACTTTTTACTGAATAGCGAAATGTGAACAAAATCAAAAGTGTAAGTGACGAATTCTTTTGGTTTACATTGTCGAAAAAGCAAAGTCTATGAAATCTTCCACGTTATGGAGTCGATTCTCAATGCTAAAAAGTTGTTTGACCATAAAAAAAATAGTGACATCAAAAATATCAAAAATTATTGCTTTCTTGAAGTGTCAAGCTTTAGGATATATACCGAAGAAAAAGAGTTTTAATAGCAGAACAAGTAACCAAATTTTTATGTGAAGCTCCAGATGAACAATATCTACTAGCAAAAACAATTTTAGTGTTTTAGATCTTTGGTGTGTGTCGAAGAGATAATTTAATACGTTTAAGTTTAGACGATATGGTAGATAATGAGCGCTTTCTTGTCGCGTTTTTACGGGATAGAAAAATTTATACATCAAGAAGTCTCACCATTACCAGTGAAGGATGTACATTTGAACCCTGCACACTTTATCGCAAATATGCAGCTCTACGACGTGACCTAAAAATATGAACAGCAGAAGATTATTTGTTGCATATGGAAATGGCAGTTGTTACGCTCAACATGTTGGATGACATACCATCAGTGGTGTTCCGAAAATTGTTGCGGAATACCTAAAACTAGAAAATCTCAGAGAATATACCGGGCATGGACTAAGACGTTCTTCGGCAAGCATGCTGGTGGAAAGCGGCTGTAATTTACCCACTCTGAAAAGACACGGAGGATGGCGTTCTTCCAATGTAGCAGAAGAATATATAGATTCAAAGAAAAATTGAGGTATCACGAAAACTGTTTAACCCTACTCACTCTTCTCACTCGCAAAATACAACATTCGTTCAAGAAAATCAAAACATTTGCGGAGAGTCTGCTTCAGTAATTGCAGTTTCACAAAATGAAACTCTAAAAGGATTTAACCTGTGCAATAATACCAATTGCATAATAAACATAACAATTCAAACTAAAAACATTATTAGTTGGAGCTGTTATTATTAACAGCTAGTTAGTTAGTTAATTTTCAATATTCTTACTCTAGTAGTTACATATTTTTTTATTCCTATAACTTTCTCAAGTTATAGGAATAAAAATAAAAATAAAAATGTTCCAAGTTTCTTTCGTATGTCTTTTTTTGTTATATTTTGTTTTTATGTTATCATTTTCAAAGAAGTATAATAGAAAATGTCATTACACGTCCAGAAATAAATTTTTCCGAGCTTGTATGACTTCCCGTGTTCGGCTTCACCTCACGAGAATTTGTTACATGCGAAAAATCCTTATTTCCAGACTCCTAATGAAATAAATATACTATTATTAAAGCCGCTTTACAGTCTACAACTTTGTTTGTTGCGAATGCAAGAAATCTTAATCAGGCAAGCGCACTTGAGAGCCAGCTTATCACGTTTGGCAATTTAATTTCACATTCCAACATCTTGCAGATAATCAGTTCAGTTGATTTTTCTTGCAACCTAGGTGCAAGTCTCGTGGATAATTTAGGGTTTTCCATGTTACCAATATAGACAAAAAGTTACTAGACGAATATTACTTCATGTCGCTTGGCCCGATTAAGGTCCGTTTTGTTAATACAGGGTTATAAAGGATAAATGTCAAATGAAACAATAGGTATCTATTGATTTGCTTGACCATTTATCCTCCAGTTACGAATTAATCCTGCATTGATAAACCGTACCTAAGAGGTTACAGTCGATAAAAGTAGATGAAAGCATTATTTACTTTATTTAACACAGTACAATTTATGTTCATAAAGTCGACAAATCTTGCGCAATATTATTGCAATTACAGAAATTGCCAGCTGTAAAACTTTCCGTCAAGAAACATTGCATGCAAGAAATTGCCACTGCAATATCTTACTTGCAAGAAAATGCAGATTGTAAAGAGGCATTTAAACCAGACTTGACTTGTGACGCATAATAATTTTAAATGGTCTTACAGTAGACGGTCTGTATAAAAAATATCGTTTTAACTGGAGTTATTTTGAATATCTCTCTGTACCTCGTCTGAAGGTTTATTTTTATAGAAGACTAACGAGAGTGGAAAAGTTATAATTTGTGCTCTAGATATAATCATCGACACCGACAGTGTAGGATGTACCACGTTCATTGATAATTTTCATGCTCCCACATACTTAAGTATACAAAACAACACGTTCTAATAGGAAAACAATCATTGATCATTGGCGACATAAGCTGGTAGGCGAGACGCAGGCTGACGGACTAACAACTAAGCGCCAGAATAACACAGACTTCGTTAATAGAGTCCTAGGTTAATAGAGTCCTAGTCCTCTTTTACAGTTTGAATGAAAAATGTAATATCAGAAATTCGCTGGAGATTTCTGTTGATATAAGTTGTTCTGTTGCAGTCGAATTGATGGGAAATGTAGAATATATACGGAAAAAGAATTAAAAAATTAAAGAAATAATTTATAAATGGAGGGTAATCATCAATATATAATTATATTTTGTAGAATTTTTAGGTGCAGTGAAAATTTTCTTTTTAATCATTTTACGTTTGTTTTTAACAGCATTATCTGCAACCAACAGTTACTCTCCGGACTATTTGCCCCGCCGAGCGCTGAATTACGAGTTATAAGCCTAGCGCGTTAAGTGTAATAATTGCATATTACCAACAGAATGCTTAATGCTTCGATTGCAACAAACACTGGCCGAGAGACTAATTCCTACTTAAAGGAGCTCTCGTGCCAGTCGTTCCACACCACTTGCAGACTACAGTTTCGAGCTGTTGGCTCTCATCAGTGCAAGGTAGGTTGTGACGACCGACACCGTCGAAGGATCCTTTGGCTACTTGGTACATTTGGTCCTTAGGATAGCGACACGCAAAATAGTCAGCAGGCGCCATCTAGCGGCCCAGTGTCTGTTGCAATTGAAAAATAAATATAAAATATTTATAAATGTTTATATTTATATTCTGTGAATAACTGATACCGCTGATCTATAAAATTTGTCATTATATCTATACGATAAATTTATAAAAATGACGTTAACATTGTGTGTAGTAACCTCCAGAATTACGGTGCAGATAAAAAAACAATAAAATCTTTACTAGCTCATTATTAACGCCGGCGAACCATTCGGTATGGTGTCATCAAACAAATCGTAAAGCCTATAAAGGCATGTAATTCAATTTGCGGGCGAAATAGTACAGATGGTAACGGTATTTTAATGAGGTCGTAAAGTTTTTATTGTTATTTTATTGCTTTGTCTGCGTGATAAAATTGCAAACGGCTATAAACACATTCTATACATTTATTCAATGAAAACTTCAGAAAGAATTACATTTTTTCATTTAAACTGATTTGGCCTGAGTTGAAACTTTAATATTTGACAAAAAAATGGTGATTATCTTATGGGTATAAAATATCTTTAATTTTTTAATTTCTTTTCTTACATTTACCATATTTCCACGTGTAACGTAATACACTTTCTCAGTTGATTTGTTGCATTATCCAGTGGATTAACTCTTTTATAATAATATTGACATGGATAAACGAATAACGCAATTATATCTAATAAATATTAAGTACCTAGGGGATTATTAATTTATACACGATGACAATTGTTCATATTAATAATTAAAACAACAAGCTCTATATCGGGGAAGTCATAAATCAAATACATCGTTAGAGAGTTATCACCGGTTGTGCCGTGATTTCTAATAGGTTAAACGATATGCTTTTTTGTAAACATATTAGGTTAATTTGTAATTTATCTAATATAATAGAAGAAGGCCTTCTATAATAGTTTACTAAATACAACAGATTCAAGAAAGTTATGGAAAAATTAACAATTATATTTTAAACAAAGAATTTTTGAATTTTCCTAATGATTTATATGCCCCTAGCAAAGTAAATCAATATTTTCCGTTTTTGTCGATAGAGTAGTCAGCGATGACTTGACTCGATTTTATAATAGTGGAATTTTTTTAGATACTGAAGAAAAGTTTGTGTTATCTTGATTATCAGTTGAAGATACGATACTACACAATATTAAATCGAATACATATAGATCTGATAACATTTCAATAGGTATGTTGAAGTATTGCAGCCCTTGCATAGATAAATTTATTACCCGTATTATTAACTAATTGTTGTATTGAAGAAAGTTATTTTCCTTCAATGTGGAAAGTGGCCGTAATAAAACTATTACCTGAAGTAAATATCCTTATTAATTGCACAGGTTTACGGCCAATAAATATTTCACCAGCTATGTCAAAAATATTAGAAAAAGGTATTTACATGCAACTTAATATACTTTTAAAGAATCATATATTACCAGATTGTCAATTGGGTTTTAGGTGAAGTTACAGTACTTCAACCGTTTTTCTGGATATATGCGATATAACCCCAAGGCGTTAGATAGCATTAATCATAAACTTGCATGCAGTAAGTTAAATTATTACGGTTATATCGTATGTATGTTATGTCGTATGTATATATCGTATTTATTCTTATCTTTGCAAGAGATCACGTGGTTTATATGACCGGCAGGGTATCTTCTATAAGAGGGTTCCATCTAGTGCACCACAGGGTTCAATATTAGGGCCAATGCTTATTTTAGTTTATACGAGTGATATGCTAAAATCAATCAGATGTTGTAAAATGTAAGCATTTGCGGATGATATACAAATTCAATATAATTATTACCACAATCCCTTTTTCGTAAGTTAGTCCGTCACTCGTCACCTACGTTTCGAAAATCTTTTTCATATTTAGACGTTAAACTTACAATTCCATTATTAAAGAACTTACTCACTTACTAAAGTATTCATTTAAAACTAATTTATATAGTAAACTAAGTGGAGCTAGTTAAATAAAATTAATTGTATTGAAATACATTTAAATAGGTATTATATAGAATGGGACTCTGTATATGAAAAGTGTTAGAATTCTACTACTACAGACTATTTAGAAAAGGGGAAGAGCAACAAACCAATTAGATACGCACTGGCCATTGGCGCCCTACTATTTTTCTTCACATTCATAGAAATTATACATCATCTATACAGGTTGGATTGTCTCGTGATCTTAGATTGTGCAAGGGCAACAACACCCTTAGTACCGGATGGATATCATTGCAGTCCTAGAACTGAACCTGACTAGACGTGCTAGTGTGAAATGTAGTCCACCATGACGGCAATATAAATATGGCGATAAAATAAAAAATAAATAATTCCAACATTGGACAAAATTTTATGTGAACTTTCAGAAGATAATGATTTATCACATATCAGTAGGAACAAGCTTTAGAAAGTCTTACGGAAGCTTTATTTTTGCTGAGAAAAATAAAACAGCAAATCAGTTCTTATCGATAAAGATGAAATAACTTTTTGGAGAAGAGCTTACCTAAGAACAATTCGAAAATTGCGGGCGGAAGGGAAGAACATTTATTATCTGGACGAGACTTGGGTGAAAGAGTGTCATACCATGTCAACAGGGAAATGTTTAATAGTCACGCAAATCGCCTAATGGTTTTATGAATGGAAGTTTGCTCTCATTCGAATCTAAGAATACAGGCGACTATCATGAAGATATTTTCGAGGAATATTTTACACAACCACCGAGATATAATTTTACCCAAGAACTGTCATGGTTTTGGTATTTTCGATTAAATTTCTCTAAAAGTACAGATTACCAATATGAAATACAAGGAAATACCCTACCCTGACTATATTTTTAGAGAATTTGCATCTATAATGAGTTTTTATAACTCTCTGTCTTTTTCAAATAGAGTATAACTTTCCGACAACCAAGATAACATCATTGGGAGGTAATTAAAATTACAAATGGAACAGCAAAATACCAAAAAAATTTACTTACTTTCGAGACACTCAGGAGAGCATCTTTTAGAATGTCTAATAATTATATAAAAACTTCTAAAGCTTAGGAAGAGCATAACGTTTACATCCAGTTCTATAGTTATTTTATTATAAACGTCAAATTTAGAGTAATACTATTTTTATAGCCACCAAATGTACAGGCAGACAAATAGTGACTCAGTTAAAGTCTAAAAAATCATAAATATGCCCACCTTCTTCAAATAATTCATAACAAAAAAAATACCAAATATTCTATAATCGTTCGCTATTTTTACAAAAATATAATAAACCCTCCTGCTATCAGCGGACTAGCGGGAAACAAAATATTAAATCAAAGCACATATGTTTTTCTGTAAAAACACAAGCCGCTGGGCAAATATATGTAATTATTGTTACTAGATTAATATTTGTAATAAATGAGAAATAAAAAAAAACACAATTAATCAACAGCTGTTTATACATTATATATACATACCGGACCCATGTTGACGAATCCATTTCGTTTGGCCACGGCATGGGCTTCTTGTAGGTCGACATCTCGCCGGAATCTGACGAGGAAAGAGTTGCTGAAGAGGTCGGCAGCTGAAGACAGGACACAAATCGAAACCAAAAGCAGCAAAAGGAGCCTCCAGGAAAGAGGCATCGTCAGGTTGCAGGTGAAAGCTCGCAACTGACGAGACGACGATGTTAGCGTCGCCAGCGTCGCGCACTCTTACGTCACAGGCATCGATTTTGAAGGGCCGGCTTTAATACGACCAAGGGATTGCTTGAATATATTATTATTACTCCATTTTTAGATGACTGGGGGAGCGGATAAGGGGACGTCATTAACGAAACCAGAGCTAAGAAAATTCGATAAGTGTGAATAACGCTTTTCCATCAGGTTCATGGCCAAAGGCCTCGATTCAATTAAATACGGTTTTTTTAAATTTTAAATTACCCGACAAGAGACATGACTATATGACTCTTTAAGAAATTCAAAGAAAAATATTATAACAATGTAATTATCTCCACCTTCTATATAGTATATGAAAATAGTATTTTTTGGAAGAAATAATTTATAAAGTTTTTATATTATGTATATATTCCTAATAGTGTTAAGAACAAGACCAAAAACAGTTTCCATCTAACCAGTGTCCACAACATCGCTTATTTTGGTAAATACCTCCCCCCGGCGGTACCTTCTGACGGTTTTTCTCATAAACCGTTGTTCAAACGTAAAAAAACGTATACGACCAAAAATATTGCGTTTATAAGGCCGTTAAAATATGTAGAATTAGGTTTTAATGCTCATTACAAGTTGTAATATATCTACAGAGGAAAAATTATCTAGGTCAATGTACCATGGGTGGAGATTTTTACAAAAATAAGGGATATTAAACATGATATTTTTAGTCGCAAACTCCTCTATAAAATCCTTATTTTACTATAAGGAACGTAACCAGACTGCAACCAACAGCTAATCTCCGGGCTATGTGCCCCGCCGAGCGCTGAATTACGAGTTACAAGTCTGGTGCGTTAAGTGTAATAATTGCATATTACCATCAAAACGCTAATGCTACGATTGCAACAAACACCAGCCGAAAGACTGATCCTACTTAAAGGAGCTCTCTTGTCAGTCGTCACACACCACTTGCAGACTGCAATTTCGAGCTATTGGCTCTCGTCAGTGCAAGGTAGGCATATGACGACCGGCGCGAGGATCCTTTGACTATTTGGTACATCCCGGTATTTTTACAATAGCGACATGTAAAATAGTCAGCAGGCGCATGTACGGAATTAGAGAGTTACCTCTCTCGCTCTTCAAATCATACCTGCTTAACCATCAGCAGTGTGTTGCCATAGCCATTGAAACGTCAGGATTTCTAACCAATAATTATGGTGTACCCCAAGGCTCCATCCTGGGGCCACTGTTATTTTTAGTTTCTATGAATGACTTTCTTCAATTTATGTTTCCCAGCAAATTCACTCTGTTCGCCGATGACACCACTCTCTTGTGTTTCGACCATAACTTTGACAATCTTCTGGAACTATCATCTCACAATGAACTACAGGCAAAAATTGGTTCATCTCTAACGAACTAACACTTAATCAAGAGAAAACTCAGACTGATAATATCCTCAAGCAAAAATGCATCCAAAGGCGAGCACGTTAAACTCCTAGGCATTTATCTGGATCACAATCTTAGCTGGGTAAACCATAATAATCATCTGAATAAAAAGCTTTTCAGCATAATCTTCCTTTTTAGGAAACTAAAAGGCGTTCTTGAATTTGACGTACTAAAAAATACTTACTTCTCTCTTTTCCATTGTAGACTTTCCTACGCTACGTTTTATGGGGTACCTTCCACCACGAATCTGAAGTCTTTCGACAACAAAAGAAAATTACAGAAGTTCTTGCCAACGCTAAAAGACCCGTTTGTCAACCCATTTTCATTAAACTGGGAATTATGCCCCTACCTTCACTTTTTATCAACAACACTCTTATCGAGATTCACAGAACCGCATCCAGTCTCTCTATTCGGTCGGACTACCATGAGCACAACACACGTGCTGCTGGACTTGCTACAGGTTAACTCTAAGCGCAAAAAATTCGCCCAACTTAAATCTGTATAACCATTTACCACCTCACAGGTAAACTTTAGGTCCTTCAAAAATAATGTAAAACGTTTCATTCTTAAGTTCTGCTCGTACTTTTGATACCTATTTTATAAATTACACTTTTATATTTTCTTAATTAACAATGCGAAAAAAATACAGTATAATATACTGTATAACATATTATGTTCTTGTTATTGCCTTTATTTTATATTATGTATTTTCTATTTACCTCAAAACAAAATTATTTTCTTTTGTAATGCAGCTGCTTGAAAGCTTATTTTCAGTTTTGCTGCAAATATTCGATCATGCAACGTATGTCGTATAGTGGTGAAATAAAGACTATCCATCTATCTATCCATATATCTATCCATCTATCTATCTATCTATCTATCTATCTATCTATCTATCTATCTATCTATCTATCTATCTATCTATCTATCTATCTATATTTTATTAGAAAAATAGCTGAATTCATATGTATATATCGTTTAAATGATAGTATAATACTCGCCTGCGGCTCGTGTCGTAAACTTCATCCTCATGAATAATGGCCATCATTGTATGCTCGTTGAATAATATATTATTACATGTTCTACATTTTCATTATTTAAAATAACATTTAAATTCTTTAAATGAGTTGTTTAGAATCTATTTTCTACAATAACTATGATTGATTGAATCAAATAGATATATAAGACGATTGAGTTTTTCTGAATCCTACTACTTTTCCGAAGAAGTCTGTTGGTCCACGTCCTTCTGTTCGTATGTCGCTCTGTGTGGATCTAAGTTTACACAAAAAGTTTTCATGGCAAATTAATTACAATGCATGTTTAAGATTTCCGATAACATTGTGACATTAAATTATTAAATTAAGTGGTACTCCATTTGAAGAGGTTTTCGGGTTTATACTATTTGGAAATTGGATTGATTTGTGAGATTTATTCTAAGAAAAAAGATGTTATGCACAAATACATTATGCAAATTTTTCAACAAAGAAAATTTTAGGATATGTGAAAAGTGTACTATATAAACTTCGAATATTTGACATGGTCAATTAATTTTTTTAAAAATGACCCTACGACAAGCTTAGATGAATATTTTTTAAAATTTATTACAATCTTAAAAATGCATTGGATTCATTATTGCTCGGCTTTACACCGACTCCAGAATCGACATTTCTTTTCATTTTTGTAGCTCTCACATTTATTTAGAAGAAACTTACAACATGGGACCACTGTCAAAGCTTGCAAGCAAAAAAAATAGTATAAATCGGTTCGCCCATTACGAAATTGTGCTCGGGTATCAATAAAAATATAAACAAGACATATATACGAGTCGAATAGAGAACCTCCTCCTTTATTTAACGTAGGTCGGTTAAAAATATCAGAGATGGCGGCATTCAGGCAGTTATTCCAATGTAGAAGAAATTTTAAATGTTTTTTTTATACATTTATTTAACGTCGGCCTATTTCCGCTACTGAGGCCTAACACCGACGCCTGTAGACGAGCTACCCCCAACCAGGAATTTTGCCGAACCTCTTCCCTTAAGAAGAGTAGGGTTCTTTTACTTGCCTAACATTTAATAGACAAGGGACTGACGGCTTTACATCCCCTCCGAAGGATGGTATATCTCCTATACAATCCTCGTCTAAGGTTGTATAGCTTCCGCGCATACACTGATATATAAGCTGCTGGAAGATGTGTGAGGCGAGAACGCGGTTTCCGTTGGAATGGTCACCCATCCAAGTACTAACTGCTCCTGTCGTTGCTTTACATCGCATACCGAAGTATGTACATAGTAAAGACGCACCTACGCTCGCCCCCTAATTTGAAAAGTTAAAATCAATTTTAATATCCTACATATTATATCAAGGATAGCAGATTGTAATATAAATACTTATAATAATAACGATAATAATGTAAATTTATACATGTTGATTCTGAATTTCCATGGCTTTGAATCTACTATAAATGGTCCCACTCGTATAAGTCCAAACTGTAAATGATGTCTCGATCATATATTTATTAGATATAAGTTAAAGACTAATACACTAAAACATAATTCAATTATTCTAATTCTGATTTAACTGATCACTTTCCAATTATGATAAACCTATTCTATGATAATGTACCTCAAGATGTCGTTAAGTTTGTTTCAAAAACAATTAAAAAAAATAAACTACCAATCCTTTCGGGAATTAATTAGTAATGAAACCTGGGAATCTGTTTTAAGCATAAATAATGTTGAAATAGCAACTGAAAACTTTTCAAAAATTGTGTCAAACTATATAGAACAATCCCAAAAAGTGGAAACTATTACATATAAGGCAAATAGAAAAACCAAACCCTTGATAACTAATGGTATCATCAACTCGATAAAAAAAATCTTATTACTAACTTTAATATAAACGATGAAATCATGTATAAGGATTATAGAAATGAATTGAACAAATTAATTAATAAATGTAAATATGACTATTAAAAACATCAAATTAACGAAAATAAAAATAATTTTAAAAATGTATATAAAATTGTTTTTGAAGCAGGCGATGAGACGACAACTAGATATGATAATAATTTTCAGATTACTGATGACGACAATAAACCCTTTCCTATTGTTAAAAATAAGTGTAACTATTCCAACGAATTTTTCATCAACATAGGTGTAAATATGCTAAACAATATTAAAACTCCTAATAACACTTTTCAAATTCAACATAACCCACTATCATCAATGTTTCTTAAACCTGTAAATGATAAAGAAATTATAATGCAAATTAGTTCAATGAAAAACAATTGCGCACCTGGTTCTGACGGCGTGGCCTTCAAATTAATTAAAACGTTTCATTCATACTTTCTAGAACCGTTAAAATATATTATTAATTTGATTTTCAAAACAGGTGACGTTCCTTCCTACTTTAAAACTTCAATTGTCAGCCCGATTCACAAAGCTGGAGAAAAAACCAAGATAACCAATTTTCGTCCTATTAGTGTCATTAACAATTTTGCGAAAATGCTTGAAAAATGCTTAAAGGAAAGATTAGCCAATTTGCTTGCTAATAATAATATACTATCAAAAAATCAGTTTGGCTTTTCCAATGGTTTGTGCACAACTGACACCCTTTATAAACTCACAAAAAACATTACAGATAACTTTAACAGTAACAACAAATGCATGACTGTTTTCCTTGACCTTGCAAAGGCATTTGACACCACGGTGCCACATGACGCTCTATTAAATGTTTTAAATATTTACGGGGTACATAGCATTGTGTTGAATGTTTTCAGAAGTTATCTCAGTGACAGAAAACAGAGGGTTAAAATTGGAGACACATACAGTGAATCCTTGAAAGTCAAAATAGGAGTACCGCAAGGTACTGTATTAGGACCTCTATTATTTATTTCATACATAAATTCACTAACAAATATTTCCATTGATAATGGTATGGTAATCTTTTATGCTTATGCTGACGATACGACTGTTATTTTTAAAGGAAAGACATGGAAGAAAGTAAGACACTCAGTCAGTGTAGGAATTGCAAAAATAAAAACTTGGTTAGACTCATTTAAGTTAACACTAAATGTTGATAAAACGAATTATATAGCGTTCTCGTTCACTGCTGCTAACCGTCCTGATTTTAATAGTATCCATATTGAATCTATGGACAAAGATATAAAAGAAGTACATTTTACCAAGTACTTGGGTGTTATTATCGACGAAAATTTCAAACGAGATCAACACATTGTGTAACTGAGCAATAATATTGCAGGAAATTTTATATCATAAAAGAGATATTAGGGAAAAAATTTCTAATTTGTATTTATAACGCATTAGTCGAATCCTTAGTAAAATACAGAATAGTTATATGGGGTGGGCTCTACAAAAATTCCCTGCAAAAATTAAAAATTGTGCAAAATTATATTTTAAAAATTATCTATCGCAAAAATAAGATGTGCCCTACTAGCACACTATATTCTAACACTATTTTTGATGTTCGTTCGTTATATATATTAACGTACGTTCATTTGTACAAAAAAATATAAAATTAAAGAAATATGTAGACCATTTGTATGAAACCAGAAGCAAAACAAATAAATACCTGGAAATTCCCCATAGTAACTCTAATATTAACTTAAGATTTCTAAATTATATGGCTCCTAAAATTTTTAATATTCTTCCGATGGAAAAAATCTAACAAAATTTAACCACATCTGCAGGTCATTTATATCACAGAATTCACAAAAGTTTATGGCACTTTTCTAGTTCGTGTATTAAATCATTACTAACTGTTACTAACAATTATAGATTTAAAAAATAAATTATAGTTTATTTTCATTATTAGTAATTAAGCGTATATTTATATAACATTTCAAATTATCAATAAGGTATACTTTTACGCATACAGATGTTTAGTCATCTAGGTGCAATTATACAATCACTAAGTCTACATAAATAATTTATACAGATTATGAAATTGAATGTAATTAAGGACAAAAAGCTTAATAAATGGAATTGAATTGGATTGGATTTCATTGAATTGGATTGGATTGGATTGGATTGGGTTGAGTTGAGTTGAATTGAATTTAATTGAATTAAGAACTTAAATCCTTATGCAAGAAGAGTAGGCATGCCTGGGAAGCTTGAAGGATCAGGTTCGGGTCCTCACAGAGAAAAATGTCCCCGCAGGCCGGCTGAAGTCATTGTAATTGCCTTCCGGCGTCGGGTAATTACTAAGCAACAAGCTTGAGGGTCATTATTAGTGAAAATTATAAGGATTTATCAGTGCACGCAGTAAACTCGGTGAAACGTTTTTTTGAAATTCTAATAATATGTCAAATCGTGAATGTAACACATTAAATGAATTATAAAACTGTCAATAATTTTTCGTTGCATAGCAACATAAATGTTAATCTCTCTAGGGAGATTATCAAGGGCAATATAACAAGACCTTGAGAAATAGTCGGCTATTATATTATCATCAGTTTTTCGAGAGTGCGATGGTTGTCAATTTGACGAGACCATATTTGGCGTTAATAATCTGACTAAAGCTCGAGAGCTTTAGCTTGAGGGATTCGATAATGAAATTCTATGCATTCACCGTAAAAGATTGTGGGAACTTTATAGATACTGATGCTTTGGTATCTATATTATGATCGTTGTAATAATTATTGAATAATTTACTCGCTTAAACTAATTTTTTGTACAAAACTTGATAATTTTTTTTTGTTTTCTAATTTCTTGGGAAACATACGGAACATTGTGCTCACTTTATTACAAAAATAGACGAAAAACTCGATCTAACATACAATATTTCTTATCTTAAACGTGGAAATATACGCAAAGACAATACTTATATGTATTACAAATTAATCTGTAAGCGATTATAAATTTATATCGCATAATCAAAGACTAAACATCTATGTATAATTTAGTATTATAGTGTAATTCAGACAAATTTTGAGAAAAGATTTATATCCGTCATAAACTTACTTAACCGTCCAATTTTATCTAAATTAGAGATTTTACATGAATATAAATCGTCATGTTTAATTTTTTCGGTTTCACTTGAAATAATTCAGGCACGTTATTTCAGGCACAAAGGTTTCACCTTCACAGATTTAGGATATGTGTGGAGTTACAAGCATATCACATTGTACATTTATTACGGTAACTCAGTAAAGAAAGTCTGCACAAAAGAAATCGTACAATATACTGGCATTATTTTGACCTCCTGGATGATGCCAACACGATTATCGAAACACCTGTAAGGCAGTGTAATCCAGGAATCCAGGATTGGGATTTGGAATACCTCACACTATATAATAATAATAGTAATAATAGAATAATAATAGAATATAATGATATAATAATAGAATACTGTCTATTATACAGCAAATTACAATGAAAGCTATCCACCTTAAATAAATATTGATGTATTGATATTGCAAAAAAAAAAACATAAGCAGATAAAAAATTGTACACCGTTTCCATAAATTACTGCATCAATTCTGCTGATCGTAACTTAACTTTTTCTGTAGTTCAAATGCTTAAAATTAAATCGGATCTAAAATATATTTATTATAGGGAATACGATAAAATTAATATGAAATCTTTTGAGGAAGAATGTAAGTTAAATTGAGATGCAATATAATATGTTAAAAATGTAAACGAGAAGCTAAATGTATTCAATAACAACGTTTTGTATTTAATTAATAAACATGTCCCGCTAAAACATAAACTGATAAAAGAAAATTCTTTTACACCATGGGTTAGTGACAACATTAAACTTCTTATAAAAATGAGAGATAAAGCTAATGGTCCGGGAGGCAGCGTTGCAAAAGAATAAGTCATTCATAAAATCAAATTTATAGCCCAAATGTTTCTTCTCACAACTATGTGAGAAGAAACATTTAACATGTAAAAAAAAGAAAAATAAAGTCATTTCATCAAATTTGAAAATTTGTAGAATTTATATTTAAGTAATAAAGATTACAAAAATAATAGTCAGCTGCACTGAAAACAGGGGATTACTCGTCAGCTACCCGTATGAACCGGTAATAAAAAATGAAAGTGCAAATTTACTTCATCAAGCTCGAAACTTATACAGCATGATTGTGACATTTTTTTAATGATAAAAACAATAATCAGCAGTGCATCCTGTGGGGGCAAGGCCATCAGCTAAGGGGGGTTATAGGTGTCGAGTAATTTAATTAACTACTTAATTGACGATCTTCTCCCTATCAGATCGTCAGCTGACTATTTGTTTCATTAAATACAATGTCTCAAATAGTAATTATAAAAATTGATTTTATTATTATTTTATAATTTTAATGTATGTTTAAGCATTTTTACATATTAGAATTTCATTAACTGCATGATTGACGATCCTTCCCCTATTTGATCATCAGCTGACTATTTGTTCCATTAATGAAGTAGTAATATGAAAATTTCAACCATGATAAAATTAATTATATTATTATTTTACCGCTTCAGTATCTCTTTTTATTATATCATGATAAAAAGTATAATTTTTCTAATGATTCCTTAAAATGTTTTCTTAACCAAGCTACCGAAGTAACCCCCTGAAAGATCTCAAGGATCTTGTGCTAAGTAAAGACAGACGAGGCCCTACAGTTTAATGTGGACTCCGAACCACTTTTGGGGCAATTTCTTTAATGAAAAATTGTTTCGCCTTGCGGGAATCGAACCCACTTCACTAGACAACTCAGTTTGCTATCCAGTTGTTTTAAAACATTAAAAAATATATGTGAAATAACAATTAATTAGTAATTATTCTGGAGTAGATATTGATAATTTTATATATAAATAATGTTATTAAATAATTATATAATTATGCTCCGTTTAGTTAAAACCAAATGAGGCAGATTTCGGCTCACGCTTCGAAATCTATATAACTGTATCTCGATTTGCCCCAAAAAAATATATAGGCCATCGATTCTAATATAACTGTTATGTAAGCATAATATTAATATAAGTAATTTCAATATTCAACAACTTAATTACAATCGGTGGCTTATATATTTTTTTGAAACAGAACGAGATACAATTGTATAGATTTCGGAGCGTGAGCCCGAAATCTCTCTCATTTGCTTTTAACTATTCGGAGCATAATTATATAATTATTTAATAACATTTATATATAAAATGATCAATATCTACTCCAGAATAATTATTTTACATATATTTCTTAATGTTTTAAAACAACTATACTATTCATCATAATATAATAAAAAGAAATATTGAAGCGGTAAAATTATAATAAAATTAATTTAATCATGGCTGAAATTTTCATAATTACTACTTGATTAATGAAACAAATAGTCAGCTGACGATCTGATAGGGGGAGGATCGTCAGTCAAACAGTTAATGAAATCTTAATATGTAAAAAATGCTTGAAGAAACATTAAAATGATAAAATAATAATGAAATCAATTTTATCATGGCTAAAATTTTCATAATTACTACTTAAAACATTATATTTAATGAAACAAATAGTCAGCTGACGATCTGATAGGGGATCGATCGTCAGTCAAGCAGTTAATGAAATTCTAAAATGTAAAAAGTTAAGAAGAAGAAACATTAAAATGATAAAATAATAATGAAATTAAATTTATCACGGCTAAAATTTTTATAATTACTACTTGAGATATTGTATTTAATGAAACAAATAGCCAACTGACGATTTGATAGGGGGAAGATCGTCAGTTAAGCAGTTAATTAAATTACTCGAGGCTTAAATGCTCGCTCAACACCTGTAACCGCTGAGCTGACGAGTGTCCCCCGTTTTCAATACAGGTGACTGTTATTTTTCTAATCTTCATTACTTAAATAAAAATTCAATAAATTTTCAAGTTTGATGAAATTGCTTTATTTTTCTTTTTTTACATGTTTCGAATTTTCTCACATCCACCCCCACCAAGATGCCGGCGACTGATGCTTGTATCTATATCTAAACTATAATTTTTTGTATAAAAATTAGATGTTATAAAAACCCTTACAACATTGCAACGCTGTCTCTCGGACTATAAAGCAAAATATATAAAAAACAAAGAATCACCAGAATCTGGAATATTATAAGCAACTGAAAAATTATACATAATCATATCATAAAACGGAAAAATGTGCTTTATTTTGATGCCTTATCAAAAAATAAAGATTGCAAATTATTGTGGACAGAGATAAATAAATTAAGTTTAACAAAAAATAAGATTAATAATAACATTCCAAATGCGCTTGCTGATCCAGAAAAAACCAATAATTACTTCATTTCGTCCATAATCCCCGACAATTATCCTTCAAATGAAAAAATACTTTTTTATAATTCTAATTTACATCAAAATTATAAAGATACATTTGACATTAAATTATTAACAAAGAATGATGTTTGCAACATAATTAGTAATATTAGAACTTGCAGTGTTGGCGCACATGGTATTTCTATTAAAGACACTATATGTGCCATTTTGTATAAATCATCTCAAAAATATTTTAACACTTAACTAACCATACTGCTGGAAAAAGGCAATATTTAAGCGTCTTGCAAAAATAGCTAATCCTATAGAACTAAAAGATCTCAGACCCATTAATTAGAATCCTATCTTCCACTTCTAAAATTTTGGAAAGACATATTCACAACAAAATTTTTCCCTATTTCAACGAAAATTATTTGATTTCCTTGTCACAATCAGGCTTTCGTAAAAATCATAGCACTTTCACTGCACTTATAAAAGTAACTGATGACATTTGTCAAAATTCAGATAACATTAAAGCAACTTGTCTAGTTCTACTTGATTTTATTAAAGACTTCGATACTTTGAATACACAAGTTTTGCTTTCTAAATTGCATTATTTCGGTTTATCCAATAATTGCATTAATTGTAAAAAAATGTATTTAACTAGTAGGGAACAATGTATAGCTTTGACAATAGATAATAAAACAGGCAAATACAAATTTACTTCGTTACATCAAGGTGTAACTCAAGGGCCCATCTTAAGACTCCTGTTATTTTTAATATACGTTGCAGACATGAATGGCGACGTTTAATATTCTAGTGTAATACAATATGCATATGATTCTCATTTAATTATTGATGTTTATCCAAGTAACAAAATATTTGCACAAGAAAATATTTCATCAGATTTAGAGGAAACTAAAAAATGTTCTTTGGATCATACCTTAAAAATTAATGCTGCTAAGTCTGTCTTATTGGTAGCCGGGTTAAAACAATATAGAGATAAACTGTCTGATATCATTGTCAAAATTGATAAGGATGAAGTACCTAAATTCAGTGAAGAAAATAATCTTGGCGTACTCATGGATGACGCACTTACATTTCAATCACATGTTTCCACTAAAAGCTTAAAAAGTTTATACCGATATAAAACTTTCATGTCACCTGCAGCTAAATATCGTTTGTGTAACAGCTTCGTTCTCTCTATTCTTGATTATGATGATATAGTATATCTTAATTTTATAAGTGCCGCTTCCTGTCGTCTAATACAAAAAATACAAAATGCTTGCTTGCGCTTTGCGTACAATATCCCCTTTAGATATTATATCACGCCCCAAAAATAGGCGTATACTACACACATACGGTCTTATTTATAAAGTGATGACTACTGGTGAGCCTAGTTATCTACGAAGCAAGTTCTCTTCTTATAATCAAGATCAAAACACAAAGCACATGCGAGATTTTAGAATACCTAAGCACAAATCTTCAGCTATTCAAAGCCATTCACATTTAATGCAATCCATTTGTGGAACAAGCTTGACTCGATCACTAAAAAATTGTTAATTGGAAGATCAAAAGTATACTGCTTGACAATTAAAACGTTGCCACTTAATGACAACATGACCCTACCCGTGTATGCACTACTTAACCATCTATTTATATTACTTTGGTTTATTTTTTTATTGATCCCCCACCCTGCATCTTTAGCATTACATCGTTGCAAAGTTTTCTTTATTGTTTTATTAAGTTTAGGATTAAGTAAATTAACTTTTTTTTGTCTTGGGGCCATTGGAAGAGCACTATCTAGGTGAAATGGTACCTATTTACCTATGTATTGTTTTTATGGCAAATAAAGAGTTATTTATTTATTTAATTTATTTTATTCTATTAGGTAAGTACTTATGCATTGCTTTTTCCGCGATAAGTATAATTAAAAATGCACTGTATATGGCATATTTATATTTTCTGTAATATTATATTAGTTAAGTTAGTTGATTTTCCAAATTCAGATACGACAACTGTTGAAAGAACATCCCGACTAGAAGGGCACAAAAACCTGTGAGGCCGTCTCTTAACAAAAACGCACACCGTTAAAGCCTCACATTACTTTTAACCATTCACGAATTGATGTAATGAAGATGGCCAAATCTAGGTTAGTTAGTACGATGAGAAATTGCGTGATCTGAATTGATAAATAGTATAGTCACACGGAATCCTGATAAATACTATTCATTTGCTAGAACGAGTGGTATTGATTCAAGTGATTGGTGGTGTATTTTCTTTTTACTAGATGAGACACCAAATTAAATGTTAAATGCTCTTCTGTACAATACGGAACGGCAAGATGGTATAAGGCAACGTAACATTTTTCTAAAAGGGGTTCCTCTTTTGTGCTTGGCATATTAACGACGTGATTAAAATGTTATTAACATGTAATAGCTCAGGGGAAATGGCTTTCAGCTTCAACCTGATTAATAACAAACTGGATTATCTGTATGTTTGTCCGGTGACGCCTCTTGCCAGGGTGCAAAGATATATAAAAATAAAATCACAAAGGGAAACATGAAGTTGAGGACATGGATATGAGGATACCTTTTATTTATATTAATAATGTACACAATTCTTTTACTTTTATACAGCGTGTTCCATTTCGCTTTGCTTTATTTAATGTCCGTTTTAGACATATATATATATATATATACATATATATATATATATATATATATATATATATATATATATATATACATATATATATATATATATTTTAATATAGATCTTTGAAAAGCGCATCTTTGTGTTATATTAAATTTTACAAAACATAATAGCATGGTTTACCATGATTTTTTTTCGGGTCAGAAACTGGTGATATCTGGAGTTTTTTTTAATTTCAAATAATAAAAATAATAATAATAATAGTCATTTATTTTTGCATATATACACGTTACATGTGATGATATTATTACAAAAATGAGGCGAAGTTTAGCACACGAAGTGCTATTCTTACACTTACCACTACACACAAAAAAAATAGATTTAATAATTCTTAGTATAAAAATATAAAAGATTACAAAAAGAATCAATAATAATAATTCGAAATAATAAAAAGTAATTTATATATTTGAAGTTATGAAGCATGACAGTGTATTCATTCAAAGATAAGGAACAGATCATAATTGTGATTGAAGAAAATAAAATTTAGATTTTCGTTTAAACCGTGGGATAGGCAATTCTTTTAGATGATTAGGTAGAGAGTTGTAAATACTATCGGCGTTGTAAAGAAATTTTTTACGAACAAGTGTAGTGCGATGTCTAGAAATGTGAAGGGAGTGAATATTTCTTAAATTAATTTGGTGAAAATTACTACGCTCTATTAGCATCTGCAGGAGTGGAGGTCAATGAATTGTACATTCTAGATGATGCTTCCATCTGTTGACCATGTTTAACCAGGATAGTTCTTTAAACTTGGTAGAAATGTGATCATATTTACGCAGGTTGTGAATGATTCTACAGCAGGAGTTTTGAACTCGTTGTATGCGAGCTTTGTCGATAGCATTAAGGTGAGGTCTATAAATATAATCTCCATAATTAAAATTAGAAACCACCATAGTTTCTATCAAAAGGTTAGAAGTTCTTTATTAGCATACAATAGCTTTAAATCTACATATGATTTTTGCACAATCTTACTAACTTGTGTAAATTTTAGCTTAGTGTCTATTATTAGACCTAGATTATTTTTATTGTCCACTACAGGAATGTTTTCATTATCTATTTTGATGTTTAATGAAGATTTCACAATATCAACCTTTTTTTGTGAACCAAAAAGTAATACACAAGATTTGTTACTATTTAGAGACAAGTTGCAGCTTTTTGATTTTTTGAATAAATTTTCTAGATCTGTATTTGCAAGATTATTGATGTCGACTATATAAACCAATTGCTTATTATCAGCATATGCATGTGAGTAACAATTAGGAAAGGTTGACATTAAATCCACTGTATAGAAGATAAACAATAAGGGACCTAGAACAGAACCTTGCGGTACTCCTGCTAGTAATGTTATAGAGTTGGAAAGACTATGCTCAACATTTACTTTCTGTTGCCGTTCTGTCAAGTAGGATTTTATTGAATTCAAAGACGGACCTTCAATACCATAGTATTTTAGTTTTGATAGAATTACTTTGTGGTTTATGGTGTCGAAAGCCTTTGAATAATCAAGCAGGATAAGTGCTGCCACATCACCGACAACAGAAACTATATTATGTAAAATATCAGCCAAAGCAGTTGATGTGCTGTGAGATTGCCGGAAACCTGACTGATGTTTGGGCAATATATAATTTTGCCTAAAATACATAAATAATTGTTTATACAATACTTTTTCCATAATTTTAGATAGGCGAATAAAATACTTATTGGACTCAAGTCACTAAATGTAACTGGATTTGCTATTTTAGGTATCGGATTGACAATTGCTAGTTTCCAGTTTTTAGGGAAGTAATTATGCTCTATACAACAATTAATGATATGAACCATGTATATATCAAGAAATGGAGAACAGTATTTTAGCATCGTACTTAAGGTGTCATCTATACCATAAGCTGCAGATTCTAATTCTTGAATAATTCTAGTGAGATCCTCAACAGTAGTCATATCAAAGGAAAAATTGATGTTTAGATTATACATATGATTTTCATAATAATCAGTTGTATCAGAGCAAACTTGATCATTAGGATTAATACTATTGGTGAGGACCCTGTTTATCTCGTGGGAATTTGCTAGGCGCTCTGGAATAGCATAATTTCTTTTTCTCAATTTAACATTAAGTGACTCCAGGGCTTTCCAAGTTTTTATTGGGTTTTTTCATTTTGTACAAAGTTATGGATATAGACTCTCTTTTCGTTGCGCAAAGCACTCGATGTTAAATTACGTAAGCGTTTATACTCTTCACAATCTGCATTATTATTTCATCTTATATATTTTTTAAGTGCTCTGTTCTTTTGATCAACCATTAGACGTAGCACATTAGTCATCCGCGAGGATTTAGGCTTTGTAACTCTTACTGTTCGAACATGTGCGTGAGTGTTAAATAGTTCAAGAATTAGTAATGCGAATATATCTATTTTGTTATCAATATCTTGTTCACGAATAATGTCAAACTAAGGCTGTTGGACCAGATCTCTATTAAATTGGTTTATATCAAAGTTTTTATAATTCCGAAATTTCTTTGGCGTAAATTTCGGAATTTAACCAGTATACTCGCAGTATACTAAATGATGGTCATCTGAGCGCGCCACTGGATTCAGCAACCCCTCAAATGTTTTTGTACCTACAAAATTTCATTGAAAAAGTCGTATTTTTTTATTTTTTCTGAGAGAAATAAAAATTCGGAACTGCAGAAGAAATTTAAGTGTTGCATGAGACAATCTAGTGTAATTCTGTCATATTTTGTGGTCGAAATTTATAAACTTTGCTTTTAAGAGTACATCACAAATAAAAATCAAGAGGTGTTAAATTCGGTAATCTTGGCGGCCAGGCTATTAATCCACCTGTTGGGAAAATTTTGGTTGAGCCACTTCTGACATGCTGCATGGTGTGGAGTACATCCATCTAGTTGGAAATATAACTGTTGTCTTGCCTGCAGGTTTTGAATCTCGTTCCAAAACTGATTTCTCAAGAACTCCAAAAAATTTAAACTTTCCATTTAAAAAATAGGGGCCAATTAAGCGCTCGTTCAAAATACCACACGAGATATTTATTTTTTGTGAATATTGACTTCTGCAATTGATTACTCAATTAGAATTTTCCTCTGCCCAAAATCTACAATTCTGTGAGGAAATTACCTCATTTATGAAGAATGTAATCTCATCGCTATAGATGACTTTTTAAAAAAAATCTGGGTCATTTAAATACTCTCCTTGAGCCCACAAGCAATACTCAAACCATCTTTCTTCGTCACCTAATAATTAATAGTATGGAGCGATGGCCCTTTCAATGCGGCTTCGCTAGTGTTCTACGGGGATTTTTCGAGTTGCTGATTTCAAATCCGATGTCAAAAAATAGTATCTGACAGTTGACAGCTGCCAGTGGCCCTATCAACTCGCCTTATTTTCCGGAAAGGATTTATCAGAATATATACAAGGGGTTTTTCGGGTCGCTGATTTCTAATCCGATGTTGAAGGTGGCATTTGACAGTTGACCGCTGTCAGTAGTAGTAGCGGAAAAGATTTATCACTCTATCAATTAATCATTCTTTGTGTATCTCTCTCTGTGAGATCGATCAATGAACCAATATCTCTCTGTGCCTCTATGTCAATGAATCAATGAATCTCTTTCTGGGTGTCTGTGAATAAATTAATAAATCAACATCTCTCCTTTTCAATAGATCATTTAATTAAACAATTTCTAGTTCCCTCACTTCTAATGAAACGTTCGAGAAAATATTAATATGATTGTTTGCATCTACTTTTAGCGTGATTCGGAAATCTTTTCCGGATAATACAGCTAACACTGCTAGCAGTGCCACTGATAGCTGTCAACTGTCAAATGCTATTTTTGACATCGGATTTGAAATCAGCGACCCGAAAAACCCCCATAGAATGCTGACGAAGCCGCTTTGAAAGGACCATGGCTACATACCATTAGTGAATAAATCCCGAAAAATTGACTTTCCTCCCCTAATCTGGAAATCTGTACATTTTTCAACGTTGTGGCCACGAGGACTCTTGATCAGGAATAACATATATCGATTCCATCAGTTTCCCATGAGAAATGTGCGGGGTCCTTTATAGCAGCATTCCTCAATCTTGTACGAGGGCTTTCATCAAAATATGCCAAAATAGCGGGATCACTAAGCTGCTTCTGGTGGACAGATCCCATAGAATTTGTTTCTGAATCACTACCGGTATCATTAAAACATTTTATTATTTTTTGAACCGTGTTGTCGTTAAGTGGCTGCCATCGATTTGGATTTCTTCTATTAAATTCTCACCAACAATTTTAGTAATCTCTATTTTTTCTTGAAAAGTTGACCTTTGCGCAGGCATAATTATGAAATAAACAGGAATATAATAAGTAAGCAATATCTACTCATCAACAATGAATCATACATTTGACAGTCATTTCAGTCTTTTCATAAATACACAATTCCATGCAACAGTTAAATTTCTTCGGCAATTTCTGAGTTTTTATTTCTCTCAGGAAAAAGATAAAAATACGACTTTTTCAACGAAATTTAGTACAAACATATTTGGAGGGTTGCTGAATCCAGTGGTGCACTTTTTATAGGGGTGGTTCCAAACAAAATGAGACACGCTGTATGTACATTTTCAATCGAGAAATATATACTATAGTAATTATACAAATCAGTCTTTTGTTGTGTAGGGGGACTACCTGGTAAGCATAACTTAGGTTGTAAGCACGAGATGTTCGACCAGTCTATCCTTGTTTCCACTCTGATTGCCTATTTCTATGCTTTTAAGAGTGAACGGTTGTGTGTTTAGTATTCAAATTTGTTATAAAGGTATTATTATTATTATTATTGGAAATTAGAATTATTTTTAAAATGCATATAAACAATTATACTATATACAAAAAAAAACGTTAATTAGTGCCAGAGTAAAAAGAACCAATGAACAAAGTTATATATTTCATTTCTCATTATTGAAGGTTAAGGAAGTCTTTGAAATGGGTTAGCAGGAGCGGAAACTTTCGGAATCGGTAGATCAGTACGTCCAAAATTAATTAACAAAATTAAATAAAGGTTAGATAATTATATATAAAACAGCAAGCATTTATTAACTTGTACATGATACAAGCGAATAAGTAATTTCGAAATAAAATTTGCCCTCCAACAGAAAATAATACAAGGAACATTTCTAGAACAATTTCTATACAATAAGTTTTAAAAAATCCGAAAAAATTTCATTATAATTTAATAAATACTTTGACTACAATAAACAATTTAGCGACGAATGTGTCGTAGAGGCTCGAAAAATTATAAGATAAAAATATTATACCTAATAGATTTTAAAAACATTACTTCAATATGTCTCGAATCAGCATACAAAATTCCATAAAGATTGAATACTTATTTGTACAATGAGAAATAGTTGTTATCTTATTTGCCACGCGAACCTTTAGGCACCGCGCTAAATATTGTTGATAAATATGATTTCACAACATAAGAATTGACTATAATGGTGATTTTCTTTTGCTTAATTAATAGACCGGCTTAGAAACATATATAATACAATTATTCCTAACCTACAATAATGAGAAATCAAATATATTTTTACATGTTTATACCTTCAAGTAAACACCCCCAAACGTAGGTCCAATAATTGCAACAAGAATTTCACAATCTCCACTGGTTACTAAATAGAACACTCTGGAACGTCTCCAGAAATCCTGTTGCAATCCCACTTCTGACACCAATTGTTTCGTATTTACACCCTATAGTAAAGACTTCCAAACGTAGGTCCAATAATTGCAAAGAGAGCAATTATAACTTTTATTTAATATAGACTCACTACTATAATTCACAACTTGTCACTGTTCTTCATCTTATCTGAACACTTAATTTATTTAGAACTTTACTGAGCTAACTGTAGCGCGTTGGCTCTGCCGCTTATATATCCCTGGCGCTTATTCTCGATTAAACCTGTCTGTTATTCGGGACATTTCTACTCCTTCTAGTGTATTCTATGAGGCAGCCCTACCCTGGTACGTCTGGTGAACTATTGTTTTACTGGTTACCCATTAGGCAGGCTTCCTTTTACTCTATCTACCCTTTAAAAAAATGTAGGGTTGGCTCTGGTGGTGAAGCTAATCCTAGTCTATTCATAAGGAAGTGTATCACTGTATTATTTCTTTATGACGTGTTTTTCCATATTTTGTAAAAGGAGATGTCAGCTCAGTGAATTAGCGCGCTTAGCTTTCCCTCTGAGTATACCTAAGCGAAGTGGGTTTAAGGCCCACCTACTGCAAAGTATTTTTAAAATATAAATTTTCCCTAAGAAGTGGTTCGGATCCTACTATTAATTGTAGGCCCCCGTCGCCATTTCAGACAAATCTAGATCTCCTAGACTTAAAAATTCAGTATATTCAAATTTATTTAAGGTGAATATTTTCCTATGAAATGCATACTTAGTTTTTGTAAAAATTTATAGAGTCATCCAAAAGTTTCACGTCCATGTCACTAACACCGTCGGGAGAACTTGAATCAGGAATCAAATGAATAAACGCGGACGTAACCCTAACACATATACATTGATTTTTCTGTCTTTTTATGCAGTAATCGGACTCAAATCATATAAAACGAATTGTGAAGTCGTCTTGGATACCGTCAATTGAATTTACCCTGACATTCTTTCAGTTCCACTCTTCTGAAGTCTGAATTGATAGTATTTGTGGATTAAGTCTCACTACTGAATACAGAAGGGTCGCATGAAAGGTGTCCTTGATAAAAAAAAAGATAAAACTAGACAAAAAATATTGTATTATCTGTTACGGGCATATACCGTCTGTCTATTTTACAAGGGCCACACAAAATATCTCGTTTAATATCTATTTTAGAAGAATAAAGTTTTAGAAATAGTTATCCCATTTTTGTGAGCTATATTTCAGTAAGAGAAAATTTGAAATCCATAGCTTACTTTGTGAGATATATTACAAAAACCTGAAAAATAGGAAAACCACCAACGGTTATAGTTTCTATTTTTGAGGAGATACGAAGAAAGTCAAAGGGATGAACATTCACGGCGAGGACAATAAGAATAATAATGTGTATCAAAAAATTCGAAAAACGCAGTTGGCTTTGGCATACTTTCTTGTGCAAAAATGAAAAGAACAAATCTCAAAGTAGGCCATGACACCATTAATTCCGTTTATTTTTTCTCTTTCCAACGATATCCAACTCATAGTGTCAATATTTAATATTTTAAGAAAACCACATTCATATATCGTTTTATTATTAAAAAGCCAGAAGCTCCTTGGTTAACGAATGTGATTAAAACGTTATACGTGAAGATTTTGATAACTGTAGGTAGTTACTTACTAAAGGCATACTTAAGTTTTGTTTTTAACAATAAAGGCAACTCAAAAGACATGTGGAGAACACTTCGGAAATACTTCACAAATACCCTCGTACATTTCACGTGATATTGATGGTATTTATTAACAATTATTTTGGCTGCTGCCGCTAATTTAAGTAATGATTGTTATGAATTGATTGATAAATATGATTCCAGCTACCTTTATCCTAATCCTCACTTTGATTTTCATTTAGTTAACCTCGAGGATGTTGAAAACATTTTTTATCAGTTAAAATTAAATGCCTATGGGTATGACGGTATATCGCTAAATATATTCTTTCCTATTATTTGGGTTTTCTACCACATGTATTGTTATCCTCTTCAAAACAAATCACCGAATCTACAAAATAATAGAATTATTGGAAAAAAACCTCTGCGCTCGTGACGTTTACGCCAAAGGAAAAGTCAGAGGTTATGTTTTGCAAATAATATAAATCGGAATAAACACAGAAATAATGTATTTTGCTGACGTTTCGGAAAGTAATCTCTTTCCGTTTTCAAAGCTTTTTTTGGAAGAACTCTTATTTTGCTGTGTATGTCAAATACACAGCTTTAAGATTCTGTTTATGTTATTTCCATAGATACTTTTTTTTTTGGCGAGGAGGGGAAACCCTCATGGGCTCCCAACCTGAGCTGGGTCAGTGTCAGACTCTTACTGACTAAAACCCCTCCTCACAGGGTCATCTGTAACACTCCGAGGGCACTGCAGCCTCTTGGGCTTATTGTGCACTCCCTGTTCCGATTTACACTGCCCATTTTAATACTCCTGTGCCACTGATGAGGTGATATAGGTCTGAGAATGGGCGAGTTTTAACGCTTTGCGGGTCTGTTTGTGTTTGCCCGTAAATATTATATCTTCTGCGGGCCAATGCCTCACATTCATATATGATATGGTCTACTGTCTCTGGTATCTTGCCACATAATTTGCAGTCAAGGTCGCCATCGAACTTGCCAATTCTGTGCAGGTGCTTCTTAACAGGAAAATGTCCCGTCAAGAGGCCTGTTACAATTCTCAACTGTAACCTGTTCTTTGGGAGCAGTTCTGCAGTTTGTTTTAGGCATGGTCCTTCAATAAGTGTTTCCCATGTCGATTACCTGGTATGTTCCTTCAGTAATGGTTGTGTTTATTCCTGACCCAGTCTTTAATTACCCCTCTTGCCGAGCATTTGGTAATGCCCAGCACGGGTTCTGGGCCATAGAATGTGTTAGCTGCTCCTTGTCTAGCAAGTTCATCAGCTTTTCGTTGCCGTCTATTCTGATGTGTCCCGGCACCCAGAGTAGTTTAACTCTGTTCTGCTCACCCAGAACTTCGAGCTCTTTATGGCAGTCTCATACCAGTCTGGAGGATACTTTATTAGAGGCTAATGCCTTTAGTGCCGCCTGACTGTCAGATGCGATGCACATCTGCTGGTTCACATATCGTCGTTTGACATTCTCACGTATACACTCAAGTATAGCCAGAATTTCAGTTTGAAATACAGTGGTGTGAAGTCCAAGAGAAAGGCTTATACTTGCCCTCGGTCTTACTCCATGTATTCCTGCTCCAGCTCCTGATTCCATCCTGGACCCGTAGTATACCAGGCTAGGCCTTTGCGTAGTAAATCAGGAGCTCCTGTTGACCAATCCCCTCTCTCTCTTATAGAGATACTGAAGGGTTTGCTAAATGTGATTTTTGGGACCATGTAGTCTGACCTCATGCTCAATAGAGGATCTACTACGATGTTGATTATCCGCATATGTCCTGACTCCCCTGTGTGGAGAGTCACGTCACGTGAGTTTTGCACCCTGTATGCCCCCATTCTTGCCTCTCCCTGAATCAGTACGCTGAGTGGGGAGAGGTCCAATAAGGGCTCCATGGCTGCTGTGGGGGTGCTTTTCATGGCACCCGTTCCATAGATACTTACTGCTTACACAGAACATAGAACTGATGATATTTTCTTTTAGGTAATTTTGAGTTTGTTAAGTTCCTCTTTTAAGATTGGTAGCCAGGTTGTACAAATATCTCCAGAACAATTCGATACGCACTTATCTTCATTTAATAAGATTATTGCTGATTCTTTAATTTTTCTTTTTTTTGGTATCTGTTTCTTTTGTTAAAATTTTTGCCGAGTCCCAGTTTATTCTATGTCCGCTCTCCCAAGCATGTTCACAAATCTTTGATTTCTGAATTTCATTCTTTCTAATGTAATTCTTGTGCTCATCCAACTTCACACTGAAAGGTCTGGATGACTCACCCACATAACATTTATCACATTCGCACGGGATATTGTAAATACAGTTTTTTGAATTCTGCTCCCTGTTTATTGGTTTTGTTTTTGTCAAAATATTGCATGCTAATTTTTATACTGCCCATCACGCATATAATAAATTTATGCTTAGAGTCGGGTTACTTTTCTCGAGCTTGGAAAACCACGGTAGTGCGACTCTCCGTAAAGGTTTTCCTGATCTGCGCCCAATAAGTATTTTACTCTGGAAAATAATCGATACAATAAATCAACAAAGTTTATTCTTAAATCAGAATTTTATGGCTTTAGTGAAATAGTTCTTGACTGGTCGCAACCAAACAGTTTTGTCTTTAATAATAGTCGATCGGCGTCCATCAATCTTATGAGCAGTGTTCCTCAGGGATCAATACTGGGCTCGTTGCTCTTCATAATTTATACTGCAGATCTATATAAATGTCTAAGTCGCTGTAACAACCATTTTTATGCTGACGATAGTCAAGTTTACGATAGTTTCTATCCGGAGAACGCTGACAGTGCCAGTAGTTGCCAAATCAAAACAGCAATACTCTATATTTATCTGAAATTAGTGAGATCATTCATAATAATTAACGCCATCAAGAAAATGAAAGAAAATTTTATTGTGGGTAAAGATTTAATACCTGCATTTTTAATAAATGATTGTGCAATGATCTTCACCAAACTGCTCTCCGCTATATTTAATTTTATAATAACATCCTGTGAGTTTCCCGAATTGTGGAGAGAAAGTAGAATATGTCCCCTATATAAGAAAAGCTTTAGAAATGAAATTAGCAACTACTGACCAGTTTCTATTATTTGTAATTTTTGCAAAATTTTTGAAATTATTGTACGTTGCCATGTATATTCCAGCACAAGAAACTTGATATCCCCACATCAGCATGGATTAATGTCTGAACGCTCTATTACTTCGAACCTTGTTGAAAAACTTCCGAGGTACTTGATGAGGGAAATCAATCTGTACTGATTCCTCTAAAGCTCTTGACCGTTTCGACCATGAGTTGCTGATATCAAAACTGGATACATTCGGTATTTCTGTTAATTTTCTTAATCTTTGTGGATCATCTTAATGGCAGGTCACAGTTTGTTCAATATAGTTGTTTCAAATCTGAAAAGTTTTGGCAATAATCAGGAGTTCCACAAGGTTCAATTATGAGACCGTTACTTTTCGTATATTATCAATGATATAACATAGCCGTTTAATGTCAATTGTTTGCTATATGCGGATGATCTTAAAATTTACATTGCTCTATTTCATACTGTTCGAAGTTAACTTCAGGATAATTTGGTCAAATTAAATTACTGTAAACTGTGTATAAAAAATCATCTGCTTTTAAATATCAGTAAATGCAATATTATGTCCTATTCTGGGGGTAAAATCATTGAGTTATTTGACTATCAACTTGGCAATGTCAGTCGTTCTGAATAGAGTAACTCAATTTAAAGACCTTGGTGTCACTTTTGACAGCAAGTTGTCATTCGTTGAACATATTCGTCTAATCACTGAGTCGGCGTATAAAAGTTTGGGATTTGTTTTGCGTAACGGTAAAAAAATTAACAACGTAAAAACTTTAAACTCTCTTTTACACTACTTTTCGCTGCAAACTGGAATACTCGTTTGGAGTCCTCTATATATAACGTATACAACTCCATTGGAGAAAGTGCAGCGTAGATATTTCAAATCTATACACTTTGTTGCTGATGGAATTTATCCTACCCGTGGAATACCTCAGGATACGCTGTTGTCCAGGTTTGGACTAAGCAGCTTATATCAGAGGCGTAATACGCATTCGATTATATTTCTTCAAAAAATGATAAACAATGCAATAATTTCTGAGTCAATTACATCAAGAATCATGTGCCCAGAGAAAATTTGAGATCCAACTCGGCGTTTCACTTACCTACAGCCCGTACTAATTTGCTCAGCGGCTTCACCTTTTTATCAAATGTTTCAAAATTACCATGTGTATGAAGAAAGACTTGATATATTTACTTGCTCAGTCCATCCAATTAAAACGCTGTTTGTCTGATTTGTTAACTTGTGTAATATTATATACTATTAGAAGTTTTTAATGTATCAATTTATTTGTGATTGTGGGTTTGTATGTTTCTATTTTTAATAAGTTTTGTTTTTATTTTAAGTTTTAGAATTCTTCATATATTATGTGTATCTACTTTTTGTTCTTATCCTGTAATTGGGCTTTAGCCCCGTTGTTACAGCGAACGTTCACTTATCAAGCACCGCATATTTACAATAAAGTTGATTGCTGTCCATTATCTCCCTTAAACTAAAGTAGACTAGACTAGACTAAACTAACACTAAAATATATTATTTATTGATTTAACAAAATTATTATTAATTGAGTATTTATTGTTATTTATATTACTTTTTGGATTTTCCCTCCCAGGTGTTAACTTGTAATAATATTATTTCATTTATTTTTATTTAGTTAAAGTGTAAGATTATTTTGTAACTAAACTTTCACCTAATAAAGTCCATCTATTGTTATAGTTCAAGTAGAAATGAACTGAGACAAAAAAAACGAAACAAAAACTTTACGACATAATTATTATCGCCGCGGGCCATGACGAAAAGCCTGATATAAAACATTCCCGACGCACATTAAAAACCTAAAGGTAAGCGAGTCAATTTGCGAACAGCACAAAAAAGAGTACCGGTATTTTAATAAGGTCGATTGGGTTTCTTATGTCTCAGGATTTTCCTACTTGAACTATACTATTATATTATTTGAAAATTGCCTTTTGGAGGCTACTTTATAGAGCTGTATCTTCCTTACGAAGCATTTTAGCACATACCTTCATTAGAAGTTGTATGCTAAAAAATGGGCCATATGACCTAACGAATTTTCTTAAGATACTTGGGAAATGCCCTGTATAATATTTACGCTTCGCTGTGAAACGTATACTTGAAATTAGTATTGTACCTACTTGTACACCCGAAACTAGTTATGAAAAATTAATTAATGGAAGATGTGCTAGGGCCGGAAAACCGCCATATTCGACAGGAAATTATCTATGACATACCTTTGTGAAAACGTTTTGTTGGTGAGAAATTTACCGTCGAACATTTCAAATTTAATATGAGGTATTTCAATCTTGCGCAGGAAATGTCAAAGTATAACGTAGACGCCAGACATTGAAAGTACTAGAAATACAGAAATGTATATATTTATTATATACGTGTCAACAAAATATTACCTAAACTTCAAAGTGTATGTAGAGGACACATCCATTTTATATCCATTACAGGTCCAGATGTCCACGGAGATATTTTGGACATCCACTGGACTTACATTTATATATATATATATATATATATATATATATATATATATATATATATATATATATATATATATATATATATATTGTTATTATACATGATTTGCAGGAAACAACTACTCAGCGGGCAAATACCCCGACCTGCATTGAATTATACCTTACAAATCATGAAAAATTGGTAGCCAATGTCATTTGTCAACTCCCTGACCAGACATAGACCGGTTTCGAACTTATTAGTTCTCATCAGTATGCCATAGGTCATGGAGCAGACAAATGACAGTGGCCAACCTGCTAGTCTTATACAGACTAATGTAAATGGTGTAGTGGTGAGAGGTAAGTGAATCCTCTCATGTGGTCTAATGCTACTATACACCAGACATCATGGATGTCTCCATGGTGCATAGCGACTTGCCATTTTGCAAGTACCGAGAGCGGTGACCTTCAGCCCTTGGTGGACTTAACCCATATACTGTTATTATACATGATTTGCAGGAAACAACTACTCAGCGGGCAAATACCCCGACCTGCATTGAATTATACCTTACAAATCATGAAAAATTGGTAGCCAATGTCATTTGTCAACTCCCTGACCAGACATAGACCGGTTTCGAACTTATTAGTTCTCATCAGTATGCCATAGGTCATGGAGCAGACAAATGACAGTGGCCAACCTGCTAGTCTTATACAGACTAATGTAAATGGTGTAGTGGTGAGAGGTAAGTGAATCCTCTCGGGTTAAGTCCACCAAGGGCTGAAGGTCACCGCTCTCGGTACTTGCAAAATGGCAAGTCGCTATGCACCATGGAGACATCCATGATGTCTGGTGTATAGTAGCATTAGACCACATGAGAGGATTCACTTACCTCTCACCACTACACCATATATATATATATATATATAATAAACAGAAATTGTCCCATTTTTCTACATATCGGGATCGGCTCGTGAATGAGAGACATTTTAAAACAACCCGCCGGAATTAAACCTGCTTCAGCGGCCAGCAAGATTCTTATAATTCTTTAGATAAGCGTTTTGAGGACCGCTAATTCAGCTTTCATTTAAACTTGGCGAGCGTATTTAGTATTATTTGTTACAAATCGATTAGATACTAGCGCCACCCGATATGCGCCCATCTGCAGTACTATGATTACTATCTGTATCTGTATCTGTTGTATGTCGAATGTGTTGGAATTAGTCAAAGGTCAAATCCAAAAAGCTTTGATTTTGTTAATTAGTTAGTTGTATGATATGCATTTATTTTTATTGTTCAGTGTACCTATAAAGTCATTATACGTACGTATTTGTCCTGACGGAGTACTTTAGTAGAGGTAAATACATTTTATATTTTGTAATAAGTAACCGTGTAAAATGCCTAAAGTGTCAAATAGTTATTTAAGATACAAGTGTAAAAAGCCATTCTTTATTGCATGAATGGATAGGTTAAAAATACGAGCGAGCGGGCGACTTAATTGTGTATTTAGTGAACTCGATTGAATTCGGAATTGAAATATATGACATCTGTTCGGCAGTAAAATTAGGAATCTTTTGATATATGACTTAAGTTTCAAGCGATTTTATTTTGGGAATTATTTACGAAATTAGTCGGAAAATGGTTAGTTATTTGTTGGTTCATCCTCGTACAACACTATTGTTTGGGTAAAAGTTGCAAAATTGGAGTATAGAACTTTTGAAGTGTTTTTTGATGATTTTAGCATATCTGGGAATTATCGAAGGGCCGTGAATTTTTTCCAAGAATTGTTTTTGAAAACTGTGTTTTTTTGTGTGAATTTGTAGTTAGATTACATTTTTTTTCTGGTTTGACAAGTCGGAGGGATAGATTTATTTGATTTTCGAATTTGGAAGTTTTTTGAGTTAATTTTTTCAAAATTTTATGAGCAACATCCAGTGGACGTCCGCTGAGTGTCCATTGTTTGTCTGCTGTACATCCAACGGATGTCCATGATTTTAATGCGTTAGTCCAGTGGATGTTCACTGGAAGTCCATTGGGCCTTGTTGTACTGTTTGAGGGGGATGATTAACACCCGTATTCACCAACGAAAATTGAGTGGAAGTTAAGTAACACTTTGTTAACAGAAAGTAACTAGTATTTTTGTGCCGCAGTTTATAAAAACCTATCTTACAGTGTTTATGGAATGTTATTTATATTATATTTTAACCTCTCATTAACATTTTCGCAATCATTATTTTACTGAAAAGAGAGTGAAAAAAAATATATCTGTATAATGTAAGTAAATAGTAGGTATAGTAAAACATGATGAAAACCAAATGGCTTATTTATTTATTTACGGGCCTAAGCCCATTTCTAAAATACAATTTAAAAAGGGAAATATACAATTTGAAATTTACACATATAAGAAAAAAATAGCAGTAATACTAGTATACTCCTAGGATAAACATACACAAAATAAATATAAATATAACTAAATATACGTGTATATTGCTATGTATTCGCATATTGGACGATTACGAAGATTGCATGTTTGTGTTATTTGCTGAATCAGGGTTTGAATTTGTTTGTTTCCTTTAGATGGTTTTCAAAATTTATTTAAATAATACTTGTTTAGAGTTCTTTTAATAGTTTTTAAGTTTTTATTTGATGTCAACAGTAAGTTTGATACTGATATCTATGTTAGTGGTTATTCAGTTGTAGTTGAAATAATTTCTGACATTTAAGTCATTATGACATTTCTTTTAAGTAGGAATTTTTATTTTTATAGTTGGTAAATGTTTTCCTGGAGAAAGACAAGGAGGTTTAAGTTAGGTTATGTTTGGAATGAAATTAATCAAAATTCATATGGTGTTTTGTTTTGTTTATTTTGGGTACTTTGATATTTAGTGATATAGAACAACAAACAACAAATAAAAATTGGAAAAACAAATTTAAGGAAAAAAAATAACAAGTGAAAATTAGGGAGTGAAGAAAAAAAATAAAAAACAAAAAGATTAATAATTGGAAATTGAATTAAAAAGTCAGAAATCGTGGAGATCAGCGAAGAAGAGTAAAAATAGACTGTAAGTAAGAAGGAAGAGGTGCTATTGTGGATAGGAATTGCAGAGGAGATAAGGACGAGATAAGGTGAAGAATTAATGAAAGGAGAATTGTTGGATTTCGAAAGAGAAGAGTGTAGCTACGAAGAAGGAAGGTTTTTTGTGTGTTTAATTTTGGACAAGGTTGTATATTAAAATTTAAATAGTGTATTAGACTTTCGAAACTGCTAAATTATCTAAATATCAAGGAAAATAAATTACTTATATCAGATTAAAAATTTTACTTTAATAAAATTTCATTTTAAAACAGGAACGGAATTTGAACCTGCTCCTGAAGGAAAAGATAAGCTAGCCGGCCCATTAAATAAATTTGACATACTTTCGGATCAAAAGGTAAGAGATTTTAATTTGATCTTTTGGTTTTAAAGTTTTTTTTTTTTTTGGTTTATCTATTGGAAATAAACAAGTTAAAGTTTGAGTAGTACTGCAAATTATTAAGTTCAATAAAAGTAGAACAGCACAATATGTATGGATGTCAGTTATAAAACAAAAGAAAATAATATGAGAATATGGTATGCTTAACATTGAGGTTTAAAAATGACAGTTTGCTGATTGCAGCGAGAAGGTTGGTGTATTTGTAAAAAAGCCAAGATAATCACTGTGGTTGTTGGCTAGCCTAAAGGACCTTGCAGCAACCGGTAGTTGGTTCGATGAACTGATTCGTGAAACACAATAGCTGAACGAGTAGTTCTTGATGGAACATGAATGCTAAATCTTTCCAGCAAATATGTTATTTTAAATAGAAATAAGACGATTTAATGTAAGTTGTTTAGTAGTGTTGCAAAGAGTTATTAAAACCACTTTGCAACGTTTCATAACAGTCTTATAGATTCCCCACTTTGATGATATAAACGTTTATACAACGTCAACTTAGCTATGTTTTGGTTTTATTACGGTTTTAGTAAAAGTTACAAAGTTTTAAGAAAAGTTTCTTTAACATATAACAAACCGTTATATAACCAGTCTGTGCTACTTGGGTAACGCTTTCCTGATAACAGTACATACTGTCTTCTTACCATACTGTCTTCTTATGTTATATGTCCTTCATCCATTTGTTTTGGATATATCGATCGGATTTCGTAATGCGTCGTCAGCATTGGATGGCAATCGAGTATATCCCTTTAAAATTTCATTCTAAAATGGCATTTTCAATCATATATGCCTAATATTTAACATCTACATGCAAATTTATATGCCCTTGAACTTGACTTGACACATCACATACAACACCCTGTTAAGAGCTTAACTGCCCAATATTCTCTTGTTAACTTTGACAGGTTGTTTTCTTCTAACTATGATTGGTGAATACGTCCACAAATTTTTAACAGGTTGCTAATGCTTTAACAGCTTGATACCTATTTAACTAACGATGGTGATGGGTGTAAAACTGACAACCCGTTTTAACCATTTCCCGTTGATACCAATATGGTTTAGTGGAACATGGGCTGAGTAACGTGTTTGTGTATTTAAAACATATTCTGAGAGTGGAGACTCCATTTCTGTGTCTTATACTCCTTTTAAAAAATAAATTTTGGCTTTTATGGTTGAGTTTTTTATATAATAACTATTTCTAAAACCTCATCGAAATATTATCGACCGCAAGAACCTCTTCTAGTCTGGTCGGATACGTGAGAAATTTCATAAAAGCTGACATGTACTTGTGGCGGAAGTGGTGGAATGAAATCTAAATCTAAAAATGCTTTACCAACAATTGACACCATTTGAAGGATTCTTGCCATAACAAAGGCCGCATATGAACAATGGAAAAAATTAGTTTTGAGAAAAATGACAAGTACCTCGAGCATTTCTATTGAAGTCGGTGTTGGTACTTCAAAGGAGTACCGATAAATAATTAATTTATTATAATATATATAATTATTGTTCATAATTTAAAAGATTTATCGATTAATCTTAATGGTTTTATTTATTTATTGTACATAGTTGATTAGTGATTGTACTTTAAGAAAACATTTTTTACTGTTTATTAATTTTTACACAATTGTTTTTGATATACTGGTAAAGCGGCTATCAAAGAAACTGAATCAGGCTCTAATTATAGACAGAATTATATTATATAGCTTTTAGCTTACGATGATAAACTTTATATTTTGTAATTTCAAAGGTCATTAAAACGAAACATTTTTATGTGAAATATACAATTTTTATATTTTTTCCTCTGATACTGGATAAACTATTTTACAGTTTCCAAAAAACTTTTACCAGCATCTCATTCTTAAATAATTCTTCTTCGATTAACCTTGTTAAGTTCCTAGGCTGGCGTTCCTTCGCTAATTTTTGCTAATTATATGTATAAAAATCCCCGCTTTGAACCATTAATTTCTATTTCAATAGTTTCAATGTAAAAATAGAGACATACCACATGCCGAATATGATGTTTCAAACTATTAACACCGTCGTTTACCACAGATTATTTGGCTATCGATTTTTGATCTTGTTGATCTCAGCATGACTGATCTGCCTTATTTGTATGTAGCAGGGCGACAAGGGCGTGGGTGATTTGCGAAACACAGAGCACTCGATTCAAGCGGACTAAAGTAAATAAATCTCTTGTGAGTAAGTGAATTCAAAATATTCTTGTTTGCGTGCGGGGCACGTCGCCGCCAGATGGAAACATCTTCCAAAATTTGATTAATAGATAATGCCTTACAACGTGAGAGATTAAACAGTAGCCTTATGCGGTAAATGTCCTAAATTTTGGGCTAATTTATTTCTATAAATACACTTTGGTATGATAATTTCCGCGGTCAACTGTTCTAAGCTACTTTTACAGGTTGTAAAGGAGATAAAATTTTTGTTAGCGTCTCCTCCGCCTTCCCACCTTGGCCAAAATAAATTTTAGAGGCCCTTGGTACTCGTACACACACTAAACCGAATTTTTTACTTCTGATTTTCGAATTAGTGGGATTATAGGTCGAGTGGGAAAATCGACAACACTTATTGAATTTTATGCCGACGTTTCGAAAAATTTATTTTTTCATCTTCAAGGCTCACTGCAATTTATAAAACACAATTATTTTCTTGTATATTAAACAAAGTTGTACTTAAATTGCTTACATTCGTAATGTTGTTTGTGTCCAAAATACAGGAGTTTGTTACGAAATACGATCTCATAATTACTTCAAATAAATTTAAAATAATTAAAATACTTTTTTAACAAAAAGGTTAAAACTTGTTGATAATTGTAGGACAATACACTACACATTAAAATAGTTACTATAGTAATGAGTTCACAGACTACCAGACTGGCAACTTCCCTGAGAAATTTATCCGGTCAAAGTCGATGCAACAGAAGCCAAATTCAGTTGTCGCTCTTAACGCAAATGTCGTTTGTCACGTCAAACGTCATCCATTGTTATTTATTGTGTACTGTGATTGTGTTGTGCTGGTGATAGTATTTCTGTAGAAACTTGACTTTTTAACATAGAATACGTAGTTTTTAGTGCCCTTTAAAAATTTGGATTTACAAAGAGGAGTTAGGTGAGTGTTATTGTGCAAATATACATTGGATTACAGTAATATATAATATTGTATTTTACAGATTATTTCTTAAAATGTCTTCTGCCTTCTGCATTGTTTGTGGAACTGAAGAAGTTGATGTGCACTATTTTCCCATGAACCTTCATAAGTAAGTGTGCATTTGCTCCAGTCTTTGTTATAATTTTTTGGTTTTTGCACAGTGCAATATATATTTCTAAATATCGTAAGACTACTTTAAATTATTGTTCTGCCTTACCACAGTATCTACTTCAAATAAATAAATAAATATTATCGTTTTCAGATCGAAAATGTGGCAGGACTTAATGGGAATGAAAGTGTCAGAAAATACTATACGCCATCTTAGAATTTGTAATAAGCACTTCACACTAGAGTCATACTCAAATGATACCGATTACACCCTCAACAGAAATGCAGTTCCTACCCGGTATCCATGTGGAGACACAGTAGAAACACAAAGGGATTGTACACCTGTACCCATACAGGTCGAGCAACCCAAAGAAGATATATGTCTACCATCGACATCACGTGGTCTTCGTGTTTCTTCTGCACATAATGAGGAATTAGAAAACCCGCATCCAGAAACATCTAGTAGTGTGCCAAGTACTCCAGTTGATCGTTCATCAACACCTCTACCATCGTATACCAAATCTGGGGGATTCAGAGACCAAAGTTCAATTTTTTTAAAATTGTGTCAAGAAGATACAACCCCAAGGAAGAAAGTTATGTTTAAGGTAATTTCAAAAAAGGCAGATCACATACGAACATTAAAAAAGTTGTGTAAAGAGCGAGCAAATAAAATAAAAGAAATGTGTGACCTGAGTAACTCTGATGTTGACAGATATATTTTTAAGGACCTAAAGTCAAGTACTGTTGACTTTTTAATATCTTAACTACGCTGTGCAAAACCATATATTTCATCAGGTCCAGCGGCGGGATTCTAAGTTGCTATCGTATCAAGTCGATACGATACTAGTGGTTCTAAGTATACTATTTCATAACAATTTTAACTCTTAATCGACAGAATACGCCCGATACTAAAGAAGTTATTGTTTCAGTCTTACGATATTATAACAGTTTACTCTATAACAACTTAGAATTTCAAACGACACGTGTATTAAATTCGTTGCTAACGTATCGATTCGATACGATAGGAACTTAGAATCCGGCCACTGTAGTCATGTTTGCCTTGAGTTTATTTATTGAGGTACTAACCTCGTCATCACTGAAAATTCGAATTTGGGGAACATTGTTATCATGTAAGAGGTTGCAAGGCGAGTATTTACTACAATTAATAAATGCACACGAAAAGAAATCAGCAAGAGAGTTATTGTAAAATATAAATATGGTTCTCTTAATATTGATAATTTAATTGAATATAATAAAACAAAAGTACCTTAAATATTAATAATAATAAACTGTCTTTATTTGTGGCGGAGTTCAGCAAAGCTGTTCTTCCACTCGAGCACATAAAAATACAAGTTTTATGATGTCATTTTTAAAGTATCTATTTAGGTTGAGGATATGTGTATTTTTAATTCTTATGCTTTCTTTTACTATGTATTTTTCCTTTGTCATACTTTTTATTACATGTTTATTTACGTCTGACAAAATAAAGTTCTATGATGTATTACAAATTTAACTTTTAATTTCCTATAGTATATATACATATAATATGGCGTATTTGACATTGAAATTTGTGATCAAAGATTAAGCATGAAACGGCATTGCACTTTGATCACAAATTTTAAATGTCAAATATGTTCATAAACTGTAAGTTAAAGTAAACAAATGGTCAAATCTCCCGCGTTTGCAACTGTGGCGCCCTCTGAATTTGGCTTCCGAAAATCGGAGAGAGAGAACGATAGATTTCTGGACAAAAATTTAACATTGAGTTGCCAGTCTGGCAGTCTGTGATGAGTTCCTTTGGTGAAATCAACCTGCGATATGATAGCTAATGGTGGGGTGTAAAATACCTCGCACACAAAGAAATAGGTAGGTACACAAAAAACAATTGGAACATTATATTTACGTATATAAATTGTTATTTTGCTCTAAAATACTAAAATATATAGAATTTAGACTTTCTATACCTGTATGTTTATTTACGTTTTTGTTTTTTTAAATTTCTAAAAGTAATCTTTTTTTTTAAATCACTTTCTGCGCCTAAAATTCTACAATTATTAAAATAAAAAATGTGGTCAGGTTTCTGTAGAATATGTTCCACTAATGCTGTATGGGTAATCTTATTAATATTTTTCGATGTTTTTACGTCATATTCATGTTCTTTATCTTTAAGGTAGAATTAAAGATCATGAATATGACACACTAAATCCCAATTCAATTTTTTACTCCATTTAATAATGGGGTGGAGGTGGCAATGGGGGTAGTAGAGGGGTGGCTAACGCCAAAAAAAAATTTTTCAGACGTTTCGTTCTTGTATACACACTAAATTGCATTTTAATTTTTTTGCTCCCTTTCATAATAGTGTGGGGGTGGTATTGGGGGTGATAGTGGGGGATAGCTGATGCCAAAAATAATTTTGAGACCTTGACTTTTCGCACATGCCCTAAATTGCAATTTTATGGACTCTTACGTGCTTGCTTTGCCTATTTACCCTTATTTGCCCCATATATTCCCGAATTTTTTCCTTACTATACTTCCACTGGACGTGGACGTAGAATAATGAAATTCAAAAATTGAAGATTTACGGACACGCTTGGGAAAAAGGGACAGAGAATAAAGTTGGAGTCGGCAAAAATTTTAATAAAAGAGGCAGATAACACAAAGAAAAATTTAAAAATCCGCCATAATATTGTTAATAATATCAACAGTTCTGTGAAAGTACCTACGGATATGGCGTAAACACAATCTTAAAGATGTGTATCCTGATTTATGAATCCATCTACATATACAAGGCTTTATAATAAAATTGACTAATTGTCTTTATTTCTTGAAAACAAATACTACTCAGTAGTTTGCGTATCTAAACATTTCTTTTGTGAAAGCAATGCAATTTTCATTCATCTAAATTATATACCAATGGCAATTATTTCTGTAGAAAAATTAACAAAAGAGTTGGTCTAGCCACATTTGTTAAAAATAATTTAAAATATTAACCTCTTAATCTAACACAATTTTACAGTGAGCTCAACGCCGAATTCTATGGCATCGAGGTGTCTGACATTAAAACCTTAATTGTAATAGTATACAAATCTTGCTTGGCAGATTTTAATATATATATTTTTTTTAAATCATAGAATTACCTAAATTTAAGAGGATTATAGAGTTACTAGATGATTTTAGTATTCGTTTTGAAGGCAAATCAGCAAACTTGTCAGATTTTGCCTGTCTGATAACATCATTCGGTTTGGATATATAACTATCTCCGATATCATTAGGTCTATAAGTTGCATAAACAGCATTTTAACAAACATTGATAACAGAAATGCAAATACTGTGTTATGCAAGAAAATTTAACTTCAGAATTTAGAATAGTAAGACCAGGACACCCCAAGGCTCTGTACGGGGTCCACTTTTATTCATTATCTTTATTAATGATATTTTTCCATCTATTTCCAAATTAAATTTAGTGTTATATAAACAGATGATTGCAACTCTTATACATAAAAGTAACAATTACTTTACAATTAAATGCCTATGAAATACGGAATTCCGTCGAAAATTGATATAATAATAATAATATGTTCAAACATCAAAGATGAAACATAATATTCATTCATTCACATAATTTCGGCGATTGTTAAAGGCGACAACGTCAAGCTACTCGGAATTATCTTGGAAGGCAACCTTAAATAAAATGCTCATTTGAGTATGTAAACAACAACGCTTTGAGTTGTTCCTTCTACGTCCATGAACTCCATAAGAATAATTGCAGGTACTAATTTTCATGAAACTGTACAATATTATACCAGTAAATATAAAATCAGATATAAAACTAAAATTAAATAACACCTATTAAAACACTGCTTTTATTCAATCGGTGGTTCGCGTGTCTTTCACTCTAAGCATACTTAACGAAGAGGGTTCGAGCCCCATTTACTGCAAAGTAGTTTTCGATGATAAAGTACTCCCAAGAAGTGGTTCGGTTATATCTTGCATTTTTTGTTATATATTTAGACTGCATTACTTAATTTGAAGCAGCATACTAGGACTTGCAAAAAATGCAATAGAAATTATACAGGGTGGGGCAATAGTGCGTCGGACCTCGATAGCTCGAGTTCTATGATAGCTAGAATTTTTTTAAAAAATTGCAAGTAAACTAGATAAAATAGTCTATAACTGGAAATTATTTTCGAACGTACAGGGCGAGTTAAGACGAAATTACAGGACCGAGTGCCTTTTTTAAATGGAATTGTGACTGTGGTGATTTTTTATATATCCATCTGCAGATTGCATTATTTTAACAAAAAAATTCATTACATCCAAGTTGTTGAGAGATATTCAATACTAATATAGGAATGAGTAGAGCCTAGAGAGAGGCTTCAAAAAATGTATTGGTATACATAGCATTCCATTAATAAAAAGGCACTGAGTCCTGTAATTTCGTCTTGGTTCGCCCTGTATGTTCGAAAATAATTTCCAGATATAGACTTTTATATCTAGTTTACTTTCAATTTTTAAAAAAATTTCTAGCTATTGTAGAACTCGAGATATCGACGTCCGACGCACTATTGCCCTACTCTATATAATGTAGTCAATAAACATGTATCTGTATATCTATCTATCTAACATACACTGCAAACAAGAATTATTTTCATAATATTGAAACATATTTTGTTTTAGTAAATTAAAGTAATAAAAAATAATGAGGATAAAATCAACAAGGAACAATTAATAGTCAGGAGTCCATATAAGCTAACATATTAGCCTTGCTCTAAAGTATATATGGGACAAGCGGGTAGAAACACCGACAAATGAATGAAAGAACATGAATTAGTTTTAAAAACAAAAAGTTAACCACCTGTTAGATGAAAACTATAATATTAACCAAAATTTCGAAATTATATGTTTAGAAAACAAATTATTGATATTATTAGAATCATTAGAAATTAAAAAATTTAAAAACTCAAATTTAATTTCAAACGATGAGATAGAAACAAACAATTCACCTTCGTTAAATTTGGTTTAAATTGTTATTGTTACATTGTTATCTTCAGCCATATGTACATATTTACCATAAGAACAATTTAGATTTATGTTAATTATTTCTCCTGTAAATAAGTAATTGTCGGATAATATTTTAAACAATAGTTACATTAGATTATTTAAAATACGTTCGAGAAGACATTAGCCTTTCTCAAGAATATTTCGTAGCTCGATAAACCTCAATTTATATTAATTATACTTTAGAGCATATTTATATATCCTGTACTACATTGTAATACTTAATACTAGTCTTAATACTTACATTCAAAGAAGCCACTAGCTGGCGAAACAATTGTCATGTATTTATGTATTTGAAAGAATATATAAACAAATTTTGTGACAATTATAAAACAAGTTTAAGTTTTATTTTATTGAACGTTAACATGAATTAACGTCAAATAAAATTCGAATCAATCAATTATTAATAAATCTATTACTCTATTACTATGTCAGCCTAAATTATTTAAAATATATATATTTGTTTTACTTAAAAGACTTTGTATAGCATTGAAAACATTTTTTATGTGCACAAATATTGTACAATTTGTTTCTTATATGAAAATATAAAAAATAAACATTTTTCTAATAATGTGAAATGTATAGAAAGTGCCATGCATGCGGGATGATAAAAATTATTTTTACAAATCGAAAATAGAAAAAAATTAAATTTTTTTTATGTATACTTTTTTTCTCCCATCATCCCACATTGTAACATGTTTTTAATTTTTTTTTAGTGAAAGCCGTTTTTTAAAATAATGATTTATATGAGAGCAAATCGAAGCATCTTGCCGGCTTATATCCGGAGCGCTCTTGGAGTCTGAAATCCTCTGAACGTCTACAAAAACCACCCCGTATACAGAAAAATTAATTTAATTAAAATCTGGAGTGCCTTTTGACTTATATTCTGAAACAACAACATGAATGATATAGAACCATAAAACAATATTGTCATAGTACTAAACTTGTTTCGTAGCTGATATCTATTATAATATGTAAATTGGCCAGAGTTTAATCTTGATGATAAATAGGTAATATTGATAAACGTAGTTCATACGGGATTGCAGATTTATTTTTTGTAAGAAAGTAAATGATTTTATTGCTTGTGCAAACGTATATATCAAATATTTATGATTATAATTAAATTTTGATATAAAACTTTTGATGTGATCCGACAAAAACCGTCTGTGACTTTATAATGACCTTGAAGTAAAAAAATTCAAAATGTTACAAAATTTTGTATCACGGTTATAAGCGGTGCCTATTTGTATTTAACAACTTACTGAAGAAATTAGGATGTGGCAATTTGCACTAGTTTTAAATAACTGTGAATATAATGAATATAAATTGCAATGGGGCGTGGCCGAACCTAAACACATCCAAAGCGAAAGTTTTCAAAAATAGTAAATCCATATCATACTTATGAAAGCTACGTTATTTCCTATAGAACTTTGAAGTGGCTACCTAGATTTAAAAAAATATTTTTTAGGCAACTATCACAAAAAATGACGTTTATCGGATCTGACAGCATTCCTAAAGTGTCATCTCTTTGTATTCAGTTGTTAATTTTATTTTTTTGGCCGCTTTTACTTCACGGCGTCATGTACTTGATCATCATTATATTTGAAATATGTCACGGCTTGTCAATAAACTATCTAGAGACGTTTTCATTTGTTTTCGTTGTTGAAAACGAATTAAAACTGTCAGCCATCTTGCAAAATTTTGTCCATGTATCCTGTAGTTTGTACGAGACAAGCTTAAAGATATTTTATTTTACTTTTTAAGACAGTTGCCTAAAAAATGTGTGCACATAGGTCAAATGATCTTTCTCGGTCTTATCCGAAGTTTGCTTGGTCTCGGTTGTGCCGCAAACTTCGAATTCGGCCGAGAAAGATCAACTATTTTCTGTTCTTCTTATCATGCATTTTATAAAAATCCCCAGATTCAACCCTTAATCTATATTTCACATTAATTACCTACACACCAAATTCGCCCCATATATAGTTAATATATTTTTAAAATATTTTTGCTGTATTTTGCATAGCACGTGTTATAAGAATCTCATATTGTACATCCTTCACCCTTTAAATCCACTCCCAACTACGCTAGAATTTTTCAAATTTTTGCCCTGTCATGGTTACTACGAATAGAACATACATCCAAGCATATCCGCTCTGACTTAGCTGTTTATAAAAAATCAAAAAATTTATTTGGTATCAAGAAAAACAAAATAATACTTCATGTATCTATGGATTTCTTCTACTATTTTTTACTGTGAAAGTTTTAGTATTTATTATATAATTTATAGTCATGGAAATTCAAAAAGTAAATCTATAGAGAGCTTTATTAATGAGTTGTATTCATTTCTGCAAATTGATTGCCCGAAAAATTGAATTTTCAGAGCGAATCTGTAGTGCTTCGTGAGACCTAATCTGGAAATTCAATTTTTCAGTCGACTAATTTCTTTGTAAACATGTGTGTTAAGAAAACATTAATATATCACTAGCTCGATTTACTTTTTCGAATTACAGTGTCCATAACTTACATAATAAATGAAGAAAGAAAGAAAGACACATTCATAGATACTGTTGTGTTTTTACACCCTCCAGTAAACATCCCGAACTTAGGTTCAATAATTGCAACATGATTTATTATTAAACACTGATATATTTAACACTAAATTAACTTACAATAATTAGCTCTTATAATTACACACTAATAACAACTTTTAACTACTATAAATCAACCTTGTCACTGTGCTTTACTACTCGGATCACTTGTTCCTTCTCTTAATCTGAACGTTCTATACTCGAAATTAGAACTGTCCCAGCGCGTTGGGTCTACGTTTTATATACCCTATGGGGCTTATTCCAGATGCATCCATTTCACTCTAGGCTATTTCGGACGAATTTTCCCCGTATTAGTCCAGTACCAAACTGGTTTTCAGAGGCTAAAAATCGACAAAATTCTTAGCGGTATATGGATGGTCGGAAAATTTAGGATTGATGGTATATAAATGGGGAAACTCGATTGGCCCCAAACAAATAACCAGAAGTATGCCAGGTCTAGTTTATTTTAATACCATAATAGTTTTTTTTAAATTTTATAAACAGCCAAATGAGACTACATATGTTAGATTTCGACGACATATGGGCTCCTAAGTTCAGAACGAATACATTTTTTTTCTCTCTTGCAAAGGTCTTTAACATTTATTGTTCAAATAGGTATTCGCAGTCTGCAACGCCTGACTGCAACTTTCACTGGTTATCTTCCTACACTCATACAAAGACATTTCTTATTAAACATTTGAGTTTTGAAACGAACCTCTGTATAACCACTTTTTACAATGACTATTAGAATTGTTTGTACGATTATAATGTTCCTATTTGATTAAATTAAACAGTACAATAATTTGGTTTATGATGCTAAAAAATAGATTCCTGTGAAAAATATTTTTGTTTTGATGAATATTAAAAATCTTTGTTATGTTAAAATGTACGTATTTGATTAAGTCATATGGTAGTTAAATGTTCATATTCACGAAATGTGTAATAAACATTAAAATAACAATTTATATTTGGAGGCAAACGAACAAAGAGGCCTCAGTTATAAATATCAAAAAATAAAAATTTCTTGCCAAAGGTTGTTCCTTGTTTAGCACAATGGTGAAAAATTACCACATATAAAACCTTAATTTTTCTTCATTTGACATAATAAAAATGAAAATGAAATGAAATATAGAGGATGCAGAAATTGCAGAACAGGACCATGAGAAATATTTTACGCGTTCCACGTGACACATCCATTAAGAAAATGCCGTACTTTAATTGGTTGTCAGTGCAATATTTTCTAGAATACCAATACTCACTTGAATACATAGAATTAAACTATCTTTGAGTTCAACATATTTGACATCAAAAATTGTATTTAACACCGATATACATAATAACAACAACACACGTACACGAACAGATGTACGAGTCACGACTAAAAAAAAAAAACTATCACAAAAAGCTCCTTTTAATAAACGAATCATCATATGCACTAATCCAGACTTCCTTATAAAACTGCAGAGCTATTATTACATTCAAAATTAAATTAACGTTTCCTCAACTCTCTGCCTTAAATAATATGAATATTTTATTGCTGTGTATATTATATTTTCTATTTAATTACACTCCCAATGTACACTCGACGTCCATTGGACATCCATTTTATATCCATTACAGATCCAGAATCCACGGAAATATTTTGGACTTAAATACATGAACATCCACTGAACAGTGGACACGTATCCACTGGACATCCATTTAACATCCATATAGACATATTTTGGACATCCACTGGACTTCAATAAATGGATATCCAGTGCACGTCCATTTAATATCCACAAAATTAGTTTTTTGATATAACAAACAGAAATTGACTCATTTTTCTACATATCGGCTCGTGAACGAGAAACATTTTAAAACAACCCGCCGGAATTAAACCTTATTCACCGGCCAGCAAGATTCTTACAATTCTAGCGTTTTTGAGGACGGATGGCCGCCCGTTAATTCAGCTTCCATTTAAATTTTGCGGGCGTATTTAGTATTATTTGTTACAAATGGGTTAAATACTACCGCCACCCGATGTGCACCCATCTGCAGTGCTATTATTACTATCTGTCGAATGTGTTGGAATTAGTCAAAGGTCAAAGCCAAAAAGCGATTTTGTTAATTAGTTTATTGTATGATATACATTTATTTTCATTGTTCAGTGTACCTATATAAAGTCATTATACGTACGTATTTGTTCTGGCGGGGCACTTTAGTAGAGGTAAGTCCATAGTGTCTTTTAATAAGTAACTCTGCTAAATGCCTAACGTGTCAAAAAGATATTACAAAATTGCAAAATTAAATTCAAACATGGTCATAAAAAAATAACCATTCTGTATCAGAGTTAGAAAGTAATCTAAATGAGGTAATTCCTTGTTCTTCAAGTACATTTCAAACTTTAAATCTATCGGAACCTGAACCATGTTTTAATATATGTAATTTTGATAAGCGTGCGCCTGCAACCGCGGGAAATTTAAATAATGATTCTGACTTTGACCGCAATACTAGTGTACCATCACCTATTTATACTTCGGATGAAAGTAGCACAAATTCGGTAGATACAAACTCGAATGAAAATGATACGGTTTCTGATCAATCTCTGGATGATAATCTGCAAATAACACAGTAGGCGCTAAAACATATTTTTTATAAATGAATGATTTTTTTTTTCTTTTAGACCAATCATATTTTTTGTTTCTGAAAATTCCTCATTTGTAAGTAGCGAAAAAAGACATACAAGAAAACAAGAAAATTGTTGGTGCGAGCCAGAGAAAGGAAAGACTATGTAGCCCAGAGAAAGGAAAGACAATGTGAGTCAGAAAAACAAAAGATAAATTGAACATATATTTGAAAGTAAAAACTAATATGGAATACAATAATGATTTTATATATATACATATAAAATATATTGGTAATTATATGTATTCTGTATTTATTGGTACTTACCCAATACCTTTAGAATGTAGAATTTTTAAAAAATCATCTCAGCGTGATTCCTATTTTGTAAATATCAGTTAAAAATAATTATCCAAATTTGTAAAAATTCTTTGTAGCAAATGAAAAAAAAAAGATTTACGTTTAAAAGATTTTCGAATTTGTTACATGGACATAATTTTTTATTTTGTTTTTTATATAAAACACCAAGAAAAAAATTAATGTACCAAATTACTATCATTATAATTCTACCTTTTGAAAGTTACTAAATTTATTTAGCTTCCAAAAGGAATTACAAAGGGCGTAATTCCATGCATTAGATTTTTTATTGATGTATAAGTATACAAATATATGCCCAGCAATTTGCTTGCCTCCTTTTAAACTTAATTCATTTTTTTCTCAATTATTTACTCTGAAAAATGTTTAGAAAATTGGGTAATTATTACTTTTATCTAATATCTACAAACATAACAATTACGTTCCTAAACAGCACAAAGTCCAATGGATTTCTAGTGGAGTCCAACAGACACACAATGGACACCTTATGGACGTCCAGTAGGGTCCAAAAATGGACATTAATGTCCATTTATGGTCCATACGTGGATCAGTTTTGGGTGTCGATTTCATGTGGCATGTCGTCGCTCTCTATACGCCCATGGAGACATCTATGGTGTATAGTAGCAATTGACCACATGAGAGGATTCACTTTCCTCTCACCACTACTCAATTTACTATAGTTTGTATAAAACTAGCAGGTTGGCCACTGCCATTTTTCTGTTCCATGACCTATGGCATGACGAGAACTAATAAGTTCAAAACCGGTCTATGTCTGGTCAGGGAATTGACAAATGATATTGGCTCATTGGCGTTGTTCGCATAGCTCCGGTTATTCTTAGGCAGACAACTCTCTGCACTTGGCTGAGCTGGAACTTAGCTGTAGTCTGTTTGTTCTTAGGCCGCGAGACCATAGTTCCATAGGTTATCATTGGTCTTATGATGGCAGTGTATATCCACATGACCACTTTGTGTTTCATTCTCCATGTTTCCTCCACGGTCCTGTGACACTGCACACAAGAAATGTAAGCCTTCTTTAGTCTTCTATCTATGTGAAGATTCCATGTTAGTTTGGAATCGAAGGTTACCTCAAGGTATTTCACTTCTGATGCGAAACTTTGTGTTGTATCCAGAAGGGCAGGTGCCTTCGGTGCTCCTAGTTACATTTACCTTGTGAAGAGAAAAATCTCCGTCTTCCTGGGACTTACATCAAGATCATCACAAACCTTGTATTATTTAAATGAGAACAATAATTTTTGAGACATTTGAAAACGCTCTATTTGGTCCATATACTTTTAAATGCAAAGGGAAAATGATTGCTTACCCACAGACTTCTTGATGAGTAAACACTTTATGTCAAGTCTGTAAAGATAATTAGTTATGATTTTTTTTCAAATAAACATCTAATTTTATTGTGCTTTATATTTAGTTAAGTATACAAAGATCGTAAATATTTTCGCGACCTGACGGTTGCTTGAAGTGACATAACAACATCAATGAATTAAGTTAATACTCTTCCTGGAAATGATGTTAGTGTTTGGTTTGTTATGCCTATTTAAACAAATAAGTCCCAGTGCAAATAAATCACAATGTTCCCGCTTAAATGGATTACCCATATTAAAACTTCAACTCAATGAGAGGTCGTTAACAAACAGAAAAGTTATTTTATGGCCCTTACACTACTATCTAATCTTATTGCCAGAATAAAAATCCGAATTAATCACTGGTACAATATAGATACATGTAAAATTTTACATCAAACTATAAAAATATTTACGAGGATATTATTAGAAAGAGGATCAAGTCGGCAAACAGAAATTTTATACAAAAAGATATTAAGTGTTCTCAACTTTTCAGTACGAATTTTGTTTTTATTAAAGTAACACGACAGTGCAAGCAGGTGAGTGAACCGCGTCACCAACAACGAATCGGGGTGTGTAATCCGTTATTTTTCCACAGGGAATTATTTTCAGATTATGGGAAGCAAGATTTTACTGGCGCTAGCTGTGGCCTGCCTCTCTTCTGAAATTGTTTCAGCTGCTACAGGTATTTGAGTAGATTAGAAATGATGTGAAATTTTCCGTTTTAATGATTAATACTAGATTTTTTTGTGGGGTCGTTTTCTGTGCTACAGATAAGTCTGCAAAATGTAGAGGACCTAAAAGCTCGAATTCAACAGGCATGTATTACAGTTACCCCCGAAATGCTGAGTAATGTTTTAAATGCAGTGCCTCGCCGCGCTCAATTGTGCATAAGAAATCGCGATAGATACTTTGAACACTTGATATGATATCTTAAAAATTATTTTGAGGATTAAATAAATATTAATGTTCTGTGTGCTACATTCTTTTTATTATTAATTTGTATTTGTTATCTGAATTTACTTTATTCTTCTTAATTGTGTTAATGTTTTATTATAGCAAAGATTTTAACAACTTATTGAATTATTTTATCGTTTTATTTAATCATACTTCTCCACGGCAAGTATAATGCTTGTTAAAAAAGAAATTATTGATTTTAAAAAAACGTTTTTATAATTACTAACGTAGTACCAATGAATAAATATGGCATGTGATATATCGTTGAAAAGGGAGGAAAATACTCTATTTAATGGCGCCATTTCCCGCCCGTTTCAAAATAATTTTTTTAACAGCCTGAAGAGTAAATCTCAAAATACAGCGGTTTTGAAAAAAATTAGATAAAACCTCATTGAAACATTTTGTTTTGCAAAAGATTTTCGCCTTAGAATTTTTCTCGTATCCCTTCAAATAACGGAGATAGTTGGTCTAGACCTTTTCCGCATTTTCGATATTTTCCGCCATAACTCTTAAAGTAGGCCATGGATTTCAAATGTATTTAAACTATTTTGTAGGTTACATAGATCGGCACAATTTTCGTAAAAATAATTTTTTTGTACGACCGATATTAAGTGAGATATTCACGAGGGCCCTGATAAAATGGACAGCCTGTATGTTGTATGAACTGAATATGTTTCAAAATGGTACAGTTCAAAGTTTGGCCAAAAATATGCATTTGTTAATTAACAATTGGCTAAAATGTAAAAATTGAATATCTTCAGTCTAGTTTGACCAAAATAAACTTTTTTAAATTACAAGAAAGGTATTAAATATTTTTTTTATCTGACAAAAAAATTTCAAAATGGCCGAAAAAATTGTTTTTTTTGTTATTTGGGTTTTAAACAAATGCAGAAAAAATGACCCAAATAGGTTTTAGATTGTAGGAAATTTAATTACAAAGATTTTGTTTTTTTGTCCCGATCGGATCGATATATCTCGAGTTATTCACATTTTTAGGTTGAAAAAAACGGTTAAAAAAATTAAATTGTTAATAACAATTGGAGCACAAGGTATCTGAAATACAGACTTTTTTTGGGTACTCCTTAGCACCCCCCCCCAACAAGATCCAACCCTAAAATTGCTTATGGAAAAAGTTCCACTTCAAATCCATTTTGACTGCATTTAATAGGCATTAAACATACTATATAAGAAGTTTTGTATGTATAGGCATATTGTCAGTTTTTTTGACGACAGGGAAATAATCACACCTTGTATAAGATAAAATATACTAATTTTCTTACGGTACCCCTTTTATCAACAATCAAGCAAACAGATTCGCACCCGACTGCGTATTTTAATAAAACAATTTGAATCGCTAACTTTACACCCAATAAACTCTTTTCGTATATATTATAATCAGCAATTTAAATTCTTTTCTTCAATTTTCGTTGGTAGAATCCTAGGAACTTCGTCTGAACAAGTATTATGGAATACTGAGCTGAGCAGACATAACTTGATTTGACAACTTTCCGCATAACTTTTGGAGTTGAGCTGTGGTGATGAATCTTTTTGCGGATTTTATATAACATAATGGTATTTTTATCTGACGAAATCGAAAAGTTATGAACGCAGGGTAATATTTACGTAAAATCAGAATATGCGATATTTCAATATATCGAAAAGGTGCCAACAATAAATGTTAGCAAAACGGTTTGCTATTCTTAAATTGTATATTTAATATATTATTTATTTATACAGTACGTTCGAAAAAATAAAATATTGATTGAATAAAAAATGATTTGACAAACCACTTTTGTTTTTAATTCCGCATGTTTGGTACAATTTATAATTTTTGGGTTTTACACAAGTTTATCACTATCCGCTTAAGTTTCAAAGAAGAACAATTCAGAAGAAAGTTAATTTAAAAGTCAAAGGATAAAATTATATAAAAAAATATTTTTTATAAAAGCTTTTATTTCAATTCTCTAAAAAGTAGAAAATAAACTTTGAAGTAAATCAAACCCATCATTTTGTTACATTATATAATTTTCTTTATGATATAAAAGTCCCAGATATATATTTTAAGTTGAATCGGGTCTTAAACGGTAAAGTTGTCCGCCATCTTGAAGTCGCCATCCTGAACTAAATTTTTTACTAGAAATTCGTAATCGGCGAACCCAAAAACCCCCAGACAGCGATTTTGATCGAATTGGGCCATATATGACAAAAGTCGTCCGCCATATTGGCGCAGCCTTTTTAAATTTCTAAATTTTGGCCAAGAATTCATAATTGGCGATCTCGAAAGCCCCCAGATATCGATTTTCAGTCAAATCGGATCATAAACGGTATAGTCGTCCGCCATCTTGTTCTTTCTTATATGAAATTGTTAATTGTAATTAGAACTAATCAAAATTTTGATTGCAAGATTTGACCTAAACAAACTAATTAATAAAACATCATATTATTAGTCGCAAACTCCTCTATAAAATCCTTATTTTACTGTAAGGAACGTAACCAGACGGCAACCAACAGCTACTCAGTTACAAGCCTGGAGCGTTAAATGTAATAATTGCATATTACCATCAAAACGCTAATGCTTCGATTGCAACAAACACCAGCCGAAATACTGATCCTACTTAAAGGAGCTCTCGTGCCAATCGTCACACACCACTTGCAGACTGCAGTTTCGAGCTGTTGGCTCTCGTCAGTGCATGTGACAACCGACACGAGGATAACTTGACTACTCAGTACATTTCGGTATCTTTGGGATAGCGACATATAAAATAGTCAGCAGGCGCCATCTATGGGTCCAGTGTCTGTTGCAATTGAAAAATAAATAGCCTGACTGGGCTTAGCATAGTTGTGCAGTGGTGTCTGTTGCAATCGAAGCATTAGCGTTTTGATGGTAATATGCAATTATTACACTTAGTGCGCCAGGCTTGTAACTTGTAATTCAACACTCGGCGGGGCACATAGCCCGGATAGTAGCTGTTGGTTGCAGTCTGGTTACGTTCCTTATAGTAAATTAAGGATTTTATAGAGGAGTTTGCGACTAAAAATATTATGTTTTAATATTCCGCCCTCTAAAAGCGCATTTGAACTAAACTAACTAACGTTGCAAGTTTAATAAAAGCTTTTAAAAATTGGAATTCATTGAGCGGGCTTTAAAATAAATGTAATTTTATTCTCAAATGCGAAATAGACCTCCCTCTTTGACCTTCATTTAAAAACTGCCACTTATGCGTTTCGTACGAGGGAGCAAATTAAGAATCTTTGAATGTGATGTCAAAATAAGTATCGGAAATAAATCATACAAAAGGTACTTGTTACAAACTAATTTACTTTATTTCAATAGAATCCTTGCTCTGAATTTAGCAAATAAATCATTTAATACGATACTCTTGACAAGGGACACGTGATTTAGCATCTAAAATCAAAGAATATCTTTCAACTTTTTCATTTAAACTAATTATTTTTTCAGATACGGTAATATGTTATCACGGAACGTGGTCGAGGTATAGACCTGGCAACGGACAGTTCACCGTAAGCAATATAGATCCTACCCTATGTGACTTGCTAATTTACAGTTTCGTTGGCATTAACACAGATGGAACCATAAATTTATTAGATGCAAACCTAGACATTAACGTTGGTAAGTATATATCAGAAATATATTGTTTTGTTTTACATAATCTGAAAAAGAAAAAAATAGCTCTGGTATAGACAGATATGAACAAATAACAGACAATTGGAAAAAACATAAATTGAAATAAAAATATGAATAGCAATATCTTGTTATTAATTACCAGTGGTTGTACATTGACCAAACAGAAGCCTTAATCATGAAATATTTAGTTTAAACCCTCCTTGTGTCACTACCTCTGGCATAGTTATCACAGACAATAAAGTACTTAATATTACACTTGAACACCCCTACATGATACACCTTTGGCCAACTAAATCAATGATCTCTAGATAAACTCGATCTATTAAGTATTAAGTATACTTATTCAACTGCCGAAAAACCTGTCAAATTCAATTTCAGTAGTAATGACCTTGTCTTTTATAAGTATTGGTGATACAAATTCTAATAAATTACAGGAAACTTCGCAAGCTTCGTCGGTCTAAAGAAGAAGAACCCTAAGTTGAAGACCTTGGTGGCCGTCGGTGGATGGAATGAAGGTTCTCTCAAATATTCTAATGTAGCCGCGTCGCCTACCCTGAGGGCTACTTTTATCCAAAGCGCTTTAAATTTGGTCCAGGCGCAAGGTTTCGATGGCTTTGATATAGATTGGGAATATCCTGGCCAACGAGGAGGAGCCGCAATTGACATTGTAAGTCTTCTAAACTTCTTTTTACTTTGACACATTATAGCATTTGACTGACCTAGGAAATCAATTTAGCAATAGCCTTAGACATATATGTTAATAGTATTAATAATACTTTAATGCTTTTTTAAAGTGATATAATATATGCGGCCCCTAGAAGTGAATTTTTGTTAATTTTGAGATAATCAACTTGAAAGTTTAACATTTCCTGTAAATTGGGGGAAAGGTTTTTTGTTGTTTTAAGTATTGCTTTCTATCTTTAAGTGTTACTGCAACATTTTCGTAACAAGACTATAAAAAAAACAAAAAAAAGGAAAAATACGAGGAAACATATTTTTCTGTCGTCTATCTATCTGTGATATAAAAAATAAACATGCAACTTCCTCATTGTTTGGTAACAAATAAGCATTTTATCAGAATTGTTGTGCTAAAAATTACACTTACCTACACCCAGTGTCCCCCAAACACAATATTGAAGACCCCTTGTATTCTTTAGTATTGTACAGAAGCTTGTAAATACTGATTATTAATACAAGAATATTACATCAACAGTTTTATTTTAGGAAGTATAAACTATAATAACACAAGTAAACATATTGAGTAAACAAATTTTTAGTCATCATCGGTGCAGTAGAATGTATCCGGTTCATCAGGATCATCAAATTCAGTATTGTTCTCTGTTGCATTATTTTGTCCTGCTTGTTGTTCATAAGGCAGACTTATAAAGAAGTCGTGATATATTGGGGGTACAACCTGAAGTAGTTCCATGAGATTCTTATGTTTTGCTTGCTTCAATAAAGGTTTCTTGGTCTCTGTGGGGAGATCTCTTAAAATCTTTGGTGTTCCTCGACGAGTTAGCTTCAAATTGTAGACCTCAAACTCCGTAACTCCGCTTCCCACGCTTGTTTTGATGAATAAGGTCTCAGGATGATCCTCTTGAAACCATAGCCACTGCATAGATCGTATGCCTTGCACAGTTTTCTTATAATGAGATTGCAGTATGTCCACGTCGACAAAATCCTCGTCTGTCATTCTAACGACCATGAATTTTGGACTGCTTTTTGCAATAAGTTTTTCCGAATGCTCCGTGACAAAGAAATTTCTATCGGTTTTTTTTTCTTAATTTCAATGAGGCCAAAATTTTTATCACATTCATTGAATGAATGGCCAGCAATTAGAAACCTATGATCCACAGTCTTGATATGGGTCTTTCTTATAATGTAAAGCCAAAATTTGACGATTATGTTGCTTTTATTTTGACCACCGCAATTATTGCTGAACGTAGTAATGTGTGTAACATGCCTTGGTAGGCCTTTGATACATTTCAGAAGACAAGATGCGATTTCTTGACACCCTCCTGATGCCTGGCCTTCGTGCCAAATAAACATATGGGCTATACCTGTTCGAATGTTGTGAATACAGAAATTATACATCCATAATTGTCGTAAGTAGTATGCTTTAGAAGTATGAACAGCAGGTGTTGGTAACATTTTTTGTACGTCGAAGCAAATTGCAACCTGGGTTTTATCATCAAGTTGCCTAAAGCTGTCTTTAGCTGTTTTGGCAGTCTCTGCTTTGCGTAAGTGTAGTTCCTTCTCAGTTGTTGCATGTCTCTTTGCTTCCTCTTCACCATGATCTATAGTAATTTGTATCCAGCGCATGTGTCCGTTAACGGCCTGTGAAAGCTTAAATTAAATTGGGTGTTAAAAATATATCTGTAAAAGCTTTGTTTTTCTGGCTCCATTTTCTTCTCTATTGTACAAAATTCTTGGTATAGTTTGTACATTTTAGTGATGTAAGTCCGGAGTTGAGGTATTTACATTCTGGGTTCTTATGTCGGGAGTAATGACTAACATATTTGGGGAACTTATTTATATGCTCTTTGATAACATCAATTTTCCATTGAGGAATTTTATTTCCCGGTTCTCGCTTTCCTCATTTCCCTTTTGAAGACAAGCCACTTGCAATCATCTTCATTTTATTGACCAGATTTTGTACACGTTTGTTTGAGACATCAAGTGTTTTTAAAAAGAACTCTTTACAAACTCTGTGATCACAGATTTTATATTCACGACACTGTAAACTGAATCTTGTTTTTTTCTATTTACTGGCTTTAAATGAATTACTCCATTGAGATAAGATGTTTGTAACTCCCAATTGCTCAGCGCCCAAAAATCTCTAAAAATCTCTTTCCTCTTATCTTCTCTTATGACCTGATTGCATCTATATCTGCAATTGTGTATAAAAAGTTTTACAGATTTTGCTTCATGGACTTTATTTCTGCGATCAATGTACCGTTTACCCGCATTTCGGGCATTTTTCATTTTCATTCGCTTCCAAAGAGTTGAACGCCTTAATTTCTTTCTTCCAGTCTGTGCTGGAGGGGAAATAGCATTTCCGGATAATCATCTGGTTGATCTGCTTCTTCTTCACCTTCAGTGTCTTCATCTGCTACAAACATTTTTTTTAAATTATTTATGTAGAATCAGACCTAGTAACCTACCAGAACTATTTGATGTTGTCTCACCATCAGCCGACCCGGAAAAATCAGAATCTGCGTCGGTGTGATATGAAAATAAATCAAATGAAAATTAGTAATAGAATATTGTTTAATCAGAGATTCGGATACATACTGAATACCCGTGATTTTTATATTTTGGGTATAAAAATTGAGACAAAAGAAAATAATGCAAAGTTGAACTTACCATCACAAGAGTTGATGTTATGATTTGAACTTGTGGACTAATCAGACATTTTCCGTGTCTTTGATTCAAAACTTTTATATTACACACGTTGAATTGACAAAATATAATTGTCAAGAGAATCTGTTTGGAAGTCAAGGATTACAAATGCACTTGTACCCAATGCGCTCCAAGCAAATGCATTTATTCATTTGGAGCATAAGTAAAGTAAACACAGATAGTACTAGTACTAGTTTATAATTCATTTATATCTTTTGACCACCAAGGAAAATACAGTATTTGTTACCTATTTCTGCATTTACCACCAAAAATTTGCACTTGTATCCTTTGGCTTCTAGGGGTCTCAATATCTAAAGTTAGTTCGAACCTGGGGGATAAATGATATATTTATTACACAGATTCGATACCTTTTACGACTTCTTATTTTTGTTTGCTTAAATTAAAGAACCCTCCTGGGTATTTACTACCTAATATCATTACCTTTGTTTTTTTTACATTTTTTAAGTTTATACTTATATATTTTTCAAATTTTTCCATCACTATGTTTACTCTTATAATGGCTTCCTCAAGGTATTCGCCGTAACAAGTAACAAGTCTATCATCAGCAAACAAATTTAAGAAATCATACCCCTCAATATAATTTATATCATTTAAGTAAATAATAAATAAAATTGGGACTAAGACACTTTCTTGTGGTACCCCTATATCATTTACTACTTCATCTAATACCTTATTTCCAACTTTAGCTGCCTGTGACCTATTACTAAGGTATTGTTTAAACCATTTTCAAACATTGCTACCAATCCCATAATATTTCAACTTTTTAAAAAGAATTTGTCCATCTATGGTTTCAAACGGTCTTTTGAAGTCAAGGAAAATTGTTACAATGTATTTCCCTTCATCGAGAAACTATTTCCATTTGTACACTGTAAGTTGGAGAGTTGTTTCACATGAATAATTGTCTCTAAAACTAGACTGGTTTGCATCAAATAAATTATTGCTATTAAAATATTCTAACAGTTGTTCTCTGGCAACAATTTCAAGCATCTTTCTGTATTTGGAAGAGTATTTATGAGTCGGTGATCGCATGCTTCATTTGTGTTTGTAATTTTTGGAACGGGAACTACTGTACTTATTTTTAAATTATTGGGAAAATTTCCGGTTTGAAGTGATGTATTTATAAGGTTTAACGATATAGCCAAGAGTGCAAAATGTTTTTTTCGAGAATTGTGCGCTTAGGACTTCATTGCAATCACCTTTGTTTTTTAATGATGTTGTGATTAATCTTAGTTTATTTAGTGTAATTTATTCAAAATTATTAAAAGTTGAGGTAACGATATTATAATCTTAAAATGTCCATATATTTGGTGGGATAATGGAGTTTGAGATTGAGATAATGCTATTTATAAAAAATATATTAAATTTATTAGCGGCTTCCAATTCGGTTTTGCTAGAAGTATAGAACTTTCATTCAAATTAATTAACCTGAAGTTAATTTACTAATTTTCACCTTTAATAAATTTCTTTAAAATTTTACACAGAGTTTTAGGGGAATTTTTGTTGGCATCTATCTGGTTCTCAAAATACTCACTTTTTCTTTTTAATTACATTTACTACATTATTTCTCTTGTCCTTATAGTCACTCTAACATACTTTCCTCTCAATACCCACACTTTTCCTATATTTTTTAAAAGCTTTTATTAAACTTGCAATATTAGTTTATTTAGGTCAAATTTTGCAATCAAAATTTCGATTAGTTTTAATTAAGTAAGCTAGAGCTTTGAAAATTTGCACATATGTATAAGTCCGGTGGCAGTACACTTTAACATTTTCATATAAGAAAGAAAGGGGGCGAGTGTAGGTGCGTCTTTACTATGTACATACTTCGATATACGATGTAATGCAACGTAAGATGCGGTTAGTAGTTGGATGGGTGACCATTCCAACGAACACCGCATCCTCGCCCCACACATCTTCCAGCGGCTTGTATATCAGTGTATGCGCGGAAGCTATACAACCTTAGGCGAGGGTTGTATAGGGGATATACCATCCTTCCGAGGGGATGTAAAGCCGTCGGTCCGTTGTCTATTAAATGTTAGGCAAGTAAAAGATGCCTACTCTTCTTAAGGGAAGAGGTTCGGCAAAATTCCTGGTTGGGGGTAGCTCGTCAACAGGCGTCGGCGTTAGGCCTCAGTAGCGAAAATAGGCCGAGGTTAAATAAATGTATTAAAAAAATATATAAGAAACAAGATGGCGGACGACTTTACCGTTTATGATACGATTCGACTCAAAATCGATATCTGGGGGTTTTCGAGATCGCCAATTATGAGTTCTTGGTCAAAATTTATAAATTCAAAATGGCGGCCCCAATATGGCGGACGACTTTTGTTATTTATGGTCCAAATCGATCAAAATCGATATCTGGGGGTTTTCGGGTTCGCCGAATTTCTAGTCAAAAACTTAATTCAGGATGGCGACTTAAAGATGGAAGACGACTTTACCGTTTAAGATCCGATTCAACTCAAAATCGATATCTGGGGATTACAGCATATCAAAAGACTAAAGCGTAAAAAATAAAATTATATAAAAAATATTTTTTTAAAAAGTTTTTATTTAAATGCCCTAAAAAGTAGAACTTAAATTTTGAAGTTAATCAAACCCATCATTTTGTTACATTACACAGGAAAATCTCGCGACAAGGTTTTATATCATAACAAAAATAATTATTTATTAATTATTAATATTATTAATTTTTAATATTATTATATAATGTAACAAAATGAAGGGTTTGATTTACTTCAAAGTTTATTTTCTACTGTTTAGAACATTGAAATAAAAGGTTTTTTTAAAATATTCTTTTATATGCTAACTCACGTTCTCTTGCTTTTAATTTTATCTCTTCGTCATACCAAGAAAGACGATTCACTTTATTATTTTTACAATATTGTAATTAAGTAATCAATAAAGTAGCGGTTAGTGAAAAGTCTTATTGCAATTATTTGAACCTACGCTTGTAAATGTTTACTGGAGATTGTAAACATGTAACAATATTAATATACCATTTGTACAACCACAAACTTCAAATTAAATGTACTAGAATCCATAGAAATGTTTTAATTAAAAAGTTATTTTAAATGTCTATTTATTTTCATTTAATTTTTTTACTCTATAAGTATATATTCTTTCCTTTTATTTGGATTTTCTACCACATGTATTATCATCCTGTTGAAAAACAAATCACCGAGTCTACAAAATAATAGAATTATTGGAAAAAAGCCTCTGCGCCTGTGGCGTTTACGTCAAAGGCACTGTCAAAGGTTATTTTTTAACAAATATTATAAATCGGAATAAACGGGGAAATAATGTATTTTGCTGACCTTTCCGTTTTCAAAGCTTTCTTAGAAGAACTCTTATTTGTTGTGTATGATAAATACGCAGATTTAAGATTCAGTTTGTGTTATTTCCGTAGATACTTACTACTTACACAGAACTGATGATATTTTCTTTTAGATAATGTTGAATTTAAGTTCTTCTTTTAACATTGGTAGCCAGGTTGTACAAATACCTACAGAACAATTCGATACGAATTTATCTTCATTTAATAAGATTATTGCTGATTCTTTAATTTTTCCTTTTTTGGTATCTGCCTCTTTTGTTAAAAATGTTGCCGAGTCCCAGTTTATTCTATGTCCGTTTTCCCAAGCATGTTCACAAATTTTTGATTTCCGAATTTCATTATTTTTAATGTAATTCTTGTGCTCATCCAACCTCACACTGAAAGGTCTAGATGACTCACCCACATAACATTTATCACATTCGCACGAGATTGTAAATACAGTTTTTTGAATTCTGCTCCCGGTTTATCGATTTTGTTTTTTTTAAAATAGATCTCAAGGTGTTTCCCGTTTGAAATACCGTCCTAACATCAAATTTGTCACCTATACGGAGTAGCTTCTCCGATAGTCCGTATACATAAGGAATTGCTGCTATATAATGACGTTCAGGTTTTTACCGTACTTGATTGTCCCTATTTTCAACATTTATGAAAACTCTATCAAAAAATGCTTTAGGGTATTAATTTTGTACTAGAACTTCTTTGATAAATTTTTTCTCGCTATTTAATATTTCATTATTATATTTATATTAGAAATATTTTCATAAATCTTTTTCTATAATGACTGTGGCATTACCTTTGTCTACCGGCAATATTTTTATACTTTTATCGCGTTTTAAGGCAAAAGTAGGAATGAACTACCGTTTTTAGATGTTTTAGTTAAAAGGGTAAATAATACAATTGAAACAAGCTTTTATAGAAAACCAACACATACTAATAGATATCTAAATTTTTAACTCAAATCAATCAATAAATGTAAAAAGGGGTGTTGTAAAATGTTTATACGATAGGGCCAAAATAATATCATCTAGTAATGAAATATTATATAACGAGAAATAATTTATCAAAGAAGGTCTAGTAATACATTATTTCTGCGTTTATTCCGATTTATATTATTTGTTGAAAAGTAACCTCTATCAGTTCCTTTGTCGTAAACATCTCAGGCACTGAGGCTTTTTTCCCATAATTCTATTATTTTGTAGACTCGGTGATTTGTTTTGAAGAGGATAATACATGTGGTAGAAAACCCAAGTAAGAGGAAAGAATATTCGTAGAATGCCACTATTTGTGGCATTCTACGAATAATTTCAGACAATATATGTATATCTTTGAGCATTGCATTTCAAATCGTTTGACAGTGTCAGAATTGCAAGTTCTATTGTGCAAGTTATACTAAATTAATGTTATGAAACAATACCGACTTAAAAAAAGATAGGCTTCTGAATATCACTTGTATGTGCGTCTTTATACCTATATCAGCGCATAACTCGAGAATGCTTGATTCAATTTCTACGATTCCTTCGACAAACCATTTATAATTCTCGCACCTAGTTTTTAGATATGATTATTATATTTGTATTGATATGGTGAACCGGGTTATTACGCAATTTTAATTAAACTGACACCAGCGCATTCGCCAAATATTAGAAAAATGTTAAAATTGTTTTAAAATTTGACACGCAATGTAACAAATGTTTTCTTCACTTTGCATAATATAATTAAGATACTAAAAAAAGTAAAAACAATTGTTTTTAATACATTGCTCTGCCTTAAGAAGAAAAGCTCATTATATTTGCTAAAAATGTTTTTTCTTGATAGTGGTAGGTCTAAAGTTACCAAATAAGGGTATATTGTATGTGGGGGATTAATGAAAGTATCGATTTCTTATACCAAAATGCAATAGCTGTTAAAAATAGGAGCAAAAGTAAAGGGCAATCTCTATTTAGCTCGTTACTGTTTGACATGCATATCCTTTGATACCTTCTAAGGACACCCCCCACTAGGGGTAATCCGTTTCAGAGGTATTAAATAAAAACTGCTTTGGAGGACTGTCGTAGGAAGAACGGGGTTCGTAACTCGCTTAGAAAGCATTTTCGGAACCTATCCAAATGATTTTTTTCTAACATTCTTCAGTGTAAACTCAACTGTTGATTTATGATACACAGTATCAAAAACATAAATAATAATAATTATTATGGCATTTATTTTCATTTAATACATAGATACATAACATTAAATCACAAAGCGCTTCGGAGGATGCTTTTTTATGAGTTTCTAACTACTAAACACAAATGGTTACAGTCATGTCTTCTTGGTAGAACACACAGAATAACCAATGAAAAATAGGATATAGTTACTCATTTGAGCAAACATAACAATATAAAAATGTAAAGTACTTACTATATAATTTTTGTTCCTAATTAGTTAGATACATAATTCACTAATACTAATAACTTCACTAACAACTCAACTTTGTTATACTATCAACTGATTTTATTTATTTCTTTTTAAACATATCTATTATTTCTACCCAAATTATCCTGTTATTTAAGCCGTATATACATATGAATACGGGTATTTTTCTAATAAAATATAAATTTATTATAGGTCCTCTAGAAAATATAACGAGTGAATTGTTGCTTTATTCCTCTTATTTGTTACATTTTTGTAGTTTTGATTTTTTTTGCATATTTGCAATATTAGTTATAATAAAGAATATATATACAGGGTGGGGCAATAGTGCGTCTGACCTCGATATCTCGAGTTCTACGATAGCTAGAAATGTTTTGAAACATTGCAAGTAAACTAGATAAAAAAGTCTATAACTGGAAATTATTTTCGAATATACAAGACAAGCCAAGACGATATTACAGGACCAAGTGCCTTTTTTTTTAATGGAATGCTCAGTACATTTTTTGAAGCCTCTTTCTAGGCTCTATTTCCTATAGTAGCATTGAATATCTCCCAACCACTTGGATATAATGAATTTTTTTTTTAAATAATACAATCTGCAGATGGCTATTAAAAAAATCGCCACAGCCACAATTATGGATTTTAAGAAAAACTTATGTGAATACCAGTTACGAGACATCTAGTTAATGTTTTTGAATCATTTTCATTTCCTAAAAATGTACACGGTGACCAAAATTTTTTTTTCAATTAAGAACATTTTAAATTGAATTTTCTCAATTTTTTCAAATGGAACACCCTGTATATTTTCGACGATGTGATGTAGAAATGAAAAACGAACATTTTTGTTAGTACTTCCCTATGGCTAATTGCAACCATTTTTGTTTTATAAATAAATAAGTGTCAAATTCAAGAATAAACTTAAAAAAAGAAGTTCCCTCAAATAATTCATTAGAAAAATTTATAATAGGTGTTCGACGTGTTGCCCATTTTGATTGACATACGTCTTTATGCAATTTTGAAATGAGACCATTTAGTGGGACCATTTCTTCCTATCCATTGAAATGAGTAAATAGTATTTAACCGGTCCTTTACTGTAATGTTTTTTTGTACATTTTTTTGCTGTTTTCGTTATTCGACAAGCAATAATACCTCAATTTGGTATACATTGTCGTGTATCACACTTATCGGTTGTTATCCTGAAAGAATGATTCCTGATGTTAGCAGCTTCCAGCTTCGATAGATTTCTGGAAACTGGAAATGTCGAATATTAAAAAAGTGAAGGAATAAAACGTGTTGTGAATGAAGAAAATGAGTTTTCTGTGGTGCTGGCAACGGTTGAGAATCCCCATGTTAGTCAAAGAGAAGTGAGCTCATTAATGCGAATAAGGAGACGGTTGGGTCGAATCTTATAAACAAATAAGTTGCATGCATGTCATATTCAAATGCATCTCGAATTATCTGATGACAATTTTCAAAAGCGCCTACAATTTTGTAATTGGGCCAGAGGTGAAATGCAACCTGATGTCAACTTCTTCGATACTGTTTTATTCAATGATGAGATAATTTTTCATAAAAATGTATTTGTTAATAGGCACGATTTCCATTATTGTGCTTCGGAAAATCCTACTTTTTTATGCAAGTTGATAACCAACACAGATGGTCTATAGACGTTAGGGGAGAAATTATTGGAGAACATGTAATAGGGCCATATTTCTTTGATGGTACATTGACTGGAGCCATTTATCTTCATTTTTTGGAAAACTATCTGCCACGATTATTGGTAAATCTCCTTGAAAGAATTCGAAATAGGATGTGGTTTCAGCAAGATGGTGCTCCACCACATTATTTAAATGCAATTAGAGACCACTTAAAGAATATCTACCCTAATCAATGGATTGGAAGAAATGGACCCACTAAATGGCCTGCTAGATCCCCAGATATTACAAAAATGGAATTTTTCTTATAGGGATACGTGCAGGAAATTGCTTATAGAGACACATCAACAACAGTACAAAATATGAAGGAAAGAATAATAACTGCCTTCACATCTATCACACCGGCAGTTTTAGGAACAGTGGGAACCTCATTTTAAAAGCGCATAGAGATGTGTGTCAATCAAAGTGGGCAACATGTGGAACATTTATTATAATTTTTTCTACTTAGTTATTTGAAGAAACCTCGTTTTTAAGCTTATTTTTAAATTTTGTATTAGTAAAATTGATTGCAATTAGCCCTAAGGGCGTACTTACAAAAAATGTTGGTTTTTCTTTTCTACATCACATCGTCGAAAAATATACAGGGTGTTCCATTTGAAAAAAATGTTCTTAATTGAAAAATAATTTTTGGCCACCCTGTACATTTTTAGGAAATGAAAATGATTCAAAAACATTAATTAGATGTCTCGTAACTGGCATTCATATAAGTTTTTCTTAAAACCCATTATTGTGACTGTGGTGATTTTTTTAAATATTCATCTGCAGATTGCATTATTTCAACAAAAAAATTCATTACATCCAAGTGGTTGGGAGATATTCAATGCTAGAGCCTAGAAAGAGACTTCAAAAAATGTAATGATATACATAGCATTCCATTTAAAAAAAAAAAGGGCACTTGGTCCTGTAATTTTGTCGTCTTGGCTCACACTGTATGTTCGAAAATAATTTCCAGTTATATACTTTTTTAACTAGTTTACTCGCAATTTTTTAAAAGTTTATAGCTATCGTAGATCTCGAGATATCGAGATCCGACGCGCTATTGCCCCACCCTGTATATACAGATATACAAAAATACAATTTTTACATTTTGTATTTATTCATCCTTATATATTCAATTTACGCTATAATGTTATTTCTATGAGGTTCATGTGAATTTCTAATTACTAAAATACTGTTGATCTTATCTCTGGAAAGATCTAAGATTCATTTTTTCAGAGGATCTTAAAAGAGCAGTATGATATACTATTTTTCATATCATCTGGTAATATTGAACATATTTTTGAGCGCAGATATATGGGACGTGGCGTACACTCCTACTAGCCACTTGATAGTAAATTAAATATTATATTTTTGGTTCGGTAACCAAGTGAAGAAGAAACAACAAAAAGTCTACTTTTACCCCTACCTTTATTTCATCTGTAATTTCACGCCGCTTCAATTTACAGCTTTTAAAAGATGCCCAATCAAACAATTGCAAGCTTTCATTTTTAATTACAAAACAATTCAACTCAAACATTAAAGCTAAGTATTCGTTACAACTCACAATTAGTAGTTCAGCTGATAAAATTTGGTGCGATGTATCTCTAAACTCTAAATGTCGATCTTTCGTACCAAAGTCTTTACGACGTACAGCATATGACGTCTTTGCTAATTTAACACATCCAGGCATTCGCGCCACTAAAAACTTGTAACTTCTAACTATTTCTGTCCCAAAATGAATTCGGACTATACCTTATGGACAAGAACCTGTTTAAATTGCCAAATTTACAAAATTAATAGGCACACCAAAACTCCCATTTCAGATTTTGATTGCCCCAAAGGGCGTTTTGAAGACACTCACTTATACCTCGTTGGATCCTTACCACCTTCCAACGGGTGTCATTTCATCCTCACTATGGTCGAACGATTCACACGCTGGCCAGAAACGTACCCCTTACAAGACATTTCTGCTGAAACTGTTGCCAAAATTTTATTTCAAAATGTTATCTGTCGTAATGGCATTCCGTTAACTGTCACTATAGATCAAGGTGTCCAGTTCGAATTTTTAGGGTTCCATCAGACTCAAACGGCAACATATTTTCCTCAAAGCAATAGTATGGTTGAGAGATTCCATAAGATCCTGAAAACTACATTGTTAGCCAGGTCTAATGCAATTCACTGGTATGATGAATTATTCCCATTATTTTATCAGGTTTACACGCCATGCTTAAAAATGACTTACTCTGTCATCTGAGGAGCTTGTTTACGGACTAACCTTACGTTTACTTGGAGATTATTTTATCAAATCACATACTCAGGTCTCGCTCTTCATTACCAAATTTCAAACCTATTTCGATAACTTACATTTTAGATCCCCTAAACCAAATTTCGCTCACAAAACTTTCGTCAGTCCTGACATCACTTCTTGTAAATATGTTTTCATTCGTCAGAGTAGACTAAAACCATCTTTTGCACTTTTGTAGGAAGGACATCTTTTCGTAGTTTCTCGTAGCTACAAAATTATTTCAGTCCTTAAACGTGGGAAGCACTTTACTGTCAGTCTTGATAGAGTCAAGCATGCGTACTTGTCAGATAATATTACTGATTCTCCCGCCCGCCTTCTGAGTAAAATGGAATGCGCTATTTTGGGGATATAAACTAAAAAAAAAAAATAAGTACGGTCCATGTGCAAAAAAACAACTAATAAGTTCTTTTTAGGTTGTTTAAGTAAAATTGACAATTTAATAAATAATAACGTTAGCCAGCAAAAATTATTTATGAAGAGAATGACCGTAAATTTGTCATAAAATATTATGGCATTATTACACACCGATCGATTGCCTTTTTATATTGTTACGTGTTTACAATTTCCAATATATACTTTATACGTAGGTTCAATAAATTAAAACAAGAATCTGCACAAACTACTGATGTACCTACGTCGAATGTACTCAATTATTCTAGAATGTTCCAGTGTATCGTTCGAGATCTTTCTTGCCCTTCTAGTATTTTCTATGAGACAGTGGCGTAGGCATGCACATAATACTGCCCCCTCCGTAAGCCTGAACGTCTCGGTCTCCTTCACTCCGCTGAGGGTTGTACAGCCTAATCAAGTCCCCCTCCCTAAATCCCGCTGAACTAACGTTATGGTCATATCGAGCCTTCATTCGGTCACTACTGCCTGTAGGTGACTTCTTGGCAGCCATACCCGCACAAACCTTGCAACCGCGACACCAAACATCTCCATCCTGAGGGCTATTTATCCAGTAGAATCGTTCCCGTACTCTAACCAAGGTCTTATTTCTATCAAAATGCTCTCCGGATGTTCCTCCGTGCACTTCCCGAAGTACTTTTGGTACCCGGCACCTGGGTGTCACCAAACGCATGGTAACTTCCTTCCCATCCAGACTCTCCCATGCTCTCCATAATAGTCCAACTTCAAGCCTTAGGGAATCCCATTGCACCCACAAAGCCTTCAGTCCAACACTTTTGCTAGAAACTTCAATTCCGGGCAGATTCCTCTTCCTTTCGCCTTCAGTAATGGTCCAATCTCGTCGTCATTCGGTTGTTCCTTCCGTACAACTTCTTTTGTCCAGTCCGTCGGAACCTCAATCTTAACCGCCTTCTTGTCTGCTACATCCTGCTGTTTCTTTACATCCTCGGCATTCACTTCCTTAGGGTGCCTCTGACGACAGTACCTCTTGATATCCCCTAATTTGCCACAATTATAACAGCGAATTCCTTTTGTAAGCCTTTTACTGCTTCGTTGCTGCTTAGGCTCCGGTCGCGAACTCAATTCATTCAGTACTTGTGTGACCATTTTTTGTATATCCTTTAGCATAGTCATCACTTTCCTCTTTCCTTGCAGCGTTTACTTCCCCAAGGTTCCATTGTCGACAAAAAGTACATTTCAATATTGGTTCTTTGGCAGCTTGATTGTTTTCTATTGCAGGGGGAGTATCTGTTTCTTACACTCTTAATGTGTACTAACCACTTGGTGGCCAACAAAATTATATTTTTGGTTCGGTAACTAGGAGAAGAAGATACATAGATTGGATAAACTGGTTATTATCTATTTTATCTTTATTTTTATAGTTCAGAATCCAACATATGACATCTTTATCCTTAAGTTTTTAGGCATTTTTGCACGGCATTGAGTGCAGATAATTGTCATTTACCCCTCTCCAAGTGAGTGTTACATAATTGATATGACTTTGAATTAATACAAAATATATTGTTTTCAACTCAATATAATTCAAGTATTCTTTTAAGACTTTTAGTCTAGGAGTAAGGTCTCAAATTTGTTTTTATTACATTACTGATATGTTGGTCCCATCTCATATGCTTATCTATGGTAACCCCCAAATATTTTACACTATCATGTTTGGTAACTTCTATTTGTTCTTTATCAACTTGCACCTTTAATTTATTAAAATGAGGTCGATTGACGTTATGTCAACTGAAAACTGAAAATTCCCAACACCGACTTTTATATAAAACTACAGTGTCGCTTGCAAAACTTACAACTCTTCCCTCAAATTTTTGGTATAGTAAATCATTTATATAAATAGAAAATAGTAGCGGCCCAAGAACTGTCCCCTGTGGTACTCCATACTGAACGGCTTTTGCATCAATATATAATATATTGATATATAGATACAGAATTTACTGTTTTGTGAGGACTGTGTAAAAAAATTGCCGACTTGTGATCTCGAACACCTGGAAACTTTGCTGGAAGAAAAATTCAAAATACTTGTGCAAGAAATGACAGATAAATTTAACTGCATTAAAAATGACATAACTCACTCTACTGCCAAAGTTATATGTGATATAAATGCCGAAAAAAAAGTTGAAATTAAAAAAAGCTATTCCTCTGCTGTAAAGACTGAAGCGGCTATCATAATTAAACCTAAAAACCAGACGCAAAAAAACTCAGAAACCAAGACGGATATTCTCAGCAATGTAAACCCTGTGAAAAATAACATTAATATCTCAAGCGTAAAAAATATCAAAGATGGTGGTATCCTAGTAGGGTGTTCTAGTGCAGAAGAAGTTACTAAACTTAGGAAAATCGCTGTGAACAAACTAAATCAAAATTATGACATCAAGGACGTTAAAACCTTAAATCCACGTGTGAGAATAGTAGGAATGTCAGAGAAGCTGGAAGAAAGTGACTTAATTGAATATATCAAGTTTCAGAACAAACATCTAATAGGTGAAAAGTTTGAATGTAAAATCTTGAAATTGTGGTCAACGAAAAAAAATGATAAAATATATCAAGCCATTATGCAAGTCGACGTAAATTTCTATAACAAAATCTTGTCTGATGGAGAAGGTAAGTTATTTATTGGATTTGATCTATGTAATGTTTACGATTCTATTGATATACGAAGGTGCTTCAAATGTAGCGGTTTTAATCATATATCAGAGCAATGTAAATCTAAAATACGGTGCCCAATATGTGCTGGTGAGCACAATGTAAAAGATTGTAATGATAAATCATTAAAGTGCCCCAACTGTTTAGATTACTCTATTACTAATAAACTTGAGCTTAATGTCGAACATGCTGCATGGGACAACAACTGTTTCGTATATAAACAAAAAATTAATGAGTTTAAGGCAAAAATGTCATTTTCTGCATAACTAGGCGTGAAAACAAACAAGAATATTTCAAATAACAATGATCCGAGTATTACAATAACCCCAATCGAAACCACTGCCTCTTCACCAACTCATATCATAAACATATATTATCAAAATGTACGCGGGTTGAACACAAAATTAAAAGACTTATTTCTTGCCTCTATGGCATGCCATTATGATATATATGGTTTCACAGAAACTTGGCTAAACTCGCAAGTACTGAATACAGAAATATTGTCCTCTAATTATAACATCATACGGTGTGACCGGAACTTTACGGAAACTAATAAAAATAAAGGCGGCGGTGTACTAATTGCGCTAAATATTAAGTATATTTATGAGGAACTTAATGTCAGTCTTATACGTGAGATATTTCCTCAAATAGATATCGTTGGTGTTAAAGTAACCTTTCATTTTCAAAATATTTTCATTTTCATCCTTTATATCCCCCCAAATTTACCGTATGCATCCTACCAAGGTCTTTTTGAATGTATTGAGTCTCTAGACTATTTAAACGATGAAAATATTTATTTTATAGGAGATTTTAATGTCCCAGAGTATAACAATCAAAATATTGCACCAACCAGTCGTGTAGCTGCTGTACAACACTTCTCTGAATACCTTGACCTCAAACAATTTAATAATGTACTAAATACTAATGAGACTACTCTTGATTTGGTACTGTCAAATGCAAATTGTGACGTAAACAGATCATTAGAGTGTCTATTAATAGAGGATTTACATCATCCCCCCTTAGAAATATCACTAAAAATTACTAATTCTCATCCTGAAAAGTTCCCATGTAATTTAACGGAAATATATAACTTTAAAAAAGCCAATTACCCTCTCTTATATGAAAATCTATTTCTGATAAACTGGTCATTTCTAACTGAACTAAATGACGTTAACATGGCTTGCACTGCTTTTTACTCTAAACTAACTGAAATTTTTGATCAATTTGTGCCTAAATCTATTCCCAAACAACCCAAATATCCAACTTGGTACACAAATGATATTGTAAGAGATATAAAGCAAAAAAATATTCAGAGGAGAAAGTATAAACAAACAAAAAGTGAAGATGATTATAATAAATTCAGGAACATGAGAGAGAAAATAAAGCAGGACGTAAAACAATCATATGAAAATTATTTATTGAATATTCAAAATAATATAAAAAATGATCCAAAAAAATTTTGGTCATATGTAAACAGTAAAAGGAATAGTAGCGCCATTCCTGATAATATTACATATAATAACATTCGACACACAAATCCTCAAAATATTGTTGATGCTTTTGGAACCGTTTTTCAATCGGCTTATCTTAATCCTAATAATAACAGCAATAAATATCCCCCTGTGGTGATGTAAACAGTAATAATTTATGCATAACGACGTTTTCGGAATCGGACGTGCTAAAATCGCTTAAGAAGATAAAACCCAAATTTACTAAAGGTCCAGACAATATACCTGCATTTATAGTTAAGGACTGTGCACATGTCTTCGCCCTGCCCCTTAAAATAATTTTTAATCTGTCCCTGAAGTTACAGGTATTCCCTGATGTATGGAAATACTCTCGTTTATGTCCTGTTTATAAGAAAGATAACAAATATAATGCTGAGAATTATAGGCCAATAACAATAATTTGTAATTTTGCAAAAGCCTTTGAGTTTACCTTGAATGCGTCATTATCCAGGCACGTACAAAATCAGATCGTAACAAATCAACATGGATTTGTACCAGGTAGATCCACTGAAACTAATCTAACCTGTGTTACACAATATCTTTCCGAAAAACTGGATGACAACAAACAGGTTGACATTATCTATACTGATTTTTCCAAAGCTTTTGATCGCTTAGACCACGGTATTCTGATACAGAAACTAAATAATTTCGGATTATCGTTAGCATTATTAGATTTAATCACTTCATATTTAACAAACAGGCGACAGTATGTAGAATACCGTGGTTTCAAGTCTTTTGATATTATAGCTAGCTCAGGTGTTCCTCAGGGATCGGTACTGGGACCACTACTGTTTAATATTTTTATTAACGATATTGTTATAGACCTGGATGTTTCAAGTCTATTATACGCAGATGACTTGAAAATCTATCATGTAATTGAAACTGAGGCAGATTGTGATAAGCTGCAGAATAACTTGGATAAGATAAATCATTGGTGTATATTAAATCAATTGCCTCTTAATGTATCTAAATGCAACGCGTTTACATTTTGTAGAGCCCGCACTCATGTCACCTACAATTACCATTTAAATAGCCAAGAGTTACAAAGACCTGATATCATTAAAGATCTTGGTGTTACTTTTGACAGAAATCTAAGTTTCAATGAGCATATGAACTTAACTGTATCGTCAGCGTTAAAAAACTTAGGGTTCGTAATTAGGAATTGTAAGGGTTTTAATAATACGGACATTATAAAACTGTTATATTTTTCCTTTGTGCGGTCGAAACTAGAATATTGTTCACTGATATGGTCTCCGGGATATGCTACATACATAAACAATATAGAGAACATCCAGCGTCGTCTGGTTAAGTATCTTTGTTTTGTTGAAGATGGCAACTATCCTACAATCGGTTACCCACAAAGCATTATGTTAGAAAGGTTTCGCATATCGAGTCTACAAAACAGAAGAATGGCACACTCCGTGGTATTCTTATATAAAATTATTCACAATATCTTTGATTGCTCACCTATTTTAGAACAACTATGTTTTCGGGTACCTCGTATAGAAAGTAGAAATCGTGAAACTTTTTATCTCGTTACCCCTCGGACTAATCTATTAAAAACTTCACCCATATATTTTATGTGTAAAAATTATAATTCGCTGCAAAATGAGCTTGATATATTTAATTGTAGCCTTGCCTCGATAAAAAATCTATTATCTGTGTAACATGAATATTAGTGTATAATAAGCTTAATACTATTTGTATGATAATTGTATCTTTTCTCTGTCTTTTTCACCTATTCTGTTTTCTATAACTCTACATGCTGTTTATTGTATTTATTATATTCTACTGATCTGTAATATTTGTACCTTATATACATTATTATTGTAATTGTTCCCACCCTGTAACTGGTTACCTGTTGGGTGGTTGTATCTAATAAATAAATAAATAAATAAATAAATAAATAAATATCTATCTAAGAGGCTGCAAGCATTCCCTCTTAATTCTATAACATGGATAGCAGTTTAGTGAAGCACACTGTATCGAAAGCTTTAGCTAAATCCACGAAAACGGGAACTGGATTGACTTTGATCTAATGCATAATATTAGAAGTTAAATCACAAATTGCATCTTGCGTTGATCTGCCCTGCCTAAAGCCATATTGTAAATTTGTTGACAGAATTAGTTAGGGCCTGGCTGAACTGGTATAATCCAGGTACTTCTGAGATCCTTAGCCTTACCAGTTCACTATAGGTTCAAATCATCAAACACTCCACTACGTTTACATGTTACTTGAAGAGGCGCAGACAAGATCGGCATTCAAAGATTGAAGATACAAGTATTGTCTGAGATGAACATCTGTGTTTTTCCTACAGTTGATATTAGCAAAAATCAGTGCTGTCATAATTTCACTGTCGTCAAGTGGGTTGAACACGTAATGCACTTTGTTTATGCTTGTATATGCCTTAAAATGTTAAGTATTCCGCGATAAGATGATTATCATAATTCTAGTGAGCACTTGCGTTATCTCTGCCGTTACACTATTTTACAAGGCAAAGTTTAAAACAGAGATTGTGTATGACCTTATTATTGTTAAATTTGTATTTTTTGCATTAAAATTTGCAACAGCAAATATTTAGTTTGACGTGACTTTTATCGTTGACAAATTATGAACAATATAATGTAAAATAACACATATACTTTATAGCATTAACAAAATGCTCATAATGAGGAGATAGCCTCCAAAATACTGATCCTGGTCCTTATAATTTCGTTCGATCCTAAACCTAAATGCTGATTTATTCGGGTGCCTAACTATCGGACTCGATTTCCTGATAAGCTCGTTTAAAAATAAACAAATCAAATTTATGCATTTTTAAACGTGTCAATATTGACTATTCAATAAAATTTAAATACGTCGCTTGCAAATGGGAAAACCAAACCAACAAATAGAATTTGTAATAATTGAACTGATAACAAACCGATTATTACTGTCAGATATATTGTTGCATCTCTCAGCATTACTAAAAGTTCCAATTTAATTCAATTTAAGGGGTTGTTATTTTAAATTAAATAATGTAACATGGTTTTTCTGGTACTTATACCATACTTGAAGCCAGACGGATGGACGGATAACTGTTTTAGAGAAAAATGTCAAGAATATTTTTTAAAGCATATGAAACGTCAATTTGAGATTATTTTCTAACACGTATATTTTGTGAACATTATGATCGTCATTCTGTGGATTAAAATAAATTTATAATTTTCAGGCAAACTACGCTGCTCTGATCAAAGAGTTCCGCGCAGTATTCGACAAACACGGATTATTACTAACAGCAGCCGTAGCAGCCACCGCGTCTTCCGTGGATCTTTCCTATGACGTACCAGCATTGTCTAAGTAAGTAAATATATTCCGCATATCCCTTAAACTGTGCACGAGTCCATTGTAGAATTATTTTTAAGCAAAATATATCTTTCCATGTTTTTTAATATTCAAAAACAAGATTGGATCGTTGAAAATATATAGTAAATTATTATTTGTGTTATTAAGAGTACTCCAGCAAAATTAAACTTTCGACCTCATGAAAATTCCGACCAGGCTGAATTTCACTTTAGCTGATGATTTTTTTAAACCATGGAAAGGGAAAGCGAAACAAAAGTACACTCATGATGTCTGTCAACCCCCCCCCCCCCCCCCTCCCCAAAAGTAATAGTATCCTTCACCAGGAAAAGGAAGCTGGATAACTTAAAACCGCCTTCCCTACTAGATGAAAGTATCCAATTTTCGGGGAAATGAAATATCTAGGTATCACGCTAGAGAGATCACTCAACTGTAACTCCCACCTGGAAAAGGTAATCAACAAAGCAAGACTGTGCCTGTGGACATGCCGTAGAATTTGTGGAAAATCCTGAGGCAAATATACTGGATATACGTTACGGTGATTAGACCAATGATAGCGTATGGCTCCATAGTTTAGTGGTCGAAAAGGCTATAACAGTCGTTCAAAGCCAAACTCTCTGGCTTACATCAGTCAAATGATCTCATCGCTGCTGATCCTCTTGAAGTCTAGCATGACAGTTTTACATCACCAGCTAAAACATTGCTTGCGTTTTTGACTTTAAAAAGCCCCATAGAAAAAAAAATCACACGCTGAGGGGTCCAATGAACAAGAAACATTCTTCGCAAAATTTCCATAGAATCCCTAACAGTATGGGAAGTGGCTTCGCCTTGTTGAAACCATATTCTTCGAATATACACACAACCATTGCGAAATAGTTATTCAAAGTTACAGAATACCTGTTGATAACGTTATGATGTAACAGTAACCGTCAAGCCATTTTCCTCAAAGAAGATAGACCCAAAAATTCCAAAGGTGGATACTGCACACCACATAGTAACCTTTTTGCTATGAAGCGATACTTCGTGAATTGTAGAGGATTTTCTGTCGCCCAGTAGCGAAAGGTTAACATATCCGGAAAGATGGAAATGAGCTTCATCTGACATCAGCGAGCAATACGCGGGTTTTCAACAAACAGCCCTTCGAAACGTTCGCAAAAATCAACGCGTGTTCAAAAATCTTAAGCCAGAAGTTTTCGTACGACTTGAATTTTTGTAGGGATGGAAATGCAAGTCTTTGAGAATGCAGCGATAACTACGGTTCAAAATATTGAGTGATAATGCTTATCGTTTTGCAGATCGTTTAGAACTTCCTAGCACAGCTGCTCGTACCCTTTCAGCATTTTCAAGTATGCGCACAGAACGAGTTCTTCCTTTTGATTTTTCTCTGGCACATGAAGCAATCTGCGAAACTTGTGTCACCCACTTTTAATTGTTATTCAACTAGGAACCAAATATCATGGATTTAAATGAAAGTGGCCATGAAATAAACGCTGGATGATTACAACAGAATAGTTATTTTTAAATAAGCTTCAACCGCAAAAGAATGCTGAATGTCCCATATCTTCAGATCCTGGAATAATTAGCATAATAACCTCTTGTATTATTGTCATTACAGATATCTGGATTTCATCAACGTCATGGCTTATGATCTACACGGCTCATGGGACGGAGTTACTGGACAAAATGCTCCTCTCTACGCCTCATCTATCGACACCGGTGCTACTAAACTCCTCAATGTTGTAAGTATACTATTTACATCAAAATTGATAGCTATTCAACTTTCCCTTGCCCATTAATAAATAATGTGTTCCAGACTAGTTGTTATAATTGTAATAACCAAATAATAAAGACGCGGGTGTTAATTTAAATTCGCTAATGTGGATTTTACGCGTTCTATTATGAGACCCAATGGGAAAAGGGTAATTTTCCCAGAAAAAAAAACACTCTATCCACATCTTCACAAAGATAACAACTAGATCTAGCCAACAACATGCAATTTTTCTAGGCAGCTGCGATTCAAGGATGGATAGACAGGGGAGCTGATCCACAAAAAATTGCTCTCGGCCTGGGCGTTTACGGAAGATCCTACACTTTGAGCAGCTCCGCAAACAGAGCTTTGGGTGCTCCAGTCAGTGCAGCTGGTAATGCTGGACCCTATACTGCAGAAGCAGGGATGCTGGGATACAACGAAGTAAGCCAAAATACTGATACAGACAAATATTAAGATCAAACTATAGAAAGGATTAAATGAATTATCGTTTCAGATTTGTGAACTACAATCGCAAGGAGGTTGGACTACTGTGTGGGACGATGAACAAAAGGTTCCCTACACATACAAAGGCAACCAGTGGGTAGGCTATGACGATCCCAAATCCATAGCAATAAAGGTATCGTTTTGCACATTTAATTTCTTTAGTCACTTTTATCGTATTAATTTTAGTGGCCTGAGCTTATGGCCTCTCACCTAATGTCTTTGGTAACTACCCAAGGCAGTAGCAGCTCGTTATTATTATACTAAGAGTCCACTTTGTGTTGATTTTCAAATAACGCATAATGTTTGTTTATTTTAGGTCAACTATGCTAAATCCTTAAATCTTGGCGCTGTGATGATTTGGTCTATAGAAACGGAGGATTTTAGAGGAATCTGCGGACCCAAGTACCCGATCCTCAATGCCATCAAGACTGCTTTGGTAAATATGTCTTTATTTAATTTAATTTTACAGAAGAAGCAGTCTAGTAATATGATTATTAGCGTCACTTTTATGAGTATGGAAGTGATTTTACTTGAAGCCGAGCGTGGCTGCGTCATTACTACACACATATATTTCGATATGTAACGTAGGTATAGCAAAGTAAACAATGCCTACTCTTCAACAGAGAAGGTTCAGCTAAATTTCTGGTTGGATGTAGCTTGTCTCCAGGCGTCGGTGGTAGGCTGCTGTCGCGGAAATAGGCCGACGTTAAATAAATGAATTAAAAAAATGCTGTACTTGGGGGGCCTACATTTTTATATGCAATATACAATTTTGCAAGAGGATTTAAAAACAACGTTATTAAGTTTTGAAATTTGAAGACTTTGGCCGCTTTTTCCTAAATTCAAAATACGGTACCTATCCCCCTCATTTTTTTCTACAGTTTTAAAAATAAAATTCTGAAATTTGAGAAATCAAGTATAAGCATCAATGGCCACATTTTGACCATTCGGTGGTAAAAAAGTCACTTCCAGTTTGGCCAGAAATTGCCACAACTTTCTTATTTTAAATATCACCCTGTATATTTAGGCCACTTTTCTCTTAAAGCTGTAATTTCACTTTCTAAAACTTTTTTCGAATTTAAAATCGGATGGAAAAATAACCTTAGAAGTGACATTTATTTTCTATTTCTAATTGAATAAAAGGGTATTCCTCAACAAATTAACTGTAAAATTAGCCTATTTTGTTAATTTGCCTGGATTTAGAAATGTTTTTCCAATTTTCCCATTTCATTGAAATTCAATTTGTCATAACTCCAATTTTTCAAAGAGTACCCTGTATGTTTTATTTTTTGTTTATCAGAAAGAGTGGTAAATTTGCTTTAGATTGGTTTTTCCCGATTAAAAATTGAATATAAATTAAAATGAATATTAAGCTTTTTGTAGAAGCTTTTCGAATTATGTGTCCATATCTTGCAGTAAGCTATGAAAAACAGATGAGTTATTTGTAATTAGAGAAAATTTATTGTGATAAATATAACAAAAATTTTGATGAATCGTTAGCAAAAAAACAAAATTCACACAATGATCCAATTTACAAGTTATGATACCTATTAACCCAGTTGCCAGGGGCAAAACCTACCTTTTTTTACCTACAAGCCTTTTTTAACCGTTTTAGACAAGTTTTCAAGTGAAAATTTCCTAATCCTAAAAAATGGAAGAGATACCAATGATTTAAAACTTATTTTTTTTTACCCTGGTACATAAAAATTAATCTTAGATTGAAGTTTAAGGTATAAACAAGCTATATCCACAAGGGATTTTTTTTAAATTAGTATTTTACTTAATATTTATGTTTTAATATAGAGTGGGAAAAAATGATAAAGCTTAACATTCATGTGAAATTTATAAGAAATAAAAATTATAAAAATTAAAAGTAAATATACCGTTGGAAAGCTGAATTCTTCCTCTTTAAAATGCTACCTTTGTCTTTTTTTTTTTTTCGTTTTTAATGGGTACAAATTGTCTTTATTATGTAGCGTCGGTCGAGAAATGCTTCATTTCCCTGTGCGACGCGCTTCAAATATTGAGCCTAGAACTAGCGAGCGACTTGAGGGAAACATTTATTTAAAATAGCTTTAATACTATTTTTATGTAAAATTTCCTGCTCTTTCACGTGGTGCTATCCATTTTTATTATTATTATTATCATCTTCAATACACTACATAGTGGCTAGTGGTGTTGAAAGCTTTGGTTCATCGGTCCGGGGATAAGATGACTCGCTTGATGAATGTATTTAACACTCTTGATTACCAATTACCCTTCGCACAATACTGCATGTGTCCAGCAGGACGGACTTTTGCATAGATAGGTACAGCTTCCACTCCAAACCTAATTGGTTCAGGCTATTTTTTAGGTTTTTTGGTATCTCGCCTGTGGTTCCGATTACAATGAGAACGATGGTCACTATATCCATATGCCACATTTGGGATATCTCGTCTCGTAGTGGTAAGTATTTATTTATCTTCCCTGCATGCGTTTTATTGATATTGGTTGAGAGCGGAACAGCGAAACCACTATAAAGGTCTTATTTTCTTTTTTAAACGTCAATACAAGGTCAGGAATGTTGTTTGGGATTGGTCTGTCAATTTGTATTTTCCTATTCCAATACAGGCGAACTTCTTCAGTTTCGCAAACAGGTGGTGGTTCGTATTGGTAATAGGATAGAGTATCTGTAAGCCTCGTGTACGATCGTGAGCAAAAAAAAAATAGGACAAGTCTTATAACGGTATTTTGCTAAAATCTAGTTGTGTACATCTAACTTTAATTTTTGCGACATTGTCAGTTAGTTGTCATAATTTATTGCAAGTGTACAGAAAACTGATATGCCTCATATAAGCGATTTAGTTAAATCTGGAGTTATTGCTAAAGCAGAAGATGGATGGTCAATGACAACAAAAATTCGGTGTGTTTACATTTTAAGAAAATGGAGAATAAACGGTACGATTAGTAAAAATCCTGGCTGGATCAGGATGACGAAGGATATCAACTAAACAACAAGATTTTCAATTGGTAAATGCGTTAGTAGAAAATCCATTTTACTCAGTTATTCAGGCTGCTGAAGAAAGGAATTTTCCCGGATCGAGTAGTACTGGTCGCCGGCGAGTAAGAGAATTTTTCACACACACAGCGGTCGTATTCGTATTTACCGCCCTCCAAATACTCCATTCGATGAGAAATATATATCTAACAATGATAAAAGTGGTAGATTTTTCGTCAATATGTGGGCTTAGATATCGGCACGTGGTCCTGGTGTTTTGTGGCATATTGAGGAACGATTTAATAGTGAAAAGTATATTAGGATTTTAGACAATATTATGCTCCCTTCTATGTCACAATTATTTCCTAATAATGAGTTCATATTTCAACAACACACTTGTTCCGTTCATACTGCTCATACCGTAACTAACTGGTTTCAAGATAACAACATCAATGTTCTTAACTGGCCCGGTTATATTACAGATCTTAACCCTGTGGAAGAAGTATGGGGACTACTCCTAAGAAGTATGCAAAAACGAAATGTAAGACCACGGAATGCCGAAGAATTACTGGAAATAGTAAATAATGCATGGGAAAATATTATTACTAATGATTATTGTATAAGGTAATTTAATTCTATGCCAAACAGACTTATAGAAGTTATAAATAGAAATTGTGCAATAACGAAATATTAATAGTTACTTTCTTGTTATGTAGAATATCCTTTGTCCTTTGATCCAGGATTTCTACTAATCGTACCGTTTATTCTCCACTTTCTTAAAATATTACACACCAAATTTTTTCATTAACCATCCATCATTTACTATAGCAATAACTACAGCATTAAAATAAAAAATAAATTAAAAGTGATATCTGTTTTATTTACTCATTACATATTCAAATAGAGACAGATTTACATTAGAAAAAAAAAGTTGTCCTATTTTTTTCTGCTCACGACAGTACTTCTCTCGTAATTTCTGGTGGACGATCTTTCCCACCCTGTTATGCATATCCAGGTAGGCTTTTGGAGCCAGTGTGGTACAGCCTGCGACAATATATATGGTATATACTCTCCTCTTTCACATCGCACATACGGCATCTGGTGTTTTCCATATTTTCGCTATTATTATTATTATTTGAGATATTAGCAAAAAATTGATTTTTTCCGTTTCAGAGGGTTGTTTATAAGGGTTCGCGAGGGTTGATTTTGGTAAACTTTTTTGAGCCACTTTCTACTAGCAAAAAACTAGCCTTTCATGAAAAAAATAGCGAGGTAACAATTAATTCTAACTTTTCATCAAAATTAGTCTCTGGCAACTGGGCTTGGGCTATATCTGCACAGCAACTTACTAAATTTATAAACATTATAGTTAGAACAATACAACACAACTAAATACCAAACCTATAACAGGTGCTCAAAATGACGCCCACCCTTTTCAGAACAGTTGTTCACTCTTCGAATGGTTTCTCTCATAACACTTTGTATCATGACTGGAGTTATGGATTCAAAGGCATTTAAAATTTTATTTTGGAGTTCTTCTAATGTTGCAGACGGCGTTGAGTATACTTTCTCCTTGAGATAACCCGAAAGAAAAAAATTAAGTGAAGTTAGGTCTGGTGACCTAGCAGGCCACCTAATGGTTCCATTAGTAGCCGGTTGTCACACTTTGCACTAAGGTAATTTCCCACAAAACCAATATTATGCGGCGGTGTTCCATCTTGTTGGAAGTACATATTTTTGAAATCTTCCAAGGAAAGTTCATCCAGTTTGTTTTCTATTTCATTTGTGCAAAAAGCTTAAGTAACGCGCGCCGGTTAGTGGTCCTTAAAATAGTATGGGATCAATAATTTTTGTACCGAATATTCTAGCCCATACATTCAATCCAAATCTATCCTGATGGTTACCTTCAAACATTTCGTGTAAATTTTCTTTAGACTAATAATGTAGATTATGTCTATTGTATATGCCATTATTCGTAAAACGAGATTAATCACTAAATAAAATTCTATTGTTATTGAGTAAACTAATTACGAAAGATTAATCTTCTGTTTCCGTAGTTTTCATATAATTCTTGATGCAATTGGTATTTGTAGCATTTAAAACCACATTTTTTTAAATATACGTCTTACTGTCTCACGACCAATATCTATCTCTTTTGCCAGCTCTCTTGTAGAAACATTTGGGTACACGTGTGTGTAAGCCAATAATTCATTTGTCTCAATTTCTTCGCTTACTATAAATCTGTTCTCTGCCACCTCAATATTTTCTGCATTTCGGAATGACTATTCTAGAATTTTAAAATACTGCCGGTATGACTGACGACGATCGGGATATCTTTCATAATATAGACCTGCGGCTGCATGGGCATTTTTCTGACATTAGCCGTAAATGAAAAGTAAATCTACCTTTTCATTTTGTGTATATTGCATCGTAAATCGTATCTTATTTTGAGTAAAGCACTTAATTATAAATTTACAAATAATAAATACGCCTCTATTTCACTCAACAATGATGTTTTGACAGATGCTGTGTGCAATTTTTATCTGCTTTTCATGGCTAACTGCAAGATATGGACACAATTCGAAACGCTTCTACAAAAAGCTTAATAGTTATTTTAATTTATATTCAATTTTTAATCGAGAAAAACCAGTCTAAAGCAAATTTACCACTATATGTGATAAAAAAATAAAACATACAAGGTACTATTTGAAAAAATGTAGTTATGACAAATTGAATTTTCATAGAATGGAAAAATGGAAAAAATATTTCTAAATCCAAGCAAATGAACAAAATAGGCAAATTTTACATTTAATTTGTTGAGAGATACCCTTTTATTAAAATTCAAAGTCTGCTTAGATTTTATTAAATTTGTTCCTGAATTCCAAAGCCAACTAGAAATAGCAAATAAATGCGATTTTCAAGGTTATTTTTCATCCGATTTTACATCCGAAATAAGCGCTGGAAAGAGAAATTACAGCTTTATGAGAAAAGTTACTTAAATATACAAGGTACTATTTAAAATAAGAAAGTTGTGGCAATTTTCGGCCATACTGGAAGTGTTTTTTTTACCACCGAATAGTCAAAATGTGGCCACTGATACCTATATTTGATTTCCCAAATTTCACAATTTTATTTTTAAAAATTTAGAAAAAGTGGGGGATAGGTACTTTTTGGGTCGTCCGTAGACAAGAACATTCTTATGCAATAATTGACATCAATATATTAACGTACAAATAATATGCATAATAGATGAACGGCTTTGATCGATGGTCATTTGCTTATCCAATACAAATCAAGTGTTTTTGTTATTCTAATAATTATTATTACAAAATATGTATTACAAAAATCAGTATTTAAATTAACGATAATAAGCAAAGAGGAATAATCATATGAACTCAACACCCACTTTTACTAGAATCACTTGAGTTACTATAAGTGCTTACGTTACGAAGTTATCTGATTTGCGTGTGATTTATTTACATTGCTATTCTAAAATGATGACAATCAGAACTGGTGTCATACTGCAAATATTACAAATATCAGCTTTATTATTATTATAGAATCATAAAATGAAAACTTTCTTACACTTATTGATCAAACTAGTGTCTATTTTACCTCCACCATTTGTCACATTGGGGGCTAAGTGAATACTTGCTAAATAAAACAAGGTGGTAAAAAATAACAAGGTACAGGTTTATTCAACTACATAATTAAAAATAAAAAAATTAATGTACTTACATCGTAACCCTCTGGGAGACACCCCTAGCAGAGGGGAGTTGGGCTACGCACCATACTCCCAAAAAAATGATCTTTTCATTATATTACAAAACTCAACTTTTCTATTCCATTTCAAAGACCCAACTAAATTAATTTTCAAAGTTCTCCCAGTTGCTACTTTACTTTCGCTAGCCGATTTTCGCGAGTCAGCAATTCCATCCAGTGGCCTAGTTACTGGATGGCAAAGGTAAACGCACCACAGCTGACTCGGCATTCTACCTGAACATTTTGAAATATTATGTTATGAATTATAGATATTAATTTCTAGGCAAGAATAAAGTAACATACTGAGTATTTCAATTGAATAATAAAATAAATAAAAATTACTGCTTGACAATATGTACTATAAAATGCGGTGAACTCGGAATTATAAAAAGTTAAGTCTACAAATGTAGCTGATGAGTTCCAATGATATTCAACAGGTCTTACAAGTTTGTTCGTCACAATAAACAATTTTTGCGGCTGAAAACCTGGATTTGTAACAACCACACATTATCATCGAATTTCAGTCACAGGGTACTCAACAATGAAATGAAACTCCGAAACTTGGTTATATGACGGTACTAACCTCGTGGTAAATTGCACATATGGAGCGCCAGAAACAATGCAGGTTCACAAAATGTTGATATACTATACCTAAAAAAAAAAAATTTGTTATTTAAAATACCAAAATCGACAGAAGGCAAAGGAGTCCATTGTTGAAAATCATTTATAAAAACAGATCTGATAATATAAAAATTTCAATATTTTTTAATAGTCTAATGCTAATAATTTTTCTTAAAAAAAAATTTCTTAGCAGTATATGGATGGTCGAAAAATTTAGGATTAATGGTATATAGATGATGAAAAATCGATTGGATCCCAACAAATAACCAGAAGTACGGTGGGGCTGGAAAAAGGGGTGCTGTTAGGGGTGAAATATAGCTTTTTATGGTTTCCAGTAAAACTAGACCTATCGAAAAAAGTTAAATGCAAAAGTTGTAGATAATCGAAAGATATACAACTTTTGCATTTCAACCATTTTTCAACATAACCTCAAAACTATTGCCAAAAACGCCGAAAGTCCATTTTTTATTTTTTATTTTTATCTCCCACAAAAATGATTCGATTTTAATGAAATCTGGTGAAAATGTACATTTTTATGACTCAAATAAGCTATAAGTTCTTTGAAGCGAAATATTTGTTTTTTGATTTTATGCGAATTTAATTTGAAAAAAGGCCTAATTTTTAATAAAAAGAGTTGATTAACAAAATTTTTATTTTTGCAAATTTCAGGACCGCATTTTTTTCATTGAAACCTCTACTTTAAGATAGTGTAAGAAAATCATACTGTTACTACGGAGAAACATTGTCAAAAATGGGGAAAAACAGAGATTTTTGCAGCACCGATTTTTCCGTAAATGTATGTATTCTTCATTGTTTATTGAAATGAAGTGCTGAGACTGATGCAAAATGGTAATTTCAACGTAATATCAGATAAGGTAACTTTGATTAATCATTTAAGGTTCGGGCTGTTGAAAAACAAATTGTTTAAACAATAATTTTACATAAAAAACATTCTAAAAATGACTGTTTTTGTGCAAGAAAATTTTTTTTATGCTTCATGAGCAAATATAAATTGAAAATAAGTTTATTAAAACAAATATTTAAAATTATTTCAATTTACAAAGCAAGAATATAAAATCAAAATTCTATTTTATTCTAATTTTTTTAGAGAGCTGCACTACATCATCAGATTCAACATAGTTTTCGGTTTCTTCAGGATCCCCGACAAGGTTTTCGACTTCGTCAAGGTATTCAAGTTCATCAAGATCTTTATTTCCAATATTAATTTGAAAATTTGTTGTTGCTTCGTCATCAATTTCCTCCAAATAGCTGATTTCCTCTAATGGTTGTTTTTCAGCGTTAGAACAGTTTTCGGACCCGTGACAATTGGAGCATAAAATGGAGCATTTTATTCCATGCTTGCGACAGCCGCATCTTTTACTATCATAATCAATTTCACAGCTGTAGCAGATAGTTTTCGTCAAACTTTCAGGAATTAATTCTTTTTCTGTTAATTTAGGCATTATTCCAGTTAGATATATGTAATGAGAAACACACAAACTTAATATTGAAAATTACGATAATCAACGATGCAAACAAAGCACGGGCCAGCAGGGACAATTGGGTTGCATGAGAGCTAGCAGAAACTAACAAAAAAGAGCTGCGCGCGAGGTCGAGACCGCGTAGCATAAGAACTCCCCCGCCATAATTCAATTTTTTAAATTGGAATAGTATTAAGTATTAGTTTTAGTAAAGTTATGTTCAATTTATTTTTGTCCATATAACATACAAAAAATTTCTTGCACAAAAGCGGTCATATTTAGCAATATTTTTTTCAACAGCCCGAACCTAAAACGGTTAATCAAAGTTCCGTTATTTGATATTACATTGAAATTACCATTTTGCATCACTCTCAACACTTCATTTCGATAAACAATGAAGAATCTACGGAAAAATCGATGTTGAAAAAATCTTTCTTTTGATTTTTCCCATTTTTGACAATGATTTTTTTACACTATCTTAAATTAGAGATTTCAACGAAAAAAAAAAATAAAATTTTGCTAATCAACTCTTTTGATTGAAAATTAGGCCTTTTTCAAATTAAATTCGCATAAAATCAAGAAATAAATATTTCGCTTCAAAAAACTTGCAGCTTATTTGAGACAAAGAAATGTACATTTTCATCAAATTTTATTACAATTGAATCATTTTTGTGGAAGATAAAAATAAAAAATTTAATAATTGGCTCTTGGCATTTTCCGCAATAGTTTTGAGGTTATGTTGAAAAATGGCTGAAATAAAAGTTATAGATCTTTCAATTGTCTACAACTTTTGTATTTAACTTTTTTCGATAGAAGGTCTATTTTTACCGGAAACCGTAAAAATCCACGTTTCACCTCTAATAACACCCCCTTTTCCACCCCCACCCTACTTTTGGATATTTGTTGGGGTCCAATCGGTTTTTCCTCATTTATATGCCATTAATCCTAAATTTCCTGACCATCCATCCATATACTGCTAAGAGTTTTGTTGATTATTGGCCTCTGAAAACCAATTCGGCACTGGACTATAAAGCCTCTAAAAAATGACGATTTATTTCTCTAAGTTTTGCAAACTAAAAAATAATTCATTGAATTTCCTATTGTTCCATTTAGTAAGACCCTTTTTTTTCGTGACTGTATTATATCAGTTTGCTCTGAAACTATCTACTATGTTTTGTTTGTGTAGGGTTTAGCTGGTGAGGCTCCTGTTGAGGATGAAAAGCCTTCTAACGGCGGTGCCCCTGCTGATGATGGCACTGTCGCTGGTGATGACCCCGCCGCCCCTGCTGAGAGTGGTACCTCTGGGGGTATTTGCACTAAGGCTGGTTATATCAGGGACTCCTCTAACTGCAACGTCTTCTACTACTGTCTACTTGTTGGTTCGAATTACATTCCACTTATACAGCAGTGCAGCAGTGGACTTTATTTCGACGAGGATTCTAATTCGTGTAACTGGCCTCAGTTAGTCAAGGGCTGCGCTTAACTTTTCTCTGTTAGAAATTATGACATATTTGTAAGAACAAATTATTATAAACAATATACACCTATAACATTTTAGAAAAGTTGTTAAATTTATTATTCTAATAGAGCCGTCTAGTTAAGTACGTCCCGTATGATTTTATTAATTTTTTCTCTATTAGACATTATGACATATTTGTATGAACAAATTATTATAAGCAATATAAACCTATAAAAAAATTTAGCAAATAGTTGTTGGATTTATTATTCTAATAGAACCGTGTAGATAAGCACGTCCCATATTTAATTATTAGATGCTAAGACAGTGTAGACTGGTATTCCGTAAACCTTCCAATGTGCTGAAAATTTTCCAACAAAAAAAGTAAATGATATTAGTTGTCTCTTCGTGACGGGGACTATCAAATCACGTTTGCCGTCCAATATGAAATACGCAGAACAGCACACAATGAACCCCCATACAAATTTTATTAAAATACACCATAAAAAATCGGCAGCTACTGGAAGCGGCTGGAACCTCCCCACTCGATGGATCTTTGAAGCCGAAAAGAGCATTAAATTGTGTGACAAAACGACACTAAACGTAATCCGTTCTCATCCAAAACCTTTTCAGATCTTCTGGGGCACTAAAAAAACCCTCAACTTAATGAATTTACAATCATCTATGCGAGTTATTACCTATATTATCGCTCGTTGAATAATATACTATTAGGATATTAACAACTTTAACATCACTTGAACGACTAAGAAAGTCTAGTTATCCTAAATACTACAGATTCGTAAAGCAACAAACTGAAAATTGGTAAAGTGATAATCTATAATAAATTCACCAACGAAGGTACAGAAAGCATATGATATTGATATTGTTACATCTACCTTTAAAGTTTGTCACAATCCACTAAAAGTTACAAATATGCTGAAATCTTATTAACATGACATGACACCAACGTTATCGGATGACAAACGATGACAATGACAATAGTCAAAATTTGTTCATTGCAATCCGATCGCTCGCTGCTGTCTTTGTTAAATGAAAGTAATGAAAAATTAGCATTTCAGTAATCTTACTAGATTTTAGAGGAATATTTGTAGTTTAATTCTTCAATTTATCTGTATATACATTTAAAAACGGCACTAAACGTAATCTGCTCTACTTCTAGAGCAGTGAAGAAACCCTCACACGTGAATTGACACGTGATGTGATGAGTTTCACAACGTAACGGCTACGCGAAATGCGATCTATGCCATATTTACTTTGTTCTTAATTTTTTTCACGGAAACCAAATCGAAAGGGTGGAAGTGTGATATATCATTGAAATCAGAATTTTAACTGCTTTCCAATGATTCCATTGCAAATTGAAAATAATTATAAAATAAACAACTTGGTGCGTCAAAATGGCACTAAACGTAATCCGATCTCAACCAAAACCTTTTCAGATCTTCTGGAGCACTAAAGAAACGCACACGCAAAGTTTCATTCAAATCCGTTGAGTAGTTTCGGCGCTATCGTGGTAACACACATACAGACATTTTTCAAAAACCACTTTTTTGGGTTTCTAGGACCTCAAAACGTAAAAATTTGATGTTATCTCAATTTTCGTTTTTGAACCAATTTTAGTAGCCTCTCACAATTTTATTGTGGAGAGGTTAAAAATATATATAAATTCATTTACTATTATATGAAAAAATACACTAACATGTTCGAAATACCGTGACAGAGATCATGATAGACTTTGAATTGAGGTTACAATTTACCAGATTGCATTGATGTCACGAGCGATAATATTTCCCTTTTTATAGCATTTTGATAAATATCATTTGGATATTCATAAAATGATTGTAGAAACTCTATTATCCTAACTAAGATAAATGTTTTTCATTTTAAATCTATAAGTCTGTGAAAAAATACCGTCGATTCAAATTCCGTTGAAAACGGAGAAATATGCGCAAATTCGGCAACATCGTTATGACTCGATCAATGTTTATCACGATATACTCGCACTTGCGCACTCTCGTTTCCAGCCGAAGGAGATAGTGAGTCTGTTCTAACTCATGGTATAGCAAGAATTTTTGCAAATCTATTGTCAGCCCATTAGAGCAAAACGATGTGACTAAATGGTCTAAAGGTAGCACCAGACTCAATCAACATCTTTTTCCCTTTTGACTTAATACAATCCAGTGGAAGTGAACTCACAACGACCAAATTTTTAATATTTCCATATTAAAATTACTCGCCACATTTTGGACTTTACTATTCTGAAAATACATGCTAAGTTTGGGCTATTAATCCACTGAGTTTGTAGAAAGCTTCCGGTAGATGGAGCCACTTATAGGTCACCAATTAGTAAATATTCCTAATTAACAAGAACTTGAGCTATCGTTGGTCATGAGGATCAACTGCCTGTTCTGCATTGATGAAGACTGTTCAGACCGAAGCAGGTCTATAAGGTGGTACTTAGTTGTGAATTCTCAACTAGTACAGTAAAAATAAACACTAAGTAAGGAAATGTTAATAAACCTTTAGTATCCCTGGAGACATATGTTTTGATTAGGATTTAGGATGGTTTGCGGAGGGATGAGAGGAGGTGGAAGGTGGGTGAAATTGGTCTTTTGCAAATATCTATCTTAAGAGTTGATTTTATTAAAAAATGTTATATGGTGTTTTCAACAGAAAGTGCGATAAAAAATAAACGAGTTAATGATGTGTTTATCATCTTTTGTGTTTTCGATCCCCTGCTTAAAAGGGTATATTTTATGCTAGATCTGGTAGCTGGACCACGAAAATAATTAGATTAGATAGGAAATAAGTAATTTATTCAGTTTATCGAACATCTATTAAAATATCCTCAGTAAATTGTTATATGTTTTTTTTTTTTTGTTATTTGTTACCACACATAAATATAATTTTGGTAGGTCATTAAATGGCTAGTGCGGCTAGGTGAATACGTCACATATACTCATATAAAAGAAAAATCAATCCGCTAAAGAATCAATAGTAAAACGGATCTTTTTGAAATCGAATTTGACAGGAGGATCAACAATAGTATCTAGCAAGTACGCAGGCTTGACTGATAGTCCAAGATCCCAGAACAGCCAGACTTACGGCATTGTAACAAAGCTAAAATGTTCACAATAAATGTAGATAAAAACGTATACTTGCTAGCTTGAAAGCGGGGCCCTTTTACAGATAATAGGTACTGAAGGTAAATAAAAAATCCTTACCCCTACGTTCATATAGTAAAAAGGTAGATTAGATTAGATTAACGAAGGAGCTGGTTGTTTAGCCTTTACCACCGCGACCTTTTCAGGTCTATTGTGATGCTCCCGAATATCTTCCTTATAGTACCTCATCCAGCTTTGTCCTTTGTACTAGACTCCACAGCTTTGATAAAGGCCCTTTTGTATAGCTGTCCGCACTTGGTTTTTCTTCTCCAAGTACTTGGAATCTCAGCCTCACCAGGCCTTCACAGTGGCATAATACGTGAACTGAGGTTTCCTCTTCCTCTTAGCAGAATCCGCATGTCGCGTCCTCTGCCAGGCCCATTAGACTCATGTGTCTATTGAGCCGGCAGTGGCCAGTTAGAAGGCCTACCATTACTCTGATGGCCTTCCTATTCTGGCTTAGTAGATCTTCCGTAAATTTGGCCGAACGTTCTTTAATTAACTCCTTGGCCTGTCTCTGTCTTGGGAGACTCCTCCACCATTCCAGAGATTTATTTTGCACCCATTCCTTAATGGCTGCTCGTATGCATGGCTTTGCCACGCCACAAAAGGGCTCGGGTCCTATTGGGGCTTCAAGTGCGCCTTCCTTGGCGAGTTGGTCAGCCTTTTCGTTTCCTCTGTGTCCCTCGTGTCCTGATACCCATGCTAGGGTCACTCTGTTCTGACTTCCCAGCTCTGTAAGGGCTGTTAAGCAGTCCCACACCAATTTTGAGCTAATTTGCATGGAACTGATTGCTTTTATTGCCGCTTGGCTATCAGAGAAAATGACAATCGACTGGTTAACAGTGCCTTGTCCTATTATCTCCCTTGCGCAACAGTGTATGGCGATCACTTCAGCCTGAAACACCGTTGCGTATTTCCCTAGACTTATCGGGATATTGGCTTTTGACCTTGTCCCGTAAATCCCGGCTCCGACTCCTTGTTCTGTCTTGGAGCCGTCAGTGTACCAGACTGTTCGTGCTGTTATGGGAGGACCGTTTTTCCAATCCTCCCTGTCTGGTATAACAGTCTGAAAGTTCTTGTTGAAGTTATACCTTGGGACCATTACATCCGTGGGCATGCCTAGAATGGGATCTGCCCTCATCTCCGAGTATAACTTCTGGTATTCCGTCCCGTGTTGCTGGCTAATTGGCATTTGGCCTTGCATTAACCTGTGCACCACTGACCGAGCTTCGCCTTGTATGAATACGTGTAAGGGTGGCAGGTCCAAGAGGACCTCAAGTGCAGCCGTAGGAGCAGTTCTTATAGCCCCCGTGGCGCACAGGCAAGCAAGCCTTTGTACGCCACTTAACAGCCTTATTGCTCCCGACTGCACCGTCTTAGTCCACCATACCACTGATCCATAGGTTATCATGGGTCTCACTACCCTGGTGTATAACCACAGGTTCATTTTGGGATTTAACCCCCAGTTTTTTCCACACATTTGCCTACACCTTCCCAGGGCGATTGTGGCTTTTTGTGTGACTTTTTGGATGTGAGGTAAATTCACTAACAGTCGTACGTTGGTGTAGTGGTTGAGTTGCCAGATTCTTATGCCTGTGGTTGAAGGTTCGAATCAATTCTTTACAATTTTTTTTACTACATTTTGTACGAGATGTATTTCTGCTCGATTAGCAACTAAAATACCTAATACAAGTATTATCTTAATTACTCCTTACGTTAAGGTAGCATAGCTGGTTTTTGTATGTTTTACACAATATTATTAAGAATCAACATTTATTATTGCCAAATGCTTTCCGTTGGCACTAACTTCCGTCAGACGCTGTAAAGTTGGAAAAAAATTACATATTACACATTTATTGTGAAAATCTTAACTTTGCTAAAATGATGTAACTCTGGCGGCTCTGGAATCTTACTCTATGACGGTGAAGTGCATCCCGACTTTAAGGACTGTAATAATTTTATCAGTACGCGAAACTATGAAAAAGAGTCCTTCGTTCATAGAGACGAAAGATGGTTTCAGACTGTCCTGGTGTATCAAAATATATTATATACAAGATGAGATTTCAGGACTGATGAAAGTTTTGTGAACGAAATTTGGTCCTTGGCGACTAAATTGAAATGTAAGGATTTATGAAAAAAAACATTTTAGAGAATTTAATACCCTATAACTTCATTTCAACCGAGGTATGAACGAAATGTGCAAAAAAGAATTCAAAACAACTGCATTATGATAATATATAATTTCTTTACAAAACGCACTTCAACTCGTGCAATTTAGGCAATTACAACAACGTCAATTTGTCAGGATGACATAACAAACATCAACTTTATATCTTCAAGATATCGCTCCCTTACTTGTATAGCAACAAATAATACATTATTTAAGAGAACACATCGTGTCAAAGTTATCTATCTGTTTATAAACTACTCTAATTTCAAGTGGTTCTGCCCTTGTAGATACGTTACGTTAGAACGTGCTATACGATTGTCTGTTCCCTAGCCAAAAAACAATGCGAATGTAATCAGTATTTACAAAGTTAGATAGACGATAACGTTTATCTAGTAAATAGTAATTATTTACTTCGTTAACGTCAACTGCAAGATGAAAATTAGAAGTATGTCCTCGACAAAATACAATGGTAATCGCTGCGTCGATCAAAACAAGAACTGATACAGAAACAAAATATTATATTTTATGCGAAGAAAGTGGACGATTTTGAAATAAATTTAAATATTTTTCCAAGCATCGACTTCAAAGGCCATTGACTGTTTTCAAATTTTATTTGATGTCAGGTCTCTCTATTGTTAATACACAGGGTGTAACATAATGGGATTTCATAAATGAAGGAGCGTATTCCTCGTACAAATTTAAGAATATTTTGTCATATAAATAATTGTCATTAGAGCCTTCGTTTACAAGATTGCATTGTAATTTTCGAAAATACAGTTATTTCCCTAAATATCTTTTGAACAAATGTAGATATTTACTTGAAATTTTGTGTGTAGAGTACATGATTAGCAATTGTATTTAAATTTTAAAAATGATGCCCCAGCTTTAACCAGTGACGTAGATTTGGGGTATGTAGGATACCTTTTTTCATGAAGGTATGGTACAGGCGGGGTGAATCACAACACCGATCCACGTATATATAAGCCCGATCCACATGGCAAAAAACATAAAAAATATGACATAGATAGGATTCAAGTGGCCTTACGGGAAATCAGGGCGGGAAAAAGGGAGCCAATATAAAAACGAAGGGAGGACAGACCGTTTTAAGCACAGCTGTTGAAGAGACATTAGTAAAAAATATTATAACTTGTGGTAACTGGGGATACCATCTGGATACATATGACTTAAGAATGTTGGTCAAAACATACCTGGATAAAATGGGCATTATTGAGAAGCGTTTTAAAAATAACTTGCCAGGAAAGGAGTTTGCTGCAAGTTTTATTCGGCGCCACAAAGTACGAATATCGGAACGCATGTGTCAAAACCCAGCATTAACAAATTTTTTCCTCCGTTAAATCTTTATTGATTGCCAATGCATTTTATTCCGTAGATGAATTTCTGCATTCGCAATTAATATAGATATTTAAATTGGTCTTGTTAAATACTTATACTCTTAATGCCCTGAAAGACCCCTGGGCGAGAAGCGTGTGACCCTGTTTTTCCCACTGATTTTTTAAATATTTTTATTAATACTCTTGTGACTGGCTGCATGGTCTATGACCCAAAGCCATAAAAAAAATACTTATACTTTACTTAATGTGTCTGCCAAAATGTATTCTGACTTGTTCTATGTCATGTTTATGATCTATTGGAATTAATAAATGATTATTATTATTATTATTATTATTATGTTGAAAAACGGCTGAAATATATAATATTTGTTGGGGTCTAATCGATTTTTGCCCATTTACATACCATTAATCCTAAATTTTCCGACCATCCATATAAATACTGCTAAGAATATTGTCGATTTTTGGCCTTGGCTTTTGTGAAAATCAGTTCGGCACTAGACTATCATAGCCAACTCCTGTCGAATGACTAGCAGAATTTTCACTATCTTAATTATTACACTAATGGCAAAAGCTATAAACATTTGTGTCAATTGATTTCTTTTTTTCACATAATTATGTCACTGGTAAAGTCTACGATAGATAGGGGGAAGTTATTTGCATCTTAATGAAATGTTAATAAACAATAGATAAAGTTTAAACTTTAAACATTTCAAGCATTGACATTTTTTATTAATATGACTAACATACTACTGTCAATCGCTATGCATCACCTGAAGGACTCAATCTCACGTAAATATAGATTTAATATGACACAACAAAAAATTAAATTAATGTTAAACAAATCTTTAAAAAATCAATGTCGCTGGCTATCTACTTTATGGTCGCCTTCTTCAAAGGACGCTACGACCTTAGGAAGTATTTGTGGACCTATATCATTTTTTAAAATATTTCTCGTACCCAATCGCCAGTTAAAGGATGGCCAAGAATTTTCCGGACCCACAGGTAATTCAATTTTACAAAATTATTTTTCTGTATTGTTACGTAAGGAGTATTCATATTTTAGGAGAAAACTATAAATCAGCTTTAGTAGGTTACATATTGATACAAATTATTTTTCCAAATTCTAAATTGATATACTTTGCAATAATATTAAACAAATATTGAGAACGAGACCTGACACTGGATTATTAAAAACAAACAATAAATACGAACTTGTACTCAATAGGTAACCTGCTAAGTAAGCAACTAGTAAAATTATAAATACGAATTTTATTAACGCGGGCGACAGTCGAATTCTTAAGACAGTCCTATTCTTAAGTGTTAAGAAGTGCGACTCCTTATCTCGACGCATTTCCCCACATCAGTGATATTGGTAAGAGCCCCCAATTTGTTACTATTTATTGTTGTGCCTGTTGATACTGTGACACTATTTGTTGTTATTTTGTTAATAAATTATATTTGTTTTAAACTCGTCTTCTACTTTGACTACCCAATCTCCCTCTCTCACGAGCCGAGTGGCCGTTAGTCGCGGCTTCCCCAAAGGGGGGTCGTGACATTTGGTGGAGGCGCCGGCTTCGGCTTTGTACAAGGGATGATTTGGCTGTCGTAGTAGGCCCGAATTTACAACATAAAGTTTTCTAAGTCAATAATCGCGTTTTGTTTTTATTTCGTTTATTGTGCGTAAAGTACGAGGTCTTGTTTTCAGCAAATGAATTTAATTTTCAATTTTTCATTTTTTCTTCTATGGGATATAATTTTTGGCATTCTAAGAGGTTCCCAGAGGATAATTAATCGAATAATTTTTTTAATATAATATAGATTGTATATTAGTTACTTTTTATTAAAATATATAGAGTTTCTTTTAAACCATTTTAATTCATTGCTGACAAACAAAAAACAAATTAGATGTCTCACCTCATTAACCTTGCAGACGCTGCATAATAGTAGTGAAACTAGACCATGGCCAGAATATGTTTATATTTGATCAAATATATTGAGTTATTATGAATGGTATGTCGTTTATTAAATATTGTAATTGTTTTACATGCATACATGTGTTACATTATATGGGTAAAATAAATATTATGCGTTGATTGATTACTGAATATTTTTATTGTGGTTCATGAAGTGTACATGTATTAAACTGTTTTGAAATATATATACTAGGATATATAAATAAATATATAATAACGTAACAATATACTGGATCATGGTAGGTAAAAAACAAATAGAGTAATTGTGGAGTGTCATATGTACAACAGGTAGAAACAGTGAATTTGTATGGGAGTGATCTTGCTGATCTCACATGATGTCGGGGAATGTTGGGATAAGTGCTAGTTTAAGTCATTTTTTTCTTTTTCAATAGTAACGTCATAAATTATTTTTCATTCTTCAATATACACATTTAAATTTAAAATATTTTAAAAGCCATATTTGATTAGTCTCTTTCAATATTTATTCTTAAATAATAGAAAAGCATTAACGTAAAATATAATGCGGGGAAGTAATCGAAAAATCATTATTTTCCAATATTTTCATTATTCTTACTAATTTTCCAGGGGGGAAAGAATTCTCTAGTTTCCAATATAAAATTAAATGATTTTTTGAACCTATGAGTAATTCACACCAACAGTAAGACAGTGGCCAACGTCGTATACGTTGTTTGTTGAATTGCTCTGCGGACAAAAATATTATGGGAAGGACATTAGATAATAGTAAAATTAAAAAGTTAGGAAGGCAGAATTAAGTATGTAAAAAGGACACAGAGAAGAACCACAGTACCAAACAATAGGTGTTAAAGAATTTGTTTTTTGTATGTGCATAGGGAATAACTAACGTCTCAAGAATTATGTATAAAAGTGTACAATGTTGATTATTATGAGGTTTTTGCATGAAGAAATGCAAGTATATTTATGAGGTTTTTGCGTATAGAAACGCAAGTGTTTTATGGAGTTTATGATGATGAATAATATGAGGTTTATTATGGTGAATATTATGAGGTGTATTGATTTTGTGAGGTTTGTTGCACAAAGTGATGCAACGTGATAGATGAGGAAGACGTGGAAGATGGTTTCACGATGAAACTGAACGTCAGCCCCATCAATTAAAGTTTTTTGTACAAAAGTACGTAAGTGAGACGGGTTCTGTTATTTTTTTTTTTATATGCAATAAGTTCAATTTTAACACGAAGGGTACAAATTTGAGTAGGAAGTTGTTTATAGAGGAAATAGTCCTAGAAAAGTCACATTTCATGCCGAAAGATAAAACTAACTTTAAATATACTCGGAAGCAGAAAAACATTTTGCATAATTTGTTAAATTAAACTCAAGTAGAAAAATATTTTGATTAATTTAGTAGAACTTGCCCCATTTTTTATTTATATTTACTTGTCTCTGGTGAAATAATAATAAAAAACTTAGATGTATATATATTTCTTCTTTGGGAAAGAAACAATGCTTTTATAAAAATATTTATATAATAATAATATTTTAAAGAAATTTTTTCTTTAGTAATAATGCTTTTGTAAAAATATTTATATTGTAACGTTTTCTGTATTTTTTTTTTTTTTCATGTAATAAAACGCACGAGGGCGAGGCACACTTAGCACTGAAAACCAGAGGATGGCAGTTGGCATTGCGAAACCAGGAGGGTTGGATCCTGAGCAGAGCAAGGAATAGACACTTGGATCATCCATAGTGTATAGGTCTGTTAATGTTCAGAGAAGCAACATGGGACCTAAACATTAACCTTCCCCAACCACTACATGGTGGTGACGATGGATTTCCAGCAGGGCCATAGGGATAATCCATTCATCTATAGCCGGCTAAAATTTCTGCTGCAGTTCTCGAAGCTAGCTATCTAATTATAATGCAGTACATGTTCCCATCATAGCTGCGCTAACTACTTTCGAGCAAATGTTTTGTTTATTTATGGTTTACAAGTGTCAGCAACCCAGGTGTCTGCTAGAGCTAACTCAGCAACTTCACCTCCGACCCACTCAATAAGTAATGACTCAGTGTAAGTGCAAAAATACTAGACAAGGTGTGCCCGCAAAAAACTATATTTCCTCGCAATGAACAATTATTGATTTTTAGAAATTTTTTGTTGATGAAGTGTATTTTACCAATTTGTATAATTTTGTTATCTTGAATGAAAGTTTTTAAATGGATGAATGAATTTCTTTTTTTTTAGTGTTAGGTTGAAAACTTTGTTTTTTTCTATGGTGAGCAATACATTTTTTAGAGCTAGGGGCTAGCTCTATCTAAAAGGGGGAAATGTGTTACGTAAGGAGTATTCATATTTTAGGAGAAAACTATAAATCAGCTTTAGTGGGTTACATATTGATACAAATTATTTTTCCAAATTCTAAATTGATATACATTGCAATAATATTAAACAAATATTGAGAACGAGACCTGACACTGGATTATTAAAAACAAACAATAAATACGAACTTGTACTCAATAGGTAACCTGCTAAGTAAGCAACTAGTAAAATTATAAATACGAATTTTATTAACGCGGGCGACAGTCGAATTCTTAAGACAGTCCTATTCTTAAGTGTTAAGAAGTGCGACTCCTTATCCTGACGCATTTCCCCACATCAGTGATGTTGGTAAGAGCCCCCTTTGTTACTATTGTTGTTGTGCCTGTTTGTACTGTGACACTGTTTGTTGTTATTTTGTTAATAAATTATGTTTGTTTTAAACTCGTCTTCTACTTTGACTACCCAATCTCCCTCTCTCAAAAGCCAAGTGGCCGTCAGTCGCGGCTTCCCGAAAGGGGGGTCGTGACAATATCAAAAATAATCCTACATTGGTTAGTAAATCTAATCTTTTTATTTTCCACTAGTTGCTCTATCAACTATTACACAATAAGTCTATTGTGCACGGGATTTTTACTAATGACTTTTTGGAAGTTTAAAAAAAATTAGCGCGATAAAATCCTATGTTGTCTACAATTTCTCCTTGAGTGAAAAAAGGTTTAAATTTACCGTTTAAAAAAGTACTGACAGTAAAAATTTAAAAAAATATTTTAGAATCACGTCATATTAAGTGAGAATTAATTAGCAATTACTTAATTGTTTATTGTATGAGGAGATAGTATTTTTTGAATTTGTTGATAACATCTGAATGTTTTTCAGATTTTAAATTATATCAACTGTGTGTTTTCCCAAACAATGCGTGGATGCGTTATGGACAAGCAAATATTTCATCATTCCTATTTTTAAAACATTTGACATACAAATAATGTTATTTTACACTTGTCAGATGATGACTCACTCTGACCAAGTTAATCCGCTTTCAACACACAGATGACATGATTGATATGACTGATGTTGGAGATTAGCCTCGGTTCTAGATTCTGACGAGACAAGATTTTCGATTTTTGGCACAAAACTTGTTTCTAGATCATTTTCAACTATTGACAAAAAATAAGCAAAAAATCTTGGGAGTGCTGGCCATTTAATACGTTTCGAAAGTGGACCGACATGGCCAATATAGGAAATAGGATCTTGGAAGATTAGATATTTTGAAACAGTTCACCTGATCTTGGAGAAAATCCATGTACTTTTAGGCTAGCTGGACACCCCCAGAAAGTCACTTAAAAATAGGAGTAAGTGACACGCAGTTCTAATGCCTGGATCCAGTTTTTTTTCCATGTTCAAGTGGCTGAATATGAGTCTAATATTATTTTTGCAAAAAAATGGGGCGTCTATGTATAAAATCGTATTTTTGTGAAAAATTTCATACTTTTTCATATTTATCTCCCGATATCTTCGACAGTTTTAATTCTTTCATTTTGAAATTTTAAGCAATTATTTCTCAAAGTATAAGCTTAAAAATAAGACCTGCCCGAAATTCCCGCGACATTTATTTATTTTGCGGCGAATTTTCAAAGTTGCACTGTCAAGGTTTGCAAATTTTTACTAACCATCGCAAAAGTTGAGTGAGGAAGTTTCGAATTTTAAATAACTAATTATCCAACATTAAAATATATTACATCATGATGTTTTGTGAACAGTTTCAGTCTTCATATTTAAATTTAAAAAAATCTATGCTCGTTCAAAGTTCAGCGTCAAGCCCGAGCGCGCGCACTTGCTCGGAGCGCGCTGATTGCGTGGTTTTTTACATGCAAAATTACCGTGCGTACTGATTTGAGAAGGTATATTCCTTAATGTCAAAAAATTTAGGTAATAGTATGTGCTCATTTTCGTTAGCTGCACACTGCACATGCTTTGACCGGTTGTGATACAACATTATTTTATATTGGCAAGAAGACTGTTTATGCGGCTATGAAAAGCATGTCTAACGGAGACTTTAGCTCGAATAAAATAAATGATTTACCGATCGATACTGTCCTTTTTTGTAGAGAATTTATACAATCCTAAAAAAAATCAAAAACAATGCGTACTGATATTAACTCCTTGCGCTAAATTTCCCCCATCTAAACTATCTATGTTGAAGCACATTTTGCGAGCTCTTTGGCAAGTAAATGAATGGAAACAAGCTACTGAATCAATAACTGTTTCCGAAGACTTAACAAAGTTTGGATGATCGATAGAGGGCGAAAAATTTAATTTAATTTACTACGAAGAGCCCACTGCAATAGAAATTTTACAAAAATATTTCTGTTCTTGCAGTGGGAAAAATGCTTGCTCAAATGTGATTTGTCCTTGCGTTGTATCTCATTTGAAGTGCTGTGATGTTTGTAGTTGTAAGGATTATTGTAGTAATATTGATGAAATAAATGAATAATTTTGGCAATAAATAATTTTCATTCGGATAAAATTCAATATTTATGCACTCCATACATTTTAAAAACACATAAAAAATAATGTATACATATCTATGTGATTTATAATGTAAAATAGTCAAAGCCAATCCCCGCCGAAGCAATCAGCGCGTGTTGATCGCGCATATCTTTTTTTTATTTAAATATGAAAGGCTGAAACTTTCTACAAAACTTCATAATATATTATGTTTTAATGTTAGATAATTATTTATTTGAAATTCGAAACTTCTTCACTCAACTTTTGCGACGGTATCTAAAAACTTGCACAACCTGGCAGTGCTACCTTTGAAAATTTGTCACAAAATGAATAAATGTCGAGCGAATTTCGGACAGGTTTTATTTTCAAGCTGATACTTTGAGGAATAAGTACATCAAATTTGCAAATGAAATAATTAAAACTGACGGAGATATAGCGAGTTAAATGTGAAAAAGCATGAAATTTTTTGTCTTTCATTTTTCACAAAAATATGATTTTACACATGGGCGCCCCTTTTTTTGCAAAACTAACTTTAGGTTTGTAATCAGTGACCTCGAAGACATAAGAAAAAATTGGATTCAGCGATTAGGACTGCCATGGTCACTATGGACTCATTTTAGGGTTGCTTTTCGCACCTATTCTACTAATAGCTATCATTGCTCTAATTGTTCGCTCTGCGGAAAAAACTTTAATAAACGGTTACTTCGGTCAAATAAATTGAAATATTAGTCATAGTTATAAAAACACTGAGAACATTACAGATGCTTTATAAAGTTCTATATAATTCTATAGATATATCAGTTCCTAAGTCACTAAATTTCCAGTGTCGTTTAGTCAAGAATTAAAATCCTTAATAACTGAAGAATAAGTAGAAGGTAGAAATTAAGAAACATCGAAAGACAGACAGATAGACTTTATAAGCTAATCAGCTTCTGCTATAATACAAAGAAAATATAATATAAAACTGATATACTAACTGTAAGTTAGATATACTAATTTAAGGTAGACATACCGGGTGGCCACGAGCCAATGTACGCCCCCAATATTTTGGTTGTCTTTGGATTTAAAAATTTGGTAGGCTACTTTTAAACTAACAGGAATGAAAATATCACTTCCGGTTGAACCGGAGGTGACATCAACTTTTTTTTCTTAAATGGAATTACTATATTTTTTTATGGTTTCTCATTAAGCATAAATTTCTAAGTGCAACAGTTTTTTCAGACGTAAAAAACGAAACGAACAATTTTTTAATTTTTTCAAAATGGCCGCGTCAGATGAATGCGATATAAGAAAATTACTAAGTAGGCTATGGAAATTATTAGTAAGGTTGTAGACTTGTCTGTAAAGAAGAAAATAGTTATTTGAATAACTGATAGATACCAGTATTTTTAGATTTTTTTCAAAAAACGGAATTTAATTTTCATTTTCATTTTCGTAAGGGTCCTATGGATTTTTTTTTAATGGAACTGTGCTATGTTCTTTATTAATCAGAAATAATGACTCATCAACTATAATTTTTTCGCCATTAATAATTTCTTAACGATATCCTTCATAATAATAGAAGTATTTTTAAAAAGTAAGCGCCAACAAATCATCTTAATAAGGTACCTATCTACATTTAAATCCAAAATTGCAGATAGCTATGAAAATTACAGACATTCGCAACAATTGAATTATTCTTGACTTACTCACTAATTTTCAGAAGCAAGTGTATTAAAGTTGTTGTAAACAAGGAAATTAATATAAAATGGCTGAAAAATATTCAAGAGATGAGAAAGTTGACACGTTCATTATTTATGGAGAGACTCGACGAAATGCAACTAGAGCACAAACTCTGTATGGACAGATATCCAGAAAGAAGACAACCTCCGAGAAATGGAGGCTATGGAAATTATTAGTAAGGTTGTAAACTTGTCTGTAAAGAAGAAAAAATTATAGCTTATGAATCATTATTTCTGATTAATAAAAAAAATAGCACAGTTACATTTAAAAAATTTCCATAGGACCCCTACGGAAATGAAAATGAAAATGAAATTCCATTTTTTGAAAAAAAAAACTAAAAATACTGGTACCTATCAGTAATTCAAACAACTATTTTCTTCTTTACAGACAAGTCTCCAACTTTACTAATAATTTCCATAGCCTACTTAGTAATTTTCTTACATCGCATTTATCTGACGCAGCCATTTTGAAAAAATTAAAAAACTGTTCGTATCTCATTTATTTTTTGGAATTTTTTACATCTGAAAAAACTGTTGCACTTAGAAATTTATGCCCAATGAGAAACCATCAAAAAAATATAGTCATTCCGTTTAAGAAAAAAAGTTGATGTCACTTCCGGTTCAACCGGAATCAAATTCGGTTTAATTTTAGCTAAGTTAGCCGTAATTCAATTTTTGACGTTTTTTCAGTATATTTATATACGCACCGTGGGTGGCGGTGAACCGATTTTCACCAAATTTGAAATGAAAGTTCCTTAACCATCGATAATAAAAGGGTACCATTCTCGTTTCTTATCTAGCATTTTAAAAGGTCCAAAATAAATTAAAACTGAAAAACCACCCTTAAAAATGAGCAATTTACCCCTTTATCGTGAAAAAAAGGATTCCCCCACCTACTCGAACAGGAAAACTCAGGGCATTCTTAGTTTCACCAAGACAAACTTATTTTTTTACGTCGCGTTTCTCTATGCAAAATTTTCTCTGAAAATCTAATTTTACTCCACTAATATTAAATTGGTATTTTGAAATAAAAATAATGAAGTGAGCATAGACTACTCTATGTAATCGTACGAAGTATGCAGCAACTTGTTGCCACTTTTTCATTCACGCATTAGCAAACTCGGTTCGTTGTTAGGCTGCCTGGACGAACTAAGGGCCAGTTTATAAATGTAAGGTTAAATCGTAACCAAAGGATAAGTCAAACAAAATAATAGGCACTCATTGTTTCATTTGACATATCTCCTCTAGCTAAAAGTTAACACTATATTGATAATCCGGATCTTAGTCGTACACAGGGTAACAACTTGCTGCCGCAACTCGTATTACCAAGTATGTTCGCTTGTGAATGACGTGCTTTAGAGTTAAGGCAATCTGGATGCCGTTCCATCAGGACAGAAAACTAACTAATCACTGCACTAACTGTACTCTTTAATAAATAAGATGCCTTCTGGCAGGTGAATAACAACTACAACACTTTCCATGGCAGAATAGTAGGTATATATTTTTTATAAATTGTCGCCGACCAACCAGGAAAAGTAGAAACTATGATTGTCACAATTCCTCAAATTCGTTTTCAATTAATTTTTAATAATAAACTTTTTTGGTTTCTTAACTAGTGAGTCTATTTTGTTAATGTTACAAGTTTAGTCTGCATGTAGATATTATTTCAGCAAATATTGCTATATTTTACCACAGGTTTCAATTGATATTAAACAACTTCTTTTAATCCATTATTTTGCCTTTTCCAACTCTTCAGTTCTTACTTGTTAAATTACATTTCCTAATTAAATAAGGATTAGCAATTATTATCAACCCGCCTACTACTTTCTTGATGAATATGCCATAAAGGTATTTCGCCAAGTGGCGGCACTTAATCTCAATATCTCGTTTACTCAGAAACTCAACCGTTTTACGTGGTACTGAATTAAAATTTGAGAGAGCCGATCTAAATCTATTTAATCCTTGGTATTAATTTCTACTGTGAAGTAATCCTGCGAAAGTAAATCTTAGTTTTGAGTTAGCTACCGTAAATGATAAAATATGTAAATTGTAAGTTATGTATCGAGACATGTATATTTGATTTTTTCTACTAATCAACAACGGCGCGGCGCCCAACTATGATAAGTGTAAAAACTTGGAAGAAAATTGAAAAACCAACAATTTATTAAGTAAATAATGAAATATATTTTTCCTAGATAGATGAGCTCTACAAGGACGCACAGACCTTTTAATTCCATGTAGAAGCCATGTAGAAATTTAATTAAGGTTATAACTAAGAGAAAAATTAAATACAAGATAAAGTGAAATTAGGTTTAGCGGTTGAAAGTGGTTTTTTGCTATTTTCGGCAAAACGTGACCTCCTAGTGGAAAATATCCATCATAAAAGCTGTAGGCAATAAAAAAATCTGGAACATTCGTATCAGACATTTTTCAACATAACCTCACATTTTCCGAGAAAATGGCGGAAATCCGATTTTTCGGTTTTTTATTTTTTTCTCTCGTAAAAATAATTCAGTTTACATGAAATTATTTATTTATTTATTTATTTATGTATTTATTTATTTATTGCAATACACCATCCAACAGTATTTACATACCAATTAAAGGATGGGAAAACTACACATTTACAAAAAAAAATAGTAGATAAATTTACAGAAAAATACAAAAGAAAAAATAAAAACAATAATACAAAACAACAAAAACACTACTGGGCATTTAAAAACAGCTTTTTGATAGAGTTAATGGTACAATAAAATATATCCAAATTGTATTGTACACGATGATAAATATTGGACAAACAGAGGAGAGGTGAAAATTTGAGTAAGTTGGTCCTCGGGGTTAACAAATAAAATGTATTGGTATGTCTAGTAGCGACTATCGGAACATTGAAATTTAATTGACTTAAAATCGATGGGCAGTTTAATTTGTTATGGATAATTTTAAATATAAAAATAAGAGAATGCATATCCTTTCTATCAGATAAACTTAATACATCATACCTGGCCAATAATTGATAATGATCCGCACCGACAGCGGGGTAAACACCATCAGCCCTGAAGGATACATATTTTAAAAATTTTCGTTGGATATTTTCGAAACTGTGTCCGTAAGTTTGATACTCTGGATTCCATATTATGCTCGAGTATTCAAGTTTAGACAAAACGAATGTGTTAAATAACAGGAACAACAGACTAATATCATTAAATCCGTGAGAATTTCTTATGACAAAACCAAGACTTTTGTAACTAGCAAGTACAACAGAAAGAATGTGCTGGTTAAAACTAAGTTTAGAGTCAAAAATAACTCCTAGATCTTTAAATTCAGTTACTCTATTCAGGGACGTATTATTGAGTGTATAATCATAATGTAACTGCACATTTCTTCTGGTAAAAGAAAGTACATGGCACTTTTGCACATTTAATGGCAAGTTATTTGCAGTACACCAATTATTGATACGATCAAGATTCATTTGCAATTTAAGACAATCCGCAAAAGAGTTAATATCACAATACAACTTTAAATCATCCGCATAAAGAAGACAGCCAACATCAATCATACTGACAATATCATTAATAAAAATAACGAAAAGAAGGGGACCAAGAATTGAGCCCTGGGGCACCCCAGAAGAGGCTATAAATTCATCAGATCTAAAACCACGATACTCTACGTATTGTCGCCTGCATTGTAGGTACGATGCAAACAAATCTGACAGTTTATATGATAATCCAAATTGACGAAGTTTACACAGTAGAATACCATGATCTAGTATGTCAAATGCCTTACTAAAATCAGTATAGATGACGTCAACTTGACCTCCAGAATCTAGAGATTCTGAAATATATTGAGTCATACAAAACAGGTTGGTAGTGGTTGATCGTCCTTGCATAAAACCATGTTGAGAGCCACTAATTAGCCCGCAAGTGTTAGCATAAATTATTTTGTGTAATACTATTTCGAAAGCCTTGGAACAATTGCAAATAATTGTTATTGGCCTATAATTAATTACATAGTTTTTGTCGAACTTCTTGAAAACTGGGCATATTCGAGATATTTTCCACATGTCGGGAAATGAACTAGAATTTAAACAGATGTTAAATATTTTCATGAGCGGGAGGGCAAATACTACAGCACAGTCACGTAACAGAAAAGCAGGTATACCATCGTGGCCAGCAGTAAATTTAGGTTTCATTTTTCTCAAAGTCTCATAAACATCGTGTTCAGAAATATACCTAATAGAAAAAGTAGTTATTGTACTGCTATTATCTGGCAAGCCGTTTACGGAACTAATAGAAAAACCTGACTTAAAAAACAGAGCAAAAGCATTTGCAATATCAGCTGGCTGGTGAAACTCCGAATTTTCAAATGTCAGTGAGTCAGGTAAGGAATTCACAACTTTCTTCCCTTTAACATATGACCAAATCTTTTTAGGATCAGAACGAATATTATTTCGGACGTTGCTTAGTTTATATGCGGTAGAAATATCTTTTTTTTTTAATTTTAGCCCGTAATGTTTTAAAATCATTGTACAAATTCATATCCATGCTATGTTTGTATGCTCTCCATAACTTTTCCTTAATTTTTATATCGTGCATAATGTTTTTAGAAAACCAAGGTGGATATTTGTTAGGCCTAGAAATTTTTTTAGGAATGCATGTATCAAAAATATTATTAATTATTTTATAAAATTGCTCACAAGCCTCATTACAGTCAGCAAGGTGATCTAAAAATGACCAATCAATTAAACTTAACTGTTCGTATAGAAGAAAGAAATTAGTTTTACGAAAATTATAAGTACTTTCAATGTTAACGGCTAAACTTTTGGCACGCTTAAATGAGATCTCTGTGTCAGCTATATACAGTGCAGGGTGATGAGAGTCTTCAGACAATAAAATGTCATGAGCTTTGGCAACAGTACAAGATTTGTTACTTAAAATTCTAAAAATCTACCATTAACATTTGATATGCTATTATATTGATCAAATTCAAAAAAACTGCAAAACATGTTTAGGTACAGTAGTAAATTATGTGAAAGTATACTTTTTTTGCATTGAATAAACATGATTTTTTTGAAATCTGGGAAACAACACTGATGGTCGAGAGGTAAGTGCACTTCCGGGTTCGATCCCCGGTCGTGGCAGTGGAAAATACTGTGAGAAGGATTTTTCCACTATGCACGGATATTGGGTGTGTGTCCCCACAAGGCTCTTCTAGAGCCTTCTGGGATAAAGGGGGTCGTCATTACCTGTGGTGTATTTATTATTATTATTTATTTAAAAAAATAATTTCCGAGATATTTACATTTTTCGAAAAAAAAAATCTTCCACGGAATTTTTTTTTATTATTATTTAAATATTCTACCCCGTCTCATTTTAACCGTTGAAATGTCTACTTTAAAATGGTCTATATATTGATGGTTTATTTTTCATGAAACCGTTTAAAATTGAGAAAACCAGAAAAATGACTTCGAATCACTAATTTTTCAATATTTTTTATTATTTTAATTTTTTTTTTATTACCTATGTAAGTGACAGAATTTACTACAATGTAATGCTAGTACCAGCCTATAAATCCAGAAGAAAATATGATTCTCAAATTAATAATATAAGGCACAAAATTGAGGGGTACTTGTCATGGCGCCCCAGCTTTGTACACTCCTGATTTAAAATATCATGGCTTGATATTGCGCCTAAACAAATTTCTAGTCCAAATAGTGTTCATTTCTATTTCTTACCTGTGACAAGATGAGAAACGTCATAAGATGTATTGGCGATATCAGGACAAATTATCGATCCATCAATCAACTTTGAAAGTTAAAATTCATAAAATAAATGCCTATTTTAATAATCTTTATATTTTTTTATTGAAATGTATGCGAAACTGATTCTAGACTCATGTTTATTCTTGGAAAAATCACACAAATCTATTTAATTTAGATAATTGCGTAAATCCAAGACCTCTTCAAGTAAAGCAGCACTTTTGCAGGATTCAATTTAATGTGGCATCCGTAATTTTATTGCAAATTTTACAAATAAATCAAATGTATTTCTTGTTAAATACTAAACTATTTAATCCAGAATGATTAACGCAAAGACAAACCAAAGTAATATATTCAAAAATAAATATTGAATATTGAGAATATCAAATGGAAACTTCAACTCTAAATGGATTTAATTAACTACTACCCCTTTATAACTCGGTACACTGATTGGTAATAATATGGAAATGTACTGTTAACGTTTTGTAATTCATACAATTTTGGATATTATAAACTTCTTTCTAACTATATATGTTTACTTCATTAAAAAGTACTATTTTAAGTCTGAAAAAGGGCGAGCGTAGGTGCGTCTTTACTATGTACATACTTCGGTATGCGATGTAAAGCAACGACAGGCGCAGTTAGTACTTGGATGGGTGACCCTTCCAACGGAAACCGCGTTCTCGCCTCACACATCTTCCAGCGGCTTGTATATCAGTGTATGCGCGGAAGCTATACAACCTTAGGGGAGGGTTGTATAGGAGATATACCATCCTTCGGAGGGGATGTAAAGCCGTCGGTCTCTTGTCTATTAAATGTTAGGCAAGTAAAAGATCCCTACTTTTCTTAAGGAAAGAGGTTCGGCAAAATTCCTGGTTGGGGGTAGCTCGTCTACAGGCGTCGGTGTTAGGCCTCAGTAGCGGAAATAGGCCGACGTTAAATAAATGTATAAAAAAAAAGTCTTAAAAAATATGAGTGCTACATCATCTTTGTATGCTGATATTGGCTTAAGGTACGTAACTTCATACACATATATTCAGATAGCCTATATGGAAATAAATACACCCAGCGCAGTGCTAAACTAACCCATAGCGGAGCAAACATTTATTTCTTATTAGAATAGAGGTATGTATTCACAAGGACCTTAAATTTTTCTCATGGTAGAGCTGATACTCTTAGGTACATAGTATCGATGAATAAATGGAGTGGAGGGGAGGGGAGGGGATGGGAGGGAGGGGAGGGGAACGGAGCGAGGCGGAGCAGGGCAGAGCAGAGCAGAGTAGAGTCAGAGTAGAGCAGATCAATGCAGAGCAGAGTAGAGTAGTCTTGAAAAAAAATCATGGTCGGCCACGCTTTAGGTTTTGTAAAAGTTAATATAGCACAAAAACGCGCTTTTCTGTATTTAAAAAAAAAATTATCTAAATCGGACATTAAATAAAGTTTTTATGGGAGCGGTTCCAAGCAAAATGGGACACATTTTTGAATTTGAAAAATCCAAAAATACGAGTTCTTTAATGAAATCTGATACAGACACATTTGAGGAGTTGCCAAATCCAGTGGCATATTCAGATATGAAATTGAAAAATCACTAATAAGATTTCACCATTCTCTGTTCCGAAAAAGATTCTAGTAGGCTATGCCTTTAAGTTTTGTAAAATTTAACATCGCACAAAGATGGGCATTTCAAAGATGTATATTGAAAAAAAAATCTAAATCGTACATTAAATAACCTTTGTATGGAGGTAGTTCCAAGCAAAATGGGACACGTCGTATAAGCCTAGAAATTTGATGTCCATCCAACCACTCAACAAATTTATTTAATATAATTGTGTGATCCTTACCGTATAGAAAACCGCTGCCCAAGAAATCGCTACTTCCACATCCAAGTCTTATACATACTAAATCCCAATGTAATATATTATTCCCTTAAACAATAGGGTGGGGGAGGTAATGGGGGTGGCAGAGGGGGTAACAAATGCCGAAGTAAATTTTGGAGGCTCTTGGTTCGCGTACACACGGTAAATCCCAATTTAATTTTTACTCCCTTTAATAATAGTGTGCGCACAAAAAAGTTACAGACAGACCGACAGACATTAATTTTTTTTCGCTCGAATTTAAAATCTCTACGTTTCATGACATTTGAAGCTTATTTCAACAGAAAAAAAAACTTCCACTGGACGTGGAAGTAATTGTTATTTTCACTACAATTACGGCTATTATCATCAGCGAACATAAATATAATTTTGTTATCGTTGACAATTATTGTGAACACCTTGCTTGACTTCCACTGAATGAGACTTTATTTTGTCAAGCTTCAGTATTTGTGTTCTGCCCACTAAATTAGTTAATTGTGTATCAAGGCCGTAAAGTTGATCTTTCTCGGCTGAATCCGAAGTATGCGACCGAGGCCAAGCAAACTTCGGATAAGGCCAAGAAAGATCATTTGGCCGAGGTTCACACAACATTTTTTAGGCAACTGTCTCAAAGAGTAAAATAAAATATTCTTAAAATTGTTTCGTACAAATTATTGGAGACACAAACAACATTTTGCAAGAAGCCTACTAGGCTGTCAGTTTTAGTTCGTTTTCAAGTTAACAACGGAAACAAATGAAAACGCCACTAGACAGTTTATTGGCAAGCAGTGCCGTTTCTGTCATTAGTAAATAACATAATTATAATGTTTGTTATAATATGTTATTTTCTTTCTCAGTTTATGAATTTTAATATACATAATAAAGCGTTGAAACTACTGCTTACTTTTAGTTTTTCTTTAAGCCTAAATTCATTTCAAATATTAATAATGACCAATTAATACATGAGACCGTGAAGTACATGTGGCTGTGATGTAAAAGCGGCAAAAAAATTAAGATTGGCAAGTGAGTACAAAGAAATGACACTTTAGGAATACTGTCAGATCTGTTTAACGTCACTTTTTTTACAGTTTATGTACTCATTCACTTTACCTTTTAATAACCCGCACAACTCAAGTTCGTCCAAAAGTAAGCGGTGGCCCACCAGATTAAAAGCTTTAGCCAAATCCATAAATAACTATAGTCCTATTATTGTCCAAACATAGGTGAATTTGTAGATCCTTTCTTTCTAAAACTGTGTCGCATTTTATTCAATATATTAATAATAATAATAATAATAATAATAATAATAATTTATTTACCAGAATCAGATACAAATATGTACATATGGCACGTCAAATACATTATCAGTAAATAAACAAACGTAAAATATATATATATATATACACGATATACAAACAAACACATAATATATACACACACACACAAACACATAATTTAAATATACACACATAAATGTATGCATAATTTAACTGTCGAGCAAGATACAATCAATATAAGGATAAAACTAAAATAAAATAGTGAATATTTAAAAAGAAAGATCACATGAAACATAAAAGATCATAAATATTAATTTTTACATAAAAATTCTGTTATAGAGTAAAAACAGTTTGTAGACAAGTATTCTTTCACTTTTTTTTTAAATGTCATCTACTGCGAGACACTGCGAATCCCCTCAGGAAGAGCTTTATACAAATTGATACAATTATAGTAAGGGGAACGCTTAAAGGCACTTGTGCGATGGAAAGGAATACTGAGGAGTTCACCATGTCTCGTTACATAGTTATGAAATAAACCTTGACCAAAACAAATGATATTATTACAAGCTTTTTCTAACATTTTTGATACTGCAAACAAAATAGGCATTAAAAATGGCTTGAAACGGACTCATTTTTTTCGATTTTTTTTGTGATGTTATGAAGTCGGACCCCCTTATCATCCGGAAAATTTTTCGATCGAACATTTCGCGTGGAGGGGGGGGGAATGTATATGTAAAGATAGGGAAAATCAGTTTTTCGTACATAACTCGTTTAGTTTGATTGGGATCGAAAAAATGTATAGGGATAAAATGAAAGGCTCGCGAATGCGCGTAAACTGAATTTTGACTCGTCGAAATCGGTCCAGCGTTTCCCGCGATATTGCAATTTCAAAGTACGGATTTCTCGCTGCGGCGGGAACGTGCCGAGAGCCGTTTTCGCGTTTTTTTCTGGGAAGAAATTGACTTGGCGATTTTTTTTCTTTCCCGATAAACACTCAGGACCTAAGTACTGTGTCCAAATTTCAAGTCGCTAGGTTGATTAGGGGGAAGGGGAAGGGTAAATGTAAATGAAATTAAAACTGCTGTAACTTCCGCAATTTTTTCCGCAAATCGGGCGGCAAACGTGACATTATACACTAATGTGCCTACTTTGAGTTCCGCTCATGCATTTTCAATTTTCACCATAAATAAACAAGTGGTTGCGAAATAACCAATTTATTGTTATTATTTTTAGAAAAAGTCATTTTTCGCCAGTAAGGAAAGGGGTGGGGGACATTTTTTTTGCCATCGAATATAGAATTTTTCTCTCTTTGATTTAAGCCCGACCAGATTACGATCGGATGATTAGGGGGGGAGAGGGAGGCCCGCAAAGTTTTTGCCCTGTAGAATAGCAAAGGAAAAGGTTAGGGACTTTGAGCTGGGCTCATTTTCAAGGGCAATCAATTCTCTTTCAAGATATTTTTACCTCGAAGCTTTAACTTCTTGATTAGGGCCTGCACGCGCGCGTGATACGTTTATAAAAACTAGTGCGGCAATTCAGCAGCCGTGCAGCGAGATGCCAGGGGAGCAGCCTAGCGCTCCCAACTCTCTCCCTTCTCTCTCAAAAATACACGTCCCACTCCGCTCGTCCGTTTTTATACCAGATCTGTAATTGTCAACGAGAGGCAGTCTCCGTTTTTAAATAGTGTACCATTGTAACTATTTTCAGTATCTCGGATAATAATCCAAGTTCAAATGATAAATTTACAAAATATGCAACTGGCTTTGTCAACATAATTTATAACAACTTCCAAGATATTTCAACTTATTTCAACTACACCAACAGAGTTGGAACTCTTTAAACCAATTATTATATTTCAGATTTCGCTGTCATTTACTAGACTTAAAAACATTATTGGATATTCTCCGCTGATTCTAAACGAAGCACTACATTTGTTGTCAAGTTGGTCGATTAAATGTTTAGGAGTTTCCACAAAATAATTATTTTAAAAAAACTTCTTTAATGTCACGTATTGTTCCATTTTGATTTCGAATTTCAGTTATTTGGTTTTTACTGTTTCTGTTCACTACATTATTGTTTATTACACTGTTTTTGTTTTGTTTTCAGCTCCATAATAATAACTACTGTTGTAATTCATCTCTTTTATATTTTTTGCGATAAATTTGCTTATAACGCCTGTCTCTATACAGTTTCTATCATGTTCATCATTTGTGCGTTTATATTATTTATACAAGTTTTTGGATATTTTTATACATTTCTTAACGGCATTATAAGCATATCGTTTGGACCCTGAGACACCTTATTCTTTAATTTAAATGACGCTATATTTAAAATTTAATCTTCTGTTAAATGCCGTATGCTGGGTGATTTCTTTAACCTGAAACTTTCAAATATGTCGAATAATACACTCTACGAAAAAAATGTCTATAATCAAAATATGTCATTCCGCATAAGAAATATATTAGTGCTGAAATTAGTCACCCTCGTTGTAGGTTTCTGATAGATCTCGTGTTGCACTTTTAAATAAAATTGACACTACTGTCGCTCATTTAAGTAATTGGTTTTATAGTCACTTATTATATTTTGATGTCTCTAAAACAAATCATATGACATTTCACACTCGTCAAAACAATAATACTTCCAACCTAGACATAAAAATCAATAACGTTGACATTGAGGAAAGCAACTGCACGACTTTTCTCAGTATCGTTTTTGACAATACACTTACATTCAGTAATCACTGTAGCAAGCTAACCAGTATATTACACTCTAAATGTTTTCAAGTCAGGACCTTGAAAAGTGTTTTGGATGTATCTGGTCTGTTATTGTTTTATTATGGACAAATTCAGTCTAGATTAACGTATGGCATTACTATATGGGGAGGCTCCACTAGTGTACACGATGTTTTTATTGCACAAAAGCGGATTATACGTTGTATAGCCAATTCATTCCTGTCGCAATCTTTTCAAACAATATAGAATTCTTCCTCTACCAAGTTTATACGTTTTGGAATTGTTACTATATGTATACAAAAATCAGGATAAATTTGATAAAAATGAAATGATTCATTTTCATAATACACGTGGCAAAAATAATTTCCATATACCAACTAAACGTTTAAATATATCCTCAAAAGCACACAATATCTTAGGTCTGAAATTGTATAATCATTTACCAAACACATATAAAAATTTAAAGAACATATACGTATTTAAAAAACAAGTTAAGGAATATCTTCTAAATATGTGTGCATACTCTCTTCAAGAATATTTTGATTGCAATAACAATTGCTAGATACTTGCGTGTACCTTATTATTTTAATATTATTTGTTTGTTTGTCAATTATTTATTTTATTTCTTTGACGTGTATATTTATTTATTTATTTAAGGTAATATGATCTTTATATTGTTATATTATGTTCATGCGTGTGTATATGTGGTTGCATGTTTTTTGTGTCTACGCATATATATACGCACATTTGTTTATTTATATACCTATTTTGATAGTAAATAATTGTACAATCTTGACTTATCCTATAGCACACTGTATTGCTCTTACTGGATTAATAAAATATTCTATTCTATTCTAGGCTATGAAATCTTAACTAGGAACTCCTATTTTTAATTTCAGATCCGGATTCTACGGCTGAAACATTTTTTTTCGATTGATGATAGATTTCCTTATAGTCGACGAAATTCAATTATTTTCAATGTCTCCTACTGAAAACCTATGCATGCGATTCTGCAATACGTTTGTATTAAAAAAATACCACGTTTTCATTGTAAATAGTCAAAATTCGTCGTCAAAAAAGTTTATTCACTTTGCATATTATTGCGAAATTCTCACCTGTAGAAACGTAAATGGCTGCTGAATAAACTACCTTTAGCGAAACCAAGGAACAACGACGTGGACGTAGTGGTTTTCGTCGGGGTGCTTGATTTTTGTGAATCCCTGTTACCTCCTTTCCCTTATTATTTATTTTTGGAAAAGAATTGCGGCAACATATGCAGACGACTAGCTGGTTTAAATCGGAGCAATGAGCCGTGGATCCGGAGTATTCGTAAGAGTGGAGAAACTTACCCTTTTTGAAATGTACAGCATACGTGACAGATTTCTGTCTGTTTGGTGACTGGTTCTGGAACAGCAATCCATGCCCACAATTGTCTCTTGCAAAAATGGAGTCTAAGGGTTTCCTTGGCAATCTAGTTTACGTCTCTTAATGAAATGAAGTTTGAAAATTATGGAAAAATTGTTGAACTATGTGGTTTTTGAAAAGTTAATGAATGCAAATGTGGATGTTCAAGTTTTTAATGAATAAATACAAAGCTTAAATATGAAACATAACCATAAAATAAGAAGAAACTCAAATTCTCAATATGTAGAAAATATTCAGAAGCTTGAATTTTCTATCTACAGAAGATATACATAAGGTAACAGAATATGAAGAATATGCAGAAGGTACACATAAACTACGCATAAGCTGTGCAAACATGTAGAAATGTATGCAGAGATATAGAAGCCGATTTCGTAAACTGGTTGTTAAACACTTGTTAACGCGAATATAAAAATGTAATATTAATTACTGATGTCCACAGTTAAATTTATATATACGAATATATATATTCGAATCAGTACAAAAGCTGCAAGCAGAATGATTTCTTGGTGAGTTTTACTAAAAAGGTAAACTTTATTTGTCCCACTTTCTGCAAAATAATACCACTACACAAAATTGAAAAAGATAGTTTTACTAATTAAATGGAAAACTGTAAAATGTAGGAATGGTACAAGTATCGCCATCTGTCAATTGTTGAGTTAAGCGCAACAACTTGCAGGTCACAAATTCTACAAGTTCCTTTACTCGCAACTAAAATAGTGGCATATAATCGATAGAAGGAATCTATATAAGCGTGTATGAATGAATAATGGCATTCATTGCAAGTTTTTAACCTATTAACGAACTGTCGTAATAAATAGTAAATAAATGTTTTGTAGACAATTGTTTCCTGAGATGCTGTAACAGAATAGGACATAGAACAAGTACATAAGTTAATGTTAAACAAAAATATGACTGAGTTCCTAAGATATTAAAATACAAAGTTATACAAAGAATATTTTGATAGTTGAAAACAGTTTCACTTGCAAAAACTGAATCAAACTGCTATACAGATCGTGCTAAATATACATAAAATACCAGTTATTATATAAAATTGTTAAATGGACATAGGCCATGTAACATCTCTTCGTCTCTCACTTAACAGAGTGCGAGTCCCTTCGCCTCATCATCTTTCAATTAAAATAAGTGCTTAAAATGGTTTCGGCAGAAGTTTCTGATTCGCTCAATCATACTCCCACGTGTTGTTGGTACTTGTTTGTAAATTTTGTCTTTGAGATAGCCCCACAAAAAGAAATCTGGCGAAGTAAAATCTGGTGATCTAGCTGGTCAATTTACCGAAACAGCTCTACCGATCCAGTGACCATTGAAATCGCGATCAAGTACTTCACGTGCTACCACCGAATAGCTTACTGGACAACTATCATATCGAAACCATATGTTCTGTCGCACTTCTAAACTCAAGTCTTCAAGAAAAATGTTGGCAATTCATTTTCCAAAATCCCTCGGTACATTTGACCTTTCAAGTGCCTTCAATAATGTGGGGGTCGATGAGTTTGTTCTCAATGCACACCACACGTTGACAGTCCAGGAACGCTGATGTTTAATAGTGCATTCTATGAGTCGGATGGAACCTTGAAAAATATGAATTTACACAGTTATTACACTTAACGCGCCAGGCTTATAACTTGTAATTCAACGTTCGGCGGGGCACATAGCCCGGAGAGTAGCTGTTGGTTGCAGCCTGGTTACGTTCCTTATAGTAAAATAATGATTTCATAGAGGAGTTTTGTGACTGAAATGTTATATTTTAGTATTGCACAATCGTTTGCATAGGTCTCAGTAGGAGAAATCTAAAAAAAAATCAATTTCGTCGATTACAGCGCCATCTATCATGAACTGAAAAAAATGTTTCAGAGAAATCATACGTATTTTTAGTCGTAGAATCCGAAATTATAATAATAAATTGGAGTTCCTGTTTAACCTAATGGGGGGGGGGGAGAGTGACTAATTTTAACACTAATATATTTCTTCCGCCTGTTATTCGAAATATTTGAAAGTTTCGGGCTAAGAAAATCACCCGGTATACATACTTCCACAGATATGTTTTTTATATTACCAACGGAGCGAGAATTATGATTATTTTTTATGTTTGACATTATTTTAATACAGGTACTTCTTTAAAAAATATATTATATTTATCAGCATCTTGAGCCGGATTTGTTTTATATAACGCAGTAAAAACTCAAGAAAAAGACGCTTCTTTCTTGAACATTTTTGTTTGAGGTATAACCAGATGAAACCTTCATAATATCATTAGATAGGTCACTGGACATCCGAAAAGGCCATTTAGGATTTTCTTTAACGGTACCAATTTTTTTTAAATAAAAAAATTTGTAAAATTTATGAAAATTAAAAAACGTCCTTTTTATTACTCACTTCGCCATATCTTCGAAACCGTATGACATGTTTTAAATAAAAAAGTTTTTCAGTCCATCAAAAAGTCATTCCCAGTAAACGAAACTAGAGGGATTGTCTTCTATTTTTTTGAATAAAAAGAAAGTTTTTATATAATTTTTAGGCTGTCATCTGCGCTTATGTGTCAGCTTTCAAACTAAAAAAGTTCATTAAAATATGTCATACGGTTTCAAAGATATGGCGAAGTGAGTAATAAAAAGTACGTTTTTTTTTAATTTCCACAAATTTTACACATTTTTCGATTTTAAAAAATCGATACAGTTAAAAAAAAACATAAATGGCATTTTCGGATGTACAATGACCTGTCTAATGATGCCATGAAAGTTTCATCTGGTTATACCTTAAAAATAAATTTTTGCACAAGTTTATATCGTTTTTACTCCGCTAATATTACAATTTTGTTAATTCAAAATTTTATTTTCATGTTTTTGAGTTTTATTACTCAGGGTAGAAATGATATTCTAAGCTACCTTATTTTGGTTTCTAGGATTCGAGTTTACTATCAAATTATCATATTGTTTTTTTAGTAGATTTTATTAAATATTCGTGAGTTTATTTTGCAGCCAAATACATATTTTGTAGCTCAGGGAAACGCTATTTTAATAAAAATAAATCTTTAAACTATGAGCTCGACTTTTTTGTGTCGTTACTGAACCAGGATTTTCTGTAGCTAGATGATATTGATTTTATTGTATGATCCCTGATTTTTTTCAGAGTTTTCGATGCAACAGGATGAGCGAAATTAAATAAAAACTGAAAATCATGCAACTAACTCAAAGTTAAAATTCGGCAGAAATTAAGCTAACAAATTATATATTTACACAAATTCTAATTTGGCTTTGAGGCATTTTTCACAATGTTTATCGGGATATAATATGCAAGCAGACCTAAAATATAAAACATTATTACACGACTTAAAAGTTTATAGAAAACGAACAATTTAAGAAATAAAATTTTTCCTATTTGCCACGATGTTTTAACGTTTGCATTTTAGCGTTTATTAATAAAGAAATTAACCTGTTGACTTTCAATTTTAACTAGTTGTTTATAAATGTTTACATTTTCCTTTTCGCAAACCAAAACTATTAAAATATTACTAGAAGTTAAAAAATAGTTATTAATAAAGGGATGTACGCCAGATTGCTAACTATGATTGATTGATAACCGATGAACTAATAAATTGTAAACTGAACTGTGAAAATAAAAAAACCTGCCATGACCGCACAATTCTCATTAAAATCGCAATTTGATTCTGGTAGTTTGACTATTTTTTATGTGGAATATTTAAAAATTTCATTCGCTAGTCACTTTTCAATTTATTACCTACCGATTCAATGTGTGAAGAAGACTATAATTCTTTATTTTATCATCTGTTAAGTCAAACAATCATTCAAACATAAAGCATTTAACTTGTGCAATAACTGACGTTTATATACTAACAACAATATGATAATACACTAACATCATAAAGGCAATAAAATCCGACGCAATAATTGTTTCTTTACCTTTAGTTTGAAAACAACATTACCGATTCCGTAAAATTTATAAATAATGATTCAGTAAGCTGTATTGGCAACAAATATTCCAAAATTCCAAACAGAGTCACAATAGCGATAGCGATCAATGTGCTCATCGCATTATTGGTTCTACGGATTAGATACATGTCTAAGATTTGTCAATTTGAAATTTTATCTTAGTCTGCCAGATTGCAGATAAAACCACTCAAGTTTTTTATCGGCTTTATAAATATCAGCTTTAGAAAAATACCAGTCACACAACAGTTCTTACAAGTCAATCGTAAAGACAAACAAAATGAAAGTGTCTGTTTTAATTTTTGCAGCTACTGCTCTAGTGCTGTTATCATCAACTGCATCAGGTAAGTTTCTACTTCTAAAACTTACACATATTCGAGGCATATCTAAAGAAAAGTTAAAGTTGCGACCAAGTTCAAACAAGTGATCCACTGAAAAGTGTTTCTATAAACTTAATTATATGAAAATTTCCACTACGAAGAAGGTGTATGTACCGCAAAAACAGAAAGTGCGTTTCAAGTAGAAGATCTTAAGAAATAACTTTTATAAATTACTGTGTCCAACGTTAGTGTATAATTGTTTTCTTTAGTTTCGTTTCTTAATAACAAAGTGCAAAAGTTCCAAATCATGAAACGCACTCAAAATAAAATCATGTGAGAACGTGTAAATATTATGTTAACAAAAGTAAACTAGGTTCACTAAATTCCAAAGACAAAGGCAACAACTACACTTTATCCCTCTTTTCTACATATCCACCACCTCAAAAATTCAAGGCGTCAGGGGTGTAGTGGTAATCATTTGAAAAGACAAACACCTAAATCTTAAGCCAGACACACTTAAACTAAGTGCTATAAATCGGAATTTTTAAGGATATTGTATTATATAAATATGTTTTATAGTGAAGTGGTTTAACAAATTCCTGTAATTCTGTAAACAGTACTACAGCTACTCAAGCCACTTCGAAATATATATTTTTAAATTATTATTTATTATTTCAACTATAAAACCAAACAGTTTAAGCAATGACTGTAATGGGGAATAAAAAGTATTTTTTAATCAATCATATCTATCGATATATCGTGTCTAATATCGCAGTGTAAACAATGAGCCACTTGTAGACAATCACATTCGTTATTCTCGAGAAGGTCATTATTTCACTTTCTTACTAATTAGTTTTAATTACTGTGTAAATACCACATACAAAAGTCATATCTATCACTCAATAGCATACTGTAATTTGACTATTTACTCTTACAATTTTTAAAAATAAAGCGATATGGCAATACCATCAACAGCCATTAAAAACAAAGAGGACTTAAGTTAGAGCCCTGAGGAACTTCGCTTGTATTCTACACATCAATGTTATTGTTGTGTATAATTTAGATATTGCCCTAAAGTGAACCAGGTCTTGGAAGGTGCAAGCCACCAACATTATTGACACCATTTTAACTTGGTCTCATTTCTTCGCCTAGGATAAACAGCATAAAACACAAACTTAGCAAGAATCGTAGTTAATATTATAACGCTCTTTTTTAGCAAAGAACATCCTTTGCTACTTTGCCAGTTGGACCGTATACAGGCCTGGCAATGGAAAATTTGATGTTCCCGACATCGACGCAACCCTCTGCACACACATAATATTTGGATTTGTTGGTCTCAGCTGGGAAGGCAAGGTCCAAATTCTCGACGGTTGGGAATCCAACGATGACGGATTACGTAAGTTGATGTCACATAATTTTTGTTCGACATATTCAAAAGCACAATACTGTGTTCCCTAATGAATATTATAGATACAAATATTATTTTTCAGAGGGTTTCCAACATCTGATCAATCTGAAACAGACCCACCCCAACCTCAAGGTTCTAGTGAGCATGGGAGGATGGAACGAGGGCTCTGCTAAATACTCAGACCTAGCTAAAGATCCCCAAAAACGAAAAATTCTTGCCGCAGATGTTGTCAGCTTCATCGATCAACATGGCTTTGATGGGTTTGATCTTGACTGGGAATATCCCGGAGTTAGAGAAGGATCAGATCCAGAACACGATCCCGTAAGAAATATTTTAAAATGTATACCCAAACTAGCTTTATTATGATTTTTGGTAGGGTGTGGCTTCATAAGGTTTCAATTTAACGGGTGTATCTCTAGCCAAAAAAATTGCAATATAAAGTATGTTGCAATGGCTTTGGAGACCTTTGTTGATATTTATAAACTAATCTCAAAAAAAAATTTTTAAAGTTGAATAGCTAACCTACCAAACCTAAGGTTTGACAAACTTCTGGGAACTACGGCTTACTTGAGTAATCTTGACTTCATAGTTCTTGTAATTTTATACCTTAACCACCAATTCTCCAGTTTACTTTCAAGAACAATACATACCAACATTTTGAATGTTAAAGTAACTTCGCGATCACGCGTATATTCTATTCTTCAGAAACAATACAACTGCATGCTAGGCCACAGATATAATAAATAAACCAGATATTTTACTTAGTATTCTCTATGTCAATAATTTCATTTTTTATCATATGACGTGTACTTCCCCAGATTCTGTTCAAGGGAGTTGGCATGATTTACTTTAGTTGCAAATTTGATATCCTGACTAAAAACGGGTGTTCTGCGTACTTTTGTTTGTGTGTATCGCCTTCTGATTAGACCTTAAGTAAAATACGTAACGTATCTGAAATAAGCTTGCGCAGCCATTTCACAAATCGTACCTATTGCGATTTGGTTCAAGCGTAAACCAAAATTCGTCATCAGTGAAACATCTGGTTTATCCAAGTCTATGGCTTGGCAGACAGACAGCTCCTTAGTACAATTGTACCGACTTTAGAAATGATAATAGACTAATGTCACTGAACGTAAGTTATTCTGTGACGCAACACTCTTTGAAAATGTGCATAAGATAGCAAACGCATGTTACAAAAAAGTCAAGGTCGTGTCAAGGACGGAGCAACCAGACAAACATTATCTCGCTTTCTCATTTTCCCGCAATTTTTTCGTCACAGTTGAGGAAGGTTAGTTTTATTTAACCAGCGGTCCTCAAAATTGATCGTCATAATTTGGAGTGTGTTCACAGATATAGGAAAATAACTTCCAGCCTACTATTAGCACTGGTCTAGCGAATGGTTCAAATAGACCCCTACTGAATAAATAGAACTATTATTTAATCATCTATTTGTAATTACAATGGATTCAACAAAATAAAATATCTGTCCTAATTCCATTCTATTTGCATTTTTTAAATAAAATTTAAATTTAGTTAAGCCAGTTGACTTTAGCATAGAACCAACTTGCAATTAGCAGGAAATAGTCCATTCTTGTTGCTTTTTTAACATAGTTGAGAGATAAATTTAATGTACAACAATATCAAGTTAAACCAGGATAACTACAATCTAATTATCCTGGTTTATTCAATAATTAAGGGAACAAAAATAAAAATAAACTATCTATTTTAGGCCAACTTTGTTGAGCTTCTGAGGGACCTTCGCGATGCTCTACACCCTAAGGGATACCTTCTGTCCGCCGCTGTATCTGGAGGAGTAACAAACATAGATATTGCCTACGATGTACCAGCTGTTTCCGAGTAAGTTTTTATCAAATATTATGAGTTTTAATGGGGATTCACCACAATCGCATTTCCTAATTAAGACGTAAACAGGTCATACTTCTGTCTAGAAGTCAACATAAACAAAGCGAAGAATAAAAACCCCCTCGGTAATGCATTTATGCTTGTGTAATAAAATTATAAACACAGCAGTAAAATTTAATTAATCTTTCGTATGAAATAAGTGCATGAGTAAATAATAACTTTGCTAATAATAAATATCTCAGGGTTCAAGGCATGCAATACTTTACAAAAATGAGATGCTGATTGGGTTTAATTTTTTTTTCTCATACATTGACAGTAAATAAGTCTTAGAAATATTATTACCCTTTTAGGGGGTGTGCATTTTCCTAGGGGTGGTGCATCAAAATAGATAATTATTGAAATCGATAGAAAATCTCCAAGAAAAAAAGGTGCCACACAATTTTTCATGAAACTCAATAATTACTAAAATACGGAGATTTGGAGATTACAATTTTACATACAAAAAACGAGAGCTTAGCTTCGGTTAATAAGTAGTAAAATTTTGCATTTAGCGAAATACTGGTAATAGCGAAAAAAATGTTCATAAAATTATGACGAATTTGCTTTTTTATTTACTTCTGTTGGTTTAATACTATTGTAGTAATGGTAGTATCAAAATAACGTCCGAATATCTTGATGATCAAGTGTAATGTTAAAATGGTAAATAGAGGTAAACTAATAACACCCACATCGAAAATGGTATTAATAAAAATTAGTGCTAGGGAATTCAAACAAAGTCGATGTATCACTCATTTTCAGGAACTAAATTATTAAATTTGTTAGGTGACACAGCGTTTTTATTAATGACATACACAGTAAACATTGTGATTTAACCGTCATACAAGAATCCTAAATTGTATATTTCTTTTTAGAGCATTAGACATCATCAGTGTCATGGTATACGATTTCCACGGAGCATTCGAAGATTTCGTTGGACACACCGCACCACTTTACTCCTCTCACTTGGACGGCCCAGATCTAAAAGACTGGAATGTGGTAAGTATATTGTTAATATTATGTAAATAATACCGAGAATAGTACAGAGTGCGTTGTGACTGAAAGCCACGTCGCAAAAAAAGACAGTGAAATGACAAAAATTATTTCTATTTCAACAAAATGTTTTTACAAAACTAACTTCTATCTCAGATCCTGCTTAGTTACCCTTCGTAATAGGCTAAAAATTTTGTATTATCGCTTAAAAGTTAGTAATTAAACCTACTGAGCTTTTTGTTTCGGTCCATGGCTCTAACACAGCTCGTTATTTAAGGCTGGAGGAATCCTCCACTGGATAGAAAGAGGAGCTCCCCCATCAAAACTCATGCTTGGTATTGGTACCTATGGTAGAAGTTTCACTTTGGCTGATTCATCCAAGACTGACCTCTACGCGCCCATCATCGGTGGAGGAGTTGCTGGACCTTACAGTCGTCAAGATGGAATCCTGGGTTACAATGAGGTGAGTTTGGGATTAAAAAATCCACAACAAAGAGTATCACCTCTGTGTCGTTTGTACTCTTGTTGTGAATAGAACTTGCTTTGTGTTTTGTGTAGTTCAAAAGACAAAGAACACAACAAAACCAAAGTATATATTGTGCGCTAGTTTACGACTTTGTATCTGTTTTCAGATTTGCGAATTGCACAGCGATTGGACTTACTATTGGGACGATGAGCAGATGGTGCCTCACAGAATATCCGGAAACCAATGGGTCGGATACGACGACGAGAGATCTGTCAAATTGAAGGTTGAATTCGCAAATTCATTAAATTTGGGAGGTATCATGGTCTGGGCCTTCGACACTGATGATTTCCGTGGCATCTGTGGAGAGTCATACCCACTTCTACGTACCATTAACAGAACTATAAGATAATTATCTTGTTCTACGTGCATTACCACAATTCTAAAATAAGTATAACTTATTGTATGAAGTACAAATAAATGCCTTATTGTCAAATAAATCACTAGATCTTTACACTTAATAATTAAATTAGTTATAGACGATATAATTGTTTGATTTTGTTGTTATGTGACAAGCAGTGTGAATAAATCTCGAAGTATTGCTTCCACGAGTGAAAGAAGTAAAAGTGAATAACCCGCATCTAATAGACATCTTATACTACTTCAATTAACTTCAATTTATATCAATTAAGATTAGTAACGTGGCTAAATCGCGTACCAATTTATGGCCTTTTAGCGAACTAGCTTCGAAAATATTGATTTAAAAAAAAATAGCAAAAATTCGACTGTGAAATCATCATACGCTGACCTGATCTTCAAGTAATTGCTGCAAGTCTTTCTACGAGATGCTCTGTAACCGTAAATAATAAGATTAATTTCATATGTTCTTTTGAAGTACTTGATATCTTTGACGTACCTATTAACGTATTTTCAAATGAATCTATATTTAATTACAATTAAGAATAATCAATACTTCAATGACAACTAAAAATAAACCACAATCAGATTCATTATTTTTAAAATTTTATTTTACTACTTCAAGGTGAAGACTTGAAACCTTTTGGATTATGTCAAGTTTCGGCAATATATGACATGTATGCTTTCGAAAATTAGTGCACTGATGGTAGTTCCAAAATTTGTATTCTGATACAAAATAGCTTTCTAATCATTTACTTGTCTCTTATGTATGGGGTTAAATCAATACTAAAGGAGATATTTGCGTTTTGAAAATGTAATATTTTGACTACCATGATTATCTACGAGGACAGAATATTTTTAAAATTATGTATTCTTATGCAAAAACGTATTCTAAACATTTTTTTAATCATTATATTTTTCTTAAAAACTAACAGAAACAGCGTAAATATCTTTTGTTCTAAAAAAACGTTTATGAGGACACATTTAAACCGTCCACAAAATTGACCAAAAATGGAACATAACGTTGAAAGTTCCCTGACATCTTCAACAACAATACAGAAATTACATATAGAACAGAAATTATTTTCAACACTTTGGTAGCCAAAAAACATTTTTTTCAAAACTAAATTGCGCGCTTTTTCGCGTTTTAAAGACGATTTAAACTATTTTTTAAAGATGTATATCTATTATTACTGATAATTTGATAAAAATCGACACTATTAGTAATAGATAATGGGGGTTTATGAGGCTACTTTCCGATGTTTGTTGGTCGATTATAAGATATATTCGCTAAGCTACGCTACGCTGATGAGGAGCAATAACTCCGAAACACGTGTCCGTAGCTGCAGTGTTGTTTCTCTTTGAGGTATAAGGCAATAACTTATTTCCTTATTTAATTATTTAGCCTCATAAATCCCCATCATATTTTACTTAGTGTTTGCCAGAAGCCATGGCGGCCCATCTAAGAATGCGAGACTCAGGCAGCTGGCGGTGTAGTGGAAGGTCATGCAGCCATCGCCAGATTGGCGGAGGCGGAGATTCCGATCTCCGCCCTTAAGGTGAGGGAAGCAACCGACCGCTTGAGATTAGAGAGAAAGTACACTCTAACCCTACCTAGTAGGGAAGAGTGGGCAGAAGGCAAGATTAATTTCAGATGGTTCCCTTCTAGTAGATGGACAGAGGCAGTCATCGGGGGCAGGAATATTCCTGGAAGGCAGGGAAGTACAGGAGAGCTTTGCTCTAGGATCGTACACTACTGTCTTTCAGGCAGAGGTATATGCCATCCTAAAAGTGGCATATAAGGAAGAAACGAGGAACGGTACGGAACAAAATATCTGTATCTGTTCAGATAGCCAGGCAGCACTTCGGGCGGTCTGCTCTCCTAGGACGAGGTCCCCCCTCGTCCAGGAGTGCGGAGATGCTCTAGAGGAACTTGCCAGGCACAAGGAAGTGAGCCTGATATGGGTTCCGGGACATACCGGGGTCCCAGGAAACGAGAGAGCCGATGAATTGGCTAGGCTCGGGGCCAGGGAGCCCTGTCTAGGCCCGGAGCCCATGTTGGGAATTACAAGGAAACATGTCGCTACGGCCCTTAACGAGTGGGCACAAGCAACATTGAGGGAACATTGGAGGCTGAGCAGCGGCTGCAGACAGGCTCGAGACTTCGTAACGGGTCCGAACAAGTCAAGGGCGGCCTGGTTGCTAGGTAGAAGCCGGAGGACCCTGAACCAACTGGTCGGAGTCCTAACTGGTCACTGCAGGCTCAGAAGACACCTATCACTGATAGGGGTTGAGGTAGATCCCACTTGCCCAAGATGCGGAAGCGATGAAGAAACATCGTTTCACTTCTTGGGACAATGTGAAGCGTTCGGGCGCCTGAGGTATGAAGTCTTCGGCGCCAAAACGCTCCCAAAAGAGGAAATGGACTCTCTCGAATGGAAACATGTCCTGACCTTCATTGGAAGATCAGGAATGGTTGAGGGGACGTCAGGGGGTAGGTAAAAAGGGCCCATTTGTGGCCTACTTGCCAGGCACTAGGCCTCCCCCAACAATTACTACTACTACTACTAATGTTTGCCAGGTGGAAATAGAGCAGTACAATAGAGCTCCTCGCACTGATTGCTCTCATTTGAGGCCCTAAATGTGGCACATGAAGTATGAAAGTACAAACGGAGTACTGTGCACTGTACTTTCCGATCTTTGTTTGTTTTGCTCGATTATAACATATATTCGCTAAGCTACGCTATGCTGATGAGGAGCAATAACTCCGAAACACGTGTCCGTAGCTGCATTGTTGTTTCTCTTTGAAGTATAAGGCAATAACTTATTTCTTTATTTACTATTAGTAATATTTCCATATTTTCCCCCATCAGTTTGTAGTAAAAAAATCGGCAACTACTGGAAGCTCCACATTCGGTGGATCTTGGAAGCCGAAAATGCACTAAACTCTAAATTGTGTGTTCCAGTTCACATACATTCTAGTTACCCTATAAACAAACTGAAAATTGGTAAATTGATAATCTATAATAAATTCACCAACGTAGATACAGAATAGCTATTTGTATATTAAGAGCGTAAAGTGATATATTGTCGCTCTGAGTGCGAAGTTTGGCTATTTCGCGAGAGCGGCAATGTCACTTTGCGCTCGAATTACATACAGGATTTTTTCTACAACTGGTGTTTTTATAAAAATGTTTGGCAAAAATTAATAATTATTGATAACCTCAAATTTTACATTTCAAATTTCAAAACGTGAGCATCAATTTGAGCTACACATGTTTTTGTAAAAATGTTTGTTAAAATGGTATCTACTGCAAAATAAAACAAAAAATTGCTTTAGTACCTATTAATTATTTATTTAAATACTGTCATCTTATGTTTTTGGAATTCTTCTAACACTTCCTCCTTATTTAGTGGCGAAAAGTAAAGCGAAGAATTAAAAGGTATTAAAAGTCTGTGTTGAAACGATTTTATTCAGTCTTCTTCTGGGAAAATAATTATATTTGGTCGACATTTGTAGTAGACTTCTTTGAATGTTCTTAAACAAACCATTCTTTGATATGTCTTGGTCGCAGTTTTCAATTAGGACAGTTAAGTATATTAAACTGGAATGGCGTAACATGGCACACTTCTTTACAAGTATCACATAAATTATACCTTTCAAAATTTTCCATTATCTGATCATTATGAGAATAAATTTATTATTTGACACAAATGTGTTTTAAGAACGTTTTGACACATCAAATAATTATTTGGTTTTTTTTCTGACAGCAGCGGCGAGCATGGCCTCCTACGTCCAAAAAATAATATTCGTCTGTGCTATGCGAAAGCTTTATAAGTTCATTGAATTGGTAAAAATAGCTATTTCTACCACCTTTAGTAGCACAAAATTGTTAAAAAATAAATGATGAGTTACTACCAACCAATTTTTGAACTGTTTTCCGTAAAGGTAGTTTGTATTTTATTTAACGCAATAATTTGGGCACTAGTGTGATTTATAGATACTGGGAAATATTTACTAAATATAAATTTCTGCGACCTTTAGTATAATGAAAGTTTCCGAAAACGGTAGATTACTACAAAAATAGCTAATTTTTTAATACTTTGTGTAACTAAAGTTAGTAAATTGTGGTAATTGTGATTTATGTATATTTGAATGTATTTTATGCTTCCTTTTCGAATACTAGAAAACAAATATTTATATTCCTACCGCCTTTAGTAAAATGAAAATATCAGAAAATGAAAGTTTATAATAATAATAATAACTAACTTTTCATTACTTTCTATAACTAAAGTTGGTAATAAAATATTCTTTTTCATTTTTGGCAATTTATAGTTTGCGAATCAGCTTCAAAATTTATATGAATTCAGCTGCTAAATTTACATTTATTCTACATTAGATGTATTGTAATTCTGCTTCTATATTTACTTTTAAGTAATACTGCGTATTAATTACTTTTACGTATTGAGCAGATTTATTTAGCAGTCTTTTGACATTTACGTTTAATTTGACGTAATTTCGCATTTACTTTTGCTATTATCACTTTTCTCAAACTGCATGGTTGGATAATAATTCTCTGCTTTTGTTAAAGCATTTAAGCCTTCGATTTTGTATCATTTCTACAATCTTCACACATAAACTTTCTTTGAAAAACGCAGTCTTGCAAGAATAAATTGCCAAAGATATTTAGATTGGATGTTGCACGAAACAATTGGGGCTTGAATTGCAGTACTAGAGCTTTCCATCTTCAACCATACTTAGTCTGGAAATCCATGAGATTGGTATATTATGCACTATTAATTTTTTTGTATTAATTATTCTTTGTTCGCTAATACAATTTTATAAACATATAATTTCACCTAAAATTATATTTCAAAGAATTTCACATAATAAAATGTATTTATTTATGTAATATATTTATTCATTTTATACAATTTTTTAATTTCCCTTACTAATTATTTCAGTCTCGTCTATAGGAGACTGGTTTTACGAGGAAAGAAAACAACTCAACTAATTATCGACTATAGATGGTGCCCAAATAATATCAACTTTTCATTATCTCCTTTTTTTTAACAAAACAAAAATTTGTCTTTTATGTTGTACATTCAAAGAGGGCAAGTTTCACATCTCTTACAAGTACTTCGAATCTATGACTCTTTGCTCCGGCTTAAACCAGCGAGTCGTCCGCATATTATGTTGCCTCAATTTTTCTCCAAAAATATATAATCAGGGAAAGAAGGTAACAGTAACTCTTTTGCTGTAATTCGGTTATTATGAATGTTTAAATGACTTTATTGATGAATTTGGACTATTTCTGAATTATCGGTGTTATGTGACTTTTTTCGAGAACGAGAAATTTGGAACTGAAATTTTTTTTATCAAGACCTCATTTTTCTTAGAATTTAACTAAACTTCGAATTCACAGCTTTTGATTGATTTAGAACAAGTTTTGTTAATGAAATTGTTTTATTAAAAAATGCCTACTATGATTTTTTCATTTTTTTCATATAATTTAGCGTCGCAGATGGCCTTGCATTTAAGTATGAAAAGTGATTTTGTGGTCTTAAATAGACCTTGATAACCTCTATCTTTTAAGATCAGTTTGACTTAAATCGGACAAAAAACAAAATAATTATTATTAATTATTATTAAGTGAGACGCACTGTATATTACTTATTTTTAAGAGCTTGACTGTGTGAGTTCTAAAATTGAATTATTTTGAAAATTTTAAACTTTTTAAATTCCTTACAGTGCCGTTTTATGAGAGATACTGTAACGCTTCTGAACACATACAAGCCCTTTTTGTTTGAAAAATAAAAAGGTTTTTTCATGTACAGCTTAGCTTGAGACTCTTGAGGCAGTAAGTGCACTTTATTTTTGAAATTTTGAAGTTCGGGGGATTGTTTCGAATCTGCTGGTGAGGGTCAATGCTACTCCCTGTATATGGTTTTCTTAATGTTTTATACACTGCTTGATTATTTAATGGTTTATTTTTTAGAACTGAATGTTTTTCTTACATGTATTCTTCTTGGAATAATAACACTTTGTTTCATAACGAATGAAAGAAATTTATTTAAATTAAGAATAAAGAACGTAAGTGTTAATAAAATATTTAAAATTAACAAAGTAATGCTAGATAACTTGTCGACAGTTGAAATTCCGACTTAAAATACAAAAATAGTAGCGTCCCGAATGACAGACACAAAAATTGTAGTAAACAAATATTTGTTTCGATAAATTCACTTTTGTTTTATGGGCTGGCGCAAATTATTATTAAAATTAAACTCCCTTTTATTAGGTTCCGGGCTAGGAAGCAGGACGGCCACTCGATTTAATTAATTTAAGCGTCGGATGAAGTAATATTAGTGATGATGATGAAGCAATTGTTTCTTGACTTCAGTCGCGGAGCACAGAAACTAATTTTGAGGTTCACTGGAAACTGACTTAGCCAGAGCTCGCTAGACTCGGCTATTTATCTGGTTCGATGGAGACAGTGCTTGCAGAGGTCTGGAAAGAGCTGGATAGAGGTCCCCTGCAAGTCATTTGGGCTCGATTGCGCAATATTGCACAACATTGCATCATGCATTTTGAATAATCAAACATTCGGGACGAATGAAGTTTGAATTGATTCGGGTTTGGAAGTTATTCACAATAACTGTGGAAAGAATTGCATTGGTCCTGTAATGTATTCGAATGTATTTTAAGTTATGTTGATCTCATATGAGAATGTTCATATGGGTATGCGTTGAAATGAATGGGAAGTGAGTTTTGATGTCAATCAGAACATGCAAAAGGGAAAGAAGTTTTGATAAATGCTCAGCTGCACATCGAGAAAGTTAATGAAGAGTGTTTTGATGTATAATTTGAAACTTGAATGGGGAATTGAATTTAAGAGAAAAATGTCTTGTAAAAACTTATAGAGGCGAGTAATAACATTGTGACTTGGGGTGTGGAAAGTATATGTGATTCGAGTTTGTGGGGGGGCTGTATTTTTTAGGGCATTAGTTTGTAACTTTTGAGTTGTATTTTGGTGAATATAAATGTTGGAGCGAGGTTGTCGGTGGATTTGGACTATTCGTGTGAATTTTCGGTGCTCTTTGAATTTTTTAGATTTTGTTGACTAAAATTGTAATTTTTTGAAAATTTAATATTCGTAATGACTTTTTTTAAATAGTTTGACTTGGTGAATGTGATTAATGAATTATTTGGAAAATTTTAAGCTTTTTGAAAATTTGTCTGTCTGTGATGAGTGAAAGGCATTATAACACTTCAAACGGTCATCGCGCCTGACGTTGCTTTACATCGTTTATCGAAATATGTACATACTAAAGACGTACCTACGCTCGCCCCCTATATATGTATTTTGAACTTCCCCGTACGTTTGTTACATTTCTGTCTACATTCCAACTGTATAAATTATTTGTCTGCTACATTTTACTTTATCTATGATTCCATAACTCATAGAAGGACCACAACTATTACTGAATTTTAATTGACAGATAGATATAAAGTATCTCAGATATACAGTAAGTGTACTATTGCACTTCTTGGGTCCATGTTTATGTCGAGACTATAATGGAGCGAAATAGAATAAATGAAAAAACTGAGTTTTTTTCAATTTCCTTTACATTATTTACTACATTTTCTTCTAGGTTTCAAAAGAATAATACCCGCTTATTCCAAAACTGTATAAACTATTTATCTGCGTTTCCATAACTCAAGGACAGGCCACAGGTATTACTGAATTCTACTTGACAGAATAGAAACAAAGTATCGCAGATACATTGTAGGTGCACTTATTACACTTATTGATCCCATGTTTATGTAAACACCACAAGGGAGCGGAGTAAAATGATAAAATGAAGTTACTTTATCGCTTACTATATGCACATATGCAGGCAATGATGAGCCAATGCTCGATATTGTATGTAGTATTTGAACAATCTCATGTATATACATACAAAGTGCATTAATCATCCATTTATGATTCGAATGAATTTCCTACGAAGTACTCATATAGCGAAAAAGCATGGACAATAATTGTATGTTCATAAGAAATCAGTTAGATGTACACAACATTAATTTTACTTATCCATCACAAGTCCTTATGCATATCTGGAATATTCTGAGAACATATATAATATGTAAACATGCTACACGAGACGTTTGCCTTTGTCATATTTTCTTGTTGCCATGGCTAAAATACAAACAGAAAGGAATTTATTTCGAGTACGTAAGTACGTACTAGAGAAATTATAGAAATCACTTTCTCTGATAACATCAGCAATTAACAGCAACTAACGAGTCATCATATATACAGATAACCCACGAGTGAAAAGAGTAATAAACTGATGAAATTCGCCATTTCTCGATTGAGTTTTACTTTTTTTATGCAATGACACGTCAAAGCCGATCTGTCGATGTCTCTTTTGTAGAAAGTGCAGACCATATACTAAACCTGGGCTAATGTGGTTTACTAATGCTCTTAAGAGCTATAAAATATTTCCAAACAATGCATGCCTTCATTGGCATTGGATATACTATATCTACCTAGTCATTTATTTAATTATAACCTAACAATATGAACATTCAGGAAAAGGATAATTCCATATCTTAAACTTAGAATCTCGTAAACTTATGTTTCACGTACCTCAACGCAGATACATATAGGCTTTTCGGGGTTTTCACGATGGAAAATTAAAGGAATAGGTACCAAATAAGATATAACTATCTCTTATCTTATCAAGATTTTACTAAAGAATATGTGTGTTGAGATAAACGTGGTATGAACCTTACGCCACAAATAAAAGATGCTCAGTCGTACTCGATCTTCCTATTGGTACTTACTCCCAAAATGCATTTGAAACTCCTCGTCTTCTCAGTTGCACTATTGGCCCACTATGCCGCAGCAGGTATATAAACCTTTTTTATTTACCTAACTTAAGTTGATTTATTTTAGTTACTATCTTGAATCGAAAATATAACATGATTCTGAGATAATCATTCCAAGTTACCTTGTACTAGTAGGAAACCATAAGTCAAATCAAGTTAAATATTATAAATTGCTAATACCGTGGCAAATATCACTATTTTTTCATTCTATTCTATTTTACAATCAATAGTTTCTTTGCAGTATGCAGGAGCCATTATGAAATGGATAAAATTTTGCACATTACTTGCTGTTTAAGGAACTAATCATGAGTACAATTTTTTGGGGAGAAGGGGGTATAATGTGGTTCAAGAAATAAAAGCTTTAGAGAGGTATATTAAGAGGTTTCTTTTAGAATCTAGGGAATGTCTAGATGAACTATAACTTAAAAATTATCACAATTAACCTGTACCCTGTGTATTTGTCAACATATGATGTGACATTTTAAATGAATATTTAATGGATCCTTATTTAAATGATAGTAATTTAAATAATGAACCAGACCAATTGGGGGTGTCTTAATATATGTAAGGAAGTATATAACATTTTCAATCTATAAAACAATTGTGCCTCAAAAAACTGTTGGTGTAAGATTATAAAATATAGTTATGATGGGATAAAATCGTTCGTTAACAATTTTGAACATTTTGTGGAGGAAATATTTTGTAGCAATAATTCGAACCATATTGGTCGGGGATTTTAAGCTAGATTTTAGTATTTTAATACTGGTAATAATAAACACCACAGAAATTAGAGTAAAGTATATTATATTTTAGTAGAGTATATTAAATATGTATGGTACTAAACAACATATTAAAATTTTTACTAGATGCACTAAAATTAGTAACACTCTAATTGGTTATGTGTTAACAAATTTTGTACAAAATCGACATCATATTAACTTAAATCTGAGTATGCTTGAATACACGGATGTAAACATATGTACTTTACAGAAATATGTTAGAAAGATGTGAAAATATAGTAAATAATTTAGGACTATTACAAACATGACTTTCCACAAAAATAATATATCTTGGTCGATAGTCGAGTGGGTTAAGGCGCGAGGTGGCAATCGCGATTAATCACACGGACATCACACCACCGGGTTCGAATCCTGGCTCCGGCACTGGCACTGTTGGAGGAAATGGTTGTATGTCCGCGTTTTTCAATGTGTAACCCCCTTCCGCACAAGCCCCTGGCTTCTGGAATTGGAGGTTGTCTAATTTCTGTGGTGTTTATTTATTTATTTGGTATGATGATGAGCTTAGAAAAATCAGTAGAGAAAGAGATAAATCATTTAAATTATTTAAAATGCATCAAATGATATACATTGGAGAGATTACAAGCAAAAACTTCGTAAATATGATAAAAAGTTTAAAAGTATGTTTTATTTCAATCAAATTGATAAACAAATTAATAAACCGCGTTTAATGTGGAAAATAATTGCTTTGTAGCCAGCGTATAGGAAATTGTGAACAGTATTGATAATGTAATATTCATTGTAAGATCATTCCAAATGATTCAACCATGTCTGACTTCAAGTTATCCAAAATTTTAAAAAAAATAGTAAATGACTTAGATAACAAGGAATCATCAACATATTAAGTAATAAATTTATAAAAGTTCCTTCGAGTTTTTCGGTCATATCTAGTTGTATTTCACACAGTTTCCGGAAGACTTAGAAAACAGCATAGTCATACTTATTGAAAAAGTCATTAATATAAATAAATTCTCGGAGTTTATACCAATAAACATTTTACCAAGTGCAGAGATACTTCTATAAATGGTTGTTTATCAGCAATTAACGCATCTTTTGATGATAATAACCAATGTTTTAATAATCAATCTGGATTCTGAAGTAAATATTCGTGTGAATCTGCATTATAATTATCTATGGAAAAATAATATGAATACTTAAAAGCATTCTAAACCACAAATCGTTCGATACTATTATAGAAACATATAATTATGGAATAATTATAAATATTCAAATGAATAGTTACAATACGCACTTGGTTTATTGTTTCATAAGTTTTGTTCAGTTTTGCCTCTGACATATGTTTCGGCCTTGCGCCTATTACCAAAGCGTCTTAGAAACCAGTTTCTAAGACTCTTTGATAAAGACTCTTTGATAATGGTCGCAACGCCGAAACATATGTCCGAGACAAAACTGAACAAAACTTATGAAACAATAGACCAAGTGCGTATTGTAACTATTCTTTTGAATATTTATAATTATTCTATTGAATATGTTTCATCAAGAACCTACCGCAAATTCAATCCAATTAAATATAATTATGGTATTAGGGGTAAAGTATTGACTTAAGTGAATATTTTAGAGACCGTAAACAAATCACATATGTCTATTTGTAGATAACACTCTTTTATCATAGTTAAAACGGATAACTTATTAAAAAATATGTGACTTTACTAAAACTTAATAAGTCAAGACTAAATACGACTAAAAAAAGTATGATAATTATAACACCATACAAACACAAAAACATAAATAGTGGCCAGATTAATCTGGCAGTTGATAACATGAAAATTATTTGAACTATTTTTTCCCCGGGATTCGCAGCTTTTAACTACAAGCTCTAATAATAAATGTATAATATTGAATAACCAGACTCATTAATATAGTACAAGAAATATCTTTTCCTTGCCGGATCTGCCTAACAGGACATACTATTTTCTTGATTGAGGGAACGGTTCCAGTTTCAGAAAGGTGTCTAAACACTCTATAAAATGTTTTATAATCTGGTACACGTTGATTTCCAAATTGACGTCTGTATTCCCTTTCAGCAGCAAGATATATAAATATGAATACTTTTTGTCCAAGTGCTTTGTGCAGTATAATATATTACCGAATACTATGAAAAATTCAAATAAAATTCAGGAATTAAAGTAAAAGTTGGGATTTTCATTAAAAATAATTGTTGTACGTACGTACAATTATTACTAAATGAGTACTGTATTTGATTGATTTAGATGTAAAACCATAAAATATATAAGATCTATGTTTATGTATATACAGTAAGCGGCAAGCATGTGAAATAAATAAGCAACCGGCTTGCAGCGTACGCAGATGCGATCCTACATTTATGGGTATTTGTTAGTCAGGCAGTCACAGACTCAGCTAACTCAGTACAACGCTGTTGTTCGTTGGGGGTGGACGCAAGTTTAATTATTCAATTCACGATTGATACGTACGTCACAGCATCTAAAAATTATAATTATTCTCATAAAGTTTATAAAGGGCCGAATGACTCGGTTCTAAGAAGCGCTATAATAGAATGTTTTTAATATAACATGCATTCTTAAAACAACAAAATAATTTTGAAACGAAAAATTAACAATTATAATAAATGTTCAAATATGCCCTCTTCTTGAGCTGAATAATAACCCTAATTTCATTAAATCCTCGCTCTGCTAGCAGTTTAATTTCCTGAAGAATGTGCTGCTGCAAACGATTTAAGTACTTACGGCCGTTTAGTGTATCTTCTTCCATGAGAAATGGACCGATCATATGGTCTCTCAGCATACCACCATATATATTTAATTTCTGGAGTTCTGTAATGCAAAGGACGATTCATCAATGAAAACAATATTTTTGATGAAATTTTCGTCACGGTTCGCCTTCTCCATTACACTTTCACAAAAATCATTCGTCTGATATTGTCCTCGGTAAATATCTCATGGATTTTTCTTACTTTGTATGACCGGTAACCATTTTTCATAAGAATCTCTCTTACTTTCTTGTCACTTGAATCTACCGCCTCAGCAATTGCTATAGCAGATACTGTGCAATTGTCATGACATGGTTGGGGAACGGAACGACTCATAATGTAACGAAATACCATCCAATGTGCGGTTTATGGCTAACGATCACACAAAAAGATTTAGTGAAAAGTTCAATGTTTATAATTTTGGTAGGCTTTTGCTTGCCTGTCTATTGACGTATTTTTAGTTCAATATCAATTTTGATCGCTCCTCGGAGCTTAAAAATGCTTGAATTGCAACGACTTTGAATTATATCTTGCCATTATAGATTCATACGTTCAGGCAAGGCGGTCCCATGCACGTTCTGAGTACATGGTAACTATACTTTTCTGACACCGAATCACAGAGGAACCGGTTTAGGGCAAATTCGCTTAAAACCCATCATTTTCCCGTCAAAATCGACTGCTAGAAAATGATAGGGTACCCTCGACGCTAAGGGTTATGTTCGCTAAAACTCTCGAAATACTTTGACTAGAGACTGGATAACTTGTCCTCATATTTAACACAATGCGTCAACGCATGAGGTGCAGTGCTTAACAACGTGGATTCGTAAAAGGGTTTTTATTTTCAAAATTTCGTCGGTTTTCGTTATACTTTCTAAATTTTCTGGTCGGGGCGACATCACGTCCCCGTGCAGTGACATTTAATACACTTTCTAAAATTAAAGATTTTGGCATAAGAAACGCTCCCTCCGTAGAGCGAAAATGTGAATTTATATATAAAAACCCCTTCCAACGGCATTTTTACGTTAAGCACGCTTTTCATGCGAAATGTTTCGGATTTTGTTACAGTTTCGAAAAGTTCATCGAGGGTTTTGGCGTGTTCTTTAACAATAGCAGTTGAATTTTAACTCTAAAAAAATGGGAACCTCCATCATTGGAGAATTAGATACTACCAACAATTATTTCAAATTATCCAAACACTATTTTTAGACATAAATGTGTTGGACTCAACCGACAGTTAATTAGCCAGTACGGTCGCCTGACATGACTCCACCAATTAATTCTTTATAGGGTTACTAAAAAATAAGGTTTATCGGGAACCAATGAAAGATATGACTAGTGGTGCTCTGTTCACATTCTTTTGCAAAATCTTAGGTCACCTTTCTGAGATTACTTGTAATTTACAGTTTGATATATAACGCATTTGCCAATATTCTATTTTAATAAAGTCAGCATTTATTGAACTTTAAAATAGAATTAAAGATATAATGACGTTTTTCAGATGTGATATTTTAGATTATTGTTGAGATATATTACGTATTTAAATCACCTTGGTTTATTATATCAACATTGAAGCAATCGATCAATGTTTAATTTTGTCGAATTATCATTTTCTAATAAAAAAATGGATAATTAGAGTAACCATTACTCTACTACTCATCTTCAGAGGATCAAAGGTCGATTATATTTTTTAATATGCACTTCAAGAACTTATAATTATGATTTGTGACGTTTTATTTAAACACTAGAATACTGATAATAGTCCAGGTAAATAAGCGGAAAAGTTGGACACTTCTGAGACAGGGCAAAAGTCATTTTTCCCCCACTTTCTTGGGGCGGGGAATCGATTGCGTATGTCCGAGGGTGAAAAAAATTTGCTTCCATCTCATATTGGCCAAAAACCACACCCAAAATGGGTTTTCCGTGGTGTAGCAAGTGGAGGCGCAGTTTTTATGCGGAGTTTTGCTTGTACAAATGGTTTCTGATACGGGGCCACCGAGAGGGATAAAAGAGAGCGAAAACCACGACTTTAAAACAAAAGACGGCTGTAACTAATTTTTTCGCGCTGTTTGGAGGGAATGTAACTAAAAAAAGGTCGAGGAGGGAAAGTAGAATCAACCACCAACCCCTTATTTCCAGTGAAGGGGTGAAAACTACCCCCTGCATGGATTACGCCCCCTCTATTTTTCTGCCAACTTTCCAAAAGCAATTCGATTGAGAGGTGGTTAGAAGAGATGAGGAAATAAAATTTATTCATCCACCTCTTATTTACAGTAAAGGAGGTGAAATCTACCCCCTGCCAGGATCACCACCTACTAATCGAATTCCTTTTGGAAAATCGGCAGAAAAATTGAGGGGAGCCCGTGATCCCTGCAGGGGGTACTTTCCTCCCCTTTGACTGAAAATAAGAAGTGGGTGGTTGAATTTTACCTCCCTCGTTATCCTCGTCCATCCGAACAGTGCGAAAAACTCAATTACAACTGTTTATTGCCGCATAGGGGTTGTTTTCTTCTTCTTTGATCAATCCTCTCGGTGGCGCAGTATAAGAATCTCTTTACAGGAAGAATTCTGCACAAAAACTCCTCTTCCACTTGCTACACCACGAAAACCCCGTTTTGGGGGTGGTTTTTGACTAATAAAGGATGAAGCAGGTTTTTTTTTTCAGCCTCGGACCTATCAGAATCAATTCCCGCTCCCCAAAAACGGGAAGGAAATGTCTTTAAGCGTTGACCCAGAAGTATCCAACTTTTTCGCTTATTTACCTGGAGGATAAATAATAAATTCGAACTAATTTCGGCACATTGCCATATTCAAGTAAATATTGGTAAATATTTATAAAATTATGTAGGTGTTCCATGTTACTTTAAAAGTGCGAAGAAATGCTTGTAACCTTTTAGATATTTATTGAAGGATTTTGGGTAGAGTCTTAAAAGTATTAAGAAAGTATATAAATACTTTCGATGCAACTATTGTCATCCTCCCCAAATATGAAAAAATCACTAACATATACCTCTCTAAATCATATAAATTTTGTTAAATAATTTAATATTAACACTGGCATTCAATTTCTTCCTTTCAACTACCCAATGCTTTCCTTATGGTTATAATTAAAGAGGCTCTTCTCTAGCCCGTAGTCAGGTATAGTTGTCCCTATAGTCTCTTCCCTGACTCCGAACCTGTGAACAATCAAATTCACAAAAATATTTTGAATACCTAATCATTTTGATAATTGTTTCAGATGTGAAAGTAATTTGTTATTACGAAAGCTGGGCTTCATACAATGGCTACAATCCAGAAGACTTTGATGCCAGTCTATGCACACACGTGAATTATGCTTTTATGACTTTGTGGGATGACGGAAATGTTAAAGTAGATGATGATTACCTAGACATTGACCAAGGTAATTAAAAATCACCGCATTCCTGCTGATATTACTTAATTTTCGTTCAAGACTGTGCCGGATGTTCTACCAGGCATTGCACAAGCTATATCTTCGTTAGTTAAAAGAGAAAGATTAGAGCAACATGTTATGTTAAATGGGATCCAAGAGAAATTTTAATGACCAAAAGAATTCCTTGTTCATCTACCTCCTTGGAATCACCACTAACTCTGTTTTTTCATCCGGCACCCTCATTTTATCCAAATTGAAGAACATGCAGATATTTTTCATTTTGAATTCAACCATGCAATTTATTTACTTTAAAAATTTCAAAGGAATAATTTGTAGAATATGATGAATTATTGCTTCGATTTTTGTACTTAAACAGACAATTTCGATAGATACGATCCTGTACATTTGTTCTTGTGTTTTCTCTCAGAACGCAGTTTTCATATGATTTATTTTTTTTTAATTCCCAGAGCATCTTTGAAAAGGTACTTTGTTTATACCTTAAATATTAAACCAGTACTCTTCACTTTGGCTTTTACCAAATCTCTTCCTGAACTCTTGGATGCTATCCCAAAGGTTAAACGAGCAAATATATGGTGGTAAGAAGATGGTGTTCCACCATATAACGAAAATATCTCACAAATTATTTACATCGGGTCTAGAACAGAACCCTGATGTGCACCAGAAGTAGCATGAATCTTGACGGTTCTGAAACCACGATGTTCTACGTATTGGTGTTTTTCGCTTAAGTGGCTTTGGAAAAAATTTAATAGCAAGGGAAAGAGACCTACCATACGAAGTTTATTAAGTAAAATGCCGTGGTCAAGTCTGTCGAAGGCTTTCGAAATATCAGCTTATATATTATCATCTGAGCTCTTCATGGAAATTTGCCACGTACAAACCCATGCTGATATATCATAATCTGCCCCTCAATATAAGGAAGTATATAATGTCTCATTGTAATGCGTATTGAAACATTTTGCAAATTATGATAAAAGGTCGATAGTTTCCCACATCACACTTTTCACTTTTTTTATGAATGCGAGAATCTTTCCATGCCTCTGGGAATTTGCTGAGCTTTAATGATAAACTAAATATTTTAGTTAGAGGTTCTGCAAAATTATGGGCGCAGTCTCTGATGATGAAAGATAAAGATGACACGTGGTCCTCTGGCAAATTTGGGTTTCAGTTTCCATAAAGCTTGAAATACTGTATTAGTAGGTATATAGCCACGATGTATGTGCGACGTATTCTTTACGATAGCGAAAGCGAAAAGAATTCCTCGAAGTACAAGATTTAATATTATTCTGATTATTATTTAGATAATTTCTTGCGCGGTGTCTTTTTCTAATTTTTGACCGAAGACATAGTTGGATGAATTAAAAAATTAAATAACCCAAGCATGTGTTGAAACTATTCCAAATATGGTCAAAGTTTATACTACAGATACTACAAATTAGTGAGAAGATTTGCATATGTTGCTTCAGGAAGAAACCATACGAACACATTCTTCAACATCATAATAACTGATTCTTCTGTTATTCGACTTTAAAATTTAATAAATAGAGGACGAACTTTCATGTGCTTTCATTTTCAACTTTTCAACTAACTGAGATCTAGCTTCTGAGAAACCTGGTGGAGCACATAGTATATGACTGTCAATTAAAGTAAAATTTGTATTGAACACTGAAGGAAGCCTAAAATTATAATATTCAAACTGAACCTCTGACGAAATTGTGGCCAGAGTTTAGCAGAGAATTTAAAGGATATTATTATCACTGATATTACGTTATCATTTTCACCGTTCTAGAACCAGAATGTTTTTAATTTTTGAACCGTTGTGCCGTTGTTTTTAATCTTAGCTTTGGATTGTACCTTTTTCTTTTAGGCTTGTACTATAGAGTCACCGATATGAAGAAAAGAAATCCCAACTTAAAGGTACTACTAAGTGTTGGCGGCGCTGGTGATGGTGTTGCCCAATTATTTGCTGGCATGGCCGGAAATTCAGGCAAACGAGGCGCCTTCGTCGGAAGCATTTCATATTTTATTTCAACTTACCATTTTGATGGTTTGGACATCGACTGGGAAGTACCAAATGGAGGTGATAGAGTAAGCAATATATCTCTATATTCAGACTTAAATCTCACAAGCATTATTATTTTTTAAAGGGTAACTTCATGACGCTTCTTCGACAATTAAGGGATACTTTCAACCAGCATGGCTGGCTGCTCACAGCTGCCGTTACCGCTAATCCAGGTGACGGTTACGATGTTGGACAAATGAACAAGTAAGTTAATGTACCGGGTAGCCACGAGACTTGGCTGAAGTTTATAGCTTCTGTATTTATTGACCAATTATTTTGGAATTTAGAACGTATCATTACCCACACTGTCTCAGTAAATGAAATTTAGAGTCAAAATAGCAGACCTCTGTTTGAATCCAACTGCCCAAATAGATATGCAAGAAATATTAGTCGAGTCAATGAAGGTTTTTATTTCTTAGTCCTCAGGGACATGTCCAATTTTGATGATTTTTTTTAAAATGTTTGATTTTATATATTATTTGAAATCAAAAACATTTCAATGCACGCAATTAAATATTTATATTGTTTAAACAATATAAGCACAATTTATACAGAGATTAATTTTTTCGCGGTATTTATCAACTATTTTTTAATAGTAAAGGGTTAAACATTTTTGTTTCTTTATTATTTTGAAATTATTACAAGCTTCAAATTATATGAAAATTGTCCAAAAAATTTGTAAACAATTATAAACAATTTTTTATTTAGGACATAATATTTTTAGTCGCAAACTCCTCTATAAAATCCTTATTTTACTATAAGCAACGTAACCAGACTGCAACCAACAGCTACTCTCCGGGCTATGTGCCCCGCCGAGTCGTTCTTCATAAAAAGTTTTGCTTATCGTGAAAAGTCATTAGCCATACTCAGACTTTCAAAATAATATACAGAGTGGTTAGCAAATAAGGAAACGTGAACTTGTGCCAAGAGTAAAGTATGAGTTTTTTGAGATGAATATAAAAATGTTACTGAAAGAAGTCGTTTCTAATGTTAAGAGGACTTCGGAGTGTATGCGTCATAGTTTAAATTGTAAATAGACTTCACGTCAACAAAATTGCTAATACAACCCTCATGCGTTGCTTGTATACTTGACCTTCTGTTTTAAATAAGTCATAGGCGTGCAATACTTTATAGAATATGTATTAATGCATTTTAGTCGAATTATCATTATTGACAGTTAACAAAGAAGTAAATTAAATAAAGCAATTAAATAATTAGTAAAATTCAAATTCAAAATTTCGTAATGAATAAGCTTTTTTCTATTCCATTAAACACAGTTCTGTTAAGCCTGAGTGAGAATTCGAGCATTTCTCTAAAAAATCATTACTTCTTTAGTTACTTCATTTTATAATATTTTAATATCATTGCATAAGATACAATTTAACGTTTGCCTCCTACCCTAAGGGACATTTTTACTTATTTTCTGCTTTGGTGTAGGCTTAGCTTTTTCTGGTGCTGTTGTCTTCTTTGACGTTTTAGTGTTCCTCTTTTGCTCTTTTGCTGCTCGAATAGCTTGTTCCCTGTGAGCTTTTCTTACTCCAGGCCTTTGATTTCTCTTGGCCACAATAGCCCGCTGGAATTCTTGTGTACGTCGAGTACCTTTCACAGTTGCCTCGTCTTCTTGACCTTTTTTATGTTTACGCCTATAAAGAACTGTCCAGGTAATTTTTCTAGGATTCCTCTTCATTAGATGGGCACGTTCACACTTTGAATTAAGAAATGTGAAACTCTTTCCATCAATTTTTACCATCGTTTTACCATGACCTAGATATATTTTATACCCACTGTAAGCACACAGTCCAATCTTCATTTCGTCAGATTCTCGTTCACTGGCCAAATAAACAGGATTTTCACCCAATCTTTATTAACCTTAAATACTGATGAAGCAAAGGGATACAATATTGTATTTTATTTTTATTAAAATACTTTTTTTAAATTACTGTAGCCCTAGCGAGATCTAGTTAGGACGAATTTCTGGTCTGGATAGAACATCTTGCATTTTGTATTCAATTTTGAATCCTACGAGTATAATATATTTCAGCCTTCTGGACTGGTTCAACGTCATGACTTATGACATGTATGGTTCATGGAGTTCGTACACGGGACAGACCTCTCCCCTATATGCCTCTCATGTAGAAAGTGACTGGGAAAAGCATAATTTGAATATGGCTTCATGCGCTAGTAACTGGGTAAGTGCTGGAGCTTCCAAAAGCAAGTTAGCTTTAGGTGTTGCCTTCTATGGGAGATCGTTCACTCTTGCTGACCCAAATCAACATGGAATCCACGCACCTATTAAAGGCACAGGTGTAAATTTCGGTGAGCTTGACTACCATGACGTAAGTTAATTTAATAATTACAAGACAAATAACATTAGTATTTCTATTTTAACCAATTCTAGATTTGTTCAAAATATTACGCCTGGACCAGGGTGTGGGACAACGAACAAAAAAATCCCTACAAATATTCCGGAGACCAATGGTTTGGCTATGACGATGGTGATTCTATCTGGATAAAGGTAATAGACTTTCCAGCATGCTTGCTATCTTTCTAGAAATAACAAAATTAATAATATAAGGAAACAACTTAAAGCACCAAAAATTTATTAAATAGTAAAAATAGTATTTAAAACATAATATTTTTAGTCGCAAATTCGTTTATAAAATCCTTATTTTACTATAAGGAATGTAACCAGACTGCAACCAACAGCTACTCTCTGGGCTATGTGCTCCGAGGAGCGCTGAATTACAAGTTACAAGCCTGGCGCGTTAATTACTGCATATTACCATCAAAACGCCCATGCTTCGATTCCAACAAACATAGTTTTTATTTTAAAATCAAAAAACTTTTTTCCAAATACGGAATTCAGACATAGTAAGCGAGTAAGAATAAATCATACTATTTCGTAGTTTATTGAGTAAAAGTGCAATGTATCATCTATATTACCATATTTATCGACTTTATCAAAATAATGTTGCTTTTCTTGCAGACTGACTTCATCAAGGACAGCGGTTATGGGGGGGTAATGATTTGGGCAATCGATGGCGATGACGTTCATGGTAAATGTGGTTTATCACAAAACTTACTGAAGCACATCAACGGAGCCCTGGGCAAAATAAACTGTTGTTAAATATATGTTAATAAAGTTTTCCAAACAACAACAATCAAAATGTGATTTTCTTTGGTGTGATAATTAACTTGAAATAAAATTAATTTTGATCATAAATTGTTTTATTTTCACAAATATTGCAACGGATACATTACTCATTACTCATTTGTTTAATAGGTCAAGAGCTGTCAAGTTTTCAGAAGTCGGCTGAAAACCTAGTTCTCCAATTCGAGTGTAGTGTTACAATCTCTTTGCGATCCATTCATTTAATAGTTCATACACATTTTTGACTTACAGTATACAATTTATGTGTAATAAGTGTACTTAAGTGAGAATGTGTGTACGTTAAGTGAGAATGCGTGTAATTTAAGCAAACATTTTGTATAATCGAGTACGTATAAATATAAACCTAGGATATATTACAGAATAAAACAAGGAATCCTAAATCCAACAAAAATTATCTCTTGTCTTTCTTACGTATTTAAGGTTATTATTGACCTTATTCTGTTTAACTGATAACGTGCGACTGGATGTGCGATATTGAAGAAAAACAAAGTCGTCACAAATTACATTTTTAATCAAAATAAAAATTAAGAAACAAGAAATTTTTAACACATTTTTAAAATTATTGCCATAACTTTACGTGTGATGTTCTAAGAAGTAACGTTCACCTATCTCAATACACCTTTGGATACGTCTTCTCATATAACATCTAACTCTACAAAAAAATGTTAGATTCCCCCAGCTTTACTGGCATCTTTCTTCGACCTTATGAAGAACAACATAAACATACAATTTAAATAGATTAAGGTCTAGAGAGAAGGGTGGCTATGTTGTAGGTCCAACACCATAATCCCATTTATCGGAATAAGATTCGTTGAGATCGTATCCCCGTACGACCAAGGAAAAATGAGGTGGAGCACCGTCATTCATAAAAAAATATGTTCTTTTATGGCTAGTAGAACAATCTTCAATATAAGTGATACACAGCTTATTGAAATTGCTGCATATAACATAAACGGGGATTATTTGTTATATTTGCTATAATAAAGATGCAAAACGATAGAGCCATACTCAAGTTCCACCGAACATAGGAAGAGTATAAAGTTTCTAATGCATCAATGTTTGTAAACGATGTACAGTTTCTGACAATAAAACCATACAATTTATTTGCTACATCCGTTTTGAGAACTACTGTCTCAAACTCAATGGTCAGTCCTGTCAAACGCTTTTGTGAAATCAGTGTATATTACGTCCACCTGTCCTAGCATATCTAGGAATTTACCCATAAATTGAGTAAATGTTGTTAAATTAGTCATAGCTTGTCTATTATTTAAAAAGCCGTGCTGGAATTGTGATATTTTATCCCGTAGTAAATATGGTTATATAAAGCGATTTCTAACAGTTTCGAAAAGTTCGACAGGACTGAAATCGGTCTGTAATTACTAATTAAGGTTTCATCGTCGTTTTTAAATATTGGGCAAACTCTAGCAGTTTTTTAGACTTCAAGAAAAGTTCACATTTTCCAGTTAAGTTAAAAAAACACAGAGCGGAACAACCAATACACGTGCACAATATTTTACAATAAACGAAGGTATATTATCTGGCCCAGAAGTAAGTTTGGTTTTAAGCTTATTGGCTGCATCGAGTATTTCTTGCTCCGTAATTGATTCAAAATGAATGTTGTGGATACTAAAATTACTTTCTATTGGAATGAATTCTTCATCAAATATAGTACAAGTACTAGCAAAGAAATTACCAAAAGCGTTTACAATATCCAGTGGTTGACCAAAAGATATATTTTCGTGTGGCATTTTACCAAGTATCCTACATGTTCTATTTTTTTAATGAACAAAGGATCTAAATTGCTTAGTATTACGAGGATTCGTCTGCTACACTTTATTAACATAATTTTCATAAGCAACTCTTGTTTGGTTTTTAACTAATGTTCTTAGTCTCTTAAACCCTTCTAAATATGGATTAATACCAGATTTTCTATACTTTCTAAATAGTTTAGCTTTTTAATGTTGTTTTCAACTTCAGAGTTGTGCCAATATGGACACTTATGTTTGATGATTTACGCTACATACACACTGGCGGCTTTTAGCAGCGCGACTCAGCCGCGCAACCGTCGTGTACACTATTTTGTACGCAATTCCCAATCCCTCTACACACTGCCCATTTAGCACCATTGCAATAGCGACAATAGGACCAAACCAATTGTAGTATTACATTATAAGGTGCAGGAAAATTGGGTTTTTTTTAATTATAGCGGGGCGAGCGTAAATGCGTCTTTACTATGTACATACTTCGATATGTGATGTAAAGCAACGTTAGGCGCGGTTAGTACTTGAATGGGCGACCATTCCAACGGAAACCACGTCCTCGCCTCACACATCTTCCAGCGGCTTGTATATCAGTGTATGCGCGGAAGCTATACAACCTTAGGCGAGGGTTGTATAAGAGATATACCATCCTTCGGAGGGGATGTAAAGCCGTCGGTCCCTTGTCTATTAAATGTTAGGCAAGTAAAAGATCCCTACTCTTCTTAAGGGAAGAGGTTCGGCAAAATTCCTGGTTGGGGGTAGCTCGTCTACAGGCGTCGGTGATAGGTCTCAGTAGCAGAAATAGACCGACGTTAAATAAATGTTAAAAAAAAAATTATTAAATTATAGCATTTAGAATTTATATTTGGTAGAATTTCATATTCACGTCCATTTTATTTTAGAGGGGCAAAAGAGTTTTTCCGAGTTTCAACATCATCATTTCAACCCTCGAACCCTCGGGCAGTGCGGTGAATAATCTCTACTAACATTTGAATAGTGAAGGAGGAATGAGCCGTACATCATTAAAAATCCTCTTAAATTCTCTAAACAGTGGTGTGCAGCTATTGGAATTTACATGTACCGTTTTCACCCAAAGTTCCTATCTTAAGTTTTCGTCGGGCCACCCTATATGACAACATTTTTCTAAAATTTGGACAAAGTATAAGCTTCTTCATTTATGACAATCCATTTTAAAACGCCTTGCATGTAAATAAATCTCGCAAACTCATCATCTTAACTCAAATACGTATTTTTTTTAGTGTCTGTCACTATGAAAAAATTAAAGAAACATTTAAAGAGATATATTTACTTATTATCTTATCAAGATTTTACTCAAGAATATGCCTATTGAGATAAAAATGGTATTAACCCTTTGCTACAAATAAGTGAAATTTAGTCGTACTCAGTCTTCCTGTTGGTACTTACTCCCAAAATGCATTGGAAACTTCTCCTGTTCACAGTTGCACTATTGGCTCACTATGCCGCAGCAGGTACTACTCATTTCTTGTTTAACTAGTTTAGTTTTAGCTGATGTACTTTAGTTTAGTCTTCCACTTATAATTTTCAAGCTATTAAAATGCATTGTCTGAGGACTTGATAATAACATAAGTAGAAGAGAATTTCCCTCTTCCCCTTCCAGTTCGTTTAACAAAACTAATGCTTGTTCCATCACGGTGTACAACCAAACTATCAGACAACGAAACATTATTTTGGACGTATAACATTATAGATGTTCAATTTGTTTTTAGATGTTAAAGTTATCTGCTACTACGGAAGCTGGTCTTCTTATAATGGTTACAATCCAGAAGACTTCGACGCTAATCTTTGCACGCATGTAAATTACGCATTCATTGGCCTGTGGGATAATGGCAACGTTAGAGTGGAGGATGATCCCCTGGATATTGATCAAGGTAAGAAAGAATATGTCTCTGGGATGCTCCTCGTTGGTACTCTCTGAATGGCAGAATTATATTGACGGTGATTTAGCCTAAAAAGGCGTTTTAAAAACTTATCCTCTTGGACAAAGTTTTCTCATACCAACTCATCCACCTTGGACCGAATACCTAGTCCCTTTTTGATCTTTTTGAGCCCTTCAGGAAATCACTCTTGTGTATTATTATTCCATGTATCTATTTCTCGCCTTTTAAATATAGCTAAGCGGGTAAATAGTATTCCGGACGAATTAAAAAATGTTAACGACCTCAATCATTATTTCATGAATTGCATCCCAAAATTACCTGCAGATCAAGATACCATAAGTCATTATAAAAATAATATTAAACCAAATATCGACTCATTTAAACTTAAGTCTACTTCTGAGTATAATGTTCAGAAAATTCTATATGGTATAAAAACCAATGCGCAGGGAATGATGGTCTTAATATTAAATTATTACTCATGTGTTGTCCTTTAATATTGCCTTTTGTTACCCACATAATAAATTTTAGCTTAGAGAATTGCATTTTTCCAGGCTCCTGGAAACAAGCCTTAGTGCAACCAGTGCCAAAAAAAACAACCCTGAAGAATTTAAGGACCTCCGCCCAATTAGTATTTTGCCAACCCTATCAAAAGTCTTAGAGAAAGAGGTAGAGTGTCAGATGCGGGATCACTTAACAAAATTTCAATTGCTACCTGAAATACAATCTGGCTTCCGCCCTTTGCATAGTTGTGAAACTGCCCTCTTAAATATCACGGATGACATTTTGAGAGGATTGGACCAAAAAAAAGTTACAGTGCTAGTACTTGTCGATTTTACAAAAGCATTTGATACGATTAACCATGAAATACTTTTCGCTATACTGGAATCTATGAGCTTTCATGTTAGTGTTGTTAACTTTTTTCGTAGCTATCTACAAAATGGAACACAACGTGTTAGAATTGACAATAATGTGTCTCTGCCTCTCGAGGTGTCATCCGGGGTCCCACAGGGGCCGATTCTAGGACCGCTATTATATACGTTATATACGTCAGGTTTCGAAAAGGCGGCTGAGTATTGTCAAATTCACTTCTACGCTGACGACACTCAACTCTACCTCTCGTTTGATTCGGAGCAATTGGCTGAGGCAATGGCTGCTATTAATAGCGACTTGTATTCTCTAATTGAAAAATCTAAATGTCATGCATTAAATGTTAATGCCAGTAAAACATCAGTTTTAGTTTTCGGTCATCATAATATCACATCAACAGTAAAGGAAAACATGCAAATATATGTTGACGGACATTATATACCTTTTAAAGAAAATGCAAAAAATTTGGGGGTAACATTTGGCACGAATTTAAGATTTAATTCGCATATTAATAATTGTATACGTGCAGCATATACAAATTTAAAAGTAATATATAATATCAGGCATTATTTTAATCAAAAAATTAAAACAATTTTATGCGAGTCGTTAGTCTTATCAAGATTTAATTTTGCCGATTCTGTATATGGTCCTTGCTTGGATGCGGAGGATACGCGTAGAATACAAGTTCTACAAAACTCTTGTTTGAGACTAATATTTGGAGTTAGGCGCCATCAAAGTATTTCACATAAATTAATCCAGTTAAGTTGGCTCAATATGTCTAGGCGACGACTTCTGCATTCTGCTTGTTTATACCATAAAATTATTAATAATAAAACTCCCAAATACTTGAGTAAAAAAATCTCATATAGAACAGACGTCCACAATTTGAATATTCGTTTCAAAGGTACACTTACTCCTCCCCTCCATCGTACAGAATTATTCAAACGATCATTTACGTATCAAATAACTAAAGTATATAATTCCATTCCTTCATATATCAAAAGTAAATCTTTACCAGCTTTTAAATTCACACTAAGAAAATATCTTTTGAATGAATCAAATTAATGCTCCATAGGTGAATTCTTCTTTTAATTAGTGTAAAAATATAATTTTATTTTTTTTCTTACACTAGTGCCTACAAATATCATGTTACTACATACATACTATCTGTTATTAGCAATACTGATTTTTTTGCCATATTGCTATTACCTACGCTTAAGATTAAATACAGAGGTTCGTTTTGTGCGGCCACCTGATCTTCGGCGTTTTTCTCGTATTCTTTTAAATTATATTATCTAATCTTGTCACTTTTTTTCGAGAAAATAAAGACCTATTATTATTATTATTATTATTATTATTATTATAAACAGCCCGCTGAACTTATTTCTTCTTTAGTTATTTGCAGACTTTAAACTTACTTCTACGCTTACGTTTAAACTAAAAGAAAGTTAAATTTTGATCATTTCCTGAGGATGCTAATATGGTTAGCAAAACGTGCGTCGATTATCTTATTCCAAAGTAATATCCAAACAAAGAAGTTGCTATTGCAGGACGTTTGGGACTGAGAAACAATGAACAAACAATAAGATTTTTTAGAACCTGAGTAATTTTAGCTGGACAAAAATAAGACCAGTTCATCTTATAACAAGTCTACTGAGCACTACTTCAGTATTAATGTGAAGTGGCAGATGGCAGATAGATTGTTGATTACAATTAGTACATTACATCTATTAATATACATTAAAATATGTAAAAATTCCCATTTTAGATAAAAATGTAATCTACTATTAAAATTTTGTAAGTATAATAATATATAAATTATATCAATAATAGTTATATATGGATATAAGTGTTAAAATTTATATTTTATTTTGAGATGTGAAAAACCTAATTTACTTTATTGTTAAAACAATTTAAATTTTTTGCGTTATATCGGAAATATATTGATTTTTCTATGCTAAATTTCTGCCTCTTTATCACAAATCTTGGTGTTGCTTCCCTCGCTGAGTATTTAATCGAACTTATTACCACAAAACTATAAGAAGAGACTAAGATTGGTCATGCAAATCTCTAATATGTAAATTAAATTCATACTTCTCACACCAACTTAACAAAATATTCCAACCAAGACTTAGCTACCTCAATTAAAAACAGTAGTATCATTATAAAAAGGTTGCCCTTTTAAAGTGAGTGATACTGGCAGGGTAAATTTTAACTATAATTGGGGCACAGGGTGTAGTATAGTCGTGGCACGGTTAGCCCGGAATTGTGATGTAGTGCTTACGATAAAAGAAAAGTAATCTAGCCCAGCAATCTCTGAGTGTATCTGTACCTTGTACTTACGGGATGAATTAGTAGCTGCTGTCTTTTTCCTGGCACGACAATAAAATAAAAGTACCTGACTCTCAATACAAACACCTTATTGCTGCGACAACCGACATAAGACAGACTATAAGTTTCAAATTAACAATGTGTGTGACACACAAGATGTAATTTGTAGGTTGTGTTGTAGTATGAGATAAAAATATTAAAATGTAAATTATAGATTACCATTTGGTAGCTAACGCTGGCGTACAGAAACAATGATTAAATTAAATTAAGTGTGTTAAAAACTATATGAGTAGCAATTAATTTCCCAATAAGGTCTGTTAGGTATGTTGTTTTCAATGTAAAATGCAGCGAATAATATATGAAATTAGGAGGGTATAAATGAAGTTATACATACAGTATTTACCAATTGGAATCCTCAGCGGCAAGCACCAAAGATAGGACGGGGTTTTCGACGATTCCGTAGGTCCTCAGTAACGTGATGATCTGGCCCAGGTGAAAACCGTGGCGTGATCCTAACGGCGGCAAATGAGTCCTTCGAATCCTACCCAGAAGGATATCAGAAAATAAACCAAAATTAATATTTAAAAAAACGATGTACAGCCGCGTACCCAGAATCGTAGATGTTAACAGCGTGCCGGGAGCTGGAGTGGAAGTGGCCCTTTCATTCTACTAAGTAGCGACAATTTTCCCTCAAGAATAGTTCCACAAAATAAATCAATATCCGAAAGGATGGAGGATAGTTGCAGATGAATTTGGCAATCGGGAGAGAAAACGGCCGCGTGCCTTTCAAGACGAAAATAAATGAATAATAACCGAGAGTGCAGAGACGGAAGTTATTCAGAGTCCTCTATGTTCAACGATGTGGTATTATGCTATTTTACATACAATATGAGGTAGAGTAGGTTGCCTATGGTCAAGCGGTATTATATTTTGATGGGACGTGGCCAGTTCGCGGTAGGCCTGTAACAATGAACTCGACTTAAATTACTGGTAAGAGTTAACTAAGTTGGAGATTAATTGCGTATTGAAAACTGGGCGTAAGTAAATAAAGTCGGTTTTCGGACGTTTAGTGGCCTGGTTATTTATCCGATTGTTAGACAAATATCCACAGCCTTAATTTTTTATTTATATTTTATGAATAATATTTAGCCACCTTTATAAGGTATATAGGTTTGAGAACCATTGGCATTTTTGAACCTTCGAATCTAAAATATACTCAACTTTAGACGGTTTAATAGGCCTGCATTACATGAGTTGGCATTTAAAACTTCACAAATTACGTTTTCGTCATAGTCAAGGTCATAGTCATTGTCAGTTTTAAAAATACCATTACGCATAAAATGAGATGCTTCTCATTCTATTTATGTATAAACATACATTTTGTTTTAATAATAAAGTCAATTCTTTTAGGTTTGTACTATAGAGTTACCGACATGAAAAAGAGAAATCCTAATCTGAAAGTTCTATTAAGTGTTGGTGGTGCGGCAGCTGGATCTGCTCAATTATTCTCGGGCATGGCTGGCAACTCTGGCAAAAGAGGCGCTTTCGTTGGAAGTGCCACATACTTTATTTCAACTTATCATTTTGATGGTTTGGATATTGACTGGGAGGTACCAAATGGAAATGACAGAGTAAGTGGTTTGGTAAAAACACTCCCCTTATAATTCTTAACATTTTCTTTCGTTTTTAAAGGGAAACTTCATCACGCTTCTCAAACAATTAAAAGATGCTTTTAAACCACATGGCTGGCTTCTCACAGCTGCCGTTAGTGCCAATCCATCTGACGGTTACGATGTTAGACAAATGAATAGGTAAGTTGCCATTTAAAACGTTACGAATGATCATAATGTTTTGCTCTTTTCTGCTAGCAGGGCGTTTCATAGTCAATAAACTACAATGGATTACTTTTGAGAGCTTCTATGTTGGTTCATTTCGATCTACGTGGAATAAATCAAATGAAATAGCTGTTTCTTTAATTGATTATTAGTCTGTTGTGTTTTCGGTATATATCTAAGGAACACAACAGATCCTTCCATTCAATGTTATTATGGTTTATTATTATGTTTAGTATGTATAATTTGCTATATCTTGGAACGAGTAAAAACAAAAGGTTCTTCTGATGAACATTACACTTCGCCATGCCTGAGAAATATTGTACAAATAAATAACTAACATTACGTCCGCCGGGAGATAATGCTAGTTTATTCTTCAAAAACTTTTTGCTATGGTCTTAGGGATGAATTTTTTAATTAGATTAAATCGTGCCTGTCTCAGCCAGTGTACCCAAGTTGTAAAAATCCTTGACGAGATATCGGATGTGGCAGATATTAACTGTGGTGTGCCACAAGGATCTGTACTATAGCCCATTTTATTTTTGTTATTCATAAACGTCTTAGCCACTATTGACATTCAAGGCAATTTTACGCTTTTTACAGACGACACTCTCATTCTCTAGCATAGTAAAAATGTTAACAGTCTACAAGATATTATAAAGTCAGATACATGTAGAGTAAAAAAATGTGTAATTCTAATTCGGTTGTATTCAATATAAACAAAACAAAAATATTCACCTTCAAGTTTACCTATGCTGATCTTTTCTTGGATAACCAACCTATTGAGAATAAACCCCATACTAAATTTCTTGGGTTTCATATCGATGAGAAGTTAAAATTTGATGTACATGTCTCTAATTTAAGTAAAAAGTTGGCATCTGGTTGTTATGCAGTGAGGTTAACTTCAAATGATCTGGGTTCCAGGGCTGCAAAAACGGTTTACTTTTCCCTGATTGAGTCCCATATAGGATATGGAATCTCTTTCTGGGGAATGTGAAGTCAACATTTTCTGAACACTGTGTTTGTGTTACAGAAAAGGCACTAAGATACTTATGTAAAGCAAAACCAAGGGGTCATTGTAAACCACCTTTTATCGGCCATAAAATATTAACATTTACATGCATCTTTATTCTAAAAACAGTATGCCTAATACGTAAGAAAATACTAAACACACTACATACCGATTCTTCCCAAATCAACTTTAACGGAGCAATCAGTAATATACTAAAGTAATAAAATATATAACCACATACTCCCTGTTTCTAAGAAACATTACTCAATTGAAGACATTCGGAGAGGCAATGAAGAACATATTGATTCAGAAGGTCTATTATAATCTTAGCGAATATTATAATTCAATTTAAAATGTTTTGTTTCTTGCTTCCTTCCTTTTATGATGTATACATATGTATGCTTATATGTTTCTATATATGTGTTTATTTATATACGGGGTGGACCATTAATTATAGGCTATAGTTCAGGGGTAGATTCTTTGGGCCAAAATATGAGGATATAACCAAATGTTGCTGTGGAAAAAGTTCAAATTATTTTTTCGTTTTTTTGCAATAACTCAACAGCCAACTTTTTTATTCTAAGAAACAATAATTTATGTATTACATCACGTTAGATCACAGAGGGCGCCGCAGGACCTGTATCTGATGATGATTTTTTTTTGACGAAACGTTGTGATACTTCTGACCAGAAAATTTGATGAGGGCGCCATTTCTACGTATAAAAGGTACACTTGGTAGAACTTGATAACTCCAACCATTTTCTAGGAAAATGCCGTTAAATATTTCAATAATTTTTTGGAAGACAAATTCAAATTTAATGAAACAAAGTGTATTTATTGAAAAAAGAACGAAACGTAAGGGAAAACAAAATCGTAATAACAGCGTAAACTCTTTCTCACTTTCTTATGAACCAACGGATTATTTCCATGGTATTGAGATAAATACATAAATCAAAAGATTGTCTAAAATAAGGATCTAATCTTATTAGAAGACCAAAAAATAATGTAAAAGACTTAATGACATGATAAATTTTCCCCTCATGCAAAAACCCCATTGCTGCAACTTAGAGTAAATGTTCGATATGGTCTCCACCTACTTCTATACCTTTTCTAATTTTATTCATAAAAGATTTTCTTGATGTGTATGCGATAAACAACAGGGGTCCTAAGACAGATCCCTGGGGGACCCCACTGAGCACGTTTCTGCTGTCACTCACTGCAGTACCAACTTTAACAGAAAACATTTGATCGGTAAGGAGATCTTGAATCCACATATGCAAACTCCCACGTATGCCAAACTGTTCCATTATCTGTAATAAGCGATTTTTAGGCACTTTATCAAAGGCTTTGCGGAAATATAGGTATATGATGTCAACACATTCACCACGATCCAACCTGAGAGACCAGTCTCATACACAACACAACAAATTAGTTTCAACTGAGCGACCTGAGATGAACCCGTGTTGTTCGGCAGGGATATTTGTTCACATATTTTACTTTATATATCTACTATCAACTATGACATATATTCATTCGTTAGATCTGCATATGGTGGTGTAAAAATGTCTACTGTTCAATACTATTGTATTGGCTTTCTATTTATTTATTGTATCCTTGTACATATCTATGTATGTAACTTTTACTGTACCTAACCACACATTACCTACCTTACTTTATTTTAATTTAAATTTAGAATTGACTATGTATATTTTCTTATATTTTATACATATAGCTTTGTCAATAAGAGTATCTTATTCTTAGACAATAAAGCATATCTTGATTGATTGATATTTAAGAATTGAATACACAATTTCAGCGTACTGGACTGGTTCAACGTCATGACTTATGATATGTACGGTTCGTGGAGTTCGTACACCGGACAGACCTCCCCTCTATATGCTTCTCACGTGGAAAGTGACTGGGAAAAGCATAATCTGAATATAGCTGCATGCGCCAGTAATTGGGTAAACGCTGGAGCCTCCAAGAGCAAGCTAGCTTTGGGTGTTGCATTTTATGGGAGATCCTTCACCCTTTCAGACAAAAATCAACATGGGATCCATGCGCCTATCAAAGGAGTTGGTGTGAATTATGGTGAAGTTGAATACCGAGATGTAAGTTCATTCTAGTTAAAAATTGTCTGGCTAGATGGCCAGACAATTTTCAGATCAGATGATCAGGTTTCTCTATTATTTTTTTGAATTGATTTAAAGATTTATACCTTCATAAATATAATAGCAATCCCGCATATATAGCTCGTATAATTGAAATATATCACTAGTCATTGATTTAACCAATTCCAGATTTGTTCGCAATATTACGCCTGGACCAGAGTATGGGACAATGAACAAAAGAATCCGTACAAATATTCAGGAGATCAATGGCTTGGTTACGACGATGGCGATTCTATTTGGATAAAGGTAATATACTAAAATTCAATCTATATACAAGTAAGTAGCAAAAAATAGAACAATTGCATCAACCCCCAATAAAAATGGAAGTTCCGACTAAAATTCATGAAGCGATTATTAAAATTATTGTCATAGGGAATCAGAAAAAAATAAATACGTGTGAAGTATTAGCATCTAACAACAACGGAGAAAGATAAAATAAAATCATAATATAGAATCTAATTGTAATTTACCAACTTTACAACATAATTCTACCCTCTTTACAGACTGACTACATCAAAGACAATGGTTTTATGGGTGTCATGGTATGGTCAATCGATGGAGATGACGTTCATGGTAAATGCGGCTTAAAACAAAACTTACTGAAACACATCAACGGAGCCCTGGGCAAAATAAGCTGTTGTTGAGAGTGGGTAAATGCATTTTTCCATACAGTTTAACATCAAAAAGTGATTTTATTGTGATGATAAATTTAAAATAAAACTGAATGTAAATCATTAATTGCTTTATTCAGAAATATTTAACAAAGATCTTAGTTTAATAGTTTAATAAAATCGAATTCGCTAAATTCTTTGCAATGAATCAAAAATGTAAAGAAGTTCGATAATTACGTTTTTGACATTCCTTCATCTGTGCCAAGAAAAATAAATAAATAAGTTTTTTCTCTGGGCAAAGCTCTCAGTTTATGTTAAATCTGAATCACACATCTGTCGACTTTAATATGGCCAACTGAAAGTTGCTTTTTAGTTATTCAGTCCGTAATATTGAAATTCTCATTTTATTTGTGAAAATAATTTGTTTTGTAACTAACGGTACGAGTATCTCTCATTTTTTTCATATTCTTTAGTTAGTTTCTTAAAGGTATCCCTACACGCTCAATTATATTGCGCAATATTTGACATTGCGCAATATTATTGTGCGACTGAGGAGTATATTGTGTATATTGCGCAAGTATTGAATAAAGATTGAGCTTGTTTGAAATTTATTGCGCAATATTGCATTATTTGCGCGTGTAAGGACAATTTGCTCAATAATTATTTGTATCAGTCACCATGGCGAAGCGAACTGAAGACCGCGAATTTGTTATTGAACTTTTGCAATTTTCTTTTGAAACTACTAGATATTGCACAAGAATATTGAATCGTTTGTGTTAAAACATAGTCTCACAGCAAAGGGCACATATAACGGCTACGACAATATATTAATTATTTCGTAAGTAATTTCGCAAGTATATTGAGCGATTTATTTATAAGTTATTTCAAGTAAGTGCTGCTTTTAGATGTTTCCAAATAATATATTTCGGCTTGTTAGGTTAGGTTAGGTACCAAGAAACTGCAAAGCGAAAAAAGGTAACACCACAGCAAGTTTTCTATATCATTTTCGGAATTGTTTATCAACATATACATACATACATACAATTCGAATTTATCACCATAGAGATTCACTTGACAATGAGATAGGGTGAATGAAAAATCGAAAATGTAGATTGAAGGCAATATTGGCCCTAGGACACTGGTTGTGGAATGTCTGATAAAGTTTCTTTATGGATGAACTTACATTATTATTAATCAAGACTTTTTGTGATCCAATAATACTCGGGTCCAGTAAAACGAATGTTGATGGCAATAATTTGTCCATTGCGGTGCTAATATCATTTACAACTTTCATTAGTGTCGTTTGTGATTCATGTTTTTGACGAAAACCTGGCTATATATATGAAACACTATTGGCCTCAATATAACAATATAACTAATGATAAACGACTTTATTGGGATAATAAATATCTACAATACCGGGTGTCAACGGATTCATGATAGACCCCCTTTTTCCTTATGTTTTAGAATATCAGATTGAAACCTGGTAGATGTATTTGTATTATATTTATTTTTATTTATTTATTTTGAAACACTGTTCTACAGGTAATTAAACCCAACTACAGAACAGGAGGGTAAGCAAAGAAATAGAACTATAAATATAAATATAAGTAGAAATAGAAATAAATAAGTGAATAACAAAGTAAAATGAACAAACATATTAATCATACATAGCAAAAGTAAATTCAAAATTGATACAAGTGAAAGAGAAAAGAATGTGTATTATATTCTTGCATCTCAATAAAGTAACATAGGTACGGAACTATAAATATCGAAACAAAACAAATAGCTATAAAAAAAGTGGATGCGCAAAAGAAGAGCAAAAAATAAAATTAAAGAAAAACAAATCATTTACTTAAAATAAAGCGTTTTTAGGTCATTAAGACTGCAACTAAAAATATCTACATCATTTCCAGAATTATTGCAATTACTACAAGCTGTATATAGGGGCGAATGCATAAGTGTGTTCGTACGAGGTGTCGGGAGATAGAAAGTTAAGTTATCCCTAGCGGTTGCTCTGGGAACAATGAAATTTAATTTAGATGTTAATTCTTGACAATCAGTTTTATTATGTATCAGTTTAAAGAGGAATGCTAAAGAAAAATATTTACGCCTATTTTCAAGGCTAATCACAGAGTGTTTAGCGAGCAAATCTGGTTGTGGAAAACCGTTAGGTGGATACACACCGTTCGACTTCCAGCTCAGATATTTTAGGAATCGACGTTGAACCGATTCTAAATTATTGATGTGTGTACTGAAATGAGGTGCCCATACAGGGAAGCATACTCGAGTTTAGATCGTACGAAGGTAAAGTAGAGTAATTTAATAGTATCCGGATTTGTCAAATCACGACAATTTCGCACTATAAATCCGTAAGTCTTATTAGCTTCGAGGACGATGGCATCCAAATGTGCGGCAAAACTAAGTTTTCTATCAAAGATAACGCCAAGATCTCGAAAGGTTGCTGGACGTTTCAAACTGAGATTGTCAAGATTATAATCAAAAATTATCTGTGTGGTTTTCGTCGTGAAAGTCATGACGTTATATTTTTCAGCGTTTAAGGGCAACTTATTTTGCTCACACCAGGAATTTACCTTATCTAAACTATTTTGAAGACGAAGACAGTCATTGAAAGTATCGACAGTAGTAAATATCTTTAGGTCATCGGCATAAATAAGGTAGTTTACATCAATGACATCTACAATATCATTGATAAAGATATTGAACAGCAATGGTCCGAGTATGGACCCTTGAGGAACTCCTGATGTCGCCAAGTATTCGACAGACTTAAACCCACCCGATACAACGTATTGAGTCCTGTTTTGTAAATATGATTTAAAAAGAGTAATTAAAGAATCGGACAAACCAAAAGAACAAAGCTTATGAAGTATCAAGTTATGGTCAAGTCGGTCAAATGTCTTTGAGAAGTCCGTGTAAATTATATCTGTTTGTGATTGGAAATTAATGCTTTCCGCAATAAACTGTGTAACACAAATAAGGTTCGTCGCTGTAGAACGGCCTTTCATAAAACCATGCTGAGAAACCGATGGTTTATTGGAGACATAATGGTATATGAATTCATGCAGTAAAATTTCTAAGGCTTTGCAAAAGTTACAAATAATTGAGATTGGCCGAAAGTTACTTATATCGAGTTTATCGCCTTTCTTATATATAGACAAACTTTTGATCGTTTCCACAATTTTGGTATCTCACAGTTCCTTAAACACAAGTTAAAGAGAATTTTTAATGGGTACGCTAACGCATATGCGCAATCCTTCAATAAAAATGCGGGTATTCCGTCGGGGCCAGTCGTCATTTTAGGTTTGATTTTCTTTAAGGCAGCTGTTACTTCATTTTCATCAAATTCCCGTAAATGAATAGTTGAATTAAATCCTTTTTCGTCTAACAACGTATCAGTGAGATCAGATTTAGGCGCGTAAGATTTGCAGAAGAAATCGGCGAATGCATTAATAATGTCTATCGGATCATCAAGTTGCCGCCCGTTATATGACATTTTACTGGAGATATTAGACGATCCTTTCTTATTGTTTATAAACGACCAAAATTTAGTTGGATCATCTTTTATATTGGCTTCGGCCGTTTGAACGAACTCCTTATATGATCAGAAAGGCACTTTATGCATAACTATCATTTTTTCCGTCTTCCGATTTCACCGGAAATGACCCTAACATTTGATTTTTAAATGGAACACCCTGTATATTATTATGTTTTTGGAAACCCTGAGAAACTCTGAGTACAGTGATATCCCATATGTAACATTTCAACTCAAATTTGACTTGAAATTTGTTGGTGCATCTTGAGTGCCATGACCAGAAAAAATTGCTTATAATGGACCGGTGTGATTGTGAACGATCCATGCTTTAATGGATGTCTGAAGGACGTATTTTCCGCTCGAAAAACTTAGAAAAATTAAAAAAAAATAGGAAAAAGAAGAAATTAATTTTCTTTTTCCTCAACCTTTTCTTAATTCTAAATAATAATTATTACGTTCACAAAATTTTTAGGGTTCAACACGACTGTTTCAAACGGAGAATAATATAATAAATCATACTTACTGTCGTTTATGCTTAACTGCTGCTCTGATGGTATCAATTGGACGACGTCGTAACACTATAAATCTAACACTGTCTGTATCACACTCTCTTAAAATTAAACCTGAAAAGGAATTTTGTTAGAAAACACAACTAAAAGACAATATAAAGTTCAAAATGTATATATTAAATCTTCAAAAAGTTATGTTTTTACAACAACTTCTTTCAAGAGAAAATGTTAACAAACAATGGTCTGACCCGTGTACAACACATGGTGAGGAACGGGACGATTCATACGGTACCAACTACCATCCAATATGCAGTTTGATAAGCTAACGACGCACAAAAAGTTTCAAGAAAAGTTTCATGTAACTGAAATTTTGGTGGGCTTTTGCTTGCCTGTCTTATAAACGTATTTATTAATTCACATAAATTTTGGTCGCTCCTCGGAGCTTAAAATTGCTTGAAGCGTCTCTACTTCGTTTGTATTATGCAATAACAACTTTTTACGTTCAGGCAAGGCAGATCCCATGCACGTGTGAGTACATGGTATAGATACTTTTTTGACTCCGAATCACTGAGGAACCGGTTTAGGGCAAACCCCGTCAAAACACATCATTTCCCCGTCAAATCCGACTGCTAGGAAATGATGGGGGTCCCATGTCGCTAAGGGCTATTTTCGCTATAACTTCCGATATACTTTGAATAGTCGTTGGACTAACTTGTCCTCATAGTCAATACCTCGTAAGAGTTGCAGTGCTTGACAACGTGGATTCGTAAAAGGGTTTTTAATCTTGGAAATTTTGAAGTTCAAGTCCAATTTTAGTATACTTTCTAAAATTGGGTGGTCGGGGCGACATTACGTCCCTGTGCAGCGGACATTTACTACACTTTCTAAATTAACGCTCCTTGAAGAGTTAGCGAAAATTTGGCATAAAAAATGCTCCGAAGAGCAAAAATATGTTTCCAAGAATTAAAAACCTCTTCCACGGCGTTTTTACGTGAAGCACGCTTTCCTTACGAAGTATTTCCTAAGTCGGATTTTGTTACAACGTCGAAAAGTATATCGGGGTTATAGCGTTCTTTAACACTCCCCTCCTTTCCATGAATCTTTTTGTGCAACGTTTGGTAAATTGGTTTTTGAAAAGAAAATGGATCATTGGATGTAGTCTCCCATGTGTTGTATTCGGTTATATTTCAGACCGGCCTATCTGAACATAACATAGATGCAAATCTAAATGGTAATAAGTTTGAACATATATCGATGCATAGCATTCGATTGAATAATTGAACATTGTATATGAAAAAGGCATAATAAAAAGAAAAAATCGAAAATCCTCAGATTTTCGATGACACAACACAAACACTTTCGACGCACTTATCTTTCTTAGTGTTCTTCCACTAATGCGGGCTTGCGTCTGCTCCTCCTCGTGTCTATGCCTCGTCGATCACCTTCGGTGTCGAACTGCCTTCTGGAACAGCTTAGGTGGTCCTCGGACTGCTTGGTCCAGCTATACAATGGCTCTGCTCAGTTATATGAAACAATATAAAACAAAGTTTTAGTAAAATGTATTGTTCATATCCCGTCTGGGGATCTGCGATCGATAACACATCGTCGTCTTTGAGAATAGGAACACTGAATTTTGTAGACTTATATTGATTGAAATGTTTCCGTGTAGTTAAAATTCTCTTCTTGGGAGAAATCTGCGACCGATATCACATCGTCGTCTTTGAGAATAGGAACACTGAATTTTGTAGACTTATACTGATTGAAATGGTTTTTATTAAAATCTCTTCTTAGGAGAAATCTGCGACAGAATCTGCATCCGTCGGATCGTTGCATCTGCCCATCCAGCAGACGTGGCGGCATCTCGCCCTTGAGTTGCTAGACTCATCTGAATCGCGCTCTTGCGTCAGAGTCGTCGTCTTTCCATGCCGTGCCAATGGAACATTTGTTTGGACCCTTTAGGTCGGACTCTGCTTACAGATGTATGTTTATTAACATATGAGGACTTTGAAAAAATTATAAAAAATACCAACTCTTGTTTGTGCTTGTTTAACCAAAGTAACGCTCTGTTGTCCGTCTTCACCAAGAACGGTTTGTCTGCTAAGTACATCTTGTACTTTTTAATATAGTTCACCACCGCCAAGCATTCCAGCTCGTTAATGTGGTAACGTCTCTCTGCTGGAGATAACGTATTGCTTGCATACGAAATGATATATTTTTCGCCGTTGTCGCCTAATTGATATAATACGGCCGAAAGACCTTGTAAGGATGCATCGGTTTGTAAAATGAACTGACGTGAAAAATCCGGCCGATGGAGTTCCAGCGGTCCGGATAATAATTCTTTTAATTTTCTAAACGCTTCATCGCATACATGGTTCCAGTGAAAACGATTTTCCTTCGAAAGAAGTTTCGTTAGCGGCTTCGTGATCATCGCCACATTTGGTAGGTATTCTCTTACCCAGTTGCAAAGTCCTAGGAAACTTTGTAGCTGCTTTTTGGTGGCTGGAACGGGATAATTTTGAATTTGTAAGACATGTTTTTCTAATGGTCGGGAAGTATCAGTTCTAATTGTGTGGCCTAAATATTGGATTTCATTCGTCGCTATTACACACTTTTCCGGTGACACTTTTAGATTGTGCAGACGTAGTCTTTCAAAGACTAACCTCAGGTGGGACATATGCTCCTTCACGTTTACGCTGTAAACGATTATATCATCTAAGTACACTTTACAGAAATGGTGCAGGTAACCCGTCAAAACGTCCTTTGCCATGAATTTCTGAAAGGTACAGGGAGCTGTCTTGAGGCCGAAAGGCATGACATTAAATCTGTAAGCTGCCCCATCAGGAGTGGTAAAAGTTGAAAAATCTTTTGATGCTTCATCGAGCGGTATTTGCCAATATCCACTCTTTAGGTCCAACACAGTAAAAATTTTCGAATTTCCTAAATAATAATAATAATAATAATAAACGTCTTTATTACACTAAGATACAGGTATAACATACACAATAACTTGAGTAAAGGGCGAAGTATAGCTAGTATATCTAGCTATTCTTACACTTTTAATATTTTCATGTATTTTTGGTAAGACGGAAGCCTCGTCTTCAGTCATTTCGTTCAAATGGCGATAGTCGATGCAAAAACGTGGTTTTTTGTCTGAGCGTTTTATTATTACGGGTGGTGAACTATATTGGGCAGTGCTAGGTTCGATGACGCCAGCGTTCAACATCTCTTCGATTTGGTCGTACATAATTTTCTTCGTATTCGGAGACATCGGATATGGTCTGATATTAAATGGTTTTGTATCTTTTACTATAATTTTGTGTTTAACAGTCACTGTGGTTGCTTGAGTCGGTTTCGCAGTGAACAGATCGACAAATTCTTCAAACAGCGGCCGTAGAAATTTGTCTTTAATAACAAGCTCTTCAGGAAGCTCTGCCTGCTGTCTCTCCCTCTGAGAAGCTTGATTCCAGAAGACGGTAATACGCTCTTCCGTGCCGGCATATAGGCATTTTCGGCCATAATCATATGCGACATTGTTCATGTATAAGAATGGTGATCCTAATATTATAGTTTCATTCAAATTTTCGATGACTTGAAAATCAATTTCAAAAGAAGTGCCTGAAATTATTACTTTTAATTTTGTCGTGCCAAGAGAGTCCACCATTCGATCTCCGCACGCCATAGCAAATGATCGACGTGTCGTGAGATTTTTAAAATTATCCAACATCCTCGGATGGATAACGTTTCGTGTCGAGCCTGAATCAATCAGAGCGTCGACTGCATGTTCATTTATCTGAACTTTTATACGAGGCAAAGGGAACGCTTCGCTCATATAATTTATAGATTCCCTTGTCTTGTGCATGGGAGCGTCGTAGTGGTCATGAGTATTAGAAATGTTTAATGGACATTGCTGCCGCCTTGGTTCGGCCGTTGTGCCGGGGATCTTGCAGATTGACCCTGGCCTGGGTCTCTGGCCCCTTGGAAGTTTCCCGGTCTCCTATTGAGATGAGGGTTATTCGGACACTGACTATGGAAGTGCCAGTGCACTGTGTCTGTGCAGTATTGACACGGGGTAGCCGGTCGGTCGGGTACTCGGAATTTCCCCGATCCGCCATTGAAATTGTTTTGCCTGCGGTCAGGATTCGCTGATCCGCTTGAAGAATTAGGCATAAAAAAAGGACGACCAGGTGCTCTACCTGGACCGTCCTGTCGAGAGACATCCTCTCGGAAATGCACCCTCGGTGCTGTCGGAGTTGGGCTTCCATTGCTCCTGTTACTAGAATTTTGTTGACTAATACGTCCCGGCTCTTGATAGTAAGACGCGCGGGACAGGCGTTGATCGATAAGCTGGATTAGCGACGTCTGTTCGTCAGCTGAATCCCGCTCGACGTTAGTAGCCGCTGCTATTAACATCTCTGTAGATGAAATTAGGTTGCTTCTTAAGCGTGACCTAATTTCTGGACGCAATTGGTCCATGATGACCCGAGCTCTAATGGCTTCGGATTTGAAGGGATCAATACGATCGAAAAGGCAGGTCTTCCTTGTGATAAACACTGCCGTGTCGTCTAAAGACGTTTGCTTGGTGGCATACAGTTGAGCAATAGGTCGTGACTGTATGTCGGGAGAATTAAATCTCGTAAGGAATCTTTCCTTGAATAAGGCATACGAAGTTGTCAACGTCCTAAACTGTTCGGACCATCGTTGAGCTTCGACCTTGAGTTGGCCGGTTACGTTATGGAGGCGATCATAGTCGTGGCTTATTCGAGCTCTGTCGAAATATTCCTCCATAATTTTCAGAAAAGCTTCTGGATCTTCATGGTCAAGCCCATGGAACGTCACGTTCGGACATCTTTGTCTCTCATGGGGCGTACAGGTCGACACGTTCTGTATCGCCTGCACGAAGCCCTCTGCAATTTTCAGAAACATACTTTCCATCGAATTAGCAGTTTGTGGCTGTGAAGCAGATAAATTTGGATTATTTCCCTCTGGAAACAGTCGTTGTGGTTCTATCCCTCTAGAACCGTCGTCGACGAGCGGCGCGGTGGCTCGCTCGTAAAATTCTCTTGGGGTCGACTCCTCGGAGTCTTCCGCCATGAAGGAGAAAGGATTAGTTGGGTTTAGGGACGGCATGGTCCCTGTTCGGGCGCCATGTGAACGATCCATGCTTTAATGGATGTCTGAAGGACGTATTTTCTGCTCGAAAAACTTAGAAAAATAAAAAAAAAAAAATAGGAAAAAGAAAAAATTAATTTTCTTTTTCCTCAACCTTTTCTTAATTCTAAATAATAATTATTACGTTCACAAAATTTTTAGGGTTCAACACGACTGTTTCAAACGGAGAATAATATAATAAATCATACTTACTGTCGTTTATGCTTAACTGCTGCTCTGATGGTATCAATTGGACGACGTCGTAGCACTATAAATCTAACACTGTCTGTATCACACTCTCTTAAAATTAAACCTGAAAAGGAATTTTGTTAGAAAACACAACTAAAAGACAATATAAAGTTCAAAATGTATATATTAAATCTTTAAAAATTTATGTTTTTACAACAACTTCTTTCAAGAGAAAATGTTAACAAACAATGGTCTGACCCGTGTACAACACATGGCGAGGAACGGGACGATTCATACGGTACCAACTACCATCCAATATGCAGTTTGATAAGCTAACGATGCACAAAAAGATTCAAGAAAAATTTCATGTAACTGAAATTTTGGTGGGCTTTTGCTTGCCTGTCTTATAAACGTATTTATTAATTCACATAAATTTTGGTCGCTCCTCGGAGCTTAAAATTGCTTGAAGCGTCTCTACTTCGTTTGTATTATGCAATAACAACTTTTTACGTTCAGGCAAGGCAGATCCCATGCACGTGTGAGTACATGGTATAGATACTTTTTTGACTCCGAATCACTGAGGAACCGGTTTAGGGCAAACCCCGTCAAAACACATCATTTCCCCGTCAAATCCGACTGCTAGGAAATGATGGGGGTCGCATGTCGCTAAGGGCTATTTTCGCTATAACTTCCGATATATTTTGAATAGTCGTTGGACTAACTTGTCCTCATATTCAATACCTCGTAAGAGTTGCAGTGCTTGACAACGTGGATTCGTAAAAGGGTTTTTAATCTTGGAAATTTTGAAGTTCAAGTCCAATTTTAGTATACTTTCTAAAATTGGGTGGTCGGGGCGACATTACGTCCCTGTGCAGCGACATTTACTACACTTTCTAAATTAACGCTCCTTGAAGAGTTAGCGAAAATTTGGCATAAAAAATGCTCCGAAGAGCAAAAATATGTTTCCAAGAATTAAAAACCTCTTCCACGGCGTTTTTACGTGAAGCACGCTTTCCTTACGAAGTATTTCCTAAGCCGGATTTTGTTACAACGTCGAAAAGTATATCGGGGTTATAGCGTTCTTTAACATGATATCAGAAAAATTAAATCGAGCATAAAAATTTAAGAATAGATAATTTATGTAAATTTGGCCTGAACAGTTTTTTAAACAAAACTTATTTTTTTCAAATGGCACCATAATGATAGAGTACTACCATAAAATAGCTGATATTCTCAGGAATCCGTGGATATGCCCAAAAGCAATATTTCCTGGTCATGGCACCCTAGATTCAAAATTTCAATTCAAATTTTTTTTTCATAGAGTCTAAGTATCGCTTATGGATTATCATCGTATACTCACAATTTCTCAAGGATCCCAAAAATACAATAATATACAGGGTGTTCCATTTAAAATTCAAGACTTGGGGTCATTTCCAGAGAAGTCGGAAGGGAAAAGAACATTACAGTTACGTCACAAAGTGTCTTCTTATTCTTATATTCTAAAATTAAGGACAAAAAAAGGGGTTTACCATGCTCCGTTGACACCCCGTATAGGGCGAAGTTTAGATAATAATATAATCTCTTAGCACCGCGCACTGCAAGAACGGTTTCAAGTTATTTAGACACTATTTTTAGACGTAAGTATTCGAATGAACGATCATTTTGGCCAGCTTGGTCACCTGACATGACACCGCCATACTCATTTTTGTGGGGTTACTTAAAAATTAAGTATATAAATAAACACCACAGAAATTAGACAACCCCCAATTCCAGAAGCCAGGGACTTGTGCGGAAAGGGGGTTACACATAGAAAAAACGCGGACGTACAGCCGTTTCCTCCGACAGTGCCAGAGCCAGGATTCGAACCCGGTGGTGCGATGTCCGTGTGATTAATCGCGATTGCCACCTCCCGCCTTAACCCACGCGGCTATCGACCAGACAATAGATGCGGACATAGACATATGCGGATGATGAATCACTGGTTCTTATAGGAACTGAATATCACATTGTGAAAACCAAGGGTTTACAATATTTGGCTGTAACAATCTACAGCTAGGACGCCGGTTGAAGTACATCATTTAATTATAATTATATTAAAACGAAGCAAATTCAGATATACTTTATTTACATTATGGTGTCACTTTATAAAAACATTAATAAAAATAATAAACAAATCACTTTGGTAGTGTTCTTGCCTTCAATTGACTTTACATGTTATGCCAGAAAATACAGCTGAAAAAAAAAATTAAATTTCTAAAAAGTTTCACGTGAGAACAAACATAAGGGGAGAGTGTACACAGTATTTTAACTGTTTTTACCTGCACATATTATCATAAAAGGAGTTAATAAATTTCGCCGAAAAAGGGGATATTAGGCAAAACCAATGTGGTTAAATGATTGTTGTTAAAATCAAAGAGGGGCGTTAATAAGGATATAATTATCGGAAATTTGTTTAGATTTGAAAATTTCCAAAGATTCTAATTTCAATTTAAAGCTTTTTATATTTAGATTTTCTAAATTTGCAAAGGTGTGACCAGATTCTAAAGAATGATTGAGAAAGGTTAAATCAGTTTTGTCGAGTCTATAGGAATATAAATGTTCGTTATACCTAATTTTAAATGTATGACCAGTTTGACCTACATAAATACCTATCTTCATTCCATTGGTTCTAGCAGATACACGAGACGAAAAGCTTAGGAATAGGCAAAAAATACAGGAACTACACTACTGCTTAATATAAAAAAATATTTTGTGGCTGTAGAAAAAAAATATAAATTTATTATAAGACACGTTTAAATATTTATTTTTAATGTTTTCATTACAAGTCGCGTTGTCCCAGAGACAAATAAATGATGAATAATCAATTTACACCTCGAAAAAGTTTTAAACAATAATTTATTATAAACCTTTCAAGTAATGATGGAATAATTATATTATTATTTAGCAGTTTTATTATTATTTAATAGACAACGGTATTGTAATTGAAGTATACTTCAAGTAGGGGCTTGGAACGTGAGAAACGATGAAAGGGGACCATCGAAAGGCTATAGCGATAGACAGAATGAGTAATGTTGTCATTGTTTCTTATTAATTACTATATCGCATTTATTATTAATGTTAAAAATGTGTACAACATCGTCGCAAGAAAAGATTTTTTTGGTTTAGGATTAGGTTTTTGAGCCAATCAGTGAGGAAGAATAGAAAGTAGCAAAATGAATTAATATTAACAAGAATTTGAACAGAGATATGAGCCTTTAAAATTGGAAATCTACATAAGAGACGATGCCCTTTGAAAATTATTTGATTTCATTACACCTAAAGAGCCATAGATATCGTTTACAAATTTGACAGGATATAGAATATGATGCCTGCTATCCTTTCACATGAATAATTCAAAAATTTTAAATACTGCTCTCTTGCGCAGAACAATTTTCGGACGGACTTTCTTCTCCCCGCTCTTCAAATTTTGAAACGATCATTGAGTACAATCTGGGACCCTTTTTAAAAAAAATTCTCGAGCCTAATTAGTGTCATTAGCTTAGCTTATTATATTAGGAAGAGAAATCCAAAATCGAGCTGCGAGAAGCATTTCGTGTACCAATTCGGCAATCGGTGTTTTTAGGGGTTTTCGACCCCTCTGAATCCGAAAATACCTGTTGCCAAATCGAAAGATAAACCGGAAGCCCGTTATTCAAGATGACGTCCAATCTAGCAGCAATTTTAGAAATATTGCTAATACGAACCAATCCAAACTTGCCACCGTCAGTAAACCGGCTGCATGGGCGGCTGAGTGCGGTACTTAAAGTCATCTGACCTGCTCTCCCGACTAGGAAATCACCCCCTGGAGGAGCTGACTATTTTCTAAATGGAGAAATTCATCGTCCAACTCTACAAGGTCAGCGTTTATAAATATCAAAGTAAAACTTCGTTACCGCTTCCTACTATTGATTGCTTTAAGACTACACATACTGAGAAGTCATTATCAAGTAAGTATTCTTTTAAAGACCATGCATATCTAGCACTTAATAAACACCAGTAATTGCATTTTTTACTTGCAGTGCTGCGTTTGGAAAAACGCCCACTTGCCAGACCCCCTCTTACCGGACCCTCGGAAAAGGAATGGAAAGCTGTAGATGGGAATTTTGTTCCGGTTTTTATGACATTGGAATCAATTCCAAAAGCCTCCCAGGACATTCTAACTTGTGGATGCAAGACAGGATGCGCCACCCAGACCTGTGGTTACCGGAAGTAATTTGCTTTGTCTAAAGTCATGCACCTGCAGTGCCTCCAACGTGCGATGCGTAAACAGGATTGAGTGATTACTAGTCTAAAAAATTTTAAAACTTGTACTTGCACTGTATCTTAAGTGCCACTTGATTAGAGACGTGCAATTAGTCTCAGAGGTATTCTTTCCTATTATTTGGGTTTTCTACCACATGTACTATTATCCTCTTCAAAACAAATCACCGAATCTACAAAATAATAGAATTATTGGAAAAAAAGCCTCTGCGCCCGTGACGTTTACGCCAAAGGAAAAGTCAGAGGTTATGTTTTGCAAATAATATAAATCGGAATAAACACAAAAATAATGTATTTTGCTGACGTTTCGGAAAGTAATCTCTTTCCGTTTTCAAAGCTATTTTTTGAAGAACTCTTATTTTGCTGTGTATGTCAAATACACAGCTTTAAGATTCTGTGCCATAATCTATTTGACATACACAGCAAAATAAGAGTTCTTCAAAAAATAGCTTTGAAAACGGAAAGAGATTACTTTCCGAAACGTCAGCAAAATACATTATTTTTGTGTTTATTCCGATTTATATTATTTGCAAAACATAACCTCTGACTTTTCCTTTGGCGTAAACGTCACGGGCGCAGAGGCTTTTTTTCCAATAATTCTATTATTTTGTAGATTCGGTGATTTGTTTTGAAGAGGATAATAGTACATGTGGTAGAAAACCCAAATAATAGGAAAGAATATTCGTAGAATGCCACAAATAACTTTCAGACAATAGTCTCAGAGGTTTTAACGCTTCAGTGTTATTTCTAACATGCCATAAACATGACAATGTGACTCGTTATTTAGTTTTTAACAGTTTATGTTAATACATTTTTTACTGTCTTTCTTCATAGACAAGTAATAAATCTGATAATTTTTCCTGAATGTGTTGACTCTTTTCCCATGAACGCAAACAACACCAATAGTACACGTAATATTCCTATAAGAATAGCCGACATATTAAATTACGGACTTCCGGTTGGCTATATGAGAAGGATATTATTAAATTTGGCTTTAACGGTGTCGAAAACCCCCCGATATGCCCTGGATTATCTTTACATGTTCATATTCGCTATATTACAAACATATCCGCTATATTAGTCATCATCGGCAATTAAAGACTTCCTGTTGGAAGTGCAACTAGGAAATTATTAAATTTAGTTTTAGCAGTGTCGATAACCCCCTGATATGCCATGCCCTGTATTCTTACTATAAGTTCATATTAGGAATATTTAAAAAATAGCCGCCATCTTGGACACCATCTTGAATAACGGGCTTCCGGTTCATTTTTCGGTCTGGCAACAGGCATTTTCAGATTCAGCGAGGTCAAAAACCCCTAAAACGCACCGTTTGCCAAATTGTCACATAAAATATTTCTCGCAAGCTAAAAACGCTTTTTACTGAAAAATGTTCCTAGTCTATATATTAAAGGGCAAGCTTAATTACTTACACTGGGAGCATCTTCGAAACAGCACTTGTACAGCAAAAATGCAGTCTCACATAGATTTGCGCCAACTAAAAAAAGTATAATGCTTCATAAATATAAATAAAAACGTGGTGGCTGAGAATGTGGTTTCAATAAGTACCATGCCGTTCTAAACTATGAAGTAACTATTTTAAATAAAACTTGAGGATATTCAAATAACATGAAACTTATAACAATCTCGTATCTTATATCACAAAAATATTTGCACTTACCTAAAACAACACATTTTCTGATGGTAGGAGCGATTTGGTCTCTAATATCATCTGGTAACATACCGATCATACCTTCTCCATCTATTTTACCGTCATCTCCTATCTGAAAAATGCAAATATTTGTCTTATACAATACTGGTAGGTACAAAACTTAAATCGATTCCCATAATAAGATAGAAGGAAATATAAAATAGCAAAATAATATACGTGAAAAAAAGCAATATATTAACCATAATACCAGCAGTTCAGCAAGTATGTTAGAGTTTCGTGTGCTAAAGAGAAAAATGACAACAGCGTAGGTTAAACCTGTTTCTTTTCAGCATATTACTTGATTACTTCTCTTCTCTTCTATCTTACATAGGCATCGATTCAATATTTTTACCTGCCAATACTGTCTTAAGTGATAACGTAATTGAAAATAAATTATTCAGATATTGAACATGTATCGATAATCCTCAAAATGCGGGTAGTCGAAAGTGATTAAGCTGTTGACAGACAAAAAAATCCTTTTCATCAGACCAAATTTATGTCGGATAGACGAAAGTTATGCAACGGGAAAAGAGGCAAAACTGGGAGGAGTAAAGTCTTTCTGTCTCAAATCGTTCAATAAATTAGTAGTAGAAATTGCGTAATAAAATCAAAGATTTTCACTGCAGCCATTGGAATGGTTTCAATGACCCCCATGACGCACAGTCAAGTCTTTGTACGTCACCTAACAGCCTTATTGCTCTCGACTCAGTATCTTAGTCCACCATATCACTGATCCATAGGTTGTCATCTTACTAACCTAGTATATAACCATAGGGTCACTTAAGGATTAAATCTCCAGTTTTTTCCATGCGCTTGCCTGCGTCTACCCAGGGCAATTGTCACTTTCTGTGAGACTTTTTGGATGTGTACATTACATGTTATTTTTTGGTCAATAATGACTCTAAACAAATATTTCCAATCACAAGCAAATGTAATTTCCACTTCATTGAGTATTAGGGGCTTTAGGCCTTCTAGTGCTCTTTTGTGTGGTGAAAATGACGGCTGTATTTTTGTAGGGATTTATAGAAAGTCCTTTCTTACTACGCCATGTGTCAGCAATATTTAGGGCTCTTTGCAAAAGCTCTGATATCGTGTTTGTAAACCGCCCCGTAACTACTATTGTTAGATCGTCAATATATCCTAGGAAATAAAAGCCTTCTGCTGACAATTTCTGGAGGAATTCGTCAACAAGGATTACCCATAGCAGCGGGAGTACTACTCATCCCTGGAGACAGCTTGTACTCATCTTTGCCCTAATGGTAGCCTGACCTAGATTGAATATTATGATCATCTTATCTAGGCTGGCTTTAATCCACTGTCATCAAACATATTAATATTTTACAAATTTTTCACAATTTGCTGAAGGTTAAGTGCGAGAATTGCCAAGAGACAGTTAGTAATTTAGAAGTTGTATTTCTTTTTCTGGCTACTTTTTCCTTCAGCTCAATGATAAGGAAGCAACTTCAGCACTGTTCGATTTTTAGTTTTTGCCAACTCATCTACTGCAATATGCGATCCAGTTTGTTAATGTTCCCCAGATTGGGCAGTTCGGCTTTCACCAAATCAACCTCGTAAGTAATCTTTTTACTTCTCAACAAATCCTGTATTTCTGCCTTCACTGTAGATGATGTTGAAACCTTATCCAGTTTTCGAATATGGTAAATAGCATTTTTTTAATATTACTTCTCAAAAACCAATGCATTTATGTTCTCCTATCTTCGTATACCATTCTCCATAAACACTTGGTAACAGCCAATGTGAAGAACTATTACTCATTTGCCCTTTCCAAAGAGATTTTTAAGACCCTTGGATAAACTCTGTACACTAGCTTGTCTTGCAGATTTTGCTATCGTGTCCGTCTATAAACTATTCTCGTTTGCTCTTTCTGGTGGAGGTCGTGACCAGTATTCCTATTTATTTAAATGTCGCCATAAACAAAATGAAGACGCTAGCAACAGTTCACTCTCGTTACTTACATCATTGTCCAACGAAATATTGAGTTCGATACAAAAAAGTTTTTTTTTACCCATCGCTGCAGAAAGGAAAGTATTTTGATAGTTTGTACCTCATCGGTTCAATCATGACGCATGATACCATTGCACTCGACTATAGGATTCATAAAACCAACTATTCATTCTCGAGATTCATCTTGATCTCGACTTCCATCGCGAGCAGCGAAGCATCATCCTCATCCTAAGGGTCAGTTGTATATAAGTGGTTCCAGCTAGTTATAACTATAATATCCTTCAATTCAGAGTTGTATTGCTTTTATACAACCGGCCCTAAGGCTTATATATAAGGCCAAAATTCAACTGAACTTTCTTTAAAGCCTAATATTATGATCGTTACTGTAGCAATCAGTACCTTTAGATGAAGTTCTGTTGAACTTTGGCCGAACCAAGTCGACATAATCGGTACTTAGAAAAGATCTCTCAGGTCAAGGAGAAACATACTCGTGTACGTCTTGAAGACCCCACACGGAAAATAATCTAATCTAAATGTCGATCTATATTTTTATTATTGTATGCCATGAAATTAAACAATTACCAATGTATGTTCGATCAATTTTGGTCATTTTAATATACTTGTAATTCTGATAAACACATTAAAATCTGTATAAACATTATTTGAGAGCTTAGCAACACAACAACTATATTTTTAGATAAGAAAATATTAGTGATCTAATATAATACTTTTTACTTTGTTTTTTAATAATCGTTTTTTGTAGCTAAACCTTGTTGTAGTTTCAACACTTAGTGTGTCATTTTCAAATGTTTAACAAGATAATCATCTCAATCTCTTGTGAAACATGTCCCTTGTTTGATGCAATATGTTAATTTTTACAATGTTCTTTAAAAAACGTAATTTTGAATTCTAAAATAGTTACTTTTGTAACAAGTACGTAAGATCTTATTTTTTGGGACGAATCGTAACTGTTGCCGGACGAGGCGAAGTCGGGTCCGAAATAAGTCTCAAAAAACTGATTTAGGTACGTGCTACAAACAACATTTTTTTATTCTTTCCTATTATTTGGGTTTTCTACCACCTGTAATATTATCCTCTTCAAAAACAAATCACCGAATCTACAAAATAATAGAATTATTGGAAAAAAGCCTCTGCGCCCATGACGTCTACGTCAAAGGAATAGTCAGAGGTTATGTTTTGCAAATAATATAAATCGGAATAAACACAGAAATAATGTATTTTGCTGACATTTCGGAAAGTAGTAGTTTTAAAAGCTTTTTTGGAAGAACTCTTATTTTGCTGTGTATGTCAAATACACAGCTTTAAGATTCTGTTTAAAAAATAAATAATAAAAATAAACAGGGAGCAGAATTCAAAAAACTGTATTTACAATATCCCGTGCGAATGTGATAAATGTTATGTGGGTGAGTCATCCAAACCTTTCAGTGTGGGGTTGGATGAGCACAAGCATTACATTAGAAAGAATGAAATTCAGAAATCAAACATTTGTGAACATGCTTGGGAAAACGAACATAGAATAAACTGGGACTCGGCAAAAATTTTAACAAAAGAAGCAGATACCAAAAAAAGAGAAATTAAAGAATCAGCAATAATCTTATTAAATGAAGATAAGTGCGTATCGAATTGTCCTGTAGATATTTGTACAACCTGGCTACCAATGTTAAAAGAAGAACTTAACAAACTCAACATTAGCTAAAAGAAAATATCATCAGTTCTATGTTCTGTGTTAAGTAGTAAGTATCTATGGAAATAACATAAACAGAATCTTAAAGCTGTGTATTTGACAATCACAGCAAAATAGTTCTTCCAAAGAAAGCTTTGAAAATTACTACTTTCCGAAACGTCAGCAAAATACATTATTTCTGTGTTTATTCCGATTTATATTATTTGCAAAACATAACCTCTGACTATTCCTTTGACGTAAACGTCACGGGCGCAGAGGCTTTTTTCCAATAATTCTATTATTTTGTAGATTCGGTGATTTGTTTTTGAAGAGGATAATAATACATGTGGTAGAAAACCCAAATAATAGGAAAGAATATTCGTAGAATGCCACAAATAACTTTCAGATAACATTTTTTTGTTAAAGGTCCCTAAAATATATTCAAATGTTTTACCAGACCAAATATTTCTCGAAAATAGTGACCTTCGAATTTTAATCATCATGCCACCATGGTAACCAGATTGTTTAATGGTTGCATTGAACTGTTTTGCTTTATTTACCTAAATAAAAAAATAGCCAAATACAAAAAAAAAAAATTTCGGTTTGCGAGAACTTTGAAACGTCGTTGTGAGAAATTACATGTTAGTTATGTGTTACTATGGTAAAATTAATGTTTGGCCTAAAGCAACTTTGGTGGCGAAAGATACCTTTTAGCTCGCAAAAAATTTTAAATAATCCGAATGACCAAACACAACCAAAAACCCCTTAAGATACAATTTTTGAATTTTTTTTATATTTTTTAAAAATCTCAGATTTTTCAATTTCTGGAATTGGTAGCGCTACATTATTTGTTATTCAGCTATGTTGCAACACGTTAATATATTTTTAAAAGGGCGAAAAGACGACATGAACAGTTTTGAAGGATAGAAACATCTGTTTTTAAATAATTTCTAATATATAAAAATCATTCCCCAAACCCAGCTAAACCAAAAGAAACTGGAGAAAATTCTATATTAAAATGGTATGACAGTAGCAGAACCCAAAATTTAAGCAATGGGTTATTAGACAACTACCTGACACCTTTCGTTTTATTTCAAACAAAATTGCCACAGCACGAATATTTAAACGCTAAAATCCATTAAATATATTCGGATCTGACATTTATGGAAAAAGAAATTTCTATTTCTTGAACAATTCTGAACAACTTCCGTTAAGAGGATTCTTCAATAAAAAAATGCCTAATATGTTCTTGATTTCTTCTTTTATTTTAGTATCGTAGGTGGCTTTGTATTTTTATGAAGGGTGAAAAGCAAAATCTAATCAAATCGAAAAAAATAAATAAATAAAAGTGTTATAAGAGTGATACATTCTTAAGTGCGATATATTCTAGATATATCTATCTTGGTAAAACTGAGTGTTGATTATGGAAATTTGTTTTCGCATATTGAATAGGAATTTCCCGAAAAATCGACATCATCCCATTTACATTGACAAATATTTATTTCAATAATGCACAAAATATTTTAATTCTATCCCAGCCCCTAAACTATTAGACTAAAATGTTAATTTAAATCAAGTGATATATGCGTTTGGTTACCATTTATTTATCCAATACTTACCAAACCAACTTCGTCTGTTAGACACTTCATATAGCACCTTAACTTTTCGTCATCTGCGAAATTTCCAACCTGTGCCTGTTTAACTACATCTACAAACACAAATTTTCAGCACCATTTCATTTTTAAGACAATTTAATATGGTATTTTTTTATAATTTCGTTATAACATGTAGTTTTACTTTTATATTTTTACATTTATATCTGATTCTAATTGTATTTACTATATTTCAGTACTGCACAGAATATAACAGCTACTTGGCTAAAATGAATATCAAATACTGCACAATTATTATTTATTGTTTTCTACAGAACATGTCCCACCTCTTAGGGGTTTTCGTACACAGACAGAAATTACGTTATACTGTTAGGGCTGTCAAAAATGTGCACTGTGCATTTTATTCAATTGCACCAACATAAGTTAATAAATCTTATGGTATGTATTCCACTCCTTACTGGTGTTTCGCATAACAATTTTAACGAAAATGACTCAATGAAATTATTCAAAGTTTGATCGCTTTAACAAAAGAACGATTCAGAGAGCTTTTCAATTATTATCAATCTGTGGAAGTATATCATAAACTCAGAACCTGAAGAAAATACAATTAATCGCCTTTTTAATGTATCAGACATGTTTATAAAATCAGTAATGAATTTTCCATCTACACAAATCACAAGCCTTGCAATAAAAATCGCAAGAAATTCATTAATTAATCATCATTCTATATCCCCGCTGGCGTTGTTCAGAATCGAGACTAGTTTATTCAGAGACATGTAAATAGTTTTTTCAACAAACTTTACATTCCAGTTCCTGAGCAACCTTGTGCTATTTTGTATGCTGACTGTACAGGTATAAAGGGACCGAAAAATTTACATTTCAGAATCCAAAGGAAATCATATTCTTGTCACAAGAAGTACACATTATTTAGAGCCGGTCTTATAATAGCATATTATAGATGTACATACATGCTCCCTATTTTGTACGAAATAATGATGCTGGGGTTATAAAAAATGGAGTGGAATAAGATGGATAAAATATACGACAATGGGTTCAAGATAGTGATGTATTTGTAGTAGATCGCGATTATAGAGATGCTGTTGATTTTTTGGAAAACTTAAAATTAAATATAGAAATGCCACCTGTGCTTATAAAAAACCAAAGGCAATTTACTACTGAAAAGGCAAACTTATATTCTTTCCTATTATTTGGGTTTTCTACCACATGTATTATTATCCTCTTCAAAAACTAATCACCGAATCTACAAAATAATAGAATTATTGGAAAAAGCCTCTGCGCCCGTGACGTTTACGTCAAAGGAACAGTCAGAGGTTATGTTTTGCAAATAATATAAATCGGAATAAACACAGAAATAATGTATTTTGCTGACGTTTCGGAAAGTAGTCTCTTTCTGTTTTCAAAGCTTTTTTTTGAAGAACTCTTATTTTGCTGTGTATGTCAACAAATACACAGCTTTAAGATTCTGTTTATGTTATGTCCATAGATACTTACTACTTACACAGAACACAGAAAATCATTAGTTCTGTAAATATGAATGAAGGAACAATAATATAACCGCTTTTCGATTGATCACACCAGCAATTCTAGAAACAGTAGAGACTTCATTTCATAAACCTTCAAGAGGCTTCTTTAAAATTACCTGGTAGAATTCAGTGAAGTTTGAATATATTTATGGCCGAATAATTTATATTTTAAACTAGAAACGATATAATCTTTCAATACATTTTATTTTTCAATCGCCTAGTATAACGTTTTTACATTACTTATCTATCCCTTTTGAATTCCACGGATTTTAACTATTTATATACTGAATAACATATGTAAGGCCAGCAGTAAAGTTTATTTTTTATTTCACTTCCAGAAAGCCATAATCATTTACGTCGCTCTAATCTAGTTATAAAAATTTTGTCATCGTAAGTTAAGGATGCAAAACTATTTTCTAATAAAAAATAATAATATTAATGATTAGTCACTTGTCCACTCATTGCACTTTTTTCTACTAAAGGAAACAATTACTAAATACCGATAGAGATCACAGATTGTAAATGTAAAACATTATACAAACATAACCAAAATTTTCCAATTCCAAAACAATGATTTCCAAACTGTAAGGTTTGCGCATAGTGATCCGTGATCCACACGGCTGAAAATGAAGCACTACTTGGCGAGATATTACGATTACAGGAAGGGAAGAGATGGGGCTGGCATGCCAGCCTAGCTCTCATCCCTGACAGCCAATGTCAGTATCCACATTCCACCGAGAGCAAAGTCGCATATTTGAATTTGCATTTATTTCATTTACATATTATATTATTATTATTATATTTTCACATCTAAAACTGAAAAAATAGAGGGGGTAGCTAACGCCAAAAATTGTTTTTTAGATGTTTCGTTCTTGTATACACACTAAATCACATTTTATTTTTTTTTTACCCCCTTTAATAATAGGGTGATGGTGGCAATGAGGATGGTAGAAGAGGGGTAGCTAACGCCAAAAAAAATTTTTTTAGACGTTCCATTCTTGTATACACACTAAATTATATTTCAATTTTTTTACCCCTTTTAATAATAGGGTGGGGGTGGCAATGGGACGATAGAGGGGGCGTTATTGTATACACACTAAATCACATTTTAATTTGTTTTACCCCCTTTAATAATAGGGGGGGTGGCAATGCGGGTGGTAGAGGGGGTAGTTAACGCTAAAATATTTTTTTAGACGTTTCGTTTTTGTATACACACTAAATCATATTTTCTTTTTTTGCTCCCTTTCATAATAGTGTGGGGGTGGTATTGGGGGTGATAGTGGGGGAGGGGGGGGTGACTGATGCCAGAAAAAAAATTTGAGACCTTTAACTTTTCGTACATGCCCTAAATTGCAATTTTATGGGCTCTTACTTGCTTGTTTTGCCTATTTACCCTTATTTACCCCATTTACACCCGAACCCTTCAACGGAATTAGATCAAAATATAATCTAGTTCCAGATCTCAGTACAATACATAAGTGTACCAAATTTCAAGTTAATATGATAAACGGTTCCAGAGTAAACGTGCGCACAAAAAAAAGTTACAGACAGACCGACAGAGAGGAGATTAATTTTCGCTCAAATTTAAAATCTCGACGCTTCATGGCATTTTAAGCCTATTTCAACAAAAAAAAAATATTTTTTTTTGCGTTAATATGCTTCCACTGGATGTGGAAGCAATAACTTCCATACAAACAAGTATCTACTTATTATACAGGGTGTTTCAGAATTGACGTAAAAAATTAGCAGTACTCTCTGATGGGGTTGTGAACAAAAAGATGATATGGTTCAACATGTACTCTGTGACTGTTCTGCCGTCTCATCAATCAGAGAATCCATTTTGGGAGAACGTTGGCCTACTTTGGCTGATGTAAGGGGCAGCATCATCACCTATTTTGCAAGATTAGGTTGGTTGGAGGCCTAGGCGAGAATCTGCCTACAGGGAAGATTTACAAGGGGCCCAATGGGGCCTAAGTGCTGTGGCTTAATAATTCTTATTGACCACCCTCTCAACCAATTCCAAAATAGCTGCTAACAGATGTGGTAATTCAGAAATGATCTCACGGCTTGCTAATTATAACGATCTATTTACTTATGACACGGAATACCACAAAACATCTTACAGGAAATATATTTCATATAAAAATATAGCTGCAAAAATTAGACAAAAGTCCAATAAAATTTGTGCTTCAGATAAAGTTGCTAATAATGTTAGATCTAGTTGTAGTTCACATGAGCAATTTCCACAGGATAGGTATTTCTTTAAACCTCTCTGACAATCAAATTCTTCACAGAGCTGTAAAAATTTTGCAAAAAGCCATATCTGACTACAAGGCAATAAGAAAAATTTTTCCCGCTCTTAACGAAATGACAAAAGAAGAATTCGAAAGTCAAGTCCCTGATGTTTTATTCACAAGTGGTTGTTAAAAACACCCGATGAGAATAGGAATAATACAGATTGTCTAACTCTCTCAAATATTATCATGAGTTTTTACTCAAAACAATTTTCCAAAAATAATTTACAGATAGGTTTAGGTTTTACTTATATAATAACGTCAGAAGCAAAAAATAATAGATCTTCTATATAACATGGGATTTTCGTGTTCTTACAATGATGTTAGAAGTATCACAACAGTTTTGGCTAAATACAGCTTGCGTAAGAAAGACTATATCCCATATGAACTAGAACTAATTAATGAAATGGAAGCAAATTACATTTACGCCAGTATTAAAATCATATGCGATTTTCATTCGATTGACAATCGCACATGTATCGCGTTAGGAATAATAATTATAACAGCACTACAAATTTTGTTTTCTATGGAAACGAATGACCACTGCGGAAAATTCAACTTACAAGGCCATCAATAGTATAGCGGTAATTAATAATAATAAAATACATGCAATCTTTGGGGTTTATTTTATCGAAGAGGCATTACATATTGAAAATTTGGATGGTAGCGTTAGAGGCGCTATAGTTTTTTGAGTAAGTTCACTAAAATTCATATTCATAGCTCAAACCGATTTAATAGCGCGATGGATGTTTTAAAAAACACATTTTTCAAATTATTTTTCAGGCAAGAAAAATTTGATTTTGTGAAATTCGGCCCTACTAAAAAAAAGTTGTAAAATTCCATTTCAGATGGCCAAAATTATGTTCTACAAGATGGTGAAGGTGAAGGTCCCATTTAGTTATACCTTAATTTTAAAAAGCGGCATAGATTTTACTCCACTAATCAACCTGTATAGCTAGGTTGGTGCAATTGAATAAAATTCTCACTTTTGACTTGACGTCCTTGGCAGTACAGTAAAACTTTAAGAAATTCTGTCGGTATACGAAAATCCCAAGAGGTGTAAGATGTCCTTTATTCTTTAACTAACTTACTTTTTTATAAGTATACTATAATACATTCTCTATTACTATTAATTAAAATTTTTACCTTCGCTTACGCCTGTAGCTTCTACACATGTCTTATGTAAAGAATCCATTAATTCTTGTAGCTCATCTGACAATGCCTAAAATTTCAAAAACCAAAAAAAAATAGATATAAGTTATAGGTACCCAGTAGTAAACGTTTTTTTTTTTTGTTTGGGAAAAGTTCATGAGGACTGTTTTTTAGAATTGACTCCCAAGTAAAAACAATGGATATATAACTCAACTGGACTCTTAAATGTGGAAAAATTGTCAAAGGTACGGGAAATTATACGTAGTAAGTATGTGACTGGATTTTTAGAGTCATCTGCAATTGTACTCTGGAGATTAAAAAGGCAACAAAAGCACTACGAGCTCATTATTAACGCCGTTGAAGCATTCGGTATGGTGTCATCAAACAAGCCAACATATTGAAAACCTATAAAGTGACTCAATTTGCGGATGAAATGGTACAGAGAGCAATGGAACTTTAGAAGCCGTAAAGTTTTACTTGCCTTTTTTATCTGCAGAGTAAACTTGCAAACGACTACATCACTTATTTTTTTATATAATTTTATACCATTGAAAAATATAATCAATTTAATTAGGTACCAATTATGATTACTTACATTTGCCAGGGCAGCGCAGCCTGCTACTAAAACTAGAACTTCCCAAACTTTCATCATCTTAGGAGTAATTTGCATATCCACGATTCCAATTTATTTACTCTACACTTACCCCCCACTCTGTTCACAATTTTTTGAATGAAATTCAGTGGAACAAACATAAAATTACCTTAACTTAAGCGTAATCATATACTTGGAAAGTAAATAACAATCATATTGTCTAAATATCGTAGAATTAAAATAAAAAGCTTGCATGGCTATTAGAGTAATCAGTGTAATCTGAATGACATTTAAAATTAAAAGCTATAATGTAAGATTACTGTGTTTTGTGTTTAAATATGGCATGGCAAAGCAGAAGTTAATTTGATTATAAAATGTTCAAGGACTTTTTAAATTCAAATATACTCGTTCTTATTTATGAATGAGGACTTCTAATAATAATAAGTTAATAGACTTAACGATAGGTAACGCATTTAACAGGAAATGTCAGTAAACATTGTCTCGCAGAAAAGCGATTCATCAACCATCTTTTCAAATGCAAATGGAAGAAAGCTGTGTAAGTTCATTATTAATGATTAATATTTAACAAACGCGGCAATTGCTGTTCATTTAAATTTGTGTTTTCAGTAAAAGTTCATAACCCTTTTTTTATTTATGATATGATCATGGCGAATCTGATGTGGACGAGAGACCGAACGAATCGCTGGATAGATATTTTAATAAAACCAGTTTTTCTTTATAGACAATTCTATACGTAGTAAATATTTCTATTGATTGAATGTCTCCAATAAAATTTTATAGTGGCTCGGCGCTTACGTGTTAAGCTTACAACCAAGGGGTCCCAGGTTCGAATCCTGGTTATGGTATGAATGTTTAGTGGTGTTTTTCGTGCGTTACCGAGTTGGTGACGGTGGACTAGACGAGGTTGTGTGAGAGACAACACGGCTAGTTGCTGTATCATGTCTGAGTTCGAGTCTCACCTGTGGCAGATGGCAATGCCGTAAGGAATGGTTGTTGTATAACTGTCTATGTGTATGTGTCCTGGTTCTGCGGTGGAATAGCTAATGCTAAACTCTACCAGGACGTTAATCTAAACAAGGCAAAAAAAATTAGTATACCACGTGACACAGTCTAGTGGCTCACTCCTATATTTCCTTTATTTTTTAATAGCAACTTTCGATTTTGAAATGGAACACCCTGTATATATATATATATATATATATATATATATATATATGTATACAGGGTTACTGGTAATTCTATACATTCCTTTGGGGATGTAATGGGGCATGAACTAAGGAGTAAATCTAGCCCTAACATTCATTATGCAAAACTCAATAGTTTTTGAGATATTTCAATTTTTTTGTTTTTCTCAAAAAAGCATATCTTAATGTCTTAAAAGTTAATTTCCGAAAAATCTACTTGACATTTTTAAATTTTTTTTTACTGGATTACTTGTCCAATATTATAGATATCCGTTTGGAATGAAAAATATCCGGAAACATTTCGATCATGTGAACATTTAAAATAAAAACTTGTAAAAATTTTTTTTTAAAATCAGTTATGAAATTTACCTATTAGGTTTTTTCAAAAAAATATTAATGTAACACGCGTACAAATTATTATAAAAACTTCCTTATTTCAATAGCTATCTAATAGGTAGAAATGTTTAATGTACCCTTGATAGTTCTAATAAAAAATTAGTAAAGATAATGCTGGTGGCGGAATTTATTAAACGACTAATCGTTCATTTTCATTTAAGTCAGTCAGTCCTTGACTTTGACGTTTGTGCATATATGTCATTTACTGACATTCTTATCTCCGTGTCCCTTAAGTTTGTTGGTCTTGTTAAATTAGTTATCGAAGATTTTGATTTTGCTCGTAGTTGTTGTTATTAGTTGTTGTTATTGTATTTTCTGTGCCATGGCCGCGTATGCCAATGCAGAATACGCTGATATCTTATTTGTCTATGGATACTGTGGCGGCAACGCTGCTGAAGCTCGCCGAGAATATGGTCTTTGGTACCTTAACCGCCGCTTACCAAAAGCACGTGTATTCAGTACGGCATATCGAAATATCGCTGAAACTGGCTCCGTGAAATGTAGAAGAAGTGGCGCTGGTGCTCCTCCCGTTTATGAACCAGATGATAAGGAAGAAATATTGAGGTATTTTGAGGAAGACCCAACTATTTCAACTAATAAAGTCGCAAGACTAACCGGAGCGTCACAATGGAAAGTTTGGTCTACGATACGTAGAGTTGGATGTCATCCTTACCACTATACCCCTGTCCAAGGCTTGGAGGAAGGTGATCCTGGAAGGAGAGTGGAATTCTGCCGCTTTATGTTAAATTCAGATGCAGAAAGTGCAAATTTTTTAACAAGTATTTTATGGACGGACGAGTCGAAATTTAATCGCGAGGGTATAACAAATTTCCACAACCTACATTATTGGGCAGAGGAAAATCCCAAGTTAACACGTGAAACTAGTTTCCAAATGAAGTTTTCTATTAATATGTGAATGGGAGTCATTGGCCACTATTTAATAGGGCCACACTTTCTTCCTCAAAATTTAAACGGGGAAATCTATGAAAATTTTTTAAGAAATGATCTGGCGGTGATTTTAGAAGATGTTCCTCTCGCCGTCAGACAGCGAATGATGTTTCAGAACGACGGTTGTCCAGCACATTATCGGCTGACAGTACGACAGTTACTTGATCAACGTTTCTCTAACCGTTGGATCGGAAGAGCGGGCCCAATACCTTGGCCAGCGCGAAGCCCTGACTTAACACCCCTTGATTATTACGTATGGGGTCATATGAAAGAGATGGTCTATGCCACACCAGTCAATACTATAGAAAACCTTAGACAAAGGATAGTCGATGCTGCCCAACACATAAGGCATAATCTGACAACCAGAGTAACAAGGACGGAAATAAGAAGACGCTGCCGTGTCTGTATACGGAATAGGGGCTCCCATTTTGAGCAAGACATATAAAAAATAAAGTACAACTTTGAAATTAATGAAGAATTAAACTCTACTTTTAAAATGTTTTTTACTGTTTATCTAAAAATAAAATCCGTACTACTTGTGTTATTTTTACTAGTATTTTCTTAGAACTATTAAGGGTACATTGAACAAACATTTGTACCTTGTTAGATAGCTATTGAAATAAGGCAGTTTTTATAATAATTTATACACGTGTTACGTTAATATTTTTTTGAAAAAACCTAATAGGTAAATTTCATAGCTGATTTAAAAAATAATAATTTTAAGTTTTTATTTCAGATGTTCACATGATCGAAATGTTTCCAGATATTTTTCATTCCAAACGGATATCTATAATATTGGACAAGTAATCCAGTAAAAAAAAAATTAAAAATGTCAAATAGATTTTCCGAAAATTAACTTTTAGGACATTAAGATCTACTTTTTGAGAAAAACAAAAAAAATTAAATATCTCAAAAACTATTGAGTTTTGCATAATATATTAGGACTAAATTTACTTCTTAGATCATGCCCCATCACATCTCCAAAGGAATGTATCGAATTACCAGTAACCCTGTATATAAATATATACCTATATCTATTAAAAATCAGAAAAAGAAAGTTTTCACATAAATATGATACTCTAGAGGGGGAGGAAGAATTGATACTTAGGTTTCAATATAAGGGGACAGAAATTATGTGAAAAGTTCAGGTTTAGTATAGAGTCAAACAGAGCACAGTTATTTAGAATGTATTTTTTCCTTTCGCTTCTATATTATTTGTAATTTTTTATTTCTTTTATTTGTAAAGGAAGAAGGTTGAATAGTTTGAAGCCCTGGAAAAATACAAATCGTTGTGAGAGAAATTTATTCATTTTGGGACCGACAATTTTTATTATTATTATTTTTAATCTAGTCGTATAATTTGATGTTTGATTATGATTATTTTCCATTTTAAAAGCCCATACCAAACAGTGGTATGTGTAATGTTAAATAAACCAGTCTCTTTATATACCTACCTAGTTTCTCACTTAAGAATAGAACAGATTTTCCGAATAATATTTTAATAAGCGTGTTTTTAATAACTTGCTGAATGTTTAATGCATTTTTATGGCACCACCCCAGACTACGATGCTATAATTTGGAATTGATTCTACTGAGTTATATACAATAAGTAAGTTTTTTCCTACTTAAAATATCTCTTAGTTGATAGAATCTGTGGATTACCTGTTTTATTCTTATAGCAATATAAGCATGTGTTCCTTCCATTTTAAATGTTGATCAATAATTATACCCAGATATTTAATCTTTTCAACTTTTTGAATATTTGGACACAGATAATTTTGGGTTATCACACAATTATTTTTGTTTGAAAGTAATTTTAAGTTTTTATTTGGAGGTTGATCATCAGCTGTAATGGTAAAAGCTAAAAGTTTCGACTTATCTATATTTAGACTTAACAGGTTTGAATTTCAGTCATGAACTAATTTTAGATTAGCTTCATATACTTTGTTCCATGAATCATCAGCGAAAACTATAGCAGTGTCATTTTCATAAGAAATTATATGTCCAGCAAAAATTTTTTATAGACGCTATGTCGTTTATATCAATCAGAAACAATATTGGACCTACTATGGTCGCTTGAGGCACGTCCATATTGATAGTTTCATAATCGCTAAGAATATCATCCACATTTGTTCTTTATCTTCTGTCATTAAGATAATTTTTAAATATATTTAAAACAGGACCTCGCACAAATTAATTTCTAGCAATTTTTTTTATGTAAAACTATTGTTTAAACAATTTGTTTCTCAACAGCCCGAACCTTAATGGTTAATCAAAGTTCCCTTATTTGATATTACATTTAAATTACTATTTTGCATCACTCTCGATACTTCATTTCAATAAACAACGAAGAATTCGTGGCAATTACGAAAAAATCGATCTTGAAAAAGTCTTTGTTTTAGTTTCCAATTTTTTACAATGTTTTTCCACAGTAACAGTACTTATGACTTTCTTACACCATCTTAAAGTAGAAGTTTCAACGAAAAAAATTCCGTCTTGAAATTTTTCAAAATTAAAATTTTGTTAATCAACTTTTTCGATCAAAAATTTGGACTTTTTTCAAATTAAGTTCGCATAAAATCAAAAAATTAATATTTCGTTTCCAAAAAATTACAGCTTATTTGAGACACAAAAATGTCCATTTTCACCAAATTTCATTAAAATCGAATCATTTTTGTGATAGATAGATATAAAAAGTCAAAAAACTGGTTTTTGACGTTTTCTCAATAATTTTGAGGTTACGTTGAAAAATAAGAGAAAGAACTAAGAATAAAAGTTGTAGATATTCCAATTATCTACAACTTTTGCATTTAACTTTTTTCGATAAGAGGTCTAGTTTTGCCGGAAATCGTAAAAACCACGTTTCATCCCCAAAAAGAAAACCTCTTTTCCACTCCCACCCTACTTTCGGTTATTTGTTGGGGTCCAATCGATTTTTCTCCACTTAAATACCATTAATTTTAAGATTTCCGACCATCCATACACTGCTAAAAATTTTGTCGATTTTTGGCCTCTGAAAACAGATTCGGCACTACCACTGTATGTAGGTATAACATGTTAAACTTCCAGAAAATTCTATCGATGCCTAGTTCTTTATATCTAAATGTCTTCTTTAACAAGCTATTTGTTCCAAATAACAATCGAGTTAGCAGTTCACACACTCCCAATTTGGGACAATATAAATCATTTTTAATTATTAAAAGCTTTTATTAAACTTGCAATGTTAGTTAGTTAGCTAGTTAGTTGGTTAGTTAGTTCGTTTGTTTAGGTCAAATCTTGCAATCAAAATTTCGATTAGTTCTAATTAAGCTAGAACTTTGAAATTTTGCACATGTGTATAAGTCCGGTGACAATGCACTTTAACATTTTCATATAAGAAAAAAGCAAGATGACGGCTTCAAGATGGCGGACGACTTTACCGTTTATGATCCGATTCAAAAGACTAAAAAGTAAAAAATAAAATTGTATAAAAAATATTTTTTAAAAATAGCTTTTATTTAAATGCTCTAAAAAGTAGAAAATAATCTTTGAAGTAAATCAAACCCGTCATTTTGTTACATTATATTTTTTTTTTATGATATGAAAGTTTGTCGCGAGCAATCTCCCTTACACAGGAAAATCTCGCAACAAGCTTTTATATCATAAAGAAATTATATAATGTAACACAATGATGGGTTTGATTTATTTCAAAATTTATTTTCTACTTTTTAGAGCATTTATTACTCTTCTAAATACTTCGTTTTATTCTGTGCTGCAATATTTATTATTACTTGCGTAAATTATATGAATCATAAAATTACATATTTTGCCAAATAACTAATCATAGGAAAAGCCAATTTCGTAAAGAGCTAGATTAATATGTAAATAGGCGTAATATCGTTCCCATGGGTATTCTTGATGACGTCTATATGCGATTAGGGTTTGTTTTGCTGGAGAGTATTAATCACAATGCACTGATAAGAATTAAATATTTTCATTCATAAGTAAACGTTGGTCTCAAATTTTTTGAAAACATTTTTCAAGGTTTCAAAAAAGACCTATGAGTAAGACGTGCAGTGAATAGCATTACAACTTAGCAATTGGTCTCAATTATTCGAAATACAGCTAAATGAGTGTAAAATTACATTGACACCAATGAACAACATTCCGTTGAAATCCTCGGTAAAGGATAAATGCAAGTTAAAATCACTATCGCCCTCCGGAAATGGATTCAAAAGACAATTTCACATAGTACGAACCTCGTTTTCAAAGTATTTTCAAAAAATGCGTGGCATTGAGAAAATATGTCTAATACCCCTCTACTATTGATCCGCGAGGTATTGTCCTCCAGTATAAAATAATTGATATCTTTTACCAGAGAAATTGGATTTTAAAAAACCGCTGTCCAAGGAATCACTACTTCCACATCCAGATTTTGTATCCAAGTTTTATACACACTAAATCCCAATGTAATATTTTACTCTCTTTAATAATAGGGTGGGGGTGGCAATGGGGGGTGGTAAAGGGGTAGCTAATGCCAAAATAAATTTTAAAGGTCCTTGGTTCTCGTACACACACTAAATTTCAATTTAATTTTTTACTTCCTTTCACAATAGTGTGGGGGTGTTATTGGGGGTGACAGGAGGGGTGGCTGATGTCAAAAAAAAATTTTGAGACATTGGCTTTTCGTACACGCCTTAAATTGCAATTTTATGGACTCTTACTTGCTTGCTTTGCCTATTTACCTTTATTTACCCCATTTACCCCCCGAACCCTCCAACGGAATTAGATCAAAATATAATCTAGTTCCAGATCTCATTATAAAATTTCAAGTCAATATCATAAACGGTTCCAGAGTAAACGTGCACACAAAAAAAGTTACAGACAGTCCGACCGACAGACAGGAAATTTTTTTTCGCTCAAATTTAAAATCTCGACGTTTCATGAGCCTATTTGGGGCGAGCGTGGGTGCGTCTTTACTATGTACATACTTCAATATGCGATGTAAAGCAACGTAAGGCGCGGTTAGTACTTGGAATGGGTGACCGTTCCAACGAAGACCGCGTCCTCGCCTCACACATCTTCCAGCGGCTTGTATATCAGTGTATGCGCGGAAGCTATACAACCTTAGGCGAGGGTTGTATAGGGGATATACCATCCTTCGGAGAGGATGTAAAGCCGTCGGTCCCTTGTCTATTAAATGTTAGGCAAGTAAAAGATCCCTGCTCTTCTTAAGGGAAGAGGTTCGGCAAAAATTCCTGGTTGGGGGTAGCTCGTCTACAGGCGTCGGTGTTAGGCCTCAGTAGCGGAAATAGGCCGACGTTAAATAAATGTAAAAAAAAAAAATGAGCCTATTTCAAAAAAAATACATATATATTTTTCTTTTCGCGTTACTATACTACTACTGGACGTGGAAGTAATTATATCACTAAAGTCAAATTTGAGCTTCCTACTTCAATATTGTTTAAACAACACAGATAATATTTCTAAAAATACAAAAAACAATTGGATGTTGCATTTTCTTCTACAGTATGTTAGCACCTATGAGTTCTTTATTACTTCCACGTTCAGTGGAAGTATAGTAACGCAAAAAAAATATTATTATTATTTTTGTTGAAATGTGTCAGTCTGTCTGTCTGTAACTTTTTTTGTGAGCACGTTTAATCTGGAACCGTTTATGATGTTGACTTGAAATTTGGTACACTTCTGTATTATAACGATTTTGATCTAATTTCGTTGAAGGATTCGGGGATAAATGGGATATATACGGGTAAACAGGCAAAGCAAACAAGTGAGAGTCCATAAAATTGCAATTTTGGGCATGTACGAAAAGTCAAGGTCTCAAATTTTTTTTTGGCATCAGCCACTCCCGCGATCACCCCCAATACCACCCCCACGCTATTATAAAAAGGAGAAAAAAAAATTAAAATATGATTTAGTGTGTATACAAGAACGAAACTTCTAAAAAAAATTTTTTGGTGTTAACTACCCCCTCTACCACCCCCATTGTCACCCCCACACTATTATTAAAAGGAGTAAAAATTAAATTGGGATTCAGTATATATACGAGACCCAAGGGCCTCTAAAATTTTCTTTGGCGTTAATAGGGTGGGGGTGGCAATAGAGGTGCCACTCCCACCCTATTATTTTTTTTTAAACATTTTATAACATCGCCAATGTAATTACCATACATTAATTAGTCTGTGTTTAAAATTTCACATCTTTGTAGAGTTTTTTGTTTTCAAGATACTACAAGCCATGTTTCAAAAAACACAACAGGGAAGGAAAATTAATATATTGGATCACCGCAAACTCGAAATTTATGTAATCTAGGCCTAATTTTAACAGTATGTCCAAAAGTTGCACAGAAAACAAGACAGTCTCGGGATTCTTAACTATAATAGTAGGAGAGCTGGTAGCCACCTCAACTAACGTGTGAGGTACAAAGTTGAAATGTTGTGTATACTAGATTTAATACTAGTAAAGTAAGAAAATCATATTCAATCCAACCAAATTGACTCGGTTGTAATAGTACTAAATAATAATAATAATAATGGTACCCCCTATTTTTTTTAAAGCGCATAATAATTATAAAAATTAATATACTCGTACAAGTCTGGCGTTCAAATATATCTTAATTTATAAATACTTAAATATAGAAAAAAATTGCCAGATAATTTCCTCGGTTACAAATACATGCCAGGTGAGCCTAAAGTTGTTAAGAAAGTTAGTATTCCATAATGTACGGCGATAATACAAATAATTAAAGAGAACACCCACAATGAATTCAAGAAACTGTGGGATGAAACAAACAACTGTCAGCTTGCTAGGGAGTTACTAAAATACCCCAACAAGAGTACAGCAATGGACTATCGGGCAATGTCCAAAAGGAACCTACGTTTCATAACATCCAGACTGGACGCTGTCCGTTAAGGAAACATCTCCAAAATATGAGATTAAGCGGAACACCTCTCTGTAGAAGTTGTGAACAAGAAGATGAGACGGTTCAACATGTACTCTGTAACTGTTCTGCCGTCTCATCAATCAGAGAATCCATTTTGGGAGAACGTTGGCCTACTTTGGCCGATGTAAGGGAGATGCCCCTAGGCAGCATCACCACCTATTTCGCAAGATTAGGTTGGTTGGAGACCTAGGCGAGGGTCTGCTTACAGGGAGGATGTACAAGAGGCCCAATGGGGCCTAAGTGCTGTGGTTCAAATTTTTATTGACCACCCTCAAAACCAATTCCAGATTCCATAATGTACTTTTACAAGGCTGATATTTGGAGGAAATATTCTTCGAGATACCTTAAGAAAGTATATTGATAGCCAGACGATTTGGGTAGTTAGTAGTTACAAATACTCGCCAAGTCAGTGCATTGTTCACAATGTTCACCATATTCAATGGGAGTACAAGTGAGATAGGCGAATGTGAATGTCTGCGCGAAAAATAAAGAGTCAATAGAAATTATGACTATAGTAAGAAAGAAGAATTTTGTTATAGAAAGTAAAATAAATCATACGACATATATAAATTTTTATTAAGAATAACATAATTTTTATACACTGATAGCAAAAGAATTTTTATTATATTTTTAATTAATTACTCGTTCGTCTCTTCATCGTAGGTAATTTCATCTTCTGAATGTAAACGGTCTTCATCGATCGTTTCTTTACTCTCTGAAAAAGTAAAAATTATGAAAAAAATTGTTTTACAGACGGATATGTAATATAGTTGCGCAAGTACTTCAAGTTAATTTTAAAAATTCTTTACCTGACACGGAATCATCTGATTGACTTGATTTTAACAAAACGTCCATATATAGACGATGGTACAACAGTTCCCTTTTGCCACTTAAAGCTATATTGGTCAATTGGGTAATAACCCATCCATGATCTTCTGGTTTTAGGGTTGGAGGGTATTTTAAATTCGCGTTACGCCATATGCTAGTGTTATATTGTGTCCTAGATGCAGTACCGAAATATTCAAAATTATAGAAAAATCCATTTGTCAAATTTACAGAATCAAAGCAGATAATGTCAATGATATTATAAATTTATATCAACATATAGTTCAAAGAATGAAAATAAACCTCTTAATAAGAAATATTTGAATTATGATGCATCAAATTTATAACCTGTGAATCGGAATTGAAACAGCAACTTTTACGGACACAATATCTATATATATCAAAATACTCCTTTCTTATTATAGTCATAATTCCTATTGACTCTTCATTTTTCGCGTAAGCATTCACATTCGCCTATCTCACCTGTACTCCCATTAAATATGATAAACAATGCACTGACCTGGCGAGTATTTGTAACTACCCAAGTCGTCTGGCTGTCAATATACTTCCTTAAGGTATCTCGAAGAATATTTCCTCCAAATATCAGCCTTGTAAAAGTACATTATGGAATACTAACTTTCTTAACAACTTTAGGCTCACCTGACAGGTATTTGCAACCGAAGGAATCATCTGGCAATTTTTTTCTATATTTAAGAATGTATAAATTAAGATATATTTGAACGCCAGATTTGTACGAGTATATTAATTTTTATAATTATTTTGCACTTTAAAAAATTTAGGGATTACTATTATTATTATTTAGTACTATTGCAACCGCGCCAATTCTGCCAGACTATGATGTTCTTACCTTCTAGTATTAAATCTAGTATACACAAGATTTTAGCCTTGTACCCTACACGTTAGTCCAGGTGGCTGCCAGCTTTTAGACTATAAAATAGTGTAATTAAGGTTATTATGTTCAAGTCAGGTTCAACGATTCTTTGCTACATATCCTAAATCAAAATTATTTCCCCTTTTTCAAATACGTATCGTTTTAAAGTCGGGGGTTCTTTAACATTTCTAATTTTATTTTCTACGACAGTCGTCAGGCCGTACGGGGAATTACTATAGAAACGGAAGATAGCAATATTAAAATATCTTTCTTGCATATTTTATGTTCTGTTTTTATACATTTTTTAAATTTATTCCAATATCGAAATACATTTAATCGTTTGCTAAAATAATATGGCAAAATCAGGAAACTCGTGAAAGACCAACATCTTATAGTTTACAATTCGATGGTATGTTTTTTATTATCGTCTGTTGACATTGTTTGGTATATGCAGAGTGATCCTTAATGACGTAATGTCCCAGAAAGTACTTTAGATATTATTTTCAATTTTGGTATATATTAATAGGATATAAAACCACATATTTTAGTTACAAAAGTTATTTTATCACTGAACCAGTGGCGTCCCTACAAACATGTCTTCTGATATTTTTTACCAAGAAAGTGGTTCGCCACTGACATTTTTCCATGTGGATATTTTTTCTGATTTGCCTGGTCAATTCTCACATGAAAATAGTTTCTTGTGTTTTCTCGTCAGACGCACAGTTCTTGATTAAAACAATTAGATTCAAATTGCTTCATTTACCAGTATTGACTAATAATGTTTGAACACATATTTGGTTATTTAACCTAACCACACTACCTTTTATTTGCCATATAAAGATGTAATAAAATAACAATTTTGTAATAAACTTGATTCATTGTATATGTACATAATATGGTGAATAATAAATAATGTATTAGTATAAATTTAGTTTTCCTGGAATAAATAACGATTTTACAAACATCATTTTCAAAGCAATATTGTTGACATAAAGTAGGTTGTTGTTGTTCAAAACCATCTCATAGTATCATTTCTTCGAATTCTAGCGTTAAATATGGTGAATTATACGAATGCGGAAATGGAGACAATGCATTACGTATATGGTCTCGCAGATGGTAATGTAACAGAAGCCAGAAATATGTAGGTATGAGGAAAGATATCGTAATCGTGCCTTGCCAGATAGCCGATTCTTTTCGACTATTTTTTTTTCTTTGCGAAACTGGTAGTTTCCAAGAAACTACTTCGGAAGGTAAACCTCGAACTATCAAAACAGAACAAAACCGATGCTACAGGTAATCGACGAACATCCTGAGACGAGTACGAGGAAGATCGCTAGAGCTCTGAATCTTTGTCATCAAATTGTTTGGCGAATTTTGGTTGATTATTGGTTGTATTCGTACCATATTCAAAGAGTATAGGCATTACTTCCCAGGAATTTTCCACAGCTGCGAACTTATGTCAGTGGTACCTTCAGAATGTTACACTAAATGCGCAGTTTGAGTTACCAATTATGTTTACAGACGAAACACATCTTTCTAGGAATGCTGTTCGAAATTTCCATAAAAGTAATACGTGGGCGGGCGAAAACCCCCATGCCATAATCGAAACTCATTTCCAAGAGCAATTTTCGGTTAATGTATAGGAAGCAATTATTGGTAATAATCTTATAGGCCCTTTCTTTCTGCCAAGACGCCTTAATGGACAATCTTACCTGCATTTCCTCCAAGAAGGACTATTTGTATTGCTTGAAAATGCACCAATTGTATGAGGAATCAGATGTGATACATCCACGATGGAGCTCCTGTTGATTTCGGTGTAATTGTTCGCGACCATTTACATGTGATTTTTCCTAATCGTTGGATAGGTCGCGGAGGACCTCTGCAATAGTCAGCAAGATCCTCCAATCTCAATAGTTTGGATTTCTTTTTGAGGGGTAATTTTTTTTTTTATACATTTATTTAACGTCGGCCTATTTCCGCTACTGAGGCCTAACACCGACGCCTGTAGACGAGCTACCCCCAACCAGGAATTTCGCCGAACCTCTTCTCTTAAGAAGAGTAGGGATCTTTTACTTGCCTAACATTTAATAGACAAGGGACCGACGGCTTTACATCCCCTCCGAAGGATGGTATGCAACCCTCGCCTAAGGTCTATAGCTTCCGTGCATACACTGATATACAAACCGCTGGAAGATGTGTGAGGCGAGAACGCGGTTTCCGTTGGAATGGTCACCCATCCAAGTACTAACTGCGCCTGTCGTTGCTTTACATCGCATACCGAAGTATGTACATAGTAAAGACGCACCTACGCTCGCCCCGAGGGGTAATTTTAAAACTCTGGTGTATAAAACCTTCATTAACACTGTAGAAGATTTAAGAAGACGTCTGAAACAATACGGAGTACGTAATATTTGATCGAGTGCGAAGACGGGCGGAAGCATGCCTATTAAGTGACGGTGGCCATTTCCAACAATGAGGAAGATGCATGAATTTAAAAAATGCTTAATTTTATTATTTTTCCATAATATGTACGATATAAGTTGATAATATAATAAAAGAAACTCATAGAAAAATTTCGCTTCGTAAATATGCCACGTGACTGAAAACACTATAATATTGCTTTGACGTCATTTTGACGTCACTAATTTGACCTGAATTTGCTCATTTACGTTGTTATTCTTAATCTTGTTATTAATTATTGGTTAATATGACAGGTAATGATTTTATAACATCCCTAATGTGTTAATCTATAACCACAGCATTTTTAGATGTTTCAATGTTTTAACAATAATGACGTGATGCTACCGGTTACGATTGACACTATTCGTTAGGGATAAAGCGTTATAATGGGGTTTTAAATTCTCAGCCGAGATAAATATTTGTTTTCACCCTTAATTTTAACAAAAAAGAACAAGAAAAAATACGAGGAAGCATATTTTTCTGTCGGCTATCTATCTGCGACATAAAAAAATCATGCAACTTCCTCATTGTTATAAAACAAAATTTATCATTATCAATGTTAATAATAGTTAGTTTAAATAATTTAATTATTTCAATCAAGAACTGTGCATCTGATGACAAAAAACAAGAGACCGTTCTCATGTGCAATTGACCATGCTAATCAGAAAAAATATCCACATGGAAAATATCAGTGGCGTACCACTATTCTTGCAAAAAATATCAGAAGACATGTTTGCAGGGACGACACTGGTGGAGCGTTAAAATAACTTTTCTAATTAAAATATGTGGTTTTATATCCTATTAATGCATAATAAAATTGAAACTAATATCCAAAGTACTTTCTGAAATAACGATTGAAACAAAATTTTACACCCTGCTGTAAAAAATTTAAGTCATTGCGGACATATGTTCATATAAACTTTTCCTCATAAAATGACCTAATAGGCCAGTCACCAGGGAGTTGAGAAAGTATAAAAACAGTTTTAATTCGGACAAGAGATTTTACTGTTGGAACCAGTTCATTATAAGCCTCTTTTGGACATACTAACGCCTGACCCCCGAAACACACCCAATTTTGGGACAATATCGCTTAAAAATCATTCTTTTGCAAATACCTCGATTGTGAATAGTCCTACGAAGAATAGGTGGTTATCAAAGTTAAAGATAAGTAAATTCTCTATCAAAATGATTCAGACACATTTTTACGTAGTATTAATATTCTTGGAGTTATAGGCGCGGAAAGTAAAACACCGTATCGCATTCACTATGTATATCGACACTTTCCTATACACTTGTAGGCTTTCTATCTGCTATTACGTTTAATTGTCACTTTTGAAGTTTAAGTAAATATTATTAATAATATTAGTAATATTATTATTTATTATCAATTTTGAATTTACAAATGTCTTGAACTATCGGTGATAACTACCATTATGCGCTTATTTCCACACCACCTACCCAATAATTTCGTCGTCCGAACTTTCGGGGAAAAACATGGCTTCTGCTACTAACATGCTTACAGTTCCTGTTCTGCTCCGCTCTTTTGGAGTAGTGAATTAGACGGTAGATGAGCTGCGTCAATTAGATAGAGGAACCCGCAAGATGATGCATATTCATAGGAGCATTGATCATCATCCAAGATCATTCGTATCTCATGTGTACCTCCCCCATCATCGGGGGGGCTGAGGACTCCTGAATTTGGAGTGCATGCATGGCCGGGTAGTACTGAGTATAGCATGTAATGTCGTTAGGAGCTCAGACCCTCTCCTGCACTAATTAGTGAGAGATCATGAAAATGCAGGAGTGGGCGCAGGATTTTTAAGGCTGCAAAGAGAGTCACAGCAATGCAACAGGAGTAGTTCAGTCAAATAGTACTTTGACCTGAAAAAAATTGCGCACTCGAATTTGCCATGCTCAATGTTATCAGAACCACTTAGAAGGTCTAAAACCAAAAAGATTACCTCCTCCCTTTTGCTTCCGACGCCATCTTGAAATTTTTTTGGATCGTTTTATCTCGTGTTCTATTGGTCGCACGGAAAAGTTGTTGAACAAATAATGTTGTAAATAAAATTCTACATATTTTCGGTAATTGTCGCGATGCCGAGAAGTTAATATTTCGACCGGTAGAGGGCGCCGAAGTTACAAAAAAATAGTTTTTGAAAGCAGTGTTGTGAAAGCTGTTTAGGTAAAAATATTAGCCATACACACTTACCCAAGTAAATTCGATTCCATTGATTTCAGATTCCCAATTAAATTCAAAATAAGTTCTTTGAAAATCGCTAGTTATGGCCCTTAGGCCCGTGGGATTGGCCAGAAATATATAGAATTTTATTTACAACATTTTTTTGTTCAATAGCTTTTTTCGTGTGACCAATAGAACACGAGATAGAACGATCCAAAAATTGTTCAAGATGGCGGCTGAAGCAAAAGAGGAGGTCACCTTTTTGGTTTTACACCTTCTAAGTGATCCTGATAACATTGAGCACGACAAATTCGAATGTGCAATTTTTTCCAGATCATGGAACTTTTTGGTACATTTTTACTGTACTAGAGAAGTTTCTATCAAACGATCAAAATAAAAATCGGCTTATTTCACTGTTACGTAAAAAGCATACTACTGGAGGTTTCGTTGTTGAGCAGGCAGCCGAAGATACTGATTCTCTTAACTCAGCAATAGATATTTCACCTCATTACGATTCTGACCAACAGACGTCGACACAACGACCCCCCCCACGCTCACAAGTTACTCCACCAGAACCTACCGATCTACAATATACGAGACTGACGTAACGCACATACATATAACCTTTTCGACATAAACCTTGGACAATCCCACCTTTCACCTTCCTCCTCATACCCCCTTTTTTCTTTTCATTTTATTAAATCCAGAATAGTTTTTAATTTAATTAATTCAACACAGAATACTTTTTATTTCATTTTCATTTCATTTAAACTGTACATACATTTTAACACCTCTAGAATCAATTTTTATTTTTCATGACTTCTTATATATTAAAGCAGGTTTTTCTATAATTTATTTTCCTGCGTACTACACAATAATTTATTACACTTCCACAAATACTCTTTACTTTCATTTTTATACTGCTTGTCAGACACCTACACACAACTCTATTTCAAAATAGGGAAAATAGAACAAATAACCGGGTTTAAATTTCGAAAGGAGTGATCATCTTCTCGGCGGAACATCGGCCATCCTATACTATGAAGAGCACCACTTTTTATTAGATAGGCTAATATTATATAGCACTCTGTGCAGGATTGTTTTAGTAAACTACTTAGGGAAAATCACTTAAATGAAATATAATGTACATACAATGTTTAATAAAAATATTTTAATTGGTAAAAAATTGGTAATTGGTAATTATAGTAGGTAAAGACGTTGACCTTTTAATTCTTATGACAGGATTATCCACACGTTGTTCAAACATGTACTTTATGAAGCTAAGCAACGGGAAAACGGACGAACGAATTTATTCTTCGAACTCTTTTGAATATCCAACAGAAGTTGCGGATAACATATTATTTCTCCACGCATTCATTGGATGTGACACAACTCCTGCATTTTTTAGGCAAGGCAAAGCAAAGTTCGTTAAATTATTACAAAAATCAGCAAGATTGCAAAAATACGTGGAATGTTTTAAAGACCCCAATTCTTACCCTGATGTTATAAATACAGTAGGCCGAAAAGTTATATGAGCCTTTTACGGAGAAATGCCCGAACAGCATTCTTTGAATGAATTCAGGTCCAGATGCTTTATTATAAGGAATCACACCCTGAAATATATTAACACGTCATTAAGGAACACCCTGTATACATTGCATTGAATTATTTATTTAAGTCGCAATAAAATTTACAAAAACATATTATTTGCATCACGGAAATGTAAGCTATAAAATTGTGACGAAATGGAAATTGTGTTTAAAAAACTACATCTTATGTAATATTTTCTTTAACGTATTTATAAAGCACGCTGTGAGCGGATGGCAATTCCTAATCGATCACTAGAGAAAAATTTAATAGTTATAGGAATCCTTATAAAAATAAGATTATATGAAATTTGAGTTTTTATAATTGTTTGTAGGTCAAAATGTATATTTTTTAGTCGCCAACGTAAAATTAAAATTTAATGTTTAGTCGTTTTAGGTTAATGATCAATATGTGGTAAGACCTTGAACCCAGATAAAACCTTAGGGGCAGTACATACGTTTTTCTCCTTTTTCATCGATTAATCTTATGAAACACGACGTACTTGCAAGAGATTAGCGTTTTTTAGGTAAAGAACCTATTTTTTGCATTTCTTAGGTATTTTGCTATAAAGGAATTCAAAAATATTCGATAAACTCACTCGACAGCATTTTCTACGAGAACTATAGAATATTCCTAAAATATTTATTTATATTTATTTAAGTTACATCTTGTGTATATAAATTGTACAACTCATAGTGGGTATTTCTCATTTATTTTCATTTGTCTCGTAGTACTTATAGAAATTTAATTGTCTAAATAAGAAATATGTGTAAACGTGTAAACTAAATTCGACCCCTGACCACATACGAGCCTTTTAGGTTGGAAAAATAAAAATGTTTTTTGCTGGGAAGCTTAGCTTGAGACTCCTGAGGCAGTAAGTGCACTTTATTTTTTTAAATTTTGAAGTTCGGGGGGTTCGATCTGCTGGTCAGGGTCAAGGCTACACCCTGTATATGGTTTTGATATGTTTTGTACACTGCTTGTTTATTTAATGATTTATTTTTTAGCACTGCATGTTTTTAATATCTTGGACAGGATCAAAGGCTACACCCTGTATATATATTCTTCTTGGAATAATAACACTTTGTTTTTAAACGAACGAAAATAATTTATTTAAATTAAGAAGACATTTCGTAAACGTAGGTAGTAATAGAATATTTAAAATTAACAAAATAATGCTAGGTAACTTGTCGACAATTGAAATTCCGACTATAAATACAAAAATAGTAACGTCGTGAAGAACACACAGAAAATTATAGAATAATTATTAGTTTGAATAGTCACTGCGCTGGGGTAAACTTATTATTAAATTTAGAAGCCCTTGATTCTCGTATACACACTAAATCCCAATTTATTTTTGTATTCCCATAAGCAATAGAGTGGCAATGGGGGTGGTAGAGGGGATAACTAATGCCAAAATATATTTTAGAGGCCCTTGGCTTTCGTACACACACTAAATCCCAATTTAATTCTTTACTCCCTATAATAATGGGGTGGGGGTGATAGAGGAGGTGGCTAACGCCAAAAAATTTTTTTGAAACATTTCGGTCTTATATACACACTAAATCACATTTTTTTTACTCCTTTTCATAATAGTGTGTGGTATTGGGCGTGATATTGGAAGGGGGGGGTGGCTGATGCCAAGAAAATTTTGATACCTTGACTTTTCGTAGATGCCCTAAATCGCAATTTTATGGACTCTTATTTGCTTGCTTTGCCTATTTACCTTTATTTACCTCATTTACCACCGAACCCTTCAACGGAATTAAATCAAAATATGATCTAGTTCCAGATCTCGTTACAATACATAAGTGTACCAAATTTCAAGTCAATATCATAAATGGTTCCAGAGTAAACGTGCGCACAAAGAAGTTACAGACAGACCGACAGACAGAAAATTTTTTCGCTAAAATTTAAAATCTCGACGTTTCATGACATTTTAAGCCTATTTCAACAAAAGAAATTTTCTTTTTTGCGTTACTATACTTCCACTGGACGTGGAAGTAAAATTAAAGTATTTTTTACAAGGTTTCGGCCTTGGAAGTAGCGCGGGCACTGGATTTGATTATCGCGAGTTACACCGAAGAAACTGACTTAGCCCAAACTCGTCGGGCTGGGTTATTTATATGGTTCGATAGGGACGGTGCTTGCAGAGGTCTTGAAAGAGCTGGATAGCTATCCCCCTCAAGTCATCTGGGCTCGATTACGCACCATTTCGTAATATTGCATAACATTGCATAATATTGGATAATGCCTTTTGAAAAATTAAACATTCGGAACGAAAAGGGGCCATAAAAAGGGGAACTTTTTGAAGTATGAATAAAGTTTGAGTTGATTTGGGTTTGGAAGTTATTCGCAATAACTGCGGAAAGAATTGAATTTGGAAGTAGTCCCGTACTGTATTCGAAGGTCTTCTAATCTATGTTGACCTCATATGAGAATGTTCCTATAGAGGTGTGTTAAATTGAATGGGAAGTAAATTTTGATACAGGGTGTAACATACAAAATGGAAAGTAGCTTTGATGAATGCTTAGCTGGCACATCGGGAAAGTGAATGAAGAGTGTTTTGAGATATGATTTAAAACTTGAATGGGGAATTGAATGTAAGAGAAAAATGTCTTGTCAAAACTTATAGAAACAAGTAATTACGTTGCGACTTGGGGTGTGGAAAGTATATGTGATATGATCCAAGTTTGTGAGGGGGCTGTATTTTCTAGGACATTAGTTTGTAGCTTTTGAGTTGTATTTTGGTGAATATGAATGTTGGAGTGTGGTTGTCGATGAATTTGGACTATTTGTGAATTATCGGTGCTCCTTGAATTTTTCCAGATTTTGTTGACTAAAATTGTAGTTTTTTTCAAACTTAAAATTCATAATGACTTTTTTTTAATAGTTTGACTTGGGGAATGTGACTGATGAATTATTTTGAAAATTTTAAGCCTTTTGAAAATCTGTTTGTCTGTGATGAGTGAAAGGTACTTTACTTAGTTTTGTAATCTGACCAAACCATCTTGCAAATCATTGTGATGCATGCATGTATGATAAAAAAAATACAGATATGTACAATGCAGGAAATTGATTGTTAAATAAGTAATATGTCTATAATTATGATTACCATCATGTAAATCAAAAATAAAACAAAAAATGTAATCATGTGGTAATATTTAACAAATACAGATATTTACAGTATTAAACATTTAATTGTTATTAACAATCGAAATTATTAATTTCGGGAAAAATTAATATATTTAACAATCAGAGTTAGCCAAAAAAATAAGGGAGTTATATATTTTGCAACTAAGGGTCAGTTTTCCCAACTCGGGACAAGTTTATTTAATCTATTTTTCAAGAAATGAAGAAGAAAAGTTACAGATCTACAATTTCTGTAAATACTATTATATCCGACGATCTGTACAAGGCTAATGATGGTAGCAACAATACGTGCTTAATATTTCTTGATTTTAGTAAAGTTTTTGATACATTAAACCACTCTATTTTACATAAGAAACTAAAATACTTTGGGTTGTGTAGCATTGCGTTAACGTTTTTTCTTAACTATTTAAGTAGCCGTCGTCAAAGGTTTGCGTTAATAATAATTTCTCTGATTTTGAATTCATTGCTAAGGGTGTTCCACAAGGTAGTATCCTTGGGCCTCTTTTATTTTCTATATATATTTCGGATTTTCATTCATTTTTAACACGCTTTTATTAACTTCACCTGTATGTATGTATGTAACGGAATCTTTGAACGTAATTCCCACCCACTTCAAAACGTCCGATTAAACTGAAACTTTACTCACCTATCAAGTACCGATGACAATACAATAATTTGACAACTTTGTCCTACTGTCCTGACCAGGATCATCAGGATAAAATAAAATGTTTAAGAAAATGACTAATCTACTATCGACATTTTGCCGGAGGCGCCGCTGTTAATATTATATATTTTATAAATTATAGTTTAAAAAAAGTAGCACACCGAACTAAAAAGTAAAAACAATGTTTAAATATTATTGACAAAAAATCCACTCTATTATAAAAAGCGTGGGGTGCTTTTTGCTATATTTTTATAATTCTACTTTTATCAATAGCTATCAATAAAATATTTATACCAGTTGATATCAAGCACCCCACGCTTTTTAGAATAAAACGATTTTTTTTGTCAATAATATTTAAACATTATTTTTTACTTTTTAGTTCGGTTTGCTATTTTTTTAAACTATAATTTTTAGAGTTTGCTCAATCCATCAATATGCGGACGCATATATTATCCAATTATATTTTTCGTTCGGTTTTAATAATTATCTACTAGCAAAGGATAAGATTAACTCTGACCTACCAACAATTACTGAGGTCTCTAATGCTTATGGTTTAGCTCTATATGAGTCTAAAACTGGGTTATTAGTTTTTGGTAAGGATAGGTGCAAAGTGGTTAGTGATCCTAATTTTAAAATTATCCTTAGACAGAAAGACTTGACTCCCGCTGATGAAGCAAAAAATTTAGATTTATATTTCGATGTTTTATTTTATTTTTATTTTAATGCCTTGTTTATATTTACGTCCTGGCGGAGTCTAGCTACAGCTATTCTTCCACTCAACCAGGACGGCGAAATGTGATGAACACGAACGCGCCCTCCGTGATTGAAAAATAAAAAGTGTTTGATGCGGAGAACTTCAGTTGAGACCCTAGAAGGCATTCGTGCACTTAATTTTGTTGAGAGAAACCTTGGGGTTCGAATAGTGCAGTTGTGGTCCAGGTCAACTGCTACACCCTGTATAATATGGTCTGTAACTGTTTTTTCACTTGGGTTTAAAAATTTTAATTTATCTAGCACTATTTAGTTTTTTTTATGTCAGGGTCGAAAGCTACACCCTGTAGATAGTCTTTCTTGAAATGATAACACGTTGGCTTAAACGGAACGAACAAATTATTTATTTAAGTTTTAAGTTAACAAAGTTTAGAACGGTTTTGTACTTTATTTAACGATAAATTGGGAATAGATAGCTATTCGACAGCAGAAATTCAGTCGTGTATGAATTTCGCGAAAAATAAATTATTAAAAGTTTATCTTAAAATATTCTGAAAAATTTCAATTTTGTTGGAGCCGCGAAGGCGATTTGATTTACTTGAGCCGCGAAGGCGAATACTTAAAGCTACTCTATTTTACCAGGTTTCGGCCTGAGAAGCTAGATATCTCAACAGTTAGTCACGAAAAGTATGCGGAAACCGAAATAGGAAGCCTAACTAGACGGTGGACATATACAACTTAAGATAAATAGGAACCCAACCGAATTGACTAGTGTATTAGCTTATTACGCTAAAAATCATTTTTAAAGTAACTACTTGGAATATCACTCGCGAATACTTAACACAGCAGTCACTGTCAATTTCTAAACTTCCTTTGGATTCACAATGTTCGGGTATTTATATGTTTAGGGACGGTTGCGTTTCTCGTTCCCCGCAAGTCTCGGATCCCGTTTTAAGATTTGGAAAAGGGTAGATATCGTCCGTGCGGCAGAGGATGACTCATCGATTGCGAAATACTGTAAAAAAGTTGAAATTTTGAAATGAAACATATATGAACGTGTTGTGTTTGAAAAGACAATTTTATTTTATATAAGGTTTTTGATATAAGGTTTATATCTGAATCGATTTAGATTAAAAAGTTATTGAAGGTTTTATATATCTAGAAAGTGAGACCATATCGGATCAGCCCGTAATGTAGCGTTAAAGCCACGTACGTACTATTAAAGTGGATACAATTCGCGTGCCGCGCCAATATCCATTGGCTGGATGTCGGTCTCGATAACTAGGGCCGAGTAGGACTATTACTCTTTGCACCTAGATTATCTCTGTAGACCTGGACCGGCCTTCGTGATAGATGGGCCCGCGTACTTCTACCAGACCCAGCTCACAAATGTGAGATGTGTCGTGGTATTTTCTGCGGACCTCCCCTGGTCCTGGCTGTTGAACCTCGCTGGCTGAGGTATCTTCTGGCGCTCTTCTTGTCTTGATGTTTTCTTTCTTCGCCAGCTTGTCACCCCCGGGGGTAGTCATCGGTCGAGTTGGGTTTAGGAAGTTTTGGCTGGGACTGACTGCCGGTACGTAGGACATCAATTGATATCCTACCCCGGATCGTCGGAAAGGTAAGGATGAGCTGTGCAGCTCGGGAGTGTGGAGACCTAAGTGCTTCTTTTAGCACTTTCGGTCTCCACGGAGCAGGTAGGACAGCGGGCGTCGGACGGTATGTTGTCCGACGCCCGCAAGGAGGTTGGGTTAGGGTTGAAAACGTCATGTCTCTGGTAGTGGTGGTCCGTCCTGGCGTATCTGAAACAGATCTGTTAGTGGGAAATAAAGGTTATACTTACCCGTTGCCCAGTAGCTGAACCCTCGGTCGCTTGTACCTCGGGGCGTCGGCGGGGTCGTAATCTGTGGCCTGTCTGATCAGCGGGTTCCCATGCTCCTCGGCTTGGGCGTACAGCTTCTTCGCTCGTTCCCGGATGACTTCAGTGACCGTGGTGTACTCCAGGTCTCTGACGATGTCTGCGGTTCTCACGTACCATGGGGCGTCAACTACCGCCTTAGGGCGATGTTCTCCACTGCCTGGATTCTCTTCATGTAGGACTTCGCCTGGTAGCCCCACGCTACCGAGGCGTACGTCAGCTGCGGCCTGATGAGGGTCTTGATAAGCGTGAGCTTGTTCCTCAAGTTAAGTCGGCTCCCATTTCCCGTCATTGGGTAGATGAGGGCTCTCGTACGTCGGGCCTTGGCTGTGATGGCGTCCGTGTTTTGTCTCCATGTTAGGCTTCTGTCCATGACCACGCCAAGGTATTTGACGGTGTCGTGCCATTGGATGTCCTCGCCGTTCATGGAGACGTGTCCTGTGGGAATTTCTTTCCGCACTCGTCTGAAGAGGATGGCTTGGCTCTTGTCGGCGTTGACTGCGACTTTCCACTTCGTGCACCATTCTTCCAGGAGTGTGGCCGCTTCCTGGAGTTTTCTGGTTGCGTCTCTGGCCTTCCAGGATCTGGCAATCAGGGCGGTGTCGTCTGCATACAGGGCTAGGGCTGTATGGTCGGTCCGGGGGAGGTCCGAGGTATAGATGGCGAACAGGTGCGGTGACAGCACCGATCCCTGTGGAACTCCCGCCTCCACGGTCCTGTAGGTGAAGAGTTGGTCCGAGATTTTCACCCTTAGCTGTCTGCAGTGTAGGTAGGATCTCACTAGTTTGACGAGTTCGATGGGGTAACCCATACTCATCATTTTAGCTAAGAGACCGTCATGCCAGACCGTGTCGAATGCTTTGGCGACGTCTAGGAACAGCGCCGCGGTGACTTGACGCTGGTTGAACCCCTTGGTGATCTCCTCGGTGAGGCGAAGCACTTGGAGTTCCGTGGAATGTCCTGTTCGGTATGCGAACTGTTCATCCGGGATGATGTTCAGCTCTTCTGTCTTCTCTGTTAGCCTCTTCAAGATGACCCGTTCTGCAACCTTGCTCATGACTGGGAGGAGGCTGATGGGCCTGTAAGAAGACGGGAAAATTAGTTCTTTCCCTGGTTTAGGGATCATAATGACGTCGGCCTTTTTCCACCTGGCTGGAAAGTGCCGTAACCTTAACATCGCGTTTACGATGTTGACTAGCGCCGCTACTCCTTTCCTGGGCAGCTTTTTGAGAGCGATGTTTCCTATCTTGTCACATCCCGGAGCTTTTCTCGGCTTTAGGCTCCTCAGGATTTCCTTGACTTCCTCGGGGGTAGTCGGACGGATGTGGTCGTCATCTGGCAGGCGGCGGATCCTTCGTACTCTGCGTTCGACGTCGTCCACCCAGTCCTCGTCCTCGTCATCGAGCTCGTTCTCTCTGCACTGCAGTTCTAAGCTGTCGGCGAACGCCTCGGCTTTTTCCTGGCTAGTGTAGACGATCCCTCGCTCTCCGTGAATCGGGCGCATAGGCTTCCTTCGGTTTCGCAGGGCACGTTGTGTGTTCCACATGCTTCTGTCCTGTGGATCCAGTGACTCAAGGTGGCGTTGCCACCCCTCCTGACGGTGTTCCTGGAGGGCGGCTTTCACTCTTCGGCTGAGGACATTGTACTCCCTTCTATCGGCGGGGAGCCTGGTCCTCTGAGCCCGTCTCTTGGCGCTCCTTCTGTCCCTTATCAGCTGCCTGGTGACCTCTGGGAGGTTTGCCATCGGTGCTGGGTGCCTTCTTACTTCTATTTCCGTCGTGCTGGCCCTTATCGCTTCCAGGATCTGCTCCTCTAGGGTAATGATGGCCCTCTCAACGTCCTCCACGGTTTCTAGCCTGGGAATTTGTGCGATGTACTGCTGCAGGTGCTGCCGGTACGATTCCCAGTCCGTTCGTCTCTTCATGAAGGTGGCGTTATCCTCACTCGCCTGTCCTCCTAGGGTTAGGAAGATCGGGTTGTGCTCGGTAGATCCCTCCGTTCTGGTGGTGATCTCTGCCTCGAAGGTCATTTCCTTTAGGATTGCGATGTCCAGTACATCTGGCCTGTGTCTGCCGTTGTCGAAGGTGGGCTGGTCCGGTCCTACCACCATCAGTTCGCCGGCGTGCTGTCCCAGGAACCTCAGCAGCTCTCATCCTCGAGTGTTGGTTATGCCGCTGTTCCATTCCTGGGATTTGGCGTTGAAATCGCCAATTGCGACGACCTGTGTCCTGGCGGGCAAGATTGCGTCCAGATCCCCCTCGGTAAGCGTGCTGCGGGGTGGCTGGTAGCATGAGACCACTTGTATGTCGCCATTTCGCGCTGTGGACACTACTACGGCGGTGGCGTTCATGTTTTCTAGCTCAGGCAGTACTGTCGGATGGTGAGCTATGGTTTTCTTCACCAATAGGGCCACTCCTCTCGCGGGTCGCTGAGGATTGTTTACCCAGTCCATCCTGTAGGTGTGGTATCCTGGGAAGTTGATCTCCTTGGCCGGGGTCATCTTGGTTTCCTGCAGTGCCATGACGTCTATGTCGTACCTGGTCAGGAGCTCTTCGACTTCAAGTCTCCTTTCTCGCAGGCCTTTGACATTCCAGGCCGCCATCTGCAGGACTTCCGGTTTAACCTGTACCTCTTTGCAGGTAACACCGCTCGGGATCCCTCGAATGACCACACGTAGCTGCCGTTCCTCTGGCAGGGCATACGTGTGGTACTCCCTCTTTTCATTTGCGAACATCCTTGTCATCCTCCGATAGTCCTCGGACGTCGCGGGCTCGATGGAGATTCCCTCCCCGGTAACTTTGGCCTTGTTGAAGTTTATACCGGTTTCGGTTAAACGACGGCTCACCGTTGTCCACGTCTCTTTGTTTCGCAGCACTACCGGGGGTACACGCTGGCTTCTTGTCCTTGTTTGAGGAGTCTCGGTCTCCTCTTTCCGGGTTTCTTGTTGGGGGACGCTAGCCTCCTCCTGGGGGGCTCTGGATCCCGATTTGCTCTGTCTAGGTGACTCGGACTCGGGGGGGCACTTGAGGGGCTCTTCAGCCACCTTCTTTGCCGCCTTAGGGGCCTCTTCGTCCGAGTCCGTGTTGGCAGCGGGCGGATTTTTTCTTTTCTGTGTTTGCGATTCTCCCCGAATCGCACGCAGAAGCTCTTCATGCTGGGACTTCTGTTCCCTCTGCATCTGCTCCAACCTTTCGGTGAGCTCATCTATTTTCTTCTTGAGAGCATTGTTCTCCTCTGTGAGACGTTTTATCGTCTCCTTGTCGTCCCTTGGGGTTGGGGGGCCCCCTCGGGAGCTACCGCTCTGGGACGTTTCGTCTTCACTGTACTCCATGTTACCGTCCTCCACGGTAACGTCGTTGTCGGTTTCCTGTAAGGGAATACCTATATTATTATGGGAAAAAGTTATGATTAATAACAGAAAATGGTGTCTTGAAAAAGACGTGTGAACTTCCTCTTCAACACTATCGACGTCACTGGAGCTTCCACTTCACTGTGCACTCTGATGGCTCGGTGTACGTCCGTACACTTTCACTTCCCGATGCACACTGTGTTGCGTGCCGGTGCAGGCAGGCTGAGTGAAGCGAACGGAAACTATGTTTTAAGAATTAATAAGGTTACAGATGTTGTGTACGAGGGGTGATGAGAAAGTAAGGGGTATCCAAATCTATTAGTATTTTAGGAAGGCTGCGGATACTGTAATGTCGTATACAGGACGATAAGAAAAATACGGATATTAATAATTGACAAAGAATTAAGAATGGCTACGAATACCGTTACGGGGGGGGGGGTATATACGGGGGCGATGATAAAGTAAAGATGGGGAGAATTAACTAAGAATTGAGAAAGATGATAAAAGTCGTATACGGCGGGCGACGAGAAAGTATAATGAAGTGGTGAATGTAACATACGAGAGGCGATAGTGAAATTTTAAATAGAAAACTGGTTGTAGAAAATTAACGAAACGAAGTAAAATGTTAGGATTATAAGTACAGAAAGTAGTTTTGATCTTGTTGATGACCATAGTCCGTGCGGCAGAGGATGACTCATCGATTGCGAAATACTGTAAAAAAGTTGAAATTTTGAAATGAAACATATATGAACGTGTTGTGTTTGAAAAGACAATTTTATTTTATATAAGGTTTTTGATATAAGGTTTATATCTGAATCGATTTAGATTAAAAAGTTATTGAAGGTTTTATATATCTAGAAAGTGAGAACATATCGGATCAGCCCGTAATGTAGCGTTAAAGCCACGTACGTACTATTAAAGTGGATACAATTTGCGTGCCGGTGCAGGCAGGCTGAGTGAAGCGAACGGAAACTATGTTTTAAGAATTAAGAAGGTTACAGATGTTGTGTACGAGGGGTGATGAGAAAGTAAGGGGTATCCAAATCTATTAGTATTTTAGGAAGGCTGCGGATACTGTAATGTCGTATACAGGACGATAAGAAAAATACGGATATTAATAATTGACAAAGAATTAAGAATGGCTACGAATACCGTTACGGGGGGGGGGGGGTATATACGGGGGCGATGATAAAGTAAAGATGGGGAGAATTAACTAAGAATTGAGAAAGATGATAAATGTCGTATACGGCGGGCGACGAGAAAGTATAATGAAGTGGTGAATGTAACATACGAAAGGCGATAGTGAAATTTTAAATAGAAAACTGGTTGTAGAAAATTAACGAAACGAAGTAAAATGTTAGGATTATAGGTACAGAAAGTAGTTTTGATCTTGTTGATGACCATAGGGGGGTCTGTATTTTTAAGGGGTGTTTTTTGAAACGTTTTATTTGTAAAATGACTAGATTGAATGTTGAAAGTTCGGTATCGGTGAATTTAGGTTATATTAGAATTATCGAACGTTCGTGAATTTTTTCAGATTTTATTGACCTTGAATGTGGTTTTTTGATGTTTTTTGTGTCTGGATAATTTTTTTTCATGGTTTGCCATGGTGGATGAATTAATGTGTTTTTTTGTTGATTTTGATATGTTTTGTTTTTGTTTTTATTTTTTTTATGTTGCCAAACTAATACAAAAATCATATGGTAAGTTGAAACTACTATACATGCATAGGCAGATACTTAGTTCTGATGTAAATTTGATGTTATGTGATTATTTAATTCTCTCTAATTTTGCTTATTGCGATATCGTGTATTGGCCTGCTCTATTGGATAGAGACAAAAGCAATCTTCAAAAAATGCAAAATGCTTGTATATAAGTTAGTTTCAACTTGCGCAAGTTTGACATTTTACTGAACGTCTTTTAGAAAGTAAATGGTTAAATTTAGATGAAAGTTTCAAACACCATTTGGCCTGTCTTGTTTACAAAATTGATAAATATCAAACACCTGACTATCTGTATTCAAAACTTTTAAAAGATAGCGATACACATGAACGTTCTACTCGTTTTATGTACCTGTATAATGTCCCCAAGCATAATACCATGCAGTTTCCGAGGAGTTTCACATATAACGCCGTCAAAATTTTTAACAAATTACTCTTGAATTGAATTTTATAAACTTCTTCCCAATATTACTTCATTTAGCAAACAAGTCAAAGCCCGGTTACTGTCGAATAGATAATTTGTGTATTGCATTAGTCCTATAATTTTTTTGTACATGATTTTATATTATTTCTTTAATTTCTCTCAGTTGGTTGCGTGCAAGAGCGACCCGAGGTCGAATACCGCCAATCCATTTAATATATATTTTGATTCATTTTACTGTAATGTCATAAATAAAGACGATTTATTATTATTATTATATCTTAGGGATCCTCAACAAAATAAAAATAATAGTAGGGGCTGAAAAGCTCCTCGTTTTGTTTGTAACTCCTCCAATGACTAGACTATAACAGCGCACTTTATATTAATTCACTAAAATATTACACATTGTATGCAATGGAAAATTGCCCGTGGCAAGGACAAACTTTGCTCGAAATAATGAAAAAGGTAGTTCGTTGTTTGATAAAAATTAATTAGGATTAGCAATTATAGCGTCAATTAGATTTGAAACCAAAATTAAATCCATATTTTTATAGAGAATAAAGGAATTTGTGATATTATCCGATAAACAACTAGCAAGAAAAAATACTAAGTGCACGTTGAATATAGTAATAATTTTTCCTATGAGCAGTTTTGTCACTCCAATATAGTAGTTCCCCGCGACGATTATAATCACTTTTTGAATGAACATTAATATAAGAGCAGAAGATTCTTAATATTGACTCGTGCGTAAGTAGTGAAAGAGCAAAATGACGAGCGTCTGTTTTGTATTAGCGATAACAATCGCTTTTCTCTTTGTACTTATAAATACACGTGTCAGTGCTTCTGGTAAGTAGTTTTTATTATTATAGTAATAATTGTTATCAATATTCAGCGTTAAACAATTCGCTGCGATTAAGAAACTTTTTTACAAAGAAAAACATTTTTCTACTATTATGGTAATGGTAGAGTTAGAAAATAATGTAATAAAATCACTAAACTATAAACCAACATTTTATTTTAAAAAATAGTAGATGGCTGCATTATTTGCTTACCAACAAATAACATGAATTAGACAGTTATTTCCAACAATTTTCATCCAGAAATAGAAAAAGAAAATAGCGTAACTTTCCTAGATTCTGCAATTAAATATAGCGAATCCGGCATTATTGATACAAACTGGCACACAAAAGAAATTTGGTCTCAAAGATACCTAAATTTCAACTCACACAAATCCAACTGCCAAAAAAAAGTGTTAATAGCCTATCAGATTGAGCCATACAGATATCACACAGAAAAATTAAAAGAGTTTTGGAAACAAACTCCTACCCTAAACATTTCTACGAACCTACAATAAGAAAGACAATACACAAAATATACAATAAAACTACAAACCGCACAAATCAAAATAACAACAAATATATATCTATGCCCTATATTCTAAAAGTGTCGGAAAATATTTCAAATGTATTGAGAAAACATAATATAACCATATTACATGAACCATGTTACACTACAAAAAAATTTGCACCAAACACCAACCCAAACAACACCATATACAAAATAGTCTGCAATGACTGAATAGTAAATACTTATACAGGATGTCCCACAACGAACTGCGCCGATAGATATCTCGAAAAGTAGACATTGGAAAATTTTGAAAATTTGGTGGTAAACTAATGTCGATGGAGGCAACTCGGCTAAAGTATTTCCAAGATGGTGGTACTTCCGGTTATACCGGATGTAGATGTCAACTTGCTTATTTTAAATGGGACATCCTATATATTATTACATTTTTGGATTGTACGCAAAATTCTAGGCCGATTTTATGTATTATGTCTTATACCTAAGTCTCTCCGTTTTTGACATATTTCAATTTTTATGTCAAAAATGACGTTTGCAGGCTTTAAAAGAATTATCAATTCTTACTATAAGGAAGCCTTTATTATCTAATTTGGGCTGGATTCTTTGTTGAAAAAGACCTACTTTAATAAAGTTTTTATAATACTTTGATAAAATTTGAGAAAACTGTCAATAATCAAATTTTTCAAATGGAAACCCCCAATTTTTATAATCTTATCTTATTTACCATTTTTTAAAAATATATATGTACATTTATTTAACGTCGGCCTATTTCCACTACTGAGGCCTAACACCGACGCCTGTAGACGAGCTACCCACAACCAGGAATTTTGCCTTCCCTTAAGAAGAGTAGGGATATTTTATTTGCCTAACATTTAATAGACAAGAAACCGACAGCTTTACATCCCCTCCGAAGGATGGTATATCCCTATACAACCCTTACCTAAGGTTGTATAGCTTCCGCGCATACACTGATTTACAAGCCGCTGGAAGACGTGTGAGGCGAGGACGCGGTCTTCGTTGGAACGGTCACTCATCCAACTACTAACCGCACCTTACGTTGCTTTACATCGCATATCGAAGTATGTACACAGTAAAGCCGCACCCACACTCGCCCCCTTATTTACCATTAAAAGTAAGGGTAAGTTTGTGTATGGATGTCTATTCCGAAAATTTTTAGTTTTCAAAATATTGCCAATTCAATATTTTTATCTCGGGATTTTGCTATGGATTTTAAATTCATGCATTGAGTGCTAAACAAACGTATGTAACTGTCACTTACCATTTGACAAGTATTTATTATCATGCCGGGGCGCTTAAATTATACGCACGAGGATTATTTAAATTTGTTTATAATCTATGGAGAAGTTTTATCAAGAACATGTGAAATATTTGCTATTATATATCCAGAGAAACAAAAACCGTTTCCGAACAATATTAAGCAAATAATGGACAATTTCAAAAATTTCGGCACCGTTAAGGCAACAATCCATAAAATAAAACCAATTATCAATGATTAAAATATCGAATTGGCTAATAGAGAATATCCAATGTAAAAAAAAATATATCGAAATTGCTGTTTTGGGATATTTTGCGGCATATCCTATGACATCTTTAAGACAAGTGGCCTTACAAACAGGAATCTCCAAGAACTCTATTCACAGAATTCTTTTGAAACACAAATTCCATTCCTATTCCATTTCTATCACTTTTGAGAATTTATTTTAACAATGTTACGAGACTTTCGATTTTTGGACAATAAAATTTGGACTGACGAAGCAAAATTTACTAAAAATGGCCTTTTGTATCAACATATAACTACCACTTTTGGTATGATTCAAATCCCCATGACGTGAGATTGCGAAATTATCAAGAAATCTGGCAATTTAACGTGTACTGTGCTGTGAGAAATGATGGAGTCGTAAAACTACATTTTTATGAAGAAAACTTAAATGTTAATGAATTAATACTTACATAATTTCTTTTTCCCAATTACGTATAGTCTTTTTTAGGAGAAGGATATTTAAATATATTGCCACTATTCTCATTGTCCGGGCGAAATCAGTCATCGACCGGAAAAATTTATTCGGACGGAGTACTTTTATGCCATCTTGTTCAAAATGTGCTCCTTTATAAGAAATTATAGTTTGTCAGGTGGAAATGTGGTCAGGAATTGTTTAAACAAAGTTTTTTAAAACAAATTAGAACTGACGTTTTCGCTTTGGAAAAATATTTTCGTATTTTTCAAACCGAAACAAACAAATAATGTTCTTAGACATTTTTTTCTAAAGTTGATAGATTTCGGGAAAAAAAGCTTGAAATCTCAAAAACGCGAAATTTGCGATTTTCAAGGCTCAAAAACTATATGAAAATTAATGTTTTTTAATGTAAGAAAAATTTGTATATATTATTTAAAGCTTATACTATAATACAGCGTAGATATGTTTTGTTATTCCTCAGTTTAAGTGTTTGTTTTATTATCATTAAAATGTGCATGCGCACACGCCAGCAAATATTAGAAAAACTATATTTACAGTTGTTGGACAAAAAGGTGAAACAGGTAATGATGCTAGAGTATATTATTTCGCGTTCGGGTGGAATAAAACTTAAATTGAATAACATCCCATGCACGTCAGATGCCTTATACTTGCATATCTTGAGCGTATCTGCGCAAACACATATTTGGAAATATACAATATTTTCCTCATACATTCAATTATATCTAACACGTTTTGTTACAAATATGAGGATAATAGCTTATACCCCAAATTTTATTAAGTTGTGTACATAGAGATCTAGAATATTTTAGCTGTCGTTTCCTTTGTTTTTACCCTGTGTGAATTAATCTATACTTTCCGTTGCCTTTCTTGTTTGTCTCTTTCGAAAGTCGTCATGAAAGGCACCTTGACGTGAAGCGTATGTTCCCTGTGACCCTGTGTTTCACTGTTGATTGCTATCTTACTTATTATCTCTTAATTTCGGTAGGGTATATGTCTCCAAATCTCGTGGCTGCATGGACTGTGTCCAAAGCCAATATCAACAAAAAAAAAGCTTATACCTGTATTTATGATAAAAAATAATTTGCCAGATGGCTTAGTAAAAGCGCGCGCGCCCAGATCTTATCAATTAAAAAACAAGCACTTAAGCTAAAGGATAACAAAATATATTTACAATATGTTGTAGTATAAGCTTTAAAGAATAGATACAAATTTTTCTTACATTATGAAACATTAGTTTTCATACAGTTTTTGAGCCGTGAAAATCGCAAATTTCGCGTTTTTGAGATTTCAAGATTTTTTTTCTCAAAATCTATCAACTTCAGAGAAAAATGTCTAACAACATATTTTGTTTGTTTTGGTGCGAAAAATACGAAAATATTTTTGCCGAAACGAAAAAGTCAATCTTTCTAATTTGTTTAAAAACAAATTGTTTAAACAATTCCTGACCACATTTCCATCTGGCAAAATGTATTTTCTTATAAGGGGGCGCATTTTGAACAAGATGGCACAGAAATATTTCATCCGAATAAATTTTCCCGATCGATGACTGATTTCGCCCCGACTATCACTTTATGTCAGTCATGGCTACAAGATCAGTTAGAAATGAAAAGTATTATAATTTAACGGTCTATAATGAAAAAGTAAAAATATTTATGGGAATATCGATTTTTGGTATAGGGGTTATTAATTCACAAAAATCGTAGAGAATTAACGTGCCAATTCAAAATTACAATAATATACAGAGTGTACCATTTGAAAAAAATTGAGAAAATTCGCTTTGAAATGCCCTGAATTAGCGCTAGTATAAAATACACCCTGTATAATTATAATCAATATTTTGGTAGTTGTGTCGTAGTACATCCCTTTTCTACATAATTGCAAAAATCTCCAGATCGTTGGAACGGTAATTTTACGCTGAATTCATAAATTTAAACATATATAGGGTGTTCCATTTAAAAAATTGACCTCGAAGATGCTCCGCTGTGAATCACCCTGTATATTTTAAAACATTTTTAAAATGTGCGACTTTTGACACTATATCACTTCCATTAAAAATATAATATTCCAAAGTCTTCTAATAAGGCCCATATTGGACTTTGACGGACAATTGGGACACCCTGTATATTTTTTCCTAATAATATTATTTTCCAAAATGTGCCTTTTAGTCCTTACGCCTAGGTAATGTAACCAGCTCACTTTAACCATATTTAAATTTCACGATCTACATTACCACAGGATTTACATTGCCACATATAAACTTATCAGTTGTATTGAATAGGAATTTTAAAAGAATTCAAAGCGATAATGACGAACATTTTCTTCGAAATTTAAGCAGCAACAGTCAAATTTAATATATTAATGTTACGCTTGTAGCCGTATCCGTATTATTACACGTGCTTTCCAAGAATACTTTTTTTATAAAATCCCCTGTTGTTCCGAATATTCGGTTAGAATGATTTTTTGAAAAGAGGATACTTATGCATTTGCCGGATATGATCGTATACATAGTGGAATCAATGAACATTAGCTCGTATACTTTATACGGGCAAAATTGAAACTGGTCTGTGTTAAAGCACAGGACCGTGCGCACTGAACTTGATATTTTGTCCTATATTTTTAGCAATGGTATCGAGATTCGAACGGTAGTTGAAACTGTGCAGGCGAGTCCGAGACTGGCAATGTAATCAGCCTGAATGAACCATCTACGACTGCGCTGGTTTAAAGATAATAAAACGGACAGGCCTACTAGCATAAAAAGTTCGTAAATCGTTTCTCAGAAGTCGATGAGGTGTGCTGTCAATGTGCCAGTGCAGTGCATAAATACCTAATATAATATCAAGCGTAGGAGTTTAGTTAGTTATTGTTCATATTTATAAATATTTACTACTAGGTATATAAAAAGTGAAATATTTTAACCTCCGCCCGTGTACAATAAAGAGATGCCGACTGTTTTTGCTGGCTTTTAGTTTTTATACGGTTTCAATTAAGTTCGTATACACTTTACGTCACAAATTTCTAATTGATTTTATGTTTGTTCTTTTCATTTTTAATTAAACGTAAATTTTCTTCAAAACTGAAAAGGTATTGAGGCAACCTTGAACTTTATAAATATTTAAAATAATTTAATTTTATAAATACATTTCCATTTTACAAGGTTTTATTATCAGCTTCACTCGTTAATTAGTTGGAGTTAAGTCTTGCAACCCAATGTGACCCGCTCCTGCATACCCGAGTGATTAAAGATTTTGCAAACATACAGAGTTCCAATGGCCACACCCCCCTACTGCCAACTGCGCACACGACCTTTGAGTATCTGTGAAAAGATCCTAGAGAACACAGCCAGAATTTTACCCACACCACTCGTAACCTCCCCCGTTCACTCTCTCTCTAAAAAAGAAAAAGTTCGATCGTCAGTTCTCAGTTGTGTTAATTTAGAAGTATCTGAAATTTTACAAAATGAATTTTAATACAGCGGACATGAATTTTGCTTTGGGCGAGTCAGAAAGGAATCTTTTTATCCGATCTAATACACCATGGGCCAACATATTTTGTTTGAGTAATATAAATGTTTTTTTTTACTGAACTACTTTGACTCTGATAAACATACTCCATTCAAAACATTTAGCATAACAAAACCGTATGCTCCTTGGTTTACAAATTATTTAAAACGGATGATGACGGACTGTGATTAGTCTAAGTCCTTAATGACCTTAATGACACGAACATTTATTATAGGCAATATCGTACCTTGTCGTCATAGTCCATTCTGTCTGACAGGAATACGAATTTTTCTTAGCCTGACGAGACTATGTCCTCCCCCCCCCCTCGTTTTCCGGGATACTGAACAACACGATGGCGGTGGTTGAATCTCTTTTCGAGGTCACCCCACCCCCAAACGGCCAAAAACCACCCCCGAAAAGGGTGGTATACCGCGTATCCGCCATCTCCTACCAGCCAAACCTAACCCCCGTTTTCGAAAATCTGAGCACAATGGTGATGTCAAGACTCTTCCTCGACCCCCGCCAACCCCCAAACGGCCAAAAACCGCCCCCGAAAGGGGTGAAACGCGGTGGGATGACCTTGGAGAGAGATTTAATCACCGACATCGTGTTCAGCATTCTCGAAAACGGGTGCGTGTGAAAACTATGGACTCCGGTTCTCGGCATTTACCCGAATCTTCCACCGGTCGTAATCCGCCGTGGCACGGACCATATATGTCTTCAGCAGCATATTTGCTGCCTGGGCATTATGCGAATGTGCATACATTCTTCGCATTCGGGAATTCCGGGAAATCGGATACATACAAGTTGTACAACTTTGGTGACAGGCACGACACTTGCGGAACTCCCGCTCGAATGTCCCGCTGTGTTGAAAGTTTGTTGTTCACCCGAACCTGCAGATATCTGCCACTAAATATATACACTTCTTAGTGCCCTCGAAAAATCTATAGTAGTATCAATGTATAAAAAATCTGATAAATGTCAAATCTCTAGTTATAAAGGAGTGGTACTTCTGTCCATTTTCTCCAAAATTTATGAAAGAGCATATTACAATAGATTACCGAACTTCTTAACTGATGAAAAATTACTCACAAATAATCAGTTCGGTTTTAGAAAGGCCCTATCCACACAGGATGCAGCGTTAGCTCTTTATAATTTTATGCTGAATAGTTTTGAATAAAAAAAACACAGCTAGCATATTCTTTACATTAAACCGCGCGTTTGACATGATACCTAAAGCATAATTTGTTAACCGAAGAGCTTTCCAAGTACGGAGTAAGAGGTTCTCCTCTATTCTGGATTAAATCGTACTTAAAAGAAAGAGCATAGAGGTTCAGTTAAAATACAAAGGGAAATTATTTCAATCTTCTCCTAGGCTTACTCACACTGGCGTTCCCCAAGGTAGTGTGCTGGGCCCTCTCTTATTTAATATATTTATAAATGACGTTGTTTTGGCAGATGTGATTAATGGAACAAGCAATACAATATTTGCAGATGATACCACATCATCTGTTTCAGGTAAACATTTTCACGACATTAAAGATTAAGTAAATTCAACAATATTTTCGATTCAAAATTATTGCATTGACAATGGGCTTGCGCTAATAAACTAAAAACAGGCCTACTCTTCAGAATTGATGGGCAAAGTGTTAAACAAAGTGACAATGCCTTTACATCGATTCTCACCTATGTTAGGGGAATCACATTAGTTTCTTAATAAGCAAAATTAAAATCACTTGTTTCACCATATGGAAATTTAAGTAGTCATGTTACATTAGATATTCTTAAACGGTATTATTTTGGATATTTTTCAATCGAGGCTGAATTTATTGCATAATGTGTTGGGAAAACAGCAACAAAATTACTCATGTAGTAACTTATTTTCAGAACTAGGCATTTTAACGATTTCTTGTTTATATATTTTAAACTGTGTTTGTTATTTCAAGAATAACCCACATAAGTTCGTGACCAATAGAAATGGTATTCATATTTTTTTCTTAAAGCCGACGTACAATGTTGATGTACTACAACATAGACTAACATTAATGGCTAATGGATCACTGATTATGTCGATCAAATTATTTAATAAGCTACTACTATCTCTTAAGTTATTGAATGACAGGAAAATTCTCAAATCATGTTTTTAAAACAGAATTTTTATTCTGTTCGCGGATACTTGGAATGCTCTAATGTATAAGAGTAACTGTCAAATGTATTAATTTACATATTTTAATATGTTTGTGTTTCATTTTTATATAGATATATACAGTACATACATTATTGTCAACCTTTTAAAATTGTTTTATGGCTGTTTTTTTACTTGTACTTCCGGTTTGTACCTTTATTCATATTTGCCATTTATTATTTTATTATATTTAATAGTGTATATTTGACTATTTTCTATGATTAAAAACCACTATTTATTTCCGTATTTAGTCGATATTACTTTCAAGCGCTCCGGATATAAGCCGGAAAGACTGTGCAAATTACTCTCATATAAATCATTATTTTAAAAAACGGCTTGCACTAAAAGACATTAAAAATATGTTACAATGTGGGACGATGAGAGAAAAAAAAGTATATATAAAAAAATAATTTTTTTTTCTTCCATTATCGATTTGCAAATATAATTTGTATCGTCCCGCATAGGTATCATTAAAATACACATTTTCTCTTTTGTAGAACTAAAATAAAATTAGCCCTAATGTCCTCAAATGCACAGAGAAATTGAAAGATTAGGTATAATAAATTTGTCCAATGTCATATTCTACTACATCTCTATCTCTCGCCTTCCAAGCACACCGCACATTCAGCTGCCTCATTTTATTGACGTGAAGTCATTTACAATTAAAATTGGAAGCATGGATGGCTAATACACTCCGACCAACTCTTAAATTAGCCACAGTTGAATAATTATGAAATAGAGAAAATTATTGTTATTTTAAAGTCAAACACAATAGGAAGCGACAATTTTATTCATCAGTTGTTGCTACACACATTACACAGGCTAATAATTGTTGTTGCCTTGAGATTGAATATTTTCCAGATCAGTGGAAGCTGTCTATAATTAAACCACTCCTTAAGCAAATTAATCAGACTAACGTTCCTGATTTACGTCCAATTAGTTTAATTCCTGTTTTGACAAAGATACTTGAAATATATATTCAACCACAGCTATATAATTATGCACTCGATAATAATATATTATCCTCGATGCAGTCGGGATTTAGAAAAGGGCGTTGCACAATATCTGTTTTATTAAATACTGTTTGCAGATGACACATTATTATCTATTTCAAATCCCGATCTACATGAAGCCATTAATAAGATGAATAATACTTTAGCTTCAATATGTAATGATTTTAATATAAATAAGCTTTCCATACATAAACATCTCATAAATATCATTCAATAGACATCCTCAATTAAATTTAGTTTTCTGTAATAGTAAATTAAAGTTTACATGGAAAATTAAATATTTAGGATTTATGTTAGATAATTTTCTAGCATTTAAGAGTGCGTTACCAAGGTCAAATAGTGCGTAAAATATCCTCATTCTTATTTTACACAATTCTTAAAAACGAGCCAACAGAATTGATTTCATTATGTAAACTAGCAAACTTAAGACAAGAACCTATTATATTCTATATTGTAATCCTAGTTAAAAGTAGTAAGTAGGCTGTAACGAACGACACGAGGATCCTTCGATTACTTGTACATCTCGATATCTTTAAGATAGCGACATGCAAAACAGTCGACAGGCGCCATCTAGCGATTCAGTGGCAATCGAAGCATTAAGCGTTCTGTTGGTAATATGCAATCATTACACTTAACGCGCAAGGCTTGTAACACGTAATCCAGCACTCGGCGGGCACATAGCAAGGAGAGTAGCTGTTGGTTGCAGTCTGGTTACGTTCCTTATAGTAAAATAAGGACTTTATAGACGAGTTTGTGACGATAATATTACGTTTTACTATTATGCTGGACATGTTACAATGGGCATATATCTCAAAAAGATTCTATTATATGGCAATGATATTTATTTGTAAAATAGTACATAATCTTTTACCTCGTTATTTTGATGAATTCATTGTGCACAATTCTAAAGTATATAAATACAATACAAGGAATATTAACAACTTTCACGTGGCTAGGTGTAATTGCTCCAATACCATGAACTCTTTATTCTTTAAGTTATAGCATATTGCCGGCGTCTGATAAAATATGCAATAATCTAGTAAGTTTAAAAGAGCTATTATTAAACATATTAAGTCACAAGTTAATATTTTTAAATGTTTTTTATTACCATTTTATACTCAATTTTTTTAACTAACAAATGTTTCATAATTTGTTTTTCGTCTAAAAAATTGAGACCATTTATGAAATCAAATTTTATTTTAAATATAAACAATGAACCTTGAAATATAGTCAGCAAAGTAAAAAGTTTCGGGTTAATACTAGATGAAGATCTTCCTTTTGTTGATTAGGTACATTACAAACTTGCTGAAAATTTTTGAAAAAGAGTCTTTGACAGTTGCAAAACACTTTTAGTGGAGTCAGACAAGCATCAAATTTTATTGAAAAAATAATTGTTTCCAATCTCAAAATTTTTTTTTAACATGTTAGTTACATCGAATACTATACGAAATGGACATTTTCTACCTCCGCCGTTACGCAAGTTATCGGACATTTTGTGAAAAATCGACCATATTGGCCGTTCTTTCTAAATATAGATGAGTATATTCCGGTGTGTGTAGATCCAAAAAAAGCGAAAAAAATTGAGGCTGTTCGTTATGACATAGGCTATCAGCGGTTACAATATGAAATTTTCATCTGCACTCATAACCTAAAACAAAAACTGAAAAAACTACTAAATTTTGACTTTTTGGTTATAACTTCGGACGATTTAAGTGAAATTTGATGAAATTTACAGGTTAAAATTTCAAGTCAAAATATCTAATACAGTCTCAAAAATTGACTTCAAATTCTAAAATTGGTTGGCTAATAACTTTTGTGCATCGCATCGTATGAGGTTCTTTTTTTAACAAAAAACATAGGTTTTCTTATGCACTTTATGATGAAAAGGAAAAAAATTATTTTAAAATTGAAAAAAGTGGAAAAAACCGATATTTTGTATTTTTTCATTAAAAAATATTACGCATACTTATGAAAAGAATCAATTTTTTGTGTTTTCTCGTCATTTTTTTCGAAAAATTCCATCTCTTTTGGATAAAACGCAATTTTTTTTGTATTATTAATTCATTTTTGACATACGCTGATCTAATTTTTCGAAAAAAAATGTATATTCTGTACAAATAGCATAAAAAATTAAACAATTAATAAATATTAATATTTATGATGATTAGAAATTAAAAATTGTCGGCACTGAACAGCATTTGAAAAATAATTTAAATCAAATAAATCGCCATAATTAAACATGACTAGATGCTATTTATTATGAAATATTCATGTCGTACATTAATTATATAAAAAACTTTTAACGGCAACTATGAATTATTGTTGTATAATTTTTTATGGATATAGTACTGACTGTAATAGCACGAAAAATTCAGAACGTTTGAGGACATTGCACAATAGTACCTCCCATAAGCCAAAAAATGTTTCTGCTCCATTGTAAAAATAAGCAGCAATTTATTTCCCTCTTGTGTAATGAATTTAAAAATAGAAATATTGAACATGAAATATGCAAAGAAGATGCTGATGAAAATATTGAGAAAAAAAAATGGAGAATGCGATATTGTAATTATGGGTCAAGATATAGATTTGCTAGTTTTATTAACACATTTTAGTTCATCTTTATCAGAAAATATTTATTTTTATAAACCTATGATAGGAAAAAAGAAAGAGAAATATTATTCACAATATTCGTTCAAAAAAGATTTAAGAGAACATGTGTTATTTATACATGCCTTTTGTGATTGCGATACTTTTGCAGGAATTGTAAAAAAGGAAATTTGGCTTACTTTGCAAAAATATAATTTTTTGAAAAAAGACACACTTATTTTCTATGATCTTGAAGCAACTGAGACTATGCTATTTTCAGCAGCCGCAGGTTACATACAAGGGTTATACGAATCGAACCCAATTAAAAAAACAAGTTTGGAAAAATTGAGATTTAATTGCTTTCAAAAATAATACCCGACATCATGTAAGCTGACTTTGCTACCACCAACCTCACAAGCTGCAAATCAACATTCTTTAAGAGTATATTATCAAATCCAGAAATGGTTGTTCCCAGAAAATAGTAAGCTTGCATGCAACTAGGAGTGGCACATGACGTCCAGTTGCTTATTACCTGTGACCCTTCTGAGAAACGTTAAACAACCACCAGATTCACTTATAAAATCAATTGCATGCAGTTGCAAATCAATTGGTGGTAAGTGCAAGACTAGAGCATGTTCTTGTAAAAAACTGGGATTAAAATGCACTGTAGCATGTACGTTCTGCGAAAGCTTAAATTGCTTTAACTGTGAAGATAAGGGTTTGGTACGTGAAACAGAAGAAATTGATTAGTTAGATCAATTGGAAAATAATTTTGAAACATTTTCTGTAACTGAAAGTCTAAGTACATGTGGAACCAATAGTTACCCATACAGAGGTACAGGACAATGCTAGCGAAGCTTCTTCATTATCATTTACTGATAGGTCGATTGATCAAGAAATTGATAGAAATGAAAATGGTGATACATTTTATAATTATGCTTCAAGAGATACTGAAAATCAGTCTGATGATTCTTTATCAAGTGGGACAAAACGAAGGCGATTAATATAATTATTCACGTATGTATATTTTTTCAATTTCGAGTAAAATATTTCCATTTTTTTATACAGTATTTAAATGCAATAAATATACATTTGCTTAACAAATAGTGCTTTTATTGATTTATACCTAAATATAAATATGTATACGTGTAATTTTTTATAAATAACTGATTTTTTATATTTTTTAATGCTCTTTCGAAAAATTAGACCAAAATGTGTTAAAAATTAATTAGTAATACAAACATAAATAATAGTTTTACCAAAAAAGGGAAATTTTCGAAAAAATTGATGAAAAAATACAATAAACCGATTTTATTCACTTTTTTTCAAGTCTAAAATATTTTTTTGTACACCACCATAGACCTACATTTTAAAAAGAAGAACCTCATACAATGCGATGCACAAAAGTAATTGGCCAATCAATTTTAAAATTTGAAGTCAATTTTTGAGACTTGAAATTTTAACAGTTATTGTTCACATTATAAAGTATAATTTCTGAAAATTTCTGAAAATTTCACTTAAAACATCCGAATTTTTAACCAAAAAACCAAAATTTAGGTTTTTGTTTTTTTTTGAGGTTATGTGTGCAGATAAAAATTTCAAATAGTAATCGCTGATAGCCTATATCATAACGAGCAGCCTCAATTTTTTTCGCTTGTTTTGGACCTACACATACCGAGATATACTCATCTATATTTAAAAAGAACGACCAAAATGGTCGATTTTTCACAAAATGGCCGATAACTTGCGTAACGGCGGTTGCTAGAGGTAGAAAATGTCCATTTCGTATAGTATTCGATGTAACTGACATGTTAAAAAAAAAATTTTGAGACTGGAAACAATTCCTTATGTTTTGCTTGTCTGACTCCACTATTTTATAAAAGTTAAAATTCCTTTCTACGCCTATGGGTATGTATCTATTAAGTCAAAATGTGAAGAGTTAGATAAATCCATGAATAATCAACTGAAAAATTTTGTGATTGTTTACCAGCTATCTTATCTATACTTAAGTTTGTCTGCATTATATTTATTTCAAGTACCTTCGCGATGACCTTCCTCCTAGAAACACGTTAATACGTTTTTCAAAACAAAAGAGTTTGACAAAATTATTCACCTTTGGATATTCAAATTAACTTCGTACTCAAATGTTTTCTCTCAGCAGATAATTATGATCGAAATGGAATATGGCACTAAACTACTATTAACACTAAAATTTTAAACGGCGTATGTTACACAGGGTGTTAGAAAAATACATACTTTGGTGATTATACTATCATTCAAATTCCAATTTTTTATTTCTTCTTTTCGACATGATTCACTTCACCAATCAAGTTGATATTTGTTGCACAAATCAACAACGAGCTCTCTCATAATGATATTAAATTATTTCAATATCATACCACTAGAGGGCACTTTACTTACGAGTCAAAATTAGCTTTTTTCTCCTAATCATCCGCGCATGCTGGTTGACAAGCATGGTTTTATTTGTTACAGGTAAGGTGGTATGCTATTATCGGAACTCTGATGCACACAGCATGGCCCAGCCAGAAAATCTGGACGCTACACTATGCACGCATATAAATTATGCATTTGTTGGTATTGATGAGAGCGGAAGTTTGAGTGTGCAAAGCCAGATTATTGATATTGGAGCAGGTAAAATACCTATACTTAGCCAATAATGTAGAGTCCCTGGTGAAACAGTTCACCAATTACACACTGACAAAACGAATCTACCTATATTATTTTTGTTTAGGTTTATATAGAAGGGTGGTTAATTTGAAGTTGGAGAATCCGAGTCTAAAAGTGTTATTAAGCGTCGGTGGTGTTACGGCAGGATTATTTTCTACAATGGCCGCAGATAGTGGAAAGAGAAAAAACTTCGTCCAGAGCACAAAGATGTTTCTTCAAAAGTATTCCTTTGATGGACTGGACATTGACTGGGAGAAACCTACAGCCAACGACACGGTAGGCGGTCGGATGCTTAATCCGGTATCTTTGTATGTACCCAGTAAACACACATACATATGTCTGGCATGTATTAAAGGAAGATCACCTGAGTAACCCTGACATATAAAATAAATACATGTCTGGCAAATGCATGACACATATTTTGCAATATCCGTGAAGGCATTAAAAGCCAGATTTCTTTATATTTTATTTAGGCCTATCATGTGCCTGTATAATATGTAAGGTTTCACAAGAATATTTTACAGTCAAATTATTATGAGATATTTCCCACCTGCGAATGGCTGGTTTTCTATGATTGTTTAATAACGATCCATCAAACTAATTGCCTTGCGGACCACAAACTGTACAGGCCATCGGTCAGTACTGAGTTAATTTCCGTAAACTTGTTCTGATTCTGAAGGGTTTACTTTTCGTCGAGTACTAAACCGGGACGTCTCGTCTGTTTGATTTACATCTACCGACCCCGTTATTGAACACTAATATACAATTTGGTATTTGCAGTTTGTTTATTCAATTAAGGGAGCTTTCCCCAACATTCTATAATCTTTTACATGAGTTTTAAATTCTCATTATCACTTTAATTCTATAATGCACGAACATGACATGATTCTTGTCCTCTGTTTTGCATCCAGTTTACTTTATTATAACAATTGCTAACACCATAATTGCAATCACATTTTAATCGGCTATTTGCCGCATCTTAATTACAACTACCAAATACATGGCTTACGGTTTTATTACCTAGTTCTTGTTATTGCATAGCCAGCTTTGAAACATGTATAGTATGGTCATTACTATAGCTACGTAAATTTCCTTATTATAATGTTTAAACAGTTGTCCTAAATATTTGGATTTGTTTTTGACTTCATGTATGGTTATTTGCCGCATCAATTTATATAAAATAAAATGGGTTTTTTGACTAATTATTAATTTCCCATCAATTATTGTTTTTTTTTCACCTTTACCTTTTCCGTCATACAAGTAATGAACTAAATAAATGCTTTATTCCAATCAAATAAATTAACAAACAAACTTCAACTGTAAATGTACAGTGCAATCTTGAGAAATAAAATACCACATAAATAGCATATAATATAAGTAACTAGGTTTATCAATTAATAGACAGGGTGTCCAAACTTACAGTGTATTTAAAATAACAGAGTGTTTAATTTTCTCAGGTATAAGTATCAGACAGAAACAAGTAATATCAAACTTTATATCAAAGAACCTGGTAAACATAAAATGATTACTACACGCACACAACGTAATTAAAGTCCTAACCAAATAAAACTAGACGATCACGTAAATGGCCAATTTGTTTATTTATCTTGACATAAAAGTGGATAAATAATTTCGGGGTGGGATTTAGTCGGTTCTTGATTGCGTCACGATCAAGGATTTTTGCTACTAATTAATACACCTGAGGGAGGGTCATTTCACTGGTGCCATGACCAGGATTTTATTTGTAATTAATTGGGGTGGGATGGGGTCATTTCAGTATTCACCACATTCACTTTCAATTCAAAAACGCAATGAAATATCGTTTTTCTGATTTCTCAATTACTTTCAAAGTTATATTAAATCGACTTGTCCAATTTTTCAGTGCCAACCTCGAATTTACTACAAATATTTAGTATGCAAAAGGCGATAATTTAGTTTCAAATCATGGCACTATATGTACTATGTGATTGGCTTTCATAGTATAAAATGAATACATTCGGTCTTAATCGTTATTACTTCAATGTAAAGACTTGAAACCTTTTGAATTATGTTAAGTTTCGGCAATATATGAAATGTATAACTTTTAAGATAGTGCACTCACCCCGGAGGAGTTGCAGCCCCCATTTTACACCCCCAATACGATAACTCGCCAAGTTTTCAACGAGATCGGCTAAAATGGAGGTTTTTGGGGTTGCTGATTACGAATCCGAATTGAAAATTGAAAAGTCCGAAATGGCGGACCTAAAATGGAGAATTTTAAGAATTAATTCCTGATTTACGCCTTTTCTGTTGATTGTACTGAAAAGTATGAAGAGTAAAATGTGTTTGTGTGTGTGGACAACCTGCTACGCCTGACCCTTTCTTTTTCAAAAATTGCAATTAAAACTTTTTAAATTTTTTATTATAGTTTGGTAATATTAGACTAATAAAGTCGAAATAACCAAAAAAATTAACCCTAATCTTTCACCTTTTACTGGGAGTGAACATAACGTGACCTCCCAAAAAATATGATTTTTCCTAAATTTTTACTACAAACTGATGGGAAGAATTTGGAAATACTACTAATTTTTAAAAGTATACATTTAATATGTTGCCGATGCATAACATAATGCAAAAAGTTGCAAGTCTTTAGAGTAAAGTAGTAACGATTAAGGACATACCCTTTTTTGCACTCATTTCCTCTACTACCGGTATAGTTGGGAAGAAACGTATATGAGACTGTTTACATTTCCATAATTAGCAAAAGTTAAACTGAAGCATGCCGCTCAAAGTGCCGCGTTTTTTGCTATACCCACAAGCCGACCGGACTCCTAAAGCAAAAAACACTGCACTTTGAGCCATGCTTCATTTTAACTGTTTGTTATAATTATGGAAATATAAACAGTCTCGTATATGTTTCTTCCCAACTATAATATAGTTCTTTTTACCCACGTAATCACTTTTCCCTAAAATGACTGGTCTATAAATTTCACGTGAAACTTCGTATGCATGGTTTATTTATTCAGTTGCTACCTTTTGTTTTCCTATTATATTGAGCTATAAGAGTTATGTCTGTTTCAGGATACATTTATAGCCGTACTAAGCGAGTTGAGAAAAGAATTTAATGATCATGGATGGATCCTCACAGCTGCGGTCTATCCTAGCCCTAGTGCGGGATACAACGTTACGGAGATGGCAAAGTAAGTGAGCCAATTGAATAGTTATAGCTTGGTGAAAGAAGAGGAAAAATTCCTTTTTATCTAAATAATCACCAGTAAGCTAGAATATAAAACCTTAATAGTGGAGACAAGACAGGTCAGAAAAACTGGTAAAAGAACTATCTGAGAGAGGTCTTGTTTCTTTACCATTTGTACAAGATATCCAAATAAGCCCAAAGACAAGTTTATAAAATAGAACCGGTCGTGAATATGTTTCTTTAACATTTTTCTTACAAATTTACATTTTTCCTGTAACCACTGCAAGAAAATTTTCAATAAAAATTATCTCCCAAAAGTGATATGAATAAACTGTAGAGCCCTATCTTTACTCAGACAAATCTAGATCTCCTAGACTTAAGAGTGTTATTCCCGTGACCTAGAAGGGGATTAAAAAACATTTACAAAAGAAATTTACATACCTATCTGTTTCTAATTCTAATTTGCTCGAATTTCCTCTTCACGCCCCACAACCTTATAGGTGAAGTTCATCGAAACGTAAACTTTGTCTTGTGTAAATGAAAATTGAAAAGAGGGAAATTTAATTTCTTTATACAGGGTGTCCCACAAGTGGGCGATCAAACGAAATAGGGTAATAGGGCAGGTCATTTCCAATCAAAATAACCAAATCCAATTGTTGATGGTTCAAAAGTTATTTAAATTTTTAATTTTCCACTGAAATCGCTAGTACGCGACTAAAAAATTGATTAAAAATAAAATTATGACCCCTTTCCCCTTTCGTTGTTTTTTTTTTAAATTGGATTTTAAATAGGTGCACCTTTACGATAAAGGCATTTCCATGACCTTTACTATCATCTGCAAAGCGTTTTTCTCAACACTTTTTGTTCATACAAATATTTAGTTAATTTTTAAGTGACGCTGACGGATAAAAATGTATTACTAAAAGTTGACCAACTATCAGAAAAAGTTCTCCTTTTAATGCAGATTCTCACATCGTATAACACGTAGGGTTATTCAGGACAGATTTTTTTATCAATATTTTTTTACAAATAATTCGTGTTTAATAAAAATTACGTTTTATAAAATTTTAAGCTGGGTTGTCAGAAATAAAACAAAATAAGTAAAATGAATATTTTAATTCTTTCTAAATTTCTACAATAACTGTTCGAAATTTCTGCAAATGGCTCTAACACATATTCGGCATCGCCGAATAACATTTCTTTTAATTAATCGGAATTCACGTTCGTTATTCTTAATAACATTGATCCCTTCTCTTATCTTTTGCCATAATTCTTGTTCGGTTTGGCTTTCATTAGCGTAAACAAGTTTTCTGAAATAACCCCATAAAAAGGTCTAAAGAGGTTAGGTCAGGTGACCTTGGTAGCCACTGGATGGTCCCTCCCCTTCCGTCTCACTACTAGGGCGTGTTTCCAGGGACACGTCGTCAAGTAAGCCACCCAATTCATTTTGTAAAAAAATTAGGTACTCTTCACTATTGAGCCTTCTTGACAGTTCAATAGGTCCAATTTATTTTCCTTCGATTATTCCTGACCACATATTGACCCCAAACTGGTGTTGAAAATGGTCACTTTTTACAACTCTGGGATTAACACAGACCCAATAATGTAAATTGTGGATACTGATTATTCCCGTCCAAACAAAGTTAGATTCGTCGCTCCACAAAATGTTTCTAAAAAATTGATGGTCTACCCTGTTCCGACGCAGCATTTCACGGCAAAATTGCACTTTTTTTGTCGTAGTCAGCGGGTAAAAGTGCTTGCACCCGTTGCATATGATACGGGTGCAATTGGGTCCCTTTTAAAATACGGTGCACCGGGGACTTCGGAACCCCTGAACGTCTTGACATACGACGAACACTTGTAGATGGATCTTCAGTCACTATTTCCATTATTTCGTCTTCGTCGATATCAATTCTAGGTCTTCCTTCGCTGGATGTCCAGGGATTTCACATTCACAGTACCACCTATGAACATTTTGATACACCCTATAGTCCCTATGAGCAGCCCGACCATTTCCGTTACAAGACGCGTACACATAGTGCATATCTGCATATTCTCGACGGGAATATGATATTTTACACAAAATCTATCTAATTTCAAATAACAACCATTAACAATAACACTACACGCAGGTACACAAATTCACAAAAACAATGATTTATTTTAATTGTCAATTTGACAAATGGCTACTTGATCGATTAACTCGTCACGCACTACTATTTATGGAAAAAGTATCGAGTTTTGAAAAATTCAATTCGTCACCAACACGAATTACTTGTAAAAAAAAAATATTAATTAAAAAAATCTGTCCCGAATAACCCTATGTGTTATACCATGTTACAATCTGCATTAAATAGACAACTTTTTCTGTTAGTTGGTCAACTTTTAGTACCACATTTTTTTATCCGTTAGCGTCACTTAAAAATTAACTAAATCTCTTTATGAACAAAAAGTGCTCATAAAACCGCTTTTTTTAAATGGCAGATGATAGTAAAGGTCATGGAAATGTCTTTATCGTAAACGTGCACCTATTTAAAATCCTATTAAAAAAAGAAAATAACTAGTCGTAATTTCATTTTTAATTAATTTTTTATGGGAGTACTAGCGATTTCAGGGGAAAATAAAAAAACTTGAAATAACTTTTGAACCATCAACAATTGCATAATGGTTATTTTGATTGAAAATGACCTCCCCCCCTTCACCCTACTGCGTTTGATCGTCCACTTTTGGGACACCCTATATGTGATTAATATGACAAGATCTATAAACTAACACAATTTTAAGCCAAAATATTAATTTGATTATTTTAAAATTGTTTGTAAAAAATAAAATTGAAAATGTTTTTATTTAGAGAAATGTTTTAGTTATTATCGAACAATATTTGTTAAAACATAGTATACAGGATGCACAGTTAGAAACTATCAGGCGTAGTAATTCGGAAAATAATTTAGATATTGGAGTTCTGCAAAAGCCAGTTGTTAGAATGTGTAAATAGCTTCAGTTTTGAACAACAAATCGTTTTTTTTTGATATGTTGAGATGTAGATGGCACTATACTGCAAAGAAACTTTTTAATGGCAGGGACTTTGAAATGGCATTTAAAAAAGGTTTAATTTTGAATAAAATTTCTTTATATAAAATATTATAGAAAATCCAACCGCTTTCGAGATATTTGAGTTACCTAAATGTTGTAATTTTTTTTAACTGAAATTTGTGTAACTATTTTAAAATAAATTTTAGAGATAGGTCACTGGAAACTGGAAAGTTAATACTAAAACATAATATTTTTAGTCGCAAACCCCTCTATAAAATCCTTATTTTACTATAAGGAACGTAACCAGGCTGTAACCAATAGCTACTCTCCTGGCTATGTGCCTCGCCGAGCGCTGAACTACAAGTTACAAGCCTGGCGCGTTAAGTGTAATAATTGCATATTACCATCAAAACGCTAATGCTTGGATTGCAACAAACACCAGCCGAAAGACTAATCATCCTACTTAAAGTAGCTCTCGTGCCAGTCGTCACACACCACTTGCAGACTGCAGTTTCGAACTGTTGGCTCTCGTCAGTGCGTGACGAGAGCTCCTTTAAGTAGGATTAGTCTTTCGGCTGCTGTTTATTGCAATCGAAGCATTAGCGTTTTGATGGTAATATGCAACGCGCCAGGCTTGTAACTTGTAGTTCAGCGCTCGGCGGGGCACGTAGCCAGGAGTGTAGCTGTTGGTTGCAGTCTGGTTACGTTCCTTATAGTAAAATAAAGATTTTATAGAGGAGTTTGCGACTAAAAATATTATGTTTTAATATTCCGCCCTCTAAAAGCACATTTGAACTATGCTAAGCCCAGTCAGGCTATTTATTTTTCGATTGCAACAGACACAGGACCGCTAGACGGCGCCTGCTGACTATTTTACATGTCGCTATCCCAAAGATACCGAAATGTACTAAATGGTCAAGTGATCATCGTGTCGGTCGTATCGACCTAAAATTTTGCACCGCGGTAGAGTTATTGAAGCTCTATCATTTAAAAAAAATTGTAATAAAAATTTTACAGAGGTGCCCCGCTTTTAAATGGGTCACTCTGTATTAGATGGGTTAGAAATTCCAGTGGTTCTCAAACATTTCATGAATGATGACTATGATGCAGTCGCTAAATAATTATAAAAATATTAAAGGTGTTATCATAAAATGTATTTAGCGCCTGCCCCATCAAATACATATTAGTATAGACGGCGAAGCGACCTTTGGACCCGTTAAGTTAAACTTCACTATATCTTACCATAACGATTCATTCCATAATTCACTTTTCTAGACGATTTCATATACAGCAAAAATTTGGATAGATTACCTCCACTAATAATACTTTATTGCTTTTAATACTTGATAAAATAATTACATGGAAATATATGCATCTCGTATTTTCCAGATACATAGACATGTTTAACGTCATGTGTTATAACTACTACGGTGCCTGGAGCGCCTACACAGGTCAAAACGCGGCCTTATATCAATCCTCAATTGAAAGCTCATATGAAAAGAGGAACCTAAATGTCGCTGTCTCTGCCCGAAACTGGATAAACGCTGGCGCTCCCAAGGAGAAGCTTATCATTGGTATACCCTTTTATGGCCGTTCCTTTACACTGAGAAATCCTGACGACCACGGTTTGCACGCACCTATCACAGGTGCTGGAAATAGAGTTACACCAACTTACAGCCAGGTAATTAACAGATACCTTTTTAAAAAAATGTCATAATCGCCAATGGTGGTTAATTTTTTAGGAAAATAGTACATTGTTTTATTAGAAGTAAAAGCGATATGTGACGATCTCTGCAGGTTTTTCGGACGAACGAAGTGAGTCCGGCAATTACAGAGTCACAAAAGTGGCTTTTACTGCGAATAAGACATGTTATTTTTTCTTCAAACGTCGTTTAACTATAAAAAAATTAAGATAAAAAATTTACCTGTGCGTTGCCATTAGTAAAGCACAGTCGTCTGAAATGTCAAACTTTAATGTCATGAAATGTTTTCTGACGTTTGAAGAAAAACATTGTTGTGATAATAAAAAGCAATTTTTTTCGCCACTACATTTATTTGACATCTAATAATATAATGTCTTTGTTGATCCTTTTGATTAAATAACATCACCATATAAAAATACATAATACTGGTATTACTACTAAGGCCAGTTGTATAAAAGTGGTTCAGCCGAAGTTCAGTTGAACTTGGTTTAAAATCCAAGGTTACAATTGCTACAATAATAGTATCAACGGATTTTGAACCAAGTTCAACTGAACTTTGGTTGCACCACTTTTATACAACTGAGCCTAAGTCTTTTAACAATTTTCAGATTTGTACCAGTTATAACAACTGGACAACAGTTTGGGACAATGAGCAAAAAAGCCCCTATAAATATTCAGGAGATCAATGGCTGGGATACGATGATGAAAAATCAATAAGACTGAAGGTAAATATAAATCTGAAAGCTGATCTCGAGGTTGACAGTGGGCCCATGGGAAAATTAAATCTAATTACTCTAAGTATTGTTTGTCCCATGACATTTTGTTAAAAACGAAACTCAGATGTATGAGTAAATGAGAAAGTATTTTGCATTCATCGCTTTTTCCATATTAACAAAAACTTCACTTTTAAGGTGCTCTCCCGATTCACACGACAGCGACCAGAGACCGGAGACATGTATCACGGGACAAGCTAGAGACCAACGACAGGGAGGGCTACTCTCCTGATACAAGCGACAGCGACAAACAGTTCCACAGTTGTCAGTGTATTTTTGAACTTGTATAAGTGATGAACGAAGACGCAATACACTGCAGTGGCGCGATTCGAAAGGAAAAAGTGTCGCATCACCGCTACCGAACCAGTCCAGAGACCTACTGGAGCAACAGCGACCAGAGACCGGGACACTTGTCTCTTGCATCGGGAGAGCTCCCATTAGCCTAGTTTAGACGTGCAGTCCAAACCCACAGTACTGTACTAGCCGTTATCGCAATACTGGCGCGTCCGCTCCTGTCCTTTGCTACAAAATATTACATCACTCTAGAGACGCAGATCTGGTTTATTGTGCAGATTGGAAGTGTCAAAACCGATCGTGTAGACAAAAAAATCGACTTTCCTGGTCGGGCCTCTGTTCTGTTGGAAAATTTGAAAGTATTAGCATGGCAGGATAATCCACAGCCGGCTGCACTTTAGTTTCCTACATTTCTTCACTAGTGAATTGGTCTATGCGTGAAAACGCATATATACGCCTGGCCCGAACATTCCTGGAATTGACCAATTAGAAGTGGTTCCAATCTGTACAGTCAGAACTGTCAGAATTCAGCTTACACACTAGGGCCTAGCCTGCAAGCGTGGTGCGCCCACTTCGCAACCGTCAAAAATCCCGTACCTCTAAACAAGACTATTTAATTCCACTAAACCGATGCCCTGCGAGGCACTTGTCGCTGTCTCTGGTCGCTGTCGCGTGCATCGTAATAGCACCTTTGTTGTAACGAGCTGAAAAAATTTTTTTGCGCATTTAATTAGCATTTAATGAGCTTTGAACCTTCCTCGGTTGAAAATCACGAATTTATAATTTTACGTTAATGTTCTGCTATATTTTTTACAAAGTTAGCAGAACACGTGATAAAAAAATATTTATGAGCTGGAAATTTCTCTTTGCGCATTTAATGAGCTTTTAATTATCCGCATGTGAAAAGTAATCTGCTAATTTTGCTTTGCTAACTTAAGAGGCCTGTAATTTCTGCACCCTTTGATGCATTTACAGAGAATGATTTGCAAAATATTGTTGGGAATTAATTTACCTTCAGCAAAAGTGGAGATTAAACTGTTGTCTTTAAATCTCTCCAATCCCACATATGTGGATTTATATTATTTCCCATCCACTGCTGTACTTGAAAATAAGCGGACTCTCTAATAAATATGTTTCACAGTAGCTTCTTTTGATGGTGGTAAAACAGCTAAATTAAAAAAGTCATTGGTAAATATACTTTTTTGAAACACATAAAATTGGTATTAATTAATGTGAAACCATTTCTCTACCACCTCTATGCCGTTTTGCTATCAATCTAACTAGTTTATGTACGAAGTTTGCTGTGGAATTAATTGTACGAATATCGATCGTCAAAATGACACTGGTGAAAATATACTCTGATAAGTAGTTGAAAATTTATTGTTTCCGACGGCACTTCTGGTTCCTAACGTGGAAACAATCACAGTTAAGAAGAAAAACTAAAAGTGAAGACAAAAATGAAGATGTCGTTCAAACAAATACAACTTCTTTGAATTGATCAAAAAAGTGGTTTTATATTATTTGTGATTTAATTTGATGTAATAAATAAAATAACATAAAAATGCAAGAAAAACATTACACGGTGTCGCTCATTTTTTAAAATAATATAGATTTTTCTTTAAAAACCGTGAATTTTCGCAATTTTCAAAAATTATGGAAAACGCTAATAAAATTTCGAATTTACATCAATTCTATCTAACAAAACATTGTTATATTATAGATAGTTATTACCAAAAGACTTATTAGTAACTAACTCATAAATACGAAATTTTCGTTAGATATAAAAATTCAATGAAGTACATCATCATACATTTTCATGATTTTCCAAAATATTAGAAAAACCAGTGCATAATTTGGTTTTTCACTAGTAGGAGGTACATTATAAAAAAATCATTTCTGATATTTTCATTCGTGTTATAATTCCAGGAAAAGCTATAAAAATTAATTTATACGCGTTTCTCACTCAAAAGACGTAAATTTTTAAGATTTTTCGAAAATACAGAATATCACTTTGTCAGAATTGTATTTTATAGAAAAAATCATTTCTGATTTTACGATTTACGACTTTGATGTAAGAATAACTTCATTTGACAAGTTCCTGTCTCGTAGTTTCTACCACTAATAATTACATTAATAACTATGCAACTTCTACGTAGCTTTCGTAATACATGGGAACATGGTAGTTACCAGTGGGACGACTTTCGGGTTTTTAGAACTTGAAGGTGGTAAACGATAGTAGCAGCGACTAACTCATGTCACTGAAATGTGACTTCAAAATTGCAATCACCTTAACTATTCCTTTAAAGTAGTGGAACTTGCAAGTAATATTCATTACCATGAAGTAAATTTCACCATCTAGTTCCCAATGTTGACCATAGGTAAAGTTAAAGCAACAAACCTAACCTATATACTTATATATATTTGCCTAACCAAGAATTATATGCTGCTATATTGGAATGGCTTAAATTATCAGGCCACAATAAAATTCCTTTTTTTTCCCACTGATGATGAACGACAGTAAAATAAATCCCATGATTTTCCTGCGTCGACATAATTTTAAAAGAATCCATAATTCTTCAAAATAAGGCAACAAAATTTAGCATTTCAGCACAGTTATATTACCAAAGTGCTTACACCTACCTTTTCTTCTAGATTATCTATCATAGTAATAAATATATATGGCCGCATACACAGATTAAAGGATTAAAGATACATATGCCACATACAACCATACAAGTAAATTGCGACAGTTGACAGGTTTTTCAATGTGAAGTTAGGTAAATAATAAATAGTTAAAATTAGGAGTGCACTCAACGTACGGCTAACACGTACCAAGGAGACGTTCCGAATCAACAGCAGGAAAAATGTAACCATGAAGTGGTATCGGCAACTTTGAAGAGGTAATTTGTGGCAGTCACAACTTTACTACGTCTTTAAAGTGGTGCTACAGTCCCATTCGCAGATTTGTAGTAATAATAACTTTAAAGTTACGTATTTACAGTTTTCGTCAATATCACCAAGTAGCGATTACTTTCAAGTAGCATTTCTTAGTGAAAACAACCTTAAAGTGATATTTTCTGAAATACGCCATTTTGATGACCAAAACTTGCGACGCCAATATTATAACACATGAACCATAATTTCTCAATTGAGTAAACAATTTAATTTATCGCCATTTCTGCACCAAATATAACAAATGAATATATAAAAATTAGTTTTAAGTTCCGAAGAATAATAAGAGATAGGTTTCGGCATCTATTGTGTCATATTCTCGCATGACATTACATATTTTAAAGACAATATTTTCATTAAGAAATGCAAATTTTAAAGACGCATGGTTAGATTCGGACGTTTTATCATTATATTTGTAGGAATGGTAGCTCAGTGTGTTAAAAGCGATTGGCTAGCAAACTGAGTTGTCTAGCGAAGTGGGTTCGATTCCCGCAAGGCGAAACAATTTTTCATTAAAAAAAATTGCCCCAAGAGTGGTTCGGAGCCCACATTAAACTGTAGGGCCTCGTCTCTCTTTTCCTAGCACAAGATCCTTGAGATCTTCCATGGGGTTACTTCGGTAACTTGAGAGGCGGTTAAGAAAACATTTTTTAAGTAAAGTTGCATTCGTTTTAATTGTGATCCTTGAAAAATAGCACAACTTTTGTTTACTAAGTATCTAATATTACTCTTCTGATATTCTATTAAGTTTCTAAGTTAGGGAAATGAACAAGAACAAGAATCATATGTAAGAATATAATAAAATCGGTTGCAAGACAAAGCAGGTGCAACATCGATTTGAAAGAGTGGGGAGTGGTAAAGTTTTCTGAAAGTTGCGGCGTCTACGCCACGACGTCGCCGCTCCGAAATCACAACGTCATTGGAATGTAACCAGACAAGTTCCAGGAACGTGGATGGAACGTTATCTTCGCCAAAAAATATTCCTCATTTTGGTCGTAAAGACGTATCAGGAACGTTCCTACTACGTACCTGTGATTAGTACCAAAACACTTTAAAGTGCCTACAATAGTTATTACTACATTCCCATGAATAATTGTACTAGTTGGGGTGTGAGTCGGACAAGCTTATAAGTATTTTGCTATGCAACGAGAATACCTCCTCCCCCTGTTTTCGACAATGCCGAATACGATGGCGCTGGCAGAATTTCTCATTGGAGTTGCGCAACCCCCCAAACGGCCAAAAACCACCCACAAAAAAGATATTCACCCCTTTCGGGGGTGTTTATTAGCCGTTAGCGGAGTTGGAGGGGGTAAAAAAAATCAGCATCGTGCTCACCATCCTCAAAAACGAGCGGCATATACATTTTACCTGTGAGATAAAGAAGCTTTTCACCCCCATCGGGGGTGTTTTGTTGGCCGTTAGAGAGGGGGGGAGGGTAAGAAAAAACATTCAGCATCACCACCGTGTTCAGCATCTTCGAAAATGGGCCTTACATGCATTTCTCCTGTGATATATTAAAAAAAAAAGATTTTCATCCCTTTCGGGGGAGTTTATTAGCTGGTACAGGAGTTGGAGGGAGTAGGAAGAAACATTCAGCATCACCACCGTGTTCAGCATTCCTGAAAATAGATGTTACGCTAAGTTTCACCGTTGGAGAAGATGTGATAAGCGTTTAACCTCTCTTGGGGGTAGTTTTTGGCCGTTAGGGGGAGTTGCGCAACCACCATCGTACCCAACATCCTCGAAAACGGGGGGAGGTACTCTTATTGCATAATAAAATACTTACAATTTTCGGATTTTTCTCCGACTCACACACTCCAAAATAATACTTATAGTACATATACACGTCTGAATTTCACGACTTCCCCAAATTTTGGAGAACCAGTAGATTGTATGATATTAGTTTCACGCAAGAAAGAACACTCGAAAAATAAGTTTTCTGAGGTTTACGTAATGATCATGTACTATTTGTAAAAATTCCTTATGTGCGATGTTTCATTGTATTACCTAGCTCTGTACAATAAAATCCGACCTTCTTAGATTTTTTACCCATATCCTTATTCGTTTGGGGCCTACCTAAAAAGAAATAACCGAATTTAATTTCAATGTTCTAGTTGTATTTCATCATCGCCACCTACATATCTCTCAAACTTTAAACTTACTGATTTCAAGTTATATCTAGTAGCTGTAGGCAGCAAAATTAAAAATTAGTTCCTAAGAAAGGTTAAGGCTTTACAACAATCAACAAACCTTATTAAAGTGGCGTATAGTGTAAGAAAGAATTGCATTTATTATGTAGCTACATTCTTAGTAACTTAATGTTGTTTTAAAGATAACAATTAAAGCGAAAATTATAGTAAAACAATAATCACCTACCTCGACTAACTTCTCCTTGCGTGTCAATTCCCATCTCCAGTAGTAGTACGCAGTAAATATGTACCAAAAAGTTGCACACTCAAATTTGTCATGCTCTATGTTATTAGGACCGCTTAGAAGGTCTAAAACCAAAAAGGTGACCTCCCCCTTTTGCCTCAGCCGCCATCTTGAAAAATTTTTGAATCGTTTTATCTCGTGTTCTATTGTTCGCACAGAAAAAGTTATTGAACAAAAAATGTAGTAAATAAAATTCTACATATTTTCGGTAATCGCTGCGTTGCCGAGAATTTAATATTTCGAGCAGTAGAGGGCGCCGAAGTTACCAAAAAACAGTTTTTTTGAAAGCAGCTGTTTAGGTAGAAATATTAGCCATACACACATATCAAAATAAATTCGACTCCATTGATTTTAGATTTCCAATTAAATTTAAAACTGTTAAAACTATTTTTTGGTAACTTTGGCGCCCTCTAGCGCTCGAAATATTAACTTCTCGGCATCATGACAATTACCGAAAATATATAGAATTTTATCTACAACATTTTTTTATTCAATAACTTTTTCCGTTCGACCAATAGAACACGAGATAAAACTATTTAAAAATTTTACAAGATGGCGGCTGAAACAAAAGGGGAGAGGTCACCTTTTTGGTTTTAGATCTTCTAAGTGGTCCTGATAACATATGATTGAGCATGACAAATTTGAGTGTGCAATTTTTTCCAGGTCAAAGTACTATTTGACTGAATTCTAGTAATAAAATGAAGCAACACACCAATTATTATTATTATTAGCCGTTACTCGAGTCCGAGTATAAAAATGTTACAGTCGATAAATTGTGTACAATAAAAAACAAGTAAAAGGTGTAGTCTATTGTAATTCCCATTCATCTACGGTGCACACGACTATGGCTATAGAGGCCAATTCGGGAGAGCACATGTCGACCGCAGTCAGGACAAACATAGACCTGGTTAGGTCTTGGATTCGGCCTTCTTGCAGCAACATTTCCTTGATAGCTGGCCACAGCCCCTCGCCATTCGGTTCTGTCCGCTGCAAGTTGTTCCCATTGCTCGTCTGCAATACCGCAGGATTTTAGATTTTCATGGAGAGCGTCCTTGAACCTCTTTCGTTGACCGCCACGCCTTCTTCTACCGCTTAGCAATTCACCATAAAGTGTACATTTAGGAAGGCGGTTATCATGCATACGATGAACGTGACCTGCCCATCTTAGGCGTGCTCTTGAAATAAGCACCTCAATTGGAAGGCTGTTTGCTCTCCTGAGTACTTCCACGTTTGATATGTGATGGAACCAACGGATTTTCATCATACTTCTGAGGTGTCTTTGCTGAAAACGTTCTAATTCTTTCACATGACGACGGTAAGTGACCCAGCTTTCACATCCATATAGCAGTGTTGGAATGACAACTGCTCTATAGACAGCCATTTTTGTTGATAAAGCAAGGTCGTGGTTGTCAAATACTCTCTCTCTAAGTCCCCAGAGTGCTCTAGATGCAGCGTTAATTCTATTGCGAATCTCGCTGTCCATGTTTGCTTTGTCATTAACAACGTTGCCTAAGTAATTGAACTGATCCACCACTTCAAGAGAATTTCCGTTAAGTGTAATGTCTATTTGGTTCACTTGATGAGGAGTTGACATAATCTTAGTCTTTCCAATGTTGATTTTAAGTCCCAAGGAATCATAGCTCTGGGCATACACATCTAAAAGTTCTTGAAGCTCTTCCGGCGTAGAGGCTAAAAGTGCACAGTCATCCGCATACTGGAGATCACAAATGAATCGTGTGCGTGTCTTCGTGAAAGCTCTAAAGCGCCCTATGTTAAAGAGACCGCCATCAAAACGGTATCTGAGACCTATTCCTCTGACTGTCAGTTTGTTGTCAACAATAATTGTTAGAGCAGTGGTAAACAAATTAAAGAGTAAGGGTGCCAGGACACATCTCTGCCTAACTCCAGTGAGGGTTTGGAAAGGTTCGGTTGCCTCATTATTATACATAACCTGGGCGTTGTTGTTTGTATGTAGACTGCGACATACTTCCACAAATTTTCTAGGGATACCTAAGCGGAACATAATTTTCCAGAGCACTTCCCTGTCCACCGAGTCAAACGCCTTGGTTAAATCAATGAAGGCCATGTGAATTTCTCCTTGATGTTCGAGTGCTTTTTCTTGAAGCTGTTTAAGTGTGAAGATTAAATCCGATGTGCCTCGGTTTGGTCTAAAGCCACTCTGTGTTTCAGGAAGTAACTTTTCCATAACAGGTGTTAGCCTATTTGCCATCGCTTTAGTGAGTATCTTCCCTCCAACAGCCAGGAGAGCTATACCCCTGTAATTTCCACAGTCCGCAGCGCTCCCTTTGTTTTTGAAGAGGTTGATTAAAAGTGTATCACGAAACTCCTGCGGAGCTTGACCACTTTCCCACACGATATCAAACAGTTTTTTGAGGTAGGGTATGAGCTCTGACGACACAGCTTTAAAGATCTCAGCTGGGAGTGAGTCGGCGCCGGGAGATTTGTTATTTTTTAGCTGCCCAATGGCGGTTAAGATCTCTTCCGTTGTTAGTGGTTTATCTAAGTCTTCGAAGGTGTCATATTGAGGGATAAGATTTATAATATCGTGATCGGCTTGACTTTGCTGGTTAAGAATGTTAGAGTAATGTTCTTTCCATCGGGCTCTTATTTCCTGGTCTTCTTTGAGAAGATTTCCATTTAAATCTTTAATAGGGCACATATTTTTCCGACTGGGGCCGTACACTGCTTTTACTCCTTGAAAGAAATTCCTGTAGTCGTGTGAATCGGCGTACCTTTGAATTTCTCTGGTCTTGCTTGCCCACCACTCGTTCTTTATTCTTCTGATTTCGCGTTGCGTTTCATTCTTAGATTGGGTAAAAGCTTCTGCTTTTGATGAGTCGTTGGGGTGGTTGATAGCGTTTTGGAAGGCAATATGTTTGCGGTCAAGAAGTTCTTGTATAAAAACTTCATTATCATTGAACCAGTCCTCCTGTTTTTTACTTGCTGCAGTGCCAAGAATTTCCTCACTCGCACTTTTTAAACTGTCTTTAATTTGTGACCAGGTAGTAGCGACATCTACAGAATTGGTTTCTTCTAGTGCACTCAAATTCTCTTGAACTTTTTGCTTTAGCTGTTCGACGGTTTGTTGGTCACGCAATTTACTAATACAGAGACGGGGTCTACGTTTTACTTGAGTTCTTCGGTGTTTGGGTCTCATAACAATTTTCATTTTAGAGACAACAGGACGATGATCGGTCCAACATTCGCTATCAATGCGCGCCTTTGTAATTTGGACGTCCTTGAGATGCTTCCTACGTACGATAACATAGTCCAGTAGATGCCAGTGACCTGATCTGGGGTGACGCCAGGTGCCTTTAAATTTATCCTTTTGTCGGAAAATGGTGTTTGTTATAACTAGATCATGTTCGGCGCATTTAGTTAGGAGTAGTTGACCGTTAGCGTTCATGTTACCCAAACCGTTCTTGCCTATGATGCCTGGCCAGGTGTCTGCATCTCTCCCTACTCTAGCGTTAAAATCACCAAGAATAACGAGTCGTTCCGTTTTAGGTATTCTACAGAGGGTTTCTTCCAGCTGTTGATAGAAGCTTTCCTTGGTTTCGTGACTTGCATCCAGAGTGGGAGCGTAGGCGCTTATTAGATTTACTGCGTTGCCATCTGATAGCTCATAGCGTAGCAGCATTAGACGCTCGGATAGGCCTTGTGGTACTTGTGTTAAGTTGGATACAAGTTGATTCCGAACGGCAAATCCTACTCCATGTTGTCTTCTTGAATTGGCGGGAAGACCTTTCCAATAGAAGGTGTAGTACTTTTCTGTGAGAGAGCCTTCCTCCAAAAATCGAGTTTCGCTGAGAGCTGCAACGTCAACATTGAGTCGGTGAAGTTCTCTATCTATTAGAGCAGTTCTTCTTTCAGGCCGATCGGTGCGAGTGCTGTCGTTCAAAGTACGAACATTCCAAGCGCCGTAGATGAAAGAATTAGTTTTGTTGGATTTAACTTGTCGGTGTTTTTTCGACATTCGATGAGGTGTCCCTGTGGGCACCCTCCCCCGGAGATCCGATCGGGAGGGTATTTTACCTCCGGATGATTTTGTCCCACTTGAACGCTCCATCATTTTTTTAAAGCCTTAGTCGACTGAAAACGAAGCTGCATTTGAAGTTTTAGCTGGAGCAGGTATGCAACTGACCAGCTCGGTTGCGGAAGGCGAGTGGTGTGGTCCCATGGCACAGAAGGAGACTGCGACGATGGGGTAACCAAACGATTCCAAAAGCAACCTTTGTGTGCGGTGGGTTATTTTTACCGCACTCTTCGTGAGAAGGTGGATGTGCTCACGGTAAAAGGTAAGGGTTATTCCGCCCTTACTCGGTCGTTAGAGCCTCGTTAGTGAAAACAGGGTGCACCAAGTTCAAATTGAACTCATCGCGAAGGTGAGGTTAACAATTGAGTAGGAGAGGCTATAACTTGCGCTTCACTACCCCATTACACCCTAACCTAACACACCAATAGCACACAAACAAACATTCAAACTACTAAACACAATAGGAATGCTAGAATACATATAGTGTGGTCGTTCTAAAAAAGTATATAAGAAAGTTGATACTTATTGCCAGAGAAGAAAACCTGATATATTTTTAATGGAAGAACATGAGATAATCCAAAAAAAGTAATAAGTATGTAAGCTTCCTCTGACGTATTTTCCACAAACACTCGGTTTCGCCAACCAAATTGGCATCGTCTGGAGACATTTAACCTTGACACTCACGATCTTTTCTCACAAAAACGTTGTGATCGTGGCACTTTTAAAAATGCATTTAATAAAATATGTTTATTTTTTATTTTTTACAAAACTGTCTATCATTCTCTTTGTCAGAGCATGCATTATACCCGAAAGTTTAGAAACAGAACAGAAAAATTAGAAAAAATGGCCAATGTGACAAAGCCACTTCTCTATCAAAATTCAGCTTATTAACCAAGAGCCAGTAACGTTTTTAATAGTTGTCTGAGAACCTCCTTCAACTTGTATAGTCTTGTAGTCCTAACAAGCGTCTCGCTAACAATGTTAGCATCATCAGGAGGTGATTAACACTGAAAATAAGTCTTTTCATCTTCCGATGATGTTAACATGGCTAGCAAAACGCGAGTAGTGTATTGAATATTTGTAAAATGTAGCCCTCATACGAAAACGCCCACACCATAGGCGGAACTCGGCGTACGGTTAAATAGGACTACGGACCATAGAAGATGAAAAAGATTCAAGAACTATTCAACACTCAGTAGCTCTCAGTCTATTAGCTCTAATTGTTTGTTCTATTTGCGCCAAATGACGAAATTGTTAAAAAATCACATATATCTTTTTCTTTCAGGCTCAATACATAGTATCACAGAAACTTGGAGGTGCCATGATTTGGTATGTTGGTGCTGACGACATGACCGGAGAATGTGGAGAAAAACAAGGCCTATTGCGAATAATTAATGATGAAATTAAAACTGTAAGTTGTACCGAATTTAGGAGTTTAGCGCTCTGAATCTAAAGTTCATTTTCTTGTTTTTAGGGCTATACACCAAATTCTAGGGTCCCAAGCAGATCGACCTAACATCAGCATAGTTGTCTTTGGTTGTTAGTTGCTAATACTATTTCTACTGTTTTCGCAAGCAATAGCCAAAAAATAAGTACTCTCTATATTACATGACTAAATAATGTTAAGTTTAAAGAACTTAATTTATTTAAATAAATAGTTTTACTGCGTGTTATCCTCTTTGCAAATAAATTATGACGTGTTTGGATTTTTTGCCATTATTTTTTGTGTCCACGCCCAACTTAGAATATGCGAAACCATATAAACTGTCTTTTGTTGGGATTTCAAGTTAAATAAAACATATGAAAACGTAATTTTATTTTTGTTTTATTAAAAACAACCATATAATATATTCTTATAATCGAGTTCGTCTGTTCTCGGCACTCAAAGAAGCAACAAAAACTTTACGACATAATTATTATCGCCGTTGGGCCAAGCGGCATGCTGTCATCAAACAAGCCGACGCCCATTAAAAACCTATAAATGTAAGCGAGTCCATTTGCGAATGAAATAATACAAAGAGAGCGGTATTTTAATGAGGTCGTAAAGTTTTTATTGCATTTTTTTGAGTGCCGAGAACAGAGGAACTCGACTATTCTACTACATTATGTCAACTAACTACTATTCATAGTATAATCCGAAACATAAGGCGATTCCATAGACGTAGGTGTTTTCCATAGCAAAACTAGCATACCGATCCTTTTCTACGTCCCACAGAAAGCTACAGGTTGTCATTACATCCTGAGAATTTTTCTCCCCAATCGACACGATGCAAACTATCTTATACCTAAAACAAAATATTTTTAGTCGCAAACTCCTCTATAAAATCCTTATTTTACTATAAGGAATGTAACCAGACTGCAACCAACAGCTACTCTCCAGGCTGTGTGCCCTGCCGAGCGCTGAATTATAAGTTACAAGCCTGGCGCGTTAAGTTAGTTAACAAACACCAGCCGAGAGACTGATCCTACTTGCAGACTGCAGTTTCGAGCTGTTGGCTCTCGTCAGTGCAAGGTAGGCATGTGACGACCGACATGAGCATCCTTTGGCTACTTGGTACATTTCGGTATCTTTAGGATAGCGACATGTAAAATAATCGACAGGCGCCATCTAGTGGTAGAGTGTCTATTGCAATCGAGAATGGGCCTAGCATAGTTCATTTACATGTCGCTATCCTAAAAATACCGAAATGTACCAAGTAGTCAAGGGATCATCGTGTCGGTCATCACATGCCTATCTTGCACTGACGAGAGCCAACAGCTCGAAACTGCAGTCTGCAAGTAGTGTGGGACGACTGGCACGAGAGTTCCTTTAAATAGGATCACTCTCTCGGCTGGTGTTTGTTGCAATCGAAGCATTAGCGTTTTGATGGCAATATGCAATTATTACTACACTTAACTTGTAATTCACCGCTAGGCAGGGCGCATAGCCCGGAGAGTAGCTGTTGGTTGCAGTCTGGTTACATTCCTTATAATAAAATAAGGATTTTATAGAGGAGTTTGCGACTAAAAATATTATGTTTTAATATTCCGCCCTCTAAAAGCACATTTGAACTATCTTATACCTGGAAAACAAAGCTTATCGCGTCGGCTTTGGTAACAATAGTAATAACAAATTATTCATTGCCGTTGTTGTAATTACACTTGTATTTGCATATTATTAATTTTACATAAAGCTGTAAACTAAGTATTTGGGTGAAAATTTCGTATTTTTTTTTCGACATTTGTATTTCCATACAGACAATCCACTTTCTGATCGTAAAATGAAAGGTACTGACCACCGTAAAGAGGAATTTTCTTGTAAATATCATGTGGAATAAACATGAATTGAATTACAACTTTGTGAACAGAATGCAGTAGATAAGCTATACTGAAAGCAAAAGAAATAAGCGCGCGACCAGAATGGAAGGATGTTTCGGATAAAAGTGTTGGACTGAAGGCTTTGTGGGCGCAATGGGGTTCCCTATGGCTTGAAAATGGACTATTATGGAGAGCATGGGAGAGCCCGGATAGGAAGGAAGTTACCATGTGGCTGGTGATACCCAGGTGACGACAAGTACTTCGGGAAGTGCACAAAGGAATATCCGGAAAGCATTTTGGCAAAAATAAGGCCTTGGCTATAGTACGGGAACGATTCCACTAGATAAATAACCGTCAGGATGTAAAGGCTTGGTGTCGCAGATGCAAGGTATGTACGGTTGCGGACACCAAGGGATCACCTACAGGAAGTGGTGACCGAATGAAGACTCAATATGACCGTAACGTCAGTTCGGCGGTATTCAAGGTGGGGGATTTAGTTTGGCTGTACAACCCACAGCGGAGTGAAGAAGGATTCTCGAAGCTTCACCCACCTTGGGAAGGGCCGTATTCTGTCATCACCCGGATTTATGACGTTTATCGGATTCAACAAAGTAAGAAGTCCAAGATGAAAGTCGTGCGAGAAAGGGTCGGAGCCGAACAGATGATTCTAGAAGGATCGAGTACATTCGACGCGGGTATATATAGAGTGGATCCAAACTCACTGGGGACAGTTTTATATTAGACGAACAAGTGATAAGATGAAATAAGGAACAGTATTAAGTTGTGATTTATAGTAGTGGGACCATAGTAGATGAAACTTGTAATTAGTGTGTACTAATGTGTATAAGGACTTAATTATTGTAATTCAGTGATTAATAAAGTAGTGATTTATGAAAGTTCTTGTTGCAATTTAATGAACCGTGTTTACTGAAGATTGTAAACACGTAATATGTATATTAGGATTTTCTATTTCAAATAAATTACTTAGTTGCTATGGTCATTATATTCGTTACTTTACTTTTTTAAATTACAAGGGTTATAATGTATAATCTATTTTTTTACAACGTTCTCTATTCAGCCCATAGTTATTGGGCTCAATAGCGAACCGACTAAGGCTTACTGCTGTTGTGTTTATGCAAATTAAAAAGAAATAGTTCATAAACCTAGAAGCTATAAGCCTTGGCCAGGTCTCGTGGTGATTCATTCTACATAAATTTTAAAAATTCCTCAGGACCGATATTTTTAAAATTTTAACGTAAAAAAATACACATAAGCATTTAATTGTATAATTGTATATATTATAAAAATATATGTGTATAACTACTTTTAAAATAATATCAGTTATTCGTAATATATACCGAAACACTGGGCAACTCCATAGACATAAGTATTTTCCATCGTATATGTAGAATACCGATCCTTTTCAGCATCCCACAAGAATCTGCATGTCACGTACATGTCCTGCGAATGTTTCTCACCAATCGTTACTAAATTAATAATCTTATACCTGAAATAATCATTTCATTAAAGGGTAAGTTTGCGTGATAATATAAAACCACAACAACGCTGTATTAATTGCAGAACTGGGACAATAATTAAATCGCAAGAAAGCTAACGAATGTTGTGACTGCGAATTAAAAGATATAAAAACAGTAAATACGAGTGGGTCGAGAATGGATCCCTATGGCTTTGATAGTAAAGTAGATCATTTAATTAATACGATGACTAAACTACAAAAATAGCAAAATATACAGACTGACACAAGAGATATGTAACACTGTGTAACTTTGCTATTTATGATGTTAAAATTTTGAATTTGTGGAGAGTTGTACATTACATAATTATCCTTGTTTTGAGCCTATCAAACACTTTCTTCAACTTCCAATTTAAGCAGAAGTGACCCAAGCTTTGTTCTTTCTTTTAAATGGTATGTATTTTTTGCTTATCTGATACTTCTTTAAATTCTCCATGTACGCAACATGATATTTGTTTTTAAAATGACGGTTAATAGCCATTTTATTGTATTAAGTCTAGGTGGCCATGATATGAACCTTGGCAGATATTGATGCTTAGTGTTTCATGATATTGAAAGATCTTTGGTACGCAACTTTGTGTCTAATATTTTTTTGGGCGTAATCAGTAGCTAAACAGATTAACTAGATATAATTATTTTCAAAAAAAATCTCTAAACAACCCACGATATCATAAGAACCAAGATAAAAAACCGATTTTTTTATTTCCCTTACTTAAAAGATAGGTAGATATCTTTTATTTTTGTCCAATAATTATTGTACTGGATAAAAATAAAAGATAAATGAGTATTTCTTAAGTAGGTTAAATGAAAAAAATAGGGTTCCTATCTTGGTTTTTATGACATTGTGGGTTGTTTAGAGATTTTTTTAAATAAGAAAAATCTAGTTAGTCTGTTCACCTACTGATTATGCCCAAAAAATATGAGACACAATAATAAACAAGATATATTATGATTATGATATATATTACATCAGCATTATACAACTTTTAATCCTGGAATAAAGAATCATTTGCAATTCATATGATATCTATGATTTCACCAAATTTCTTCTGATGGAATTTCACCTACCACTGAGCGAATTGATGTTATTAATTTCACAAAACCATCAACGCTTAAACAATTACAACGTTTCATAGGAATGGTAAATTGTTACCATCGTTTTTTTACTCATTTCGCGGATATATTAGTTCCATTTCATATTTTCAGTACTCAGTTAGCTAAAGATATAATTAGAGATATTGATTCGTGGCCAACAGAATGTATCAGTAGTTTCATTTCAGCTAAGTAAAGCATAGTTAATGCAACTATTCTTTCACATCCAGATTACGGTGATAACGTTATATTTGCTTTATCTGTAGATTGTTCGAACGTAGCCATGGGCGCGGTTTTTGAACAACAGTCTGATGATGTTACCACACCTTTTGATACTATCATTTGGTGCTCCAAAAAGAGGTTACCTGGAAAGTTTTCCGGGAGTTTTGAAAATTGGTGATCATATAGATTTCGATGTGCTCTTTTTGAATTTCTACTTTGCCACCTCGTATTTTTGCCGCTCGCACCGCCATATTGGAGAAATTGCACCTAAAACCAGTTTTTTGATAATATCTTCTTTCCGACTCATTTTACGATGAGAACAGCTATATAATAAATTAAACTAGAGAATATTTCCTATAATTCATGTAACAACCTTTTTTTTGTAAAATGAATAGTTTGATACTTTTCATACCATTGTAACCGTACAATGCAAGAAGGAAGCGTTCTCTTGCTTTAGCAATGATCTCTGGATCAGCATTTGGGTTTTTGGATACCTGGATAACTTCGTTTAAATCTGGATTTTAAATACAAAATTATGAAAAGTATGTCGCTCAACAACTATAGATATGCATGCTTCACAAAATGAGCACATAGAAATAAATTTAATATTGCATCGCTACCACCAACAGAAGCAGCAGCACGACAACATCCGCTCCGAACCTATCACCAAGTTCAGCAATGGTAAGGGAATTAACAAAATGCAGGGCAATGGCGATGGAAAAGATACAAGAATGAGCTTATTCCTGTCACCACACTCTAGCCCCCAGCTCCGGAAACCTTGTTAAAACTTATTTCTTGCAAATGCAAGAAGGGATGTGAAAGACCTTGTGGATGCAGAAAGGCTGGATTAAAGTACTGCATTATATGCACGAATTGCAGTGGTACCTGATAATTCGCAAGTTCCATCACAAGATAGCGATGAAGAGAAAGAAATGGATACTGTTCTCGAGCAAACGTATGATGAAATCGAGGACGTAGAGGATTGCAATGAAACTGATAATCCCATCGCGGATGATGTGGAAGAAATTTCTATCTGTGACATTGCGATCGGTACTGAAGATGATGAACTCGCAAACCTGGTCCATCTAGAACAGTGAAACGAAGGAGAATTCGCTAAATTTTGGAGTAGTGCATTGCAAGTGGATTAGGCCTACTGGGGATACCACGATAAAAAAACGCGCCACTTCCTTTACCTCATAGTGGTATAAAAATGAGTTTTTTAACCAAAACGCATATTGGAGTAGACTTTGCGACGCTCGTACGCTAATGCTATTCATTTTACAAAAGAAAAGGTAATTACAAAAGTTATAGGAAATTTTCTCCAATTTAATTTATTATATAACTATTCTTATCGTAAAATGAGTCGGAAAGAAGATAATGTCAACAACAACTGTTTTTAGGCGACATTTCATCAATATAGTGGCGCGAGCCGCAAAGATACGAGGTGGCAAAGTAGAAATTCGGAAAGAGCACATCGAAATCTATAAAATCACCAATTTACGAAACTTCCGGAAAACTTTCCAGGTAAGAATACCAAATGAGGGTACTATTTGGCATTTTTTCTCGGAAGTTGAACGACGCACAAAAACGTTATTCTACCTTCGATAAAGAGCTTTTATCTCTTTACTCAGCAATTAAGCATTTTACATTTTTATTAGAGGGACATCATTTTATTTGTTTTACAGATCATAAACCATTAGTTAGAGCACTTCTTACGAGAACGGAGAAAACTCCTCGTCAAACTAGGCACTGGAATTTATTGCACAATTTACTAATGACATACATCACAGGTACATAATTTATTAGGAAAGACAATGTCATCGCGGATACCTTATCATGTATAGATGAGGTTTCGCCGATAAAATCACATTATTTTCCACCTACCTCCGTCTCAACTATATGAGATCATTTCAATTTAAAATTACTTATTATTAATGCCCAATTAAAATATTTTGAGCTTACTTCTTTAACTAATAATCAATCTAATTCAAGTAAACAATCTAAATACAATTTACAACAAATTTTAATTCCCAACTCTAAGGACAAGATTTGGTGTGATTTTTAATTCTAAATGTCGGCCATACGTCCCAAAATCTTTACGACGTCCAATTTTTTATGCTTTTCATAATTTGACTCATCCAGGAATCCGTTCCACTAAAAATCTTGTTACATCCAATTACTTCTGGCCTAAAATTATTATTATTTTGTTTAATACATCTATTTAACGTCGACCTATTTCCGCTACTGAGGCCTAACACCGACTCCTGAGACGAGCTACCCCCAACCAGGAATTTTGCCGAAAGTCTTCCCTTAAGAAGAGCAGGGATCTTTTACTTGCCTAACATTTAATAGACAAGGGACCGACAGCTTTACATCCCCTCCGAAGGATGGTATATCCCCTATACAACCCTCGCCTAAGGTTGTATGGCTTCCGCGCATACACTAATATACAAGCCGCTGGAAGATGTGTGAGGCGAGGACGCGGTCTTCGTTGGAATGGTCACCCATCCAACCACTAACCGCACCTAACGTTGCTTTACATCGCATATCGAAGTATGTACATAGTAAAGACGCACCTACGCTAGCCCCAAAATTAATTCAAACTGTATTTTATGGGCTAAAACTTCTTAATTGCCAAGCTTCAAAAGTAAATAAACACACTAAAATTCCAATATCAGATTTCTCAGTCCCAAAAGCTCGTTTTGAACATATACACATAGATTTAATTGGTTCATTTCCAGTTATTATATTCTTACAGTTATCGAACGATTCACTGGTTGACCAGAAGCCTTTCTTTTGAATAATATTTCTGCAGAAACTGTCGCTAGAACATTGTTTCAAAATTACATTTGCTGTTTTGGTAATCCGGTGATAGTCACTACTGATCAAGGAGCACCGTTTGAGTCGAAATTATTTCATGAATTTTTCAAGTTTTTAGGTTTTCATCGAATTCATCAACCACATAGAGCAATGGTATGGTTGAACGATTTCATCGAACTCTTTAAAAGGGCATTATTAGCCAGATCCAATTCGCTTCACTGGTACGATGAATTACCAATCATTTTACTGGGTTTACCTTGACAATTCAAACTACTAACTACGTTTTTGTTCTCAAGACAGGCTTAAGCGAGCTTTTAACCCTTTGTACGAGGGACCTTTCCGTGTTGTCTCTCGTACAGACAAAATCATTTCAGTTCTTCAACGCGGGAAGAACGTTACTGTCAGTTTAGACAGAGCTAAACGATGTTGTAAATCGTCCTGTCAATACTAGTTCTAAGAAGGTTAGGTTTTATATTGATTCTTTGGCAGGTTGATTTTATTTTTACATGGGGAATACATGTAGCGTTCCTCACACTACATACACTGACTGTAACCAGCCATCTTTAAAGTACAGCCAATTTGGTGTCTAGGACACAATAATAAACAAGAGATATTATTATGATTATTATATATATTACATCAGCATTATACAACTTTTAATCCTGGAATAAAGAATCATTTACAATATTTTAGATTTACTTTTACTGATAATTCCGGTATAGCTACCTAGACTTAATACAATAAAATGGCTATTAACTGTAATTTTAAAAACAAATACCATGTTGCTATACATAGTTGAAACGAGAATTTAAAGACGAATCAGATAAGTAAAAAAATACAGGATACTATTTAAAATAGTCAGGGTCGGTTCCGCTTAAACCGAAAGTTGAAGAAAATGTTTGATTATATCAAAACAAGGACAATTACATATCTCCTGTGTCACCGGTGTATCAACAAGTATTTAATTTTAAAAAAATGTATTTAATATTCATTTAATAAAAGATGGGTGTAACAAGGATTTGACGAAAATTCATACCATCTATACTATAAAAAAAATTACGAAAAACTCTATTTTAAAAAATCTGCGAAAGTATTTACACAGAACTTCTCTCACTATTTAGGGCCTTATAATTTATAAAATATATGAGATTCTTAAATTATTTTGTTTTTACGAAAAATCAAAATGGCGGTATGGCATGAGGAAAGAACCTGGGGCCGTATTTTCGAGCTTCACCGAGACGATGTCGTGCACGAAAATGTGAAATTGTCGCATGAAAATATACGTTTCGTATTTTCGAGCATTATGAACTCGCATGCGACTGATTCCGGGCGAGATACAACTGATGGGGGTTTAATACACGATAAAGCGATTTCGTGTACGAATGTATTCAAAGTGATTGTTTCGGTTTGTTTTATTTCGTGCCACATAACCTCTATGTCTCAAGTTAGGTTTTGCCGTGGTTTGTTTATTATTTAGGGACTTTAAAGTAGACTTATTCTAACAAATTTTGGTGAGTGAAAATGGACAATAGCAACGTTAGATGACTTAATACATTTAGCTGCTATCGACGCCTTGGAACAGGCAGAAGTTTTGGCAGAAACCGATCATGGAAGACAATTCCATGCCTATGATAATCCATTTAAAGATTTATGGAATGACAAATTTGCCACATTGTATCGTTTGACAAAACCAATTACAGAAGGATTAGTTAACCACTGCTCCTGAGAGGGCGTTTAGTTTCAGGGATATTGTGCCCAGAGGACTTAGTCCATTGAAGGAGTCTCACGAACTACCGAATGTTTGCGCCTCGGTAGACAACGTCCCCTCCACGTTTTCAAGGGTGCCGAATCGATTCTCGGGGTCAAACCAATTTTTTTACCTCGGCAATCCCCTCAAATTGGTCAAGAAACCACCCCCAAAGTTCCCTTTTCCGTGAACCCGTTTATTTTTCCTAGTTTTTCGACTGATTGTTGTTCCCTAGAGTAGGGGTGGAAAATTGATATTTGTTTTTGTGAGAAAAAAATTAATATTTTGTAGGAGGCGTTTCTTTGAGGAAGGTGGTAGGTGAGGAGGATTGTGTAACCGCCTTCAGGGGTTGTTTTCACCCTTCAAGAGGAGGAAATTTTTTTCCATCTATTATTGAAAAATAGTATAAAAATATGTTTATTAAAGTGTTTTTATATATAGATTTCCACCCCTTTGAAGAGTGAAAACATCCCCCGAGGGTGGTTACACAACCCTGGTGACCTACCACCTTTCTCAAAGAAACACTTCCTATAAAATCAAAATTTTGTTCTCACAAAAACAAATATCAACTTTCAACCCCATACAAGAGTTGGTAGCCGGAGGTAGGGGTGGCTGAGGTGAAATTCCTGGAAGGACATTCCGTTCTACTCGAGGGAACAACAATTGGTAAAAAAACTGGGGAAAATAAAAGGGTTCACGGAAGAGAGGATTTTAGGGGTGGGAATCGATTCAGCACCCTCGAAAACGTGGGGGAGACATTGTCTAGTCCGAGGCGCAAACATTCGGTAAATTCATTATAAATCCCGATTCTTTAAATGGACTAGCTTGGCCTTTTTTGAATGTGAAATTTGAGGTAAATTTACGATTAGCTTCAAAAAACCCCACCATTTCCTTATCCGCTGATTGCTGGTGCATTATAATATTCAGTCTTGTAATTCAATTAACACATATAACAGCTGATTAGTGACATTAGTGTTTTCTAGGGGTTTCAAGTCCATTTAGTTGCATAAAAGAGCGTTGCCACATTTGCCATACGACATTTTCGCGTGTGCAAAAAACAAATCTCGAATGGTGTTCGAAAATACCACCTATATATACCATAAAAGCGAAATTTTTTAAACGAGTCGCGTGCCTAGTATTTCGCATGCGACAAATATCGATTGAGCTCGAAGATATGGCCCCTGATGTGTCATTTAAATATTTTCACTAGTAACCTCTTGGTGCTCCCAATAAGGTTACCAGCTTTACTAAAACGCTGACTGGATGAAATACAATTGGAGTGAGTTACAATAGATCGAATGGTCGCAATAGAAGGCCCGATATGGACCCACTAATATTTCAATCTAACCTAAGTTAATCCTAGTGCTTGAATTATATCAAAACATTTTCTCGAGGACTCGAATGTTATGAAAATTATCCCGAGTCGAAGACTAGTTATAATTTTTATACAACATTCGCGACCGAGAAAAAGGTTCCGACTAATAATTAACATACTAAACCTATATCTAATAACCTTATTAAGAACTGAAAATATAGAAACACTTCCTAATTTGATTTACCTGTCGAACTCTAGTTCTTTAACTTTTGCCCTGATAGCCATCGAGGCCCACTTCGCTTGTTTCGGACATTTCTCATGGTCGTATGTTAGATTTTCCATAGCTTCTATCAGCACTGCTTGCAATATTTTGTCTACCTTTTCTGGATTGAATGGATTATCCGACTCCATTTTATACGTATTCATATATCTTGGCGCCTAGAAATTTATTTCCATCCATTTATTTCATTTGTTGTGTTGATTTTTATAACGCATAGCGTTAGTCCATGACACGGTGGAAAGAGGAAAAACTTTTTATTTATGAGGTTACATAAAAGTAATTTCGAGTTGTTTATATGCTCTGCTATTTTCTTGTTTTAAAAGTCACACTAAAAACAGTATACAGGGTGGACCATTAATAATAGGCCATAGTTCAGGGGCAGATTCTTTGGGCCAAAGTATGAGGATATAACCAAATAGGTATGCTTTCGTAAAATGTTGCTGTGAACAAAGATACAGAGTGTCAAATTTCAAATTATTTTTTCGTTTTTTTTTTGCAATAACTCAACAGCCTCTTGACTGATCTTTGCCAAATCTGCTAGAGGAACTTTTTTTATTCTAAGAAACAATAATTTATGTATTACATCACGTTAGATCGTATAGAGCGCCGCAGGACCTGTATCTGATGATGAATTTTTTTCATATCTTTTTTGACGAAACGTTGTGGTACTTCTGACCAGAAAATCTAATGAAGGCATCATTTCCACGTATAAAAGGTACACTTGATAGAACTTAATAACTCCAACCGTTTTCGAAGAAAGTGCCGTTAAACATTTCAATAATTTTTTGAAAGACAAATTCAAATTTAATGAAACAAAGTGTATTTATTGAAAAAAGTGCAAAACGTAAGGGAAAATAAAATCGTAATAACAACATAAACTCTTTCTCACTTCCTTATGAACTAATGGATTATTTTCATAGTCTTGAAATAAATACGTAAATCAAAAGATTGTCTAGATTGTCTAAAATAAGGATCTAATCTTATTAGAAGACCAAAAATAACGTAAAAGTTGACTTAATGACATTATAAACTTTCCCCACATGCAAGAATTCCATTACTGCAACTTAGAGTAAATATTCGATATGGTCCCCACCTACTCTATGCCTTTTCTAATTATATTCATAAAAGATTTTTTTACATTGAAAAATACATTTTCCTGTCCTCTAATAAAATTCGCTGCATTTTATATTTTGTCCCAGAGTTCTTCTCTTGAGTTGATAGTATTTGCATAGACTAAGGACTTCATATGTCCTCACACATAATAATCCAAAGGATTATAATCAGGACTCCTTGGTGGCCAAGCAAACTTACTTCTTCGACCGGTCCATCTGCGTGGGAAATCTCATCAAGATAGTTCCTGACTTCAATGGAGAAATGAGGGGGAGCCCCATCTTGCATGAATCACATTCTGTTCCGTATATCTAGCACGAAAGCATGTAATATATCAGCAAGAGTATTGTGAAGAAAAAACAGATGACTGTCCATTGAAATTTGGAGGAAGGACAAATGGTCCTAATAATTGATCGCCGATGATACCACACCAAACATTAATCTTAAATTCTTGCTGAAAATGCCTTTCTTTAACGGTATGAGGATTTTCTACATCCCAGTAATGGGTATTTCTCCGGTTAAAAACGCCTCGGCGAGTAAAAGTTGCTTCGTCTGTAAATAAAGTGTTCTTAAGAAAATTTCGATCCCTGTTGTATTTATTTAGAACAAATTGACAAAATTGTAGCCTTTGTGGAAGATCCCTTCGAAGTAAGTTTTGCATAGGAGTGAGACGATATGGGTAGAAGCGTTCTCTACGTAAGACTCTTAGGACAGATTGTTTACTCACCCCTGTTGCCACTGCTAAACGACTTGAGCTGGCTTGAGGATCTTCATCGACACTAACTAAAATTCCTAGTTCTTGATCTGGAGTAATTGGTTTCGGTCGTCCTACATCGTTCCCATAATGAATTCAAGAAGCTGTAGGATGAAACAAACAGCTGTCAGCTTGCTAGGGAGTTATTACTAAAATACCCCAACAAGAGTACAGCAATGGACTACCTGGCAATGTCCAGAAGGAACCTACGTTTTATAACAGAAATCCAGACTGGACACTGTCCGCCAAGAAATCATCTCCATAATATGAGATTAAGCAAAACACCTCTCTGTAGAGGTTGTAAATAAGGAGATGAGACGGTCCAACATGTACTTTGTGACTGTTCTGCCATCTCATCAATTAGAGAATCCATCTTGGGAGAACGCTGGCCTACTTTCGCCGATGTAAAGGAGTGCCTCTAGGCAGCATCACCACCTATTTCGCAAGTTTAGGTCGGTTGGAGGCCTAGGCGAGGGTCTGCCTACAGAGAGGATGTACAAGGGCCCCAATGGGGCCTAAGTGCTGTGGCTCAATAACTCCTATTGACCACCCTCCCAACCAATTCCAAATTCCAATTCCTACATCATTTTTAAGGCGAAATGAACCCGTTTCTCCAAACGACGAAACAGATATTTGAAAATCTTATGGTCTGACTGTATTCTATTTGGATATTGCAATGAGTATCTCCTCGCTGCAGCACGCCCGCTAAAATTATTTTGTGCGTAAATACATATCATATCCCGCATTTCCCTGTTTGAAAAATTATTATGTCTAGGCATTGTAAATAAAGAAGTTAAAGAAATTAACTCTAGGAACACAAGAACAAAATAAAATGATTAAATGACATAAATGACAGGTACCACAACGTTTCGTCAAAAAAAAATGAAAAAAATTCATCGTCAGATACAGGTCCTGCGGCGCCCTCTATGATCTAAAGTGATGTAATAAATAAATTATTATTTCTTAGAATAAAAAAAGTTCTTCTAGCAAATTTGGCGAAGATCAGTCAAGAGGCTGTTGTTATTGCAAAAAAACGAAAAAATAATTTGAATTTTGACACCCTGTATCTTTTTCCATAGCAACATTTTACTAAAGCATATTTGATTATATCCTCATATTTTGGCCCAAAAAATCTACCCCTCAACTATGGCCTATTATTATGGTCCACCCTGTATATGTATTAGACGGGAGATGGTTGATTGTCTACGATTTCTTATGTCTTTTGGAGGAGTGAAAGTGTACCCTGTGACAATAAGGAAAACCGGGTACTAGTCCGCTACACGCTTTCAGGTCATACGGAAAATCGTATTTCCACGAAATTTTAGTGCTTCTTTTATATTAAAACGCTTGCCCATTTATTAAAAGAAAGTTAAAACAAATTCAATGTCTTAGAAATTATATATAGGCATGCGATTCGCAGGGTCCCAGAGGGCTCGAACGGGCACGTAAACTAGCAATAAAAAAACATAATTTTCCGCGTTCTCGTGTGGCTTGACGATGAAAAGAATTAAAGTTTGTATCGTAAAATTGGCGAAAAATTTTTTTCTCTCTTCATCAAATAACTGATAATCACAAGTAGTCAAAAAAATAAGTTCATCGTGAAGGAAGTGATAACGAAGAACATATTAAATTTTAAAAACTGGTGGCCAACAAAATAACATGTATATCAGAAGAAAGTAAGTCAAAAAATATACCCTAGGAAAGTAAAGTTCACTTCACCATCTCCACCTATTCATGTTTTACATACGATTCGAGAAAGTGATGGAATATATCGATGGACTTTTAACACATAATTTTAGACTAAGACAGTCAGGAAAGCGGGATCTACCGAGTTTACCGACTGATCAAGTGTATACCATTGGCAAAGTTCCAATAAAACTAAAAAAAAAATTTAAAAATATTTTAAAAAAAAGCTTTTATTTAAGAATTGCTCTAAGAAATAGAAAATAAACTTTGAAGTGAATGAAACCCATCATTTTGTTACATTATATGATTTTTTTTTATGATATAAAAGCTTGTCGCGAGAGATTGCTCGTGACAAGCTTTTATATCATAAAAATTTACTTCAAAGTTTATTTTCTACTTTTTAGAGCATTTTTTAAATAAAAGCTTTTTTTAATATTTATTTCATTTTTTACTATTTAGCCTTTTGATATGCTATAATCCCCAGATATCGATTTTGAGACGAATCGGATCATATACGGTAAAGTCGTCATCCATCTTGAACTAAATTTTTAAATAGAAATTCGTAATCCGCGACCCCAAAACCCCTAGATATCGATTTTGATCGATTTGGACCATAAATGACAAAAGTCGTCCGCCATATTGGCGCCGCCATTTTGATTTTATAAATTTTAACCAAGAATCCATAATTGGCGATCTCGAAAACCCCCAGATATCGATTTTGAGCCGAATCGGATCATAAACGATAAAGTCGTCCGCCATCTTGTTTTTTTCTTATATGAAAATGTTAAAGTGTATTGTCACCGGACTTATACACATGTGCAAAATTTCAAAGCTCTATCTTAATTAGAACTAATCGAAATGTCGATTGCAAGATTTGCCCTAAACCAACTGATAAACATACATTGCAAGTTAAATAAAAGCTTTTAAAAAATGGCGGATATCAAAAAATGTGCCGAATTTTTTGATAAAGAACAAGGATTTCTATAATCTGATTTTAGAATGGCCAACTACCGAAGAAGATGATGGACAAAATGAATAATACCTTTTGATTATGCTTTTTATAGTTTAAATAAGCTTAATTTGATGTTTTCCCAAGTTGTACTTCATATATTCAAATTATTCAAATAAAGCATATTAAAAATACAAACTAAAAATATTTTACTAAAAGGGCACATGTCCAAAATTTTGAAAATTTTCCCAAGGGTCAGAAATTCGTTGGTTATGTCAAATTACTTAATTATTTCGATAGGTAGACCACTTAAGAATAATTCGTGAAATGTGTAATGAGAAGCAAGAGTAATAATATTCTAAGTTATTCAGTTTTTTTTCGATTTCCCAAAACTTACATTTTATGATATGTGGTCTTTCTGCATGGGACGATTCACGTTCTTTTTAATGTTGGGTTGCAGCAATGTGCATGCCATTTTTTATTTGAACTTAAAACAACATTATTTTGCGAAATGCAAAAAGGCATGCAAAATAAATTCATAACAATTTTCCTTTTTTTTGCAACTTTTCTTATTATTTATAATGTGATGGGCTTCTTCTGCATACACGCCATTTAAATTTTAAGGACATTTTACACTATCAAATTTACATTTACTTTTATTTGTTATTGTTTATGATCAGGTCAAATCGTTTGAAATTTTTGAAGGATTTTTCATATATTTTCCATTTTTGGGCCGAAAAGGGCCGCATTCCAATTTCTTTATAAGGGTTTTACACCACAAAATTTAATTCTTTTCATCGGCATGCAACACAAGAACGCGGAAAATTATATTTTTTTATTACAAGTTCATGTGTCCGTTCGAGTCCTTTGGGACCCTGCGAATCGCATGCCTATAATTACTAAGACATTAAATTTGTTTTAATATCAGAGAAAAATACTAAAATTTCGTTTTAGTGGAAATGCAATTTTCCATATCAAAATGTGCAGTGGACTAGTTAGTACCCGCTTTTGTTGTCAAAAGGTACACTTACACTCCTCCAAAAAGCATACTGTAAGAAATCGGAAAAAATCAACTGTCACCATCACCCTGTCTAATATGGGGTGGCCGACTGGGAATATCTGCTTTAGTAATATTTTTCTGGAATACTATACAATTATCTTTTACGCAGTGAGACTAAGAGCCCATACGTATCAACCCTAGTATCCATCTTGTAATGCCCTCGGTACAGACCAAGGAGGGTAAACTATATTTAGTTTACGCTCCTTGGGTACAGACGGCCTCACTGTCACAATCACAATCCGAAAATGTGTAGAATAGGTAGTCCAAATATATGTTTTCTTAAAATAAAAATATTTCAACTTCTATTGTTTATCGACATAACTATAAACGTTCAATCAATATTTCTCTAATAGAGTGCACTATTTCGTAAAAATTTAAGTGGTTGGACACATTCACCTACCCTAATAAGCCTCCGTATTTCAACCCTCGGATGTTTTAACTTAAAACTAAACATGCAAATGATTTACCTCAACAGGTGATGTAATTAGCGAATTGGAACTCATATTCCTTATCTAAAGTATGCACCGATTATGCACTTCAAAGTGTCACTCTGCAAGTCGGCCGAGCAAACAAATCGTCCTCTTGTAAATGAACTGTTGAACAACTAAGGTTTGAATAAACTCTTCCATCTGTATTGATCTGCTATTATGTAGGTACAACCTGGCACCCAATGATCGTATTCGATACCAATATTAATAGAGGTGTAATAGAAATTGATATAATACAATACCGTATGATAAATAAGTCGGGCCGAGAGGCGCGAAATTCTCTATATTATCTTTCACAAAGTGATAGTTTTGGGCGCAAATAATAATAAACTATAACATACACAAGGGCCGTCTTGTAATAACGTGCAAAAAATTTAACTACCAATTGCTTATCGAAAATAAAGATAGGTTCTTCATACAAAATTCTTCAAAATAACCCTTTCCTGTCCAGCTGCTCCCCCCTTAAGAGTCCGCATTTGGATGAGTCATTTCATACCGTCTGAATATCATAACAATAGTTAGTCCATTCTCATATAACCTAAAATCCCGGGCCGTTAGTTGCTCTGCCAATTTTCAAAAATCTCTAGAACACGAAAGTACTGCCCTAATATAACAAATTTTTTGATGTTGACATTCTAAGAAATGGTTTTAAACAAATATGGCTGATTAAATATGGCGGCGCATGACTTTTTTAAACGAATTCTATCTCCGTTATTTCTTAACAGATTTTAAAAATCAAAAAGCAAGTACTCATTTTAAGTATTCCTAGAAAAAATGCAGCGCTAGCTCCCGTACTATAGAGGGGTGTGCCAAAGAAAAGAACAGTTTTTATAATCTCTATCGCAAAATAACATTATCGGAATAAGACGAAATTTGGCACTTCTCGGTTATTAATCAAAAAGCATATAACGAAATTATTTCATCCACCTAGCGTATATACATTATACAAGGGGATGAAACTAACCATCTTTCGTGAAATTTTGAAAATATCTTTCTACCTGCTATTTTTTCTTTCAATTAAAAAAAATTAGTCAGTGTAGCTGGACAGGAAAGACTTATTTTGAAATATTTTATATGAAGAACCCACTTTCATTTTCGATAAGCAATTGGTAGTTAAATTTTTTTGTACGTTATTACAGGACACCCTGTATATAGGCCTAAGCCGAATCTCCGTAGCCACTCCGGCGTTGTATGATATATAATGCTTCTTTTAAGAACTATCCAGCGACAGACCCATTGTCTGTGCCATTGAAACAGCTGTGAATCTATTCGGTGCCGTAATCGAAATTCTTGATTCGCACTAGATGCAACAGTTGCAGTTCTCAGAAAATGCCGACGGCCTCTTCCAGACAGATACGAAATTCAAATATTTTTGTGCAGATTTCCGGTAAATTTGATTTAAAAGCAGTCAAGGCGGGAAATTTCCAACCTTATTTATGAATCCGAAAAATTTTACAGCGCGTAATCTGAGTGCTGATATGTATCAAAATGTTTCTTTCGTAATCTGGGATCAAAATAGCTAATAATATAACCTCAAAACTCTTTTTGAAGAGTTTTAAGATTTGCACAATTAAACTTATAAGGTCTCTCGCCATATTTTTAGATCAAATTTACCGGAATTTCGGACGAAAAATCCCGTTTTACTAAATTGTTAACTCCTACTGTCATATAACTGTTCTCTATCCACTGTTTCCCCTATAGATGGTGCTCATTAGGGCTACTACACTTATTTTTCAGATTCTTAATTTACTCATATTGACTATGACATTTGTATAAACAATTTTTAATATACCTTTCTATCGAAGACATCTCCTGCAGTAGTACCTCTTCTTATGTCTATAATACTTCCCAGTGTCATTTTGGCTTTGCTGCCATGCTTTTCCCTCCGTTGCTAAAAGTATATATCAAATTAATAAAATATTCGGATCAATTACTCATTTGTCTGTGACCATGAAAAAATACATTGAATATATGCACCAAAAAGAGAAAAAAATATATGTTTTGTTTATGCTATCAAATAAATGTATTTTTTTGTATTTGTAGATAGCTATTTTAGGGACTCATTTGACTCCATGAAATGAGTCTTTTCCGGACTCAATCCCAAAAGGTTACCATGGCAGCTAGCGCATTCTGTGTGTCGGAGAGAACCTCGAAAAATAAAATATAATTTTTGTCTAGTCTAACGAGACTATGCATCCCCCCCCCTTGTAGAAGAAATGTTGAATACGATGGCGGTGGTAAAATTTCTCTCCGAGATCACCCCACCCCCCAAACGACCAAATACCATCCCCAAAAGTGGTAAACCGCGTATCCGCCGCCTCCTACAAGCCAAAGCTGTCTTACCCCCGTTTTCGGGGATGATGAGCACGATGGTGATGTCAAGACCCCTCCTCGATCCCCGCCAACCCCTCAGACTACCAAAAACCACCCCCCGAAATGGTAAACCGCGTGTCCGCCATCTCTTACCAGCCAAACCTTTGTTACCCCCCGTTCTCGAGAATGCTGAGCACGATAGTGATGTGGAGATCCCTCTTCACTCCCCTCCCACCCCCCGATGGCCAAAAGCCACCCCTGAAAGGGGTAAACCGCGTATCTACTGTCTTCTACAAGCCAAACCAGTGTTGCCCCCGTTTTCGAGAATGTTGAGCACGACGGTGATATCAAGACCCCTCCTCGATTCCCGCCAACCCTCCAAACGGCCATAAACCACCCCCGAAAGGGGTAAACTACGGAAAAGCCACCTTCTCTCTGCTAAACCAGTGTTACTCCCCGTTTTCGAGGATGCTGAGCCACGATAGTGATGTCGAGACCCCTCCTCAACCCCCGCCAACCCCCTTATAGCCAAAAACCACCCCCGGAAGGGGTAAACCGCGTATCCGCCGTCTCTTCGGGGGTGGTTTTTGGCCGTTTGGGGGGTGAGGTGACCTCGGAGAGAAATTTTACCACCGCCATCGTGGTCAGCATCCTCGAAAACGGGGGGGAGACATAGTCTCGTTAGATTAGAAAAAATCCATATTCCTGTCCGACTTACAGAATATTTGCTGTCATCAAAAATTTCAATATGTTTTAGGGACCTTTAACAAAAAAATGTTGTGTGTAACAAGTACTTAAATCAGTTTGGGACGCATCAATTATCAACATCAACAGTTACGATTCGTCCCAAAAAATATGATTTTAGGTACACATTTGAGTCCGTAGAATGAGTCTTAACTATTTCAGAATTACATGTTTAAAAATAAAGCGTGGATGCTCATCAAAAATTTTGAACGTGTCAGAAACATAGATCTAATTCCTGCCAAAAAAATCATAGAATCTCATAAAATATATATAAAATATTTCAGTAATCTTACTTACTAATCGACCCATTGAAGATCTGCTTTTATCCCTGAAATAAAAGATGCGATTAAAAGCAAAAATAAGGTTGTCACACATACTATCCCAGATAACACAAACATGTCCTACGGACGTTTGAGTAATATATGCCCTGGACATTCGAAAATCTGCTTAAAAGTCTATTTTAGGTTAGGCGACTTTAGCGAGGAAGTCCAGGAGACATACAGTATTATACCAATCGAAACGATCCCAGAACGTCCATTCCCGTGTTAAGAATGGATTTATACGAATCCATTTCTACTAAAATACTTGCCTTCTTCATTGGGTGTGTACTATAGTAAGGCACAATGTATATGGTGTCCGCTAGCATATACAGGGTGTCCCATTCAAAACCAGTGACGTATCTACGGGGAGGGGGGGGGTCAACCCTTTCTTGCAGAATCGGCAATAACAAAAAATTGAGAAAACATTAACCACGAATCAAGTTTCATTTTTTTATAATAGAAATAACGTATTAATTTTAATTGTGTGAGAATTACAATTTGAAGATAGACTATGATGGTTATTAGGTTATTGGGATTCAAGTTTTTGGGATTTCTTATTTCATGACAAAATATTTTGACTCCATATGTCAGTACATAGAAAAAACTATCTAAATCCCCCTCTTGACGAAATCCTAGATCCGCCACTGCTTAAAACTCCCGGGGCCATTTTCTGAATTAAAAGAGATATTTGAATTCAGTAAAAGGCATTCCCTAGAATAGGTATAGGCCGTGCCTAGCATGCCTATGTGATGTATAAAATGATTAATCCAAAAGAACAAATAAATGATTACTATCCAATCGTTAATGGGAAACGCCGCTAAAAAAATAGAAGAGCGGGAAATTCGAAATTAATTTAAATTATTAGATGTCATTAATTGAGTACATTTTCTTTATGGATAAATTATTTTACATTTGTTATGAAACTCTTATTTCATGAAACGAATGATCGATTTTGATATAAATGCATTATTTTTAAAAACTCATAAAATAAATAAAACTTCAAGACCTGATATGAACATTACTCCAACGACGAACCGGTTTTCAGGGGCCAAAAATCAACAAAAAGCCTAGCAGTATATGCATGGTTGGAAAATTTAAGATTAATGGTATATATGTTAGATAATGGATTGTAGAAATCACTTTTTAAAAACTTTATTTACTTGGGAGTCAAGCTTGACTCTAGGTACAATAATGAACAATAATAAATTTAGAATGTATTAGGTCGAAAATGAGTATATGACTGAAGGTACAAATGTCTGTTGGTTGTATTTATAATATAAGAGAACAAAGAACATTAAATTGGCAATTCAGCATGATAAGGGATTACCAAGAAAGAAACATTAAGCTCAGCCAACGTGAGCGGTTATTAGAGAAGAGCTGTTGCGCAATTTGTAACATGATATGTTTGAGAAGGTTAAGCCTGTCTCGGTGATATTATATATCATAGTATATTTCTAATATAACAGCTTCCCCCTTATAAAAAAAGTTGGTTTTATGCAGCAACTTTTGAAATGAGTATAAAATGTATATAAAAGGTAATGGTACAATTTGGAAAAATATAAAGAGTACAAAAAATGTTGTCGTAAAGTTTAAAATACAGAGTATAACCTTAGTGTCTAAAATATGAAATGCAAGCACAATAAGCTTGATTCATAAAATAAAATAACATAAAAATGTTAGAGTTAAAATATAGCTTTAGCAAGAAAGCGTAAAATACAAACATAATAAGTTTGTCTTAAAATGGGGTAAAATATTCCCAGGGTTAAAATATAGCTTTAATATAAAAGCATAAAATATGAGTATGATAAGTTTAAATGAAAATAACGTAAAAATGTTAATAAAATTGAAATTAACAAAGGATAGAAAAATAATGAAGTATAATGATTAAATAAATGAAATGAAATTCACTGAAGAGTCTAGCACTAAAAGTCAGTAAAAAGGCACAAAACAGTTTGTCTTTAGTTAAGTTCTATGTCTTCGGCTTCGTTGTCTTCTCTTCTTAAGGTAGGTCGTCTTCGTTGATGAAACAGGCTAGTGATTGTCCTGAGGGGTTCACTAGGCCTTGGTGGAGATGGAGGAGTCGTGGAAACGTTGATGGCTAGTCTTCGTCTTCTTGCTTTACACTTACAGAATAGATACAAGAATAAGAGTCCGAAAATTAGCACTATGGTAAGATAGGTAAACCAAGAAATGTGTCTCGTGATGAAAGGTTCCTTGATTAGGTCGTCTAAGTCTTTTGAATATTGGTCTAGTTGGTGTCTGGCGACATCGAGGTCTTCGGTGTTCAGATCACTTAGTTTTAGTGGTTTCAGGTTGGGCACTCGAACTTTGTCCGGAATCTGGTTGCAACACTCGAACGGGATTTGTATAGGGTGAGCGTCGTTCTTCACGTCTGTCGTTTCGCCTGAGCTGGCTTGGATCTTCGTGATACCTATGAAGGCGTAGCAATTTGGTTGTAATTTAATTATACAATTTTTGAGGATGGTGTCGGTTTTTGGGGTCTCTTTCGGGCAATTGATAGTCATCTTTAGTGGCTCTGTATTGACGATCATCCACACGTTTTCGTCTAGTTTTTGGATGTTGTATCCTTGGCCGATGATAGTTGACGTTTGACAGTTTTCTGGTAGAGTTTGTAGATCCTTGAAAAGGCGGGCTTCGCATATGGCGTTGTTGTCAATTGGATATGCAAACAAATTTGGACATAATTTAGTATTGGTATGGAGTGGCTTGCATTCTCTGAGGTCAGCAATGGGTATGTACATCAAAGAATCATCATCTCTCGCGATATATTTTTGAGAAGTTGACAAAATATGATACAGACCAGTTCTACTATCTAAGATAGGAATGGGGTATAATTGGAAAACGGAGTACGTTTGAGGGTCTACTAGGGGTATATCTAATACAAATACTAATTCTGAGTTCATTTGGAAAGCTTTTAATTCAATAATATCTAAATACTGTGCAATTTTTGAAAGTTTAATTGGGAGTGGCAAATTGTTCTTTTGTAGGTTTTGTGAAATTTCCTGCAATGAGTTTACCAAATCTTGGGGGTTAATGATAGACGTATGAATTACTTTGAGTCTCGCGAAAGTGATCGAATTTAAAATATCGTTGAGGTTGTCCTCTATAAATAGGTAGCTCGCCATGAGTTGTTCACAAATTTCCAAGAATTTTAATTTTGTTTCAACTGCTCGTACGTTATACGTAATGTCTAAGATTGCGTATTCGATTTCTTTTATATCTTTGTTGAATGTCTCCTCGTCTATTAGTAGTTTTTGAATTGTCGTGTTAAAATTTTTAATAACTGAATTTGTAACTGATATTTGATTTTTCATCAAATTTTCTATCTGACGTTCGTCTTGGTTTAATTTATTGATACAGTCAGAGTAGTATTTACCGTCTTCTGCGTCTAAATTTCCGGTAATTGCTTTGAATATTGAACCAATTCCGTTTATGATTCCGCGTTTGTAGCGTTTCGTGTCGAGATGTATTTCGTCAAATTTAGTTTGTATGGATTTTGAGATTTGTCCTAGGAGGCTTAAATGCGTTTTAACCTCACTCGCGAATTCGTTCATGTTTTTGTATGCTGGGTCAAGGGTAGTAAGGATTGTCTGTAAAATTTTGTCGTTTCTGTCAAGAGCTGTCTTAAAGGTCGATATATTTTTATGTACGAGTAATGTCCATTTCTTGTGTGAGATGACAATGTCCGTGTCTTTGTGATAGTAAACACCGATAGTATTGTTTATTGGTGTTATTTCGTATTGAGAAAATGCTGATCCGAACAGCAGTAGAAACCTGAAAATAAATTTTAATCTTCAGTATATGGTTTCATTCTATCAAAATTTACTTTACTTGTTTGATTTGTCTCGGGATTTAACAAAGTGGCAGAATTTTGGAAAATTTCTTTGATCTCGAAAGGGCCGTTGAATTTATTTTGTGACTTGCTTTTGATTTGGGATTCCTTTACATATACTTCGTCTCCAACGTTATACGTGGGGCGATTTTCTGGGATATTTCTGTCGAATCTGACTTTAGCTTTTTGTTTTTGCGCTTCAGTCCGACTGCGTGCAATTTGGTAATAGTGGGATATCCTATTATTTAAGTCCCTAACATATTTAGTTATTAGGTCTTTTTGGTTGTACAGGGTCTCTGGTGGTCTATTAGCTGTGTGTCCAAAGATCAGTTCGTATGGCGTAAAACCATGCGTTTTATTAACCGAATTATTGTAGCATATTACTGCATACGGCAATATGGTAAAAGGATGTTCATTTGGGTTTTCGGTTTTGTGAATTCTGATCATTTCGGCTAAGGTAGCATGAAAGCGTTCTATAGAACCGTTAGATTGGGGATGTCCTACGCTAGAATATGTCAATTTTATATCGTAGAGGGTACAGAGGTCTTTTAGTAAGTTGTTGTCGAATTCACCGCCGTAATCACAGTGAATCCTCAGTGGGGTACCGTAATGTTGAAAATATAACAATAGGGTATTTACCACAGATTTTGCGCTTTTATCCGGTACTGCATAGGCTTGTGTGAATTTTGTAAGTTCGTCGCGGATAGTTAGAGCGTAATTTCGTGTAGGAAATTCGAATAGGTCGATGTTAATTCTTTCGAAAGGCGTCCTCGGAGTTTCAGTGATTACTAGAGGGTTGTTAAGATTTTTTCGGCAAACTTTAGTCCGTTGACAAATTTCGCAATTTTTTATGAAATTTTCAACATCTTTGGTTAGTCCTTGCCAATTGTATTTATTTTTGATCCTACGCATAGTCTCGTTTATTCCGCGATGTAGGTTGTTTTTGCCGGTATGGTTTTGGTCAAGAATTATCGGTCTTTGGTCTTCGTCAGGTATTTATACTAAGTTTTGACAGATAATGAGCTTTAGGTCCTTTTCTGCGAAGATAAATGACAGAATTTCGAGTATGGGGAGGTCTAAGTTATTTTCGACATGATAAGTATTAGAAAGATCTAATTCGTTTTGATTTTTGTATATTGCTAAGAACAAATGTTCTACTACAGATTCAGGGTCAAAGGGTAGAGGAATGATATAGTATTTCCTATGTCTAACCGATCTACTAGAGAGAATATTTATTTTGTCGTCGTAAAATTCAGGGTTTTCCTCGAAAATGTCGTCAATAATTTGGTGATGAAAATCTCTTAGGTTATTTTGTTGAAAGAAAGTTATGATGTGTTTGTTTTCTCGGTCCAGGAGTTGTTTATTCGAAGTTTGAATTTTAGAGTAGTCAATTAAAGATTTGGTCTTGTATAGTCGGGAGAAAGTATTAAATTCTTGAATTATTTGTTCGTTTGTGATTTCATCGTCATTGTCTGGATTTCCGTCATCGTCTGTGTCCTCATTCGCGGCTAAGATTTTGGAATGGAATTTAGAACATTTGGAAAAATGGTTTATTTTGATTCTAGAGAGGGCATCGGCATTTTTATTGATTTTTCCGGGCTTGTAAACGATTTCGTAGTCGTATTCCTCCAGTTTAAGTCGCCAGCGGGCAAGTCTACTTCCTGGGTCTTTTATTGAGAATAACCAGGTAAGTGGTCGGTGGTCGGTGACTAGTTTGAACTTTCTACCGAATAAATATGGTCTAAAGTGTTCTACCGACCATACTATGGCCAATAATTCCCTTTCAATGGTGGAATACTTTGTTTCCGCACCGCATAAAGTTCGGGAAGCGTATGCAATTGGTAGATCTTTGCCTATATTTCCCTGAGAGAGTACCGATCCGATGGCGAATGCGCTCGCGTCGGTAGTTAGGATGAAAGGCTCATCAAAATTAGGATATATTAATATCGGAGTCGTCGTCAATGTTTGCTTTAAGTTGTCGAACGAATTCATACAATCATTGTCAAAGTTAAAGGGAGTGTCTTTTTGTAGTAGCTTGGTCAGGGGCTTTGAAATCTTAGAGAAATTTGGAATAAAGCGTCTATAATAGCCCGCTAAACCTAAGAAAGATTTAATGTCCTTTTGATTTTTCGGATGAGGAAAGTTTAAAATGGCATCTACTTTACTGGGATTTGGCTTAACACCGTCTTTTGTTATAAGATGTCCTAGATAAGCGACTTCTTTGCGTAGAAATTCGCACTTGTCGGGTTGAATTTTGAGGTTAGCTTTCCTTAAGCGTTTGAATACTTCTGTCAGTCGGGAAATATGATCGTGAATAGTAGGGGAGTAAATGATAATGTCGTCCATGTAAACAAGGCAGCGTTCATTCTGGATTCCTAACAAGATATTATCCATCACTCTTTGAAACGTTGATGGAGCATTCTTTAAACCGAATGGCATTCTAACGAATTCGAAATGACCGTTTTCGACTGTGAAAGCAGTCTTTTGAATGTCTTTCGCGTCAATTTCTATTTGGTGGAATCCGGAAGCTAAGTCTAGTGTGGTAAAATATTGGCAGGTCAGAAATGTTTGGGAGAGGGTATTTATCGTCAATAGTCAATTCGTTTAATTTCCTGTAATCTACTACGACTCGCCATTTTTGTTTGCCAGAGGCATCGAGTTTTTTGGGTACAACCCAAACAGGAGATGACCAGGGAGAAATTGAAGGTCTGATTATGCCTTGGTCCAGCATTTTAGAAACTTGTGTTTTGACTTCTTGTTTATGGCATTGAGGGTAGCGATACGATTTTGTAAATACAGGTTTAGAATTATTAGTGTCGATTGAATGTTTAATCTCGTTAGTGAAAGTCAAGTTGTCTCCTTCCAGGTAAAATATTTCAGAAAAGTCTAGGCAAAGTTGTGTAATTAGTTCACTTTCCTCGTAGTTTAGATGATCTAAACGTAACTGGTTAATAATTTCAGATGATCTGTCGGTCTGTATGTGTGAGTCGGAATTTTGAACATTTAAATTAAAAATCGATTTAAATTTTTGCAATGGTTCTAATTTTAGATTAGAAAAATTTATAATTTTCGGAATGGCGTTTGCATTAATTACGGTTGTCAAAAATTCTCCATTTTCGTTTACCCTAACAAGAGCATTAGGCAAACGAAACTTTTTCGTTTTCCTGCGCTGACAGTACAGCGTCAGTGTTTCTAAGATTGCATTTTAGTTTGTAAACCTTTTCCGTGCGACCGTCAATTTGGATAGTATTTTGGCTAGAATTATAATTTTGTCGGATTTTGTTGATTTCGGGTGTTGGAGAATCGTCAGTTACTTTGAAGATGGGCAATGTTTTAAAATTTGTAATTAGTTGCCTGGTTTTGAAATCTATTCTACATTCGTAGTGTTCCATGAAATCGGCACCTAATAATCCGTCAAAGTCTATGTCCAAGTCGTGAATATAGACTCTGTGCGGGTCGCGTGCGTTAAATGGTATAAGAACAGATTCGCTAATTTTAATTTTTTCGTCGGTTATGCCTTGTATAATCGCGTTTTCTGGAGATCTATTTTTAAAATTTTCCGCTGTCTTATGCTTAAAAATCGAAATACCTGCGCCAGTATCAATTAAGAGTTTAAATTTGTTCGAAATGTCATTTATGAAATAAAGATTACTAGAATTCACGGTCAATAGTGTGTGTGTAGGCCAATTTAAGCGAAGTTCTGGTCTGAGAAATTCAGTAGGGGGTTGTAATTGTCGTTCAGGTTTAATGTTTGGATTTGGTTGGACATTTGGTCCACTTCGAAATTTATTTCTTGGGTTGGAGTATTCATTGAATACTCCGGGCCTAATGGAAAATCCTGAGGATTAGCAGTATAATCCTGCGACATCTGAGAATTAGCTGTATAATTCTCATTTTGGTATGGCATGTTATCGTCGTTATTTTGCGGAAAATGGGGGGTAATCTTCATAATTTATTTGTGGCATGTTTGCCATATTATCAAGGCTAGAATTAGTTTGATAGTTTCCGAAGTTATGGAATTGCGGGTCACTGAAATTATCAGTTTCATTGTAAAAATTAGTATCATAATTTTGAGAGTCGAAATGATTGTCAAAATTAACGTGATGTGTTCTCTGCGGGTTTTGTCTGTTAAAGTTAGGATTGAAATTTGAATTTTGTTGATTTGGGGATCTCTGAAAGTTCGGATTAGGTCTTATTACAGAAGGCCTATTCTGTTGAAAATCTTGTTGCGGCGTGAAATTTCTTTGATATTGCTGGTTGGGAGAATTTTGGAAATTCGGTCTAGAAAATTGTGGAGGACTGGCAAAATTGTTTTGTCTAAAGTTCTGATTTTGTTGTGAGAATTGTAGTCTTGTACGGCACTCATTAAAATTGTGCCCGTTACGTTTGCAAAAATTACAGAATTGTTGGGAGTTGGGACGCCTCTGTTGGTTCTGGATGGGGTTTTTGTTGATAGTTTGTTTTGGGAATTTTTGTGACTCGAAGTAGGACAGTTGGAGTTCGCGTTTGATTCTATTGATTGCTTCTAGCATGTCGCTGGGATTTCCGGCACGGATTATTTGTCCAAGTTTGGGTTCTAGTCCGGTAAGTAGTGTTGTTAGAGTCATGGTTTCAATTAGGGATGATTGGGCTGTCTTTTCTTCCAACGTCAAAGTCTGTTTTTGCACAGCAGCGTGCATTTTGGCATTATGTGTTTGTAAACGAGATACGAATGTCAGGGCAGTTTCATTAGGTAGTTGGTGAATCCGTTGTAAGTCCTGTATAAGGGCTGTCAAGTCGCGTGAATCACCGAAGTGGGCCTCAAGTAGGCTTTTAATTTCTGCCCAAGTGGCAGGGTTCCTCGAATTTATTAATTCGGCAGCTTTTCCCCGAAGTTTATTTTTTATGTGTAGAGTAAGTAAAATACGCTGGTCCTCTATAGACATTCCGTTCGCGAAACCACACGCGGAAATAAAGGTTTGTAGGAAAATGGGGTTCCCGTCGAACGCTGGAACTATTGAGAAAATCTCACTTAACCTGTAGGGTTCTATGGTAAGGGTTTCGTCAGCGTTATTGGTATTATTTGCTGTAGTATTTGGTTGGTTCGCCATTTTGTATTATTAAGATTTGTAAATAAATTTCAGATAAACAAACAAAAATTAATTTGGTACACACAAAAAATAATAAAAATTAATTGTAAAAGGTGCAAGAGTACGCCACTGGCAATAATAATGAATAAAAGGAAACGAAATTGTATTCTTTTCTGTATAAAGTATGTAACAAATTATTTTTGCGATGGTATTTGCACTTATTCAGATATTATAGTCATATGGTATAAACAATACGTTAACCTTTATTAGTAGTAGTAGTATTAAATTGCAATAAAAAAGTTACAAGGTAAAGATTAAACTTGATATATGTCAAATTAATATATTGATTGCAGAACTGTCGTGGGTTTAATGCAAATGTGAATGCAATGTACGAATGATAAAATATAAATGTTTAGTGCAGTTTGAAATAGAAAATAAATCGAGATGATTCTTAAATTACTTACATTACTATCTTCATGCCTGGGGTCCAGATGGAAGGTCGAATGCGGTTTCGTAAGCGTTGCTACACTGGGATGTACCGTCAGGGGTATCACTAGGTGTTCCTATCCACGGTGACGTGTTCCAAGTGCCGAAGACACCGACTTTCAGGGGCCAGGAATGTTTCTTACTTGCTAATTATTTCTCGATGTGTATATGATGCTTCTTGTGAGCTTGTTGAGACGTTGCTTGTCTGCTTGAAATTGTATTTTTCTTGTTTCTCGTAGATTCTTTGCTGATTGAAGGATTGAAATCCACCACCTCTGGGTTACAGGGTGTTTTTCAGATCCTACCGACTGCGCCAATGTTAGATAATGGATTGTAGAAATCACTTTTTAAAAACTTTATTTACTTGGGAGTCAAGCTTGACTCTAGGTACAATAATGAACAATAATAAATTTAGAATGTATTAGGTCGAAAATGAGTATATGACTGAAGGTACAAATGTCTGTTGGTTGTATTTATAATATAAGAGAACAAAGAACATTAAATTGGCAATTCAGCATGATAAGGGATTACCAAGAAAGAAACATTAAGCTCAGCCAACGTGAGCGGTTATTAGAGAAGAGCTGTTGCGCAATTTGTAACATGATATGTTTGAGAAGGTTAAGCCTGTCTCGGTGATATTATATATCATAGTATATTTCTAATATAACATATATATATAATGGGGAAAAATCGGTTGAACCCCAACAAATAACCAGAAGTATGGTGGGGGTGGAACAAGAGGTGTTGTTAGCGGTGAAACTTTCTAAAAAAGTGAAATGCAAAAGTTATAGGTAACTGAAAGATCTACAACTTTTATTTCAACCATTTTTCAACATAACCTCAAAACTATTGAGAAAGACGCCAACAACAAATTTTTTTGATTTTTCATTTTTATCTCCCACAAAAATGATTCGATTTTAATGAAATTTAGTGACAATGTACATTTTTATATCTCAAATAAGCTGTAAGTTTTTTTAAGCGAGATATTTATTTTTGATATTATGCGAATTTAATTTGAAAAAACGCTTAATATTCAATCAAAAAAGTTGATTAACAAAATTTTGATTTTTCAACATTTCAGGGCGGAATTTTTTTCGTTGAAACCTCTACTTTAAGATGATATAAAAAAATCATACTATTACTGTGGAAAAACATTGTCAAAAAAATTATAGTTTAAAAAAACTAAAAAAATACGCTTTACTAGCAAACCGAACTAAAAAGTAAAAAATAATGTTTAAATATTAAGATTTTGTTCAACAGAAATAGAAAGTTCACTAACTCAATATAATTAAATGATTTTAAATTAGTTTAAAATAAGAATGAAGTGATTGACAAAACAAATAATTTTATTGTAAAAAGCATGGGGTGCTTTTTACTATATTTTTATAATTATACTTTTATTAATAGCTATCATTAAAATATTTATAACAATTGATATCAAGCATCCCACGCTTTTTACAATAAAATGAAATTTTTTTGTCAACCACTTCATTCTTATTTTAAACTTATTAAAAATCATTTGAGTTAGTCGACTTTCTATCGCTGTTGAACAAAATCTTAATATTTAAACATTATTTTTTACTTTTTAGTTCGGTTTGCTATTGTTGTATGTCCGCGTTTTTTCAATGTGTAATCCCCTTCCGCACAAGCCCTGGCTTTTGGAATTGGGGGTTGTCTAATTTCTGTGATGTTTATTTATTATTTATTTATTTATTTATTATTAAAGCGTGTTTTTTTACTTTTTTAAAACTATAATTTTAGTTTATGTTAACTTTTGCCCTTTTTCGCCAATCACCTCTTCTTTTGTGTTGTAGTTTCATTTTTCATTGTTGATCCCACGAGTAATGGACAATTAAACGGTCAACCCTCCCAGAGGTACGATAGAAGGGTACGGCTCTTATACAACAGGGTGTGCCCGGTTCCCTGAGGTTGACGCTGGCGACAAGACATTTTTATTCACCCTCTTGCCATTCATCCCTCGGCACGTTCCTCACCAATATATTGTATTGGGTGAATTTTAGAATTAGCATCATGAACACCGATACATATAGAAACCAGCTGATACCCGCCTGCATTTTGAAACCGCTAAGTATCCGCTAGTAGTACATAATTAATATTACATCATAATGTATGTATTAAAGTTGGAACTAGCGTCTAATAATAAAATATATACTAATAACAGCGGCGCCTCCGGTAAAATCTCGACAGTAGATTGGTCATATTTTTATTTTATCCTGCTGATCCTAGTGAGGATATTAGGACATTATTGTATTGTCATCAGTCCCTGATAAGTGTGCAAAGTTTCAGTTTAATCTGACGTTTTGAAGTGGGTGAGAATCAGTTCAAAGATTCCGTTACAAACAAACAAACATATAGATGAAGCTAATAAAAGCGTGGTAAAAATGGGAAAAACCAAAATAAAGATTTTTTTCAACATCGATTTTTCCGTAAATGCCACGAATTTTTCATTGTTTATCGAAATGAAGTGTTGAGAGTGATGCAATTTGGTAATTTCAATGTAATATCAAATAAGGGAACTTTGATTAACCGTTTAGGTTCTGGCTGTTGAAAAACAAATTGATAAACAATAATTTTACATTAAAAAAATCGATAATAATGACCGTTTTTTGTAAGAATTTTTTTATGCTCCGTGGACAAAAATAAATTGAAAATAAGTTTATGAAGACAAATATTTAAAATTATTTCAATTTAAAAAAATTAATTATGGCGGGGCAGTTGTTATGCTACGCGGTCTCGAGCGCATGCGCAGCTGTTTTTTGTTCATTTCTGCTAGCTCGGATGCAACCCACTTGTCCCTGCCTTTCCGCGCGTCCACAACTGGCACGTGCTTTGTTTACGTCGTTGTTGATCGTAATTACACGCTTTATATTTTTCAATATCAAGTTTGTGTGTTTTTCATCACATATATCTAACCGGAATAATGCCTACCTACATTGACAGAAAAAAATTAAATCCTGAAAGTTTGCTGAAAACTATCTGCTGCAGCTGTGAAACTAGTTGTAATAGTAAAAGATGCGGCTGTCGCAAACATGGAGTAAAATACTCCATCCTTATGCTCCAATTGTTACGGGTTTGAAAACTGTGCTGACGTTGAAAAACAACCATTAGAGGACATCAGCGATTCGGAGAAAATTGATGACGAAGCAACAACAAATGTTCAAATTAATATTGGAAATAAAAATCTTGGTGCACTGTGCACTTTAGGACTTTGACAAGTCGAAGACCTTGTCGGAGATCCTGAAGAAACCGAAAACTATTTTTTCTACTCCCTTATATAAATTTGCTGTTTTCCGTACAGTCTGTAGAATGGATAAGTGGGCCATTCCAGTTAACTGAACGGATATATTTCATATACGTTCTAGGATGGATATGAAATCGACCAATCACAGTTCGTGTATTAAGTACATAGGCAACTATTCGTTTTACTAAATTCAAGTTAGTGCGTAAGCTGTCAAAGTAATTGTCAGTGTGTATTCACGAAGTTTGAGCTAGAAAATAATTTAAAATGAGTGATTTCAGTGAAGAATCGGTATACCACCTAAAATTTTATTGAAATTATTAGAGATATATGACAAAAAAAAAGTAGCTATATGTGGGCATTGAACCTACGATCTCTTGTCTTTGAACTGAATCATAAACGCTAGGCTACTGAAGCTTTTATAAAAGGTTTGCACCTAGAGCATAAGATTTAGCAGAAGCTAAGTTTGGGTATTAAAATTTGATTAAAACTATTATTTGTAGTTTTTTCTTAATCTGGTCGTAGAAAAAGTATACTGTACAACTCGAGTGGATTATCCATATCGCACTCGAAAGATTGACGGCGTCGTTCTCAAACTTCTTTCTCGTGCGATATGGCTATCATATCCACTCTTGTTGCACAAACTACTATTGAATCTGATGATGTAGTGCAATTTTCCAAACAATGAGATTAAAATAGAATTTTGATTTTATATTCCTACGTTGTAGATTGAAATAATTTTAAATATTTGTTTTAATAAACTTATTTTCAACTTATTTTTGTCTATGAAGCATAACAAATTTTCTTGCACAAAACGGTCATTTTTAGCAATTGTTTTTATGTAAAATTATTGCTTAAACAATTTATTTCTCAACAGTCTGAACCTTAAACGTTAATCATAGTTCCCTTATTTGATATTACATTGAAATTACCGTTTTCCATCACTCTCAACACTTCATTCTGAAAAATATTTGTTTTGGTTTTCCCATTTTTGACCATGTTTTTCCATAGTAACGGCATGATCTTTTTACACCATCTTAAAGTAGAAATTTCAATGAAAAAAAATCCGCCTTGAAATTTCTAACAATCAAAAATTTTTTAATCAACTTTTTTTATTGAAATTTAGACTATTTTTCAAATTAAATTCGTATAAAATCAAAAAATAAATATTTCACTTTAGCCCAGTTGTACGAGACTAATTTTGATGAAAAGTTAGAATTAATTGTTACGTCGCTAATTTTTTCATGAAAGGCTAGTTTTTTGCTAGTGGAAAAAGACTCAAAAAAGTTTACCAAGATTTACCCCGCGAACTCTTAAAGAACCATCTGAAAAAATTCAGTTTTTTGCTAATATCTGGAAGAATAATTTAAAAAAAAACGGATAGCACCACGTGAAAGAGAAGGAAATTTTACAAAAAAAAATAGTATATAAGTTTTTTTTAATAATTTTTTCCTTTAGCATGAGAAATTAATACAGTTCGCTCAATATTTCAAGCACGTCGTACAGGGAAATGAAGTATTTCTCGACCGCCTCTACATAATAAAGACAATTTGTACCCATTAAAAACGAAAAAAAATGTATCATTTTAAAGGCGGTTATACATTTGAGCACGAACGCGTACGAGGCAAAGGGAGGCAGAACGGATGCTTTCTATATGGACGTGTAACCGAGGCGCGGCAAACAGCCTCGGTCTGTTCGTCGGACGGCCGAGGCAGTTCGAACGCCATCCGTCACGAGTCGGTACTTCAAAGAAAATTTGGTTCGATGTGGGCGGCAATTGTGAATCTATCTATTTCGGTATATTCTACTTGCCCAACAGCGCCTTTTCTTTCTCTTTCTTTTTAATAAACCAGCTATAACTATAAATGCAGCACTAGTCACTATCAAATCATCGTCGCTCGCGATATTGTACTAAATACTGTCTTTCTACATCTCAGTCCGAAATCGTCGCTGCCTCGTTCGTTGCCTCGGCCGACTTCGTTCGCAGTGTGGAAGGATACAAACGAGGCATCCGTTCTGCCTCGCTTTGCCTCGTACGCGTTCGTGCTCAAATGTATAACCGCCTTAAAAAGAAAGAATTTGGCTTTCCAATGGTATACTTACTTTTAATTTTTATAATTTTTGTTTCTTATAAATTGCACGTGAAAGCTAAGCTTTATCATTTTTTCCACTATATTAAAACATAAATGTTAAATAAAATACTATTTTTTAAAAAAATCCTTGTAGATATAGCTTATTTATACCTTAAACTTCAATCTAAGATTAATTTTTATGCTCTAATGTATCCAGGGTAAAAAAAAATTATTTTTAAATCATTGGTACTTTTCCATTTTTTAGGGTTAGGAGTTTTTCACTTGAAAACTTGTCTATAACGGTCAAAAAAGGCTTGTAAGTAAGAAAATTTTTTCTTTTTTACCTACAAGCCTTTTTTGACGTGCAATTTATAAGAAATGAAAATTATATAAATTAAAAGTAAGTATACCATTGGAAAGCTGAATTCTTCGTTTTTAATGGGTACCAATTGTCTTTATTGTGTAGCGGCGGTCGAGAAATGCTTCATTTTCTTGTGCGACGCGCTTGAATTTCTCATGCTAAAAGAAAAATTTATGTAAAAAAGCTTTTATACTATTTTTTTGTAAAATTTTTCGCTCTTTCACGTGGTGCTATAAGTTTTTTTTCCATTATTTTTCGAGATATTAGAAAAAACTGATTTTTTCCGATTCAGAGGGTTGTTTATAAGGGTTGGCGGGGGTAAATTTTGGTAAACTTTTTTGAGTCACTTTCTACTAGCAAGAAACTAGCCTGTCATGAAAAAATTAGCGAGGTAACAATTAATTCCGACTTAAAACTCCTAGCAACTGTGGTACTTCAAAAAACTTACAGTTTATTTTGACATAACAATGTACATTTTCATCAAATTTCGTTAAAATCGAATCATTCTTGTGAGAGATAAATCAAAAAATTGGTTTTTGGCGTTTTTCTTAATGGCTTTGAGGTTATGTTGAGAAATGGTTGAAATAAAAGTTGTAGATCTTTCAATTACCTATAATTTTGCAACTTTTTTCGATGGGACGTCTAGTTTTGCCGGGAATCGTAAAAAACCACGTTTCACCCCTATAAACACCACTTTTTCAACCACCACCCTACTTCTGGTTATTTCTTGGGGTCCAATCGATTTTTTCCCATTTATATACCGAAAAGAAAAATTATTGGCATTGGACTACATATACTAAAGAAGTACATTCTGTACTATCCCAAGATGTCCAGCTTTGGAGATCTTGAGAATGTCCATATTAGGTCCTGTAGGACGTTCAGACCAAAATTGGACTTTCTGGGATGTCGCTTGCTATCTGGGAGGTAATTTATCAGTTTTTCTCTTACGGTATACTGCTAACAGATTGAAGGGTTGTTCTTCTGTCATCGAAGGCAGGTGATACATCGGGTTGGGAGTCAGAACCTCCTTTACCTTCCAGTTCCATATCATCCAGTTTCGTCTCTGAAGTTGGCATCAACCCTTCTTCCAGTTCTTCTTGTGGCGCCTGCCCTTCGTCGCCAGGTGCTTCATTTTCACCAACAGGTGCTGCCGCTTCTGCACCCTCAGGTGCTGCCTCTTCACCTCCAGGTGCTTCCCCTTCACCTTCGGGTGCTGCATTTTCTTCCTGGGGTTCTGCAGGCCCAGCCGGTGCTTCTTCAGCCGGTTGTTCAGCTGCAGGTTCTTCCGGTGGTGCCTCAGCGGCTCCTAATATTCAAACATATACTAAATGATATTTACGTATATGTCTTTTTATTACCTTCATCAGCCATATTATTTTTTGAAATATGTCAAAGTTCGTACCACAACTATGAAACTCAAATTAAACATACAAGTTCTTTTTATTATTTTTATTGCTATATGAAATGGAATGTCAATTTTCCGTGGCCAACCCAATGAAAAAAATAGAAAAGTTATAATTTACGTTCTAACGGTTCCTATAATATCGGTGGATAAATCAGAGAGTTGGATAGACATTCTCTGGGATAAATGGAATCAATAAAAAGTTTTGTTTCATGAGAATATTTCAACTTAAGTAGCCAATATTCATATTTACTGTGGATAGTCGCTACTACAAATTTCTGCTTGTTTTAACTATCTCGATACGTCTATAAGCGAAAATCACGCATCAATAGATGGCGCTGATGGTGATTTCTGAATTGACAGCATGAATGAATAGTGAACAACGTTTTACCATTAACGATGTAAATAATTGTGACAATAAAGAAAGCAGTATTTTTTAATAAAAGTTGTGTTTTATTGTGATACATACATAACTTCCCAAATATTTAAAAAGACGAACAAGTATGAAATTATGCCTGGCATATTTTTTATAAATAGAATTTCTGAGTTTTGTATAGTAGTTTCGGATATTTTGATGATCGTGTCTAGTATTAATCGTGTGAGGCCTTTAAAATAAGAAGAGGTTGTCCAAAGGTGGGCATATAATTTTATTACGTGGCTTAGATGCAATTTAAAGAGTATATTCTCCGATATTTTGATAGTAAAAGAAAATAGTCTTCGTAAACTGCACATTAAGTATCCAAAATTAACCAAATTCAGAAGAAAAGTGTCTGTTTCAACTGGACTCGAGTAATACAGATAATGATGAGGGGGGCACTGAGGACCGTCTCCACCCACAAAGAGGAAAAAAAATTGTTTTTAATCAGTAGGTATGTGATGACAGCGAAAATAACATGGCCTACCACTAAAGAACTAAAATTGTGTTGGCTTTACTATTTTAGGTAGATTTCTCATCTAGGGTAGGGTGTTCCACAATGAGACATGTTCCACAATCAGACAGATGGTTTCAAAATGCGCGGGCTATTACAGCTAAGTTGCTTATGGCAGATAGGTGGCGCACACTGGAATGTTCAGATGTAATGAACGCGTAAAAAAGTAATGTGTCTGGTTTTTATGAGAAAAGTTGATTTTTAGTGAGTACTTTTTACCAAATATACGCATGAAAGTGTGCAGTTTGCTAATTTCCTGTAGTTTCTAAACAAATTTCTTCATAGCCTGCTGTGATAAGATTAATTTACCTAATTTGGGGGATAGTTTTGATTATAATATTATGAGTGGTTAACTGAACGAATATATTTCATATACGTTCTAGGATGAATATGAAATATACCAATCACAGTGCGTGTATTAAGTACATAGGCAACTATTCCGTTTTAAGAAACTCAAGTTGGTGCGTAAGCTGTCAAAATAATTGTCAGTGTGTATTCGTGCAGTTTGAGCTAAAAAATAATTTAAAATGAGTGATTCCAATGAAAAATTGATAAACGGTATACCATCTAAAATTTTACTGAAATTATTATATACCAGACAAAATTTTAGAGATATATGGCAAAAAAATAGCTATGTGGTATGTGGAGCGGTTGAACCTACGACCTCTTGCATTCGAAGGGTAAATAATGCAACCGCTGGCTATGGCCGCCTTTATAGAATGTTTTCACCTGGAGTATAAGACAAGCAGACGCTAAATTAGAATATTAAAACTTGATTAAAACCATTCATATGTAGTTTCTTCTTAATCCGGTCGTAGAAAAAGTATACTGTACAACTCGAGTGGATTGTCCTTGTCCATATCGCACTCGAAAGACTGAAGCACTCCGCCTACGGCGTCGTGCTCAATATTCTTTCTCGTGCGATATAGCAATCATATCCACTCTTGTTGCACAAACTACTATTCTGTGTTCCTAAAAACCTTCTTTACAGGCTCGTTCCCCATACAGCCACACATAACAAAATTATATGCCCACCTTTGGAAACGGCCCCTTCTTATTTAAAGGCCTCACACGATTAGTACTACATACGATCATCAAAATATCCGAAATCGACATTTTTACTTTTCAGATATCGTCTGACACTACACTACACAAAACTCAGAAATTCCATTTATTTAAAAATATGCTAGATATAATTTCATATTTGTTCGTCTTTTTAAATGTTTTAAGAAGTTATGTATCTAACAAAACTGAACTTTCATTCAATATATTATTTTGTTTAATGTTTTAAATATTTATATGGCTAATGTCAAAACTTTGTTGTTCACTACTTAATTTATTAACTCAGAAATTAGAAGCGCCATCTATTGATGGGTGATTTTCGGCTATAGTGACCCCCAACACCCAATCTAACAAGAAGAAGAAGTATGATTGAAAATGTAGTAATATTTTAGTCTTATATAGTGGCATTGCTTTCAATTTATACATGGTTAGAAATAGAGACGTTAAAGTTAAATATATAAATAAAATAAAAGTTGAATACCTTATAAACTAATTCAGTTTAATTATATAAAATGCAGAGTCACTCGGAACTAATTCAGTGGTTTAGGAGAATGGGATTCGATGGTGATATTCCAGAATCGTTGGGACCGTGAGTATAACTTGGAAGTTTGTTGCAATGATAAAAATGACAAATTAGTGAATGAAACCAAATGAACAGAAACAAAAATAATAAATAAAATATATATATTCACATATTTAAACCCAAACAAAGACAATGAAAGTTAATGGTGTTTTTAGCAAACTTCTAATGTGACCTGTTTGTTTCCTTAATTAAAGTATCGTTTATTTTAAGCATTTACAATCAGTCTACATCATTTATCTGGGATGGATTGATGCAAAATGCTAGACCCAAACAAGAGGTTGACAACTTGAGGAATAACATAATAATCCACCGATTGAGAAGTAAGGAGTTAAGTAAACAGGTAAATAAACGTTAATTGTGTTCTGTTTAATACAGTAATCACGAAATTGTAGGATGAATTTTTATATCCAATAAAAGAAATAGACTTGTATAAGAAAAAACAATATTTAGAAATGAAGAGGAGTAATCTCAGCGCTATAATCGAAGAAAAGAGACATAAGCTGAACAGCCTTTCACAAAGTAACAAAATGAAATGTAAACTTTTTTGTTTTGTTCTTTTCTATTGCCAATTTAATTTATTAAACCATGTTTCAGATATAGTGATAGAAAAATTAAAGGCTAGAAGTAAGGAGAATGAGGAACGAGAATACTTACTGAACAAAAAGTGTGAAATGCTGGAGAAAAATATTCGTGAGGCAGAGGAAACACTTTCTTTAGCTAAAAATTTAACTCCGATAGAGTTAGAAGAAAATTCAAATACCAAAGAAGTAACGGTAAATATTTTGTAAAATTACATTTAGAATTGCATGTATACCATTACCAGTCTGTCTAAGATATCCAAAAGCCTTTAAATTTTAACTAACAGGTGGAATATAAATGTTGAAGAAATATTTCTTTCACAGGCAATATCGGGCTATGAGGTTATTCAGTCCAGTAACATATAAAGTAAACAGGGCCGGAGCGAAGACGATTGATTTAGGATTTATTTAAGCTTAACCTGACCTAAAGCCTAAACCTATAATAGATTGTGTCTAGGACGAGAAACTTTTATATTTTATATAAGGAAAATTAATTAGATTATAATATATTTTATTTTTATTGGTGATAATGTAGGTACTACTTTACTACCTATTGATTAACAAAACTTACATAGCTACATAAAATAAACACATATCACATAATAGCTTTCTTCTTACAGCAGTTTTTGATTCTGACGGTTTGTGGATTGAGGATTGCGTGGACCTTAAAAATTAGAAACTCAATAATCTGCCGCTTAATCTGTACAAACGCGTTCTGCGCAGAATCCGGATAGTTTGCAAATAGTTTGTTTTCTTGTAAGAACAAAGCTAATATTAATAAAATCATGGTTTAACAAAGAACGATATTTTACCTAAAAATAATGTAAACATTTCAACAACAAAAAATGTTAATTAGTTTTGATTTGCCGTTCCTTCAAGTTCCCCCACGAATTAACTAACATGGAATAATCTAAGGAATCTGTTAATTCTGTTTCACATTTGAATAATAGCAGATCATTTAATCTGTCATCACCCATTGTGGTTCAAAGGAGATTTTTTACAATTTTTAGCTGGCTAAAGGAACGTTCCTTTGTTGCAGTTACATAACCCAGCCAGGGCATGATATGGGGAACTAAATGACTCATTATAGTCATTCTAAGTTAATTATAAATTACTCAACGTTATTGAAAATTTATTTTTTATTTTACGAGTTTTGCGCCCTGTTTTGATGGAATCTGCACCCTCTTAAATGGCATGGGGGGGGGGGAGGCGGGAGACCCATTCACTCCGGCCCTGAGAGTCAAGTTGGGGCATACCCACTAAACACTGTTAAGTGATAAAAGACATGAATATTATGTGGACATCACAAACATCATAGTCCGGGAGCCAGCAACCTTTTTTGATGACCAAAAACGCAAGTGCTGGAATTTTTTTCCATTTTTTTTCGGCATTCCACGCAAGTGAATGGGCCATCAGCTTGTGCACTTGCAAGGAGTTTAGCTGCAGCAGCTTTCCATGTAAACATCTGAAAAATGTGCGCTGAGTAAACTGATACCACAAAAGCTGAAATTTGATACAGTAACAGCTCTTAATTTTATAAATTACACGAAAAAAATAGTCCTTAATTTTTAAATTGTCATCAAAATTAAAAAAAAAAAATTAAAAATTTGGACTTAGATAATTAAATGTTAATATAAAGAGCTTTATATTATTATAATTCTAACCTGCCCTACTTTTTTGCTCATGCTCGATAGTTATATCTTCATGAGAAGGGGGCAGCTGTTCACCCTCAAACCATTTGAAAAGAAATTTGTTTTCCAAATATTTCCAATATAGTGTCCCAGCTAATTCACAGGGACAGTATTGGTATTTCGTAAAGCATACAGGAAGGTTTAATGGGAAAAAAGTTACGCAATTTCGGGACAAATAAAACGACCTCTTGAGGTTCCTAATATCTTTTATAGTTATCTTAAAAAATGGAAAATCTTAGATTTTCGTTTTTTTCGCTTTTTTGTCCTTATTTAAAAAAAAATATCAATAAAATCTATTTAGGTTTCTTATTAGGGGTTAATGTAGCTGTAAGTCTGTATAATCAGATATTAAATAAAAAATTGTGTTTAAGCGTATTTATGCATTGTGTAACCTGGTAAATATTGTCCCTGATGAAGTCCTATCTTCAGCCTACATCATTCACTTATAATGTCACATGTATCTTATACCTGAATATGTTGGGGTCATAGTCCCTCTGCCAAATGAATCTTTGGACTACAATGTAAAGCTGTTCGAGTGATAACCTCCTCGTCATATAGAGAAGATGTGAGAAATAAATTTATAAATAGAGAGTTATTTACCTTTCCTTGCTTGTATATATACACTTGCTTAATTTACACCAAAGAAAACCTCCACTTATATACACCCCAAAATAGTATACACTCTTATAACACAAGAGATTACCAAATAGAACTACCTGGTTAAGGATTAATGCCAGTCGCCATGGTCATAACTATTTTGGCCCCATTTTCTTTAACCTGTTATCTCAAGATGTAAAACAATTGCCAATATACAGGGTGTCCCGAAACTGTCGCCTTCCCCTTTAGGTGCTAATTCTCCATGCAAACATAGTAAGAAAAGTTCCTATAAACATGTGTCCGGAAATGCTTCCTAAGGGAGCTACGGCCTTCTAAGGATGGCGCAAAAATAGATGTTTTTACTAATTATCTCGGGAATGATTTGGGACAACTTTATGAAAGTTGGTTAACTATTTTCGATTATTAAAGGTTATTGTTTTACAGTATTAGCCAAAATTAATTTTATCCAGGGGCGGAGAAACGAGGGGTCGGTGTTCTTTTTTTCTACATATTTATTTTTCCATTTGACATTTTAAGTCTTTTAATCCCTGATTATGATTCCTCGGTTAATTCTGCAAAAAAAGGTCCTCTTTACAATTAGCCATATGGCAACCCGTTTTCGAGTAAAAGGGGTCTAAACGAAATGTTGCGTATTCGTTTGCTAAATGCGCATTATTATTTTTCAAAGTAGGCGTATGTCAGTCAGTAACAGAAATGGCTGAGTACACCTCACAGGAGTATCTCGATATGATTATCTGTTATGGTATGGCTGATGAACAAGCTGTATCAGCCGCACGACTATACGCGTTCCGATTCCCGCAACGAGCGCATTTTCCCGACACAAAAGTTATCACGCGCTGCCTCAATCGTGTACGGGACAGTGGAAATGTCCTTCCTATCTAATAGACGAGGTAACGGTCGCCCAAGAGGGATTCCAGTAGCTGAAGAAGAGATGATTCTTGATGCATTTGCTGATCAGCCAAGGTTGAGTACTAGGCGAGCTGCTAGACTACTGGGGACGACAAGAACACGTATTCATCGAACACTTCGACGTGAAAATCAACATTGTTATCGTTATCGACGGGTTCAGCAACTCTTACCGCGAGACTATGAAATTCAAATGATCTTCTGTACAAGTAAGCTGCATTTTGTATGCAGCATCTACATGAAATAAAAAACAAATTTTAAACAAATGTGATAAATTTTGTAATTCAAAGTATTCTACCACTTAAATTTCACAGATTTTTTGGAAAATCATTTGGTCAATCTTTCATTTCTTAATAATATATTGTGGACTGGTGAAGCGACATTTACTCCAAATGGAGTATTTAATTCAAGGAATTTTGTTTACTGGACCCATGAAAATCATCATTTAATTCGACAGACAAATTTTCAATTAATTCTCATTGGGTACCTAATAGGTTAGGTAAAACTTGAAAATAATATTTACCACCAATTTTGCAGATTGGTGGTAAATATTATTTTCAAGTTTTACCTAACCTATTAGGTACCCAATGAGAATTAATTGAAAATTTGTCTGTCGAATTAAATGATGATTTTCATGGGTCCAGTAAACAAAATTCCTTGAATTAAATACTCCATTTGGAGTAAATGTCGCTTCATCAGTCCACAATATATTATTAAGAAATGAAAGATTGACCAAATGATTTTCCAAAAAATCTGTGAAATTTAAGTGGTAGAATACTTTGAATTACAAAATTTATCATATTTGTTTAAAATTTGTTTTTTATTTCATGTAGATACTGCATACAAAATGCAGCTTACTTGTACAGAAGATCATTTGAATTTCATAGTCTCGCGGTAAGAGTTGCTGAACCCGTCGATAACGATAACAATGTTGATTTTCACGTCGAAGGGTTCGATGAATACGTGTTCTTGTCGTCCGCAGTAGTCTAGCAGCTCGCCTAGTACTCAACCTTGGCTGATCAGCAAATGCATCAAGAATCATCTCTTCTTCAGCTACTGGAATCCCTCTTGGGCGACCGTTACCTCGTCTATTAGATAGGAAGGACATTTCCACTGTCCCGTACACGATTGAGGCAGCGCGTGATAACTTTTGTGTCGGGAAAATGTGCTCGTTGCGGGAATCGGAACGCGTATAGTCGTGCGGCTGATACAGCTTGTTCATCAGCCATACCATAACAGATAATCATATCGAGATACTCCTGTGAGGTGTACTCAGCCATTTCTGTTACTGACTGACATACGCCTACTTTGAAAAATAATAATGCGCATTTAGCAAACGAATATGCAACATTTCGTTTAGACCCCTTTTACTCGAAAACGGCTTGCCATATGGCTAATTGTAAAGAGGACCTTTTTTTGCAGAATTAACCGAGGAATCATAATCAGGGATTAAAAGACTTAAAATGTCAAATGGAAAAATAAATATGTAGAAAAAAAGAACACCGACCCCTCGTTTCTCCGCCCCTGGATAAAATTAATTTTGGCTAATACTGTAAAACAATAATCGAAAATAGTTAACCAACTTTCATAAAGTTGTCCCAAATCATTCCCGAGATAATTAGTAAAAACATCTATTTTTGCGCCATCCTTAGAAGGCCATAGCTCCCTTAGGAAGCATTTCCAGACACATGTTTATAGGAACTTTTCTTACTATTTTCGCATGGTGAATTAGCACCTAAAGGGGAAGGCGGGAGTTTCGGGACACCCTGTATAAATTCAGAACTGCAATAAGAAGTTCCCTTATAAGAAATGCCTTCTACAGTATAGATGAATTTATAAATAGTGAATTCCATTTTAGCATGTAAAATTAATGTGTTTTTTTATGCGTTTTTCTATCTCCTTTTTATCACTTTGTTTGGTCCCCGGACCATTTTCTTTGACTTATTTGTTTGTCTGTAGTATTCTGACGTATGTAAATGCTATGTATATTTTTAACATGAAACAAATTACTTACTTACGTACTTGTAATCCCTTTCGAGCACTCTCTATCTATTTGCCAGTGTTTCCTCTGATGTGTTCCATATTTTTAGGAAACTTTGGAAAAGTGTGCTGAAAAATTAGAAAAACTACTTCCAAAAATCCCCCCACCCAGCGTCCAACAGTATTCCACTCAAAAACCATTTAAGTTTCACACGGCCCAGAAACAACTGAAGACACAGACAACTTTTGAAAAATACTTAATTATGAGCGAAAGGAAGCACTCTGAGTCTGTCACAGTGTTAAAATATAGAGGGAGTACCATAAGGAAAGACCAAAACAATAAGGAAAACTTTGGCGGTGACCAGAAAATAAACAGAAAACTGTTTGATAGTTCGGGTGTAAATAGCGATAAGACTGAGAAGGGCAAACGTGAATCCCTCGGATTGTTACCGGATTCTTGCTTTAATAACAATAACAAAGACGATTTTTTAGAATCGACAAAGTTGGTATCACTCAATTTTCTTTCTCCGACTCTCTCTGTGTTCAGCGAAATTAGTACATTCAAGACCAGTGCAGCCGAATGTGAAACACCGAGTTTAGATTCAGGCTTAAGCTCTCTTTTCAGCGATTGCCCTAAATCGGAGACTTCTATACAGTCACATCTTTTCCAGGCCCAAAAACAACTCAAATTCAAAAAACTCTATAACGACGACTTTGTCGCCAGTACTCTAAAAAATCTGCTTTATAATCACAACAGGCACATCATCTGGAAGGCTTTCCAAACCCTGCATGATAACTTGAATTTGGAATTTACGAGGGACATCATTTTTGACTCTGGAAAAGACGGGAGGTAAGTTGGCCGTTGTCACTTCAATGTTAGTCTTACATCACCCAGCAAACATTTGGTAAAAGCTGAATTTACTTATTATGTACAACTAGGCTAGAAAAAGATACCTCCAATTTAAATTTACCAAATGGTTCTAATTTATATTCAAATTTACGTAAATTATACCAAGAAATCTACCTCATACACAAATCTGCTTAAAAGTAACTTTAACCAAATCTGAAAGGGAAAACTATTTAAAAAGGGGTAAAGAACCCCACACAGAAACACGTAATTTGAGATCCCGGTGAATATGGTCGAAATTGAGATATGTTGTAGTTTAGATCTTCTTGATAAAAAGTTCAAATGGGACTAAGGCTCGAAAACCGTTTATTTTGGAATTACAGCAAGGACAAAAGTCGAAAATTCGTAAATTCTGGCATTTAGAATCCCAGAGGAAATGGTCAAAATTGAGATATGTTATACTTTGGACCTTCCTCATGAAAAGTTCAAATGGGACCAACGTTCGAGAACTTTTTTTATTTTGGAGTAGATTAAAAATTCTGGGATCTTGGTGAAATTGGTCGAAATTGAGATATATGAACAACTTTTTTTTTTCTAATGTAAATCTGTCTCTATTTGAATATGTAATTAGTAGCCGAAATAAAACAGGATATCACTTTTAATTTATTTTTTATTTTAATGCTGTAGTTATTGTTATAGTAAATGATGGATGGTTAATGAGACAAATTGCACTGCATTATAACATTAACAAAAATTTGGTGTGTAACATTTTAAGAAAGTGGAGAATAAACGGTACGATTAGTAGAAATCCTGGATCACAGGACAAAGGATATCCTACTTAACAAGAAACTATTAATATTTCATTATTGCACCATTTTTATTTATAATTTCTATAAATTTGTTTGGCATAGAATTAAATAACCTTATACAATAATCATTAGTAATAATATTTTCCCATGCATTATTTACTATTTTTAGTAATTCTTCGGTATTCCGTGGTCTCACATTTCGTTTTTGGATACTTCTTATGAGTAGTCCCCATACTTCTTCCACAGGGTTAAGATCTGGACTATGACTGGGCCAGTTAAGAACATTGATTTTATCTTGAAACCAGTTATTAGTTACGGTATGAGCAGTATGAACGGAACAATTGTCTTGTTGAAATATGAACTCATTATTAGGAAATAATTGTGACACAGAAGGGAGCATAATATTGTCTAAAATCCTAATATACGTTTCACTATTAAATCGTTCCTCAATATGCCACAAAATTCCAGGACCACATGCCGATATCCAAGCCCACATATTGACGGAAAATCTACCACTTTTATCATTGTTATATATATATATATATATATATATATATATATATATATATATATATATATATATATATATATTTCTCATCGAATCGAGTTTGGAGGACAGTAAACATGAATACGACCGCTGTGTGTTGACTGGAAAGTTTTTTTGTCTGTAAAGATTACATTGTTCCAAAAATTTACATCATGCACTAAAAATTCAAGCGCAAATCCTACTCGAGCTTCTTTATGTTCAGCTTTAAGTAAGTATTTCTGTGCTGCTGTATGACAGTGTAGCTCCGATTCTCTTACTCACTGGCAACCAGTACTACTCAATCCAGGAAAATTCGTTTCTTCAGCAGCCTGAATAATTGAGTAAAATGGATTTTCTACTAAAGCATTTGCCAATTGCAAATCTTGTTGTTGAGTTGATATCTTTCGTCGCCCTGATCCAGGATTTCTACTAATCGTACCGTTTATTCTCCACTTTTTTAAAATGTTACACGCCGAATTTTTGTCAATATTAAAACGCAGTGCAATTTGTCGCATGGACCATCCATCTTCTGCTTTAGCAGTAACTCCAGATTTAACTAAATCGCTCTATGAGGTATATTAGTTTTTTGTATACTTGCAATAAATTATGACAACTAACTGACAATGTCACAAAAATTAAAGTTAGATATACACAACTAGATTTTAGCAAAATACCATTATAAGACATTCTATATTTTTTTTGCCCACGACCGTGCTAGATAACAGTCATGCGATATTAACATCATAATGCAACTTGATTTTAAAATTACTAAGCGTGTTGTCTGTTAGATATGCAGCACATGCGCAAATAAGTTTATACGGAAACGGAATTTCCGTTGCAAATATGTTAGGATCATCGAGTTCAGGAGCTAGTCATATTCAATGTTTGACGTTAGAAATGAGAGAGAACGGCTAAAAAATTAAAAATAAAATATCTTCATGCCAATAAACTCGGAGGAGCGTAAAAAATTGTTATTTGCAAAAAACTCCTACAATGTAGAGATTTTCGAATTTTCTTACTAACATATTTCGATTTTTTTTTTTTGAGTGACATAATTTTCGCACATAATAGTTTGGAGTAAAACATAAAATAAATACCAATTATATATTCGGTTGATAAAAATGAGAGTTGGAATAGGCATTCGAATATTCAATATTTTGTTGAAAAAATAAGATTTTAACACATAAATAGAATAAAATCGACCATTCATATAGCGTTATTTGTGTAGACGAGTTATTTTATAGTACTTGTATTTAAAAAACGCACGTATTTGGAAGAGTAAAAACCTGAACTAGACAATCTAAAATCAAAACGCTCTTCTAAGTTTCAAACGTAGCTTTTATACTTATTTGATTATAAAATCCGTATATCGTATATGTGTATACATATGTACGTACACAAATATATAAATATATATATATATATATTTTTTTTTTTTTTGAAGATTTTTCACAAATTTACGAATTTTCGACTTTCGCCCTTGCTGTAATTCCAAAATAAAAAGTTTTCGAGACTTGGTCCCATCTGAACTTTCCATCAGGAAGGTCTGAACTACAACATCTCAATTTCGACCATTTTCACCAGGATCCCAAATCCCAGAATTTACGAATTTTCGACTTTTGCCCTTGCTGTAACTCCACAATAAAAAGGTTTTCGAACCTTGGTCCCATTTGAACTTTTCATCGGGAATGTCTGAACTACAACATCTCAATTTCGACCATGTTCACCGGGATCCCAAAACACGTATTTCTGTGCAGGGTCCTTTGCTTTGAAGTATAATTAGATACCATAATTAGGTAACACATCTACCTTTTTGGGAACTAAAAATCGTCTTTATAGTAGAATATCCAACCAGGTAGATTTGGTTGGAAATCCTGCGTAATATTATACCTACTTTCCTAATGACCTATTTGGTGGCTTCATTTACTCTCCTTTAAAGTAAGATTAGGTCGATATTGTAGAAAAATTCTACCTTGTTTTTCTAATGGGAACAACACCTATTATAAAGTTGTATATCTGTAAATTCTCTACCTTAAAAATCCTACACATTTTTTTCGTACGCCTAAATGTTTTGGAGATACGACGCGGATAAAGTGAAAAATGCATTTAGTTCCACCAAACCTCCTTCGCACCACATATTTTGCAATTATCTTACTTTCTATGTCTCAGAATGAAAATTAAATATTGCTGTTATAGTGTTCGGTGATCTTTATTCTCTGCCAGAATGTCTTATACATTTTATTTACATTTATTTGCAGTAAATAAGTCAAAAAATGCATTCATATCTGCACCACCTTAGAGGTACATTGCTCGGCGCGCTTTTTTTTACATGGCTTCCCCATCATATAGCAATTATAGATGCGGTATTCAAGTAGGAGTGACCGTGGCAATGTCCACAAGCTGTTCAACAACAATTCGGTCCTACTTTCCTACAGCTACATTTTCCTGCACAACTCTTCGTATAGTTGCAAAAAATTGAGTTTAACAATATGTCTGGTGGTAACTGCGTTGGTATTGGCTGCAAAATATCATTCTTCCGAATCCAGCCTCACTGCTCAGGAACAATGTCTTTTCCCAACCATGTTTGAACTTGATAATATACAAATGCTGTTGATCTGCTGAAGATGTTGGAGGAAGTGACGATAATTTTACAGCTGTTGAAAGTTTTGTAGATTTGGCAAATGTTAAATATCGGTAATTGTATATAGAATTTTCCGTTTTGCGAGCACCATATATTGCAAGAATAATCTTCATGCCATTACAAATCAGTTGGCAATCAAAGGGCAATTTTCTTGCATGAACACATATGTGCTGCAGGGTGTAAATCCGGCCGTTTCTCAAAAATTTTGAACGCTTGAGTTTTCCCTTTGTGAAACAAGGCAAAGGTGTCAGAGTGTGCAAAAACAAAATATGCTTTAAGCAATTTGGATATTTGTCCATGCTGGCAGTAGAATAATGTTTTGTTTCCACTTTTCCTTTTCCTGGATAATATGTGCCCAAGTAAAATGACTAACAAATCAATATCTTCTCCAATGATGGCGGGGGTGTTTTGAGTTGATTGTTCAGTTGCTGTCTCAACAATGAAGAAATTATGAGAAACGATTTTCGACTGAATTCGTGAATTTGTTGACAAGTGAACCAACAACCTGAAGCCGTTACAGCAGGTATAAACTGGAGGGGGTCCATAGTAGCTATTGGAAGCTGCAAGCAGTTCAAGGCTACTTGAGAGAATCAATTGCGCGTCTCAACAATTCTGCGCTGTCCAATATAACAAAAAATATTAAAGAAACATAAATGCATTTTTACTTGATCCGCGTCATATCTCCAAAACGTTTAGGCATACGAAAAAAATGTATAGGACCTTTAAGGTAGAGAATTTACAGATGTACAACTTTTATAATAGACGTTGTTCTTGTTTGGGCCATAAAAACTGAGTTAATCGCGAATCCGCGGTTTCCTCGACCTTCCGACGCGGTTTTCAAGAAATCTTCCAAGTGTATCGTGGCATAACTTCCAAGTGTCATTCAAGACGTCCAAATAAACACGATAATACATTTTTTTTTTCGTAGGGCACGAATTTAGCACAGGTCAATTTTACAGCTAAAACGCCTGGAGTATGACAGATTTGTAAAATTTATATTATTCAGGTTATTTTAACAATTAGGTTGTTTAGTTATTGTCTTTGTCATTATTCTTGAGAATTTCGGCCATTTTAAAAAACTATTACAGTCGTAAACTTAGAGAAATGAGTGTGAAGAACAATAAATCATATAAATATATTTACCTCTCACAAAGAGCACTTTCGACTTTATTCACTCTAATTCACTTGTCAACACAGGCCAAATAAAAATTTACATTTAATAGGTGAAATGAGATAGCATTTTCAAGAATAGGGTGACCTATATATGTTATATTTTCCTATAGGTAACTTTTTAATGAAACTTACAAGTTAACAATTCTTTAAATTAGTAAAGTTAACTAACATGTCGTAAATTTTAAGGTAATTCAAGTTAATAAAAAGCTACTTGTAAAACACCTAGAATTCCATAGTCATATCAACTTTTGGGTCGAATTAGCACAACATGCCATACTTTCTTAGCATAATTAGAGTACGATTCTAAAACTCAAATTTTCAAAATAAACTTATCTAGAACAAACATGCCAAAAGATGCCAAAAAAAAACATAATGTTTTTTACATTCATACACAACAAATATAGTTTTAGCTTAGAATATAATTATAATTTTTTTTACCGGATAATAGAAATTTTCTTATTAAAGATTATTTTTCAAAGTAGAAGTGTTAACATGCATGACAAAATGTCCTTCACATTAACTTCAACAAGTGTGAACTGTAGATATGTTGCAATTACATTACATATATTTTTGTCACAGTCATTTATTCATTTTGAATCTTTGCTGTGAATTAGGTACATGTTTTAGTTGTGTTGGTGATTTCCAACAATATTTCTATTGGTCATATAGATAAAAATACCAAATAAGTATAAAATTCTTCTTTTTGTGCACTTGAAGTCACACGTCATCTGCAAATATATTTGTAGTTTCTACCTACAGCTAGTTAAATCAACGTCGAATTGACGTTATACTGATGTCAAATTTCCCTAGACAGGTATTACTAACCAAGCGTACTGGGCTACTAGAATGTAGATTTATATATAATTCTACCTATTTTAGTCAATATAACCAAATTTCGACGTAGTTGAATCTACGTTGCATCAACGTTTATTTTACTTAAATATGGTTAAATCTAATTTTGCGACTAAATTTATTATACATAATTTAGGTAGTCTTAACGTTTAATTAAAGCGAAATGTTTGCTGGGCAATAGCCACGAGACCCCTTCAAGGAATAATGTGATAGCTGTTATTTTTTAAGGAGTAGGAGTATTTGTCGGGACGACATAGCAAAACTTCAGTTCCAGCACATTCGAACCGAGTTGCAAACCATAAAGTTGAGGTTTATGGCTAAAGAATTATTCAACAAAATAAACAAAAAGAAGAAATGTGTTTATGTAAGTAATTTATCACAAAAATTTTATTTTATATCTCGAAGCGTACTGATCTGCATTTGCTGGTGTAACTTTAATTGGAGAATAAACATATCAAATGCGACTGTGAACTATATAATTTATACGTGTTTGGAGACTTAGATTGTGTTAGCGTAGGCAACTTTACTGTAAACTCAGATAACAACAAGAAGGAGCGAAAAGGCACCATCAAATTACAGTTTTGGACACAGAATATTAAATAATTAATAAATAAACAGGTTCTTTATTGGATAAGATGTAAATAAAGTTATCAAAGAAGAAATGGAAATGATTTATAGTTTGTAAAAGAAATATACAGGATGTTTCAGTGAATATTTCCGCAGCTGATATCTCGGAAACTAAAAAATATATTTTTATTCTGTAAATGGTAATAGATTTCTATGGTTACTGGTTTCTTCAGGAAGTACAATAACATTCTCACCAGAGATGGCGCTGCAGTAATTTCTGTAACTTTTTTAATCTTGGTTTTCGGATGTAGGCTCTTTGGCTCTTCATAAATTTTTTGCCTGTTATAGGAGAATTATTTACTGTTGGGAATTTTTTTTTAATAGCACTTCCGATTTTACCGGAAATTATTTTAAATTGAGAAATTTAAATTAAAATAATTGAAAAATTCTTGCTCGGCATTTTCTATTATTTGGATGTATTTATTTATACTTTATTAGCAAAGCTCTTAACAAAAATACAATACAATCTTACATTACATAACCTAATATTAAAGTTACACGGGCAAATATTTAAAAGGTATTCTGTATGTGCTCTATGCAATGCCTCTTAAAGATATATATATTCCTGCATTCTTTTATCTCACATGATAAGTCATTAAACCAAATTAGTCCTCTTCCTAGTATGGTATTGGATTTTATATATTCAATTTTCACATAGAAATCGTTATTTATTGTGGCCCGTGTTTTATACGAATAAAGGTCAATTACATAACCTAATTTATTGGTCAAGTAAGGTGGCATCATTCCATACTTCATTTCGAATATAAACATCAATGTATTATACATAATTCTTTGTATGGCTCTCATGCCTCTATTCTGAACTTTCTGTAATGTTTGAATTTGTTGTTTGTTGAGGAAAATAAGAGTAGTTCCACAGTAATCGATATGTGGGGAAATCATAGACTTATAAATAGTTAATATAGCGAATATTGATTTTTTATTAGACAGCCGAAACAACAGGCCCATCTTTTTTGCATTTTATTTTTTATATACTCACAGTGAGCATTAAAATTCAGTTCAGAGTGAATAATTACTCCTAAATATTTAAATTTGGTAACCTCCTTAATGATGCAGTGATTTATTGTGATATTAGGTTTTATTTTATTTAGTTTTAACTGTTTCAAATTGTGTCTGGATGCTACAATCATAAATTTAGTATTATTTACATTTTTAATCTTACTTACCACATTACTTGCAAAATAATGAATCGAAAAAAGTCGAGCTCCGTCCGCGATTCGATCTCTGAACTCTCGCACGGAAAGTGGAATTGCTAATCACTGAAGTTAAGTTCTGACTTTTAACTCTTGTTAGCCATGGAAAAATTGTAATTGTTTGTTTATTAACTGTCAGAAGTTTAAATTTTCGTTTGCATGTGTCATTTTAAGAATACGTTTGTAAAATTTGCCCAAAATATGGCCCATACCAATATTGACAAATTTAATGTTATTAATTTATGGAAAAAGCAATAAGAAAGCAAAAGCAGCCAAACGTATGTATCAATAATTACAATTTCCAAACAGACCACAACCCGATCTCAAAATGTTTTCCAATTTGTGTAACAATTTATTTACAATATGGTGGTTTTAAAAAGAAAAAATGTGAAAGAATACGAACGGCAAGAACTCAGGAGAATACGGCTCTCTCTAGTTTTACAAACCGTTAACAATGATCCCCACTCATCATTCCGAAAAATAAGAGCCTCCACCCATATATCACTATTGCCATGCCAAAGAATCTTAAAAGAAAATAGGTACTTTCCATATAAACCACACTTATTACATTATTTACTGCCTACGGACTATGTTTGTCATTTAACCTTTCTAGCTTATTAAAATTATTAAAAATATTTTAAATCAAGTGGCAATATTAACCGACAAAAATTTTTGGGCAATTTTGTTGTTCAACACCTTAAAGTTAAGGATTTTATGCAACTCCTATAGTTACTACCTCATGTCGGACAAAAGTACAAGTGTATTACATGACTTGATTCTTGATCAATTATATAGTTGTCCGATAACATTACTTGGTCTGTTTAATAGTCGGACAAAAAAAGTAAATTTTCAAAAACGAGTACCCTTATGTTATTGTAATTTTAAACACGTAAGTATTATTATTATTACATGTATAATTTTATTTGAAATAATTAAAAATAATGTGACATTATTATTATATTTATTAACATTATAACAGTTATTATCATCATTATTAATAATTATACTGAAATTTTTTAGTTTTTCAGACGCCTTTATTTAACTCACTCGTGGTATGTTCGAGTACGTAATTTTTTCGTTGGCCTTTTGTATCGCTTTTTTCTCATACTTCCCGACTAGCTAGGAGTTTGAAATATTGGGAAAAAGTTGCCCGTGTATGACAATATAACATAGCAAAAACTTGAGATTCTATTGCAAAATGAAAGCACTAAAAACAGTAGTAAAAATGGCGTCAAAAGGCGATGACGTGGACGAGCTTGATGCTCTGAAAAACAGTTTAAATGCTGTAAATCATAAAATACTACAGTGGTATAGTGTGTGTTAATTGTGGAAATGTTCTTCACAAATCTTGCATTAAGGAATTTTCCTGAAATAACCTGTGTGGCAGAAATATGCTGCAAATCAAATAGAGAGAACCAGAAAGTAGAAAGTGTGCATAAACTAAGGGCAGAAAAAGAAATGTTGGAAGTGATGCTCAAAAAATGTGAAGAAAAGTATGAATTATTGTTAGATAACAACAAGTTGTTAAAAGACAATAATACTTTGTTAATAAAGAATAATCAACTGCCAGAAGAAAAAATTGAAGCCCTACAAAAAGTGTCACATAAAAAAGAGGATAAAAACAGAAATACCAATAAACCTTACTGTGCTGTAGTCAATCAAAAATTCAAACAGGGGCCAAATGCTGAGTCAGCTGAAATTTCCAATGTATCCAATACCAAAAATGAAGCTTACAATGAACTTGCTAATTTACAAAGTAGAAAAAGGAATGAGATTATAAATCTTGCCATGGACAATACCAATGACATCGGACAACCTAAAAACTTTGAACTGAAACCTACAGGGGATACAGATGATGGGTTTAAATTTCAACAGCATCTACGGAAATCACCCAATAAACAAATAGGAACTGCAGCGGTTAGTGATAACCAGGATAACCTACGTTTTGAGGGTGAAGAAAGAAAAGTGTGGCTCTATATCTACAGGGTAAAGAGGCATGTGAACGCAGATATGATAAAAAGTTTTTTTACTAAAGAAGCCAGGTTTTAAAGACTTTCCAATCGATGTGAAAGAACTCCCTGGAATTCCAAATCGGTTAAAATCTTTCGTAATTACTGCGCCACTGACCAGGAAGGAAGAAATGTACAACCCAGAATTCTGGCCGAGGGGAGTTGGCGTACAAAGATTCAGTTTCACCAGACATAAAGATTTTTTTACAAGATAATGGTGCAGATTTTTTAGTATAAGCAGAAAATCAAGTAAGAACGCCAAAAGCGAAAATAACACAGACCGTAAGTCAAATACTCAACGAATAAGTATTATCCATCAGAATGTGTTCAATCTATAGGTAATAGCATAAATGAACTGAATATGTTCCTAAAGCAAAACAGAGAATGTGTGGCTCTGTGCATCACAGAGCACTGGAAGACTCATCAGTCATTAACTGCCTATGGAGTAAATAGTTTCAATTTAGTGGCAAGTTTTTACAAAGAGAAAAACAAGCACGGAGGATGTGCGGTATATGTAAAATGTGGAAACTCGTCTAAGGTTATTACACAAGCGAAGGATATCTCAATATCTAGCGAATTTGAATGTGCAGCGGTAGAGCTGTGCATAGATAATACTAAATTAATTGTGGCATCAATTTACAGACCTCCACACAGTAATGTGAGGGTATTTATAAACAAAATGGAGGAACTCCTGACACTGTTTTTTTCGCATAAAAATACATTAATTATAATTGCAGAGGATTTTAACATAGAAATGTGTGATGATAATCCAATCAAAAGTGAACTGTTCTCTTTGATAAATTCATTCAATCTGTTCGCAATGGTTAGTGATTATACTAGAACGACAACTAATAGTAAGTCTTGTATTGATAATATTCTTTTTAATATAGAATTGGCCATTTCAAATTGAAGTCGTACACTCCCTAATCTCGGATCACATTGCACAAAAATTAAGCTTTTGTATATCAAAAAATATTAATAATCAACACATTTTAAAAAGAATCTATAGTGATGACAATAAGAGTTATCTTATCAACCAATTGAAAGATCAAAATTGGGACAACATGGTAAATACAAGTTGATAGGCACTGGGACGGACATATTTATGAATATGTTTCTGGGCATATTTAATGCAAGTTTTCCTCTTAAAAAAATTTCAATAAAAAGTCATAATAAAGAATACACAATGCCAAACGATCCTGAGACTGCAGAGTGTAAAAAACAACTTGATATCCTGTATGTTGCAAGTAGAGCAGATCATTGTTACTAGAAACAATATAAAGAAATGAAAAAGAGGTACAATCTTCTACTAACTCAGTCTAGATAAAAAAAAATTCAGAGTCGTATGAATAAATCGGATAACAAAATTAAGATGACTTGGAAAATAGTTAGCGAAATAAACGGGAAAAATAACGACAACCCTGACATACTAATTAACGGGGATACACACACCATTGCAAACAATCTTAACAACTATATGGTGAATATAGTACCTCAATTAGTCTCCAAATGAATGCAGTCACTGATTCAGCTAATGTTAATTATATAGAAAGTACCATGTTTCTAAGGCCTGTAGATCATGAGCAGATCATGGAGATTGTAAAGAATTTCAAGAACAAACATAGCTACGGAGGTTCCAACGAGCATATTAAAAATATGCATACAATTTATAGTAGAACCTATATGTTACATTCTAAATAATTCACTTAATATGGAATATTTCCTAAAACCTTGAAAATAGCCGTTGTTAAACCAGCTTACAAAGAAAAGGAGACACAAAATTTTGGGAATTATCGTCCCATAAGTGCTATCACCATTTTCTAAACTATTTCAGTCAGTCAGCATTCAGCTAACCGACTACATGATCGCAACTAATCTATTAAACGAAATGCAACATGCCTATTTGAAAGGAAAATCTACTCAAACAGTAACATTTCAATTCACGGAAAAAAATCTTATCTGCGCTAGAAAATGATAATCTGGTTTTAGGATTATTCTTAGATTTGTCAAAGGCCTTACGACACGCTTGATCATAAAATTATGCTGAGTAAATTAGATTAGTATGGGGTACGAGGAAACGCACTTCAGTGGTTTAGCTCATATTTGTCAAACAGGCAACAGATGGTTTCCATTTCAAAAGCAGGGATAGAGACTAAATCGGGCTTACAACCAATCAAAATCGGTATTCCACAGGGGAGCACCTCAGGTCCGTTATTGTTTATCATATACGTAAACGATCTATCAAACGTATGCACTGCCAACAACGCTAGCTCACTAACCATGTATGCGGATGATGCTAATTTTCAAATATACGCAGAAAACTTTCCACTTTTATTAGATAATGCAAATGGTGTTCTTAATTTAGCAAGTAATTATTTCTCAAAAAATAAACTAATATTAAATACAAATAAAACAAATACAGGGTTATTTAAGACTAACCATTCAAGATGGGATACACCAAAAGCATTGAACATAAACAATAACACCTACAACACTTCTCATGAAGTAAAATTTTTAGGGATATATATTGACGAGCAGTTGAACTGGCGACGCCACATAAATAATCTTTGTAAGAAACTAAATGCAGCATGTGACAGCATAAGAGTGCTATCTGAATATGTAAATTTGTCAACTTGAAAACTGTGTACTTTTTTGCAAACTTTGAGTTTATTGTAAGATATGGTATAATTTTCCATGGAAGCAGTGGAGACTTTGATAGAGTATTTCTATTTATAATACAAAAAAGGGTTTTAAGGACGATTTTAAGTTTGAATTACAGAGAATCGTGCAGAAACAAATTTAAAGTAAAATAATAATTTAAAGTAAATAAATTGCCAACTGCCACGGCCATTTATATACTAGAATGCCTACTTTTTATTTTTAAAAACAAATCTTTGTTCCTGAAAAACGAACCCCAACGTGAATACCCAATTCGAACATTAAATTACAACTACCCAATACATTGCCTTACACTAACTGAAAAGAGTGCTAATTATAATTGTTTAATAAACTTCCACCTGACATGCAACAGACTGAGGTACTTACCAATTTCAAACCTCAAATTCATGACTTATTAGTGAGAACAGAGAACCGTACAACATAAAGGAATTTTTGACCTCGCAATTATAATCGGTGTCACAGGTTACTCTGTGTTTCTTGTATTTTTATTTGTCGTTCGTCTTTCTGTATGAAATATCTAGTTTAATGTTTATACTAATCTTTTAAATGTGTCCAATAGGTAGTATATCTGTAACATTTGTTATGAAATATTTATAATTTGTATACCAATCTTTTAAGTGTGTCTTATATGTAGTATATCTGTAACATTTTCTTGTTTTATTGTGCTTTTTTATATACAATATATTTCTCCAACATTTATTATGTTCAAGTACTGAATAATTACGTACTTATCTTATTCTGGCGCCAATTCATCTTATACTCGTATGTAACATTCCATGAATAAAGTTATTATTATTATTAAAAACAATAAAATTTAATTTTTGCAAAAATACTAAAATCGCTTCTAATTTGGTATACAAGCATATTTAACATGCCGAACAAAATTTTGCAAAAGTAATTTGTATATTTTAATTGTTTAAACAAAATTTTTGGGGCGAGCGTAGGTGCGTCTTTACTATGTACATACTTCGATATGCGATGTAAAGAAACGTCAGGCGCGGTTAGTAGTTGGATGGGTGACCGTCCCATCAGTGTATGCGCGGAAGCTATACAACCTTAGGCAATGGTCGTATAGGGGATATACTCGATTTTAGAATTTTTATTTTTTTATTTTTTCCGAAAATCCCCAAAATTTTTGTCGGACAGATGGTTCAATGGATTGCATGCATCATTACAAAAAGTACGATATAAAAGTTAGATGTGAGGTAGTAACTATAGGAGTTGCATAAAACCCTTAACTTTAAAGTGTCGAACAACGAAATTGCCCTAAAATTTTTGACAGACTGTACTGCCAATTGATTTAAAATATTTTTAATAAGCTATCCTGAAATAATCAGCTGTGAAGCAATAATTTTTTCTATAACTTCCCCATGTTGGGGGTGTCGGACGCGTCAAACAACCCAATACATTTTTCCGAACACAATGTTTGTCTTTTTTTAAATAAATAAAACGAAAAACTATGCTGAGATAATTTTTTTTTTTTTTACCAAATCCGTAAATTTGAAGCGCTTCCACGAAAAGAAATTTTTCGTACAGGAAAAAGTTGTCTCACTGGCTGAGAATAATATGTTCACGAAGTTTCAGCAGTGAGGTAATCATTTTTTATTTTAGGCCTGGGCCCGAGGACTATTAACCATAGAAATCTATTACCGTTTCTTTTAGGACAAAAGTCCTAGTAAATTTTGAGCACACCTCTAAAAATATACTTCCAATTCTCATTTTTAACATTTTTCAGTTCTGAAGTTTGAAATAGGTGAAAATTTTGATATTAAGAAGAGTATTAAGTGCTCACCGACCTATTTTGACTTGATAAATCATCCATTAAGATCCACCATTGTATACTTTCAGACCGCGCTGTCTAATCAAGGTGGTTCGCAAGAAATGATTGAAAATGTTGAAAGACAATTTGAACAACAACTTGAAGATGTTGGTTTAGACGCCGTCTTGGCAGAAATGAAAAAGGAAATAAATTCAGCTAAGAGGATCGAAGACAACACCGATTTGCAAGTAACCTTGCAGAAAGTCTCCCAAGTTAAAAATGATATTGTGAGTATTGTGTAGAATTATTGCAATTCAAACTAATCCTGTTTATTTTTAAATCCAATTGCTTCGTCTCCTTACAGCACATTTACTGTTACAGGATAGAAAAATCGCCTCAATTAGGCATTACGTTGAAGGTATTAATGAAACGCTAGATTCGATGATTCATACAAGGGAAACGACCGTGGCCTGCGTCCAGAAGCTTGGACCTTTCGTAGAGGACATGAGTTGGTCAGCGCCTCTCACACAGAACTTCTGCTCTAGTGAAACAAAAGCATTTCAGAATTTTCCTTTGGAATACAATAGAAGATGCATTTACACGTAAGGATATTTCTTAATAAATCTTTTTAAACAATGCCAAAAATAACATTACATTAAAAAGATAAATAACCTGTATACAGCGGTCGTCATGCTAATCGCAATATGTTATTCGCATAAGAGTAAAAGAGCTAAAAAATTGTATTGTGTAAACGATTATCCTGACTCTGCCTAGAATTAAAAAATATACATCAAAAGGCAAATATTCTTTGATTGATGTAATTACCCAATGAAAAACTTGTGCTATTATTTTTTTTAGGGATTCAAGAATGTATTACAGAGACATTGCAGGCGATATTCCCTCCGATGTCGAATTAGATTCAGAAAGCCTTCAAATGTTAACCAGTGTATTGGAGAGCCCTTTTAGCCCACCGGAAATGGTTCTGTTGAATGTTTTGAAATCTAAGATGAAGCTGGATGCATTGAAATCTCTGCCAAAACATTCAAAAGATATTAATTATACGAAATGTGAGTGTAAAGGTATTTTACTTATTACGATAGAACAAGTATAAAATGGGAGCACAGTTTAGAGCAGTTCAAAATATTAAATTTTATCATAATTTGAAATTTGAATTTCGTCACGATGCTAGCAGAATCATATTTTTACAAAATACAATCTCTTATTTGATAAAATGGGCAATAGGCTTTGCATTTTCTATACTACTATTTGTACTTTTTCTTTCATTTCAGATTCTTTACAGGATTTACAAGCTCAAGAAAGCTACGTACAATATGCTTTGGACAAATTAAACTCGCTGCTTTATTCTACGTCTTCCAATAAAACAGTGGCCACAGCAGATTTGGTGAAACAAGTCATGGAAATTTGGCTGGAAATGCCTGTCAAAGACTTTATTTCACCAAAAAGAATGCTGGAAGGCAAAGATTATAAATATTACGAAAAACATTACGACAAATTTTATAACAATATTTAACGAGTTTTTGTCCTTTCCAATTTTATTAAGTGTTAATATGTATTTTCAATAAATGGTTTATTTTGGAGGGTTGTTTTTTTACCATACAACTAAACTAGATGACAGCGCAAAAAACTTGGAAATCGAAAATAGGTCATGACATTGTTGAGCAAAGAGAAAGAATACTTTTTTTTTGTAAAAAAAAATTGTATTTATTTTAAATTTATCAAGTAACATTAGCAGACTACTACTCAATGTCACATGCTTGATGGAAAAATCATTAACACAAAACAAATGTATCATCTATTAAATAAAAACAAGTCTGTACACTCGACTTACAAATTAGGTGATTAATTTATTTCTCCCTTAATAAAAAAAAGGATCAATGCCTCTTGCTACGTTTCTTCGACTTTTTCGGTCCTTTTACAAAACACCAATCAACACCGATAGTTTGTCCCAGCATGGACGACCCGTTAAGTGCCTCTCTTGCAGACGAAGCTTCCTCGTATGTTCCATACTCAATTAGCGCGTAACCTTTCAGAAATCCAGTTCGACGATCCAAATTTATACTAATGTTTTTAATGGACCCAAATTCAGAGAACTTTTCATTCAGATCATCCTCGTTGGCTTCTTCATGTACTGATGTTACAAACAATATCCACCCTTCTACAGATTTTTGGGGTCCCGGCTCATCGCCATGGTCGCCAGCATCGATGGACTCGTAACCTCTTATTTTCTCATGTTCTCTAGACTCGCCAGGCCCGAAGCCCCTACCTTTACGTTTAATAACCTTATCCTTCAGACGAAGAACACTCTGCTCGCCCTCATCATCGACATCTATGTCGACAGCATCGTTTATATCCAAAACATCGGCCATTTTTCTACAATCGGGTTAAATTAAAGAGGGTGGCTGATTAAACGCGAAATAATTATTTGTTTTGTAATTCTACAACTATTCTGTTATATATTTTGACCTTGACGTCGGCAAATCACACAGCATGAAGCATAACTGTAAACAGAAACAGGCTACTAAATCGCAAAACAAAAATCCCCGAAAAATCTACCTTTATATCTACTGCAGCACTTGATACTTTTGAACTAAAGATATCATGTATCTTTAATCTGTAGTACTAAAAATGTAAACTATCAACGACATATGCACAGTAGAGAATAGACCAGTAGTTTCACTTCTCGACGGTCCCTTTGATGTTTGTTGTACTCGATTTAATTTTTTTCCACTGCGCATCCACTATTTCCATCCCACGCGCATTTGTACATTGCTCCAGTAAACAAAACATCAACCCAATAACATCACTGCTGTCCACTGCGCATCAGGTAATTTAAGCCCAGGAGCATGCTTGCGCACTGAAAATTTTATCCCGCTGTTCCGGCCGAATGGGAATACTGGTACTGGTCTATTCTCTACTGTGACATATGGTTTATCACTGACTATTTTGCGGCTACATTAGCCAGAGTATGGCGTGGTAGAAATCCTTAAGAAAGCTGGATTTCTATTTACTCCTTACCCTTATTCAGATGTAACATCATTATTATGTGTTATAAGTACCTATTAGCTTAAAAAGTTTTAGTTAGTCGGTACCAGCAAGTACTACAACCACATTGTACGTTAAACACTGATCTCACGTAAATCGCTTAAACAGTCTTGGCATATTGTATTCGAACCTGCATTTACCGCACTGTGTGATGCTTCATACGCTGCGCTAACCGGACACCCCGATGAATGAAACAGTGGGCTCTTACAGATTTTTAAAGGTACTCTCTACATATATTTTAGTTTTTGTCATATTCGAGATATTCACATAACTGTGACATGGAAAACCCTATTCAAGTTCCCAAATTCGTAACTATTAAGGCAGGCCGTACACTAACACACCACAATAGGAAATATCATAGTAGTCGCATTTGTGTCATCTTGTTAAATGGAAACACATGATTATGCGGCGTTTATATGCACACCGAATTCGCATCACATTTGTTACGATTTTCACTTGGAGTCATATTGTCCTCATTGTCATTCGACGAAGACGATTTTTTAATGTAGTAATTAATGAGCAAACAAACGGATCCATCTTTACACTGATTATCGCAAGAGTGGAACCTAATCAAATTATTGAGTTGAGAAGGTGGAGTATCAGTGATGAGTTTTCTACGTTTTAAATAAAAGGTATATGCAAAATTCTAAGTCGTTTTTCTGACTCGCGGCAAATGTGTCTTCAGTATGCGTACTCTATGTAAATATGTTCATTAGTTGAGAATGGTATTTAAGGCTGCGTTAAGCGAGCGGTTTGACCGGTCGAAATTGTTCAGTGAACGGTAAAATTATAAGGCCTGACCGATCAACTGATTGGGCGAAACGGTCGGGTTTTATTGTGGGACTGCCGCGGTCAAAAACGTTAAGCGAACGGTCGAGCATATTGTAACGTACCCTGTGACCAAACAAAAATACATTAATTTGTTTTTCGGCTTTGTCATTGTAATTGTAAATCATCCAGTAAAATGGAAAAGATGCAGAAAGTTGTTATTGAGCCAAATATTTACGTACATAAATCTTCTTTGATTGAACACCCAAGCAGTCAATGTTTCAACGTATTTCTAGGTAACTACGAGATTGAGAGGGTTAAAAATGGTAAATAGATTTTTTTGCAAGATCCATATTCATAATCAAATATTTTGTTTGAAAAACTGATTACATTAACACAGCAAACACAGCATACAAAAATCCACCATCTATAATAATTCAAAAAACTTGCCAATTAAATTTGAAATTGCCGCCCAATATTGCGCCGTCAAATCTATGGTCAGACCCAGGAAGTTGGTCAGACCATTGGTAAAATACTGCTTAACGATCTTACAAAAAACGTCAAGTGACAGGTCGGACCGCGGCGGTCAGTCGGACTCGCAGCTTAACCCAGCCTAAACCACTTAAACCGGGAACGCATGGCGTCATCTATTGGATATATTAAGGACTGGCTTGGATTGTTCCTCATTTTTTTTATCAATTTAGCTCATTTCTATGAATAAGAGATTGTAAAACTCTCAAAAATTGGGAAATAAAAGTTATAATATAACTACCTCGCGCCGATAGCAGATTTGGATTGGCCTATACAGGTGTAGGGCGCATCAAAATTGAGAACTACGTCATACCACTTGACGCATTAAATAATGACAAAATATCTGTAAAAATATCTTCACAGTCAAAGCGCTCCGACTTCGGATGTTTGTATTGGTCTGTGGTTTCGCCATCATTGTCAATCCAAAAAAGTATGTCAGCTCCGCTTTTAAACGATTTAATGATCAACTACCATAATCCTGTTTATCAATTTCGCTCACCTCTACGAATAGGAGATTGGGAAACTCTCGGAGTCGGATATTTAAGCTATTAACTAGGTTAATATGTTGAAAATGACATTAAACCGAGTACGTATGGCGCCATCTATTAGATATATTAGGAACTGGCGTGAATTGTTCCCCATTTGTATGATATGATATCTTTGTATATTATATGATACAAATTGAGAAATGACATTAAACCGAGTGCGCATTGCGTAATCTATTGGATATATTGGGAGCTGGCTTGGATTGTTCGCCATTAAGGATAAATAAAGACAGAATGAATTTTCGATGAAAGCGCACGACACATCGATGAATAAAAGAACACGGTCATTTAAACGTTGCCATCAGTCGCTACCGCTAGCGTGACCTACGATTTACAGAAAGGAAATATGTAATTCTGTGTTAAAAAATTGTATCGTTTTGGTTGATATCTGATATAAAATAACAATAATGAGCAACGAGTAGTTTAAAAATTATTATGCAGAAAATGTTATCTTGTGTTGCCTGAGTAAAAAAAAATTCTCTGTACTAGCACAGTAGAGAATAGACCAGTATTCCCACTCGGCCGGAACAGTGGGATAAGATTTTCAGTGCACAACCGTGCTCCTGGCCTTAAATTATCTGATGCACAGTGGAGAGCAGTGATGTTATTGGGTTGATGTTTATTGTTTACTCCAGTTGTGTACAAGCAAATGCGCGTGGGATGGAAATAGTGGATGCGCAGTGGAATAAAAAAAATAAAATCGAGTACAACAAAGATCAAAAGGACCGCCGAGGAGTGAAACTACTGGTCTATTCTCTGCTGTGGTACTAGTATCTACCCGTCTCCTTTTTGCGTTTATTTTTGAATATTTGAACTACTTAACCTAAAACTTAAATATTTACGCTTGCAAAATCGTTTAGCGGATTAATTTTTCTTAATCTGAGTTGATTCGGATCTATAAAACTAATTAAAAATGAGCGAAGAAGAAGAACCAATGGATGTTAATGAAGAAAGCGATTCGAGCAGTTCAAATGACGATGAGGACCAGGTATTTTTGTTTGCCAGGTAAACAGACTCTTTAGTTTGTGCTAATTAACTTCTTTTAGGAACTAATTAGTCGAGCTGAAGACCTGGAAAAACAATTGTCTTCCAACAAATACTTGTACGATGTACACGTTGAAATCGTGAATATATTCCGTAAGCTTGGTGACTTAAATTCTATGCGGGAAGCATATCAGAGGTTTCACGAATGTTTTCCACTTACCCCAAAATTATGGTTGGATTGGTTGAAAGACGAAATTAAAATAGCAAGTACAGCTGAGGAACAAAAACGTGTTTTGAACATTTTCGATAAAGCTGTAGAGGACTATTTATGTAAGGTCTAGTAACATTTAATTAATCATATTCAAAATTATTCAGTGCCAGATATTAAGTAGTTCAGTTTTATTAAACTTCCTGAAACGACAACTGTTCTATTTTTTAGCTGTAGAACTTTGGATTGAATATGCCCAGTACTCTATCGGCGTCAACGATATACAAGCAACCCGTGGCATATTGGAGCGTGGATTAACGGCAGTAGGATTACACACTAGCGAGGGCTCCTTGCTTTGGGATACTTTCAGAGAATTAGAACATGCGCATATTTCTTTAACCGAAGAAGGCAGTGAAGAATGGAAGGCACAAATCAGCAGACTAGCAAGTGTTTTCAAAAGACAACTTTCTGTACCTCTCTTAGGCATGGAAAACACTTATCAGGAATGGAAAGAATGGGTTAATAGCTTACCCGATGATGTGGTAGATCCTAAACCTATAGAATGGGGTTACAAAAAGGCAGCTCAGACTCTTGAAACTTATAAACCATTTGAGGAAAAGCTGTTAGTTACGAAGAGTAATGAAGACTTGTTTGAAGTCTATAAAGAATATATGAAAGTTGTTAAAGATCCCTCTGCAGTTCTGTGTTTATATGAAAGAGCAGCTGTAACATTGTGCTTGGTACCGAACTTCTGGGTTGATTATTGTATGTATGCCTTTAAGCTTGGAGAAGTTGCAGTTAATGTTAGTAGTAGAGCTTTGAGAAATTGCCCTTGGAGCGAAGAACTGTGGATTGTAAAATTAAGGATATTGGAAAATTTGAAACAAGATGAAGATGAAGTTTTGACTTGCTTTGAACAAGGTAGGTAGAGTTGACTATTTGAAGTGGTTTCTTCTGGGTGTTACCAATATAGATACTTAATTTGGATTCAGTAGTTGTCCAATTTTTAATTAAGTAGGTAAGGTATTCAGTAGTTCTCCAGTTGAATAGGTCAAATATTCAGTAGGTTTCCATTTTTATTTGAGTAGTTCAAATATCCAGTAGTTAACAGAATTTTAAACAAATTCCTCTCCTAAAAGCTAACTCATAATATTTAAGAGTTTCCATTTGATGGTTCAAATGCCAATTTCCTTGTATTTTGCCACTAAAGTCGGGGCAAGAATTCAAGCGATGCACGTCACGCGTGATCTCATTAAAGATATTTTAATACTAACATAATTTTTAATCATTAATTACGTTAAAAAGAGTAATTCTTCACACCCAGTTATTCAGATTTTTTCAGAAATAGGTACAGTTTAATGGGGCTTCATGATTCTTAGCAATATTGTCTTATTTATAGAATCGATCTGTGACGTGCATCGCTTGAATTCCTTGCCTCGACTATATTAAACAATAAAATTACGATTTAATATTTGTGGTTTGCATGCCAAGGCGCAGAATTGAGTAGTTAAGTTCAATTTTTTTTCATTCAACAAATGAATTATAAATTCTTACCGTTATTATAGGTACATTAAATATATCTCCAGCACCAGGTTTAGAACTGTGGTTAAGTTACTTAGAATATGTACATCGCAGTGGTAATGATGTGGAAAAACTGGACAAACTATTCTCACAGGCAATCCAACAGTTTGGTTTTGAAAATGATCCTTCCTGCAAATTGAGTAGATGGCATGCCCGGCTTCTAGCAAAGAGAGGTGATATGCCCACCGCACGGAAAATATGGAAAACCATTTTACATCACCCCTTCAATAAAGGTAATTTTTTACTTATTAAATTGATCATTCGGTCTCATGATTACATATTTGTTAGGTACTGCAAGTGTTTGGTTGGAATATGCCAATTTGGAGAGGCAATATGGTGAACCAAGTAAGTTAAGGAATCTTTTCCAAAGAGCTGTATCAGCTTGCACGGATTGGCCGCAGTATATCGTAGAAGAGTGGCTGATGTTCGAACGAGAATTTGGCACTTTGGAAAACATTTTGAATTGTGTGGAGAAAACTAGAAACATAGCAAAAGTGGAAGTTCAAAATCCTCCTCCAAGTGAGGATGTCAAGAAAGATTGGGATACCGCAGCTCAGAAAGGTAAGAAACGTAAGCACGATAATCGTGACGAGAAAAGTTTCGAAAATAAAAAAGCCAGGAATGTGAAAGTCAGAGATGAAAAGAAAAATGAAGTTCCGCCACCAGCGGTAAACAAACACATTGACAAGGATCCAAAAAGGACGGTATTCGTCAGTAATTTGCACCCAGATGTAGGCCAGGAACATTTGAAAGAGCTATTCCCGAACGCTACCGTTATTGACTTAGTTGTGAATCGGAGTGGTATATCTCGAGGTTATGGCTTCATTCAATTTACCACAGAAGAAGAAGCAATGACAGCTTTGGCTAGGGATAGGGTACCTTTAGATGGTCGACCCGTGTATATTTCGGAAGTCAAACCTGAAAAAGCAGACAGAAAAGCTAAATTTAAATATGCCAATTTGCCCGAGGCCAACAAGTTATTTGTCCGTGGTTTACCGAAACAAAAGACAAAAGAAGAAATTGAGGAAATATTTAAGTCTTACGGGTGCATTGATGTGAGGTTGGTTATACAGAAAAATGGGCAGTCCAGGGGATTGGCATATGTGGAGTTTGAGAGTGACGAGGCCGCGAAGAAAGCATTAGAAGCAACTGATCAGATGCAAATTGATGACAATGTTATAAGCGTGGCTGTTAGTGCTCCACCGCCTAAGAACCAACCTGCCTCTAAGGTTAGTGAACCAGTTCGACATGCAAGGAGCCGGTTACAGGTGCCATTGATACCAAGATCTCTGCAAGTTAAAAGTACCGAAAAAACGGAAAAAGAATCAGCGAATGGAAGTAGTAGTGGCGCTTCAAGTGGGGCTCCTAAGAGTAATGCAGATTTTAGAAATATGTTACTTAAGAAATAAGTGTAAATATTTAAGATTTTCGTTTTTTTTACAGTTGTAAAGTATCGTTAGGTATTTAGTGTTGTACTACCCAAGTATTTCTTTGTATAATAAAGAAATTTTAATAGTAACTTTTACTCTTAATTCAACTCGAATGGAATGAAAGCAAATATGTGTGTTTCCTCCGGTGTTTCTTATAAATAGATAGATATTTATTTCAAAACAAATTTTGTATTATAAAGGTTTGAAGCAAGTCAAGAGGCATTTCATAAGATAACTATTATTAGCGATATAGTTTAAAATTGTAGACATATAGTGAAGGGTTCAATGTTCCAGGACCTGTATTCTGTAAAAGCAGAAAAGCACATTCCCATGAGAAGTGGGCAGAATTCACTTGAAAATGAATAAAAGTCTATTCTGTAACTACTGGAGTGACCAACTCCTGCGAAAAATGCGTGAACTTATTACAATTACAATATTACAATTACTCTTTGTTATTATAGTCATATTTTTTAAATATATATTACCAATAACGTATATGCTTATGGAATTTTTGATCAATAAATCAATTCTAGGAATTACGAGATCTTCGTGATGTTGAGGAGGATTTGAAGGGGAACGGCAGGCAAGTTCTTCAGAAGATTAACACTTTTGCATCATTAACCGACCAAGCATTCTACACTACTAGCCAATCTGATGTAATACGGTGCAATGAAATCATTTCCTTTCTTATGTGGTATGGGTAAAAATGATTCTCGCGTATAGAACACTTATTGGCTCTTGTTCTAGTAATTCTGGAACTTCTTCGCCTACTTCAATAGGACGATTTACTATACCTTCTCTGTCGCCTGGTAAACAAAACCCGGTGTTACGAACTCGTTACACTGCACTTAAATTTTTTCTCTCATTAGGTTTGCGCCTATGGGGAAATTTTCCCCCATATTTTCGTACGGCCCCTGCAACACTTTCATTCATTGCACCATAGGTTAATATCATGTCGCAGTACTCTTGCGACTTGAACTCTGGCTTAATCGATATTTGCGAATACAGTTTAAAACTGAACAGTGAACGTGCGGCGCACTGACCTTAGACAACTAAGACAGCTGATATTACCTGCTAAACAAATAAGCGACAGGTGTGTGAACGCGTCGAGATAGCATAACTCATCCGTTCAGAAGCATATCTTTGCAGGTTTTGATGCAAAAAAATATAATAAATTACCTCGGATCGCTTTAAAATTTTACAGAGGCTTTCCCACATAACAGACTTGTATACCATTTTATTTTCCGCATGTTTACATAAATCACCCTGTATTAGTGAGACTTCATATCATTATGGGCTGAAAGTAGAGTACTGTTATCAGCATATGCAACAATTTTACTAAAGATGTGATCTGATATGTTGTTGATACAGACAATAAATAGTGTTGGCCCTAATATTGATCCCTGAGGAACACTGAACTTGAGAGATTTTAAGGAAGAGATTTTACCATTACTGCAAACACTCTGATGATATCTTTCTGTCATATAGCTTTTTATGAAAGACAAACAGACCCCCTTATACCAAGACTCTCTAATTTTATTTATGTCAGATGACACACAATTGAAGGCTTTGGACAGGTCCAAGAAAGAGGCAGCTACCATATGTCCATCTTCAAGCGCATCTGTTATAAATAAACACCATCATATCAGTTAGTGGTAGAAGAATCTTTAGGGTAACCATATTGACAGGGATTCAATGAGTTCTTATTTTTCAGTACAGCATTAATCTTATAAGCTAAGCAATTTGAATAAAATTGAATAATTGATATTCGTCTATGATTACTGACTTGATTCTCATTCCCGTTTTTAAATATAGAGGTTACCTTAGATGTTTTTAGACAGTCATAGACCAGTCAATATAGACACAAAAATCGCATTAGGTCGCAAAAAATTGCACTGTTCTGATTTTTTGGGAAGTTGTTAGGATAGATACTAATAGTTTAAAACCAAGTTGGCAGCTTCGAAAGACCTGTGCTAACTGCGTGGTGCTCGAAAAACCTTAAAATTTTCGGACTTTTTTCGGTTTTTGGTTTGTACCTTCTGAAAGGTGTAGCCTACGAAAAAAGTCATTCCATATACTTCTAAAGTAGACAAAATTTGCTATAATTTGAGCACAACTGTAGCTCCGTAGGTCCCGAAATACATCACTTCATAAATTGGCCATTTTTTCCAAAAGATTCGAAATTGGAGTTTTAGCCGTCTTCAGAACAGGATATTCGGCTAAAACACTCATCTTACTAGGAATGTCATGAGAAATGAATTTGTAGAGTAGTTATTTTGCTTTAATTTAAGAATAAGTGGAACCCCGTAGGGCCAATAGTTCCTTTGTTATCTGGCAAGAACGAAAAATTAAGGAAATCGGATTTTTCACGAAATGGAGCCTGACGAATTGCAGGACTTTTGTAAAGGATAAGAAAGAGATAACTCAGCGGAAAATGGTATATATCATGCAAAATGAAGTTGAGTAGTATTAATAATAAGGTATAGATTTATGAAAATTATATCAAAATTGTATAAAAATTATTTTGATAGTTTGGGGGACCGTGAAATGTTGAACGTGAAGTGATGGCGGGACCTCAGCTGACTCCTACGACAGAAATAGACAACACAATGTAAATAAGTATTTATCAAATTCATAATCGATTACAACGAAGGGGTATGTATGCAATATTAGACCTTTACGCACTTAGCGAGACAGTCGTGTTCTTCTGGAAGAACCAGGTTCGTCAGACGACTCTTCTTGGAGCTCCGGAGACTCCACTATTGTCGGATTAGATCTATTACTAGATATTAGTGATAAAAGGTCGTCAACTTCGTTGTCTTCATCCGACTTAGCTATGGCTAAGGAAGGAGTATTCAGGCAGGTCTTCCCTGGCAAACTTTGCAGATAGCAGATCATTTCAGCCCTGCTCTCTGGCACAAGCAGCTTCCTCCAACGCATATTTTCTGGAAGCTGCATGAAAGGAATTACAGCAGGATTAGCGCCCCTGTCTGTGGGCTCTGTCAGAGAGTCACGAACGTTGGGCCCCTTCCACCTCACCTCTTCGCTACCGACGATTGTACTTAACATGTCTTTTAAGTTTTTAATTTCTGTTTTTTTGTACAGGACATTTTTTTAATTAACGTAAATGGTATTTAGTATAAACCTGTTATGTTAAAAAAGTATAATGCACAAGTACCATTTATTTTATACTCAATACCAATATATCATTTACATTTATAAAAAAAAATTCCTCTAATTTTAAAAACTGGTTTTCAGCCATAGTTGGTAGATACCTATCCAAAAGACGAGGCCTAGGTTATTTCACAACTACGGCTCATATAAATATGCAGTATGTAGTAAACTTGATTTTATACTACTGATATCTATCCTAACAATATCCCAAAAAATCAGAACAGTGCAATTTTTGTGACCTATGATGTTTTAAATAACTGACCTATCAGGAAATACTCCCTTATCAAAACAAAAATTGATGAAATAAATTATGAAAAATAGGAGCTCATTTTTGTCCATTTTAATAATAATAATAATAATATCGTCTTTATTATCAAACTAGGCAAAGGAACAATACACTTGTCTCTTAACCTAGATAAAGATAATGAGATGTAGGCGAAGTTTAGCCGAAGGCTACTCTTACACTTAACCTACTACTAAATTTTAATCAAACGAAATTTAGTGAACAAACCAAATTACAACTCAATATAATAATAATAATAGTGATTTTATATAATACAAATACAATAGACAAATACACAATAAAAAACTGAATATAATTTTATGTAGATCTAAATTAAAAACAAACTAATGGCAAAAATATGCTTTAAGCATTTAAAAGTAGAGTCTTTATAGCATTTTTAAATTTCGCAATGGAAAATGATTTATAACCCTTATTTACAGAATTGTACAGAGTTTGAGTTGATTTTAATACTAGATGCACATAATTTGTCTATTAGATCATTAACTACATATTCCAAGACTGGTTCTAAGAAGAAAGAAAAGAGTTATTATTCCTACATAGATTAATATAATAAAAATGATTACATTTTAAATTTTAAAGAATTTCATCAGTGATGTAACAAAATAATTATTCAGGTCGTCAGCACTGATTTCATGAGATATTTCATTATGTTAGATGTTTGTTTTAAATTTGAGTAAATGGGTTTGTTACTAAAAAGGAAAGAAAGTCTTTTACGGGCAGAATCTGAAGTTGAAATGTGCAAATTATTATGGTAAAAAATAACGATGTGTTGCGTGACGATGTTTTAAATGTTTATAAATTCATAAAAATTGTCGGTAAATTTATTCCAAATATTCACAGATATGCATAATAAAAATCTCAAGTAAGAACATATAGTACAAGATTATTATGACAGATTAAATAGGAAAATGAACCATGTAAAGATTTCTTGAATTTTTTAAGATTTATAAAAAATTGTTCGTATTATGCGAAAAATTATATAAAATAAATAATAATAATAAAAGATCTTTATTGGTCATACACATATATAATATATAACCAAAAGGCAATCGACCGAGGTCCTTCATCACATAATTTTATAATTATTTTATAAAAATTAAGTTTTCTTGAAAAAGTGAATTTGATTAATACATATTACATATTAGCATTTTACAAATTAGGATGAAGAATTATTTAACGTCCTGCAGGGAATTTAATATTTCTTGAATGGTTCTTTCGGAAAATCGACATCTGGGCCTCTGGATTGTTCTCATTCTCAGTAGGGGATTCATGATGAGGAAATTATGAGGTCGTTGTGCAAACTTTTTAGAAAGCATATTGAGTCTCTCCTGAATTGGACTGACTTTGGTAATGTCATAAAGATAATTGTTAGAAGGCTTGTGGAGTGGATTCCTTGGATGGCGCATCTTAGTAATTATTCTCAAAGCTGAAGTTTCGGCAACTTGAATATTTTTTTATAATAAATTTTGGGCAATGTAGGTACAGGGTATGTCCAAACTCTAACAGTGGATGGCATATGGACTTGTAGATTTTGGCAGCAGATTGTGTTGAAATCCCCCCTTTTTTATATGTTAGAGAAAATTTTGCTCATGCTGTAATTCTTCGTTTGAGCAGCTTAGTATGTTGTTTTAGGTTGCATATATAATCCAGTTCGATTCCTAGGTACTTTGTAGATAAAGAGGGTTGTATTCTTGAATTTAAAATACTAATGGAGGGTGAATTTATGGATAGTCTATGATTGAAAATTATAAAACGAGCTTTAGCGGGATTTAATTGTAGTCTCCATGTTTTCAATTATTTTTCAGTGTCATTAATCATCGTTTGTAAATTATCGATGGTCTTGGTCAGAGTTTTGTCATGAGAAATTAATGTGGTGTCATCTGCGTATTGCAGAAGATAAGATTTTGGATCAATTTCGGAAGAAAAAATATCATGGCAGTAAATATTATATAGCACTGGTGATAATGCAGATCCTTGTGGTAATCCTTGCTCAGCAACAAAACCATCTGAAAAGTAGTTTTACTTTGACATAAAGATTCCTTATTTTTAGAAAACTTCTCAGAATATAAACAAGATAGGTTGGGATCTCTAGTTTGCTCAATTTGTAAAGCAAACCCAAATGCCATACACTATCAAATGCTTTTTTAATGTCTAAGAAAACAGCAGCTGACTTTAAGTTATCTAGTTTGGCCGACTGGACATTGGACACCAGGATAGTAAGAGGGTGTAGGGTCGAACATTTTTCTTTAAATCCAAATTGAAAAGCTGGAATTTTTTCACTTATGCACTCCAGAATTCTACCTTTGATAATTTTTTCAAAGGGTTTTCCAAGAACAGGTAATAAAGTAATTGGTCTGTAATTTTCCGTTTTTGTGTGATCAGTGTAGGGCTTGGGAATTGCAATTATTTGTCCTTTTTTCCAAATAGCCGGAAAATGGTATCATAGTGTAGTTTTTTTACAATGGACCAAGGAACATTGTCCATACCTGGGGCCGAGTTTTTCTGTTTATCGAGAATTTTGAAGTATTCTTTCTCATTAATTTCTATACTATCATTTATTTCGATATGATGGAAAAACTGATTATGCCATTCTGTTACCGAATCGAAAGTTTCATTATCAAAGTCAGGGTTTACATTATGTATATAGAGTTGCTTTAGGTTTTCAGCAAATATTTGTGATTTTTCAGCATCAGAGCTATATTCTACACCATTTTCTACTATAGTTGGGATGTGAAATTTTCGTTTATACTTGGTTAGTTTGTTGATTTGGGAAAAAAATTGCGGCCTCTAGATTTGTTTATTTCTTCACATACATCCAACCATTTAGAAGATTTAAACATCATTATCATGTTGTGAATATTTTTGTTAAGTTCGTTGAATTTTCTTTTGAGATCAAATTATATAATATTAAGTGTGGATTCTCTTGGGCGTTCTTATGCTAAACTGCTAAACGCAAGCTGAAAATTGTTTCTACTCGCAAGTGTCAAACTTTGTAGAATTCAAGAGTATATGATGTAAAAGCAAAATATATCTTAAGTATTTTAATAAACTTCTGTTCTATTCTAATAATTTTATTTTATATTTTAAAACGGTAACAAAAGAAATTTATTGAACCGAAATTGAATCAACAAACTGAGGTTTTAAAATGGTGAATATATGTGTTTAAATGTAAACGTAATTTTTATTAACATTGACCAAACTTCTGCTTTAGTAATAATTACAGCTTTAACAAAATTCGTAATACTGACCATATTTTTTGACAAATATAATAGACCGGGAGGCAGCGTTGCAACTTTGCAAGTGTTTTTATAAAATTTAATTTTTATAAAAAATGATAGTTTAGATATAGATAATAAATTAAACAAGCCTCAGTCGCCGGTGTCTTGGTGGGGATGGCTGTGAGAAAATTCGAAACATGTAAAAAAAAGAAAAATAAAGTCATTTCATCAAACATGAAAATTTTTAGAATTTATATTTAAATAATAAAAATTAGAAAAGCACTGAAAACGGGGGAATACTCGTCAGCTACCCTTATGAACCGGTAATAAAATGTGAGGGTGCAAATTCATTTCATCAAGAAATTTATACAGTGTGTTTGTGACATTTTTTTAATGATAAAAACAATAAACAGCTGTGTATCCTGTAGGGGCAAGACCGTCAGCTAGAGGGTTATAGGTGTCGAGCGGGCATGGCATTTAAGCCTCGAGTAATTTAATTAACTGCTTAACTGACGATCTTCAACCTATCAGATCGTCAGCTGACTATTTGTTTCATTAAATACAATGTCTCAAGTATTAATTATAAAAATTTAAGCCTCGAGTAATTTAATTAGCTGCTTAACTGACGATCTTCAACCTATCAGATCGTCAGCTGACCATTTGTTTCATTAAATACAATGTCTCAAGTAGTAATTATAAAAATTTCAGCCATGATAAATTTGATTTTATTATTATTTTATCATTTTAATGTTTCTTTAAGCATTTTTTACATATTAAAATTTCATTAACTGCTTGACTCACAATCTTTCCCCTCTTTGATCGTCAGCTGACCATGTTTCATTAAATACAATGTCTTAAGTAGTAACTATGAAAATTTCAACCATGATAAAATTAATTTTATTATTATTCTACCGCTTCAATCTTTCTTTTTATATTATTATGAAAAGTACAGTTGTTTTAAAACATCAAGAAATATATGTAAAATAACAATTAATTAATAAATATTCTGGAGTAGATATGGTGCTCCGAATAGTTAAAAGAAAATGAGAAAGATTTCGGGCTCACGCTCCGAAATCTATATAATTGTATCTCGTTTTGTTCCAAAAAAATATATAGACCACCGATTCTAATATAAGTTGTTATGTATACATAATATTAATATAATTGTAATTGGGATAATTTGGAATCATCGATAAACAACTTTAATTTTGTATTATGTTTTATTCCAGAATATCAATCATTCATAATTTGACAAATCATTCTGTCTCATCAGACGGCGAAAGCTTGTTGTCCTTTTAGTAGCATGTGGCCATTTGGATTATCCGCGAACTCTTTTGAAATAGCCATAATAGTTATTTGTGTATTAAGGCGCCGTAAAGGTGATTTTTCTCGGCCGAATTCGAAGATTGTAAACAAACTTCGGATAAGACCAAGAAAGATCATTTGGCCGAGATGCACACAACATTTTTTAGGCAACTGTCTCAAAAAGTAAAATAAAATATTTTAAAAATTGTTTCGTATAAATTACTGGAGAGATGGAGAATATTTTGCACGAAGGCTGTTAAGCTGACAATTTTAATTAGTTTTCAAGTTGGCAACGAAAACAACTCAAAACGTCACTAGATATTCACTGATAGTTCCGACGATAGTTGCAAAGAGAATGATGATGAATCCGACATAAGTGAAGATTCAAGTGAATGAGAATAAAAAAATAAATTAAAATTCATAATAATTTATAATATTCATAATGTATATTATAAAAATAATAAAATAAAAACTTTTTTTTTAAATATTTTTTGTAATAAAATTATTTAATAACAATTATACACAACAACAATTATGTGCGCCAAAGTTCTGAATTTGGTCGATTACAGCTGTATTTGAAATGGTGGAAAGATATTGTCTATAGATTATTTTCTTGGTTTTTAATTCTGAATAACTAGAAAATATGTACAATTATACAGGGTATTCCGTTTTCGTTGGCCGGGCATCAACTTCATTATTTTAAATGGAACACCCTATATTTTTTCCTTTATCGATTTACCCATCTAATTACATTCATAACTCTATTAAGGTGGTAGGTACTTAAAATGAACCGTTTACGAAATAAAAGCAATTTTTTGACAAAAAGTGAGGTTTGCGGATAAGTTTTTGAGTACCTCTGATTTCATGGACAAGAGAGTTTTCAAAATTCTGCTTATACTGTTATGTTGGGCATATTAAGGGCTAGTAGGGTAGAAACGTTATTAATATTAATCTTATACAGAGTGCTGAAAGAGTTTATTTTTTCGCTAATAAAAAAGGCCATAATTCAAGTTTTCTATAATGAATTATTCTTCTGAAATGTTGAACTGAATTATTATTTTTTTACTTAGAATTGTTGGACAAAGAATTGAAATTAATACCAGCACGTATGTAATAAAGAATTTACTCATAATAAAAAAACAAAAAATGTTCACCATTTCGATCGAGACACATCTGAATCCTCTTCCTAAATGAATGACGCATTTCTTGCAGCATCTGCGGAGTAATGGATGCAAAGGCACGTCTGATCCTACTTTTCATGTCATCAACAGTGGTAGGAGTGTCGCGATTAACTATATATCAACTAAGGATATCATAACCCGATATTCATTTTCTTCAGTCATTTTTCTTGCTGGAACTTCATGAGGTTTGTACTACACTTCACCAGTTTCGATAAATCTGTCTCTAAGACTACTAAATGCAGGTTCTAAAGGGTGTCTCCTTTCAGGATATGCAGTTTTATAGACTCGGGATGCTAAGAGGTTGTTCCTTGAGCACTCCCCAGAATAAAAATCATGTCAACCATTTCTTCCCACGAATAGTTCATATTTAGTTTGAAACACTAAACTTCTTCACTGGACGAATCAATAGACAAACATAAACTAACGACAAGCTAGAATGTGCAAATAGCTAATACGTTCCACTCCTGGCAAGCCCAGAATTACATAGCAGGTTACAATGTGAATGGATGAGATGGATTTATTCTAAGCTTTAAGATAAACAATGATAGATATAATTTGCAGCGATGTCAAGTTAATAACGGTGTCCGCACCATCGCCTCGGCGCGGAGCGGACAAACTCAACACGTGGCATAAACGGATGTATCACTTCTCTGTCTACATGAGCCAACATGAGCGGTATGCTTTGAAGATTGTCTTGCTAGCTCGTAAAAGTTGAGTTTGCACGACAAACATCAAGGCATACCGCCCAAGTTAAAATTTTTATGTGATGTGATGTAAAATTATGTGAATTTCAGTTAGACAGATATTTAACGTTAATATTTGTGCAACCCCTAAAGATAAATACCTACTATGATATATCAATGGAAAGACAATTTAGCACTGCATTAAATGACAGAACTGAAAATAGTACGTCCCATTTGAAAAAATTGAATTACGGCCTTTTTTATTAGCGAAAAAATAAATTTTTCAGCACTCTGTATAAGATTAATGTTAATAACGTTTCTACCCTACTAGCCCTTAATATGCCCAACATAACAGTATAAGCAGAATTTTGAACTCTCTTGTCCATGAAATCAGAGGTACTCAAAAACTTATTCACAAACCTCATCACTTTTTGTCAAAAAAATGTTCTTTATTTCGTAAACGGTTCATTTTAAGTACCTACCACCTTAATAGAGATATGAATATAATTAGACGGGTAAATCGATAAAGGAAAAAAATATATGGTGTTCCATTTAAAATAACGAAGTTGATGCCCCGCCAACCAAAACGGAATACCCTGTATAATTGTACATATTTTCTGGCTATTCATATTTGAAAACCAAGAAAACAATCTATAGACAATATCTTTCCAGCATTTCAAATACAGCCGTAATAGACCAAATTCAGAACATTGGCGCACCCTGTGTATATAAAATGATCAATATCTACTCCAGAATAATTATTCATTAATTGTTATTTTATATATATTTCTTGATGTTTAAAATTAACTACACTTTCATAATAATATAAAAGGGATGAGTGAAGCGGTAAAATAATAATAAAATTAATTTTATCATGACTGAAATTGTTCTATAATTACTACTTGAGACATTGTATTTAAAGAAACAAATAGTCAGCTGACGATCAAATAAGCGAAAGATCGTCAGTCAAACAGCTAATGAAATTAAATATAATATGTAAAAAATCCTTAAAGAAACATTAAAATGATAAAATAATAATAAAATCAATTTTATCATGACTGAAATTGCTATAATTACTACTTGAGACATCGTATTTAATGAAACAAATAGTCAGCTGACGATCTGATAGGGGGAAGATCAGTTAAGCGGTTAATTAAATTAGAATAGAATAGAATAGAATAGAAAAACATTTATTGTATTATATATATATAGATACACATATACAACGTACACAAAAGGTGACGTTCGTGTAAACGTTCTTCCACGCCACCCAAAAAAAAAACAACAAATTAGTTTACAGTAAACAATAAAGAGCTTATACTCTATCTTATACTATCCTAACAAACATTTAAAAACGAAAAACCAGAGAACCAATTCAACCCGAAACAGCTGCGAACAGGAAAGCGAATGACACCCGCACAGACCCCTCACACAACATGGAGAAATTGATGCGTGGCAACACTCATCAACTCCCCATATCACACAAGAAGTCCACACGGGCACCACTCCCCCCCCCCTGCCCACAGCTGCCCCAATCAAATCAGCTATCTCCACACAATACTACATTTTTCATTGTCCATTCTGTATACCTAGTAAATAGTTTTTATATTTTCTTTTAAAAGAGACTTCTGAAATACCCTGTATCATTCCGTAGTATTCTACATTATTTAACAAGTCTACAGCAACATCATAGCAACACTGAAATTTGGCAGTTTTATGCTGATGTATGTGAAATTGATTTAAGCCTCTAAGATTAACATATTATGCATTAATTGCCTCGGTATTAAATACTCTTTTAAATACTCAGGTTTTCCACTTAAATACGTTTTCATTAAGGATACTCCAATGAAAAATTTGTAACGATAATCTATTTTTAGATGCTTATGTTCTTTGTATACAGGAGTAATGTGGTCATATTTTTGTATTGAGTAAACAAAGCGTAAACATGTATTTTGGGCAATCTGCAACTTATTTTTAAATTCACTAGTCAAATATTTATAATATAATATTAGGCAATAATCGAATTGGGGATATAATATAGATTTCACTATTCTATATTTGACTTTTTCTTGCAATATATATTTGAACTTATATAGTGCCTTTAATTTCATATATAATATGCTTAGCTTAAATGTTACATGCCTTTCAAAGTTTAAAGACTCATCAAAAACAACTCCTAAATTTTTAGCATATTCTTTATGTGGAATCTCCATATTATTAATATGAATTGTGGTGAAATTGAATAACCTAACTTTATGTTTGACGTGCCAATAATCAAATAACAGCTTTTATTAGCGTTAATACGAAATCCATTATTATTGGACCAAAAAAATACTCTCTCTACGTCAGAGTTTACTTCATGCAAAGCGACATTTGCCAATGATGGTTCAAATGACTTTAATATCTGTGTGTCGTCTGCATACATATAAATACTACAGTGGTGTATTTTTGCTGGTAAATCGGCTGTAAAGATATTAAATAACATTGGTCCCAGAATGCTACCTTGTGGAACGCCACATTTTACCACAATGGGGTCGGACCTAATGCCATCAACTACAACGTATTGCATCCTATTTATTAAGTAGTTAGTGAACCGAATGCACACGTTTTCAGAAAAATTATAAAATTTCAATTTAGCAATAAGTAAGTTGTGATCTATCAGATCAAAAGCTTTGCTATAATCTAATAGAACTAAACAAGTTGCTTTTGATTCAGCAATTCCATATGCAACATCAGTTGCGATTCTAGTAAGTGCAGAGCAAGTACTAAAATTAGCTCGAAAGCCAGACTGTATTGGTGGTAGGATATTGTTATTATTTACATAATCAGCCATCATGTCAAAAACAATTTTTTCACACATTTTTGATAATATAGGAAGAATATTTATTGGCCTCAAATCATTAAATGAAGTTGCATTCAGTATTTTTGGTAGTGGTTTTATAATAGCTGTTTTCCAAGTAGTTGGAAATTCTCCATTTTGTAATGATGATTCATTGATCAAATCTTTAAGATATTCAGCAACGAACGGCAAGCTGAAATCTAACATATCATATCCAATACTATCAATCCCCATACATTTTGATTTTATATGTCTGAGAGCTTTATATATATCAATTTCTGCTACCTGCCTGAATTCAAATTTAGTCTGGGTATTTAAAAAACTATTATTTTCAAAGAATGTTACAGTCTCTTCGCTTACAGGTGTTACAAGATGGCCTAGATTAGTAAATGTCTGGTTCAACTTATTCGGATCCATTAGGTGATCTGGAATATTAATTGAATGATTTATTGTGATTCCCCACTGTTTAAATTTGGACCACAGTTTTTTTGCATCATTATTTATTTTATTAATTTCAGAATTCATGTATGCGGTTTTTTCACTCCTAATTGCAAATGACAGATAATTTTTTAAGTCAAGGTAAACATTTTTATGTTCTTGATTTCCGGTTATCCTAAACTTTCTATATGCTTTTGTCTTTCAATTTAATAATTTCCTTAACTGTTTCAGTAATATAAGGTCGATAAGGACGCTTAATCTGGACACACCTTAAAGGGGCATGGATGTTAAATATATCTACTAGTACACCATTGAAAGTCTCAACTTTTCTGCTTATATCATCATTTACATCAGATAAGCTGTGCCAGTTAATAGATTCCATGTCTGCTTTAAAAAGTTCCAGATTAAAATCCTTAAAGTCTCTGTATGTTATCGTCTTAGGTTCAGGTTTAAAGATATTTGCCTGAAGAATACAATATGTCAACATATGATCAGTCAAGTTATACATTTCCATTGTCCCTGTATCTATAACACACAATTCTGAATCCACAAAGATAATGTCATAAGGCTACTACTCGATCTAGATATTCTAGTGGGTTCATTAATCACTTGTGTCATTTTAAAACTTGCACAAATATCTGTTATTTTTTTATTATTTTGACTTAAAAAATCTGTTTAAATCCCCTAGTAATATATTATAATCAAACTGAACTCCTATTGTAGCTAATAAATTACTCGAGGCTTAAATGACATGCCCGCTCGATACCTATAACCCCCTAGCTGATGGTCTTGCCCCTACAGGATGCACAGCTGATTATTGTTTTTATCATTAAAAAAATGTCACAAACACGCTGTATAAATTTCATACTTGATGAATTTGCACCCCGACTTTTTATTACCGGTTCATAAAGGTATAGCTGACAAGTAATCCCTCGTTTTCAGTGCAGCCGACTGTTATTTTTCTAACTTTTATTACTTAAATATAGATTCTACAAATTTTCAAGTTTGATGAAATGACTTTATTTTCCTTTTTTTTACGTTTCATATTTTCGCACAACCACCTCCACCACTACCCACGTAGCTGACGCTCAAATCTTTAAACAACTATGTGAGAAGAAACATTTGGACTATGAATTTGATTTTATGAAATGATTTATTCATTTGCAATGCTGCCTCGCTGTATATAGTGAAAATGCCTTAAATACAAAAGCTGCATGTAAACAACTAGATTTTTAACAAAAGTGTCATATCAAGACTTGGCTTATTTATCGTCCACAACTTACTGCATTATATTTTGAACATGTACTCTATTTTTTGAGGTTCTAGTCGACACGTGATATACCTTTCTTACCTAACATCCGGTGCGACCGATAACAACTCTTGAACGCAATGTCCCTCAGCCCAGATTGAATAGCAAATTAAACACAGTTTTATCCTTAAACATCTTTATTTAACAACTCTACTTAGGTATATACAAAGAATGATGAGGTGAAACCAAATTCTACAATACAATTTTGGTTCTACTTTAGCATTCATTATTGGCAGTGAAAATTTTGGCATACATATTTCCCCTTCAAGCCCAAACAATTTAACACTATCTCTAACTGTACGTAAAAATATTCTCAAGGATTGAACTTTATATAAATTGTGAATATTTAAGTAGTCAACCCCTACGTAAATTTGTACTGACATTAAATTGAGCAAATTGTTCTTAAGTATAGGTCAATTCGAGGTACCTAGCTAGCGCTGGCAGGGCCAGCCCGGTATTTCTCTTTGTATAAACACTATAAATATAATTTAACGTTACCGAACTGGCCTCCGTTTCAGTCCCTCAATGCTTGATAAAGCAAAAATTGACGAACCAAATTGATTTTCAGATACTAGAAATTTGGTGCGTAAAGAGAAATCGATCACGGAAGTTCCCACGGGAAGGTACGTCTTCATCTGTCTTTACCATGGAAGAAATATGCATGCAAAAACGAAACAAAAAAACATTATATTCATGAAAATCATTATATATACATTCACCTCAGCGGCCAGGGAACCTGCCGCCTTCTCGAGGTTTTTAAGCTGGTCAATCTACGAATCTGTCTAGTACCAATTCCAACTTATATGCCTTTGATAAACTACGATATATTGAATGGTACATAGAATAAAAAAATATTTCTAGGTGCCTCAATAAAACAGAAAAAAATATATAAAAAAAATCTCGGCTCCACGCTTCACTGCGATTATATATATTTTATCAATTCGAATTCACCAAGAACTTCATAAATATATTAAATTCTATTGACCCTCGTGCAATAGGTGATTGTCAATTTGATCATTTTAGCAATGTTTAAAATTTATTTTGTTAAAGCCAAAATCACTTGTCCATCCATTGTGGAGATTTGAGCTCATGGGAGATGTGAATGGAGCCAATTATTATAGAATAATTATACAATCGAAAACTAACACCTTTTCTTTCACTTTGTTGACATGACTGTTATGAAAACTTAAAATATGCAACTCTGTTTAATTCAAAAATCTATTAAACCCTTTTCAGTGAAGCTGCAAAATATTACTTTAAGCGAAAAAACTGTACTGATCAAAGGGAATGCTTATATAATGATATTTTTATTTCTGTAGGGTTAATAGTTTCATAAAATTTGTGAAAATAATGGCTATTCTGCAGTTTGTCCACTTCTCGATTTTTGAGGTTTTTTTGTGGTGTGGTGAGTTGTATGAAGCGTTTTGACTAATATAACGTTGTGCAAATAATCGATGAAATTGACGTGAAGGTGGAGCGAAAAACGAGTGAAAATACGACGTTCTTAGGTTACTTTGAAATGATTAACATTGAAAAAGTCATTTTAGAGCAAGGGTAAAACAAGAATTATGCATAATTTTGATTGTTTATTACTACAATTTAATTGATTTTATTGAATCCCGTCGTGCCCTAATAAATATTTAAATTTGTCACGACGGTTATTTTCCATTGCCTTGAAATAACTTTTGCTTTTCATGTGAAAGTGACCTGAAATTCTCGTATTTTTACCCCTTTACATATTGGTCATTGCAAACCGAAAAGTTTGTATGTAGATATAATGCTGTCATGACTCTTAACTTATTTACCCTTGACCTAAAATGACTTTTAATGCCAATCGTTTCAAAGTGACCTAAGAAAGTCGTATTTTCACTCATTTTTACGTACCCAGTACCCCTACTCACTCCACTTTCCCATCAATTTTTTTGATTTTTATACATTTGTGCATTTGTTCGAAAGCCAGAACAGAATAATTTTCGTTACTTTTTAATTTACAGCGTATTAATCAGGCACCCAGATGTAAAATTTTAATTTTTGGTCTTTCGGGCATCATTAAATGCATTCAAGCTGAAATTGCTATTGTAGGTTGGCCAGCTCGTCTGCAAAGATTAGTATTATACCATTTTCTGAACAAACGCAGAGCTAAACTTTAAGTAAAAGCAGGAAGCAGCGCTACCTTTTAATTATAGTCCGGCTCCAACAATTAAACACCAATCTTCGATTTACATAATTACAATGAGCTTTTATATTAATAATAAGTCATAATATATAAAAGATTTCTTAAATTTAATTGTTACACTATATAATATTCTTGTATTGTATAAGAAACATTCACGATAATATGATACCTTGAAAATGCAGAACAGGTACAGTTTTTTTTAAATTCATATGACACTTCAGATCGTATTATGTATAATGTAAGTACAAGAAATCATCTCATCAAAAAGAACGGCCCATGGCACACGCTTAAAATGAAACAACATTGATTTCAACCTTGCATTTTCATACTCCATGATTTGCGTAACTTAAAAAAAACACTCGTCCAAGTTGCCACGCTGAACATCCCCAATTTCTCTCAACCCTGCATGCACATTAAATCGTCGTATGAAAAATTCAGTTCTTACACAGTAACAACTTTAAAAGGAAAATTAATATAATAAGGAACATAGCCACCACTTAGAGTCGCTGCTTCCTTAGGAAGCGTTCAATGGTATATGTTCTGAGCTTGGCTCGCGTTTCTATTAAAAACAATAAAAAATGCATTAATCACCCTCCACACATATAAACAGTCAGGGCGAGATGGGCCATTCCTAACGTTACGGAAGCATATTTCGTTTACTTTTGAGGCACAATAACCCGTGAAAAAACCCACCCATTATCTAAAACCAAATCGGTCATAATTTCGAGATAAAACTGTCTGGCCATGTAAATTGCCAACTTTCCCACTTTACACCAATTTTATTCATTAATCTTTAAGCTGCCCCTATCAAATGGCACAAACCGGTTGCCAATTGTTGCCGATATGTTCATATCGAGTTGCTAGTTTAGAAAATTGATGAGACAATTATCAAATCAAACTCAATTCTACGAGAAGAAAAAAAATTGAAAACAGGATATTCTATCATGCTATTAATATCACTCTTGCGCTAAATCGTCAGATACAAACCATTAAAATAGGTCACTAATGTTAAAAACTACCACTACATTATGAAAACAAGAAACAACACGACTCGTGTAACTTTATAAAATAAAATGGGGCAATCCTGAGATAACAAACGCTTAAAAAAATCCCATTGGCACAGTTTCCCACCAGCTGGCTGGCAAACGCAAAACATGTTCGTTATCGCAAGATCCCCAAATGATTTTTTGAGCTTTCTATGTAAAGCAAGGCACAATTGGCATAACAGTGGCAGGCACCATTGGAGGCTAAATCTGTGTGTCCTCTTGCTCCTTCTCGCGTTGTCGTACGGCTACAGCTGTCTCGACCAGCAAATATAGGCATTTGAACTTATCTTTGTCTTCGCCATCAGTCGTAAGAGGATCAGAGTTCAACAACGGATTCACTGGATGGGCCGGCATCACCTGCACTTTCGGGTTAGACAGCGGATGCGGTAGTTGAGGTAAGTGGGCCAGTTGAGGATGGGGTGCGCTCCAATAATCGTTACCTGGTATTTTTTCCTCGGGAGACCTACAATAAACAGGTTCACTTACTTATTTGTCAAAGGAATGTAGCCTGCATTCTTAAAACACATCTCCAATGGTTGTCTACCATCCCTATTATAATATACTTTCCTCCAGAAAGACATGCTACAACTGTCTCTTTGATATTTTTTTAGGTTCTATACAGGTTTAAATTTTTAAAAACATTTCTTTGAGATATCCTACGGTGTATTGTGTGAAAATTGCAGAGAAACATTTCTAACAACCAGGGTGAATTCGCCTGTTAGCCGACCGGCAATGGTTTTCGGCCAGTGTGATACAAATCTAATAAAAATAGTAAACCCACGTAAAAATCGGTTTATTTCATATTACTCCATTTTTCGGCCACAGTTTCCTAACGCAAATTGATTTTCGCCACCTTATAGTGAAAAATAGAACTACCATAAAATGTCAATGGTGAGCGCCAACTTAGATCTTGCTTAAGTGTGCTTTTCAAATCACAAAGTGTAGTGGAGAACCGGCTGGAAAATAGTAAGTAACATTACACATTTAGTATTTATGTATGCACTTTTTATTTTATTTGACTGGATATGGCATATACTTTGTTTTTAACTGTAGAAAAGGTCGTTATTTGATCTTCAAGTATTTAAGATTACCTCTCGGTGCTCATATAATCTTATAGCTTAAAATCATAGTAATAATAGGTCTAGTTCTCGTCCATCGAAATCCGTATACTTACAAAACTGAAATAAGAAAAATTCGGTGGTTGACAAAGGGACTAGTTTTCATCCACCTTCTTCTTTCTTTTAGATGTCGCCACAAAAAAGAAGAACTGATAAGGTCAAAAAAAACCATTAAAACAAAAATTACGGAGAAAAATGTACGTGTACTCAGAGGATGCCCTCAAAATGGCACTAAACAAAATTCGGAATAATAACATTAGGATTAGGGAGGCCAGCAGGCAATTTGGGGTGCCAATTCAGGATCGCCTCAAGGGGAGGGTCCCTGAAAAATTAAGAAAAACTGGGCCTCAACAAGATAAACTTGAATCGTCTAAGGCTTCGGCAGAAGAACTGGATGTATCAACTGATGCATTAACGGACAATCCTCTATGTTCGGCTAATCCAACCTATTCCAAGGAAATTCTTCAATCTATTGATCCTTTTGAACTTCACCTTAGTTTTCCAGAACAAATGCAAAAATCAAACAAAAACATTGAAAAAGAAAAACTTCCCAGTGCTATATCTGCACAAGCCTGGAGAACATATTATCAAAATAAAGACAAAGCCAAGAAAGAAAAAATAGAGCAAATGAAACGGAAAAAAGAACAAAGATTGGCTGCAAAACTCCAAAAACAAGTGGGATCCACTAAGAAAACAATTAATAGAAGAAACAAATGAGAAGTGCAACAAACAAACAAAAAAAAAAATATCTGCATCTTTAAAGTTGAGAAAAAGCCAAAAGGAAAATGCACCACCTTCAAGGCAGAAAATAAAATGTGGGCTGTGTGAAGAAGGACTAGAATAGAAAGTGATGCACAAGATTCTGATAAAAATATTGGCTGTGATTATTGCCCAAAGTAGGATCACCTATCTTTAAAGTTGAGAAAAAGCCAAAAGGAAAATGTGCACCACCTTCAAGGCAGAAAATAAAATGTGGGCTGTGTGAAGAAGGACTAGAATAGAAAGTGATGCACAAGATTCTGATAAAAATATTGGCTGTGATTATTGCCCAAAGTAGGATCACCTAAAATGTACTGAATTTTCTGGCCTGACTTACGAAGAAGCTGCTGTGAAGGACTACAGATGTGATATTTGTTTAGAAAAAAAAAAACTGATTTTTAGACAAGAAATATATTTTTATTTACTTATTTTTTTGTGCCTGAAAAACTTAAACGAGCGTTCCTATTTTATTTTTATCGGTGCCTAGTGCCAGAGTTTTTGTTAGAAATACTCTTTATAAATAGCAATAATTATTTATTCCTTTTACTTATATATGTAATGTTAATAAAAAATATTTTGGTACCTATACATCTATGAATTGCCTATGATTTGAAATGGCCATACCTATTACTTACCTAATGGCCGATCAACCAGAATTTCTCAACCGGTCGGTTAAGAACTAGACTAGTACTGGCCGGTAAGACGCAGAGACTGACTGGAAAAAGTGCATCTGTCCCAATTTTTTATTATTGTCACTTTAAATTTTCAATAATAATCCAAAGTATGGTTTATAATGAATAAATAAAGGTCATAAGTTAGTAACTAAAACATAATTGAGTTATTTATATTAAGGAGCTATTTTTGACATGCTTATTTTCCGCCAGATATCACTAACTGGCCGACAACAGGCGAATTCACCCTAAAATGCAAGTAAAAATTTGTATCATGGTATGATAAATGTTTGATGTCTATAAGATTTGGTTGTCATACATTCGTTGCACACATTTCTCTTAAATTATATTTTTGTTTTCATAAAGGACAGCTAAAAGGCAGCAGTCAAACTTTTGTTATTCAATTATCAGCCTGCTTAGTGACAAACGGATGGACAGAAATTTTGAAATTAATTCAGAATTCAATAATACAATCATAAGCCAGGTGTCAGGTAGATTAACATCATTCGAAATCGGATAAAAGATTTTACTGTTGGAAGCAGTTCGTTATAGGCCTCTTTTAGGGGCGGGCGAGGGAGAAAAGTTACTATGTCTAAAAGAGGTCTATAATGAACTGGTTCTAACAGTAAAATCTTTTGTCCGATTTAAAATGGTATTCCTGAACTCCCTGAGGACTGGCCTATCAACATAAAATTTTTCAATAAACAGATGGAAAAACACTAATATTTAAGTATACTTTTTGCGAATATTTCATAATTTAAGATTAGGTAGGTACATATTGATAATTTTTATAGCTAATACACAAAAATTCACACAAAGAAACAAAAAACAAATTTTGAAGGCAGTTTTAATCCACAATTTTCATTTAAAAATAAAATGCTCCTCACTAGTGGAAAACCCTAAGTCATAACTGAAAAAAAACTTACCCTCGATTAGCAGGATGATTCGCGTCCTTAGCAACGCCATATCGAATGACGGTCTGCCACGGCGTAAACTTTTCCTCTTCGCTTGGACTTGAGCTCTCGTATTCATTTGGGCTGTCCTCTTCAGAGCGATACATCAACGTCATACTATCATCATAATCGTGATCCAAGCGTATGCGTTTTCCCCCCACCGTCTGTAATTCGCCATTCCAGTTCGCGGTCGGCTGTTCTACAAGATTGCCTACACCAGATAACTTCTTACCCCTTCTCGAAATGGTGTAATGTAAAGGATCATGGCCTTCCCTTCTAATCATTTCTGGCAATATTCTTCGCCTAGCATTTATAAACCAATTGCATACTTGCAAAACGGTAAGGTTGGCTTCCTGGGAGAGGGTCAGCTTTTCCGCGTCACTTGGATAAGCATTATATCGGTGTTCATATAACCATCTCTTCAAAATTTTCACAGAGTGCTTGGGAAGATTTCCTCGGCGTTTACGGACAGGGGTGCCTATGGCATGATTGGACATGTTTGATATTTGAACCTGCTGTAAGTGGTCCTCATGTTCATGGTCAGAGCCCGATTCATTTTCATCGGTGCTACTGCTGGACTGGAACCTTTCCCTGTCTGTGAAAAAATTATTCATCTTACCAAAGAACGTAATTTTCAATGATGAAATGTATAAATAAATTCAGTAAATAAATTGTCATAACAACAAAAAAACATGCGAGTTTACTGACAGACAGTTGAAGTTGACAAATGCTCTGCCAACTTTGGCATTTACCGCGCTTGTTATGCCGAAAACACGTTTTCTACTTAACTGATTTACTTACAGATTATTTCAGGAAGCAACTGTTCAGTCATCATTTCTAACTATTTTTGATGTCACACATCTATTAAATTATCAAAATCAACTTGTTCCACTGCCAACGACTCGCTTAACGTTAGTTTTTTAATTTTAAAATGCATACACAACAAACAAGTTCAAGTGACAACTAGAAGGCAACTGACAAATGACAGAAATGGCTACCTCGTGGTCGCTTCCCGACAAACCGCTTAAAATTAAAATTCGAAATATGAAACAGTAAAGTTTTATACAACTAATCTTAACAAGTAAGCAGTTTCGATGGTAATACAAAGCTGAACTACACCAAAAAATATGACATATATGTATTAATTTCAATATATAGGGATACTTACGAACTTTCATTTTCATAATTGACAGCTCGCGTCAAACGAATATTTACGTAACAGTTCTTTTTATTTACAAATTAAATTATGAGTTGCACTAATTTGTTTAAATTACAATAATAACACACATACAATTATATTTGTATTAATATGAATATTAATTCCATTCAAATGAATGACATTCAAAAATCGGCACATCGGAGGAAATCCTCAATTTAACTTTTCGGTTTTGATTTGTTGCACTTTATCTCACTCGCATGCAGAGAACTATTGTGTGTATAACTTTAGGGATATTATTCAATTTAGCGATTAAAACTAAGCTGTTAGTTACAGCGAAAGTATATCTAAAGCCAAAATAATTGTCACGCGTGCTATCAAACTGACAGTTTATGGCGGTCAAACAATCTGACGGCTCTTTGACTTGCGCATTGGATAGCGGCTTGTTGTTATGTTTTCTGATACATGATTGGTTACATGGCTTCTAATTTGCTGGGCTACGCACATCCGCTTACTAACCGCCAATTTCAAAGTTGGTGTGCCTCCGGGTATTGTGATTATTTATGTTCTTGAACTTACAACGACCCACGTCACAAGATTATTTAAATTTGTACCATGTCTAGACAGCTTACAGTCACTTTACGTTATTCGGAATAACAATAATTTCGCTACAACTTTTCATTCGTTGGCAATTTTTTTAATTACTATTTTTTAGGTATTTCATGATTATTTATGTTTTGTAATATAAATATTGTTATGTAATTATTACCACGTGTATTACCACAAAATTGTAACAGTCAAAATAACTTATCTTTATATGGGTATAAATATATATATTAACCATTTATATTTATAAAAGGATTTTTTAATTTCATATGTGCAAAGTAAAATCCAATTTTGAATAAAAAAGTTTTGCACACAATATTTCAATAACTGCAGTTAAAAAATTATTAATAAGGCAGAGACATTCGTTAAAAAGGACAGGTCTATATGCATTATAGAATAGGAGAGGCCACAAAATTATATGATGTTCAATTTTATGTCATAATAAAACGTACGACATGAAAAATTGTTTTTAAAATCCTTTGCAGTACATGGGAAATATGGGATTGCTTTTAACGGAGATAGAATTTCGCGCTAAAAATCTGTCTAACAGGAAACGGAAAGGAAGCGAAAGGTCAAGTGCGCCAAATCACATGCGCAATTGTCAATCTGGCATTTAATGCGCGCAGTACCGGTTTTTCATCTTCTCTCACATATTTTACAAGTGTTTTGTTTTCTTGTAATATATTTGACTCGAATGTGGCAAAATTGTAGTGTTTTTTACTTATTAAATTCTTACATAAGTATACCTGTATACTTAACAACCTGAAGAACTGTTGTAAAGGTAAGAGAGAATCTCCTTTGTTTGTTAACAAAGTGTTTGTTAGCACAAAATGGAATGGCACAAACACGTGGACTATTTCAATAGAACCCTATTGTAGACCTTTTCTTTTGCTATTAACGTTATCCGAATGAGTTCAATACGTTGTTAATATTTTTTAAAGCGTTTGTAACATTATCAAATATATTGGCAACCTTATTTTTGGTTGTAAATTATCTATAAAATTATTAAATAAATTTCATTCCATTTGGAAGCCGAAAAACGAATATTTTAAGCATTTTTCTGTATTTAAAGTGTAGGGCGTAAAATTCAGTTATACAATAACGTCTTTTTGTGAAATTTTGTAATTATGGCATTGTATAATTTACAGGTGTTTGAACTTTCATTTATTTTTTTATTAATTGTGGAGAATGTTGCCTATATTCTAGGTTAAGATGTTAATTATTAATATTTAAATACTTCAATCAATAGTTACCTGAAATTTTAATTTAATTTTATATGTATATATTATTTTTGGTATCCATGTTTTAATTGTAAATATTTCAGCGGTTCACAGGGGTCATGATATTTTTGTTAGTATTTATAGATTGAAAGTAAAGTAAATATTTTAATTACTTATAAATGGAAATGGTTTCTCTAATTTAATGGCAGAAAACCTGAGACAAATTTGAAGGCTCATTGCTTGAAAATTTATTTGTTGAACTGCAATTTTTTTGAGCCATATGCTGGATATTGCGTTGATTAAATAGAAAGGTGAAATAACTGTCACTCTTTATAGCCTGAGATCTTTAATATAGATGTAAATTGGCAATTAACGAATTGTTTTCAGATTTAACTTATCTGCTATTAATGTTTTTAAATTTGCAAAAAATATCTGTATTTATATGGCAGGCTGCAATCGTCAAAACATCAAAAAAGTACAAATTCATGCATTATTTTCAAAAAGCTGGAAACGGTTTGAATCACTTCACAAGCTAATTCTGATAATTGTAATCAGTACCAAAATGCTCAATATTTCGGAAGTTAAAGCTACCACGAGTTCGATTAGTCTGTAAACATCAAAATGTTTATTTCATCAGCCAAGTAAGCAGGTATTGTCTAGAGATGTTTGTGAATTATTTCAGTGTTGGCCTTAATTCAAAGAAAATCCCCTCATTTCGTTTTTAGTAGAAATTATCAATTCCCTTTTACCTTTGTTCATTAGGAAAATCTACAATTTGAATAATTATGCTTTTCATATGCAGGTAAAAATATTCCCTGTCATTATATTAGGTATTTGGAATCTTTTATGAATGAATAATTGCCTACCCTTCAGATTTTATGCTTAATTACTTTTATTACCCTGTTCAGAGAAGGTATTGCCCAGGTACCTAGTTGCTAATGTTAGTTTACTTTAAACATTGAATGCAGTCACTGTTAGAGAAGTATTGAAACAGCACGCGTCTACATATTTTTAAATTTGAACTGTTAGAGGGGTAAGTGCTTTCATAATCACTTGTTTTTAATTTTGGTAACATGGAAATCTTTATGCTAACCTCAATTTCCAGACTTGTTCTGGCTAATTTTTAGAATAAACTTTTTAGTTTTTTAAGCATTGATCCTAAAATTTGATTGTACCTATATTTTGTGAGTCTTTTTTATGTGACAGTTTCTCTGAATTTGTCTCAAAGAGATTTCTTCATTTTGGTTAACATAATTCAATATTCTATTCACTTTTGTTACATTATCTACAACATGCCCCCGCTTTACTACTTTTTTTGAAAATGAATGTCGTTTTCAGATTTTGAACTAACTTGCTAAACTTAGTTCAATTTGGCTGTGGCGCATCTGGAAATCTATCTCAATAAACCGTGACTGCCATCTCAGCATCAAAATTGCACTGACAATAAATGCTAATCATATCGAATTTGTTATTATTGGTTGTACACCATAATTTCTGATATAAAACTTGTCTTAGAACGCAACATACAACAGTGACGATCTGCCAAATTTGTTAATAACTGTATACATTGTTTTTCACTAATCATGGCATAGCTGATTTTTACGATTCAATGATATGAATTGTGGTTTTCGTAAAACATTAAATATTGACACTATCAGTTAAAATTTTTGTGACATGTTTTATATCGTTGGAAAGAGGAAAAATAAATGGAATTAATGGTGTCATGGCCTACCTTGAGATTTGTTCTTTTCATTTTTGCACGAGAGCATATTTCAAAGCCAACTGCGTTTTTCGAATTTTACATTAACCTTTTTTCGTATCTCCTCACATAAGGAAGCTATAACCATTTGTGGTTTTCCTATTTTTCAAGTTTTTCTAATATATCACAAAGTGGGCTATAGATTTCAAATTTCTTTTTACTGAAATATAGTTCACAAAAAATTGGATAACTTTCTAAAACTTTATTCTTCTACAATAGATATTAAGCAAGATATTTGGTATGGCCCTCGTAAAATAGAGAGACGATATGTGAAATTGCAGTTGTCAGTTTTTCACTGAAGGATCTGTAATTTTTTCATAGTGTCTTGTGTGATTATTTGTGTTCGTGGCCCTTATTTATTCCCCTACAAAACAGATTAATCAATTCCATGTTGTTGGCATTACTTGCAGATTTGGTGAGCGCTTATACTTGCTTGTATATCTCTAGAAATAATATTGGTTTTATTATATAAAACGTTAATTTTGAAGCAACGTGTAATCATAATATTGCAGTATTGGTCGACATATTGATCTTATACAGGGTGATTTACCTAAACATGCGGAAAATTATTCAGTGGGTTGTCCCCACCAAAAGGAGTAAAAAAAAATAAGAAATAAATAAAATTAACCTTATTTCTTTTTTGTACAAGTGCGCCGCCTATGACTAACCAGTCTAACGTAATACGGTGCAACGAAATCACTTCCTCTCTTATGTGCTGTGGGTAAAAACGATTCTCGCGTATAGGGTACTTGTCGAAGGGTCTTGTTCTAGTAATTCTAGAACTCCTTCGTCTACTTCAACAGGATGATTTACTACACATTCTCTGTCGCCTGGTAAACAAAACCCGGTGTCATGAACTCGTTGCACTGCACTTAAAATTTTTCTCATTAGGTTTGCGCCTATGGGGAAATTTTCGTACAGTCCCTGCAAGACTTTCATTTATTGCACCATAGGTTAATATCATGTCGCAGTACTCTTGCGATGTGAACTCTGGCATAATCAATATTTACGAATACAGTTTAAAATTTAAGAAAAATTGAAAATGCTCTAAACGGAAGGCGAACAGTCACTAAACGCGTGGCGCACTGACCCTAGACAACTAAAGCAGCTGAATAGGTACCTGGAAAACAAACAAGCGGCATCTGTGTGAACGCGTTGAGATAGCATAACTGCCCCGTTCAGAAGCGTATCTTTGCATGTTTTAATGCAAAAAAATATAATAAATTACTTCGGATCGCTTTAAAATTTACTAGTACTAGACTAGTATACCATTTTATTTTCCGCATATTTACATAAATCACCCTGTATATTCTAGCCTCTGTTTAGATGGAGATGCCTTGATTTTTATAAGATAAGTTAGCGCTGTCAAATGGTTTGTCCCCGATTTGGTTTTACTTTTGATTGGGGGGGTATGCTTATTGAAATTCAAGTTATCTATTATAAACCATAGATTTTGCCTCGGGAGCCAACTTCTCGGGAACTAGCTCATAAAGAGTGGTTAAAAATTATAAACTGTGACTTGGATGGAATCACAGATAGCCTCCACTTCTTATTAAACCAATTTGTCTCATGTTCAATTATTTCTCAAAAATGATGTATTAATATAGTAGCTAAGGGTTTGCTGTGACATTTAGTAGTGTCGTATTGTGCATTGTTAAGATAAGTCTTCCAAATGATTGTATCTGAACAGTATGCTGTGTGTCCGGCAAATCATGGATGAAATTAAAAATAAAATTGAAGTAAAACTCCATTTGAAGGCATCGCACGCTTAAGGTGGGCATATCCAAAAGAGAGAGATCCAATAAGCAAATATTTATTATTTTTGGCCATAACTTTTTTTATTACATATATTGGTAAAAAAATATAAGACTACTAACTATGACAGGTGTAGCGATATGAATTTTCACTCAATAATTTCAGTTGTTTGCAAAATTTGTTAATTTAAAACTACAAGATTGAAGATTGGCACTATTTTTTTAATTTAAATTAACAAATTTTGCAAACAACTGAAATTTTTGAGTGAAAATTCATGTCACTATACCTGTCATAGTTCTACTTAGGTAGTCTCTTATACTTTTTTACCAATATATGTATTAAGAAAAAAGTTATGGCCAAATATAATAATTATTTCTAAGGAAATAATGTTATATTTGATCATAACTTTTTTTTAAATACATATGTCATCATCAGAAAATTTCCAACTAGAGCAAATAGCGCCTCAAGAATCATTGTTATTTTCACTATTATACAGAGTATAGGCACTATTTTGAAATTATGGAAAAGTAGTTTGTGCAACAAGAGTGGATATGATAACCATATCGCACGAGAAAGAAGATTGAGCACGACGCCGTAGGTGGAGTGCCTCAATCTTTCAAGTGCGATATGGATAATTCACTCGAGTTGTACAGTATACTTTTCTACTTAAAGACGGCAGTATCCTAGCAGTTACATTTACGCTTCGAATATTGGAAGAGGTTCACCCCACAAGCCTATTTTTTTTTTTTCAAAATATCTCTAAAGTTTTGTCTGTATTTAATAATTTCAGTAAAATTTTAGGTGATATACTGTTTATCAATTCTTCACTGCAATCGCTCATTTTAAATTATTTTTTATTATACCTGAATTATAATCTATGTGTTTGAAACTAAAAAGCGTGCAAAATCAGAACTAATCTTTATTTACTTAAATGAATATGAACCGTACAGTGTGCTAGTATACAATTTACCCCTGACCTTATTGATGCTTCTGGTTTACTAATTTCAAAGAACCCCAATAATTCGATACAAACTTCACAAATCAACAAATTTATAATAAAAATGTACACAGCAACCAAACAAAAAAATTGTAACCGTCTTTGTTACCGAGTAAAAAGGAAATTCAGAGATTACCTTGTAATGTGAATCTACATTAATTAATTTTTCAAATTTTTACTTCACAGTGCAGGTATAATAAACAATAGCGTATAATACATGTGTATAAGTAGCCTTTAAAGCACTTACTCCTTTAGGACCCGCCTTGCTAGGCTCATCCTGCCCTAAACCCGTGCGTGCTTTAAACGCTTACTATCTATATATCTATAAATTTGTATTATAATAATAATAAAGCACTTTTAGGTGAAAACCAAATGGCTATCGACCGACGTCCTTCCGCCATTTGTATTGTAATTTACTATTTTAGCTCAAACTGCACGAATATACACTGACAATTACTTAAGCACTAACTTGATTTTTTTTTTTTAATGAATAGTTGCGTATGTACTTAATATACGAACTGTGATTGGTCGATTTCATATCCATCCATTCTACATACTGTACGGAAAACAACAAATTTACATAAGGGAGTAGGTAGAAGAAATCATTATTTAGATCAATTTCTTAAGGTGGGCTTATCCAATAATCCTTATCCGATAATGTGCCTATACTCTGTATAATAGTGAAGATAACAATGATCCTTGAGGCACTCATTGCTCTGGTTGGAAATTTTCTGGTGTATATTTTGCTCATATGTAATGTCCTATTTTCAAGGAATTATCTTGTGATGTTTATAAGTGTTTAGTATTTCTGCCTCACCTTCTATAGTTGTGACGTACATTATCAAAGGCTTTTTTAATGTCTAGAAAAATATTTGCAGATTTTAAATTCTAATGTTTAAATAGGTATAATAATAATAATAATAATCTTTATTTCCATCAGACTTTTACAAATATTGGAATTGTCATGTATATAACATAGATCTAATACACAGAATATATAATACATAAAAAGAAAACGGTACATACGAAATATATATACATAAATATTTAAAAGGAATAAAAAAACATACATATATATAAAACAATACTCCGCAGAGACAAATTGATCATTATTTCATATAAGGACTATTAAAGAAATATTCTGGCATTTAGTAAAAACTCATCAAAACTGTAGGGACATGTTTCAAGAAGGTAACACTTTAATTTCATTTTAAATAAAAAAATATTAGAGATAGATGTTATCCCCAGTGGAACTGCATTAAATGCCCGCACTACTCTGTAGTATACTCCCTTTTCGAATGATGATGTTTGATGATGAGGAACTCTCAGTGCACTTGAATTTCGAGTTACCATCATCATACCATTGTACATATCCTCGTTTGTTCTAAATTTATCAATATTTTTTTTTACAAATAAAATCAACAGGTATATATATATAAGGTGGGTAATGTCATTAACTCCAACATTTTGAATAATGGCTTACTAGGCTCTCGGTTGTTTTTCCTAAGCATACATCGTATAATATTCTTTTGAGCGATAAACACATTTCTGGCATGGACACTAGACCCCCAGAATAATAAACCATAACTAAGTATGGACTGCACATGGGCAAAGTAATAGACCCTTAACACATCAAGATCGACAGAAGATCATATGTTTCGTACTGAGTAACATACTTTGTTAAGCTTAGATATTGTTAACATGGTATTCGAAAGATAGTTTTGAATCGACCACGACCCCCAGGAATTTTGTGTTATTTGCAACAGGAATAGATTTTTCTCTAAACTTCAAGTAGATGCTTGAATCTGGGGTTTTATTACTAAATTGGATAAGTACAGTTTTAGCTTCATTTAGGATAAGTGAGTTGTCAGGACACCATTTATCCATTTTATTTACCACAGTTGTACCTTTGTGTGATGTAGCAGTAGTATCTCTGGTAGATATTACACAGGAGGTATCATCAGCATACTGATATATGGAATGTAATGCCAAGTTCTCAGGTAATTCATTGACATACAATAAAGGCCCCAACACTGAACCTTGGGGTACCCCTGTAGTTATCTGTCTTGGTTTAGAATAGATGGTAGTCATGTTATTACCCTCTTTCGTACTAATACAAACTCTCAGGGTTCTGTTAGAAAGATAAGACCTAAAGAAGTTTAAAGCTATACCTCTAATTCCATAGCGCTCCAATTTGTAAAGCAGCAGTTCATGGTTAAGTGTATCAAATGCTTTCGATAAATCAAAGTAAATACCTGTGACACATTCGCCTCTATCCAGGCATCCTACAATATAATTAAGACTCATATATTGCCCCTTCAGTTGATCGTCCCTGTATAAAACCATGTTGAAATTGAGTAAGTATGTTAAATCGTACCAGAAACATAAAAAGACGCTTATACACAAGTTTTTCGATAATCTTGGAAAATACTGATAATAAAGAAATAGGCCTATAATTTTGTAGCTGTCGATCTGGACCCTTTTTTTATAAATGGGTATAATTTTAGCATGCTTCCATTCGTCTGGGAAAAACCCATTTAAAAAACAGTGGTTAATAATTAATGCTAACGGTTCAGATATTTCATGAGCAATCGTTTTTAATAAAGAACAGGGAACATCATCTAAACTAGCTGAATTCTTGTTAGGTAAATTCAGAATAGTACTTTCAATTTCTTTACTGTCAGTGGGTGTTAGAAAAAAACTGAATTGAACTTTATTTTTGTGGAAAAATTGAGGTTTACCCTGCAAATTGACTTGAGATGTAATAAATTCATTCAGGAACATTTCGACAATCTCACTTTGGTCTTCAACTAATTTCCCATTATTGTCGATTAGATTTACTTTTGATGGTTCGTTATTTTTACCATTAGCTGCATTTATTATTTGCAACACGGCTTTAGATTTATTATGAGACGACATAATTTTATTGGTATTATATCTCACCCTGGACGAATCAACAAATTTATTGTATTCCTGTTTGCGAACTTTATATAGTTGTAATAAATCGGGATTTTTACTATGTATATACAAGTGATGCAGATCTCTTAAGTCATCAGACATTTTTATTATTTCTGGGGTGATCCATGGTGATTTGCATTTTTTTGTTAGTTTTATTTTCGTTAATGGGAAAGCAATGTCAAAGTGGTATTTAAATGTTCCAATAAAGTTAGTAACTAATAAATCAGGGGTTTTGATTTCCATGTTCTCCCAGGTTTCATTCATTATTAATTCTTTAAAAATTTTTTACTACATATACTTTTAGTGGAGCTGACATAACCATTTACCTTAGATGGTAACTTCCAACATATTAGCTGACACAAATGATCGGACACATGTGCATCCATCTTCTCAATTATTTTACATAATACTGGTAGTACAGGTTATAGGTCTATAATCGTTAATTCTCTTGTTAACTGTGGTTGGTTTCGGCATATTAATAATTCCTCCAATTTTCCACTCTTCAGGGAATACACCTACTGTATTTAAGACAATATATTTTAATAATGCATAAGCCTGTGCGTGTAATCTAATTGTATTATTATGGACTATGTTACTTTATCAAAACCTAGTAAAAATTTTTTAGGTAAAATACTGAAATTTTTCCTGTTCTCGACTTCTACATTGTCATTTTGGCTCTCATTGAATAATTCTCGATACCGACTAGTAAGTTGTAATTATCTTTATCAAAATTTAGATTCTGTTCCACCAAATAATGTTTTTTTTTTGTAGTGACTTCGTCTTCGTCAAATTGTCGGCCTTGTTCGCTGATATGTAGAATACAGTGTTTATATTCATATATTTCTTTGCAGATTCAAGATGAGTTCTGGAAGCATCTGCTACAAGTGTAACCAGCCAGGGCATTTTGCCAGGGAGTGTTCACAGCCTGGCGGTCGTGACGGTGGTGGCAGAGGGGGCTACAACCGCAGCCGCGAGAAGTGCCACAAGTGCAACAAAATCGGTCACTATGCTCGTGACTGCAAGGAAGATTCTGCTCGTTGTTATCGGTGTTATGGCGAGGGCCACTTTGCCAAAGACTGTCTCCAGAGTCCTGATATGCCGTCCTGCTACAACTGCAGAAAGCCTGGCCATATTGCTCGCAGCTGTCCTGAGTCGGGGGGAATGGATCGCGTAGGTAACGACACTTGCCACAATTGTCAACGGCCGGGCCATATTTCGAGGAACTGCCCGGAAAATACAAAAACTTGCTATTTATGTCACAAACCAGGCCACTTAAAGCGAGATTGTCAAGAAAATGATTACAGAAAGTAGTGCTAGGTGCTACTGTTTTATTCATTTGTTGTATTTTATATATATACGTTATGGAAAATAATGTGTTTTCTCAAAAAAAATATTGTTAAAACTAATGTTCTTATTTATATTGCAAATTGTTTTCTATGTGTTTTATTTTTGTAGGGACTAGAACAAAGTTTTTAAGTGTATTCTGAAATTACAACTGCGACTATATAAAATATTATGATGAGTTCTGTTTTTTATTTATATCTACCTTTGTTAATTTTAAGCAAAATGTAACACATAAAAAATAATTATTAATTCAATATCTAGTGAAAATGATTGTAATTTTTAATAAACGTGGTGATGAGGATTTTTTTGTTCATTTTTTTTTTATTAACAATTGATGGCCGTTATGATAGTGAAAGTGCTCTCCCTGCTGACACTTTCTAGGTAGCCATTTATTTGTGAAGGAAATAATTCCCAAAGTTTTGACAAATACAGAAAAATTTCCTGAGTTTGCGTTGCTTATACCTGGACTTTTTGTGTCGTCAAAGCAGCCGAAAGACGTAAGTAAAGCTATAAAACTGTAAATCTAAATATTTCATTAATGAGCATTTATATTGTATTAAATAAGAATAAATTAAAGATTAGAATTAAGATCGTTGTAATACAGGATGTTAAATAATTGCTAGGCACCACCTGGCATGAATGGGAATGTTTCCACGACATTGAAAAACTTTTTGTCATGGATTTAAAAAAATTCTAAAGCAAGGAATTTCAACAACCCAACGGGGTATTTGGCGGATGGTTTGCCAAATGTAAAGGGTGGATAGGCGAGGGTATTTGGAACATATTTAACCCTAATGACTTTATACAAAGTCTCACAGTTTTCGAGATATTTTTTTTTATTAATTTTGAAAATTTTCCAAAATTCAGCATTTCAGTTGTTATAACTAATTTTTTTATGGTTCTAACCCCTAAAAATAATTTTTATCTGTATCTTTGATGAATCCCTGTTCCAATAAAATCGATAAGTAATGGTGATAAAGAATGGAAGATTAATGTGAGCTAACAAGGTAACATGGGTAGACATTTTTTTAAAATACAACTGCTTTGCATTTAAAAAAAAAAGTAAAAGCGATCAAGTTGTTCAAATGCTTTTAAAATGTTCTCTAGTTTATGCCCTTTGTAACCGTATATCACATTTCATACAAACGTTTAAATAACGAGAAAATCGATGATGCTTGTTTACAATAAGGAACTCTACTACACTGGGGAAAAATTAATGACTAAAGAAAACTGCGCTCCGCCGTTTCTAATGCATGCGCGACGCATTTCAACTGTAGTTGTGCGGAGCCCATGATACAAATCATGTGCGGAGCCCATAGACAAAATAGGCGGAGCCGCATAATTCTTTCATTGTATTGAATGCGGCGCTAATTTTTGCAATTAAATGCTCTCGGTTTTGAATGTCTTCATTATAGACAAGTGCTTTAACATGTCTCCAGACGTAAAAATCAAGTGGTGTTAGGTCTGGAGACCGTGCGGATCATGGAATGGGGCCAGTTCTGCTAATCCACAAATTGGCGAATGCATTACCAAGTGCTCCCTGACGGTTAATCGGTAATGCGCCGGACATCCGTCATTTTGGAATACAGTTGGCATTCTTTCTTCGAAAACTGGCACTTCATTCAATAGTCCCGGGAGGTCATTTTGCAGAAATTCCAGTACTACATGACTTCTTTGTCAGGCAAGTAGTGCGGTCCGATAAGGGATCTACCAATCACACCTGCCCAAACGTTTAAAGACATCGACTTCTTCAAACGTGGATTAACGTCTTTTTTGGGCCCAACTATGCAAGTTGTGAAGATTTACGATCCCTTCTCTAGAAAATCTGGACTCGTCCTTCCACCGAGTACTTCTTAAAAAGTTCCCCTTTTCAATTTCCGTGTGTATAATAAAAACCGGCAACACTGTACTCGTCTCTCATGGTCCACCATCCACGAGACCTGGAACAAATCATTAGATAACCGTTATTATTGTTCGTTGCACAAGCATTTTTTTGAATAATTATTTATTAATATTTTTCTAAAAAATATATTTTTAAAACATTACAGTCCTAATTATTGTCTAACAATCTATGAACGTAGTCTTTTTTGTTGTGCTATGGAACGTACTCAATCAATTTATGTCATTTGTGTACTAACCTCAAAAATACATATCGATTTATGATGATATGAATTAATTTAAAAATGCTCACTCTTAAAACGCTAGTATTACCTTTTTCAGTGTTATTTGTATTAAAATATTCTGAGGGACAGGTAGGTCCTAATTTTTTAGAATTATTTATTTATTAATTTTTTTTGTTAGTTTCAGAATATAAATTTCCCAAAGAAGGGCCATACGAATAACTGGGCGGTTTTAGTAGATACTAGTAGATTTTGGTTCAATTACAGACATGTAGCAAATGTGTTGTCGATATATAGGAGTGTAAAGAGGCTCGGGATACCCGACAGCCAAATTATTTTGATGATCGCTGATGATATGGCATGTAATCCTAGAAACCCTAGGCCAGCGACAGTTTTTAATAACGCAAACCAGCATATTAATGTGTATGGTGATGATGTAGAAGTAGATTACAGGGGGTACGAGGTGAGTAAAATGCAGATAGTCGATTCCAAGTGCCGAGTTAGTAGCGATCATCAATTTTTAAATACATATGCAAAATTTTAGGTTACAGTTGAGAATTTTGTAAGGCTATTAACAGGGAGACTTCCACCGGGTACTCCAAGGTCGAAACAATTGTTAACGGATGAAGGTAGCAATGTCTTGGTTTATTTAACTGGTCATGGTGGCGATGGTTTCCTAAAATTTCAAGATTCCGAAGAAATTACTAGTCAAGAAATGGCAGATGCATTAGAACAGATGTGGCAAAAACAAAGGTAGAAATTTATTTCCATTTTGAGAAAATTAAGTAGTTTGCTATATAAAATTGTATTACTAGATATCATGAAACATTCTTTATGATCGATACTTGCCAAGCAGCATCAATGTACGAACGCTTCTATTCCCCAAATATTTTGGCAGTTGGGAGTAGTTTAGTAGGAGAGGATTCTCTCTCGGTAAATTTTTTGTAACAAAATCAAGTGAACTATTTTTAAAACAAACATTTTTCAGCATCATGTCGATCCCGCAATTGGAGTGTACATTATAGATAGATATACATATTATGCTCTAGATTTCTTAGAAAATGTGGATCCTCAGAGTAATAAATCTATGGCCGAATTTGTAAGTATTCAAATTTGGACAGTTGTAATGGTACAGCATTAGATGTACAAACTACAGTCTTAAAGGGGATTTATTATTGGTAATTTTACAATGTTCTCATTATTATGTGGTTTTTCTTCCATTTCAGCTTCGGGTGTGCCCAAAGAGTGTATGTATATCTACAGTAGGTGTAAGAAGGGATTTATTTAAAAGAAATCCAGAACGTGTACCCATTACTGACTTTTTTGGTTCAGTGAGACCTGTAAATCCCCTTAATGAAATAAGTTTTCTCAAAGAACTCGACATTCGCCCTATTATATCAAAAAGAGTGAACACCACAGAAAAAAAATCTGAACAAAAAAAATTTAGACACATTCCAGCATTGGTAAATTTTAATTCGAAAACACTTCTAAAGTAGCTTATTATTTATTATATTTAGTAAGAGAGTAACTAAATAAATTGTTGTATATATTACGTTTGTTTTTCTTGTTTCTAAGAATGCTACATAATTCAGTGTGTCTGTATAAAAAAAAAGTGGAAGTATTTGCAGACAAAATGTCATTGGCTACCAGAATGGCTTTTATTCTAGGTAGGTATTCCAGAGCATATAAACTTAATAAGTTATTAAGCTCATGTTACGTGATCCGATAAGGTTTTAAGTTTTTAGTTAAAGTGATTGATAGTAATTTCTTCAACTGGGTTTAATTCAGCCTTATTTACGTAGTGCCGTATTTGCATATCAGAGAAATTGTCAGTAAGTCATCAATTTCAGCGGGTAAGAGATTATATTTGCAAAATGTTTCCGTTTACAAAAAGATATGCACTTCAAAAACCCGTAAACTAAACTACTGTCTTTTGTATTTTATGGAGCACTTAAATTGTCAATTTAACATTTCAATTGATAATGGCGGACCAACTCCATGGCCACCAAACAGCCCTGATTTAACAGAATGTTATATTTCTACATGCCCCGGGTCTGTTAATCAGGCATGACGTCACTGTCATTACAACTCTTTCTTTTCAAGTGCTTGGAGCCCTGGAGGTTTCAAAATTAATACTGTGGTGATCGATGCATAATTGACAATTGTCAGTTTCCAACATTCATCAGACAATCAGCATTGTTGTTTTGAAAAACTCCAAGAACTTCATGCCTGATCAGCCGACCCAGGGCAAGGAAATATAACATTCTTAATTTATTTTAGATAGATAAATTAATTAGAGATATCTGTAACTAAATTAAAAATATCTAAGATATATTTTTATTCTATTATAAATATCTAATAGATATTTTTGATTCATTTAGAGATATCAGAATATGGGGCCATCTCTGTACGAGAGCTAAAACATTATGTAATGGTGAGTTTGCCTATAACGATCTATGTAATTTGTTCCCATGTTGCCAAGTTGCCAATGACAGCGTTTATAACAATTTTTTTGTTTTTGTTGCCACTGGACGTGGAAGTAATAAGGTTATTGTTTATTTGTCTGCGGTTGTTGTAGTTAAATGAAATGACAAATCATTTTGGGTATGCGCCTCATTAGTGATGACGTAAAATGGACCATTTTGAGGTTATGTTGCAATTTCCCTTGTCAAAATTCAATTATAGAGAACAGTTTACTCGCCAAAATTAATACCATTACTATGTATACAGTTTTCAACAATGTTTTAAGTTCCCTAGTATCTCTAATACACTAAAAGACAACGCAATTCACGCACGCACAATAACAAAGTTAAAAGTTTGTTTGGATAATGGAATCAGCGCAATCTGTCAAATGACGTCACACTAATACGGCATATTTTCAATATTCACCGGTGAACAGAAACCAGTGATTATTGGCTAATCACGATGATAATAATCCGCATTCCACCCTCTAGAGCGGATTTTCTCTACAACAGGGAATTTTAAAACATGACAGAAAATCAAAATAGGTTACCTGGCAAAATATTGTCAAAACTAACTATTCATTTTAAGTGGGGAGTGCCCAACGACTCCACACAGAACTATAAAATTTCCGATTCTAAATAAAACATAAGCAATTTGGCAACACAGGCATTAAGATATACGTAGTTTGCCCGTTTGCCACATAACTAAACATCTCAGCTTCTGCATCATAGATGGTGACATATTCAGTTATCTGAAAATAATTAAAAATATTAGGTAGATATTTTTAAATCAGGATGATATTTTTATTTCTATTAAAAAATATCTGTTGATTTAAAAATATTAACTAAATATTTATAATTAAAATAAAAATGTCAAGTACTTAGATAATATTTTTAAAACAGTGAATAACTATTAAAACGGCGTGTTCCATAGAACGCGGTCATTCACATACATAGGTATCTAGATGAAAAATTCAGATATAAAAAATTAATAGATAGAGGAATTTAATAAGGGTTAGTTCTCATAGCTGGGGATTGCGAATTTCCGCTTGTGGATTTTTTTTTTACTAAACATATGCGTTCCAGGAGAAGTTAATTTGCTAATTTAACTTCTACTTAAAAGTGAACGAATTGTCTTACGAACATTTCGCTACACCTGTAAGAAAATTAGACTGTTTTAGAACAAATTTTATAAAAATCCGCAAGCGGAAATTCGCATTCCGCAACTATCTGAACGGGGCTTAAGATAGGTTGTACGTCTCAGAACTCTCAGATTGTACGTATATATGTATATTCTTCCTCGGGCCAGAAATTGAATCATCTATAGAGAACTTTAGAAATGTAAAATGTTATTACGTGACTAAATAGACCAGTATTTTTTAAATCTATATTAGGACGCATTCAACTCATTAATCAAGAATAGTGGATGATACGTCTCTGATGATACTGATGATGTGATCTGATGATAGTCACGAATTTCCTTCAAAATTACCGCATGGAGAGCGAAAGGATAAAACTCGTTCGGATCAACACCACATAGAAACAGGTGGCGTTGTTCGGATTGACGGAACTAAACGATTTGCGATTCTTCTTTATCGACAAATTTGTGCACTGTCGAGTTGTCAACGTCTACCGTTCCAACCAATCACCAATTCACCAATGGCCGACTGGAGAACCAAGTAACCTCTGGAGTGTGTGTGCGTGTCATGTTTTTGATTGTCAAAAATGGTTCAAGCCGGGTCGAAAAAATCATCGGTTTCAAAAATAAATAGTAAAACTGGAATTAGTAGTTTAATTATATTTGTAGTCCTACTACTGGCATGGATCGCCGGCTTTTCCTCTCGTTTGTTTGCAGTTATAAGATTCGAAAGTATAATTCATGAATTTGATCCTTGGTATGTGGTAATCAACTTTAGCACAAAACCTAAGCTAAGAAGCATTATTATATTTTTAGGTTTAATTATAGAGCTACGGCCTATATGGTAAAACATGGTTTTTATAACTTTCTGAATTGGTTCGATGAGAGGGCATGGTATCCATTGGGGAGGATTGTAGGGGGTACGGTGTACCCCGGCTTGATGTTGACATCAGGCAGCATACACTACCTGTTACATTTACTAAATATTAACGTACATATTCGTGATGTATGTGTGTTCTTGGCACCAGTTTTCAGGTAGGCTAGAGAGGAAGTTGTAAGTTTAAATGTCTTCAGGTGGCCTTTGAATGAAAGGTACTGGAAAATCGACCTACAAATATACTAATTTGATGTGAAAACATGATTATGCGGTTTTGAGTAAAATATATAAATGGTTATTGTTACTATAGAAGTGATCTAGTTTGAAAACTTGTTACGTCATGTTTGAACAGTATATCACTCTATTGTTTTTCATTTGTAGTGTTGTCTGAATTCCTCACTAACATTTAGTGAAATTGATCTAAACATGTGAGGAAAGCTAAGGACAGGCGGTGCATGTAGTTAATATATAAACTGTTGGGTTATTTGCTTTATTTTCAAATACTGATACATTTTTTAAAACTATTTCTTCAATCTCCCCTTCATTATTTCATTTAAAAACTGGTGGAACTGTCAAGGGTCAATAGCTACAAATTGCATTAGGAAAGGTAATAAGAAAATTGTTGAAAATCGAAACGATTTTATTCAAATTTTAAAAAATCAGAAGAAATATCTTTTCAAATTCAAGATACCAGGCCCAGGCTCATATTAAGAGCATGAGCTCAACTTAGTTATCTGACCTCTCTATATTAGATGAATTTGGTAAACATTTGTAGTATAATTATAGGGAGGACAAATTTAATGGAGGAGTCATGCGCACATAATGTGGTGCTGCCGGAAAACTTTTGAAAAGTTTAAGGTCGTGGTGATCAAAATATACAGCGCGTTTTTGAAATACGTGCATATATCTTAACCTGATAGTCCTTACGTAAAATGAAGATCAATGCTACTTTTTTTAATTTAAAAATCCAGAAAATAAACTTAATTGTATTAAATTTTATTACTCCTGAGGTTGCAGCGTTGTCAAGCCTGCACATGATTAAATTATAAATAAAACAAAATATGAATACACAAAATTGATTATTTTTAATTGACAGTTTTTAGCACAAAATTCCGCACTTTTGAAAACATTAAAAGTCCATATTTTCCTAAATATTGCACAGCTGACGCAAGGAACATGAAAATTGGGAAGGCCCAACTATTCCTATAGGCCATTTATATTAGCATAAATAGAAAAAAAAAATTATAAAGTTTTGCCACTTGGGGATTAAACTTGTCATGGGATGTACTTTCAAAATAAAAAGAGTTTCCAAGCAACAAGTGGGAGCTTCATCCCTAAAACCCAACCCTAAAGTGCAATTCGGTAGTTTGAGTTTTTTTGAAAAACCGTTTGTCCTACAAAAAATTATACTTACGAAAAAATGTTCCCAGTCAAATTCTGCATAAAAAAGTGTTTATTAAATTACCTAAATTGTTTAGAACAGAGGTTTTCGAGAAGTCCGCTATTGCAGTTAGGGGTTGCATCAAAATAAATTTATAATACGTCTTTGGTAGTATCCACATCATCTGTGGTATCTGTATTGGTACAACTTTGGCCACGGCAATTCCTGCACATAGTTGTGCAATGTAAGCCTGCCTTAGTACAGCTGCATCTCTCCACAACCTTGTTTGCAACTGCAGGTTATTAATTTTAAAATAGAAGCCGGGGCGTGTGGCTCAGTGGTATAGACAGGTGACAGGGCATTATAATTTTTTTCCAGCCCCAAAGCTCAGGATACAAGTGTTGTCCATGCCATATTTGCACTTGAAGGTAACTATGACGGGAATGTTGTCATACTGCTGTCGACATGGTAGGTAATTTTGAAAGAACCACAGCACTGCCTGCTTGGCCAACAAATTTATTAAAATAAACATATATTTACTCACTGAGACTGCCCTCTAACGATTTAGCTTTATAGACCTCCAATATAAGCCTTTTCCCAGCTTGCTCAATTTCTGTTGGAGTTGACTTAGCATTATTAAAAATCTGAATTACGCTATCAAGGTCCTTTTTGCGATTAAATAGATGTGCAAACTGTTGTTTGCCCTTTCCAAAGAATCCTGACGTGGTATCGCAGCCATGAACGAAAAGGATTATAAGTGATACATTATATACCATGTTCGCGAATCTCTGTTAATGCAACTCCTAACTTCAATAGCTGATTTCTCGAAAACCTCTGTTCTAAACAATTTAGGTAATAAACACTCTCATGCAAAATTTTACTGGAAATATTTTTTGTAAATATAATTTTTGTAGGACAAACGGTTTTCAAGAAAATCGCAAAGAACTACCAAATTGCATGTTAGGGGTGTGTTTTAGAGATGAAGCTCCTACTTGTTGCTTGGGCACTCTTTTTATTTTGAAAGTAGATCCCTTGACAGGTTTAATTCCCAAGTGGCAAAGCTTTATGATTTTTTTTTTATTACTCTATTTTTAAGCTAATATGAATGACCTACTAGTTCTGAATATATGCATGTGTTTCAAAAATATTCTGTAGACTTCAGATCACTGATTGAATTTTGTTACATCGAGATATTTACACCAGTGACCAATCAAAAGCTTAGGTCCACACCGGCACGCAAGTCTACAGGAAATTATTTTCTGTTTCGAATTGATTAAATAAAGATATGTTTAATAAACGCTCTAACATTCAACCTTATTGCCTGAATCCGCCTCTGAGGAGTACACACTTAATTAAGAGTGGCTAATCGTTTACTTGTGGCATGTTTTTCTTCTTAACTTATCAGTGCCTTTATCACTTTTTTATCAAAAGTAGTCATATATTATGCAATACATGTTTAATAATTTATAAAATACATTCATTGTAGTGTTATAAAAAGCTTTAACTTACTTGTGATCAATCACACCCATCCACTCATTATGGGACTGACATTTACTATTTGCCTAATCTTGAAAGCAAGAATTAAAATTAAAAAAACAATTAAACAGGACTTAGTAGTTTTTTTTTTATAAAAGATCAGCATTAACTATTAAGTTTTGGTCTATATTTTTAACAGTAATATTTAATTCATCTTGACTTGAAATATTGTTTTTGAACTCAAAGTAAATTGCATATTGATACAAATTTTAAATTTTCTATGTCTAATTCAGGGTTCCTAGTGACCTGAAATACCTGAAAAAGTCTGGGAACGTGAACATATTAATAGCTCGAAATTTATGTATATTCATATACCTATATAAATTTGAATTAGCGAATCTCGAATTGGTTTTAATTTTCCAATGGCTGAAAGTGACGTCTAGTTTTGGGCATTGCGTTTACAGTAATGCCACTATATCATACATAGAAAAAACTTGAAAAGTCATGGAATATCTGGAAAATTGAGGAATTTATTTGGGCATTAGAGATATTACTGAGACTATTCTGTTTATCTGTCTATCTAGTACACGCAAATTAAATTAAAAACAGTGAATATAAGAAATAATTTATAATGAAATAATATTTGAGAAGTGTACTCTCGATGGGGTTTGAAATAGATATCCGAAAAGTAACCACCCCATTCAGGGATGGAAAGTCTCATTTTTGCAAAAATCGCTCCTGACCTTTCGTTGGAAGAGAAAAAAGTATAGGAAATAAAAAAAATTGTTGTTAAATCCTGTTTAAAAGATATCCTATTGACCTTGTAGCTTATCCACGCCTATTTCACAGTAACAGCATCCAATCTGAGGGGTAGTTTGGAATGGAATATTTCAAAACCGGTTGCTTTTTACTTTAACGAGAAAAATGCCCAAGAATGAATGTGAAGTATATTAATTCTTTTGCATCTGAAACTAACATAGAACTGTGTGCGGCATCGATATGCTACAAACAGTTCAAAATAAATGTAAATGCGATTTATAGACCTCCAACAGGCAATTTTGATATGTTCTTTAACAATTTGTCACGTACTTTACAATTACTTAGTAAACAAAATCCGATAGTTATACTTTGTGGTGATCTTAATATAGATTCCTTAAAGGAATCTGCAGAAAAAGATATTTGATTGTTTTAATCTTACAACAACGGTGAAAAAGCCGGATGCTGTACTCAATACAAGTTATATTAGTATCAAGTATGAAAGTGATGATGAAAGTAACCAGATCAGTACGCAAAATATTATTCTAAATTTACGGAACAAACTCGCGGAAGAAACTGCTAGGAATGAACTTTTATATGAGGAAAAAAATAAACTAAATACAAAAATTAAGGACCTTAGTAGTGAGATAAATAGTAAAGATGCTATTATAAAGAATCTGAAGGAAATAATGGACAAACTTTTAATTAAAAAAAGTTTTGCGTGTCAGGAAACACAAACAGAAAACTCTGCATACAAAAATTCGCAAACTCAAACGCTCAGTACGAATAGTTTAAAAAATGTAGTACAAAACTCAAATCTTACCGATATAAATAATGATACAAAGAATACTGACAACATTATGAAAAAGCCTATAAATAATTATCTTCAAAACAATACAGCTCCTATCAAGAATTTGGACTCTAATAGAAGTCACACAATTGATCGTCATAATAAAGTGTTAATACTATGTGATGACTATGGGCGCAACATCAACAAAATGGTTTACAATATCCTAGGGAAAAGAATGTACAAAATTGAAACCGTTATAAAACCTGGAGCCGCTTTTCAACAAGTAATTGAAGACATGGAATCCTTAACTAAAAGCTATACACTTCATGATCATGTTATCATCATTGCAGGATTTAATAATTTTAACGAGAAAAGCAAATATCCACTGTTCAAAGACATTGCCCAAAAAATAAAAAACTGCGGCAACACCAACATTACTATCTCAACTGCTCCATTTAAATCAACGTTCATTAACAAATTTGTTAGGAAGTACAACAGAAAATTAACAGAATTCGTGACATTACTGGACAACACCTTGATTGGAAAAATAAGTTTGCTCGATCTTACCGATAAACAAAATAACTTAAATAAACGTAATGTGGCTTGCAGCATAACAGACATCATCCAAAATAAGAAAGCAATAACAAATTTGCTTACCATTGACGTAACTAAAGAACCTTTATACGTAGCAAGTCCATTGCGAATTACCGTCACCAAACCGCTATATAATTCAGTTCTTGTAGATGAACAACAGTTGATTGTTGATATTACACATACTCCTGATAGTTTAGTCAATTGTGATGTCCATGGGGGTAATAGCATCACTATACTAGAAGAACAGGAGTTGATTTCTAACAACAGTGCAAATATAAACTTAGACACTAATGGTAGTAACGAACAGACGGAATTTTTTCGTGAATAAAAATGCAATTAACATTTTTCATCAAAATATTCAGTGTCTGGGTAACAAGATCCTAAATATTGAAGATGTCTTCAGTAACTATCAATGTGACTTATTGCTAATCACAGAACACTGGCAAAGTCAAGAACAAATAAATGCAATCCGCTTAAGTAATTTCACTTTGATTGACTTCTACTGCCGCAGAAACATGGGGCATGGAGGGGCGGCTATATATAAAAACAATAGTTTTAGTGCTAGTACTTTAGTGTTTCCAGTGGCCAATTTTTGCTTCGAAGGAGTACTTGAATGTAGTGGTTTAATATTACCATCTCATAAAATGTTAATTGTAGTTTTGTATCGGCCACCTGCAGGAGACTTTGGATTATTCTTAAACTTATTTGACGACTTACTCACTGAAGTGTCCAATAGTGAAAATTTTTTAGTTATAGGGGGGGATTTTAATGTTGACTTTCTTTCTAATAGCATAAATTTTCACCTTTTAAATGATTTAATATGCTCTCATAATATGACCATATGTGTAGATTCTCCAACAAGGGTAACTCACTCATCTAGTACTTGTATTGACAATTTTTTAGTGAGTTCCAATATTGTGCACTTTAAAGCCGAAGTAGTTAATCTTTACCTGTCAGATCACTTTTCTCAATTGCTTGCTGTCTGTACAAAGTTTGTAGTGAAAACAGAAACCGAAAATAAATTCATCCACCGTAGAAAATTTGGGAAGGAAAACATAATGCAGTTTCAAAATTACCTAAATAATGAAGATTGGCAAGAAGTTTTCACTCAAAATTGCCCCAATACAGCGTTTGATAATTTTAGTAATATAATATTCTACTATTTTGATATATGTTTTCCCAGTGTAAAAATGCTTACAAATAAAAAGAATAAAAAAGATGACTGGATGACTGAAGAAGTATTTCAACTAAAAAAGTGGGTAACTATTTACAACGATATAGCAAAAATAAATTCGGGTTATTCAGAAATAAGCAAAAACCTACATAAATTATACCGCAAAAAACTAGAAGTTGCTAAAAAACAATTTAATGACAAACAGATTCTCGAATCCGGTAATAAATCTAGAACTATGTGGCACCTCATTAATAAATTGCAGGGAAAAGAAAGAAGTGTGATTGAAATTGCTATAAATAAAGATGGAGAAAAACTGCCCGACATCGAAATCGCAAATAATTTCAATTTACATTTCACATCTGTTATAGATAACAAACTTCCATCTGACTATGATTTCTTAAACTCAAACCTACCTTTCTGTAATAAAACTTTCTTTCTATCTCCTGTTACCGAAAAAGACGTAGAGTCCTCAATAGATAAACTAAAACCTTCGTATTCATATGGTCATGATAATATTTCCAACAATTTAATTAAAAAGTGTAAACGCAGCCTCTGCAAGCCAATGTCATTTTTAATAAATTCCTGCTTTAGCCAAGGATTATTCCCTCAGAGATTAAAATTAGCTATCGTCACCCCTATATATAAAAAAGGAGATTCAAACGATTATGCAAACTACAGGGCCATTAGTTTACTCTGTAGTGTGCAAAACTTTTTGAGCTATGTCTTAAACACCAACTTTCAATTTTTTTACATAAAAACAGTATTCTTTCGTCTTCTCAGCATGGTTTTACTTCAAACAAAAGCACGGAAACTGCACTATGCGATTTTCAACATAAAATTATTACCGCCATAGACAACAAACAATATGTTCTTGGTTTATCTATTGACTTCTCCCGTGCTTTTGATTTGGTGAATCACCAACTGTTACTAGCTAAGTTGCATAGATATGGCATAAGAGGGGTTCCTTTGGAACTTTTAACTTCCTATCTAGAAAATCGGACCCAGATAGTTAAAATTAATAATGTTAACAGTGATAGCTGTGATATCAAACAGGGAGTTCCACAGGGCTCTATTCTAGGACCACTGCTTTTTAATATTTTTGCCACTGACCTAATTTCATACCTTAATAATATACCCAATGTCTCTATCATATGTTACGCCGACGACACAAACATTCTAATTTTTAATACCAATTTAAATGCATTACAGATAACTGCAGAACTTGTATATAACAATATAATAACCTGGGCAGAAAAAAATAAACTAAAATTGAATATGCAAAAAACTATGTCAATATTATTTACATCCTCAAAGAAATCTGACAGTGTATCAATTCAAAACAATGGCAATATAATTAAATCATCTGAATCGGTTAACATGCTGGGTATCCACTTAGACAACCACCTGCAATGGGGTTGCCATATCGACAATCTGTGTGGCAAATTACGTAGCAACTGTTATGCATTATGTTTCATGGCCAACCACTGTAGCCAAGATATACTCTTAACGCTGTATTATGCAAATTTTCATTCACATCTCAGATATGGGATTATAAATTGGGGTAACAGCACTTTTGTTGAAAGAGTATTTGTATTGCAAAAATATGCTGTACGTATACTCGTTGGTCTACACTTTCCTGAAAGCTGCCGTGATGCTTTCAGAAACTTTAAAATCCTAACAGTAGCTGGTATATATATATTAGAGGTCTGCACTTATGTTTACAAAAATAAATATAAATTCCTTGCCAGTCGAACTGATCATGACCACGAAACAAGGTTTAAGGAATTGTTGAAACCCGAAATACATCGAACTACGATGTATCAAAAAAGCTTCCATTACATGGGTTGCAAATTATATAATAGTTTAGCGGATGATATTAAGTCCGCACCCACTGCAAATATTTTTAAGGTAAGACTGAAGAAACTGCTCCAGTACAGAAACTGCTATACGGTGGATGAATTTTACCAATAGCTATTTATAGCTAATTAAGAAAATCTTCTGTGATTTGTGCCTACAAGAGCCAATGACTTTAATAAGTATATATTGATATTCTCAGACATTTTAAATTACTTTAGGTATATATCATAGTTCTACTTTTTACTATTTCTTTTTTATCTTATATTTATATACTTTTTATGTAATTATGTGTTTGATCCTTGTTCGTTTGACGTGTGTAAAACAAATCTTGTGCTATACACTAATAAATATTATTATTATCATTATTATTATTTTTTTTTTTTTTACAAAAAACCAGTCACCCTACTCTGTGACTCCGACCCTCACAGAGGGGAGCTGGTAATACCAATAGCCACTCCCCACGCCCGTGGGGTGAGTGACTACCGGGTCCGCGAATCGTGTGCCCTGAGTAGACGTAATGAACCGAGGATGACAGCCTTCTGCATTCTGCCGGCTAAGATCTCTGCCGAATCTCGGCATGCCGGTATGATCTTTAGTTCTGAAAGCAGCGTCTGTCTCATTCCACCGAGGGCTCCTATAATCAGTACCACTATTTTAACAGAATGGCCTGGATAAAGCCTGCGGAGTTCGAAGAGCAAATCTCGATATTTTGTCCGTTTTTCCTCCTCTTTCAAGACAATGTTGCTCTCAGCGGGAGCTGAGAATTCCACGACATACATTGTCTTGAGTTGGTGGTCGAGGAGTACTATGTCAGGCTTGTTGGCTTGTATTTGCCTGACGGTGGGAAACGAGTAGTTCCAATAAATTAGGCACTTCTCATTCCCCACAACGGACTCAATATCCCCCGGAACGTAAGGCAGCACTGGTGTTTCGTCTATCCCATACGAGTGCCTTAGATGATAGTAAAGCACTCGTAATGCTGCGTTGTGTCTATGAATATAGGCCGAGACTGCGTAAGTCGGGCAAGCCGACAGTAAGTGCATTACAGTCTCCGGCGCCCTGCGGCAGGCCCTGCAGCTGACATCAGGGACCTCCATACCCATGACACGACGTCGATAGACGAGAGTGTTAAATACACCATCCTGGCAAGCCATTATGAATCCCTCGGTCTCAGACTTCAGCCCAGCTGACCTTAAGAAGGCGAAGGTCAGCCTTTCGGATAAGCCGAGGTCTTCTATATTTTTATAGAAGATCCCGTGCAATGGCTTATCCTTATGGAGCTGCAGAAGGATGTTGTGTTCTGCAGCTCTAATGTGGGCTTTTAGTCGAACGGGTTCCAACTCGGTGACAGAGTCGGGGTTTACCCGCTCGACGTCGAAGATGAGACCAAGTTCATCGGCTGCTCTGCGTGCTGCCTTAAAGAGAAAAGCTCCTACCTCTGCATTTTCATGGTCTCGGACCATGCAGAGGAGAGGATCCGAACTCCTGATGACCTTACATGCTCCCTCCAGAACCATCCTGCTATGGAGACTCTCCAAGCTCAAGAGTCCACGGCCTCCCCGATGTCGTGGGAGATATAACCGTGGAACGGACGATTTAGGATGCAAGCTCCTATTGAGATGCATCTTCTTGCGGGTTACTACATCGAGTTGACGCAGCTCTTCTCTAGTCCACTTCACTACTCCGAAAGAGTAGAGAAGGATCGGAACGGCAAGCATATTTGTAGCAGACACCTTGTTCTTCCCCGACAGTTCTGAAGACCAGATCTGTCGGAGTAGGTGCTGATACTTGCCGCGGAGAGCGTTTTTCACTACACTCACTTCTTGGGTGGAGCGTTGCTCGACACCCAAGTAAGTGTACGACTCTCCGGCATCTAGATGGTGTAAGATGCTTCCGTCCACGAGCTGCGCGTCCTCTCCATAGTCACCGCATCGTCCTCTCTTGAGATGGATCAGTGCGCATTTGTCCAACCCGAACTGCATACCGACAGCCTGCGTATACTCCTGTACCACCCTAAGGGACTGTTGGAGATCCCTCTCTCCAGAGGCATAAAGTTTAAGGTCATCCATATAAAATAGATGGGTGACCTTATGCCTCCTATCGCCGGGGGTACCGCAGTTGTAGCCACGGGTTTTCCGGAGCGAGACGGATAATGGCAGTAGTGAGATGCAAAACAGAAGGGGGCTGAGGGAATCTCCCTGAAATACTCCTCTTCTGAATGTTACCGACTCTGTTTGGACTCTATCGTTACCCGATGTTATGGTAAAGCGAGTCCTCCAGAGCGGCATCAGTTCTTCAATACACCTCACTACGGGACCGGGTACCACAAGACATCGGAGCAAGTGAACAATGAGCTCATGCGATGTCATGTCGAATGCCTTGCGGTAGTCGATCCAGGCCATAGAGAGGTTCCGCTTATACTGCATGGAGTCCTGCGTGACACATCTGTCAATCAACAGGTTCTCCTTGCAGCCAGCGACACCTCTCTTCGACCCTCGTTGCTCATATATCCGTTCGTAAACCGGTTCAACTGCGTGGAGCACCCGCATGTACAAAATGCGTGTAAACACCTTGTAACATGCGTTTAGACAGGTTATCGGTCTGTAATTCTTTGGGTTGGACAAATCTCCGTTCTTGGGGATCAGCACTGTCCGCCCCTCAACAACCCAAGAAGGGATTTGCTGCTCCCCATTTAACCAGGAATTAAATATTCTGGCCAAATGGTGGTGGGTGCTCGATAACTTTTTCCACCAAAAGTTATTTATCCCATCGGGACCTGGAGCAGCAAAGTTCTTAGAGCCATCAAGAGCCCTACGAACCTCTTCTGGGGTTATTGGTTCGCACACTTCCTGTGGTTGCTGAAGCCTTTGACAAAAGGCTTCAAAGTGTGCAAGGGCCGGAGAATCTCGGTTGAGTGGAAGCCTCTCCTCGTACAGCGTTTTCCAGAAGTTCTCCACCTGATCTGCAGTCGGCGGATTGTCTACAACACGCGGAGGCGGTTGGAAAAGGCGCGAGGGCTTCTCGCGGAACAGTTTATTTTCCGCAAGCCCCCTCGCCCGCCTCACTAATGACTTTTTGCAAGTCACTAGCATCCGTATCCTGTCGAGACAGTGCTGTTTGGTGGTTCGCAGCACTGCCTCATTGAGTGTGTGATGGACGCGTCTTAAGTTGGAGGCTAATCGACGCACTTTAGGCGTGAACGGCCTGTTGGCCGCCATATAGTCCATCACATATTGGATACGGGATGCGTGTTGCCTCGCCGACTGGATCTTGGCTTCCATCTTTTGTATGCGCCGCTGCGCTCTCTCCTGTGGGGAAGAGGTATTTCGCCTCTCCACCTGAGACGAGCGTTGAGCAGCGGCATACACGGCACAATTTATGTGCCAGATGTCAGCCTCTTCTGGTAGCGCTGTACGAAGTTCAGCGTCCACTCTGGCCAGGTCTTGTGGCCTGGGGGTTTTCAGACGGTGTAACCCCCTTCTGGTACTGAGGCCCTCTGGTATTGGCGGAACGAGGAGAGCCACGTCCTCAACCGGTGAATGTGGCGGCTCTTCGGCCACCTCATTCACCGGCCCGGGAGCAGCCCTCACGTAGCCCCTACTACGAAGGTGGGATACATAGTCACGCAGATTTTGTGGCGTGAAGGCGCTATGCTCTGGTAGCCTCTCACACCACAGAGCATGCATCCGCGCCATGTACCCCCTCCGCGCGGGCTCACTGCTTTCATAACAATGCAGAAGCTCATCCCTCAGTTCATCTGTCCACTCAAAGCGTCCTTGTTCGTTGCGTACGTCGTCAACGGGCGGTCTATCCGGTTGGGCCCCACCACCTTGCCCTTGACCCCTATCCGAACGGGGTCGATCGTGGGGGCCCAGTCTTCGGCCTGCTGGAACCAAAGGTTAGAGCCTGTGGGTGGTTAGCCCAGCAGGCCCACGACCGACACCAGAGGGGAAGATGCTTTCCCCTCCCGGGTGCACAAGGGCTGCCGGTTCGGTTTTGCACCCCTAGCTGGAGTAAGTGGTGGCGCTACTCACCAAAGGCTTAATAGATGGAGGTTAGCCCCTCCTGCTAATTTATTATTATTATTATTATTATTATTGTTATTAAATGTACCTACTCGCATTGTAACAAATATAAATAATATAACATCAAGAATGGGCATTGATTACATAGCTACAAATCTACCAGGAAGATAGATACCTAGCTTATATAAGTAATCCGTGCATAGCTGACCATGCAGCGCAAATAATTTGTTGCAAGGATCTAAAAATAACTAAAGAAAAGAATAAGAATTTTTATTACGCTAGACATTTCTTCGATGAAAATATCGGAAAATTTATTTATATGCTTGAAAAGACTGCCTGGGATAGTATTTACATTGAAAATATTGATGAAGCTTTCAAACATTTTATCGAGTTGTTCCTAGTATGCCTTGAGGGCTTACGTCCTCTAGTTGCCCACTGTAACAAGATATCAAATAAAGTGAGTTGCAAAAACTGGCTAAATTGTGAAATAAGCAGGGAGAGTCAAGAATTAAAAAATCTCTATTGGCTTGCAAATCAATTAAACGATCTGAATCTAACCAATTTATATAAAGACAAGAAAGAAATAACATAACATCAAAAAAACCAAAAGAGATTATTTTTCACGTGTAAATAAAGCAACAAATAGTTCAAAAGAAATTTGGAGCCTGGTTAATGAACAACTTGGTAGAAAGGTTGAAAGCAATAAAATAACAATAAACATAAACAACACAGCTACAACAAATCCCCAAATCATTGCTAATCATTTTGGGAACTATTTCTCAAATGTTGCATCTGAAAAAGTGTCTGAAAATTTCAAGGACAATATTTCCACAGAGTGCGCTAGTTGCCCCTATGTTGAACATCATTATTTTTGAAGCTTACAACACCCGAGGAAATTATAGACACAATAAAAAATTTAAAGAATAAATCTGCTACAGGTATTGACGGAATATCCATTAAAGCCCTAAAGTATGTCTGTGAGAAAATCGCGGAACCTCTGGCACATTTAATTAACGAATGCTTCAAGCAAGGCCATTTTCCAAGTATCTTCAAGATTGCATCAGTTTTGCCAGTGTTCAAGAAAGGTGATGAGCTTGATTTTGAAAATTATCGACCAATTTCCATCTTATGTGTTCTCTCAATAGTTTTAGAAAGATTAACATTTAACAGAATATCACATCACAAAATTATAACAACAAATCAACATGGCTTTCAACAAAATAAATCAGTAGAAACTGTCACCTTCCAGCTTCTACAGTTTGTATATGACGAAATTGACAAGAAAAATCACGTTGTTGGGTTATTCTTCGACCTAAGCAAGGCATTTGATACTTGGAATGTTGATTTTGTTGTATACAAGTGGCAAAGGTTGGGAATTAGAGGTCTAGCATTAAATCTTATTAAGTCATTCATGATTAATAGAAAACTACATGTGGAAATATATGGTACAATATCAGAAAATTATGAAGTCACTCAAGGAGTCCTTCAGAGTTTCGTACTGGGACCATTACTATTCTTATTATTTGTCAATGATCTCCCTACTATTATGCAGGTGGGATCGGTTGTTATGGGGCCCTGTAGAACTTTGTGATAAGATAAAGAGGATCATATCAAGACTGGTGTCATAGTAATACACTTATCTTGAATATTGGCAAAACTCAATGTGTATACTTCTCTCGCAGCGAAAATCACCTTCAGAAGATCTCATCAACGTAATACCTATTGAAAACTTCTCAGCAACTGTCAAGTTCCTGGGAACTATGATTGACAATAGTCTTTGCTGGGAAGAACAAATTAAACATGTTTGAAAAAAAATTAATTATGCATATTTCGCGTTAAGACAGTTGAAGGGTATCTTTAATATAAAATCACTATTAAATGTTTATTATGCACTTGCATATTCACATTTATCATACAACATTGTGGTTTGGGGTGCCGCCTCAAATATAAATCGCGTATTTTTCTACAGAAAAGGCTTATCAGATTATTATTTGACATTGCACAAAGGGACTCTTGTAAACCTTATTTCAAAAGTAATACAATCTTATACACAGCATATATATATTAAACACTATTAAACTTGTCAAGAAAAATGTAAATATATTCGTAACAAATTCAGACAATCATTCATACAGTACTAGACAAGGTCATCTATTAAAAGTAAAAAATCATAACACAACTTTATATAAGAAATCTCCATATCATAATATCATGCAGGTATTAAAATGTATAATAAGCTACCACTTGAAATTGAATCTTAAACTCACTAAATAAATTTACTACTTGTCTGAAAAATTTCCTTGCTACAAACGGTTTCTACTCGGTTGAGGAGTACCTGAACTATGAGCCACAGTTATGCTAAAACATTCATGTACACAATCTATAATTATTTCAAAGTTGTATATTTACCTGTTTGGGATTATTTGTTTATTTTATGCATCAAGTATATTAAGATCATTATTTGTAAATTTTACTATTTTTGAACTATTTGAAATAATTTTATTACTGCTGTGAGGTTCATATACATTCTATGTATATCTAACATGAGAAATATACTATTCTATTCAGATACGTTATTACTACGTAGACTTAAATGTGCGTGAAAGTGTTTCTATAGATATGGAGACAATAGGTGATTGTTTCGTTTTTGTTTCGTTTGCGAAACGGGGCGGAAATGGAATGGGGTTGGAAAAAGTGGGCAATATCTTAGCAGCCATTTATACGACCGAATTACCAGCATCAATTTCCACCCTTCAGCTAGTATCTTGCAGCTGCAAAAAAGGTTGCAGAAAACGATGCAGCTGTGTTAAAGTTGGATTGCACTGCTCTAATTGCCATCGGCAAGGATGTTTAAATTGCCAGTTTGAAGAACAACTCATCAATGAAGAACCCCTCTAATGAGTAAAATTGGACAGAATCTTAGTGGAATAGGCCTTCAGGAGAAATCACTTTTAATCACTTTAATTAAGGGTGGTGTGGAACGAGCTCAAATTAAAAAATGCATCTTTGTTGAAAAAAAAAGGGAAAATAAATAAAAAACACTTGCGTCAAAACCCTCTAGACATCATCTTATAGAGACAATTCCGCTCTATAAATTCATTTTTCATACAGAATTTAACAACAAATTTTTTATTTCCTATACTTTCTTCTCTTCCAACGAACGGTTTACAAGATTAAAGTGGAAACCAGCGTTAAGTCTATATACAGGGTGATTTACCTAAACATGCAGAAAATTATTCAGTGGGTTGTCCCCACCAAAAGGAGTTAAAAAATTAAGAAATAAAAAAATTTGAAAAAAAAATTATCTTATTTTTTCTATAGAAGTGTGCCGCCTATGACTAACCAATCTGACATAATACTGTGCAACGAAATGACTTCCTTTCTTATGTGGTATGGGTAAAAATGATTCTCGCATATAGGGTACTTATTGAAGGGTCTTGTTCTGGTAATTCTAGAACTTCTTCGTTTACTTCAACAGGGCGATTTACTACACGTTCTCTGTTGCCTGGTAAACGAAACCTGGTGTCACGAACTCGTTGCACTGCACTTAAATTTTTTTCTCATTAGGTTCGCGCCTATGGGGAAATTTTCTCCCATATTTTCGTACAGCCCCTGCAAGACTTTCATTCATTGCACCATAGGTTAATATCATGTTGCAGTACTCTGGCATAATCGATATTTGCGAATACAGTTTAAAATTTAACAAAAATGGGAAATGCTCTAAACGGAAGTCGAAGAGTCACTGAACTGAACAGTAAACGCTGATATTACCGCTAAACAAACAAGTGACACGTGTGTGAACGCGTCGAGATATCATAACTCACCCGTTCAGAAGCGTATCTTTGCAGGTTTTAATGCAAAAAAATATAATAAATTACCTTGGATCGCTTTAAAATTTTACAGAGGCTTTCCCACATAATAGACTTGTATACCATTTTATTTTCCGCATGTTTACATAAATCACCCTGTATATCTATTTCTAACTCTATTGAGAGTACACATCTCAAATATTATTCCTTTATAAATTATTTCTTCTAAAATGCCTAATTTGCATGGACTAATCCCAAATCCAAGTCTAGTTACAGAGCCTTCGAAGTTGGAATTGAATCAATGATAAAAATGCACTGATGTGAATTCAAAAGAGTAAAATTAACAAGAAACAATAAGATTTTGCCCCTTTGTGCTGTTAATTCAACAAATAGATTGCCAAAATTCGTTTTAAGCCATTCTTGGAATACATGCACACATTTTGCATAATATAATACTTTTTTTTCAGTGGCCTGACCGCCATTTCAACATATTTTCTCACCAAGGAATTATGGTCAGCTGGTGCGGGTCTATTTGCTGCCTGCTTCATCGCCATAGTGCCCGGTTACATAAGCCGTTCAGTTGCGGGCAGTTATGACAATGAAGGAATTGCAATTTTTGCCTTGCAATTCACCTACTTTCTGTGGATCAAGTCTGTGAAGACCGGGTCTGTGTTTTGGGCTGTGGCAGCTGCGTTGTCCTATTTTTATATGGTAAGATGCTGTGAAAATAATGCCTTATTCAGATTCAGAGATTTATAAACTTAATTTTTAGGTGTCTGCATGGGGAGGTTACGTATTTATCATTAACTTGATACCACTTCACGTGTTTGTACTGTTGTTGATGGGAAGATTTTCCAATAGGCTTTTTACAAGCTACACCACTTTCTACATTTTGGGTCTCATATTCTCCATGCAGATCCCCTTCGTAGGTTTCCAACCTATCCGAACCAGTGAACACATGGCGGCATCAGGTAAATTTTTGTAGCTTCTTCGACCTGGGACCCAGTTCTTCAAATCATAGGAATGAATTCCCTTGAGAAAATTTTCTCTCACTGAACTTCTCATGCAAATCAACAAATCAAGAGAATTGCCATTCTTGAATCTCGTAGGAATCAAGTTCCAATGAGAACAGCAATGGGACATGTGTTGAGTTATATGTTTGTACTAATATTTGCAACAGCCAACGAGCAGGTTTTAGTATATTGGAGTTTTTAATTTTTAATTCTTCTTTATTTCTCAATTAATTGTACAAAAAAGTGAAGTGAACGCATTGGTTCTGCAGGTAGAGCATTAATATTATCTTCAAATAAACAAAAACCTAGTTCCTCATCTCCTTCCCTCCCGGAACATTACTTTCAATGCACATATTGTGCAGAATTGCACATGCATTCATTATTTTTAATGCCTTTGTGGGGGCATAATGAAGTATTTTTGAAATAGAAGATGCTCTAGTAGGTGCACTTAAAAATCTCTCCAGGGCATTTATTACATAGTTACCACGCCATAACCTTGGCGAGTCTAAAATGCTTAATAAAAAGTTTATCACTTAAGCCAAACGGATTCCAGTTCCTAATAAAATGTTGTCTTTCATATGCAATTGCAGCTTCAGAATCTTCCAGATTTTGTATATTTACAGCTTGAAGATGAAAATTATCCCTCATTTAATTATGATATTTAAATACTGTATGAAATTAATGAAACTTATTAATTATTAGCTAAATATTCATCAGCAAATGACAGTTCATACTGTGCACATGACCATAAAGTATTGTTACGTGCTTACAAATTTTCAGTAAACACTCCGTGGGTTTAAATAACTTGCAACAAGAATTTTCACTAACCACTATTTTATTTATCACTAAAATTACACTAGTAAATACTTAACAATCACACAACTAATAATCACTTAATCTAATATAAATTCACAACTTTTAAAACACTATGTACTTTACTTTTTCCCTTAAACTAGTCAACTCTTGTCTAACCTAAGAACTCTCTGTTTGTTTACTGAACTGAACTCTTCTTTATATTTCACTAAACTGTACTGTTCCCCCATCTGCTGGATTCATCTCCTTATATACACCCATAGAAATGTACCAGAGTATTCTACGATTTTCTGGAATTCTACAGAATTTTCTACCATGTAATAGATGATTGTTCGTCAATTGGCTCATAGACGGCGCCACCCTACTAGTCAGGGAAGTAACTAAGCTTCTGAGGAAAACTTTGAACATGAACTTAATCACATCTTTCCTTGTTAGAGGGCAGCACATAACACTGCCCCCTCCTTAAGCCTGAACGTCCCGGTCAGGCAATTCAGATTCCCCAACATACTTCATACTTCGCCAACCTATCCAAGTGCACGATCTTCATCTTGGACTTCTTACTACGTTGAATTCGGTAAACAACGTCATTGATCCGAGTGATGACTGAATACGGTCCTTCCCAGGGTGGGTGAAGCTTCGGAGATTTTCCCTTCTTTCGCTGTGGGTTATATAGCCAAACCAGATCGCCCTCCTTGAATCCTGCTGACGTTCCCTTCCGGTCATAGCGAGCCTTCATTCTGTCACTAGCTATGCTAACTTGGTTTCGAACCAATTCGTGGACATTCCTCAGCTGTTGACTAACTTCGTCTGCGTAGTCATCCACGGACAGTGGCTTCTTATCTGGTGTACCAAACATCAAATCACATGGCAGTCTGATCTCGTGCCCAAATATTACACGAGCCGGTGTCTGTTTAGTCGTCTCATGAATGGCAGCCCTGTATGCCATTAAGAAAAATGGTATATGTCGATCCCAATCTCGCTGGTTCTTGTGAACTACCTTAGAAAGATGTTCCTTCATGGTTTTATTATGTCGTTCCACCATTCCATCTGACTGGGGATGGAGAGGGGTTGTCCGAGTCTTGTGAATGCCCAGCAACTCACAAATTTTCTGAAATACCCCCGACTCAAAGTTTCTCCCTTGATCGGAATGTAGCTCCAGGGGTACACCAAATCGGCATACAAGGTTATCCACCAAAACTCGAGCAACAGTAACTGCTTCCTGATTCGGAATGGCATAGGCTTCCGCCATTTATTAAAATAGTCCATAGCGACCAGGATGTATTTATTCCCATCATCTGTCACTGGGAATGGGCCCGCTACATCTATAGCAATCCTCTCAAAAGGAGCTCCGACGTTATATTGCTTCATTTGGCCCCTGCTCTTCGTCTGTGGCCCTTTGGTGGCTGCACAAGCCTTGCATTTGCGGCACCAAGCCTCCACATCTTGACGGCTATTGATCCAATAAAATCGTTCCCGTACTTTAGCCAGTGTCTTATTCATACCAAAATGTCCCCCGGACACTCCATCATGTATTTCCTGAAGTACTTTTGGGATCCGACAGCTGGGTATCACTAGACGCATGGTAACTTCCTTCCCATCTGGACTTTCCCATGCTCTCTTTAATAGTCCATCTACAACCTTAAGGGAGTCCCATTGTGCCCACAATGCCTTCAGCTCCACACTTTTGTCTGAAACATCCTTCCATTCCGGTCGCGTTCCTTTTTCTTTTGCCCTTAATATAGGACCAATTACGCTGTCATCCATTTGTTCTCGTCTTAGAACTTCCTTTGTCCAATCATCTGGAACATCTACCTGAACTGTGTTTACTATTATCGTGCCCTGTGCTTTTTCAACCCGATAGCAGTGCTTGCAGTCATCTTTGCACGGTCTTCTTGACAGAGCATCTGCATTTTTATGAGACTTTCCAGGTCGGTGTTCGATTGCGAGGTCATATTGCTGCAGTCTTTCTATCCAGCGAGCCAGTTGACCTTCTGGGGTTTTCAGCTGCAGTAGCCATTTTAATGCAGCATGGTCGGTCCTGATTTTGAAATGTTGACCATAGAGGTACTTGTGAAAATGGTCCACGGACTTAACAATGGCCAATAGTTCCTTCCTTGTTACACAATAGTTCCTCTCTGGTTTGGACAGTACCTTACTGAAATACTCGATTACTTTTTCCTCTCCATTTTGGACTTGAGATAGTACACATCCAATTGCGGAGTTGCTAGCATCCGTGTCAAGAATATAGAGGCCCTTTTGTTGGGGATATGCTAGCACAGGACTACTGCATAACGCTGCTTTCAGCTTCTTCCATGATGTTTCACACTCCGGTGTCCACTGATATTTAACTTTCTCCTCCGTTAGCTGGTGTAGTGGCTTTGCTATATCCGCAAATCCTTCCACAAAACGTCTATAGTAAGTGCAGAGGCCAAGAAAGCTTCGTAATTCGTGTACATTTGAAGGTCTTGGCCAATCACGCACGGCAGAGATCTTGTCCGGGTCTGTCTGTATTCCCTCCGAAGATACGACATGTCCAAGGAATTTCACTTCTTTTTGGAAAAGTAGACACTTCTTTGGATTCAACTTTAGATGTGCATTTCTGATTCTCCCAAATACTTCTTGAAGATTTTCCAAATGTTCCCTGAAGTTTCGTCCCATAACCATTACGTCATCAAGATAAACTAAGCACGTCTTCCAAGTTAGTCCTCGGAGTACAAATTCCATCAATCTTTCAAAAGTAGCTGGCGCATTGCAAAGTCCAAAAGGCATCACGGTGAATTGATATAAACCACTACCTGTTGAGAAGGCAGTCTTTTCCTTGTCGTCAGGGTGAAGTCCCACCTGCCAATACCCACTTCGAAGGTCTAGAGTTGAAAACCATCGTGACCCTGCCAGCGTACTTAATGTATCGTCAATTCGTGGTAGTGGATAGCTGTCTTTCTTCGTAACATCATTCAGCTTCCGGTAGTCGACACAAAATCTCAAAGTTCCGTCCTTCTTGGCAACTAAAACTACCGGTGATGACCAGGGACTGGTTGATTCCTCAATTACTCCATCTTGTAGCATCTTTTGAACCATCGCAGCAGCTTCTCCCTGTTTAGCTAGTGGCAACCTCCTAGGTTGTTGGCGGATTGCGGCTGAATCACCAGTATTTATCCGATGCTGTACTATATCAGTTTTCGTGAGGATGTCTGTGTTTTTGGCAAATACCGCACTTTCTTTCTCCAAAAACTTGATTGCCTCTCTACGTTCATCCTCAGATAGGTGTTCAAACTGGGAACTCAACAAAGTCACAACTTCCCTGTCTACGCTGGTTGACAAACATTTCTCCCCTTGTTCCTCGCACCTTGCTATCCACTGGACTGGTTCGTAGGATCCTATTGCCTCGCCTTCCTTGAAAGTTACCGAGTGGGAATTTAAATTAGCCACTCTAATTGGAATTTTGTCTTTTGTCCGGGTCAGAGTTCTTGCTAAGATTACGTTTTCTGTCTTAATTGAATCATCTTTTTCAACAAGGCCAACACGGTATCCACCAGAGTTTCCTTCCAGAATGGCCTCGATTATTTGTTCAGAACGAGCAGGAATCTTGATTGTCTGAGCCGTCAGTAGCCTCACTTTTTGAAATCGGTCATTTGCTGTTGACAAAATAAATTCTTCATTTCCAATCTTTAGGACTCGTTCTACCACGTCAAGTACAAATTGATCTTGTACTCCCATAACATCCAGCCCCAAAATGAAATCATCAGTGATGTCAGCCACAATAACCCTATGACTAAAGCACAGGCGTCCAAACTGCAGATCTAGGTCAACTTCTCCATGAACCCTTACCCTGTCTCCTGTGGCTGTTCGAACGACCAATCCATTTTGGCTTTTATCAACTTTTATTCCTGATAAAAATCCGGGCCGCACTATTGACGACGTGGCACCTGTGTCGATAGTGAAGATACATCTCCTTTTGTTTACATAGCCATCCAAAAGCAGACTACTCGGGACTCTTCTAATCTGGGAAACCCGTATCTCTCTGGGGGCACCGTGTTCACCAGCCAGCACAGCCCCCAAGGTGCTGGCTATCTTTAGTTTTCCTGCGGCTCTTCAGTCATTGCGGCATTTACTCTCTCAGGGCTCCGCTGCCGACAGTTTCGCTTAATATGCCCTGGTTTGCCGCACTTATAACACCGAATCTCCTTCCTTGACTGTTCATCACTCTGTTCTCTTTCCTGCTTCCTTGGAGCATCTGGTTTTGTCATCAACTGGCTTATCATTTTGTGCATGTCAGCCATCAAAGATTCCATATTTGATTTTTCTAAACGGTCCTCTTCTTCTACCTTCATGGTTCGTACTCTCGGACGTGCAGTCTCTTTGTAAGCGGCTTCAACCTCAAGGGCATGGATCAAGGCTTCACTACCAGTCTTATCTCGGGATAATCTAAGGACTCGCCTGATCTCCTCATCTCTTATGCCATCGATGAAAGTACCAACTGTTAATTGTTCCTGGAATTCTTTGGGCGCATCCGGGTAAGCCAGGTATGTCAGTCGCTCAACAGCTGCTTCAAAATCTTGTAAACTTTCCCCAGCCTTTTGTGTGCGTGATTTGAGCTGAGTTCGGTATACTTGGGCGAGGTGTTGGTCGCCATATCTTAGATCTAGTGCAGCCTCCAAAACTTTAAAATCCCGTTGCTGCGTTACTGGGATAGTCTGAAGCAACTCTGAGGCTTGACCTCTTAATGCTAGCACCAATGCCATAGCTTTGTCTTCGTTACTCCAATTGTTTGCGTATGCCGCTGCCTCAAATTGTCTTTTATAGGTTGACCAAGAAGTTTGACCATCAAAGGAAGGCGGTTGTAATCGAGGACCTGATGATGATAATACCAGCTGGCCTCCTTGTTCTCTTAACAGTCGCTTAAGTCGCTCTACTTCTCCTTCAACTGCACGAAATTTTCCTTTGACTTCAGTTATTTCCTCTTCAACCTTAGTAACTTTTACTTCAACGCCAGTAACTTTTTCTTCGACACCAGTAACTTTTTCTTCAACGTCGGTAACTTTTCCCTTAATGTCACTAATTTCTCCTTCGACGTTACCAACTTTTTGTTCAACTTTATCTACTTTTTCCTTGACTTCATTAGTGGCTGACAGGATAGCATCTTGTTGCACCTGTATAATTTTTCTCAATTCTTCCTTTTCTTCTTGTCGTTTTCTTTCTTGTTCTTCCCTTTCTTCTTGACGTCTTCTTTCTTTTTCTTCTTCACGTCTCGCCTGTTCTTCTTTCTCTTCTAGACGTCGTTTTTCTTGTTCTTCTTTATCTTCTTGACGTCGTTTCTCTTGTTCTTCTTTATCTTCTTGACGTCGTTTCTCTTGTTCTTCTAGCATCATTTTGCTAAATGCAGCTAACATGTCTTGCATTTGTTTTTCAGCGGCCATGCTTCTTGTTTCCATTCAAAAACTAACAAACAACACTAACAAGTTTTATTTAAAGTCTATGCCAGGTATAAGTAGAATGTTCTATAAATGTTCTCACACTATATGGCACAAATTAGTCTTGTCTAATGTCTATATTACTTTCCAGTTCGACTCACTTCACTATCTCCAGTGGTTTCCAAATAGAGCACTATGGAACTTCGTCGAATTCTTCAGAAATTCTGTTGCAATTCCGCTTCCGACACCAATTGTTACGTGCTTACAAATTTTCAGTAAACACTCCGTGGGTTTAAATAACTTGCAACAAGAATTTTCACTAACCACTATTTTATTTATCACTAAAATTACACTAGTAAATACTTAACAATCACACAACTAATAATCACTTAATCTAATATAAATTCACAACTTTTAAAACACTATGTACTTTACTTTTTCCCTTAAACTAGTCAACTCTTGTCTAACCTAAGAACTCTCTGTTTGTTTACTGAACTGAACTCTTCTTTATATTTCACTAAACTGTACTGTTCCCCCATCTGCTGGATTCATCTCCTTATATACACCCATAGAAATGTACCAGAGTATTCTACGATTTTCTGGAATTCTACAGAATTTTCTACCATGTAATAGATGATTGTTCGTCAATTGGCTCATAGACGGCGCCACCCTACTAGTCAGGGAAGTAACTAAGCTTCTGAGGAAAACTTTGAACATGAACTTAATCACATCTTTCCTTGTTAGAGGGCAGCACATAACAGTATAATTCCAAACTAAGAGAATTTTCGAATTCCCCGTCGAAAACCATCCAGAATTTTTCCCCCTAACATCCTATGATTGTTTTCAAGAATACGATTATACCTAAATCATCGAAAAACATGAGAAAATAATGTCAATTAATTCCTACGATTTCAAGAATTGGGTCTCCAATGGATGCACCTGGAGCACGCTCAGGTAGTACGCCCGACGAGATGATTTTTACCCAAGTGGTTATTTCATACGGCTCTGGTAGTTATTGAGCGATGTTTCTGAACGGGTAAAATTTGGTTGATAATTGCTAGGCGTCTTTACTGAACGTGCTCCTGTAGAAAATTAATCCAACTTAGTTGAGTATTAGTCTTCACATTTGTTTTTTTTTTAGGCGTATTCGCTCTGCTGTTTGCCGTTGGATTTCTAAAGTACCTTCAAGGTATATTGTCCAAGTCTGAATTTAAGTCGCTGGTCATATTTGGCGGATTGGTATCTGCCGGGGTGGTATTTTTGACTGTCGTCGCCCTAACTTATGCAGGATATGTGGCTCCATGGAGTGGCAGGTAAGATAACATGAATTTATGTGTGAAACTGGTAGAATTGGCAGCCGCTACAATTGATGCATATTCCGTCAATTAAATGGGCATTGTCTGGAGATGATCGGTCCTCCCCTGATGATGCCAATTTGATTAGCGAAATGTGCATTTATTTATAAGCTGCTGATATAATCAGCAATTTTAATACTAGTTATTTCAGACTGAGTGAGCCAGTGTTCACTCAAACATTGGGTGCAATATTTTGCTATACCAAACATGGCAAAGTATAATCATGACTTTATTATCAATTTTAGGTTTTACTCCCTTTGGGACACAGGTTACGCCAAGATCCACATTCCTATCATTGCGTCTGTGTCCGAGCATCAACCCACGACTTGGTTCTCCTTTTTCTTTGACTTACACGTGTTGGTCGCTACATTCCCTGCTGGCTTGTGGTACGTTATCAAGAATATAAATGATGAGAGAGTTTTTGGTAAGTATTTTTCACGTCAGGAATTGTGAATCGAAAACAGTTGTTATTTATTTCAGTGGTCTTGTATGCTTTGAGTGCCGTCTACTTTGCCGGTGTCATGGTGCGTCTGATGCTTACCCTGACTCCGGTAGTTTGCATTTTGAGCGGAATTGCATTCTCAGGTTTACTCGAATTGTTCTTAAGAGAAGATGATAACGGTCGGGGTGAGGAAAGTGAAGAAGAAGAGCAGTCCACTCCGAGTAAGAGACTGTACGATAAGGTGAGTTGAGTTGTCCTTCTCGAATCTTTTCTTGCTTGGGTTTAATTATTTGTGGCATTGGGGGTTAATATTCTTTAAAATTCCTTGTTCCCTAGTTACCAAAAGAGGCGAAGACAAAACCGAAAGGTGGAAAATCTGTAGGAAACGTGAAAACGCCTACACAACAGGCGGTAAGAAGGCTTGCTGTGGGTGATTTTGCATCAGTTTTCTCACTAATTTTTAATACTGTTTAACTTATTACTAATATTCTGGTGTTCTGTGCTGACCTAGTTTGCCGCGGTTGTTTTCTATTCATCAGAAAGCACTATTTGATGTGTGATGTCAGGACTTCTCGTAGAAGTTCTGACGCAGATGGTGATTGTGATTGTTTTGATAAAATTTTATTTTATTACAAAAGTACCTTTCATCGACTTTTTTTTAATGTTGACTTCTTGCTGTTAATGTTGTCTAAAATCAAGTTTTCTTTTTTTTTAATGTGGACATTTTTGCTTTGATATATTTTTTAAATAATTTACCACGTAAGTTACCATTTATTTATCGGTATGTATATATAAAGCAATTCAAAGTTAACTTGTTGGTATAAATACGAAAAAATAAGAGAAGTTATGAAAACACTGTACACAAAAATACATTTATAGGAAGTTTAAGCAAATAGAATAGAAAAGTGTGATCTGGTTAAAGAATTTTAAACATTAAAAAAATCAATAGAGAAACACAATCAACTTTACACTGGAGATCGTCAATGGGGATACTGAAAAACAGTGATTCTAAAACAGAACCTTTGGGCTCCTATCTATTCAATAGCTCTCCAAGAAATGTCAACAAGTTTTGCTCCAAAAGACCTCGCACAGATTATATGTAAAAATGACTGTCCGTAAATTTTGCTGAAATTTTAGATGTAATATTCGGCCAATTGATAAAAAATTTCCTTAAGCCCAACTTCGAGAAATGGATAATTTTCAAGATCGATGGGATAGTTTGAAACGTGCGTACTTAGGTTCATAATATCAAGGGAACTTAACTTTTTTTGTTGTAATTAACTTATAATGAACACTTTCATCTCAATCATTTAGCAATACGCAACAATGTAACAAGCGAGTAGTACGTGTTTAATGTTAATAACAGATCATAACCATATCTAAAACTTATATAAATAAAAAGACTGACACAACAATGAGGATTTAATACAAAAGAGAGGCACGAATAATAACATGCCTCAAACAGAATTATGTTGTTTTCCAAAGGGTCGTCCTTGGATATTTTATGTTGAGGATGTATGTCGAGCATATCCTAGAAACCATAGAACACTAGCCACATATTCTCAGAGTTTTAGCTCCAGTCTTACATGTGTGGCAATATCGCAATCAACTCATTTTCCTCATCGTCACTATCGTCTTCTCTGTCATCTTTATAAACTATACAGATTTGATATTTGTAGCAATATGAAATCTGGAATAAACTCCCAAACGTACCAGTCCAGGTTCTTGAATAAGCTTGCGTAACTCAAATACAGTTCTCTTATCTCTGGTGCCTAGCTCAGATATAGGTGGGAGACCATTGTAATTGGTGTATCCTGAATGTAATATGTTTGAGATAGCCAATGGATACTTTAGGGAAATAATAATAATAAAATATTTATTTGCATAGAAAAAGTACATACACAAATGGACAAGGTGAATTTAACATGATTTTTAAAACCTTACCCTAAAAGCATAGTCGATAGTAAAATAAAACTCCAAATAAAATAAAAGACAATATTTAAATACAACAAACAATTACAGAAAATAAACAGTTCTTAAACAATATTAATTAAAATCTCATAAGATCAATATTATTTAATATATTATGATAAGTAGCTTCCTTTAACTTTGACTTCAATGTAGTAACCGAGAGACCGTGAAATTCCATAGGTAAATTATTTTCAATATAAGACGACAGATAAGAAAAGCTTCTTGAAAAAATTACACTACGCTGTAAAGGTACTGTGACACGGTTATTCCTAAGTGTCTTATGAACCTGATCACATCTGATAATCTTGTTAGATAGATATCCAGTTTTTAAAATTTTATGAAGAAAACATACATAGTGTACAAACCTTGTTTCATTTTGTCTAAGTAAGCCCAAGTCACAGATGAATGGAATAATGTGAGCAAAGCATGGTACATCTGTTATGAACCGAATACAATGATTTTACCTTTTTTTAATTCTATTTTTATTTTCAACCGATAGACAAGAACCGTATACAGTATCACCATAGTTCATTTGTGACAAAACTAAATTGTTAATAAGCATCTTCTTATTTTGTTTCGACATCTAAATAGTCTTTGAATGGAAAAAGCTGTTGTAGACTTAAGTATAGGGCTTGCGACATACTAGATTGACATGTTTTGTGAATTTAAGTTGACAATCAAAAACAACTAAATTTTGTACATATTCCGCTGTTGGAATGTTTTCGTTACCAATTTTAATCGAAAACCCTCTTAGTTTACTTATTTTGTGGTTTGAACCAGTTAGAATATGTCCACATTTACTCGTATTTAGCTGGAGAGTATTATGATAAATCCATTGCTTTATTTTATTTAAATCAGAGTTGATTTCATAAACTGAATTCAGTTCATTATCAGGTGAAAGACTATAGCTCAACGAAATGTCATCAGGAAACATGTAAATATTACAATATTCAACATGTTGCAAGTTAGAAATAAAAATGGAGAACAGTATAGGACCCAAAATAAACTGTTGAGGCCAGAATTAATAGGAAAAGTAACTGAATAATTTCTGAAGTTTGAACAATAGTATATCGATTAGTTCTGTTGAATAAATAAGTGTTTAACCATTATAAGAAGTTATTTTTAATACCATAATAGTGAAGTTTAGCTAAGAGGCAGTTTAAATCAACTGAATCAAAAGCTTTAGTCATATCAAGAAGAGTTAAAGAATTAAGTTTATGATTATCAGTACCCGTAATGAAGTCATCAGTCAATGAACAAAGAGCGGCAATGTACTAAATCCTTTTCTGTATCCTGACTATGTCGGTATTAAAATATTCAAGGTCTCAACATACTCAGATACTTGAAAATGAAGAGAAGCTTCAGCAATTTTAAGAGGTACAGGCAATAAGCTAATAGGTCGTAAATCAGACAATGTGCTAAATGATTCTGGTTCAATTGGTTCATTGTGCATTACGATTTCAAAGGTTTTCTACCTCCATTCTCGTCTGCATTATGTTAGCCATATTCTATTTCACATGCCAACCTGACATTGGCTCTGTCCATTTCAATCAACTTCCTGTAGTAATTTATGATAGCCCCAGCAATTAGGTACAATGACCCAATATTAACAACATGAGGCATAGGAATAATGTCTTCCCTCAGAAGAAACACTTGTAGTTCTCCTCTTCTAAGATGATAGGGATGATTAATATATCGTAATTCTTGCGCTTGTTATCCTAACTTCTGTTGACTGGGTGGGCTCTTTGAAAATTAAGTCTGACAGTTGATTTCATGAATTTAATTATATAAACTAACATATGGCTGAATTTCAACTTTTCCAAATCATTTGCATTGAATTTAGTTTTACAACACGTATACAGTAATGCTGACGCCACACGCTGATTATTATGCTGTCTGACTATTTGTTTTGAGTTTATTACTGCATAAGCTATTTACAGTTGAATTTTGAGCTTTCCCAAAACATTTTGGAGATACTAATAAATTTTACACATTTCCTAGTGCGCCAGCCCATAGATGATATGCTGACTCTAAAGCGGCTTTCTACAACCAAAGTACAATTCAATCTGAAAGTATCAGCTTTCCAAAACTCTTGCACTATTTTGACGTGAGCTCTTGCACTATGAGAGCCATTCTAATACATAATCTGTGCAAGGTCCTTTAGATAATATTTTATACTTTTCATTTTGTCAAATACCTTTGAAAAATCTGATATTAACCTGATCCCAGGTGTTCGCACTTTTATCAGTCTAACGCATATTTTAGAGTAGCATGCTGTGGAAAATGTATATATTCAATAACTTCAAACTTACCCATAATTAAAAAAAAAAAAAAAATAGAATGCCAACACTTGTGTTTTATATAAGCTGTCAATACCTAGGTCTTTTAATTAAAAATTTAAGTTAATTTTTTTTAAACGCTAACAATACTAATGTTTAACAAGAAATTGATTAACCAATAATCCTATGCGATTTCCTTCTTTGATACCACACCCTTGGGATAATTCTAATAAACTGCCCAAACCTATTATTAACTCTTGCGATATAGCTGCTGAAGTCAGAAATGTCTGGTTGTGTGTCATGTTATTAATATGTACATAATTAATTTTGCGAGTTTGATGGTTTTTATGTTTTTTTAACATATGCTTTAAGTTTTTGTCCTAGCTGTGCTAATGGAAAAACCCTTTGTACATAACAGTTCACGCTTGAGGGTATGGCACTGCCTTCTTTACTTAAAACTAAACTTATAGGTTCATGGGCATCCTTTTAGTAGTTCTTTAATTATGAAAGAAACAATTTTACAGTTTCCATATCCAAGAGAGAAAGTATTGTTAGGAAAATATTCGTTATTTTTGAAATTATTTCAAAACTGTATTGCTTTTGATTCATTGTCGGTTATTTACGACATTAGTACAGTTAAATTGCGGAATTATGCCCAATTTAGAGTACTTTGGATAAGTAAACCATTGTTAGGCAAGGTCAAAAATTCTACAAGCACTTCAAGGCATTGGATTGTGGTATTTTTTTAAATTATTCATTCATTTAATGCCGACCTATTTCCATGACTTAAGGCTCATCAGCCGGGAAAAGGACAGGAATTTATGAAAGTCGACGGGCTATCGCAAATGTTATGGGAGGGGAAGTGTAATCAAAATTGTTTTTTTACTATGTATTGCAGAGTTCACTTGTCGATTTGTATTGAAAAACACAAAATTTCCAGATATTTATATGCAATTTTAAGACAAAAATCGTGTATTAGTACGTTTCTGGCACTTATTTTACAAAAAAAATACGATTAAAAGACATCAGAAATGTTTTTTCTATAAGATATAACAAAGACAAAGTAAAGTTTTATACTAATTCTAAAACTTGAGAAAATTATGAGAATTTTTACGTATGTGTATACCATTTCTATTTGAAGTAAAAACGCATATAAATTACTATTTACTGCTTTTGTCCAATAAACACTAATAAAAAGTAACAGAAATTATTATTTTCTAATTTATGCATTTATTGAAGTCAAATTATGTCCAAAGTAGATTTAACCGAGATTCCCAGTAAAGCAGGCAGTGTTTCGTCCCTTTATTTCCCACCATGAACACCTGGCAAAATAACCTTTTAAATTTTTTATCTCAAATTTCTGTTCATATTTAAAGGCTGGAAGAGTGCCAAAGATGAAACACGAGCAATCAAAAGATGCAGACGGCATTGGACCGAATATCCGCAGTATTGTTACAGTCGTCATATTATTGTTATTGATGTTATTTGCCGTCCACTGCACCTGGGTCACCAGTAATGCCTACTCCAGCCCCAGCATAGTTTTGGCCTCGTACGGCAGCGATGGTACCAGGCAGATCTTGGACGACTTCAGAGAAGCTTACTTTTGGCTCTCGCAGAACACCGCCGATGAGGCCAGGGTTATGAGTTGGTGAGTTCTAAACATCGTGGCATTCCCCTGTTGATATACATAGTTAAATATACTACTGCACCCAGAAGCCTTGCATTATGGGTTTTATGCCTGAGTCAGGCACCCAAGTCAAAGAAATCCAGAAAAAATGGGAATATCATCATTGTAAAAGCCTCATTTGGGTGTTATTAAAGTCTGACGTGTGCATTAGCAAATATTTTACAGATTTTTACTGTACTTGAAAGCCCACACAAACGAAACATTACAGTCATTAAATTCCATGTTTGAGTTTTTCCACTTCCTCTTAAATAGTTTCCAGAAACATCAAAACATTTGAACACCACACTTGAATACACTACTCTACGCACGTTTCACCAATCATGTTAGCATCATCAGGCGATGTTTAAACCTAATGATTTGTCTGCTTGTAGCATACTTGGCGCCTAAATCATAGTCAGATTTAATAAATTATATATTTTAGGTGGGACTATGGGTACCAAATTGCGGGAATGGCAAACCGCACTACTTTGGTGGATAATAACACTTGGAACAACAGCCACATAGCACTCGTTGGAAAAGCTATGTCGTCTAATGAGAGCGCCGCCTACGATATAATGACTGCACTCGACGTTGACTATGTCCTTGTCATCTTCGGTGGGGTCATTGGTTACTCTGGTGATGATATTAATAAATTTTTGTGGATGGTTCGTATTGCTGAAGGCGAGCATCCTAAGGATATTAGAGTGAGTTGTATGATCAATAATAGATTATATGTTTAGTAATGCCATCTGCCTTCTAGGAAAGTGACTATTTCACAGAACAGGGTGAATTCCGTGTAGACGAAGAAGGCTCCCCTACCTTCCTAAATTCTCTAATGTACAAGTTAAGTTATTACAGATTTGGCGAGCTTAAATTAGATTACAGGACCCCAGCAGGTTTTGATCGTACCAGAAATGCCGTTATCGGTAACAAAGATTTCCAGTTAACCTATCTAGAGGAAGCCTACACCACAGAACATTGGCTAGTGAGAGTATACAGGTATGAGTTTAGTAGGTTCCTCGTTCCATTCGTCATTTTTTAAATTTGCCAATTTTTTGTTAGGGTGAAAAAACCAGATGAATTTAATAGACCTAGGATACCCGTAGCAAGTAGAGTGGTTAAGTCACCCAACTTTATCTCGAAAAAGGTACGTATCTGATTTTAATCAACGCTAAAGAATAATGTTTGTTCCATATAATAATATTAATCATCTTTTTCAATTCTTCCTTTTTTTAGAGTACCAAACGCAAAAAGGGTACAATCAAAAACAAACCGTTAATAGTGAAAGGAAAGAGACTGTCGACAAAACAATAATAACGTGAATGAGAAATAGTAGTTAATTATTTTTATTGTTATCGTTTCATTATCACATAATTTATGTACCTAAAAATTGAATATTTGTCTACCAAAATAGAAATGAAAGTAAGCTAAATGTGTTCAGGAATTATTTTTCTTCTGAAAAAGTGAGAACAACATCATTTCACCTTGTGATAATTGTGTAAAAATATTGCCAATAAATTTTTTTGCACTGACGTTTGTTTGTTTTATTTCAAAGCGCTCAAATTGATATGATTATATTATGTCATATCAGAGATAATAACTTCTTATCTAGCCCCAGTCCCTTTGAATCACTGGTGTATTGTGTAATCGAGGGAAGGTCAAATATATTTTTGGCATTGATTCATTTTTTATGCAAATTGTTATACGCTGCGATGATTCTATAGAATTTTGTATAGTGAATCCACAATGTTCTGAATGAAAAATATTTATTGTAAAATTTGCCATTTTTTTTGTGGGTTTATTGAAATTTCTATGGCCTGTAGTGATTTTATATGTTTTTCTTGTTTTTACCATTATCTGAGCTGTATGAAACTTTTAAAGCGATTTACACCAAGAAATGCAGGATTTTGTGTCAAAACATTTATAAAAGCTCTTCAAGGTGAATTTTAATCCATTACTCAGAAGACTGTTAAATCAAGTGAATTATTAAGGTGAGCATATCCAAGAGACAGAGAGAGAGAGATCCGATAAGGAAATATTTATTATTTTTGGCCATAACTTTTTTCCATACATATAAGTATTGGTAAAAAAAAGTATATGTGCGAGTACCTAAGTAGAATTATGACAGGTGTAGTGATATGAATTTTCACTCAATAATTTCAGTTATTTGCAAAATTAGTTAATTTAAATTTAAAAATAGGCCAATCTTCATATGTTGTAGCTTTAAATTAACTAATTTTGCAAACAACTGAAATTAATGAGTAAAAATTCATATCACTACACCAGTTCTACTTAGGTAGTCTTATACTTTTTTTTACCAATATATGTATTTAAAAAAGTTATGGCCAAAAATAATAAATATTTGCTTATCAGATCTCTCTCTCTTTCTTGGATATGCCCACCTTAGTGACAGAAAAATATATTAGCATCGTCGGTAGATATCAAAGTTTAGATTTCAAACATATCCTGATGATGCTAACATGGTTAGCGAAACGCGCGTCGAGTAGTGTATTCGTGTGGTGTTTGGAAACAACATCCTAAGAAGTATGACGCCAATCGTTCCTACTATTTCCAGGATTTCAAGTCTTTATATATTTTATTACTTGTCCTACATGTCATAAACATTGACTCTAGTATTATTTATTTTAACCTTCCTTTTACAACTAGGTTTTATTAATTATTAAAACAAACAATATGTGACGTAAATTATAACAATGGATCTGTTGGTAGTAAATTTGCAAATTGATGATAACGCCTTTTTGAAAGTTGATGGGATACACTATTATTTTAAAACAATAATAATAATCTAGATTTATATTTCACATTCTGAGAAGCAACGTGGATTTCTAATTTGAAATTTAGTTGGGTAGTTCAAATGTCCAGCGGTTCTCAACAGTTCTCCATTTTTAATTGGTAGGTCAAATGACCAACAGTTCTTTAAGTTATTCAAACCAAACAACTCTTTGCAATAATTCATAAAAATTCATGCCTACCTCTACGTTGAAAATTATAGAAAAAATTTATTGACACGATTTGTTTGTGTTAACATGTGCCACCTCGAAATTTAAAACCGGCAGCCGTCTCTTAAACTGTGCCAGAGGGCCCTGCTTGTTTCCGTTCTCGTCAGAGAACAGCGGAATTGTAATTATTACAGTGACATCGTACCATTAAATGAATTTCGATAAAGGGTTTTCTTACACAAAAATAAATTCAATAAAAAATAAGTATTCCTAAAATTATAACAACTGCAAATTAGATCCGTCTATATCATATATGTTACTTTTAATAAAGATATTGCCAACGATTATATATGTTCACATGTGAAAGGAATTAAAACGTTTTTTCATATTATAACATGGTCGCCAGGGACGGATTTAAGGCAAACATTTTGGGGGGGCGTAACAATGAAAAAATCCATGTAATATGCCAATTTTGCTAACACAAAATAAATAATAAATCAATTGGAAAGGTGTTTTAAATATATATTATAGTAATATAAAAATTCATGTTCGCAAAAGAAAAGAAGTCTTACTAAATAAACTTATTTTGTTTTTTGTTTTCAGTATAATTACACATGAACCCTTCGGTCTTTTAACAGGCACCAACGGTTAACAACCTTTTCATAGTCAATACTACTCAACAAATCTTTTTCGGACGCAAGTAAAAGAAGGGAGTTAAGGCAATCGTCTGCAATTTTTGTCCGGAGGTGATTGGCAATAAGATTTAGCTTACTAAAGCTTCTCTCACTGGAAGCAAAAGAAACTGGGGTGCTTAAAATGTGTTCAATAATAAATTTGTCAAAGGCAAGCTATTTTTTAATTCCCGCAGTTTCTCACATCTAATTACCTTCTTCCTTCATTTTTGGACCTTTTTTTAGTATATGACAAAAAATTCTGTTCTGCTTTTAGTGCATCACTGTCTACTTTTCTTGGCATTAATTGCACCAGCTTTTCGGCTAAACCATTATTTATCAGATCCTCTGCTTTACGTAATATGTTTAGACAGTCGATAAAGGGCTGCAGGATTTTGAACGAGGATTTAAAAAAATCACCAATGAGGCTAATTAATGTGTCTTGTCACATATTTAAATTCATTTCTATAAAATATTCCGCAACATTTTCTCTATTTTCATCAATTTTTTTAGGAGCAAGTCTCCGTCTGTGATGCCTAGCATAATCTTCTAATGGGTCAATATTCAAACTCTTAGAAAAAGATTTAGCCCCTTCAATTAAATCTGAAGTGGCGTTATCATTTATCATAATAATTAGCGGTTTTTCAGTTCCTTCAATAATTGAACCAGCGTCCAAAACATTGAATTCGTTTTCTTCCATTTTTTTCGTAAGGAATTTTAGTTTGTACATAATATTCTTCATGAACATTATGTAGCAAATGAAATCGAAACATTTCATTTTTTTTATTAGCCCAAGAGCTTCGCTTCTATTTTTAGGAGGATGCTCTTGAAAAGATGAAGAGATTAATATATTTCTCGAATCCCGAATATGACTTATTATTTTCGTATTTATATACTATGTGTAAAAAAAGAAAGTAAAACAAACTTTTTGCCGACTGATATTTTTTGGGAGCGCTATATTTTCTCAACATGTTAAGTAGCGGTCGCCATTTTTGGTAGCGCAAAGCATTTGTGCTATAAGTTGTGAGCGGTGAGCAGTTGCGAGGAAAATTATATAGAAAATGAACAGAATGAATATGAATACAACACAATTTATTTATATCCATGATGGACGACTTCTGGAAGTTGAGGAGACTGATACTTTTGATAAAATAGCCTCTACTCACATATATCTAACATAAAATACTGAAAGTCGTTTTACCAAAAGAATTCTAAAGTTTGGTAAAAACGTATAGCTTACCGTAAGAGACTTCCTTAAGTTGCAAAATTTTCAAATTTCAAATGATGAAAAATAAACATATATTTCGACATTTTTGGCTACAGCACAAAAATTGTTATTTCAGAGAACGTTTCAACGGTTCCGTAACAGTAGCGGTAGCAGAGCGCTTTATGCTACGTCCGCTGAATGCGACCAATTTCTAATAAAAATGTAACTTATTGGTCGCATTCAGCGGACGTAGCATAAAACGCTCTGCTGCCGCTACTGTTACGGAACCGTTAAACGTTCTCTGAAATAACAGTTTTTGTGCTGCAGTCAGATGTCAAAATATGTGTGTTTATTTTTCATCATTTGAAATTTGAAAATTTTACAACTTCAAGAAAGTTTCTTATGGTAAGCTATACCTTTTTACTGCACCTTATAATAATTCTTTTGGTAAAACGACTTTCAGTATTTTATGTTAGATATATGTGAGCAGAAGCTATTTCATCAAAAGTATCAGCCTCCTCAATTTCCAGAAGCTGTCCATCATGGATATAATAAATTGTGTTGTATTCATTTTTCTCGCAACTGTTCACCGCTCACAACTTACAGCACAAATGCTTTGCGCTACCAAAAATGGCGACCGCTACTTAACATGTTGAGAAAATAGCGTATCCGTCAGAGTACGTTTGCGCTACAGTTACACAACTGTTACGTCCGCTGAATGCGACCATTATGTCAACGATTATTTCCTTTAATCCCCGTACAGATAGTTGCGGAATGCGATTTTTTTTGTGCATGCGGATTTTATAAAACTTGTTCTAAAACCTTATTCTAATTTTCTTGCAGGTGTATAGCGAAATGCCCGTAAGACAATTCGTTTACTTTTAACTAGAAGTTACATCAGGAAATTAAGTTCTCCTGGAACGCATATGTCGAATTAAAAAAAAAATCCGCAAGCGGAAATTCGTATTCCGCAACTACCTGAACGGGGCTATTATCCATCAGTTTCATTATTATATATTTTTCGGCAATTATAACTCTAGCGGAGCTTCTAATCCTGCACTTAAAATACTTTTTATTTTTCGCAATAATTTACATTCCGAATTTGCATCAAATTAAAAGACTGTGTAACAATCGATACTGAAATAGTAAGAAAATCAATATTGTATTACTAAAACCATGAGAATTTCCCGCATTTCTTCGTGGCTAAATCGAACGATTTAGTGAACACTAAAGACTTCTGCTGATTGGTAAATACAAATTATCTGCCGCTTGATTGGTTGCTTAGTACACTGCGTGCTTGAAGCCCCGGGTAAAAATCAACGTTCAATTCTATTGAAGTGAAAATAGCAATAGCAAATAGGGAAGCGGCATAACGCCATTTGACATTTGACAGTCGCAAAAGAGCTTCTAGTGCCGCTCTTCGCGTCCTTTTTGTGGGTGACGTGAGACGTGTTTATTTTGTGTCGTAGTCTTTAGCGTTTTGCAAATTATTTTATGAATTCGCTTTGGTATTAACACAAAAGTAAATGATGGGAACCCGAGTTTTTGTAGGGGGATTGACGTATAAGATACGCGAACGCGATTTAGAAAAATTCTTTAGAAAGTATGGTAGGATAAAGGAGGTTTCCATGAAAAACGGTTATGCATTTGTCGAATTTGACGACCACCGAGATGCCGACGACGCAGTTTACGAAATGAACGGCAAAGAATTGCTTGGAGATAGAGTTACCGTGGAGCGAGCACGTGGAACGCCCCGAGGAAGCGACCAGTGGCGTGGCAGAGACGGTGGTGGTGGCGGCGGCGGAGGCGGTGGTGGTGGAAGAGGTTATGGAGGACCTCCAAGGAACAGAAACGACGGCCCTCGCGGACGCGACAAGTATGGTCCGCCAACACGTACAGAGTACAGAGTAATCATAGAGAATTTGTCCAGTCGATGCAGTTGGCAGGACCTTAAAGATTATATGAGGAAAGCAGGTGAGGTGACTTATGCTGATGCCCATAAACAAGCTCCCAATGAGGGAGTGGTAGAGTTTGCTTCTTACAACGACATGAAAAATGCCATCGAGAAACTTGATGATACGGAAATCAATGGTCGTAGAATTAGAATCGTTGAAGATAAACGGGCATCTAAAAAGGTTAGACCCGATAGTCACAGCCGTTCTAGATCTCGCTCTAGGCGTAGGTCCAGATCCAGGTCACGTTCACGCAGTGACCACTCACGAAGCCCTTCGAAATCTCCGAGACATTCAAAATCACGTTCTCGGTCTAAGGAGCAAGCTTCAAAATCTAGATCCCGTTCTAGATCACATTCCAAAGAAAACGATAAGAAGAGATCCCAGTCCAGGTCAGTAAGCAAAGAAAGGAATTAAAATTTGTCCAACTTGAAGTTTTTTTGTAAAAGAAGTGCGTGTTAGAATATTGAATTTAGGTTTAATATTTTATATGCTTATTTTTAAGTTGTCACTAGACGTAATACTATTGTGTTGGTAAATAATGAAATGTATTGATCCTTTGTGAGCTATTTCATTGATAAACCTGAACTAGTTTTACAGGTTACCTTCAAAATTAATCTGGGAACTGGTGTTTACTTTGTAATTTTTAATTTGTTTTTTATATCACTTACTAACTATGATTATGATTTTGTTGTACTTCTAAGAATATTATATTGATAATAAATGTGTCGAAACATTGATGTCGTTATTTAGGGATGAAGAGAAATGCTCGCAAAAATCTAGAAGTTCTGAAGTGGGAAAAGAAACTGCTGAGGTATTAAAATAGGCACGACCCATGTAATAGTGGTTTATGTTCAGGATGTAGAAAACAGATCTAACAATATATTTTATTCTACTGAAATAAAAATAGATGTTTTTCTAGCATATGTTTATCAGAGCTGTGCATATAAACGTCTAAATCAGATAATCTAAAGTATTCATGGAGATATCTAAAATTTCATAAGTAGGTACTTGATTTTTATCTTTAACTCAGAGATATAATTATTTTTGAGGTAATTATGTCAGTCTATTGACCCATTCAAGATTAGAATTCATTTCTTGAGCAGGATCACTTCAACCCACTATCTTGGCAAAGTTGGAATGTTTCCAAAACTATGCTGTTTGTAAAAAAATCTAAAATATGGATGTAATTAGGAACACAAGGGATTTGCTAAGTATATAATTAATGCTATTTAACTGATAATGTACGAGATAAATCTGTAATAAATATAATTGTATATTCAGTCAAAGTTGATGTCTAAAAATATAGAAAAGAATGTGAGAGATTAGTTAATACTTTCACAGGATAATGACTCTTAGTCATTATCTGATTTCAAATATTTTAATTTGAGAATGCTAGCCAGAGCTCATTTAAGTGTTTTTTTTTTTTAAATAGGCTTAAAATATGATGAGAAACCCAACTTCTAGGTATAGTTCAGTAAAATAACAATTTGTATCAGACAAAATTCAGAAAGTTTTGAAAATTGGTAGACATATTAAAGATAGCATAAGAATTACTAAACCGAAAAGCTCCCACCCCTAAATACTGTTCTTCATCCCCTAGTTTTCACTCCCATTTTGAGGTTATCTAGATTATCTCGGGAACAGTCGACTTTTTATAAAAATACCTATATGCAAAATTATTCCTTGTAAAATTCTCTATCGAAAAAGTGTCTATACTTTTTCCCTAAAATGAATAGTACTGTAGGAAATAAGGTGTACACATAAGAGTTGGTTCTGGATAACACAATAAATTGTAATTTTTACTATAATCTATTTTAAAATTCAATGCCTAACGCTAAAGCAGTAGCTACTAAACCACTTAAAATTATAATAAATGTACCGCTTCCACCCTCTCACCCCTATAAATAACTTGATTTTTAAGCGATATAGCCCAGTCAACGAATTTTTCAGTGTGGGGGTGTAGACTACATGGAGGGCGGCAGAATTTTTTACTTCGGGGATGGATATGGAGTAGCTAGAAACATCCTAAAAGCCCCCAACCCTAGGAGATGAGTCTTGCGGGGGAGGGCTTCTGAAGGCCCTAAATTTTGATTTTTTTTAGTTTCTCGCTAATAACTCGAAAACTATTGGTCCTAGAGGAAAAATTGTTAACTTTTTGAAAGCTGATAAAATTTCCTACATTTTTTTATTTCAACATAGTTTCTTTCTTCGACCGTTATTAAGTTACCCGCTTCTGAAAATCGCAGATATCCGGAAGCGCTGTTTCGGAACACAATTTTCGTCATACTCTGCTCCTAACACCTCAAATCTTGTTTGTAAAATAAAATACAACCAAACCAAGAGAAAAGGATTAAATTGTCTTAAAAATTATATATTCTACATATAATTAATGGCTGAGATGACGGATTTCAAGATTATTTGTGTAATGTGATAGAGTTTTATTGCTTGAAATCTACATTGTGTTGCATTCATTTGGCTTTTTTTTTAAATCTATTTTTGTAAGTTGTTGCATTTGGTACAGTAATGAGTAGCTACAATCCAACAGTGGGAAAAGGTAAGTAGGTACCTCTATAAGAAAACAACTCAGTATTTTGGTTTGAACTACTTTTATTTATATATAATTGACTAATTGCTAGCTAATGCATCTGATTCCACCCATAAATGGAAGGTATTCAGCCCATCTAAGCTACAGACATGAAGTCAGCATTATCAAAAACAAATAGGCTGAATCCTCCAGCCTTGAAATGTGTTTGAGCGTGGGCTATGGCAGATATTTCCAACTTTTGGGCTTCATAGAATGACGAGCTGAATCCTAATGAAAGAAGAGTGATCAAGTTCTTTGAACCATACTTCCTATATAGCAGAAGGGAGATTCCGTTCAAAATTGGTGATAAGGTCAGTTTAGCACTTTTCTTAGTGAAGTTGCTGGTAATCTTTTGGAAGAGTTGGGTGATAGTGATATCAGTCCTATAAATATAACGCATAATGCTGAATTATCCCATACAAACTTATTTTATTTTAAACTTATAACTCATAATAATGTGAGAGACGCTATTGATTCGTTAAAAAATAAACACAGCAAAGACATTTTTGGTCTTAATATATTTCTGATAAAATCTATTAAGAATTTGATAATATCGCCATTATGTAAACTGATAAACTTATGTATTAAAGAAGCTTGCTTTCCAGACTGCCTCAAAGAGGCTATTGTAATACCTATTTATAAAAAGGGAGACGCAAATGATGCAAATAATTATAGGCCTGTGTCGTTGCTTCCCATCTTTTCAAGGATAGTTGAAAAATGCTTGGCAGAGCAAATAGCGAACTATTTTCAAAATGATAGCATCTTTTATAACAAACAATTTGGTTTTAGAAAATCAAAAAATATCACCTCTGCAATTCTAGATCTGCTAGAACAGATCGTGGAGGCTTTTGAGGGTCGGGAAAATGTGTGCACTATATTTTGCGACTTAAGTAAAGCATTTGACTGCGTCTCACATGAAATACTGCTAGGAAAGTTAAATAGATATAAGTTTTGCCATAACAGTGTTACACTATTAAGATCATGTTTAACCAATAGATATCAAACCGTTAAAATAAATAATGAATATTCAAATAAAACAAAAATAATACATGGGGTGCCCCAAGGTTCAGTACTTGGGCCCCTTCTCTTTTTAATATATGTAAATGATTTCCCAAATTCAAATGAACACTCTAGTGACATACTTTTTGCAGATGATACAACTATATTTCGGTTCAAAATAATAGCATTGAACAACTTTCAGCAGTGGCATGTGAGGTGGAGTCAAGGGCAGAAATTTGGTTCAAAGCAAATAAACTCACGTTAAATCGAGATAAAACAGTGCACATGATCTTCCCACTGCGTGATAAAATAGCACACAATGTTCCTGATCCTCAGGAATCAACAAAGTTCTTGGGAGTTTATGTTGATAATAAATTGACCTGGCATGTACATATAGAAAATTTATAAAAAAAATTGTCAAAAAATACATTTATTTTGAGAAATCTAGCAAATGAAGTAGGTAAAGAGGCTTTAAAAAATGCATACTTTGCACTATGCCACTCTTTGCTTTCCTACGCTGTTCTAGTATGGGGACAAGTGTCAAATTGCTCTACAAAGACGAGCAATACTTATAGTAGCCAACTTAAATTATAGGGCTGATTGTAGAGAACAGTTTCATGGGTTAAATATACTTATATTTCCATCAATATATATATGTATATGAGTTGCTTTTGTATGCTAGAAAGAATTTATATGTTCAGGGTTTAAACAGAGAAGAACGTGACTATCATTACAATATAAAACACAAAGATATGTTAACACCTTACATAAGACTAACAAAAAGTCAAAAGGGAATTCAAATTTTAGCACCCAAATTTCTCAATAAACTACCAGCCGATATAAAATGCTTACCAGATCTGAGTTTCAAGAAAAAAATAAGGTCCATCTTGCTTGAAAAAGCATTTTATTCGTATGATGAATTTTTATCATATAAGTTCAATGATGATTTAAAATAATTAAAAATATTTGTCTAAATCTAAAGTTTGTTCTATATTTCTATGTTTTATTGTGTATATATCTGTATACATTTTTATATTGTTATTTTTCTTCTCTTATTGTAAATATTGACTTTTGTATATAGCATAAAAGTGATTTGATTTGATTATGTGGCCTAACAGTCGCTACGATGGCATGACCAATAGCTAAACACTTCTTTTTTGTTTCATCCACTCGTTTGATTTTCTCCACCATTACCTCCTCAAGAAAGGTTTGGAGGGATATGGGTACAGACTTCTCACCCTTGAGGAAATCATCACTTGGAGGGTACACTGTAGAATCGTATGGAGTGCTCTGTATATGTTGCCTTATGATTTCGGCAGCTTTTTGGATTATCCTGAGGCGCTCTTCACTTTCCTTTTTTGTAGTTACTCATTACTATACCAAATGCAACAGCTTACAACAATAAATAGATTAAAAAAAGCTAAATGAATGCAATAAAATGTAGGCAGGATTTTAAGCAATAACCCTATCACATTACAGCAAATAATCTTGAAATCCATCATCTCAGCCATTAATTATGTAAAATATATAATTTTTAAGTCAGTTTAATCCTCTCCACTTGATTTGGTTGTATTTTATTTTACAAAGAAGATTTAAGGTGTTAGGAGCAGAGTATGATGAAAAATGTGATCCGAAACACCGTTTTCCAGATATCGGCGATTTTCAAAAGAGGGTAACTCGATAACGGTTCAAGATAGAAATTTTTTGTTGAAATTAAAAAATGTAGGAAACTGTCAGCTTTCAAACAGATAAGAATAATTTTTCCTCTAGGACCAATAGTTTTCGAGTTATTAGCGAGAAAACAAAAATAAATCTAAATTTAGGGACTTCCGGGAGCCCTCCCCTGCAAGGCTCACCTCCTAGGGTCGGGGATTTTTAGGATGTTTACCTTCTAACTACCCCAAACCCCTGAAGTAAAAAATTATGCCTCCCTCCATGTAGTCTACAATAATTTGTCGACAGGACTAATAATAACTTGTTTCCACGTCACTCCAGAGGTAATGTACTTGGTAGATTTTTTTTTACGCGTTGTCCCCTGTAGGACTAATCCACAAATTATCAGAAGGTTACATACGTTAATTAATCTTCGTCGTCTTCCATAGACCACATTTTCGAAAATAGTGAGTATGTGTTTGATGGAGGATACTTGCTTCGCTGTGTAATATGGCCAAAGAAAGGGACATTTAATAATGTTTACAATGCTTACGTTAGTTACATAAGAAAACATTACAGTAATAGAGTAACTGTTGTGTTTGATGGTTATTTGGAGAATGCAAATAGCACGAAGTGCCTAGAACCACAAAGGCGGGTATAGTGCAAAGAACCTATCCTGGGGTTATATTTGATGACAACGTTGTTTCTGAACCTCAGCAGAAGTTCTTTAGTAATTTATATAACAAAGATTGCAGAACTGGAAAAAGAAATTAGTAATGAAGGAATCGAGGTGTTCACTACGATGACGCCGATTTACTAGTAGTACAAACTGCTATCGAAAAATGTTATAAGCGCGACACAGCTGTTGTCGTAGGGCAAGATATTGATCTACTAGTCCTTACTGCTCTTTCTCCCTCTGACGAAGACATTAAATTTTTAAAAGAAAAATGGTAATACAATTGCAGTTTCCGAGATTTACAATCCTCCGCTTTTTTAAAAAAACTGTAAAGAAATAATATTATTTGCACATGCCATTAGCGTTTGCGACACAACCTTAGTGTTTTTTTTTCCAAAGACAAGGTTAATACAACAATACTGTAATGTTATCAAAAGTACCACCAACTTCTGCTGCTGCTTGGCAACAGTCATATTGTGTTTTTTACCAAATTCAAACATGGAAAAACGTTACAGTAGAAGCTACTGATTGGGGATGGAAAAAAAAGTCGGCGGTATATTAACCCCAACTATGAAAACAATAGAACCAGCTCCTGAATCTCTGTTTTAACACTAATTTCTTGTTCGTGCAAATTAGGGTGCGAAAACAGATACAATTGCAGAAGAGCAGGCTTACGTTGCTCCACAATGTGCTACCATTGCCACGGACAAGCATGCATGAATCTATGGAAGACGACGAAGATTAATTTTCGTAGGTACCCTTCTGATAATTAGTGGATTAGGATTAGGCCTACAGGGGACACCGCGTAAAAAAAAACGCGCCACGGGTGACGTAGGAACAATAATTATATCATACAATATTATCGCTTCTTTAAAAACCATGTTATTTTATAAAAGTGAGAAGGTGGAAGCGGTACATTTATTATAAATTTAAGTGGAGAGTAGTGGTTGCTTTAGCGTTAGGCATTGAACTTTATAGTAGATTACAATTTATTGTGTTAACCGGAACCAACCCTTATTTGTGCGCCTTATTTCCCACAGCACTATTCATTTTAGGAAAAAGTATAGAGACGTTCTTGATAGAGAATTTTACAAGAAATAATTTTGTAAATAGGTATTTTTATTAAAAAAAAAAAGTGCAGCGTTCCCGAGATAATCTAGACAACCTAAAAATGGGGGTGGAAATGATGCCCTAAGGGATGAAGCACACTATTTAGGGGTGGGAACTTTTCGGTTTGGTAATTCTTATGCTATCCTTAATATTTCTACCAATTTTCAAAACTTTCTGAATTTTGTCCGATATATTACAATTTTAACTGTTATTTTACTGCATTAGTAAAACCTCCACCTCCAAAATCTCTTTGGAGGTGACCAGCTCTCATACTTTAAGGAAATTTTCCATCCATTGATTGTTCTGCAAAAGTTTTATTTAAATAACATTCTTAAGAATTTTTATGAAATAAAAAAAAATGCAAATAAGTACCTACCTAATTAAGTAAACTATTATTTGTATTTTTCTTAAATTTCTTCAAAAATCTAAAAAAGGTTTCAAACTTAAATTCTGCATAACCTGAAATAAAACTTTTGCAGATTAATTGATGGATGGATAAGTTCAAAAAAATATTTGGGGTAACCCACCTGTAAGAAACTATAGAGCGCTGTTTCTCCTCAGGGGTGCAACCAATACATTTTAAAATTTCCTGTCCTCTGAGAAGCTTTCTAGGCCTCGCAACACTATCGTAATTGTCAAGAATGTCATTTGAAATGTAATTTTTAGAAGTATCGTCAGTGGTGTTTACATGAATTGAATGTAGCTTTAAGTTTCCCAGTAATTGCCCTAGGGACTCATCCTGTATATTTCTCAACATCTTGTATACAGGGTGTCCCAAAATTACCAGAAGAGCTCATAATGACAGATTCTTTACAACATTCTGAGACGAAAATCTTAATACAATTATGTCGAGACTCCAATGTTTTCGAGGGGGACTCCAATTAAGTTTCTAGGTCCCTTGTGTGAGGCTAACGATTTAATTACCGGAGGAGCTCGTAATGACAGATTCTTTACAACATTCCAAATTGTTATTTATTTGATTAAATTAAATAAATTGTTAGCCTCGCACAGGGGACCTATTGTTGAGAAACTTCAATGGAGTCCCGCTCGAAAACGGTTGGAGCCTCGACATAATTGTATTAAGGTTTTCGTCTCAGACTGTTGTAAAGAATCTGTCATTACGAACTCCTCCGGTAATTTTGGGACACCCTGTATATTTTTTAAAGAAGTTTGGTGTGGATGAATAAAATAGGTAAGTAAGTCTTATGGGTTTACAAAAAAATTGTACGATGATACCCACGTCATTGGCACGACCTCAACGTCAACTTGCTGCAGGACAAATTGGAAAAACAAAGAGGTAGGGCACTTAAAGAAATAGATTGAATATTATTTTTTTATTAACATATTTAACCTGAGAATATTTACAAATTTAAATGTTACTTAGGACATTATCTAGGTATCAATTACGTAGTCTTAAATGGTTCATTATATTAAAAATCTTATTGACATGAAGTTACGGTTCACTATGTTACATACAAAAGGCCATTTCCACAAAACAAATTTGAAGGTACACTAATGCGTCATCGTTACATTCCACTTGATATTTATGTACAATCTGAGTATCACTACAATATTTTAGAAAAGGCAGTACTTAAATATATCTCCGCTAAACGTCGTTCTGGAACAAGACTGGTGGTCTCATGCCAATTTGTAAACAATACGGTAAGTCCATCATAAAAAATATTCACTTTTTATCACAAAAAACTGCTTATAATCCAAGTACATTGAAGAAGTCAACGAGAAATAAATCGATAACTTAGTTGATGAGTGCGCCCATTAATTTTAAAAGGACTGCTTGGTGAATTCGAAAGATTCAAAATTATGAGATCTTCATCAGCAAAGATGAAAAGAACAAATCTCAAAGTAGGCCATGACACCATTAATTCCGCTTATTTTTTCTCTTTCCAACGATATAAAACACAAAAATTTTAACTGACAGTGTCAATCTTTATTGTTTTATGAAAACCACAATTCATTACGTAAAATCAGCAATGCCATACTAGTAAAAATTCACTTTATAATAATTAATTCAGAAATTATTTATTATAATTTAATACAAACAAACAAATATTCATAAATAAAAATACAAGTACAAAATGAACATCTCCAAAAAAATGAAAAACTATTTATGTATAACAGTACTACCTACTATCAAACTGAAAAGAAAATGTGCAATGTGCGTATTTATTTTTCTAACTACAAATGCTCAAATTGTGCACCATGCATTCTAATACACAAACATGCTCTACGAGATATCTCATGCATTACATTTTGGAGCATTTCAGGACTAGTTGCCTCACATGCGTTTCTAATTCTGGTTTTGATGTCCTCAATATTTTTAGACAGTTTTAAATACCTTGTCTTTATTGTAACCCCAGACGAAAAAATCCAAGGGAGTAATATCTGGTGATCGAGCTGGCCATAGAATTGGTCCATAGGTGCTTAGCCAGGTATCTGGTATAACTTGAGTTAAATAATTTGTACATATTACAGCAGTGTGAGGTGGAGACCCATCTTGTTGAAAATATGAATAATTTAATCTTTCTGCCGCTATTAATTCATAAAGAAAATCCTGAAATTCTTTTGTAGGGAATTAAGGTATCTACGAGCGGTTAATTTGCCATGATAAAAATAAGGTCCAATTACTTAGTCCCTTAAAGATCCACCCAAACATTCGTAGAAAATCTTTCTTGGAAAGTAGTCTTGTGTCCACTTATAATGCATATTTCTATTGAAAAATGCATTATTAGAAAAATTTGATTCGCCCGACCAAAGAATTTTGCTACATATCAGCGGGTCGTTCCTTTTTTTATTTAACAACCATCTACAAAATCTTACTCTCCTCAGTTTATCTCCCTCATTTAGATGTTGAACTTTCCTCATTTTGTAGCATCGAAATCCGTTTTTTTTTTAAATATTTTTCTTGCATTGTCTTTTTTATGCGACAGTTTCTCTGAATTTGTCTCAAGGAGGTTTCTTCATTTTAGTCAACATAATTCAATAATCTATTCACTTTTCTTACATTATCCGCAACATGCTCTCGCCTTACTACTTTTTTTGAAAATGCACTTTTAGATCTTGAACTAACACTTTCTAAACATAGTTCGATTTGGCTGCGGGGCATCTGGAAATCTATCTCTGTAAACCGTGACTGCTATCTCAGCGTCAAAATTGCACCGAAAATAAGTGCTCATCATATCGAATTTGTTATTATTGGTGTATAATTACTGATATAAAACTTGTCTTAGAACTCGACAACGAAACATACAACAGTGACAATCTGTCAAATTTGTTAATAACTGTATACATTGTTTTTCACTAATCATGGCATAGCTGATTTTTACGATTCAATGATATGAATTGTGGTGTTTTTGTAAAATATTAAATATTGACACTATCAGTTAAAATTTTTGTGACATGTTTTATATCGTTAGAAAGAGAAAAAATAAACGGAATTAATGGTGTCATGGCCTACTTTGAGATTTGTTCTTTTCATTCTTGCACAAGAGCGTGTCAAAGCCGACTGCGTTTTTCGAACTTTTTGATATCCATTATTATTCTTATGGTCTTTGCCGTCAACTTTCATCCCTTTAACTTTTTTCGTACCTCCTCAAATAAGGAAGCTATAACCGGTTGTGGTTTTCCTATTTTTCAGGTTTTTGTAATATATCTTACAAAGTAGGGTATGGATTTCAAATTTCTTTTTAATGAAATATAACTGTTTTTAAACTTTATTCTTCTACAATAGATATTAAGCAAGATATTTGGTGTGGCCCTCGTAAAATAGATAGATGGTATATATTAAAGTAAAACCCTCTATGTGTGTATGAGTAACTGTTTTTTTTACCAGTTCAGTCATTACTTGTGGTCTAAATAACTGTCACCATGGTGGAACAATGTTCAAAGATGTTTCAGATGATATTGCTCGCATATCACTATCATATACAGGGTGATTCACAATGAAATGGACATAGTGTTATGGTATGCAGGAGAATTAGAAATGGCTATAAAACAATATATAAAAATTGGTTGGTGAATCTAGAATGCCATGAAAAAAATTGCTTTTAAGCACTCTACAGATTCCTTAGAATATCTGCTATTTTATGGTAGTAAATTAAGTTTTGTTAAAAAAAACTGTTCAGGCCAAATTTGATGGCTCCTAAAATACGCATTCTCAAATTTTTATGCTCGATTTGATTTTTCTGATATCACACCGGTCCATTACCATCAATATTCCTCTTATATCACATCGGAAAGACTAATTCCTAGCAAAATTAAAAACACAAAGTATGCCAACCTAAAACCAACATCTGAATGGTACACGGATGGCTTGAAAGACCACAGTGTCTTTCCATTCATTTCTTTTATACGTCGAGTTATAGGAACTCAAATGGATGAAAGAGGAAGAGAAATCTTGTAATGCTTCCTTTGCTCTGAAAACATGTTAACTCACATGATTTTGAGGTTGATTTTTTCTAAACCGCTTGTCAGATTTTAATGATTTTTATTTTGTTTGCTAAATTAACTTTTCTGAAATGCAAAACCATACTGATTTTAGCCAAAATTATTTTTTTATTTAAGTAGAAGGCACAACAATAAGGCTATGTTCAGTTCTCCTTAAATAATTCAAAACACCCTGTGGAAATTAACAGCAAAATTAAAATCCAGTTTAGACCTAATTGTAGCCTCACCTGTAAGTAATACTTTCGTTTTTGACACCACCTTCTTAACTTTGCTATTAAGAGGGATATATGAAGTATTTAAAATCCAAAAAAATTCTTGGATGCCATTATTTTAAGACCCCACCAATCTAAATAGCTCCAATAATCATAACATGTCTATCTATTTTCTTCTGCATTGTCAAAACAGAATTTCTTAAAATTGGTCATATCTTCAATGGACCATTTTAAATACAGAGGATCTCATTGTCAGTTCCCATTAACAGTTTGAAAAATTAAAAAAAAAACATGGAAAATAAATGATTTAACAAAATTAAAATAAGAACAGTACAAAAAAATTTAAAACAAAAAAATTATATAGTTTAAATGTGCTTTTAGAGAGCAGAATATTAAAACATAATATTTTTAGTTGCAAACTCCTCTATAAAATCCTTATTTTACTATAAGGAACGAAGCTACTCTCCGGGCTATGTGTCCCGCCGAGCGCTGAATTACAAGTTACAAGCCTGGCGCGTTAAGTCTAATAATTGCATATTACCGTCAAAACGCTAATGCTTCGATTGCAACAAACACCAGCCGTAAGACTGATCCTACTTAAAGGAGCTCTCGTGCCAGTCATCACACACCACTTGCAGACTGCAGTTTCGAGCTGTTGGCTTTCGTCAGTGCAAGGTAGCCATGTGACGACCAATACGAGGATCACTTGACTATTTAGTACATTTCGGTATCTTTGGGATAGCGACATGTAAAACAGTCGGCAGGCGCCATCTAGTGGTCCCGTGTCTGTTGCAATCGAAAAATAAATAGCCTGACTGAGCTTAGCATAGTTCAAATGTGCTTTTAGAGGGCGGAATATTAAAACATAATACCACTTGCAGACTGCAGTAGTATGTGACGACTGGCACGAGAGCTCCTTTAAGTAGGATCAGTCTTTCGGCTGGTGTTTGTTGCAATCGAAGCATTAGCATTTTAATGGTAATATACAATTATTACACTTAACGCGCCAGGCTTGTAACTTGTAATTCAGCGCTCGGCGGGGCACATAGCCCGGAGAGTAGCTGTTGGTTGCAGCCTGATTACGTTCCTTATAGTAAAATAAGGATTTTATAGGAGTTTGCGACTAAAAATATTATGTTTTAAAAAAATTATATGTATATGTTTATTTGTATGGGGATTCGTTCATAAATGTTTAGTTACATATCGTATAATTGTGTATAACTAACAAAAATTTCATAATAAATTGCAATACATCTAGTCTGGGGTACGACGCCCCTTTTTTTAAAGTGATTACTAACAGGCTGAATTTTCGTGAGTGGCTTCGTTTTGATGAATGAAACTTATCCCTGTGAGAAAATTCTCGGTAATGTTAGATAAAGTTCCATGTAGCGGCTAAACATGTTTATTGTGGAACTGACACTTTTATGGTGTAGGAACTGGAAAACCTGCCAGAAAATTTGTAGGACAATTTGACCATTCGATTTTAAAAATATTAATTAAACAATTGTGTAAAAATTCAGCCCGTTAGTAATTCCGACCTCGTTATATTCACATATTTACATCGCTTCTGTAAGACAAGCGCAGCTCCCTATTTTTTTACATTGCTGATTCAGAAACACAACCTTTGAAATAAGTTTTTTTAGGCAACTGTCACTAAAAACGATATTTATCGTATCTGACAGCATTAAAGTATCATTTCTGTACTCATTTGTCAATTTAATTTTTTGGCTGCTTTTACTTCACAGCCTCATGTATTATTACTTGATCATCATTAATATTTGAAATATGTCACGGCTTGTGTGACGTTATCCAAAGTTTGCTTGGTCTCGACCGCAAACTTCAGATTCAGCGGAGTAAGATCAACTTTATGGCCTTGATACACAAATAACTGCTATCATATTTTATTAATTTTCTCGAAATTTTTCTTATGGAAGTATATACTTTTCTTACACAGTTGAATGCACACATGCTACAGCAATCGGCAAAAAAAGAATAGCATACTGTTTGAAAAAGAGTTGACTATCGTTACTTTGGCATACAAAATCAAATATATGAGTTAAGGACGTCATATGATAGAGACTGACAAGTGATTTACAAATATATATGGTTTGTTGTATTTTATTGTTGGAATAAAAAAAGATACAGAGGCGTGAATACTAAACCCATCACCCAGTATACAAATTATGTATCAATCGATAGATAAAAAATAATCTTTACTTTTCGTAACTTTTAGAAATTTGATCTATTGCGCCGTTTTAGAATCATAGCCAAGCATGTTGGAAGGCTCTGCCCATTTTTTTGCTGTGGAGCTTTACATAATTAGAAAAATATAAAAGAAAAATATGCAAAATATTCTGCTCTGTTGAATAGCATCTAGATCATTTTTCCATCTAATGACACCAAATTGAATCGGTTAACACATTCGCTGCCACCGGCCACTTACGGGGACGCTTGGCTCTATCCGACTGCCACCGACCACTTATGTGGTCAGTTAACGTACTTTTTTTTTATATAAAAACGTCACTAGGATAGCGTTTGTTGTTTTATAGAGTTTTATAATAATGCAGTATTTTAGTTTACTTTAGACCATTATTACATACAAATAATGAGTTCACAAGATGAAGCAGGGACGTCGCAGCCAAAAACGGACACACTTCTCAAATTAAATAAAACTATTATAATGGCGTCTGGGCCGCACATGTATTTTTAAAGCGGTAGCAAATGTGTTAAGTAACAAAATAACGGCACCAGGAAAAAAATTTTTTGATTTATCCCTTCATCCCTTCACTACCTGAAGGGGCAGCATAATGGAGTTGTCGACACCTAAGTGTGTGTGAACGGAAACTCGCCTCCAACCTAGCGGTCCAAAATGCATTCATAGTTAGCCTATTATACACAGTGTCTCATTTAAAATGAAGACACCCATATATGCTCGTCATTTTTTGACATCCGGATTTGAGCTTTGGCATAATTGTAGTCCTATATAAGACGTACATTTCGGGGCAACCAATTTAAATTTAATTAACACACTGACACAATAGCAGTCTCCCCAAATAGGACACACTTCCGATATTTTGCTTCGCATTGAAGATATCAAGAAAAGTTCTAATTTTGAGCAAAAATTTAGTTTTTTTTTTTCAATATTTTTCCACAAAATCCACACAGTTAACAATTATTGCTATGTAAACAACTATCAAATTAAATGTCAATCTGACAAATCTTTGAGTTCTATTGTGTAAAGTTCTTAGTTTACAATCGTAAAATTTAAGTGAAAAAATCGAAATAAGATTATTTGGTGATGAGGCTCGTAGTAGCAGAGAAGTAGCCGCAGAATTTAATCGAAGACGTCCTTTATGAGTTTAGATTAGTCAAGGAACTGCAGCCACAATAAATACTCTTTTCGATGAAGCTGGCAGTGTTATTAAAGGATCTGAAAATGACCAGCCTTACCTAATATATCAGCATCCTGAATATAACGTACTTTTTCTGCAAATCAAGCGAATCCAAGATTGATTATATGAGCTTTAGCGTCTTAAGTGAACATTGACAAGGAGAAAATTAGAAGATGTTTCAGACGTCATAATATCAAGTCGTGTAAACCAAAATTTCTAAATATTTTGAAAGGTGATGAAAATAAAAGGTTAGATTATTGCTATTGGGTTCAGGGAAACTTTTTATAGACGATCGGAATTTATAAGTAAAATTTTGTTTACTGATAAGACTACATTTACCACTGATGGGGTAGTGTTTTATCAAAACTGTAGATACTGGGCTACAGAAAATACTCATTGGGTTATTAATTATAAAGACCAGTATTCAGAGAAATTTAACATATGGTGTAGAATTTTAGATCGAATAATTGGTCGGTTTTACTTTAAAAATTTGTTAAATGCTAAGCTTTTAGTTAACTTTTTCGATACGGTATTATGGGATGCAATTGACAATCTTCCTCTTAATGTGCAACAGATGTTTATCCAGCTAGATGGTGCATCACTTTATACTTCTATCATTGTTCGTTAGTGGTTGAATGAACATTTTACAAAGTGCTGTGTAGCACATTCGCTTACGTAGGCTACTTCAGACATTTTTATTTTTATATATTTTTAAGTGTCATGGTAATGAAAAAATAACAAATTAATTAACATAGAATTATTAAACCAAATTATAACTTTGATTGACGCCTGAATATTCTCAAAAACGACATCTTTAATTTATAATTTTATGGATATACCTCCATATGCTGAATAGGATGAAATAACCCTTTTGAACTATGGCCTCCTAGGTCCTCCCATATTACACTACTAGATTTTTATTTCTGGGGAACCCTGAAGAATAAAGTTTGCAAAACAAGAAGATTTTTGTGTTAAAATACAACGAGCCTGTCGCGAAATCAGCATTCTAGAGCTGAGAAGAGTTGCGAATCGTAATTGTAAAAGAATTGAGCAATGTATTCGAATTAAAGGTGGATTAGTTGAAAGAGGCTACATCTGATAGTTTATTAAAAAATTTATTTACGCATAATACATAATTATCTCAAAAACTGATTGTTACTTTAAATTCTTGTTTCTCTATTTCAATTACAAAAGTTAATTGTTTGTTTTCTTTACCCTGAAAATGTAGTTTTTGTCAAATCGACACTTCTGTTCAACATTTTTTTACATTTCAAAGGCATCCCAATAAATTTTAAACAAAAATTGTAACCGTGTGCTTAGCAGCGGAAAAATTATTGAAGAAAATAAAAATGCAAATTTAGTAATGAAATTTGGTATTGGGGCTCAAAATTAGATTCTGAACAACTTTTTCTAATAACTTTTCTCGATATCTTCAACGTGAAGCGAAATGTCGACAATATGGGTCCCATTTGGGGGCTGCCGTTGTCTCAGTTTGTTAATAAAATCTAAGTTGATTGCCTCGAAATGTACGGTTGTGAGCAAAAAAAATAGGACAAGTCTTATAACGGTATTTTGCTAAAATCTAGTTGTGTAAATCTAATTTTAATTTTTGTGACTATCAGTTAATTGTCATAATTTATTGCAAGTGTGCAAAAAACTAATATGCCTCAAATAAGCGATTTAGTTAAATCTGGAGTTATTGCTAAAGCAGAAGATGGATGGTCAATGAGACAAATTGCACTGCGTTATAATATTGACAAAAATTCGATGTGTAACATTTTAAGAAAGTGGAGAATAAACGGTACGATTAGTAGAAATACTGGATCAGGGCGACGAAGAATATCAATTCAACAACAAGATTTGCAATTGGTAAATGCTTTAGTAGAAAATCCATTTTACTCAGTTATTCAGGCTGCTGAAGAAACGAATTTTCCTGGATCGAGTAGTACTGGTCGCCGGCGAGTAAGAGAATCGGAGGTACGCTGTCATGCGGCAGCACAGAAATACTTACTTAAAGCTGAACATAAAGAAGCTCGAGTACGATTTGCGCTTGACTTTTTAGTGCATGATGTAAATTTTTGGAACAATGTAATCCTTACAGATGAAAAAACTTTCCAGTCAACACACAGCGGTCGTATTCGTGTTTACCGCCCTCCGAATACTGGATTCGATGAGAAATATATATCTAACAATGATAAAAGTGGAAGATTTTCTGTCAATATGTGGGCTTGGATATCAGCACGTGGTCCTGGTGTTTTGTGGCATATTGAGGAACGATTTAATAGTGAAACGTATATTAGGATTTTAGACAATATTATGCTCTCTTCTGTGTCACAATTATTTCCTAACAATGAGTTAGTTCATATTTCAACAAGACAATTGTTCCGTTCATACTGCTCATACCATAACTAACTGGTTTTAAGATAACAACATCAACGTTCTTAACTGGCCCAGTCATAGTCCAGATCTTAACCCTGTGGAAGAAGTATGGGGACTACTCATAAGAAGTATCCAAAAACGAAATCTGAGACCACGGAATGCCGAAGAATTACTGGAATAGTAAATAATGCATGGGAAAATATCATTACTAATGATTATTGTATAAGGTTATTTAATTCTATGCCAGACTTATAGACGTTATAAATAGAAATGGTGCAATAACGAAATATTAGTAGTTAATTTCTTGTTAAGTAGGATATCATTTGTCCTTTGATCCAGGATTTCTACTAATCGTACCGTTTATCCTCCACTTTCTTAAAATGTTACACACCAAATTTTTGTTAATGTTATAATGCAGTGCAATTTGTCTCATTAACCATCCATCATTTACTATAGCAATAACTACAGCATTAAAATAAAAAATAAATTAAAAGTGATATCTGTTTTATTTCAGCTACTCATTATATATTCAAATAGAGACAAATTTACATTAGAAAAAAAGTTGTCCTTTTTTTTCTGGTCATGACAGTACTACAATTCGACCAAAGCTCAAATCCGGATTTCAAAAAATGATGAAAATATCTGGGTGTCTTCATTTTAAATGAGACACACTGTATATGCAAGTTTTTGTTTACATGATTAAAAATATAAGTTTGTGTGTCAGGGTTATAGTAAGATTACTAATTTTCGAATTACCCAACCTACGTCGAACAATTGGAAAAGGCTATTTGAGGCGCACCCATTGCTTAAATCGACAATTTCCGCCTGACCTGTAGAAAAATAAATAATCTTCCAGAAAAAATAATTTACACCGGTCACAAAAAACACAGCGGTTAATAAATAAAAAATAAATAACGCTTTTATTTAAAAAAAACAATTCAGCATTACGTGTTACCCTAAAATATGAAATAATGTACACTAATACAATCATCAATATTAAATCTAAGAGAAAATTATGTTTCACTAATCCATCCACATACGAAATGCCTAATATTATCATTATTTTTTTTAGTAAAAAAATTATCAGATTAGATTTACGATTTTTTTTAAATAACTGGTATATAAAGTATCGAAAGTTAATTAATAACAAGATTGAAAAACATATAGTTAATATAATTCAATTTATATTTACATTCATTTAAATACTATTCAGTCTTCAACTACAAATTAACTTACTAAATAAAATAAAGGCTAATTACACGTAATTAAAAAATATACAAATTTAATTTATAGTTGGAAATACGTCTATAGTATTTGACAGAGCGGTTAATCCCCATTTATAACCTACATACTTACAAGCTGAATCTCCGAGCGGCATACAATTTCTACCTTTCACACAATGGTAAAAATAAATATCACCTCATATTCTACCTTTTCTATGATCATGAGAAGAAATGTCTAAACAAAATTAGTGATGTGAGAAAACAAAAAAACTACAACGGAAATTACACAGACCATTTTGCAGGATACTAAATTTTGAATAGATTTTTCTCATATAAATATGAGCAAAATAAATTTTCACCCTTCATATACAGAGTGTATACTTTGAGAAGTGATTCTACACACAAAAATAAAAAATTCCAATAAACTTTTTTAGACATTCTTACTGAGAGTGCTACAACGCCTCGAAAATGGTATCGAAAATATCACATTTATTGCTTATTTTAAGAGGGGTAGAGGGTAAAATAAATTTGACAGCAAAAATTGTTTAGTGATAATGAAAAATAGGAACCCGGCTCGTACGGAAGAGTGGGGTGCATCCAAAAAATTACCCTTAGTTTTTTCTTTTGTGATTATTCTGATTTTTTTCTCTAGACTGAGATTCCTCACTCAAATTTATAAAAAAAAAACACGTCTTGGCCTCCTGAACAATAGTTCTCATGGGCATAATGCTCAAAAGTTAATATATCGCAAGCCACTACTTGTTGAAGACAGAACCATTATGCGCGGAATCAGAGAACTAGTATACTGTTCCTACCCTGTACAAGTTAACGTATGATCATATTTATGTATTTCAATAGTGGACTAAATATAGATTTGTAGAGAAAATTTTACATGGAGCAACGCGACATGGAAAAATATGTTTGTTTTGGTGAAACTAAGAATACCCTGAGTTTTCTACTTCGAGTAAGTTTTTTCGCGGAAAAGGGGTAAATTTGTCCATTTAAGGGTGATTTTTCAGTTTTAATTTATTTTGGACCCTTTAAAATGCTAGTTAAGAAACGAGAATGATACCCGTAGATGTTCGAGGAACCTTCAGTTCCAATTTCGTGAAAATCGATTCACCGCCTCCCACGATATGTACATAAATACACTGAAAAAATGTAAAAAATTGAATTACGGCTAACTTGGCCAAAATTAAACTGAATTTGATGAAATTTTAGACAAAAGTAACCTATATAACCAAGAAATTCCATTTCGAGTCCAAATTCCCCCCCCCCCCAATTTGTCCAAATGAAGGTATGTACTTATGTACTTTCACGTGATGCAACTAAAAAATAACTTTTTTTTAATTTAGCCGATTTTTTGTTTATATATGCGCGCAGCGATTTCCCATCATTTTCGGTATTATATGTATGCGCGCACAAGTATATATGTAATTATTCATTATAAAAATTACAATAATAATAACAAAAAGTGATTGTGAGCAGGTTTTAAATTAGATTTAAAAAACTCTCGAAGGTAAGATATAATTTTTTTCTTTCGAAAATTCACTTGGTTTTTGATTAAACTTTTTACATATATTGATTACTATTTTATTTTATTCATGTTTTCTTTTCCTAGTAGTTGTAGTAGATGTCCTACTGCAAGAAGTGTCTACTTCCAAATTGGTAACTGGGGTTTGCAATATTTCTTCACCCTCATCATCGCTAAAGTCGTATATATCTGAGATATTCTGTGAAGTACCAAAATTGACAGGATTTTGGATGGCAGCAAACAACAGATAATGAACTGACACCGATAAGTACTGATAAAGCTCCTCTTCCTAATGAATTACTCAATATAATTGCTTGTGATTGTAAGGTCGGTTCCAAAACTAAACGTTGCTCATGCAAAACCATTGGTATTGCATGCAGTAATTTATGCCACAATGGAAGGAATACTTTGTGTCAAAATTCAAAATGCAGATAATATTGTGTGGCATGGTTGATGAAGATCCTGAGCAATTAGAAATTAGTCCTGATATTAATGATATTGAAGAATTCGAAGAAGATGGTAATTAGAGGTGTTGCTCAAAACAACGAAAAAATCTGCTGCAGGGATAGATGAAGTAGGTGGTCAAGTACTAAGGGTGGTAGTTGATGAAATCTGTACCCCACTGTCTTATCTGATTAATGAATCATTTGCCAGTGGCCAGTATCCAGATGGTCTTAAAATTTCTAAATAAATACCGATTTATAAAAATAAGGGATCTAGACTAGAAGCATGTAATTATAGAAATGTTTGTGTCCAAAACCAGTTAGCTAAAATTTTTTAACTTTGTTATAACAATAGATTAATCAGCTTTTTAGAACATCACAATCTTTTAACCTCATGTCAGAATGGGTTCAGAAAAAACAAGTCAACCATAACCGCTATTGAACAGTTATGTGCATATATTTATAATTCACTGAACAACAAACAGCAACCAATAGCCTTATTTTTTTTATCTCAGCAGAGCTTTTGATACCGTTGATCATGGTTTACTCTTAGATAAACTCTTGAGATTTGGAATACGTGGAGTGGCCCATGAATGGATCACTTCTTATTTAAACAACAGAAAGCAGGCTGTAGTCATAGGCTCATACCAATCGGATGTTAGGGACGTTGCTACTGGTGTGCCTTAAGGCTCTATTCTAGGTCCCCTATTGTTTTTAATTTTTGTAAACGACATGCCCAATTCTTGTACCTCACCGAATGCTGCAATTGTTTATGCAGATGACACAGATTTTTTAATACCTAGTAACACCTTGGAGTTGACAATCAGTAGAGCCAATAAATCAGTAGGTGAATTTTCTGATTGGTGTTTGAGCAATGGTTTGGTTCTAAATGCTGGCAAAACATTTTGTATGTCATTTTTGCCCAAAAATGTTGGTCACAATTCAAGTGTTTTAGTTAAGGCTGGTCATCAGTCAATTGTACAAACAGATGAAATAAAATTCTTGGGACTAAGGATAGATCACAAAATGACATGGGAGAAACAAACTGGTGATTTATCAGAGAAATTAAGTAAATCCTGCTTCATTATTAGATATCTAAAATCCACTGTATCACTTAATATGTTGAAGCTAGCTTATTTTGGTCTGGTTCAGTCTAAGATATCTTATGGATTGATGTTCTGGGGAAACTCTCCACATGCTTCCAAAGTTTTTGTAGCACAAAAGAAAATTATACGGTGTATGCTTGGTTTACCTGCTCAGACTCACTGTAAAGAGGCATTTATAGCACTATCAATTTTAACGTTACCATCTCTGTACATATTCTTAATTACAACAAATATAAAAAAAAGGAAAATATCTTTTTAAAAAATAGTAATGTTCACAGCTATGTTACTCGCAGCAACAATCAGCTTCAGGTGCCTTTCTCGAGACTAAGTGTGGGCCAAAATTCTCACATCTTTCAAGGCATTAATTGTTATAATAAATTTATCCAACTGTTTGGCCCATTCGATAATTTTAATTTATTTAGAAATGTCCTGCTAAAACGCTTTTTATTCTGTAGATGACTATTCACACTCTTAGTTTTATATTTAATTTTAAAGTGTAATATATTGTACTTAATATGTTTCGGTACTGTATGTCATATTGTTGTTATACTTGTATGTTTTATTATTGTCTGTTTTTTACTTTATGTGTTATTTACCACTGCCTTGTCTAATAAGTTATACCATGTGTGTAACTTGATATGATGAATAAAATACATTACATTACATTACAATTATGAAGATGTTTGTACTTCAGAGAATATCTCAGATGTATATGATTTCTAGGAACTCTTATTTTTCAAAATTGGTCCTGATTTAAATCAGGGCAGACGTCAGAACTAGTAGTTTATAAAAAAAAATCACAATATTAATTGGCCCTTTTGACACATGTATTCGCATATACATAAGCATACAGAACCATTAAAACACATACATTAATTAGTTTATGGTGGGAACGGCACACAAGTTCTTTGATTTCGCACTTAATTTTCCGTCTTTGACAAGAAGTGGCTTGCGCTATATTGACTTTTGGGCATTATGCCCATGACAACTATTGTTCAGTAGGCCAAGACCTATAACATACAAGAATTTGGTGTAATTTAACCGAGGCCCATTTTCCTTTCATTCCGTGCGAGGTCCTTTCCTATCGAATAAAATGGTACCTGCATATTTCCATGGTAATTCTCAAGAGATAGAAATTGTACACTCCCAAAGACACTCCAGCTCTCCGACTATCACACATCTAACCCCCTAGCAGCTCTTAATTTAAGAACCCATCAAAGCAACTCGAACTTTAATCGTCTATATATACATCTTCATTTGCCTCGAATTAACATACGGATGATCCGTAAGGTGTACAATATACAAAAATCGTTTCTAATTATACTTGGACCATTATATACAGTTACTAACTAGCGTAAAAAAATAATATACTACATAGAAAATATTAATTAAAATGTGTAGGTTTCGATTCACCTTTTCTTAACAATTAAACATACATAGAAAAAATATAGAAATACATGATATTTAACAATTTAAACACGTGCCTAATCGTATAAAAAGGTATCTCACGTCCCCAAAATAATCACAACAGGTACTTTGTAAATTTAACTCAGATAAATTATAATTATTTGCAAGTATTCTGTAGGTATTCTAAAGAAGTCATTAGCGGAGAGTCTCGATTAGTCAAGTGAAACAAATATACACGATATGACGTTGAATGACTCCATTGGAAACCCTGTACAGTTAATATTAACTATATTTACATTTAAATTTTCGATTCTTGTTACTGGCAAGGTACCCAGATCTACATTATCAAACATTGACTATCGTCGTTTTATTTGACATTTGTTTTTAAAATTGGAATTTAGCATGGAAAAAATTTTCATTCAATTTATTTTATACTTTCTCATTTATGTTGACAAATATAACTTTTAGACCTGGAGCTAGTGACAGTCTAAATGTCTCCTAATGAGGGAAAAGTTTATTTAAATATGTCGAATTTTTATACAAAACTTTTTGATTATTAACCAGTAAATACCACATTGTATGCAATCCGAACATGATACGTAAATGTCTAATGAAAACGGCAAACAAATTAGCTGTCTCTGTGTCTGTGGCATATGCGAGCTCAAACGTATCATTTTTGACCCTCTCAAAAATTAATAATAAGAATAATAATCTTTATCGAAAATAGGAAATCCTAATAAACAATGAATTATTATACACTTAATGATTAATGAATATAATACATCATACATAAAAAATTGTGAAGAGTTTCTGTAGTTAAATTAAATTCAAATTAATTAAATTAAATTTGAGGCACTTATATATTTATTTTTTATGTGACTGATTAATTTAGATTTAAAATAATAAGAGTGGGACTATTTTTTACATCTTCTGGTAGTTTATTAAACTGGTCATAGCTTTTAAAAAACAAAGAGTCTATAGTTTTTTTTTTTATAGTTAGTTCTTGTTATGTAAAAATTCTCATTGTTTCTGGTATTATATCGATGGATTTGAGTAACATAAATTCATTGATAAATAAATATAGCCATGTACAAAAGTCTATTTGATACTTATATTCATTCTAAAGCTGACAACATTAATAATATGGGTGTGTATCTGTTACATTGTAGTATTATTCTCATTCCTTGATTCTGTAGTCTTTGTAGTGCATTTATTTTGTTTAAATCAAATAAATAAAGTAGAGATGCACAAAAATCGAAGTGTGGTTTAATTATTGCATTATAAACAAGTATCCTACTTGTAACCGTTTCTAGGAGCGGGCGAGACGGGCAACCGCTCGCGGCGCACAGTTATGGGGTGCAAATTCCGTCTGTCGCGTCAAAAATTTGAGTGTAATATTTTCATTTTCATAATCAATATTCATTTATTTAGTACTAATAATTGTGGAATTGTACATGTGGCACATCTAGAGAGGGTCAGGGACCAGACAGGTCTTATTTAGAAACCCCCCCCCAAGCATTGCACACAAAACATCCGCCTCACCACTGGAAGTGTCACAGCACATCAATAAATCACAAATGCATGGATTGTTTTCAAACATTTGGATAGCTCTTCGGGTTCTTTTAACAATACCGATGATTACCGTAGCCAGTGGAGAACGAAGCTTTAGCAAGCTAAAACTAATGAAAATGTACCTAAGGTCGACAATGGCAGAGGAAAGGCTATCCTGGCTAGCTGTTTTATCTATGGAAAATGTTGTTTCTTCCAACCTCGACTATAAAAATCCCATAGCTTTATTTGCAGCAATGAAGTCTAAAAGAGTAAACTTAAAGACCAAAATCATTATTTTCGTACTTTCGTACTTTACTTTCAATTATTTATACAAAAATCTGGCTAACAGACGTTTTCGTTTTTTATTAAGTTGTGGGAGGGTGTGTGGGCGCTAAATACTAGTTTTGCCCGGTTCCGAATTTTGTCTAGAAACGGGCCTGCTTATACCAGATAAGTTTGATGAAGTTCTAGAAAAGAAAAAAATTTTTTTTGCAATTTTATTTTTAATGTATTCAAAATGATTCTTTAAACAAAAAGTACAAAGAACCTAAGTATTTTATTTCGCTGACTATCTGTATATGCTCTGTATCAATTGTCAGTTTAATAAAATTAACATTAATTTGTTTTGACTTGTAACTACTTTGCAAAAATCATTGCTTTAGTTTTAGAAAATTCAGTTTTACCTTTTTGTCATTCAGATAATTAATTACGTGTGTAATTAAGAGTGTCACCTGTAAATACGTTAATAAAGTCACAGTTGTTAACATGTTGGCAGATATAATTTAAATAGACAATAAACAATAGTGGTCCTAAGACGCTCTAAAATTTTTGAGACGTTTCGTTCTTGTATACACACTAAATCACATTTTTTTTTTTTTTACTCCCTTTCATAATAGTGTGGGGGTGGCGGCCGATGCCAAAAAAATTTTGAGACCTTGACTTTACGTACATGCCCTAAATTGCAATTTTATGGACTCTTACCTGCTTGCTTTGCCTATTTACCTTTATTTACTCCATTTACCCCCGAACCCTTCAACGGAATTAGATCAAAATATAATCCAGTTCCAGATCTCGTTATAATATATATATAGGTTTACTAAATTTTAAGTCAATATCATAAACGGTTCCAGAGTAAACGTGCGCGCAAAAAAAAGTTACAGACAACAGACAAATTTTTTTCGCTCAACTTTAAAATCCCGACGTTTCATGACATTTTAAGCCTACTTCAACAAAAAAAACTACTTCCACTGGACGTGGAAGTAATAAAGATTAATTATAATATACAGGCTGAATTTGAAATACATCATATTTGAACCTATTCAGCACTATGACTCCCAAAAATTCTTAAAAATAGTCATTTGTAAAATATGTGAAAAATAAGGAAGATAAAAATTATTCAATTTTGATCTAAAATGTCCATGACGCTCATGAATGTAAGTAAATTTCCTTATTCGTTTGTAGATTATGCATGCGCTTGGTAGTTGCCAAATTTACATCATATGTGACAGATTGTATTTTGTGATTGTGTATTTAGCAAATAACAGCAGTGTTTCGGTCTCTTATTTAACACGTTCGATGAAACCACAGTCTCCACTTTGAGCAATTATTATAAGGAAAATTGATAAGTACTTAATTATACATTTATATTATGTTTTTGAGAAAATATGGCAACATCACGAATACTGCTTGTAGGCATGAACGTGAGATTTATCAGTCAGTGTTTCCCCTGCGGGACAGTTTTAGGGTTTTTTTTGTTAAAACTTTATCTATGGAATTCTGAATTTAAAACACAGCGGATTAATTAATTAAGCTGTACTGAATTAGAGGTTTAAATATTATATTAACAATATTTTTTTAGAAAAATTATTGAGCCAATCAGCCATATTGGATTTTAATGTTTTCAGCACTTCTCTTTTCAGCGCCACATTGAATCCGCCATGTTGGATTTTAATTCACCTAAATTTATCACAACATTTTATTGAAATGTTGGGTTACAAAAGGTTTATCGTGTACAGCATGCTCTATAAACGCAGGTCATTGGCACCATTGCAGCTATCATTTTTACGTTTCAAAAAGTATAAATTAGATTATAAACAAGGAAACCAAATGGCATACAGTTAACGGTCATAAAAAGATGCCTTTAGATTATGCAACTTTGACCGTGTAACCACAGACTTAGCGACAGTCAATTGCTATGCCATTATTTTCCCCATGTTTTTGACTTCAATCTTTATATTTTTTAATTTTAACCGGTTAACGTCGTTAACGATCATAAAAAGTTACCTTGACTTTATACAACCTATGGCCATATATGCCACCAGCTCAGCGATGGTCAATCGATATGCCAATTACATATGATACTTTTCGTTGTTCTCGGAACATACAGAAAAAACTTCATGCGATTAACTAGTTGCCGACTTGGAAGTCATAGCCAACATTCACAACTGTTCTCTTTAATAAATTAATAAAAGTGGGAAATATTTCAAAGCTAATCATACAATTTATATAGAAATGTGTCTTAAATTATAGTCTACATAGTGAATGAATTTACCAGAAGGAAAAGTGTTCAGATTGTATCGTAAAAAAGCAAATTGATCCAAATTTATTAATATAAGGGGAAAAAAAAGAAGATAAAAACTACACCATACAAGAACTTACAGTGATTATCAATTCAGATAATTAGGAGATATCAGTGGTTAGGTTAGGTTAGAATGTGAGTGGGTCTATACCAGACCCTCCACCGCGACCAATCGGTCTATTATGGCTCACTCCTAATTTATATTTCACCCAATAGGTTCAGCTTTTTAATAAAGTTGATAAGTTCATAACCTTGTTGGGTGAGATATTGTCCAGGTCCTCAGGCAATAGTTGTCCTTTGCCAAATAATGAGAACCTGGTTCTTTCTGCAGCGGGACAAGTACACAGGACATGCCTTGCCGTTTCATCTTCTTCTAGACACAGACGGCATTCGGTGTTTTCCACCAGTCCAAGTCTGTGTAGGTGGAGTAGTATATTTATTTTTAGTATATGTATTCCTATCATGAACAAAATTTTTAAGTGTTGCAAAAATAAAGAGATAAAAATTTATTATTATAAAGTTTGCTTGGGAATCTTTCATGAAAGTTGTATGGCAAGAAAGAGGGATGCAACTATATTAACAGGGCACATAATATATTGTTCCAAACAATGTCAGAGTAATAAAAAATGAGAAAAAGAAGTTCTACGAAAAATTGACTTGAATAAAGGCAATCCTCATGAAATGTGAAATACGTTAAAAAGACTTGTACCACAAAATAAAAATAATAACATTATCTCACAGATAGAATTTGATAGTAACGACATAGTTAATGATTCGACAGAAATTCCTAGTTTACTAAATGAGTATTAGGGATAACATTGATGTTACATGTGACTTCCCACTTGAGAATAGGACAGTTGATGAGAAATTTGATAACATTTCTTTAGTAAGTGCTGATGAACAGAAAACCCTCATATTTGCTATGCCTAACAAAAACAGTCCCGATGATGTCAGCATAACGTTAATTAAAAAGTGTTACGAAACTTTATCAGCTTTCTTATTAAATATGATAAATTTGTCACTTTCAACGGGTCAAGTACCAATGGATATTAAAGTTACTACTATCATACCTATTCCAAAAGTTCCAAATTCAATAAAGGCTTGTGATCTACGACCAATTAATATGATTAATTCCATGGGAAAAGTACTTGAAAAAGTATTTTATGAACAATTGGTATCTTTCTTGGAAAAAAATGAAATATTAATGAGTTTACAGTCTGCTTCCCTCAGCCAACATAGTTGTGAGACTGCTATACAATGTGTATTGCACGATTGGACGCTAAATTTGGAGAAAAACCAAATTACACTTGCAATATTTTTAGATTTACAACGTGAGTTTGAAACGATAGATAGAGCAAGGTTTTTAATAAAACTAAAAAAAAAAATAGGCATTGATGGAAGTGCATTACTGTGGTTGACTAATTATTTGGATAATAGATCACAGAAATTAAAATTAAATAATATAACATCTTCCGAAAAAAGTAATAATACTGGAATACCACAAGGTAGTGTATTAGGCCCACTGTTAATTTTAGTATACATAAATGACATTCTGGAGGTTGTGGACAATAATAGACAAACAATTATCATTTAAAGATCATGCTAGCCATATTTGTAAAATTATAGGTTTCAAATAAACTTTTTAAGTAGAAGTAGTGGGTATTTGAGTCACTGGGCAAGATTTACGGTATATAATACATGCATACTGCCCCATTTTAACTATTGTTCCTCAATTATATACCTTTTAAATAAAAATGAGTTAAATAGACTTCAAAAGCTACAAAATAGGAGTATGCGGATAATTTTGGAATGTTCTAGACTGACTTATTCGTATGCTGAATATGTTAAAGTGGCTTTCGGTTAAAAAATATGTTACATTCTTCACTCTGGTCTTTATATACAAAATTAAGAATAACTTGGCCCCCAAATATCTACAGGATATGTTAGTTTATAATATAAACGTACATAATCATAATACTCTAATCTAGACTTTCATTTACAAACATATAGGAAAAAATCAACTCAAAACAGTTCATTTTTTAAGGGATTAGGTGAGTATAATGACTTACCTGAGAATATTAAAAATAGTACAATTTTAAATATATTCAAATGTAGGCTTAAAAAGTATTTATTGGATGAGTAAACATTTGTATTGTCTGTTGAAAGTGTCCAGCCTAAATTAGATTTTAAGCACCTTTTCTTTTTTAAAGGTGTGTAATATTGACTGATGTATGTTCAATGACTATTTTATTTATTAGAGTGAAATTTTATTGTGTGACAATCTTGTTTGTGTGTTAATGGTATTTTTTTCGATACTTGTTTGCTATATACAATTTTTTTAGTTTTGTTTTTATATATTTGATTTTATCGAGTAATCTCACACATTTTTATATGTATTGTTTATTTGTACGTATTTGTATGAGGTTTTGACTAAATAAAGGATTTATATTACTATTAGTTTTTGAGAAGGTCAGAAATTACACAATTGAGCTCGTATGTTCCGGATACAGGGAAAACTAATTTCTATGCCGATTTCATTAGACATTTACATATCATGCAATATAGTATTTACCGGTTAATAATTAAAAAATTTTGCATAAAAATTCGACATATTTCAATACTTTCCTCCCATTAGGAGACATCCTAGTTGGATGCCTAAAGATATAATCAATCAGCTCATATGACTTAATAAAACAACAGGCATTACGAACGGCAAACTATCATAACCCTCCGAACTGTCCTTAACTCCAGGTCTATTTGCATATCAAAATTTTTTATGTAAAACTTAATTGAAAAAACAATTATAAAATGACTGAAAACTAAAAAAAAGATATCAATTTTATAACAAATTGACTAATAGAAAAGTATATACGTGTTATCAAAAATTATTTTTTTAAATTGCCAGTAACGTTACCATCCTAATAAATCACTAGTAACCAAAACATTCTCATTTACATAATTATGTCATGATAAAAACATGAACTAAAAAATAAAGTGCAGCGCTTTTCAAACCTACAGCAAGTTAATTTCTTTTTTATTTGCATAATAAATGAAATAATATTAATAAAAAGTTCAGTGCATAGTTGTCAATAATCTGTTTTGTATATTTGCATGACAGTCATTAATATACAATTCTCATAGGGTCATGTGAATAGCCTCTACATATACCACATTTGAACTAGGGATGGATAAAAATAACCAGTTATTTTGACAACCGGTTACTTGGCCCCAGTTAGCCGATCAGAAATTGGTTAGCTATATTACACAATTAAACCAAATAACCTAGACCAATAACCAAACATCAGTTACTGTGAAAACAAAACATTCAATAAGGTTAAATATTTAATAGTGCCACCTTTTAATTGTTAAGGAAACTTTCTTCTGTCAATTTTCAACATCTGGAGAATTGAGAAATTAATATTGATTATGTCATATAGAAAGGAAGTATTACATTTAAAGGTTTTTATTGCATAAATCGTTCAACTGGCCATTTAAGATGAGAAAACCGCGGAGTGCTATTAAATTAGAGGGTCCAAATTGGTACAATAAAATTAATCTATCGTTTGTATTTCACCTCTCAGGGGATAATTTTATGATCAATGCACGCAACATTCCGCCATGTCACAAACGGACGTCGTGACAATGATTAGCTAACCAAACGAAAACAATTTGGCAAAACAATCTTAAAAAATTGATAAAAGTAAATTAGAGGGGTATTTCCCATATTAAAATTGTAGAGAATTTCTTTCTCTACGTGATATATATTTTTTTAATTATTAGGAGTATTTTATGGCCGTCGTACCGCGTTAAAGTCGAGTAAGGCCAATTTGTTGATAGTTTTTATTTATTTACAAAATTGATACAAACACCTAAGTCTTAAACATTTCAATATGTTGTTCCTGACATTTTTCGATTGATCATAAAATTATAGCCTGAGAGGTAAAGTCCAAAAGATGTGAAAAATTGGTCTAGGTTTATTGTACTATATAGGGGTGAAAATGCAATCCAAGTTTTCAAAACAAAGCAAAATTCAGGTATAGTTAATAGGAATTTTTTTGTAGACAATCAAATTTCCCATCGAAATGGCTTATTTAAAAAAATAAAAACAATTCCAAAAAAAGTTTAAAAAAGCAAATAATCAATTTTTTTGTTTATTTTTGCCTATTACTTTTTTTGAGCAGAGATAGGTATAGGCATTGTTTTGTAGAAATAAAAGTTCAAATTTCATTTAAAATGGTGACTTCAAAAAGTTTTTTTCAATGAACATTGACTAAGATATAGTCGCTCAAACTTAGCCATTTTTTTCGATTTTTATCGTGTTTACCTTGATATTGTTTTAAATCTTATTTTTTATAACAAAATTGATTTTTTACTCAATAAAACAATGTATTTCAAGTTAATTAATATAAATAAATATAAATAAAAATAAAAAAATAATGAATAATTATTTTCACAAATGTATAAAACTGTTGGTTTTTTAATCAATGTGACAATTAATTATACTAAAATATTGATTTTTTTTTATCTATCTAATATACAGGGTGAATTTAAAATACGCCATAATATTTAAACCTGTAATTCAGTATAGCTTAATTAATTAATCTGCGGTGTTTTAAATTCAAAATTCCATAGATAAACTTTTAACAAAAAAAAAAACCCTAAAACCGTCCCGCAGGGGAAACACTCACTGATAAAGAGCTTCATGCCTACAAGCAGTATTCGCATACATAACCTACAGACTAATAAGGAAGTTTACTTGCGTATTCATGAGCGTCGTAGACATTTTAGACCAAAATTGAATAATTTCTATCGTCCTTATTTTTCACATATTTTACAAATGACTATTTTTAAGAATTTTTGGGAGTCGTGCCGAATAGGTTCAAATATTATGATGTATTTCAAATTCAGCCTGGATTGAGATTTGTCTCTTGTTTCAATAAAAATATTATAATTTTAGTAAATTTGAGAATTTTATTCAATAAAGCTGATTCACGTAAGAATATTTTATTAAACTATTTGCAAATTATAAACATTTCATTCCATCTCTTCAATGACATTTTCAAATTGAATATCAATATCTTCATTCACGTCTTCAAGGACATCCTCTTCTGCAATTTCTGCTTCTTGTATATTGTCGCAATTGACACCCATACATTCTTTGCAAAACATAGAACAAGTTAGTCCTAATTTCCTGCAACCACAGCTTCCATGACAAGCTATGGTACATCCGCAAGCCATTTTTTTGAGCAAAATCTCTGGTGTAAGAGGTTAATTCGTGGAATTAGCCATCAATCCATATTTTAATTTTTTTCAACCCCAGTCAAAAGGGTTTAAATGCTTACCATTCCACTGCTGTATTTGAAAATATGTCCTTAAGCCGTGCTGTTTAGCGGCATCACGCATTGGTGGTAATTGGGCCAGAGAAAATTTTGCACTTTTTAATAATTTGCAAAAAGTTGGAAGCGACAGCTACTAAGGGTCTTATTCAACTTTGCCCCATACAAGGAAGCTACAATAAATTCTGATGCAGAACCTATGTCTTCTTCAGTTGCATTGCCGCGTAAAAACATGTCCATATATTTTTCTCACATAAAAACACTTTTCCATTATAAAATATACATTTAATGTATCAGTAAAATTTACTACCAAACCAAAAACGTTACTGACACGTGTACTATATAACTCCAGAATGTTCGGCACTGCTGATGCTGTGTCCCCACTCTTATGTACATGAAAAGACTTTTCCCCACTTTCAAAATAATGTTACGAAGCAGATGTTCGGTAGAGGCGATAGGCAAGGCAACGGTTCAAGATGACCTTGTAGACTCAAGAACTAATAAAAAAGAAATGAAATAGATTTTAAATTAACTTAATTTCAAATATATTTTACGAATTTCCAAATTTTACAGCAATATTTAATTATTTAATGAATATTAATAGTCTAATTAATTAATATATTTTAAATTAAATTCATTTCAAATATATTTTTATAAATCTTCATATTTAAGATAGATAAAAAAGCAATATTTAAGAATAATTTCTTGTTACTTTGTTTAAAAAACCAGCGCAGTTTTATACATTTGTGAAAATAATTATTAACAAATTAACTTGTTTTATTGAGTAGAAATCAATTTTGTTATAAAATATAAGATATAAAACAATATCAAGGTAAAAGCGATAAAAATCGAAAAAAATGGCTAAATTTGAGCAACTATACCTATCCGAGTCAATTTTCATGGAAAAAAAATTTTTGAGAACACCATTTTAAAGGATATTTCATCAACTTTTTTTTCTACACAGCAATGCCTATACCTATCTCTGCTCAAAAAAAGTTATAGGCAAAAAAGTAAAAGAAACAAAAAAATTGTTTTTTATTTTTTAAATAAGCCATTTCGATGAGAAATTTGATTCTCTACAAAAAGTTTCCTATTAATATACCTGAATTTTGCTTCGTCTTCGAGTTATATCGCACCCTCTAATTTAATAGCACTCCGCAGTTTTCTCATCTTAAATGACCAATCAAACGATTTATGTAATAAAAACTCTTAAACTTAGTTCCTTCTTTCCCTGTTTTTTATGACATAATCAATAACCTCATTTATTGGATGTAATAACCGGTTATTCGGTTTAACTGTACTCAAATAATACCAGCTTTTTAATTGGTTAACCAAAGTTGAATTACCAGTTAAAAGGCACGGTTGCTAGTAAGGAAATTAGAGGATATCCAAAGGATCCAAATTTCACTCTATACTGTCTACTAAGCGAGTTACAGCCCTTTATAGTGGAAAAGTGGAAATCAATGTTTTCCATTTTTACACCAAAAACATTACAAGCCATAAATATCTAGTAATTTAAACTCTATTTCTTGATGAGAAAATTTCGAAATTTGACTGCAAGGTTTAGAAATATCCCACAGAATGATTGCAAATTAAAATGTATAAAATGATTATGTATTAAGAAAACCGAGTTATTCCGAATATGATGCATGATCCTCTCTGAAAAATATTCCTCCCTTATTTGTTTATATACAGATCTCTTTTCCGAATTACCACATGAATAACCGAACCTCAACCTACATACTTCTTAAGTAATAACAAATACACCTTATTTAATCCTAATTATTTTAAAAAATGCTTTGGTTCATACCATAATTTTATTAAAAAAAAAAAAGAAAATATAAAATATCACTGGATTCATTCTCTAAAATCTAATTGGCGCAAGTGATTTGGTGTTTTAACAGTTTTCTAAATTATACTACATTATGACGCATGTCTCCCCTCTTAGAAAATAAAGCGTTTTGTACTTGGGTTATAGAAAAATATACATTTCTGATGTGGTAATGCACGTAACTACTTTTGGTTGCAGTTGCCAAAATATTTATTGAGCAGGTCTACAACTTTAAAGAAAATAGAACAATTTTAAACACACCATTTTTCTTTTTACAACCTATTAACACAGATAATCTTTAAACATCCATAATAATTTTTGCCATTTTAAATTTGTTTAAAATCTTCAGTATAACGAATATGATTCCATGATTTGTTATATTATGACGCTTTATAAAAAACATGATGTGTCATCATAAAACTAGTTAAGTTTGACGTGTACAGAGTGTTCTGTAACTGCATAAAAAAATTTGAATAGCCCATTAAACATATGTGTCTAACCACTTATTTATATCATTTGCCAAGAAGTTTAACTATGTGCAAGGAATAGAAAAGAAACATAAAGATAAAAATAATCCATATAGATATGTGTTCCCTGTAAATAGGAACTAATGACCTCGAGATCAACGCACAGTATCCCAAGAATATCAAAAATAATAAAAACTGGTCAGACTCGAAGACGAACAAGCTTAAGACTTAAGGAACACATCAACTATTCTAAACACACACTCTTCACAGGACAATCAAGCAACTTTATATTTAATTAAAAGAAACAAAATTTGTTCCTAATCTTATTGCAAACTATCCCTTTAAGCTAAGAAGCGCAAATCAAATTAATAAGAAATATGATATATTATTATTAAAACACGCCTGTCATATAGAGAAACATACACACTTGAAACAGAAAGCTTATATATCAAAAGTGTATAAAATTACTGAAATAACTTCAGGATGTAGCTCAAGCTACAAGTTTGTGCTCATGAAAAATAACGCAGGTCAGACTGGAAGACAATTGAACATTATATTTAAGGAACACACACGTAGATCCAATAAACACTCATACACCCTTTTCCTGATTCATGTAAAAATATTTACCACAAGAACATACATTTTGAAAATTGTAAAACTATAAAATAACTTTATTTACATGATTCGACGACACTCTAATTTTGACTGTAATAAAAAGGAGTAACTAAAGTTCTGGCATCGGGATTCAAGGGATAAAGATATATAAAATTTTGTTTCACTTTTTGAATTGTCAAACTTGAATAGTGGCATTGGTTTTCACTTCACAAAGGGACTCATATATTAAAGTATTATGCATTTGTCTAAGTATTTAATAATAAAAAAAAAACAATGTAAAAAGGTGTGCCACATGGGTCAACATTGGGCCTCATACCATTTTGGCCTGTGTTACTTATGACCAAGCAATTTGGAAATTATCGATAAATAAAACTGTAATCCTGATATCTGATAAATAACAATACTCTTCATGATTATTAATAAAAGAAATATAATGAAAACCATCAACGTTCGTACAAATTGCATTTCTGGAATAGCAAACAAACCTGCTTTTGGATAAGAAGACAAATTCTACATGTGTAGAAAAGTGGACGCTATGTTCAATGGCTGTTATTGTTTGCTAGTTTCCTATTTGTTTGGTTAACAATTCAAATATTATCCTGGCCGTGATTTAAAAAAAATTGTCGTTCTCTTTAGAAACCATGATATAAGAAATGACACACCCAAAACATAATAATTTTATTGTACCAATCCTCATTTTTAATAGTTTGTATGCGACCCAAAGCCATATGGTTCAATTCCTCAACCACGAATTTCTGCATAGATAAAACTGTTTAAATTTTAAATTTTAGCATGCCACGAGGTTCAACATTGGACCCGATATTTTTCTAGCTATACACAAATGATCACATTCAAGAGCAAAATTAGTAATATTCGCTAGATATTTTGAGCCTAACCATTTCCTTCAAAGACCACAATAATTTGTTTGAACGCAACTACAGAACACTCTGTATATTACCGTCGTAAACCTGCATCAAGCCTGAACTTTCATAGTAACAGTTATTGCACTACTAAATTAATGGAATTTACAGAAGGAAACAGTGAGAAAACTACCCAACAAATTGACAGAAATGTATGGTATTCTGCGTAGTTTTATTAAAAAGCGTTAAGAAAAGTTTAAACTACTGACTCGATTATTCGTCATGGATATGTGATTGTTTGAGCTGATACAAAAGTTGGAAAACCATTAAAACGTATAAGTGAGAACATGAAGTCGATGAAATCAAAATGAATTTAAATGTAAACACTGTTATATACCAGTTATCTGTAGAAATAATGGTACATTGTACTGTAAAGGTGAATTTTTTTTGTATTTAAACCTATTAAGAATGTGAATGCGGTTCGACAGGCAAGAGGTATGATGATGTTTGTGTTACCATACTGTCCCCACACGGCGTGTATCCATTGTGGAACATTTCAGGGATTTGTACCAAGGTTTCGGCTAGAGTATGTTCATCTAGGAGGGAATCTAGCAGTCCTTGGGACTGGCTCAGCTTTTCCAACGATTTCACGTCGTTATCCACCGCCGCCAAGGCCTTTTCTAATTCTTCTGCTTCTTCTCGAGATGGCTCGTACTCCCCATTGCGGTTTACTAAGATTAAGTTCCAAAATGTAAATCTGACACATATTTCTAAGTGAGGATACTACTTACCAGCGAAAAAGTCACTAAACTCGTCCACTTGTATTGTACTAAGCACAGTATTAATGTCTGTTTCTTCTAGTAAATGAGCAGCTTGCGTCGCCAACGCCTGTTCCAAACCATTCTCGTTCAAACCCAGTACCTGGTCCACCATCTGCATATCTTCTACTTCTAATTCTGGAGACTCTTCTTCGATTATTTCACCAACCTCTTCTGAAATACAACACAAAATGTTATGAGATACGTCAAACTCGAGCTTAAATATTTCAAAACAATTTTAAAGTACCTGATCCCGAAGAAGTTCGAGTGGGTACCTCTAATATTGCACTTGAGACAGATGTGTCATTGGACTTATTGATGGGTTTTCTCCTTTTTTTGCTCCGTTTTTGTGGTCTAATCATCGCTGACGGCTTAACCTTTTTCCTCAGCTTCTTTGGCTTGGCTTCTTGGTATAATTTGTAATTATCCTGAGAATATGAATGATGGCAATTAAAAGGATATAATCAAGTGCAATTTGTTAAGGTGTTAAGGGCATGAACGAAATGTCAAAAAATAATAAGCTAGCATTTCTTTTGCCACTAGATGGCGCTATGTGTATATTTATATTTATTCGATTGAACTTTTTATCATGTAGTTGCAACAGTGTTGCCAGATATATACAAAAATTCCTTGTTGCATAAAAAATGTATAATTTTTTTTTTAGCCAGTTCGCCACTGACCTTGATGATAAGCAATAAAACTTTACTTGGCTTTGCTTAGTTTATTAAATACAGGGTGCTATTAGTTTCATGTCATTAAAAAAAAACTGGTAATGGGGAATGACCAAACAAAAAAAAGTCTTATATAACATAGGGTCTAAAGTACATAGTTTTGGAGAAAAAAATGTTCAAAAAATTAATTGTTAATAAAATTGGTTGAGAACTTCTGGAATATTGAGGTAGACAAAGTATTTCAGAATAGAAATGAAAGTTCAACCAAGTTCAACTCTATTGTATGCTTTGCCGGCTGTACATCGCCCTAATCGACATAAAAAGTACCGCCCTTATGAAATGTTGAGGTAGGATAGGAGGATAGATTCAGACATTTATGTATGCTCCGATATTCGCGCATAACTGTTATGAGTAGGCAACACACCATACACAGGACACGTATTGTGGGTCGCATAACGTTTGTTAAGGATGCCACTGGTGCGCTAGCGCCAAGCAGTTTCATGCCAGCCATTGTAGAGTAAAGTTGTTGTTCTATATGAACGTATGTACCACGTGTAAAGTTTATGTCATTTGTCAATAAACCATATATTGTTGGATATCGTGATTTACTCCCTACGCTCCAATTATCAAAACCAAATATTAAATGGCGCAGTCTACGGAGCTGGGTAAGCCAGAAATATAATTCAGAAAAAAAAAGCCCACCATTTTGTAAGCCCACGTTTTCTGAAAGTTCAAGAGTTTTATATCTGTTACCATCCAGCCGCAGAAGGTTTCTTTAATTAAATAAGAGACGTTTTTAAATAAAGGAGTGGAAATGGGGGACAATAGAGGCATATCTCCCTTAAATATGTCTGGTAACGTGGCGGAAAATTGGAAGATGTGGAAATTGCATTTTGAGAATTTTATGCTTGCTACTGAGCTAAATAAAAAAGACCAGGCCACTCAATGCGCCCAGGTCCTGCATTATATAGGTGAGGAAGCCTTCAAAATATATACGACTTTCGGCTTCCAGAACGATGAGAAAAATAATTTAAAGGTACTTCTTCAAAAGTTTGAAACACATTTTTTTCCAAAAGAAAATCTATCATATGAAAGGTATCATTTTTTTTCATATAAACAGAATCTGGAGCAGACTTTCGAACAATATGTAACAGAACTGAAGAAGGCCATCAAATGCAAGCTAGGAAATCTGCAAGACAGTCTGACCAAGGCTATGATCATGTGTGGGGTTAGTAACACAGTCATGAGACAACGCCTGCTAGAAGATGATTCATTATCTCTGGACAATGCTTTTGAACTGTGCAAAGTTATAGAGGCCACAGCCATGAGAATGTCAGCGATGGAATCCTCCTCGACAGCATATCAAGGTGAAGTTGACGCGATTAAAATAATTAATTCTTGTAAAAAATGTACCAAAACCCACCCAATAAACAAGTGTCCAGCTTTTGGTAAGACATGTTCTTTTTGTAACTTAAAAAATCACTTTGCAGATGAGTGCTACAAAAAGAAAAATTCACACAATTCTAATTACAGAAAGTCAAAAGGCAATATGAATTATAAAAACACGTCTTGCCACATTCAGGCTAAGTATAAAAATAAGCAAGTACATGAAATAAAAAATGATGTGGACGAGCCACACTTGTTTATAGGGTCGGTGGATGATCACGATTCTGAACATAACCAGTGGCATACAGTGGTAAAAATAAATGATAAGTACATTGGGTACAGTGCCTGTGGTTGTCATGGGCATTGTTTTGTTCATTAATTGGTGTATACTGTTGAACAATAAAGTCTATTTATTTATTTATTTACATAAAATTTAAAATAGACTCTGGGGCCATGGTAAATGTGTTACCTTTGTCGGCATTTGTCAGTCTGGGTTTTCAAAAAAATAAAATAAAGAATGCAGGTACCGTTTTAAAAGCTTATACAGGTGACAATTTGAAGGTGTTGGGAACATATAAAATTAATTGCTTTAAAAATAAATGGCATAATTTAGAATTCTTCATTGTAGACTCTGAGACGCAGTGCATCTTAGGGTTAGAGGTGTGCATCAAATTAAATTTGATAAAAAAAGTCAAATTAATCCCGAATACAGTAATCTATTAAATGATTTTCAGGATACGTTTGAAGGAATTGGCTGTTTGCACAAACCATATCACATCGAGTTAAAAGAGGCTCATCTGATTGGCTGCACAGTCTGGTTATTGTCAAAAAACAGGACTCTTCGTTAAGAATTTGCATGGACATGAAAGTCCTAAATGATTACATTAAACGTGAGTATTGCCAAATTCCCACCATCGAGGAGGTCTCAGGGGAACTAACGGGTGCTGACTACTTCAGTTGCTTGGATCCCTCTAACGGTTTTTATCAAAACATTCTAGATGATGAAAGTGCTAAAATATGCACAGTGGGTACACCTTTTGGGCTTTATAAATTTTTGCGCCTCCCTTTTGGGATGAAATCAGCACCGGAAGTATTCCAAAAACGTTTTAAGTCAATATTCAATTTACCGGGAACAAGAATTTATATAGACGATTTGCTAGTATGGGGCAGAACAAAAAAAGAGCATGATGAGAGACTTGTTAGGGTGCTTGAAATAGCTAAACTAAACAACATTGAATTCAACAAATCTAAGTGCAAATTTGGGGTTAGAAAAATTAAATATATGGGTCATATTTTTTCAAAACAGGGTGTCGAGCCCGATGTATCTAAAATTGAGGCCATTCAAAAATTTACTAAACCAGTTTGTAAGCAGGATGTCCAACGTTTATTGGGAATGCTCACATATCTAAGTAAATTCATACCAAATTTTTCTGCGGAAACCACCTGCTTACGCGACTTAATAAAAAAAGATGTGGAATTCCATTGGGAAAACCGCATGACGTTGCATTTCAAAAAATTAAAGACATATTGATGTCCAGGCCTGTACTCCAAATGTTTGACATAAATAAACAAAGTACCATATCTGTCGATAGTTCCAAGTCAGGTTGGGGGCCGTCCTACTTCAGGACAACTTGCCTTGCGCTTATGCTAGCAGAGCCCTCACAGAGTGTCAAACTCGTTACGCCCAAATTGAGAAAGAATTGCTCGCAATTTGTTTCGGTTTGGATAGGTTTTTAAAAAAAAAAGGTTCATAATTGAAAACTGACCATCAGCCCCTTATTAGCCATTTTCAAAAAACCTTTAAATAAATCGCCTGCTCGTTTGCAGCGTTTGCTTTTGCAAATACAAAAGTATGATATCGAGTTGAGATATAAGAAAGGATCTCAATTACATATCGTAGATGCCTTGTCGAGAGCCTATATCAAAGAACAAATAATTGATGATTTTGATAAAGAACTTCAGGCTCAAGTGTGTTTAATAATTTCACAAATTAACATCACAGAAAATAAATTAAAAGAATTTCAAAAAAAATACAAATAATGATAGCGAATTAATAGAGTTAAAAAAATTTATTACGGATGGTTGGCCCCATAATAATAAGAAAATTAATGATAAAATAAAAGCATATTCAAAGTTTAGAGATGAACTCACAATAATAAATGATATAGTATTTAAAGGTCAAGCAATGGTTGTACCAAGCAATATGAGGCGAGAAATGTTAAATAGAATACATTACAGTCACATGGGAATAAATAAATGCACAAAACTAGCTCAGGAATCGGTATTTTGGCCTAATATGAAAAACGAAATAAACAATTAATTGAAAACTGTTTTTTGTGCAATAAATATGCAAATTCGCAAAAGTCAGAACCTTTGGATCCACACTTTATCCCAAAAATACCTTGGAATAAGGTGGGTTGCAATTTATTTGACCTAAAAGGGGTTAAATACTTACTATTAATTGATTATTACTCCAAATATATTGAAATCGAGAAATTGAGCAAAGATACGACTGGTGTTTCAGTAATAAATGTCATGAAATCTATTTTTGCTGGTCATCCTCACTGTTGTATCTGACGGGGAACCTCAGTTCACTTCTGAGGCATTTAAGAGATTTTCTCAGGAATGGGAATTTGAGCACTCATTATCAAGTCCATACCATAGTGCAGCTAATGGGATGGCTGAACGCCATGTCCAAACTGCCAAACAACTCTTTCGAAAAGTAGCTGAAGATAACAGGGATCTCTATAAAGCATTGCTGCAATATCGCAACATGCCTGTCATTGATAATTTTTCCCCTGCACAAATTTTAATGCCTAGACACCTTCGATCCATGTTACCTCTCAGTAACAAAAATTTAAAATCCAGGGTGGTAAATGTCGGAAAGATTAATAGCAGAATCTGACAAAACCAAGAATTACAACAAAAATATTTTAATAGAAAAGGGGTCCAAACATTAAAACCTTTAGTAGCGGGAGACAATGTGTTTGTACAACTGAGACCAAATGCGATCTGGACTCCTGCCATTATTGTAAAAAAAAATAGAGACAGATCGTATTCAGTTAAAGTTGCAAATAACACCATTTATGTAAGGAATCGTAAATTTATAAAACTTAGCAAAAGCAAAAATCTGAATGTAAATGTAAAAAGCACCATGAGTTCGGAAAACCTTTGTACCACTTCAGTTGTACCTAAAGTATTTATAGAAAGTAATAGTGATAATCCCGCAGAATCAGAAAACAATATGGAGGTAGAAACCTCACTCAAGTAACACATGTCACCCTCTTATTACACTTAAAACTTTAAAAATAATACATTATGGCAACTTGTACAGAAAATTGGTTATATTGAAGCTTTATTCAAACTAAACTGCTTATAAAGTAACTCGGCGGAATAAGATTGCTGGTAAAATGCTTTCACAGCATAAACATAAAGCTTCTTTATTAAAGCATCTTATACAGTTTTTTTTAATTTATAAGAGGCTTAGTAAGGTCTATTATACAGATACACACTATGTATACTGATAACAGGTGTATAAACCTCTATATAACATTTATACATCCGTTTTACAGTTTAGCAATTTCTCTATAACGGTTTTATAACATTGAGTTTTAAAGGTTTTTAAAGCAAAATTTTACAGCAATGTAGTTATTTAAGCCAAATGCCATTTACGTCAGCTCGATTATAGATTATTTTTAAATGCTTTTTACGTATAATAGAAGGAGTATTTTATAAAGCATTTATTCAGCTGAAATTCTGTTTTGGAGCTATGTAGCTGCAATCATCCGCTTTTATAGAACTCTTATACAGTTAAATTTACTCCATCTCATAACCTCCAATATCATTTGAATTGCTTTCGAATTGTTCTTGTTATGTATGACTGATGGTAGAGAGGTAAGCGCCTCTCACCCAAAAGTTCTGGGTTCGATTCCCAGACGTGGCAGTGGAAAATAATGTGATAGGGATTTTTTCACTATACTAGGATATTTGGTGTGTCCCTTTTGTCTCTAAATGTATAGCCTTCTCCCACACAAGGCTCTTCCAGGGTGTCGTAATTACCTGTGGTATTATTATTATTTAAAAAAAATTATGCAGTCATTTTCTCATTAAACTCAAAAATCCACCAAAATAAATAAAAAAATTAGGTCTGAAATTCAAACAAAATTCCCTTAAAATCAAAATGATGTTATCATGAATTCAATTATTGCACAAAATGTGGATTTCTATCATAGTAAATTCACCTGTCCAAGGATTTTGTCTTCCACTACTACTTCTACACAGCCAAAGTGCTGCTTTAAGAATTTGTAACTGCTTCTGTAGTGACCTTCTTTGGATACTTATAGGGAACCATATTGTATTTTCTAAAAGTAAATATGACAGGGCGGCCATTGTTACCGGTTTGAGGTATAATCAACTTTTTATCGCTTGAAAAGGAACACCTTGCAAAATATTTACAGCAATCACTTATGCGGGTGTCCAAAATACGTGACTTATCATTTTAAAATAATTCTATAGAAAAAAATTTAAAAATATATGTTTTTAAATAATTTTCAACTTATCAAATTCGCGGGGTTTTGGAGGCGCGTCTATTTATTTCGAAGTAGAATAGCACATTTCAACAGACAAATTTTCTTCCCATGACAAATTTAGTTTTCTACGAACCACCAGCATACACTAATTCGCAGGCAATATTCATTCAGCTTCCTAATAATTTGCCATAAGAAAGTTATTACATTGAAGCTGCTAGAGACACTGTGATATCAATGCTTTATAACTGCAAACAGTAACTAACATTTAGAGGAATTTTTACTGTATAAAAACTTACTTGCAGCAATTATATAACAACTTCTTAGCAGTCATATGATTTATAGCAGCTGGTAAGACAAATCAAAGAGGTTGCCATAATGTTTCTTTAAACATTTATGTACCTTTTACAGAGTTTACCCAGGCTGTATAAACTGTGCCTATTTTGGGTATATAGATACTTCATTAATACTGGACTATTGTTGTTAACTCTTAATTATAAAGTATTAAGCTTTATAAAAAGGAGGAGTAGATAGTCATAGAGTTTTTAAAAAGCAATTTGTGCTACTTGGGAATTAGCGGGGATGAGGTGTTTAGTGATCAAAGTGATATAGCGTTAAGTTGTAGCGGCAGGAATTTTGATAGAACTTCAGAGAGTGAATACAATAGTCTAAACTCTAGTTCGGAGTCTGAAACTCTCACTATAAGAAATAAGTCCTCTTACTCAGGAAGAACTATCAAACGACCTGATAGACTAAATTTGTAACAATTTTAAGCAATTTTTGATTACCAAGTTGACTTAAAAAAATATGTGTCTGTAATTTAAGCATTACTGTATTTGTTTTAAAAGTATATGTAAATTTAATTATGGCTGTACTTGTGTTGTAGAATACGCACCATACACAGGACACGTATTGTGGGTTGCATAACATTTGTTAAGGATGCCACTGATGTGCTAGTGCCAAGCAGTCTCGTGCCAGTCATTGTGGAGTAAAGTTGTTGTTCTATATGAACGTATGTACCACGTGTAAAGTTTATGTCATTTGTCAATAAACCATATATTGTTGGATATCGTGATTTACTCCCTACGCTTCAATTATCAAAACCAAATATTACAATAACTACTTGTAATGTTGTCAGTCTCACCATTTTAAACGTATTTATACAATTATTTTCTGTTGTATACCTGCATTTTTTTATAGTAATAAATTATACGGTCTTTTGTGTCATTGCTTCTGTTCTTTTACGATTTTGGACCACGTTTTTCTGTATCCTTAGTTAGAATTTATTTTATTGACTTATTTTCATGTAGTGTAGTATTTTAAAATGTATTTAAAAATGAATTTTGGACATTATGGCCGAAAGTTACACTTATCCAGAGCTCACGGATATGCACTTGTTTATGGAGAATGTCATGGAAATGCAGTTGCTGTAGAACGTCTTTGTGCTCAAAGATTCCCCAACCGACGTCATCCTTGTCCACGGACATTTGTTAATATTGCCCAGCATCTTGGGCAAACAGGTTGTCTCAATGGATATGCGGGCGAACGAGGTCCACAACGCGAGGATAAGGTAATTGAAGTGGAGGTTCAAGATTTGAAACTTGTAGAACAGGATTCAATTTTAGGTACCTGCGATATCGCAAATCGTGTGGGAGTGTTCCAATTTGTGGTATGGAGGACATATATAAGTTTACACCCTTACCATTATCAAAGTGTCCAAGCCCTAGAACCGTAGGATTATGGAGATCGAATTGAATTTTGTAGGTGGATTTTAGAAAACATGCAAGAAATGAGGATTTTTTTAAACATCCTATGTTTCTCTGATGAGTCATATTTTACCATTTAATTTAAAAAATATGTATTATTGGTCAGATAAAAACCCGCATGTAATAAGAAGGTCTTACTTTCAACGACAAATCTCTGTTCATTTCAACTATTGTTCCTCAATTATATACCTTTTAAATAAAAATGAGTTAGATAGACTTCAAAAGCTACAAAATAGGAGTATGAGGATAATTTTGTAATGTTCTAGACGGACTCCTATTCGGGACATGCTGAGTATGTTAAAGTGGCTTTCGGTAAAAAAATATGTTACATTCTTCACACTGGTCTTTATATATAAAATTAAGAATAACTTAGCCCCCAAATATCTGCAGAATATGTTAGTTTATAATATAAACGTACATAATCATAATACTCGAACTAATCTAGACTTTCATTTACAAACATATAGAAAAAAATCAACTCAAAACAGTTTATTTTTTAAGGGATTAGGTGAGTATAATGAGTTACCTGAGAATATTAAAAACAGTACCCCTTTAAATATATTCAAATGTAGGCTTAAAAAGTATTTATTGGATGAGTAGACATTTGTATTCTCTGTTGAAAGTGTCCAGCCTAAATTTAATTCTAAGACCTGTTTTTAAAAGTCATGTAATATTGATTCTTGTATGTTCACTGCCTATTTAATTTATTTGAGTGAAATTTTATAATGTGACAATTTTGCTTGTGTGTTAATGTTATTTTACTATACTTGTTTGCTACATACAATCTTTTGTTTTTATATTGTATTTATCAAGTCATCTCACATGTTATTATATCTATTATTTATGTGTATTTATCTGTATTAGTCTTTTGGCTAAATAAAGGAAATTCTTGCAACAAACATTGCCATATTTGTTGGAAAATGTACCTTTGGCGAGGCGCAGACGTATGTGGTATATGCACGATGGTGCACCAGTGCATTTTAGTCTGGCAATTAGAAATTTTTTAAATACACAATTTCCTGAATGATGGATTGGACGTGGTGGACCGGTTGGATGGCCTGCTACATCACCTGACTTAAATCCAATGGATTTTTATTATTGGGGGCATTTTAAATCGCTTGTTTACTGTGATCCAATTGACACTTTGGAACAATTGCAGCAATGCATTTTAATGTGAATAGAGACCATAAAAAAAATATCATAATTTACCAAATGTGTTGAACGGAGCGCGTATGTCTTTACTTCGTCGTACTGAAAAGTGTATTAATGTAGATGGAGGACATTTTGAACAATTTATGTGAATAAACAACACTGGTACTAAATAAAACAATTATCATTTATTGTTAAAGGGACTTCTATAATACCTTTATTCGATAGAATGGAGTATTTTCTATTGTTTTAAATTTTAATTTTGGTGATATACAGTGTGCTGCACTTAAAGTGTAACACCCTTATTATAACTAACACATGTTTGACTTGTGTAAATACGGATGTATATTAGCACCAATAAATTGTCATTGTCATTGTCATTTTTTCTTTGTTTTCCGACTTGGAACAAATCTTACTCAAATATAAAACAAAGTAAGAAGTAGTAGAAGTACTTATGGTTAAAAAAACATCCGCCCCCTACAAATGCAAAGTCACCTGTAATACCAAGATAAACGAAAATATAGTTTAAATAGACTAAAAAACACGCTTTAATAGCAAACCGAACTAAAAAGTAAAAAATAATGTTTAAATATTAACATTTTGTTCAACAGAGATAGAAAATTCACTAACTCGTTATACCGCTTGACGCTAGCGACATGACATTTTTAGTCACCCTCTTGCCATTCATCCCTCGGCACGTTTCTTACAAATATATTGGATTGGGTGAATTTTAGAATTAGCATCATGAACACCGATACATACAGAAACCAGCTGATACCCGCCTGCTTTTCGAAACCGCTGAGTATCCGCTAGTAGTACATATAATTAATATTACATCATAATGTATGTATTAAAGTTGAAACTAGCATTTAACAAGGGCTTATATAACAGCAAGTACGTTACAGACAATTCCGAAGTTACATATATGGTATGCAATGAACACAAACTGTACTGCAGTTGCTTAACTCTCGTCGAGCACTGGGTGTAGATGCTTATAATAATATAATACGAGAAACATCTAACACTCATATCGGTTTTGTGTTCTGCGATATTAGCTTAAGCGAGGGTGGATAATTGCGTAGCTGTCTGCAGTTAAGTACCGCTGCTAACTTAGACACACATGTGCAGAAGGTTGCGCAAAAGTGTACACCTATGTGCGCGTCGCTCTTGTGCTAACCGCTGAAACAGTTTGGGTAAGAATCACGATCAAAGATTCCGCCATAAACATACATACAGGTGAAGCAAATAAAATATATATTAATAACAGCGACGCCTCCGGCAAAATCTCGACAACAAATTAGTCATTTCTAATTTTTTTTAAATTATTTTATCCTAATGATCCTGGTGAGGACATTAGGACAAAATTGTCAAATTATTGTATTGTCATCGGTCCTTGATAAGCGTGCAAAGTTTCTGTTAATCTGACGTTTTGAAGTGGGTGAGAATCACGTTCAAAGGTTGCGTGTTAAAAATGAAAAAAAATCATATTAAGCATTTTTTTATCGAAAAAATTTATTTGTGAATGGTGTTCAAAATTGTTTTAAACCTTCGGTCCAAAATTTAATAAAAATAATTTTATTTAAAATAATGTCAGTCTGAATACGTCATTTTAAATAACTTACAGGTTATTTGACAAACACCTGACAGCCTGTGTTTAATTTAAAACAAAACACACTTTTCTAAGCAAGGAAACACATTACAATTATTATATTTTTGGACTTGGACGTTACTTTAAACAAAATCTGTTTTAATCTTTTCAAAATATTTTTTAAATTTTGATGAAATTTTAGACTCAAGGTTTTTAGACAATTCTGAATCTCTCAATAATAAAAAATTCCGATAAGAAACGTCTAATAAGATTTTCTGATTTTTTTCCGTTAATTTTGGTAACGCAGGTAGCTTTGCATTTGTAGAGGGCGAAAGTTTTTTTGCCCAGAGGTAGATCCTACTTTGCTCTATATCTGAGTAAAATTTGGCTCAAATCGGAAAAAAAAGAAAAAATTATATATATAAAGTATTATTATTATTTTAGCAATCACTAAGTAGTCAATTTATAGCAAAATAGTAATTTTTTAAATTTAAATAAAAAAATAGGAATACGGTCGTCTAAACAAAGTAATTTATTCTAGAGTTGAATGAAGATAGTATTCTGTGTAATTCTCAGAGGGGGGAAGGGAGGTGCATGTCGCGCCTGAGTAAGTTATAATTTGTTGCCTGTCCCTGTGAAATTTTTTTTTTGTGGAAAATTATTTTATATCTCAGTTTTTAAGAACCAAGCAGCTGGTACCTTTTGTCTCCTTTGTTAGTCCAAGCTGCGAATGCCGGCCCTGTTCAAGAACAAAAGCCCTTCTCCACTGTTATGATTTTTTAAAAACTAAGTGATAAACGTTGATTGTCCCATAAGGCACAGGTTCTCAAACTTTTTTTTTAAAACTATTGAAATTATTGACCAAGGTCAGTTTTCCAAAGTGGTCCTATAGGAAAAAGTTATATCGGTTTTTTGTTTGTCCGGTCATTCCCCATTACCAGTTTTTTTAATGGTATGAAATTAATGGCAACCTGTATATTCATAAAGAGCTGACAGTATGATCAAGACAAGTTCGAGAACAACACCAAAACAAGGAAGAAACAGTTTTACTTTTGTAAATAAAAATTAGTAAATAAAAATTATATTGTTTATATTTCTTAATGCTTAGAAACAAATCGACTTTTAGGGCCAAACTCAACAGGCATACACCATAACTAGTACATCGACTTACCCTCTTTCTGGCGTGTTCCGCACACAACGGCAGCTCGTGCATGATATCAAAAACGGGAGCAGAACATTGTGTGTTGTCCGCAAACTTAGCTGTACAGTACTCAAACAACACCTGATCCGTATTTAACATGATGTGTAGTGTACAATGCTTCGCACAGGGCAAAGCCGGCCGTAGACATTTGTCAACGTCGCATATCATCGGCGTTACCAGTCTATTATAGCCGGCTTGAAATCTACTTTTATATACAGGCGAAAAAGTCCTGACGCATTGTACAGATAAATCAGGAAATTTGTTTGGCTGCCCTACGTTACTTCTCACTAATTGTTGGATGTGTCTCCTGAACTCGTGCCTAGTTATTTCGATCCTCTCTTCCCTAGATCTATCTTCTAGTTTGAATTTCTAAAAAAAAGATATTGTAACATTCTTTTATGCAAAGTATGTTAATTAAAAAGTATCTTAGGTACAGAACGACTTTAAACGAAGAACTTAGTATGCCCCCAGCATACGTGTGTATAAATGTATTTAAAATTTTGACTTTAAAGTTGGTACACGCATTGTGGTTAAAGGTAGAATGGGTCGAATCTGAGCAATATCTGGCAAACAGGAAAGGAAGAAATATTTCCTTTTTATATGAATATAGAAATATGTTGCTATTAGCATTCAAACTATCAAATAACTACCTCAAGACTTGCACTGAACCAATGCTGCTGGTAATGGTTGCAGACATCCGTTTCGGCATCTATCCGTTGAAGCACCTCATGGTGCGTCGCTCTTATACTGCCTCTCTTAAACCTTGGTTTTACTATCGCAGGAGACGTGTGCACATCTGGTTCTACTTTAACTTCACTTAATTCTAAAAATTAAGACCATAACAACCAATTTAACGCGGTTCTTCAGATTCAAAGCACTTCTTACCTATAATACTGTGGCTAGTAATCCTATCATCAAAGTCTAAATCTTCTGGTTCTACTTTCACCTTGGTTTCAGGATTATTACTACTATGTAATATAGAATTCGATAAAAACACTGAGCCCTTGTTATAAGTTCGGTCTCCAAGTTTCTCATTATTGTATAATATGTCCCTACTTCCTACTTTGTTTTTACTATTATAATTCGTATGACAAAGTGACTTATTATTAATTATTTGATCTATAGAAGGTGATGTCTTTAGCCCGTTACACCTGAAATTAGCAACACATTCTCGATTAATTTACCACCAACTTATACGCTAGTGACTGCTACATGTTACCTTTGATTTCCTTTAATCCCTGAATTGAACATCTTTAGGTTTCTTATGAATTATAATAAATATTTCTACACATTGTTTTTACATTTCCACCAGCATTATTTTGACGTGTGTGACTGTAACTGCCAATGCTTATGTTCTGTAAATAAGAGAACATACACAACCTAGAAACAAAGAATAATTAATTTTATTTATTACACTATTGCAGCTTTAATTAAATTTACCATAATATTACTTATAATAACAGTTTAGTTGACAGGTCATATAAGGTTATGCCACAAACTATTTCCACGCAACAGAAGAGTAGCAGGCCTTGAAAATTAATAATAACGTAAATTCGATCAAGTTGTTAATCACTGAAATAAAAAAGAAATTAGAAAATATTCTTGGAAAAATTGTAATAAAATTTTTAATATGTTTTGTTTGACAAATGACAAAACTAATTCTGCGTTACCAATATCAACGTCTTAAGCAAGAAATTCCCTAAGACGAGATTTAATTTATATCTCCAAAGATGTACGCCAATCGTATATTTAATTAACAGTATATATTTATATTGTGATAATTCTTCAAAACAAATATATTTAGTAAATTCTAATTTAATCCGGTTGTTGCACTTCGGATCTTTTTGTTGCAGGACCGGAGAAATTTAGTTGAGGTTCCTTGGGTTGGCCGTATAAATACAGCACCAAAGAAATAATAATTATGACCTGGGGTAATTCGATAATTAATAAATTATCTAATTTGATAATGTCTTATTTGTATCGGTTGGTAATTAATTTATTGTAATTAAACCGTAATCACTCGAAATACGGTTCTGGCAGTTCTGTTATCGTTATCCTATCATAGATGTCACTATGAGTACTGTTCTGAATTTATCTAAGCGGCGAACAAACTGTAAGAGTAAGAATAATTTTGGTTCATAGATGTCAACACAGGAGATTCTAAGGGACTCAAGATAATCTGCAATATTGCTATACTGGGCCGTGCGTACTCCGTAATAAATATGCAGATGGCAGAACTTGGACAATGAAACGTTCTGGAAATAAAAGAAGAAAACGCTTCTGTCCCGTTTCGTCTTATTATGAATGTTGATATTGGGGCGTATTTTCATTTACCGGTAGGCGGCCAAAGCCATAAGTATGACGCTATTCATTACTGATTTTCATCTGTGTTTTCATATAGTTTTACTTCCACGTCCAGTGGAAGTATGGTAACGCAAAACAAAATTTAATGGGCTTAACATGTCATGACCTGTTTATATATCACTTTGTCAACAAGAAATATTCTTCTGGGCAATAAAGTATATTTTGATTTGATTTAATTTGATATGTTGAGCGAAAGTATTGAAAAATAAAAAAAAAACAGTCGTGTAAAAATCGATGCATTTTCAACTGATTTACACTCGTCTGGGATTTGTTTTTTTTTTAAAAATATGTTAATAAAAATAAATAAACCATATTTCAATTCCCCAGACAAAAATCTGGGGCGCAACTGTAGATATTTTGACCTAAACTATTGACAAATCAAAAAACAGTCGCGCAAAAATCGATGCATTTCATTTTACATATACAGTGTGTCCCAAAAGTTTTAGGAAAATCGGAAACTGGCAATTCTTGCAATAATCGCTCGGACAGGTCAATTTTGTTTCCTTGGGGCATGAACTTTGGTAAAGTTCAGTTCTCAAAAATGTTACAGTGGCGGCAGAAGGGAGCGAAATTGTTTTTTCAAATAACAACCACCTTTTTTTATTGCACCGTATGAAAGCTTAGCTCTGTCTGATTCATTTGGTGTGCAACATGTGGGGAGTAGGTGAGGAAAATTTTCAAAGAGAATTTCGTAGTAAACGGGTTTTTCGATTTTTTTCGAAAATTTTCATGACCAACCCACCACATGTTGCACACTAAATTAATCACAAGACCTAAGCTGTCGTACTAAATAAAAAAGGTAGTTACTATTTGAAAAAACAACCTTGCTCCCTTCCTACGAAACTGGTCACACTAAAATCGAGGGATTGTGAATGTGAAAGTGACAATTATAGTGATTGCAATTTGCAGTGATAAAGAAAATCAAATTCCAAATGAGTTTCAAATAAGAAATAAAGCGGCATTTAAGTAGTGACGCGAAATAAATTTGTTTAAATGTATATAATGCTCTTTTATAACGACAAGCTAATGAAATGCGTGTAAATATTTTGAAAATGCATTGATTTTTATACGACTGTTTTTTGGTTTTTCGATATTTTCACTCAACGTATCTACGGCTGGGCCCAAGCTTTTTGTCTGGGACTTGAAATATGGTTAATTTATTACCATATCTTTTTAAAATGCAAATGCCAGACACAGTGTCGGACTGGCTTCATTTGGCCCCGTCGGCGTCAAATGTAATTTGGCCCCTACGCCTTAACCACTCTCCCAAAACACATCAATAAGTGTCAAGATAAAAAAACATAGATTTAAATAAACAAAAAATTAATATTTTTGTTCCCATATTGTTTATCTGCGGATATGGTAGCTTAGCGGTCAGCTGTTTAACATATACAGGAATCAATCCCCAGTTTCTACACTAGCCTATCAAGAGGCGTCGGTCATAAGCCTCAGTCGCTGTCGCCCAAGAAACAATAAAGAACACAAAGGCTTTGAAATTTTGTAGAGAAAAACGTTGCATCGAGCTTTTTGTATTTCTAGAAATATTATCTATGCCATACGGGCAATATTGTAGTAGAAAGTTCAAATTTAATTTAGGTGAAAGAATGCTTACACTATGAGTATTCTGATAATAGACATAATAGGCTATTTTATATCGGAGAACAATGCTCCGTGCTTGATTGTAGAGGTATGTAGTGCGGGATGTCTGAAAATTATGGTAAAACTTTATCGACGGATCTTTCATCGTCGAAAATGAAATATTACAGAGAAAACTGCTTAATTTTAAATTTACTATTAGTGAAGTTAATTGCATTTTGCATAATATGAACCTAATTTTAAAAAGTGCTATTCAACGATTCAAACAAGAGAATAAGAAAGGCTTTTATTTTAAAGGCATTTTTTCAATAATTTTATAAAACAAATTTTTTCATTAAGTTAAAAAAATATTTAAAAAAAAAGTTTTTATTTAAATGCTCTAAACAGTATAGATTTTCCTGTGTAAAGGAGATTGCTCGCGACAAGCTTTTATATCGTAAGAAAATTATATAATGTAACAAAATGATGGGTTTGATTTACTTCAAAGTATATCGGATCATAAACAGTAAAGTCGTCCGCCATCTTGAAGTAAATTTTTGACTAGAAATTCATAATCCGCAACCCCGAAAACCCCCAGACATCGATTTTGATCGATTTAGATCTAAATGATAAAAGTCGTCAGCCATATTGGCGCCGCCATTTTGAATTTCTGAATTTTGACTAAAAATTCATAATCCGCGACCTATAAAACCACCAGATATCGATTTTGATAGATTTAGATCTAAATGACAAAAGTCGTCAGCCATATTGGCGCCGCCATTTTGAATTTCTGAATTTTGACTAAAAATTCATAATCCGCGACCTAGAGAACCCCCAGATATCGACTTTGAGTTGAATAGGATCTTAAACAGTAAAGTCGTCCGCCATCTTGAAGTCGCCAATGTGAACTAAATTTTTGGACTAGAAATTCGTAATCGGCTAAACCGAAAACTTCCAGATATCGATTTTGATCGATTTGGACCATAAATCACAAAAATCATCCGCCATATTGGCGCCGCCATTTTGAATCTCCAAATTTTCACCAAGAATTCATGATTCGCGATCTCGGAAACCCCCAGATATCGATTTTGAGTCGAATCGGATGATAAACGGTAAAGTCGTCCGCCATATTGTTTTTCTTATATGAAAATGTTAAAGTGTATTGTCACCGGACTTATACACATGTGGAAAATTTCAAAGCTTTAGCTTAATTAGAACTAATCGAAATTTTGATTGCAAGATTTGACCTAAACAAACTAACAAACAAACATTGCAAGTTAATAAAAGCTTTTAAAAATTGATGAATATTAAGTTATATAATGGGGTATTATTGTCCAAAATTTCTTAAGCATTGTTCTACAAACATTATGGTCAGCATGTTAAAATTTTACTACTTTAGATATATTTTCTTCCCCTTTATGTTAACAGAAAATTGATTGTAATTCGGATTTTTCTTAATGAATCTAAAGGCCAAAGAAGGACTGTAAAAAAAATAATTTCATATTGGAGTCGTAAAAAAAGTTACACTCAAGAAATTCCGGCTCAGTTGCTCAAAGCTTACGTGTCAGGCTTGCAATCAAGCAGTCCCGGGTTCGAATTCTGGCTAGAGTATGGATGTTTAGTGGTGTTTTTCATGTATTGTCGAGTTGGTAGCAGTGGACTAGATGAAGTTGTGTGAGAGACAACACGGCTAGTTGCTGTACCAGTCCTGAGTTCGAGTCTCAGCTGCGGCCAATGGCAATGTCATAGGAAATGGTCCTTGTATAAGTGTCTATGTGTATGTGTCAAGGTTGAGTGATGGGGTAGCTAATGCTAAACACCGCCAAGACGTTATCTAAATAAGGTGCTAAAATAATAAAAATAAATAAAAATAAAGTTGCTTGTAATAGATTAACCGGAAGTAGAATGACAAGAGTAGCGGATTTATTTCTTTATAAACATCCAATTCTAAAAATTATATTTTGAAGAATAAAAAAGTTACTAGACTTGTGTCACCTGATATATGCCCCTTAATACCCCAAAGAAATAGTGTTATGAGCCCAAATGCATATACGTATACATGGTTATGGTATCTTCCTTGAGAAGAAATGATTATATGCACAACTTAACAATTTATTTTTTACTTCTAGAAGATTAATTCCAGTGTTCTATAAAAAAATGTAAAAAAGCATTATTTACATTGTTTTCGTTTACGGTTTGGCCCCCAAAAGTGATTTGGCCCCGTTGGCAATTGCCGACCTGCCGACCGGGCCGTCCGACCCTGGCCAGACAGGAATAAATCGTTTGAAAAAATGGCTATTTTTCGTGCACTTCTTTTAAGATTTAAAATATGTTAGGCCCACTAAAAATGTCTGTCAATGATACAATACATTTTCGTTTTGGTTAATTTTTACAAAAAAAATCATTTCACATACAATTCCCATATAAGAACCAAATCTTTTGATTCTGGACCATTTTCTTACAACTTCGGATTGAAATTTCGGGTCTTAGGGCCCACGGAATTTGTCTGGCGATAAGCTTTGTCAGATACTTTTCTTTAAAACGTAAGTTTAACTTAACGCCAGATAGGAACAAAACGTTTGAAATTGCTCATTTTCATGAAAATTTCTTTGTTGTTTTCCGCTGAAAGGCCCTGGATAACCGTTTGATAAACACGAAAATGGTTAGTACAAATCAAGCCCAAAAGCATCCCAAAAGGCCAGATAGGAACCAAACGTTTCAAAAATCTGTCACTATCCCATTGTTATAATGGCTCCGACTAGACAGTATAGCTAATAGCTAGCTCATGGTGTTATACGTATGCGTAGTGACTATTCAGCCTGCTCCGAAATGCGCCGACTTACCCAAAAACGTTATACTGTGCTAGCCGATCAAGCCAGATATTTTGAATTTTACCTTATAGATTATTTAACGTCTTAAAATTATGTTAAAAATTGGACCAAATGGAAAAGTAATTAAAACTTTAAAGCATGGCAGATTTAATATGATTTTTTCCAAAATATGTACTTCTTTAAAACTTTTCTCAAAGGATATAGCGATCGAAATGCTATTTTCTGGTTGAGTCCAAAACAGTACTTTATTATTAAATAAGAAATGGCATGCTGAATGATATCACGGAACCTTTGTTGTACATTTTATACCGACTTAATTAATTTTTTAATACTTTTTCCACATTTTTTTCAATGTTGGGTTCCAGTAATATGTACGCCATTTGTTATTTGAGCTTATTTTGCGAAATGTAAAAAGGCACGCAAAATAAATTCACAAAAATTTTCCTTTCTTTACAACTTTTCTCATTAAGTTCACGTGTCCGTTCGAGTCCTTTGGGACCCTATGAATCGCATGCCTATAATTACTAAGACATTAAATTTGTTTTAATTTTCTTTTAGTAAAAGGGCAAGCGTTTTAATATCATAGAAAAATACCAAAATTTCGTTTTAGTGGAAATGCAATTTTCCATTTGACTGGAAAGCGTGTAGCGGACTAGTACCCGCTTTTCTTTGTTGTCACAAGGTACACTTTTACTCCTCCAAAAGGCATGATGTAAGAAATCGGAGACAATCAACTGTCATCATCTCCCGAAGTTTTGAAATTCCCTGAGCTTCAACTTTTAACGGTTCGTATTTTGTGTGCTTTTTTATGATTTTATGGACTGTTTATATTAAATTGTGTAGTGTAACAAAGTTGAACATTACTTAATTTCCTTTTATTTAGCATCTTACAGAGTTACAGAGAAAATAAAAAATATATATCCTGTATTTGTAACACAAATGCTGATATTTTTAACACGCTTTTATTAGCTTCACCACATACAGTTTGTTTGTAACGGAATCTTTGAACGTGATTCTCACTCACTTTAAAACGTCAGATTAAACTGAAACTTGGCACACTTGGCAAGGACCGATGATAATACAATAATTTGACGACTCTGTCTTAATGTCCTCATCACGATCATCAGGATAAGACAAAAAGTTTAAAAAAAGCTAATCTATTATCGAGATTTTGCCGAAGGCGCCGCTGTTATTAACACCAGCAAAGAGTTCCATGTAATGGTGATGCATTAGATGAAATGATCAGATTACGAGATAATTCATAAAACAGCCCGACATAAAACAATTTTTTTTGCCAATCACTTCATTCTTATTTTATTTTAAACTTATTTCTTACTTTTTAGTTCGGTTTGCTATTAAAGCGTGTTTTTTAGTTTTTTTTATTTCACAAAATTATGATGTAACTGTCAACTTATTTGACTTCTAGATGTCTGGAGAAAGTTATTCGTGGAAAGGTAAGCATTATCTGTCGACGAATTAACGAACTTTCTTAAGTCTATTTAGGTTTGCATTTTATGTGGGTTTATGCAAAATAACTTTTAGCATATTCGAAACTTCATTTCAGTAAAGTAAGTACTTCATTTACATATATCCGAAATATTATGCAAGGCGATGAAAAAAGTCAGGGAAGCAGAGTCAGACGGGCATTTGTAAATGAGGCATATAGCATTCATTATACCAAAGTTAACAAATATAAACAATGTAAATGAACGTAGAACTATTAATAGTTTCGAAGTTATTTGAATTTGATAATCCAATGCTAGATCCACGCAGAATTGAAATAAGGGCTTTATTTAGAGTTAGTATACACAATTTATAAAGCTTAGTACATGAAACTAATACCTCGTACGTCCTAAAATGTTCATATCAAACATCACGCACCACTGCAAAACATGCGAGCAAATACAATGTAAAAAATTGTACAGGGGTCTAAAGCCTGAAAGACAGCGGAAGGAGGAGTTTTTTACGTTATGTTTAGTGATGATACTCGATTTGTCATCGACACATGAGATAAAATTTAATTGATTACCTCATGAAGACTAGACATCAGTCTTCATGGATTATCTTACTATGAGGTGACTGAAAAATTCTTTAATAAAAAGATATACGCTTCATCGAGTAGGGATCCCATATCATTTATTAATTCAAAGTAAAGTGTATATAAGTATCCTTCTTATAATAGTAATAATAATATTTTAAATGGTTGCATAGATATAACTAAATACTACAATAAAATACACTTTTTACATAACTTAAAGATAAGTTAAAACAAATAATATACAGTGTGTAAGTACATAAAGCATACGAAAATATTTTGGAAAAATTCTCGGACAAGTCGATTGTTATTTTGAATAACGCATATTCTGTTTTATAATTCTTTTAGCTATGACGTCATCGCTGCTTCCGATATGACGTCATCTACTTTTTTTAAATGGAACACCCTATATATTTTTTTAATTTCAAGAAAAGCTAGTTTCAAACCTATACTACTTATGGTCCAGAGTTCATAATTTTGGAGTTACAGACAGTTTATTGTCCCTATTACATTCCTATTTGTCAAACAGGACCCAATACGTGGCATTTAATGGTTTCAAGTCTACCGAATACACCGCTACTTCTGGGGTACCGCAAGGGTCTGTTCTTGGACCACTATTTTTTATTGCATTCATCAATGATATCGTAGATGCCTTAAACAATGTAACTATTTAATATGGATGCCGATAATTTGAAACTTTTTTCTAAAATTAATTCCATTGATGACTGGATTCGCTTTCAAAAAAATTTGGATAAAGTAAGTGACTGGTGTATTAAATATAAACTACCGTTAAATTCCCAAAAATGTAATGTAATGTCTTATACACGCACATTGAACACAACCTTTTACGACTACACCATAAATGATACCATACTTCACAGACCTGATACTCTATCATTTAATATACATATACACTATCATTGAATCTAGTAAAATGTATGGACTTATAATCAGATATTCCCGTGATTTTTCAAATTTACATACACTCAAGATACAGATATATTTGTAAGGTGTAATTCAATGCAGGTCGAGGTATTTGCCCGCTGAGTAGTTGTTTCCTGAAAATCATATATTGTAACAGTAGGTTAAGTCCACCTAGGACTGAAAGGTCGCCGCTCTCAAGTACTTGCAGAATCGCAAGTCGCTATATGCCCATGGAGACATCAATGGTGTATAGTAGCAATTGACCATATGAGAGGATTTACTTACCTTTCACCACTACTATATTTTGGTTGTTGGGCGTTAATATCCGCTGGTGGATTGGAATGCGTTGGAATGTAGCGTATTCGATACCGGCCGCCGCCGCCGCCGCCGCCGCCGCCTAGAATTATAAGTGATACATTATATACCATGTTCGTGAACCTCTGTTAATGCAACCCCTAACTTCAATAGCCGATTTCTCGAAAACCTCTGTTCTAAACAATTTAGGTAATAAACACTTTATGCAGAATTTCATTGGTAATATTTTTTGTAAGTATGATTATTTTTGTAGGACAAACGGTTTTTGAGAAAATCGCAAAAAACTACAGAATTGCCCGTTAGGGGCGTGTTTTAGGGATGAAGCTCCTACTTGTTGTTTGGGAACTCTTTTAATTTTGAAAGTACATCTATTGACAAGTTTAATTCCCAAGTGGCAAAACTTTATAATTTTTTTTTCTATTGGGCTATTTTTAAGCTAATATGAATGACCTATTTGTAAAATATCATTGCTAATCCCAACAGATGGATACATTCTGTCCTCGGTGTAACTTAAGTATTTTAGAAATTTCTGCTGAATATTTTCCAGTTGATTGATATGAGCGGTATAGTGTGGGTTTCAAACCACATCAGCATACTTCAGTTTACCTCTGACAAACGTAGAAGAAGAAACATCATAATAAAAATTTGAATAGGTACTGTAAGTTACATCAAAGTTAATGTATAGCGAAACATGCCTATAAAGTTATTAAATATATTTTTTATAATAACAGCGCTAGATAAAGAAAAGAAAAGGAGCTATTTCGGGTTTTACCGCATATCTTCATATTCCAATCGGAATATTTTATTGTACAATATCAAAAGTAGCCACTCTGTATATTTATAGCTCTCTTTAGAGCTTCTGAGGAAAGTTTAAGGTCATCGGCGTAAATGAGAAATTTATATTATACTTTATACATTATATATAGCAATAACGTGGATGTATATCAGAAACAGCAATGAAAATGTATAATAAAATGGTGTAATGGCTCTTTTAATGTGTACATTTCTTTAGATTACTTAGATAAATTTTATAATATTAACCAAATAAATATACTCACCTGCTTGTATATTCTAATTTTAAGTATATCACATAATAGAGGGTAATATAAACCCTTTAATTGTATAATAGTTATTTATTTTTTACACGACTATGTGATTTCAGTACCTACATCCTTTTAGTCCGGGATCCGACGCCCCTTTTTTAAAGTGATTACTAACAGGCTGAATTTTCGTGAGTGGCTTCATTTTGACGAGTCTTCCAACTTTCCTCTCTACGAACATTCTTGGTAGAGGTATGCAAAGTTCTACGCAGCCGCTAAACATGTTGATTGTGGAACTGACACTTTCATGGCGTAGGACTAGAAAAACTGCCAGAAAATTTGTAGGACAATTTGACCATTCGATTTCAAAAATATTAATTAAACAATAGTGTAAAAATCAGCCTATTAGTGTAAAAAAACAGGGAGCTGCGCTTGTCCTACAAAAGCGATGTGTAGGACCGGCGAATTATCTGTCCCCAATATCTAAAAATAACGAGGTCGGAATTTTATTACTAACGGGCTGAACGCTACAAAACTACGACGGAGCCAGTATTGAAATTTTTGTTAATGTAAACATTTCCCAGCGTGTGACCAAGGGAACGGTGTAGAGTCCGGAGGTTTCCGGGTAGACTGTAACGTCATCCGTACAATATAACAAAAAAGACCACGCAGCCCAACAGAAGACAGATGGCACCTGAAGGCAGAACCCTTTAAGCTTCGTTGCGACCTTTTATAGTTCGCCGAGCTTTGGAAATAAAATTGAAAATACCATGGAGTTACGTCTCGACACTAGATTTTTTTGTGGTCATTTTTGCCAAGTAATGCCACACAAAATGCATTCTACGTCTACACAAACTTATCTTACTGTTTACCCCGCAATCTACACAACGCCAACATAATTTGCTAAGTATTCTTACTTGATTAATTCTCTACTTATTATTAAATCTGCATTCTGGTCACGGACGGGAAAATGGGTTTGAATCGCGCATTTGTGGAACCATAGTTATTTGTTTAACTAGGCAGCAAAATGGTAGATTGACTGCCGTGGCTCAGCCAAGGCAGTCAATCTATTTTGCTGCTGAGTTGAACATGTAATTTTTTCGTCGATTATTTAAATACATTCTAAAATAATGAAATTATTACAACTCACAATCTCTCTGTTTTTATTGTAATAAATTCAATAAAAATTCATTAAAAATCGCAGTTGTTACTAGTTGGTTACCATGGAAACTAAGTGTCACTTTCCCTGCCTAGGAAGAAAAGTGCTCACTTTCCTGCCTAGGCAGGGAAAATGAGCACTTTCCTGCCTAGGCAGGGAAAGTGACATTTTGCTGATTGATATTAGTCAGCAAAATTAGTACTTTGCTGTTAGTCGGCGAAAAAAATAATTATCAGCTTTTTAAGAAATAGTTTGATTTGATTTGATTAGGAAGTAAAATAACCTTATGTTTCAATTTTCCCAGTTTCTAGCCTTATATTTGAACTAAGTAAATTTCACTTGCTGAATATTTAACAAGTTTACATTCTATTACTGTGGATGTGCCAGAGTAATGTAATGACAAGCGACTTTTAACTTCAATTGTATTTCAATTAGATTACTACCAGTGGCTTACCGTGTGCCCTTTTTTGTAAGATATCACAAGGGTGTTTTATTTTAAGGGATTGTGTAAGGTTTCTCACCGGCAATATACCTGATTTACTATGATTGCTTGATAACAACCCGTCACTATTATTATTCTGCACTCTACAAAAGTTCCACGAGCTACCGGTCAGTGTATAGTTCCAGTAATAAATTCCCGAGACAGAAAAACCTAACAAAAACTTTAAGACATAATTATTATCGCCGCGGGCCACGGCGCTAGTTGAAATAAATAGACACCAGTAAATAAAAAACGCAAAAAAAATTTTACGACATAATTATATCGCCGCGGGCCATGGCGCCAAGCCTGACATGAAACATTCCCGATGATGCACAATAAAAACCTATAAAGGTAAGCGAGTCAATTTGCGAACAGCACAAAAAAGAGTACCGGTATTTTAATGAGGTCGTAAAGTATTTGTTATCTTTTTTATGCCTCAGTCTCTTCTTACTTGAACTATACTTGTCTCGATTTAGGGGTCACCTTTGTTGAACCGGGACGTCGGGGTTTATTGTTTTATTTTATTAGCGGCGTTTCGTTGTTGTGCAGTCATACAACATTTAACAATTGCCGCTTGTTTAATTAATTAAAGGATATTTCTTCAACATCCTATAATATTTTATATGAGTATTTAATGCTCATTTTTCAATTTAATTTTGATAATGAACAAACATGACATGATTCTTGTCCTTTGTTTTGTGCTCGATTCATTATAACTATTGCTAACAACTCTAATTATAAATTATTATTACTTAGCGACTGCTAACAGCTTTAATTATAAACCATTATTACCTAGGGATTGCTAACAACTCTAATTACAAATTATCATTACCAGGCCGTTGCCACAACTTTTACTGTTAACATAACACGGAATAATATTGTATAACTCAGTTCTTTTTATTACACCAAATCACTCGCATATCTATAGTATGGTCATTACTACAGCGACGTAAATTTTCCTATTGTAATATCTAGACAATTGTCTCAAATATTTGGATTGTTTTGAATTCTTGAACGGATGCCAGCCGCATCAATTTTTATAAATTAAAATGTTTTTTTTTTTAAATTTTTTCCCATCAATTATTGTGTTTTCTTTCAACTTTACCTTCCTAGCCATACAAATAATAAACTACATAAATGGTTTCATTTCAAATCAAATAAAATAGAAAACAAACTTCAACTATAAATGTACAGTACAATCTTGAGTAATAAAATACCACATAAATAACATATATAATTCACTAAGTCTCTCAATTAATAGACAGTGTGTTCAAGTTTACCAGATATGTAAATTAACAGAGTGATTAATTTTCTAAGGCATATGGTATCAGTTAGAAGCAAATGATATTAAACTTTATATGAAAGAACTGGGGAAATTAAAAAAGGGTTACTACATACACAACAAGATTTGGTTCCTAAACTAATAAAACTAGACGAGCACGCAAATGGCCAATTTAATTTATTTATCCTTCAGATAAATAAATAGTTATTAATTTACTGGTAATTAGTTTAATGGTGACATAATTACCAGTATTTCATGTGTAATAAAGACACATACCCAACAAACGTCTGAATTCCATATCAATTTCATACTGCATGGGAGCTGGTGTTCGCCCTCCTTTGGATTTTTCATTGCTCAACTGTCCATCAAAACTCGTTATTCGAGATTTGATTCTATGGACTTTTTTACTTCAAGTAATTCTCAAAAGCCGTGAAACTATACAGATGAATTAGACTGACCGACTGGATGAAAATTAATTTCCATCTACTTGTCATCACCAACTTCAATTTCTTCGTATTTAGTCAAATATTCTTGTGGGCATTTCATTTTTTCGTACTTATAAAAAGATTTTCTATGTGGTAAGTATTATAATAAATATTATGACTCCCCGTTGAATTCTCCCCATTCACATATACAAATTGCAACTGCATGCTCGAAGTAACCCTTTCCTGCCTTACAATTGCAAAGAGTAGGTATTATCTATCGAGTATAGTACGGTCAGAATTAAGCTACAAAAGAAAAAAATCAAGTATCCGTACAGTTTAACACAATGTACATTAGTATTACTATTATTATAAAAATATTTCAACTACAGGGGCGTAAATATTGTCATGCTTTCTGGTGATATGGGCACCTGGAGTTTCACTCACAACTGTTCCAGTTACTTTTCTGCACTCTCCATCAATTTCTTCCTTCGCACCACTTAAGTACATGAAAACTCATTAGCAAATTTCTGCTTTTGTTCAAGCTCTTTTTACGAAAGCAGCTCGTATTTATTGGTTGAAAACTAGTAGAGTTCCCAAATGCATAAAGTGCTCTAGAAATGATTTCTGTTGGCACCTTAATTTGAAAATGTATTGACCATCAGAATTCATTTCCAACACCTCATAGATAACAAAAATTGAGGTTGTCAAAAATTGTCATGTGCAGGAGATGGATAGGGTGAAATTAATGAAAAATACCCCAAAAATTTTTATTGCACACTTTGATCAGATAAAATGGATGGAACCTCAGAAAAAAATTATTCGTTAAAAAAATTAATTTAAGATGCTTAAAATATTTTTTCCGATTCCGATTTACATGTGCTTATTGGGAACGCCGCCGAGAAAAGTGCTGTTTACTCAAAACTTATAATGTTTTGGGGTGTAATGGGGTAGTGAAGCGCAAGTTATAGCCTCTCCTACTCAATTGTTAACCTCACCTTCGCGATGAGTTCAATTTGAACTTAGTGCACCCTGTTTTCACTAACGAGGCTCTAACGACCGAGTAAGGGCGGAATAACCCTTATCTTTTGCCGTGAGCACATCCACCTTCTCACGAAGAGTGCGGTAAAAATAACCCACCGCACACAAAGGTTGCTTTTGGAATCGTTTGGTTACCCCATCGTCGCAGTCTCCTTCTGTGCCATGGGACCACACCACTCGCCTTCCGCAACCGAGCTGGTCAGTTGCATACCTGCTCCAGCTAAAACTTCAAATGCAGGTTCGTTTTCAGTCGATTAAGGCTTTAAAAAAAATGATGGAGCGTTCAAGTGGGACAAAATCATCCGGAAGTAAAATACCCTCCCGATCGGATCTCCGGGGGAGGGTGCCCACAGGGACACCTTATCGAATGTCGAAAAAACACCGACAAGTTAAATCCAAGAAAATTAATTCTTTCATCTACGGCACTTGGAATGTTCGTACTTTGAACGACAGCACTCGCACCGATCGGCCTGAAAGAAGAACTGCTCTAATAGATAGAGAACTTCACCGACTCAATGTTGACGTTGCAGCTCTCAGCGAAACTCGATTTTTGGAGGAAGGCTCTCTCACAGAAAAGTACTACACCTTCTATTGGAAAGGTCTTCCCACCAATTCAAGAAGACAACATGGAGTAGGATGAATTAACTTGTATCCAACTTAACACAAGTACCACAAGGCTTATCCCAGCGTTTAATGCTGCTACGCTATGAGCTATCAGATGGCAACGCGGTAAATCTAATAAGCGCCTACGCTCCCACTCTGGATGCAAGTCACGAAACCAAGGAAAGCTTCTATCAACAGCTGGAAGAAACCCTCTGTAGAATACCCAAAACGGAACGACTTGTTATTCTTGGCGATTTTAACGGTAGAGTAGGGAGAGATGCAGACACCTGGCCAGGCATCATAGGCAAGAACGGTTTGGGCAACATGAACGCTAACGGTCAACTACTCCTAACCAAATGCGCCGAACATGATCTAGTTATAACAAACGCCATTTTCCGACAAAAGGATAAATTTAAAGGCACCTGGCGTTACCCCAGATCAGGTCACTGGCATCTACTGGACTATGTTATCGTACGCAGGAAGCATCTCAAGGACGTCCAAATTACAAAGGCGCGCATTGATAGTGAATGTTGGACTGATCATCGTCCTGTTGTCTCTAAAATGAAAATTGTTATGAGACCCAAACACCGAAGAACTCAAGTAAAACGTAGATTCCGTCTCTGTATTAGTAAATTGCGTGACCAACAAACCGTCGACCAGCTAAAGCAAAAAGTTCAAGAGAATTTGAGTGCACTAGAAGAAACCAATTCTGTAGATGTCGCTGCTACCTGGACACAAATTAAAGACAGTTTAAAAAGTGCGAGTGAGGAAATTCTTGGCACTGCAGCAAGTAAAAAACAGGAGGACTGGTTCAATGATAATGAGGCTTTTATACAAGAACTTCTTGACCGCAAACATATTGCCTTCCAAAACGCTATAAACCACCCCAACGACTCATCAAAAGCAGAAGCTTTTACCCAATCTAAGTATGAAACGCAACGCGAAATCAGAAGAATAAAGAACGAGTGGTGGGCAAGCAATGCCAGAAAAATTCAAAGGTACGCCGATTCACACGATTACAGGAATTTCTTTCAAGGAGTAAAAGCAGTGTACGGCCCCAGTCGGAAAAATATGTGCCCTATTAAAGATTTAAATGGAAGTCTCCTCAAAGAAGACCAGGAAATAAGAGCCCGATGGAAAGAACACTACTCTAACATTCTTAACCAGCAAAGTCAAGCCGATCACGATATTATAAATCTTATCCCTCAATATGACACCTTCGAAGACTTAGATAAACCACTAACAACGGAAGAGATCTTAACCGCCATTGGGCAGCTAAAAAATAACAAATCTCCCGGCGCCGACTCACTCCCAGCTGAGATCTTTAAAGCTGTGTCGTCAGAGCTCATACCCTACCTCAAAAAACTGTTTGATGTCGTGTGGGAAAGTGGTCAAGCTCCGCAGGAGTTTCGTGATACACTTTTAATCAACCTCTTCAAAAACAAAGGGAGCGCTGCGGACTGTGGAAATTACAGGGGTATAGCTCTCCTGGCTGTTGGAGGGAAGATACTCACTAAAGCGATGGCAAATAGGCTAACACCTGTTATGGAAAAGTTACTTCCTGAAACACAGAGTGGCTTTAGACCAAACCGAGGCACATCGGATTTAATCTTCACACTTAAACAGCTTCAAGAAAAAGCACTCGAACATCAAGGAGAAATTCACATGGCCTTCATTGATTTAACCAAGGCGTTTGACTCGGTGGACAGGGAAGTGCTCTGGAAAATTATGTTCCGCTTAGGTATCCCTAGAAAATTCGTGGAAGTATGTCGCAGTCTACATACAAACAACAACGCCCAGGTTATGTATAATAATGAGGCAACCGAACCTTTCCAAACCCTCACTGGAGTTAGGCAGGGATGTGTCCTGGCACCCCTACTTTTTAATTTGTTTATCACTGCTCTAACAATTATTGTTGACAACAAACTGACAGTCAGAGGAATAGGTCTCAGATACCGTTTTGATGGCGGTGTCTTTAACATAGGGCGCTTTAGAGCTTTCACGAAGACACACACACGATTCATTTGTGATCTGCAGTATGCGAATGACTGTGCACTTTTAGCCTCTACGCCGGAAGAGCTTCAAGAACTTTTAGATGTGTATGCCCAGAGCTATGATTCCTTGGGACTTAAAATCAACATTGGAAAGACTAAGATTATGTCAACTCCTCATCAAGTGAACCAAATAGACATTACACTTAACGGAAATTCTCTTGAAGTGGTGGATCAGTTCAATTACTTAGGCAACGTTGTTAATGACAAAGCAAACATGGACAGCGAGATTCACAATAGAATTAACGCTACATCTAGAGCACTCTGGGGACTTAGAGAGAGAGCATTTGACAACCACGACCTTGCTTTGTCAACGAAAATGGCTGTCTACAGAGCAGTTGTCATTCCAACACTGCTATATGGATGTGAAAGCTGGGTCACTTACCGTCGTCATGTGAAAGAATTAGAACGTTTTCAGCAAAGACACCTCAGAAGTATGATGAAAATCCGTTGGTTCCATCACATATCAAACGTGGAAGTACTCAGGAGAGCAAACAGCCTTCCAATTGAGGTGCTTATTTCAAGAGCACGCCTAAGATGGGCAGGTCACGTTCATCGTATGCATGATAACCGCTTTCCTAAATGTACACTTTATGGTGAATTGCTAAGCGGTAGAAGAAGGCGTGGCGGTCAACGAAAGAGGTTCAAAGACGCTCTCCATGAAAATCTAAAATCCTGCGGTATTGCAGACGAGCAATGGGAACAACTTGCAGCGGACAGAACCAAATGGCGAGGAGTTGTGGCCAGCTATCAAGGAAATGTTGCTGCAAGAAGGCCGAATCCAAGACCTAACCAGGTCTATGTTTGTCCTGACTGCGGTCGACATGTGCTCTCCCGAATTGGCCTCTATAACCATAGTCGTGTGCACCGTAGATGAATGGGAATTACAATAGACTTCACCTTTTACTTGTTTTTTATTGTACACAATCTATCGACTGTAACATTTTTATACTCGGACTTGAGTAACGGCTAATAATAATAATAATAATGTTGCAATTTCTGATTTTCGTTCTACTCGCATTATCTTCGAAAATTATGGGCCGCTCTTTCAGGATGCTGCCGGTTTTTAATTTTTTCAAATCCAAGCCGTGGTTACTGAGAAATGAATATATTGATTGCCGATGCACGTAAGCGGACAGCGGAATGCGCTGGATTATTGTTCCAAAATACAATTGGTATATTATTTGAATCAGCATGTTACATATATAATAATTTGAATTTAGCTATTTCTTGCAATATAAGTTTAAAAAGTGCGTATTTTTCAATATTTCACATTATTGACAATATTTTTTATTTCCACGTCCAGTGGAAGTATATTAACGCAAAAAAATACTTTCATACGTTTATGATATTGACTTGAAATTTGGTACACTTATGTATTATAACGACATCTGGAACTAGATTATATTTTGATCTAATTCCGTTGAAGGGTTCGGGGGTAAATGGTGTAAAAAAAGATAAATAGTCAAAACAAGCAGGTAAGAGTCCATAAACTTGCAATTTAGGGCATGTACGGAAAGTCAAGGTCTCAAAAATTTTTTTTGGCATCAGCCACCCCCCACTAACCCCAATACTACCCCCGCCCTATTATTGAAGGGAATTATATATATATATATATATATATATATATGAATACAAAACTAATTATGTGTGTGATTATCAATATTTCTGTTCTTCGTATTAAGAAGCAGACACCAGAACATTATTGCACCTTTTATCAACTAAAATGAAGGATTATCTCGGATAATAATAGACTGCAATGATACCGATGTCTTGATGTTACTGGCGCACTTACTTCGGAAACCTGATTGAGAGTAGGGACAAAGGATTCTAGACGTTTCATTGCAGCTCATAATATAGAGATATGCAGCAAATTATTGCATAGTCTTCCTGCGTTTCATGCGAATTTGTAGGTATGGGCAAAAAATATGTTGGGCGACGTTTGCAAAGAATTATTAAAGAATGTAGGAATGGCCCAATTGAGCGAAGAAGTATTTAGAGACATTTGCAATACGTTTAAATAGTAAAAATTAAGTAGTTAAGGACACTAATCAACTACGAGGTCTTTTAGCATAGCCCCGAACTATAAACAGGCTTCCAAGACCAAGGATAGTCTAAGACAACATTGTCTTAGGGTTAACTACCAAACGCAGATTTGGTTAAATTGTTTAAACCCAAAGCCAAATTTGTTGAACCCGATTGAATGTGGATGGAAAATTGTGGACGAAAAATTAGTCTCTGTCCTCACCATACTACCTTCTCTACCACCAAACGAAACTATTTGTCTTGTCACTTGCCAATGCAAAAAGGTAGTAACACAGCAACAAGTCTTCATTTTACATCCAAATTAACTTTATTTATTCAAAGACATATTTTTTCGTATTGACATTGACGGACAAACAACCGAGTACAGTTGGTGCACTCTGGCGGATAAAATAAAAGAGAATGTTCCCCATTTGACATATGCGTTCCAGGAAAAGTTAATTAGCTAATTTAACTTCTAGTTAAAAGTGAACGAATTGTCTTATGTACATTTCACTACATCTGCAAGAAAATTAAACTGTTTTAGAACAAATTTTATAAAAATCCGCAAGCGGAAATTCACATGCCGCAACTATCTGAACCAGGTTATATATTCTCAATATCGAACAAAAACCAGAACGGCTTGTCATAGTACTGAACCATTCATGGCAAGCGCCGCCTTCGTAGCTATTTAAAAGGGCCGAACGGGGCAAGCTAAATAAACTCATCAAACTTCGTGGGGACTAAAGTTTCCATTATAGAAAATACTTTATTAATTAATTTGATTTACGCATCTACTAAAACCGTTTAATTTAATTTACCTAGACCCCATCGACGGCTAAAAATAATTAACCCATAGATGCATAGTGCGACGTTTAGAGAACCATAAAGTTCAATTAATTAACTGAAACCAAATAAAAATCACATTAAAATGGTATTAATTCGATTTTCTTCCCGTACTAAACGAAACGAGCGAGGGGATGCGGAAAGATAATCAATTCTTTTTAAAAGCTGTGTTACTGTTTTCAAACTGTCCAGCGTGATGTAGACGTAAAAATATTACTCGAGATGATAGGACAAAAAGGATAAGGAGAAAAAATGGAAACTCCAATAACCCTATATTCATTTGAGCAGCGAAAGTGACAGGAGAAAAACAATATGGTGCGGCCAAAACGCCGAGAATTTATTTTATATACGTGTAGAAAAAGAGGTTCAACAGAACAACTAATTAAACCAAATAAATTTTAATTGCGTAAAGCCGTGTGCTTCCAAGAGAATAATTCATGCTTAGAAAATCAAAAAATAACTAGCTAGGTACGTATTACAAAAATAAATAAGCTTATTAAATATTGCGTAAACTTATAGATTTTTTTTTTGCCATATATGAAATGGAGTATAATGCCCGCCTGAATAACCGATCCGTAGTCATTTTGAAGAATTTAATATAATAGTACTTATCTCATGATCGATTTAAATAGCAGTAGTTCAGATTTGTGTGGAGAAATTGATTAATGTTTTTTAAAATACCCAATTGAAGAGAAATTTAAAAATTCATTTAAACTATAAAACGCACTGTCTAATAAAAATGTGTTAAGGGTTGACTTAAAACTATTATAGCCCCGATTTCTTACTTCTGCAGGTAATTTATTTCAAAATTTGATAGCGTAATACCTAGTTCCATTTCGTGTTTTACAAAGTCGTAAAGATCAAGATTAATATTTTCATTATTTATTCCATAGTGGAATAGGTATGCATTTGTGAGTGTAGAGATTAATATTAGTTTTTATATGAAGGAGACATTGAAGTATATAAATACAAGGCAATGTTAGTACTATTAATTTCTTAACAGCTTATTTACAGTCATCTCTATAATTTAGCTGTGCTACAATTCTTATAGCTCTCCTTTGTATACCGAAGGCAAATACACTGTGAGTAGAGTGGCCCCAGACGAAGATAGCGTAAGAAATTCTGTATAGAATATAGAATTTATAAGTCTAAAATAGGCTGTAGTTAAAGATTGCGTAACATGTATATATTGCTGGAAACATTCTTGCAAACGAACTTTGTGTGGCTTTCCCAAGTTAATTTAATATCCAAGTAAACTGCTAACAACTTTACACAATCAGCACGTCATTTTGCACGTTAGCGTTGATTTGGCGAAATGAAAAAACCATATTCTCTGATTTAGATGTATTTAAGGTTAACTTATTCGCCAAAAACTACTTTTGAACTAACGACTGGTGACCATTCCAACGGAAACCGCGTTCTCGCCTCACACATCTTCCAGCGGCTTGTATATCAGTGTATGCGCGGAAGCTATACAACCTTAGGCGAGGGTTGTACAGGAGATATACCATCCTTCGGAGGGGATGTAAAACTGTCGGTCCCTTGTCTATTAAATGTTAGGCAAGTAAAAGATCCCTACTCTTCTTAAGGGAAGAGGTTCGGCAAAATTCCTGGTTGGGGGTAGCTCGTCTACAGGCGTCGGTGTTAGGCCTCAGTAGCGGAAATAGGCCGACGTTAAATAAATGTATAAAAAAAAAAAAAACTAACGACTGGGTATCATGACATTTGGTAATAAAATATTTATATGCTTATTCTTTGATTCAACAGTTGTATCATCAGCAAATAGGACAAAATCAGCATCAGGGGTGACGCTGGGCAAGTTCTTTTACATAAATAAGGAAAAGTAATGGTCCCAGTACCGAACCTTGTGGGACACCCTCCGTAATTACGCGTAGCTCCGCTTTATTGCCACCTATAGACACAAACTGAAGACGGTTAGTGAGGTAAGATTTAATAAGCTCTATACTGCTGTTACTAAATTTATAAAAAACTAACTTTTCTATTAAAATTTTCGGAAAACATGAATTATTTCTAGCCTAACGAGATTATGTCCCTCCCCCCCGTTTTCGAGGATGCTGAACATGAAAGCGGTGGTAAAATTTCTCTCCGAGACCACCCCACTCCCCAAGTGGCCAAAAACCATCCCCCAAAGTGGTAAACCGCATATCCGCCGTCTCCTATCAACCAACCCTGTGTTGCCCCCGGTTTCGAAGAGGATGCTGAGCACGATGGTGATATCGAGACCCCACCTCGACCCCCGCCAACCCCCAGACGGCCAATAACCATCCAAATTTTTACCCCTGCAAAACGTTGCAGATCCAACAAAACACACCGATCTACTGAATGGTGAGGTTTTTTACCGAGCGATATTTCTGAACGGGCAAAATTTGGTTGATAATTGCCTGTTGCCTTTACTCAACGTGCTCCTGTGTGTAATAGTGTTGATATTAAAGTTCAATTTTAAGCACCTCCAGGTTATGCCTACATGGTTCGCGAAATAAGCGACTAGTGGAGTATTCAAATTAGAACTCAATTTTAATAATCTCTAAATGATGTCAATATAATGGACGAAACGCGCGTCGGGAAGAGTATACGAGTACTATATTACTCAAATTAAAGCTCAGCACTGCAGATTGAATCATCACCTGTACAGATTTTGATTGGTGGAAAACACCGGATGCCGTCTGTGCCTTTCATCATCTCTAGTTATGTCAGCATGGTAGGCGAAACCCGCATATGGGTGTTGCTATCAAATAAAGTTCAGTTTTAAGCATTTTCAGATACAGGTGATGGGAGAAACGCGCATAGAGTAGTGTGTTCGAGAGTAATATTAGAGTATTGTTCAAATTATACTTCAACTTTCATCGTCTCCACGTGATGTCAGCATGGCGGACGAAACCTGCGTGGAGTAGAACATTCGAGTGTTGTTATCAAATTAAACCACAATTTTAAGCATCTCCAGATTATGCCTATATGGTTGGCGTAACGCGCGTCGAATAGAGTATTTAGGTATAGTGTTCAAATTAAAACTCAACATTCATCATCTCTAGATGATGATAACATGGCAGGCAAAACGCGCATAGAGTAGAGTGTTCGAGTGTATTATTCAAATTAAATCTCAGTCTTCATCATCTTCAGTGATGTCACCATGATAGGCGAAATCCGTGTATCTAATTAAAGCTCAGTTTTCTTAATTACCAGATGTTGCCAACATAGTGAGTGCATGAAAATTTCGAATCAAATATGTACATGCGATATAGGACGAAATCTACCTTTCCGACTGGCCCCTGCCGTCGGATTTTTTTTATTTAACAACGACCTACAAAATCTTACTCTCCACGGCTTATCTCCCTTATTTAAATGTTGAACTTTCATCATTTTGTAGTATTGAAATCCCTTTTTTTAAAATATTTTTCTTGCACTGTATTTTTTTATGCGACAGTTTCTTTGAGTTAGTCTCAAAAAGGTTTCTTCATCTTGGTTAACATAATTATCATTCTCTTCACTTTTCTTACATTATCCGCAAAATTCTCTCGCCTTACTACTTTTTTAAAATGAACCGTGCTTTTTTAGATTTTGAACTAACTTCCTAAACATAGTTCGATTTGAGTGCGGAGCACCTGGAAATCTATCTCCGTAAACCGTGACTGCCATCGATGTACGTCAAAATTGCACTGACAATAAATGCTAATCATATCGACTTTGTTATTATTGGTGTACACTGTGCACCATAATTACTGATATAAAACTTGTTTTAGAACTCGACAACGCAACATACAACGTACAACAGTGACAATCTGCATATACATTGTTTTTCATTAATCATGGCATAGCTGATTTTTGATTCAGTGATATGAATTGTGGTTTTCTAAAATATTAAATGTTGACACTATTAGTTAAAATTTTTGTGACATATTTTATATCGTTGGAAAGAGAAAAAATAAACGGAATTAATGTCATGGCCTACTTTGAGATTTGTTCTTTTCATTTTTGCACAAGATCGTATGTCAAGGCTAACTGCGTTTTTCGAATTTTTGATACACATTATTATTCTTATTGTCTTTACCGTCAACTTTCATCACTTTAACTTTTGTCATATCTCCTCAAATAAGGAAGCTATAACCGCTTGTAGTTTTCCTATTTTTCACGTTTTTGTAATATATCTCACAAAGGATTTCAAATTCCCTTTTACTAAAATATAGTTCACAAATAATGGGAAAACTTTCTAAAACTTTATTCTTATACAATAGATATTAAGCGAGATGTTTGGTGTGGCCTTCGTAAAATAGACAGACAGTATATAGTATTCTTGGCGTAGGACATATTGTGAGATAAATTACAAAAACAAGTTCCTTCAAATAATCGAACAAAGGCCATAACTCTTTAAGAGTTTAACTATGTTAAGCGACATATGTATATTTGAGAACAAAATTTCTTAATCTATTTAAATCCACCTCTGAATTATGTAATTAATTACTTTTATCAGTCGTTTTAAGCTTCCTTCCTATGAAAAGTATATGCAGCCTGTATAAAATATTTTATTGGTGGAACTGTCAGGCGATCGGCATCAAGATTGAGACAGTTTCTGTAAATTGGAAAAGCCGATATTGGGACTGCTTTCAATTTAAAAATAAAGTGGTTTTTTCGGTGGTAATTTTGTTGACACAGGATATTTATATTTAATGTAAACCTTATTAGCGCTTCTTTACATTTTAATAAATTATCTTGTCTCCAATTTATTTATAAAGAAGTACGATTTCGTGAACGTCAACATTAAATTTGTAATCTAAATTATAATTACTTCCTTTGCTGTGAGATTTTTGTGTAAAATTTGTATCGCTCTTCCTCAATCTATAAAAACTTCAGTCAAATGTAAAAAAAGTTAGTTCCATAGTTGTGGAATTGAAAATTGTTTTTTATATTATTTCTAAATAGGCCAGGCGTCAGTTAGATTAATATCGTTTTAAATCGAACAAAATATTTAATTGTTAGAACCAGTTCATTATAGGCCTATACTAATTTTCCCCCCTCGCCCGCCCCCCGGAACACCCACAACTTTGGGACGATATCGCTCAAAAATAATTTTTTTGCCAATATCTCACCTATACAGGGTGTCTCACCGGGAAGTGAATCGATCGATATAGAGAGAAGTACGCATCAGAAAATTTTTAAAATTTAGATAATTACTAATGTCAGTGTGGCCAATCCAACTAAAATAATTACAAGCAGCTGGCACTTCCGCTTATACCAGAAGTCGATACAAACTTGCTTATTTCAAATGGAACACCCTATATATTTTCTGGTTTTCGAAAAGAAGACCATAAAATTCGAAAATATGTAGCATATTCTATACCTAAACCTAGCCGTTTCAGAGTTATTTGAGATTTTATAGAAAATTTGACAGGTGCAACGGTTTGCAAGAATCGTTATAACTTTCTTCGTGTAACAGATCCTCATTTGCTTTTTGTCACGTAAAAAGAACTCAAGGAGAACTACGTTCTACAACTGAAATAAATTCAATAATATCATACCAAGTGTTCCGTTTTTCGCGTTACATTTTGTCAACTTCAAACCGCGATAACTTGTTTAGGTCAAATAGAACACCCTATATATACATCAAGTTGTGTAAAATTAAATTCCCTTTTTTCTGATATTAGAATTGTGGGGGTTAAAGTTACAACTTTTTTAAATATTTGCGATTTTATTAGAAATTCATGAATTGTTGTAATCATTTCATCAAAATAGCCATGATTAGAAACAATCAGTCATTATCTTATGTCAAAAAATGCCAGCACGTTTAAATTACACCCACGAATACTTTTTAAATTTGTTTATTATTTATGGAGAATGTGATAAAGTAATATCAAGAACTTGCAGCACATTTGCTACTCGATATCCAGAAAAACGGAAACCGTCACCAAACACTGTATAACGCATACTGGAAAATTTTAAAAATTATGGCTCTGTCAAGGCAAAAATGCAAAGAAGAAAGCCTATTGTTGATGACGAAAACATTGAAATAGTCATTCTGGGATATTTCCATGCATTTCCAAGGATGTCATTAAGACAAGCTGCTCTGGAATCGGGACTATGCAAGGATTCAATTCACAGAATCTTATTAAAACATAAGTTTCACCCGTTTTCATTCCATATGGTTCAAGGATTAAAAGAAACAGATTTCCTAAGAAGACAGAATTTTTGTGAGTTTATTCTAATAAGGTCTGATGGACAAGATTCTTATTTGGGAAATATTATATAGTAGCAAAATTTACTAAAAATTGACTTTTTAATAGACACAATTCGCATTATTGAAGTGACTCAAATCCTCATATGTTCCGAGAGCGAAACTTTCAGGAAAGTTGGCAGTTCAATGTTTACTGTGCCATAAGAACCGATAGAGTGGTGGCATTACAATTTTATCAGGAAAATTTAAACGGTAAATTAAATTTTCTCTTCTGTTAATATGTTTAGGTAAATTTTTGTATTTTTTTTAGGTGAAAGATATCTGAATATCTTACAAAATTTGAATAATAACTGTTTAGAAAATTTACCTCTCGCCGAACATAGAAACATTTTTTATCAGCACGACGGTGCTCCCCCACATAACGCATATTTAATTGATAATTATTTACAAGAAAATTTTGATGATCAATGGATTGGAAAAAATAATGGACCTTTCTTATGGCCTCCTCGCTCGCCCGATTTATCAGTTCTGGATTATTTCATTTGGGGAACTATTAAAAATAAAGTTTATGAGAGCCCATTAACAACCATTGAAGATTGTATGCAAAGAGTAAGAAATGCATTTCAAAACATATCACAGGATTCAATTAGAAGAGCTACCCATGAGGAACTAATCCGAAGGTGCGAAAAATGTGTCAAGGTCCGAGAGCGGAATTTTGAACAATTATTAAATTAAAATGAAATCATATTTTAAATTCATCTTATCTCTGCTATTTTAGTTCATGCCATATCTTCAATTCGATGAATACGCATGTTACAGTGTTAGTGTTATTTTGCGTTTTTGTGGATATCGAGTAGCAAATGCGCTGCAAGTTCTTGATATTACTTTATCACATTCTCCATAAATAATAAACAAATTTAAAAAAGTTTTCGTTGGTATAATTTAAACGTGCTGGCATTTTTTGACATAAGATAATGATTGCAACAATTCATGAATTTCTAATAAAATCGCAAATATTTCAAAAAGTTGTAACTTTAATCCCGTCAATGCTAATATCAGAAAAAAGGGAATTCAATTTTATAAGCGGTTTGAATTTGATAAAATGTAACGCGAAAAACGGAACACTTGGTATGATATTATTGAATTTATTTCAGTTGTAGAACGTAGTTCTCCTTGTGTTCTTTTTACGTGACAAGAAGCAAATGAGGATCTTTTACACGAAGTTATAACGGTTCTTGCAAACCGTTGCACCTGTCAAATTTTCTATAAAATGTCAAATATATTTGAAACGGACAGGTTTAGGTATAATATATGCTACATATTTTCGACTCGGAATTTTATGCTCTTCTCGAAACTCCTAAAATATATAGGATGTTCCATTTGAAATAGGCAAGTTGGTATCGACTTCCGGTATAAAGCGGAAGTGCCAGCTGCTTGTAATTATTTTGGTTGGATTGGCCACACCGACATTAGTAATTCTCTAATTTTCAAAATTTTCTGATGCGTATTTTTCTCTATATCGATCGATTCAATTCCCGGTGAGACACCCTGTATACACCCAGTGTACCTATGACCTATTCCTGATTTGTACAGTAAGTAGGTCTAATGGCAGTTACTAATAACACAACTTCAGTTCTAATGAATCTATTTATTATGCACATGGATAGTGTCTTAATCACAATAATAAAACACAACGAAAATACGATAAAACCCGTAAGAAGCAATTATTACATAATTGAATGAATAAAACATAATTACAAAAAAGACTAATTCTAAATTTTACTTTAATAAATGTTCAATGTGTTGGCCATTGAGATCCAGACATTTAACTGTATGAGAATCGACACCATCCGTTGTAGCAACTCTAATTTCGGCAGGATCTAAGTTTTGAAATGCTGGATTCACCCGATGTTCTAATTCATTCCTAGTATTAACCAGCGTCATATAAATAATTTCTTTAAGAGTACCCCATAGGTAAAACACTAGAGGTGTAATATTCGGCGATCTCGGAGGCCAGTTCCACGGTCCCAAACGTCTGATCCATCGGTCATCGAAGATCCGATCTACCTTTAAGCTAACTGCTGCTGAGCCCCATCAAGCTGATACCAACAACTTCTGTGGTCCTCAAGAGACATATTTTCAATGAAATCTTCAACAGTTTTCTTTCTAATCTCTAAATATTTTTTAGACGTCATCTTTCGTCATATATTTTGTTATCCTTTAACATGCAAAAAACGTTGAAACTAAATTTATCCTCAAATCTGGACTCTCTAGTAACATGAGGGTTTTCAGCAGCCCAAAAATGTTTATTTCGTCGATTATAAATACCTTCTCGTGAGAATTTGGATTCGTCGGTCCATATGATTTTTTGAAAGAAATAGGGATCCTCCTGAGTATGCACCAACAACATTTCACAAAATTCTACTCTCTGTGGACCATCTTGAGGCTATAGAGCCTGAACTCTTGTAAACTTATAATCATGCATGTTATGGTTTGCCAATATTCTTTGAACCGATGAATATGATACAGCACTGCGTATGGAAAATTGAGAATTTGCATGAAAATTCGCTAAAACATTAATTTTATTTACCTCATCAGAAGACACAGGCCCGGGTAAATTTTTTACAGCTTTCAGAGATGAACCAAAATGTATATACAGGGTGATTCATATATAACTCCACAGGTAGTTTCTGTAATAACGAAAATAGGTATTCAATTTCTGCAAAGGCCAGTCGTTATATATTTTTGGTGGCTTTATTTTGTCGTTCAAATGTTGTCAATGACATGGGCGTCCGCGTCGTCGCGACGCCGGGAAGAAAATTTTCCACGACTAGAACTTTGAAAGTATAATATATTAAAGTTTAATTCTAATTTCTTTTTGTAGTATACACTTTTCTATTAAAACCATTGGTTTTCGAGATAAATCGAAATAATATAAAGTCAAATAAGTTTCTATAATAATTTGTTTTGACTTTTAAATAAAATATGTACATATGCATGTGTTTATTTTTAAAGTAAATGCTCAAAATTATTTCCTCCTTCATGGACACACATGTTAAACCATTTAATAGGGTTTTCCCACTAATTTTATTTTAACAATTTGTGTCGTGAAAATGATATAATAAAACATTTTAGTAATTTACAACAATTTACTTTTCTAATAAGAATTATTTCTAAGAAAATATCGTTAAAACAACTTGCTGATAATTTCACTACTTTTTAAAACGGGCATTTTTACGCGCCAGAATTACGTATCTAGCCGGAAAACCAATGAGATGATATAATTAGTTTGTAATAGATTCTAACTGTGTGTTAAAGAAAGCTTTCCTCTAAAACTTCTCAGAATTTCAATTTGTAATGCTTGTACTGTGATTGGTCTAAAGCAGTGGACGTGTAAATATTGGCCAATCAGAATCCAGATAAATGCCGCACAAGTTATTCGTGAAAGCGTCGGACGTTAATATTTTGTACAGTAGTTTATGTTTAACCTTCACCGACATTACACATCAGATGACTAACCTAAAACGTCGAATTTATATTTTTATATTTGTATTGTTTAGAGTGAAAATATTATTTTATCAGTTTCTGGTTTATGTTTTATTAATTCTACAATCAAAATGGAATCAAGTGAAAGAGGGATATGTTAAAGGTGCCGCTGATATTTTACCTAAAGTAGAAAAGTGCTGAGTGCTGTCAATAAATAGAGGTTATGTTATGTTAACGGAGACCAAGATTAATAACAATCTTGAACAGAGACAACCTCTGTGATTGGATTTGACGTCACAACGCGCCAATTTATGGCTGTTTAAAATGAACCCAATATTTTTCAAATTTCAAGTTTTTTTTTTGTTACTATTAGTAAAATTAATAAGATAATAAATATGCCATAAATCATTTTTTTACGTGAGTTAAGTATTTCAGCAATAATTTTTTTTTCTGGGAAAACCCTATTATTTCTTCCCCAGTTACTTTCAATAAGGTATTTCTATCTACTGTGGCAACACTCGTATATATTTTGTTGTATAGGTCTGCTACATCATCGATTGGTTCAGTGTAAACTAAATTTTTCAGATGTCCCCATAAGAAGAAGTCTAATGGAGTTAAGTCAGGTAATCGTGCTGGCCACCTGATTACTCCATTAGTCCCTATCCATCTTCCAGGATATGTTCGTTGCAAGTGTTTAACTGCTATTCTTGAATTATATGCCGGTGCCCCGTCTTGGTGAAACCAGATTATGTGCCCATCATGAGGAATAATTCTTAATAAAGCAGCTTCTCTTGACTTCCGATATCTAGCACCATTTAACGTTTCATGAAATAGATAAGGTCCGACTATGTATCTGTTCAATATTCAACACCATACATTTACTTTAAAAACTGTTTGATTTCTGGTTGTTCGTACCCACTTCGGATGATTTTGAGACCAATACCAAGCGTTCTGTGTAGTCACAAGCCCAATACTATGGAAGCAGCTCTCATCGCTCCACAACACATTACCTTGCCAAATTGTTCATGAAAAGCTAGTTTTTTGCTAGTAGAAAGTGGGTCAAAAAAGTTTACCAGAATTTATCACGAGATGACCGGCAAACTCCCTTATTTTAAATCCACTTTAATCTTAAGCATATCCATTTTACAATAAAACCAATAATAGTCGGTAAAATTACCTTGAAATTATATTTATAACATATTGAAGAGTCATACTACAATGCCATATTATTATTTTTGTCATTTTAGTTATTGTCTACTAGCCCATTTTCATATAATTTAAAGCCTTTAATAATTATAAAATAAAATTAGAAAGAAATAAAAAAATTTAACGCTTTACTATTTAAAAGTTAATGCCGTGAAAAAAATTATTTCTGCATAAATTGTGTTTATGTTGCTTACACAATATAAATATTTAATTGCGCACTTTGAAACGTTTCTGATTTCAAATGATATATAAAAACAAACATTTTAAAAAAAAGTCATCAAAATCGGACCTGTCCCTGAGGATTAAGAAATAAAAACCTTCATTGACTCGACTAATTGAGATCTCTTATTTAACCCTACAAATAAAATATCATTTTGTCCTGGTGAATGATAAAAGTTATAGACGAAATAATTAAAATTTTGAGACGTAAAATGGTCGTCACACGTATTTCCATTATGTTGACTTATTTACCAGAATATCAGACATCCTGAATATTATTAAAAGCTTTTTCAGAAATCTTTTCAGAACTCCTCTTTACTTTAACGACTTACTCTCTCTACATTCTATTTTCCACGAACAACAATTAACTTAATGATCCTGGAATTATGTCCTTAACTGTAGAAACTACACGTTCATAAACGGCATGCAATAAAACTAAAACTAAAATTAAACAAGTAATAATAATGTATTTAATGTTAGTTTGTTGCAATATTTATTAGAATTTCAATTGTGCAAATTGAAAACAATCCAGTGTGGATTGCATTTTGATCTAGGTAAACAGTAGACTGCAATTTTGTTGCTGAAAATTGTTATTTTCACTACTATTAAACGATATAATCAAGTCACATATGGGAATACACGACAGCACCAGACGCTCAATTTCACAAAACTGTTCAAAAACAATCTTGTTCTTTTAAACGCTAAAGCAAACGATATCCAGCCCCACGTTTTATTTACTTTGGTTTGCGCAATTGCCTCTATTCCAACTTTATATTTGTATTAGCAAAAGGGCATTGAATGAAATCAACTCGGAATTCAGTTGCAACGATAAATTCCTACTTCCTTTCCCCTACTTTGATGACATTATTACTTTGTAGAAACTAGCTTTAGTAAAATGCACAAACAAACAAATATATATGGGAATAACATAGCTAGCAAAAGCATTTCTAATTGCCAATTTGAATTTAAAAATGAAACGTGAACAATTTATATGACTAGGTAATTAAATAATAATAGTAATAATAATACACGTTAAGACATTCAGCGATGACTATAGTACACGAAAATTAGATTTAAAAAAAGTGAATAGAAGAAATAATTTATAAAGAAATAATATTTGAGATATGTACTTTAGATAGGGTTAGAAATAGATATTCGAAAGTTCCCACCTCATTTAGGAACGGAAAGTCCTTTTTTTGCAAAAAATAAGAGAAAAAAAGCATAGAAAATAAAAGGTTTTGAAACACCCAGTATATAGGGCATTTACAAATTTAAATTTTCCTTATTTATGTTTCCAAATTCAAGTAATTATTGCAGTTTAATTCATGTTATTTCATCTTGTCATTTATTTAGTCATTAAATATTAAACACAGTAAAGTTACCAAAAATGCAATTTTAAAATTATATTCTTTTAAAGCAAAGTTAAACGCTACAATTTTGAGACAGAATCTACATAAAATCTAGTCGAGTCGCAGGGTTTGTTTATCGTATATTCAGATAAACGTCAAGTACTTCGTGTATTCCCATAGTATGAAATCGCCTACACGTTTCTAGCTTAACCATAGAAAAGATAGAAAGTTGAGCGTCACTCTAAAGTACTGCACAGGACTACGTCGTGTCGAATATTATAATAGCATTAAAATAAACATATTCCCACAAGAAACAAGCGAAGATGCATAATCCGGGTAGAAGGGTGACATCAGGAACCATATAAAAGGAAGACGGAGTGGTATTTAAAAGAAGAAGCTAGACGGCATCTGAAAACAACACCTTTTAAGCTACGTCGCGATATTTTCGCCGAACTTTATATTTATAAAATAAATAATAAATAATAACACCACAGGTAATTACGACCCCCTTTATCCCGGAAGACTCTAGAAGAGCCTTGTGTGGGAGGGGGCTACACATTTAGAGACAAGGGACACACACCCAATATTCGTGTATAGTGGAAAAATCCCTCTCACAGTATTTTCCACTGCCACGACCGGGGATCGAACCCGGAACTTTTGGGTGAGAGGCAAGTGCGCTCACCTCTCGACCACCAGTCATGCCTTTGAAATCCATTCTAAGCTACGTCGCGAGGTTCGCCGAGCTTAATAAATCATTTTGTGGATATTTTTCACTAAATCAGCCGTATAAACTACTAGCCAAATAATATTATAACTTACATCTTATTTTAACGAATTCTTCTCAACCACCGACATGCTCGACGAGGGCGTTCAATATGTAGAACCTGGGGGAGAGCATTCACGGGCGATATAACGCTATACAGAGCGCACAGAAATTCAACTGACATAAATTTCTAAAGGTGATTACTTTCTTATTTCGAGACTCTACTTTATTATTTGCAATTGCATTCATATTCTGGTTACGAGGTGTCTAAAAAAAGGTTTAACTGACGCATTTGTGGTACTAAAAGAATATTAGATTTTTTTTAAATATTAGCTTTGATTTTCAACAAGAAAATATAATATATTACCAGTTATTCAGTTATGATTTCATTCACGATTTTAATTCACAAAATTTCACTTTCTAAATATCTTACTAGGGAAATTTGCGTTTGCAATGTAACAAGTTTATATTCAAGAACTATATATTTAGAGCTATGCAATAAGAAGGTACGTTATCACAGACTAGCCAAACTTCATGTCTATCATTATTCTGCAGTTTTTATAAAACAAATAGTGGACTTTCGTTTCCACCACATCTCATGTAAGGTTTTTCAAGAATGCTTTATATTTAAAGTACACTAGGAATATTTTCCTACTGTAACCACAAGGTTTTCTGATTGTTGGACATTTACCTACAATAAAATATTATAGTTACATGAATTCGGCGTACTTTGCGTTAACAAACAAACATTGACTAGGCCCATTGGCTGGTTCTGTTCTCCAATTGGGTTCAGTTACAACGAGGGATGTCAATATTTCAGGCAGTTGTTTGGTCACTTGTTTCGATTGAAAGGTGATGCAACAGCACTTTCTTACCTTCGTGGATTCGCGACTTCGTATGTTTGACAATCATAGGCAATCTTCTAGTTGCTTTTCTATTTAATTACTATAGAGAGATTTCCCCAGCAGCATTCTAAAGGATTTTATATGAGTGTAAATTCTCACCTCTGCAAGGTTAATATGATTATCTGAACGATTTTTCCTACTCTAATTTCAATCACTAACTGTGTATAATTAAAGGATATTTCCTCAACACTCTATGATATGTTACACGAATATTTAATGCTCGTTTTCAACTTAATTTTGATAATGTATAAACATGACATGATTCTTGTCCTTTGTTTTGCATTCGATTCATTATTTGGCTATTGCTAACAACTTTAATTATAAATCATTATTATCTAGCGATTGCTAACAACTTTATTTAATTATTATAAAGCATTATTACCTATCGATTGCTCACAGCTCTATTATAAATTATCAATATCAGGCCATTGCCACAACCCTAATTACTATTAAAATAACACAGCATACTTTTGTATCTCAGTTCTTGTTATTGCATCAAAACACTCAGCATATCTATAGTATGGTCATTACTGTAGCAGCGCAAATTTTCCTATTATAATGTTTAGACAATTGTCTCAAATATTTGGATTACTTTTGATATTTCATGTTCGACTATTGTTGCATCAATTTATATAAAATAAAATGGGTTTTTTTTACTATTTTTTCCCATCAATTATTGTCTTTTCTTTCACCTTTACCTTTTTCGTCATATAAGTAATAAACTAAATAAATGTTTTAATTTCAAAAGCAAAATCGAAAACAAACTTCAACTATAAATGTACAGTGCTATCTTGAGTAGTAAAATACTACATAAATAACATATATAATTAAGTCTCTCAATTAATAGACAGTATGTTCAAATTTACCAGGTATTCAATTAACAGAGTGATTAAATTTTCTAAGATATATAGTATCAGACAGAAATAAGTAATATTAAACTTTATATAAAAGAACCTGGGGTAAATTAAAAAGGGTTACTACACACACACATCGAAATTTGGGTCCTACACTAACAAAACTAGACGATCACGCAAATGGACAATTTTATTTGTTTATCCTTCAGATAAATAAATAGTAATTAATATACTGGTGACATAATTACCAGTACTTCCTTTTAGTAATTAAACAGGGTACCCCATAACCATTACATTGGTGCCGTGACCAGGATTTATTATTAAATAATACACTGGGGCTACAAACACTTGAGTTTGTCGTTTAATTGTGTATAAAAAATGTCATATTGACCTGTAACCTATTTCCACCTATCTCGCAGTAACAACGTCCAAAATAAGGGGTAGTTACTGCGAAAACAGTGGGGATAAACTACAAGGTCAATAGAACATTTTTTATACAGAATTTAATGACAATTTTTTAATTTCCTGTACTTTCTTCTCTTTCAACGAACGGTTTACAAGATAAAAGTGAAAAATCAGTGTTAAATTCCCGTTGGGGATGATTTTTTCCAAAAAAGGGACTGTTCGTTCCTGAATGGGGTGGCAACTTTTCGAATATCTATTTTTAACTGGACTACAAATTGAATTTAGACTTTAAACATGTGCAGAGATGCACAAGATAGTCAAGTGACTAAAGAATATGCGTGATTTTAAGCAAATGCTTCTAGAGGAAACTTACGAGTTCCTCGCAATTCTGCTGAATAGAAGAGTAGATCACACGTACTAAAGAAGTAAGCATAACCCAACCTATATTGGACAAACTGACAAACAAATTAACAACAGAATATGTGAACATCGTCTTGCGGTTAGAAAATCCGATCCTACATAATCACTAGTCCTACATCATATCACCTTCATATTTCCAGAAAACGTCCTAATGGTCTAAACAAAACAGATGACGGTCATCGACTTTTACCTTTGCAAGAAGTTCATGAGGTAAATTGCAAAGTTAAATGAGGCAGCGGATGTTAAAATTCATTGTATTTCGTGCTATTATTGTCCATATATTTTCATTATAAGATACTTTGTCTTTTTCAAGCGTTGATACGCCCATGCGTGTCATTTTGTGTAACCTTGAGTTCATTCAAAATATATCCCAATAAAGAAAACAATAAGATTCTGATGAAAAATTTTCCGTTGCAAAATATGTCCTTTATCAAGATTGAGATCAATAATTTCGAAAGTGAATGGATTATGAGAATTGCACCTGATTTTTCATTTCCCTTATTAAAAAATTTAAAAAAAATATTTATTTAAGAAATGCTCTAAAAAGTAGAAAATAAACTTTGAAGTAAATCAAACCAATCATTTTGTTACATTATATAATTTTTTTTTTTAATAAAAGCTTGTCTCGAGATTTTCCTGTGTAAACGAGATTGCTCTCGACAAGCTTTTATATTATAAATATATATATATATATATATATAATGTAACAAAATGATGGGTTTGATTTACTTCAAAGTTTATTTTCTACTTTTTAGAGTTTTTTCAATAAAAGCTTTTTTTTAAAAATGTATTTTTTTAAATTTAATTTTTTGCTTTTTAGTCTTTTGATATGCTGTAGTCCCCAGATATCGATTTTGAGACGAATCGGATCATAAACGGTAAAGACGTCCGCCATCTTGAACTAAAGTCTGGACTAGAAATTCGTAATCCAAAACCCCAGATATCGATTTTGATCGATTTGGATCTAAATGACAAAAATCATCAGCCATATTGGCGCCGCCATTTTGAATGTCTAAATTTTGACCAAGAATTCATAATTGGCGATCAAGAAAACCCCTAGATATCGATTTTGAGTCGAATCGGATCATAAACGATAAAGTCGTCCGCGATATTGAAGCCGCCATCTTGTTTTTTTCTTATATGAAAGTGTTAAAATGTATTGTCACCGGACTTACACACATGTGCAAAATTTCAAAGCTCTAGTTTAATTAGAACTAATCGAAACTTTGATTGCAAGATTTGCCCTAAACCAACTAACAAACATACATTGTTACAAGTTAAATAATAGTATATTCTGTAATAAGTTTGGAATATGCCATTCCAAACGAATTATAGACTATACTTTTTCTACGCCTATAAATTAGGTTTATTTGTGTCTATCTCTATTTGTTTTACCATTGCAACGGTGAAACATGAAAGGTTAACTGTCAATAGAAACGTCAACTGTCAACAGAAACGCAAACAGTATTACAAATTGCACTACTACTGGATGGCGCCACCTATGCTTGTTACATTCTAGAGGCATGTAATAAATATTACATATCAGCCACTGGAATATAGGTCATTCCTTATTTAAAATCGACATCATAATGCTCATATTACATAATAGGTGTATAAAAAAGCTTTTAAAAATACTGACTTTTCGCGGATCAGTTAGAGATCGTTTAAATAAAATCGATTTTTCGTTTATATTTCGCAGTATAGTTAAAGTAATAAATTACCGAGACAGAAAAAACCTAATAAAAACTTTACGGCATAATTATTATCGCCGCGGGCTATGGCGCCAAGCCTGACATGAAACATTCTCGACGCATATTAAAAACCTATAAAGGTAAGCGAATCAATTTTCGAACAGTACAAAAAAGAGTACCGGTATTTTAATGAGGTCGTAAAGTTTTTGTTGTTTTTTATGTCTCAGTTTCTTCCAACTTGAACTATAACTCCGCAGGATTTATTATACCTAATAGAGATTCCCGAACTCAGATAAATACTGCGAGTGGCCTAGGCAAGAAACGCTTGCACCAAGCATTATTAACGTGAAAATAAAATGGTAGTTTAACATCTTACTACACAAGATGTGGTCTATTACATGTTCAGGAGCAATAATTAAAAATTTGTCAAATATCCATCACACTTGGGACTTAATTCTCGACTTTCTTCCAATGGAAAAAACAGAACTTTCCCATGGGATGAGTTTATATTTTGTACATACATTTTCTAACGAAAAGTGTGAGAATATATTCACATAATGAAAGGCTGGGGAATTCCAAGAAGCGTAGACTAATGTTAGTTTACGCTTCTTGGGGGAATTCACATTTCCTATGGAATAATTGAATATGCGGACTCTGTGCGTAGAGTGAAACACATAGAAAGAGATGTTGCATAAGCTGTGAAAAAAGGCAATAACATAACCTATATTATATTTATCGTAGTTTGTTTATTGTTTTACATTTGTAATATTTATTATTTTGATTAATCTTCAGGTTCTTGCAATGGATGAAATAATTCTCCTAAACCGATAAGAAGTGGTCGAAGTCCTTTTTGGCTCCTGAGGCGCTGTTAAGATTGTCGGTTATATATTTCCATTTTCTTTTAATAAAGTTATTTGTAAATTTTTCCGTACGCAATTATCTAAAAATCCAATAAGCATTTTTTGGGCCTCTCTAGCATGGCAGCTTTTTTTCTTCTCAGTCTCATCCGTCATAATAAAAGAATATTTTAATTTTTGTACTACTAAAACTGCCCAACAAAAACTGTTTATTTTGTATTTATCTTATAGGTTAGGTATCAGTCCTTTTCACTATTCTCAACTCTCACAATTTGAAAAAATCACCAGAATCTTAGTGTCATTGGTCGATTTATGAAATGGATCGAGTTAATATCAAAAATACCTATAATTGCGGTTCCCATGGGAAAGTACATTCCAAGTTCGCTCGAGAATAGCAAATAATGATACCATGGGAATATAGTCATGGGAATATTTTCTCATGGGAACGTTTTCCAATGAAGTCGAGAATTGAGCCCCTGAGGTATGTTACGGAATTGAACAGTCACCAGCCAATTAAAAAGACGTTAAGGTAATTTTACTCTTTAAAACAATATGCCAGAGGTGCTCTAGGTGTATTCGGTTCATGACAATCCGCCTTTTGACACCTCAGTATCTTATCTCTACTAATCTATCCAACTATTAAACTGAAGTTAATAAAGGATTGCCTTTTAATTGGATTCACCCTGTACATTTCCACCTAATAACAATTCGATGAAAAACAATGTATGTTTAAATATATAAAAGACAAGGACACCATCTTAATGTAAATATTTATTTCAAATTGCAACAGTGCGAAGAAATCTTTAAATAGCTGACTAAACAATGATAGTTTATGATGTAGGAAAACACTACACATGTTTCTCATCGTTTTAATAGACTGAATATTTTTCCCAGTATATCACCTACAGACGACGAGAAATTGATGGAGGTAAGCGAATTTCGGATACTTCCATGCCAGAACCAATTTTATGTTTATTAATCATCTTAACGATTGATATTTGAACTAGGTGTAACGTAATGTGGTTTCCTCGTTGATAGATTATTGACGAATCGTCAGGTTTTTCAAACAAATGTTCATCACAACACATCTCTGTTGGTATAGCATCGATTTTCATTATAATTGGGCCTTTTAACTCATTAGTAAGATTGACAGGAGTGTTGATATACGAATTCACTTTTAGGTATCTCCATAAAAAGCAAGCGGATTAAGGTCAGGTGACTTGGCTGGCCAGTTAGTGTTTCGTTTGTTTTCTGTCTCATGTTTTCAACTCAAATTGAATAAAGTATGTACACGGTGGTTCAAAATTGTCTCCCGATATTTCTACATTTCGATTAACCAAGCCGTTCTCGAGTATTTATGTTTAAAAAACAATGTGCATTTACAACACTTTATTAATAAATTATATTACACATAAATAGGCTATTGATAATGTCATAAAAACAGGGAAATAAGGAACTAAGATTCAATTGGTCATTTAAGATGAGAAGACCATCACAGTTTTATACATTTGTGAAAATAATTATTCATTATTAACAAATTAACTTGAAATACTTATTTTATTGAGTAAAAATCAATTTTGTTATAAAAAAACAAGATTTAAAACAATATCAAGGTAAACGCGATAAAAATTGAAAGAAATAGTGAAGTTTGAGCGACTATATCTCAGCCAATTTTCATCCATTTTAGAGGAGATTTCATTCACTTTTTTTTCTACAAAGCAATGCCTATACCCGTCTCTGCTCAAAAAAAATCATAGGTAAAAAAGTAAAAAAAAACAAAAAATTGGATTTTTTGCTTTTGTTTTAATTGTTTTTTTTTATACTTTTCGCAAAAAAAATTGTTTTTTATTTTTTAAATAAGCCATTTTGATGGAAAATTTGATTCTCTAGAAAAAGTTTCCCATTAACTATACCTACCTGCATTTTGCTTCGTTTTAGAGTTATATTTAAAAAACTGAAGGGGTTGCATTTCACCTCTATCTCCAATTTGCACCCTCTAATTTAATAGCACTCCGCAGTTTTCTCGTTTTAAATGACCAGCTGAACGATTTATGCAATAAAAATCCTTGAACGTCTTTCCTTCCTATTATTTGGGTTTTCTACCACATATATTATTATCCTCTTCAAAAACAAATCACCGAATCTACAAAATAATAGAATTATTGGAAAAAAGCCTCTGCGCCCGTGACGTTTACGCCAAAGGAATAGTCAGAGGTTATGTTTTGCAAATAATATAAATCGGAATAAATACAGAAATAATGTATTTTGCTGACGTTTCGGAAAGTAATCTCTTTCCGTTTTCAAAGTTTTTTTTTTGAAAGAACTCTTATTTTGCTGTGTATGTCAAATACACAGCTTTAAGATTCTGTTTATGTTATTTCCATAGATACTTACTACTTACACAGAACATAGAACTGATGATATTTTCTTTTAGATAATGTTGAGTTTGTTAAGTTCTTCTTTTAACATTGGTAGCCAGATTGTACAAATATCTACAGAACAATTCGATACGCACTTATCTTCATTTAATAAGATTATTGCTGATTCTTTCTGAATGCTGCTGAATTTTTCTTTTTTTGGTACTCCTTCTTTTGTTAAAATTTTTGCCGAGTCCCAGTTTATTCTATATCCGTTTTCCCAAGCATGCTCACAAATCTTTGATTTCTAGATTTCATTCTTTCTAATGTAATTCTTGTGCTCATTCAACCTCACACTGAAAGGTCTGGATGACTCACACACGGACTATCGGAAAAGCTACGCCGTATAGGTGTTAGGACGATATTTCAAACGGAGAACACTTTAAGATCTATTTTAACAAAAATAAAACCGATAAACAGGGAGCAGAATTCAAAAAACTGTATTTACAATATCCTGTGCGAATGTGATAAATGTTATGTGGGTCTTTTATAGATTCGGTGATTTGTTTTTGAAGAGGATAATAATACATGTGGTACAAAACCCAAATGATAGGAAAGAATATTCGTAGAATGCCATAAATAACTTTCAGACAATAATTGAACGTCTTAGTTCATTTCTATATGACATAATCAATAGCCTAAAAGAATAGTTTGTAATATTGATTTGACATTTCTGTTGACTTTGATTTTTTTTTAATAATTCCAGTTTAACTGTTAATATTATTTAAACATGAGTGATTGCACGTTCTCTGAATTAACAGATTAGTTAGACTACAGTTAGGCAGATAGTTAGACTAGTAGTTTTTACTCTGGGAGAATGTTTTGGTAATACTGCTGCAGCTGTGAAATGTTATACAATCTCCAGTGAACACTCTGTATGTAGGTTCAATAATTACAACAAGAATCTTCATAAAGCTCTGATTTATTAATCACTTAATTACAATAATTAAGTCCTTATACACATCAGTACACACTAATTACAAGTTCCATCTACTATAATTCACAACTTATTCCATCTTATTCCATCTGTTCACCTACTTGTCTCGTATCAAACTGTTCCAGTCCGCCGATCCAGTCCCTATTTATACCCGCGTCGAATATAGTAGAATATTTCACTATAACATTCGCGACTTTTCTGGCGCCGTTCTCGAACTTCCTATGGTTCCAGTGGCGTAGTCATGCTCAAAACAGTATTTTATTTTTTTCCCGTAGTTGAGGAGCATTCGTGCAAAACCAGCTAATTCCACTTTTTACATTTCTCAAAATATGTCTTAGAGGTTAGACTGAAGAATCCTAAAATATTGGCAAAATTCAATGTGCAAAACTCTTTTTAAAAAACAAAAATCATTGGATTTATCATTTCATTTTATTGGGGAAATAGCGATTTTTTCTCCAATCTTGTTTCATATATCGATAGAAGACTCTTCAATTAGTAAGAAACGATATATAACTCATTTTCCATCCAAACTGGATTCATCCATCGGGTTTTGCACGAATGCTCCTCAGTTAACTTGCATTTATGGTATTTGAATTATGGTTTAGTTCTTTTTTTAAATCTAGTTAGTAAGTTCAAATTAATGTGTTTGTATATCTTACATGTTATTTCTACTTGTCTTGTTATTAGACTGTAAAAATCTGTTGGGCGAATAAATAAATAAATAAACAAGTACTAGAGAAGTTTTTTTCCTAGCACCCCTTGTATTTGTATTGAGGATAGACCGTTTAGGCAGCAATAGTCGGTACAATTTTAAATAAAACGCCTCCACAGCCCGCACATTACCCGTAGTTCGTTTTCTCCTCTACAGGTTATTTTACACTGTATAACGAATTAAAACCTAGATCACCGGAGTTGCCTATGTCAAAGTCTCTCAGAATCCGGCAAATGGAGCTTTGCGTAAACACTTTCTAATACATATAAATAAGCTGATTTTTATCACTTCAAAAAAGGTATTTAGATTACAAAAGCTGAATGGGGTGTTCCATTCATCGCACTGTAATTTCAAAGCTCAGGTGGAAAATTAAAACCGAGGTAATTTTTTCTGAATGCGCACATGCCTTTGTTAATGCTTTGTTTGCATTTACTTCGAGTTTTTTTTTGCTAAATTGAAGTGAAGGAGACGGTCTTTGTCCAGCCAAATAGAGCTGTAGATATCATAGCGTGAACTATTATACGCTTATATAATATATATATATATATATATATATATATATATATATATATATATAATATATATATATATATAATGCGATTAAAATGATTTTGGTACTAGTTTTTCTTCGCGCTTGTAAAAATAATATTTCACTCACAACGTTCAAAAGCAGTTAAGGGATTTGCCAGGATATATTTCTTTGGCTATAATTTTATCTCCAATATAACCGGAGGCGACCAGCGGAATATCGTTCGCATATATAACAGTTTTATGTCACGGGGTTGGAATTCTTCATATTTACTAACAATGGATGCCGTTCCCTGGCGTAACTCCTGGGAAATTTATAACGCATTTTTTAAATACCGCACCGATATGGTATTAATTACTTAAATTTTTCGCTTGAGCAAGTATATACGTTAATCCTGAATTGAATGTTAATATATTAATAGTAATAGTGGGTTGGGAGTTGAAAAGATAAATGGAGGAGTTTATATTATGGGGTATACAAAATCAAATTGCTGTTACTATATAGCAATTTGATTGCGATCGTGAATATTATGAACAACTTAACCTCTCCATGAAAATAATTCAAGTTTTATAATTTGCCTTAGTTTTATTTGTTTAAAATCTTATTTTTTTTTTATAATTCCGACCCAAACGCAACATTTTCTGTTTCTCTCTTATAAAATATGAACATGAAATAATATGCTTGCTTAATCCATCAACCAGTCAACCATGGAACAACAATACATCAAACATAAACACATTAGCTTCTTCACTGCTAAAGGACATAATCAAATATAATAATAATATCTTTATTGTGTAAAATATTTCTATGAACACAAAAGGTTAGTAGTACAGTAAACACTGATATAAAAAACTACTAACTTGAAGTACTAAAAAACAAATTAATATTTAGATTGTTACTCAAAATCAGAGCCTTTAGTTGATTTTTTATTGGTTAGGTTGATTTGTCGTGTAAATCTAGAGGTAGATTATTATAAAGATGCACTGATAAATAAACAAAAGGAGAGCGAAAAATTTCGTGTTGAGGCCTTATTATATGTAACTTATCATTTGTATATCTCAAATTTCGGTCGTGGATAGCATTTCTCATTTGGAGTTTTTCAAAAAGATAATTTATAACTACATTGGTTAGTAGGTGAAGTGCACAAAGCAATCTTCATTTAATTTTAACAATTTTAACTCCCTAACATACGGTGTAATATGTTCATAAATTGAACTTCTTGTATCAAACATAGTACAGATATTTGTTGTGTGAAAATTACTATTTTATTGGGATAAATTTCTAGGTCTCAATTGGATACGACTATCGTTTCTTCAAACATATCTGATAGCGTGGCGTCGTTTTGCAAATTATAACGATACCCTGGGTGAAAGCAGATTTCGTTGGGAAAACGCCCGTATTTGATAGAGCTTTTGACGTGGAAAACCCTTTGGAGAAAGGCAGTTATTATTCTGGTATTATTTTGTATATATTTCTTGTTAGTAAGTCTTTGATATAGAGTCTATTATTTAAATAATTTATGTAAATGTCGTGTTGTCCATTTTGAGTTATTTTTGAGTACAAATAACTAATTAATATGAATTATTTAAGGTTTTTTTTGGAAATTATATTTCTTTTGGAGGACGTATTTTTTGTGGATGGTGAATTTCTGTAGACGACATCTTTTGTGGACGATATTTTTGTGGATCCTTTCTGTGGAGGACGTAATTTTTTTAAGAAGATATATTTCATTTGGAGAGATGTAACTTCCCTGGGACTTGGCTTCGGGTTTTGGTTACTGGAGGTAACGTTCATATTGGATGGTTTGTACCTAATCCACAGAATACGACTGTGAGAATATAAACTGGGATACGAGGTATGTGGCAGTTATACGGGAAACTGCACAAGGACTCCAGAGACCAAAGTAACGTAAACATCTGTAATTACTACGAGAGAGGTATTTTATTTTATAATTAACAAGATAAAATCACTTTTTAGAACAACATCAAAAATTTATAACATACAAGGTGAACAACAACAATATATGTTTATTATTAATTGATTACTTATTTTCTGATATACTTTTATGATACAATATGAGCCTCACGATACAAACTATACCTTGATAAGTACATGGTATTTCTTTGTTTCTTTTTACGATCGGATTTTCTTTTTGTATATAAAACTTGTACATATCTATCTTTGTCAATAAATGTGTTTGTGTAGTAATAATGATTTGTATATTTTCTTTCACATCACAACTGTTTTGTTGATCATTCTAGATATTTTACATTATCATACTTTCAAGTTGTTTTATGATAAAGTAAGAGTGTTAACTAAAGATTACTAACACTATTTTGGTTCTAATTAGTGTTACGAGGGCGGTTGTGAATAATTAGGGAAATATATATTTAGGATAGTATATATTATCTTGGATTGTTCCAGTTTTTATTAGATTGTATATTTTTTTTGTTTGTGTCATATAAATGGCACATTTTTGAAATTTGAAATTTAGGGGCGGTCACACATACATATGTAAAGAACAGTATTTTGTGACTTGTGGTAAGTCTGCAGTATATATATTAAATAATAAGGGACCCAATGTTGAACCCTGAGGCATTCCAGAGAGTAACAAGCGTTCAGGAGAAGTTTTTTTCCATTTGAAATGTCAAGACAGATACGTTGCCGCTGGCAGCGATTAAGTAAATAAGAGGTGAACCACCTTATTCTCGATGATATATGCCAATAAAGGAAACTAAAGTTCAATCTAAATTTTCAGTAAATTGATTAATTATATAATTTTTCAAAGTTGAGATAATGTGCTGTAAATAAATATATAAAAACGGTAGCACATAACAAATTATTTTAGGAAAAATCAGGCTTCACTAGAGCAAAATCTGTGGTATGCTCTCAAATCCAATCTACTGTTCTACTAAATTCATATTTTTCATCCATTAAACACGTGTGCATGCTTTCTAAAAGCTCTTCTATCATTTCCATTAAAAACCCATAAATAAAATACGCGTACCTATTTTCTATTAGTGGCATATAGGCGTATTAATAAAACAGCAATTTTAGCATTGCCATTGGTATAAAATGCCTACATTGTATTTGCACTACCTTATAATGTATATTTATTTCTGTTACCACATGGATTCAAAAGCATAGAGTCATCAACAAATATTGAAATCGAATGTGAACCTGGGAAAACCAGACCACCGTATGCAAATATAATTAAGTAGGCGTGTTAAAATCTCCGATCGGTCAGTGATCTAGTTGTATATCCAAAAAATGTCACGCAATCCCTTTGAAAAGGGGTGAAACTAACATGAAAATATAAATCAGGATTGGGAAGATCGATTTCAGTGACACCAGTCACAAACGTAGATGTTATCAGCAAAGCGGAGTGTCTGGCCAGTCGGAACAATTTGAGATGTAAAAATTTTATATGCATGTGATTTTTACAAGGTGACAGTTTGAAGATGGGCATGGGATGACGGATTTATAAAATTTCTCTTAGACTGAAAATGAGTAATATTAAACTTCTACACCAATTAGAAATTACTCAATTGCTTTATCAATGTTCTAAATGTGCCAATGTATAAAAAAATATGCAAAACATTTATTATAGGTACCAGTTAATTATGTCACAAAGATTTTTTTATTTATTTATTTACTGTACACTATCCAACAGAACATGTTCCAATTAATTTTAAGCAATAATCTGAGTACTATTAATAAACAGAGCAAATACTGCAAATAGAGAGTCTGGTGTAATAAAAAAATGTGAAGATGGGCAGTGCAGCATACATGAAGGATAGAAGATATTAGGTAATAAAAATGATCTATGTGGTTAATACTGCACTTAATACATCATTATTCAATCAATTTGTAAAAATTTAATCCAAAAAATTATTAAGTTTGGTCGAAACGAATAAAAATTTATTGCATCTTACGGGAAACATTACTCACAAATTACAGATCTCAAGATTTCCTTTGGAAATCGTAGTTCTGTAATTCTTTAGTGCAGGCGTATACGTTTGAGAAGTATAAAAATGTAGACTTTTACATTGAACTGTAATACAAGTGCTGCATGCAAATATTGTGAAATTTGCTAAATATAAACGCTTTGTGTATACCTAAATAAAATCCACGTTTAATTATAAAACGGAAAACACATTTCGTTGAAATTCGTGCATATTTTACTTTATCTAATTTTTAAAATTCCGTACCCGTAATAATCAAATTAAACGTTATTTACGCTGGCTTTAAATAATAATTTAATTATTGTTATCTCTGGTTTTGTTATTCCGTCATACCTGGTTTAATAAACGTTACAAAATTATATTAGAAATAATTTGTTTCTTTGTTTTTTAAAAATAATTTTCTTTATTCTGAAACAGCGAAATTTTGTTTGTAATTTTTCTATTATATATCGTAGAAAATAATTGTGTCAAAGGAAATAATTTTTGATTGACACAGTTCAAAAATTTGTATGTAAATAGATTTAAGAATATCCACGATTTTAAATCTCAATCGATAACTACACGAACATTGAAGACATTATCTGAATTATCTGCAGGACCTTTATTCTGTAAAAACGTGAAAGCACATTCCCGTTAAAAATGTATAAAAATCTATTCTTTAACACAAACAACAACAACAAATATTTATTAAAATTAAAATAGTACAGCAGTTGCCTAACCAGAGCCTGCTCCGGGACCGACCGTGCAACCCCGCGCTGACGCCGTGACGGATTACAGGATCGGGTGGAACAGGTCTGGTCGGCGAAAAACGAAAATGAATGACAACTAACCTAAGCACCTTTTGCAACAAGCAAATAAAATTAGGTAGTACCATTTAAATATAAAACAATAAATATTTTTTATATTTTTTTTTAGTTTTTTTTTCTGTAACTACGGGAGTGGATCACATCGTGAGAAAAATGCGCGAACTTACTTCTACAGGTAAATCGTGAGAGAATCCGCCAGTTCTCCAGGAGAACGGCGATCCTAACCGTACTTTTGCGTCAGCCAAAAATTATTATTGCTAAATCCGTGAATCAGAATGGACATTGCGGATTTGCTCATCGCCAACGAGGTAAGAATAATATAATTCTTAGCAAACATTACAATTACTCTTTTAGTTTATTATAGTCATATTTTCAAAAATATATATTACCGATAACAAGCGCATATCCTTACGGAATTTTTGATCAATAAAAATATATTCTGTCACATTTTACCCAATTTAATTAATGACATGTGAAGTGACAATGACAACAACTGATCACTGAACAGCTGATGCTTTTGCGCCAACCTAATAGGTTGTAAATTCGGCTATTCTCGCTGAATCCCTTCACGTTCACCGCACCTATTCACTGCACTTACAGAATACAGTCTAGGACGGTAGGGTGAGATGCGTGTGATGTGAGCTCTCGCTTCGCACGATGAATGCTCAATCTCCCCATAATTACAGAATAGAGGTCCTGGGAGCTTCAAGGACCCAATGATCTTTCACTTTCACTTATACGCGAAAATCATGGAGTGGGCGACATCTACATTTTGACAGTAAAACTTTAAGTGTAGTGAACAACAAATCAAGTTACTATTGAGATTAACTGGAGCTTAATTTTGTTGACATGATAATCAAGGGAAAGCTGTAAAAATGTGTTTAAGAATTAAAAAAAATTGATGACCCCATGCATACAGTGTGTCCCAAATTCCATCCCTACCATTGGGATATCGGTAACTATAAGAGATAGAGAGGCGGTTAAATTAAAAAAGTACAGGGAGGATGTACAAGGGGCCCAATGGGGCCTAAGTGCTATGGTTCAATAATGTTTATTGACCACCCTCTCAACCAATTCCAGATTCCAGAATAACATAAACAACATAAACATATTATATTAGGGAATTTACAAAACTCGTAAATCCGCACGCCCCTGGCTCTACTGACCAGAGTTCTCGGCCGAAGTATACTATAAATTTAAAAATAAAATAGAGCTAATTTTATTTATTTTATTAATTTTAAAACAAAAACATGAACCTTGGCAAACGTACAACTTGCATAAAACATAAAAATTGTTTTAAATATTTTGTGTTCCTAAAAAACTTCTTTACAGTCTCGTTCCCCATACGGAAAAGGCCTCTTGGATCGTTTATATAAAGTGACTGCTGTTTATTGCACAATGTATACCTCAATTCAAATTCAAAACTTCTTTGTTTAACAGTAACTTATACAATAATTACCTCCCCAAGGCCTAACCCGGGTCCGACCGTGCAACCACTGCGTTATTCGCTATGGCGGATTGCAGGACCGGGCGGACTAGGCCTGGTTCGGTTTTAAAACAATTAAAACTTATACCTAGACTCCTTCTGCAGAATGCAGATTAAAAAAAGTGATCAAATTTACAAACATCTAAAAAAATCAGATTCAACAAAACTTAAAATTACACTTTTATTAGTAGCTCGCGCACTTCACTGTTTATAATTTGGCTGTTGACGCTGATACCTCAATCTGGACGAGGAACCATCTGCGAGACGTGCAAATGCCGGGCTGCGTATAGGCTGGCCTAACTTTGGTTTTTTTAAAAAAAATTTGGATTTCCGAAGACTTTGATTTTGTTATAAAATTTTGATGGAAAATGAATTTAGAGACAAAAGTGCAAAAAAAGACAACGAGAAACAAACGAGACAAAAAGAAACAAACAGAAAGGAAGAGGGGAACAGGAAAGATTTAAAGATGTAAAGATATGAAATATCAGTAAGGTGGATAGGGTAAGCGAAAGTTATAGTTGTTCAAGTTTGGCTACAGAGGTTGCCGGAAGATCGGTAACGTCTGGTATGGTAGGGTATGTTTAATCCGAAATGGGGCATTATGTTGTCTAATTTCTGTTATGTTTCTTGTTAGTGGACTATCGCCCAGTTTGAAAGAGTAGAATTTCTGGGTGATATCCTGGATGTAGTCTGCTATTGGGGTTATGTCGTGGCAAAGTGCGTATAGGTCTCTGAGGGAGGTGTACCTTCCAGAATTAGAGATGAGGCGCATAAATTTGTGTTCTAACACTTTTAGTTTTCTCATTGTCCTGACCGGTATGTTGCACCACACCGGCGCCGCGTATGTGATGGATGGCCCGACCACCATCGTGTACAATTTTTTATTTTGTCTGTTAAGTCTGCTACCCCTGACCATGAGTGGATATAGACTCCTGGACAGGGAGTAGACCGTCCGTACGGTCTCATTTATATGTGTGTTAAACGTCAGTCGCTGGTCCAGTCTGACCCCCAAGTACTTCACGCACCTCTTGGTTGGAATTTTGTTTCCCCGGATCGAGATTGGTGTTAGGATTTTGTTTTCAGTGAAACGGCGCGTGAAGACTATCGCCTCCGACTTCTCAGCGTTTACCCGAATCTTCCACTGGGCGTAATACGCCGTGGCACGGGCCATGTGCGCCTTCAGTAAATAGTCCTTAAAAATAAAATGGAAATGTATTTCCTTGGTGCATGTGTGGCTCTTTAATACTCTTTAAATTGCATCTAAGCTACGTAATAAAATTATATGCCCACCTTTGGAAACGGTTTCTTCTTAGTTTAAAGGCCTCACTCGATTAGTACTACACACGATCACCAAAATTTCCGAAATCGACATTTTTACTTTTTAGATACTCTCTAACACTACTATACAAAACTCAGGAATTCCTTTTATTAAAAATATGTTAGGCATAATTTCATACTTGTTCGTCTTTTTAAAGATTTTAGAAAGATGTATCTATCACAAAATACAACATTTATTCAATAAAGTGTTTTGTTTATTGTTTTAAATACTTATATGGCTAATGTCAAAACTTTGTTGTTCACTACTCAATTTGCCAATTCAGAAATTAGCAGCGCCATCTATTAATGGGTGATTTTCACAATCAGTCCCTATCAGTACTGTCTAAGAAGCCACCACATAAGTGTAACATTTGGCCAAAGCCTAGAATTAATCGGATGATCGCAAAAGATTTGAGCTGCTGACAGTCTGATAGAATACATTTTTTTTTATTTTTATAGCCTGTATTCATTTACACATTTCTCGATGGCAGCCATTTTATTCGTTTTAACTTAAATTTCCTGTTTTTTGTCCACCCTGCCTCAATCAAGTCATAAAGTAATTCAATTAAAATTACATCCTGGGTTGACGAACTCAACTCAAGATTATCCGCAATCAAGTCTGGTATAGATAAAATAATGTAATTAAACCTAAAAATACGACAGAGATAAAAGCGAGCATTTCACAAAATACAGATTAAAAAGCGCGATGAAATTTGATAAACAACTGTTCATTCATAGGAAGCCAAAGTTGTTTTCTGTAAAAATAAAACAGACTTTGTGTCCTTTCCATTCTCCAAATAAAAATAAAATATTATTTTTCGAACTTAGCAAGCTTCTGTAAAAACACCTCTCTTTCTTAATATGTAAAATGAAACCAATCAGTTGCTGTGTATTTATGTCGCCGTTGTTCCAGACATACGTGAGAGAAAAGAAAATAAAGTAGGACATGTTATTGATGGATAATGTGGTAAATATGTTCAAGACAGAAATTCTTTGTTTCCCCCTAATAGCAGAGTGCTCGCCGTTCAGAGAGTTCTGGAAATTCTACTTAGTCGTTATTTGTGCCAATTTTCATTCGAGCCTAAAATATGGTATTTTTAACTGGAGGAATAGTTCACAAGAAGAGCTTTCATACTACAGAAATATACAGTGCGCATAATGTAGGATTAAAAATATTAGATATAGTCGAGCTCAGATTTACAATGCATTAAAAAAGGCAATAAAAACCTTACGACCTCATTAAAATACAGTTAAACTAGCCGCAAAAGTAATTGCGCCCAGATCAGCAACTCGGTCATTCAATTTTAACAGCGCGTTACGATCTAGTATTATTAATATGTACATTCTAATTGTGATGTGCCATCTTTCGCTGGTTGCGACAAATTAATAGTAACATGTAAGAATAGAATTTTAGTCGATCAATTCACCCATCTATAGTAATAAATTACACGTTCATCGATAGATGTCACTTCACCGTAATTCCATATCCAAATTACCACCCAAATTTGAGATTTCCGCCAACAGATGGCTCTCATGGAAAATATAACAACTTGTTGAATAGATGAGTATATCATGAAATATTAAATGTAAACTGTTATTATTCAAACTTCCTTTTTGATCAAGAAATTAAGCTGCAAGCTTTTTGCTAAGTGGTTAAATTAGCTTAAAAGGCACTGGTTGCTACTCGGTTTGGTACCGGATAAAGAAAACTAAATTTCACGTATTTTCAATTAATATTTTGGATTATTTTAATTTAAATTTCGATTAATTCGGATTTAATTGGCGAGTATCGTCCAGAAGTATATTCTCGGTAAGTTTTAATTTTCTAGATTAATTATAGACACGTGCTCACATTAGAGGTTAATTTTGAGGCTAATTTTGTAAATTTCATTATAGACTATTTTGGTACGGCTAAATTTCGATTTGATACAGCTAGATTTTGGGTACAGAACTTACCAACTATTTATGTTTTTGATTATTTTGGATTTAGGCTTCTGGATCATTCTGTTATTCTTTGGTACACGATTTTTGGTATTCGAATATGCCCTGATTTACATTTTACGATTGAGAAAACCCTATTTCATTATTTGTGAAGATTTGTACAACCACCAAGGACCTCGATCACGTCTGGGGTGCCTGGAAAATCTTCAATATTGTAAAAGCTAAGTAATTCCTGTGTATTATTTTTCTTGTAAAATTGTTTTGCTGAGTCCAAAACACCCCCACACTTACTCTTGAATCCTCGCTGTTTTCAAGATACGTGTTGTTTTATGAATTTTGACTGAAACTAAAATTCACCATATTTTTGGAATGGTCCATCCATTTGGATAAAAGTTAGTCCAATCAATGGCACAATTTAGTTTGGAAAATTTTCAGGACAGGACTCAACTTTTATTACATTTAGGGCCAATTACATCACCCTGTATATTATTTTTTTGTAAATGGTGGATAACTATTGAAATATCTATGGATTATTGTGCAAGGTACTGTCATAATATTTGATGACACGTTTATGGTTACTTCCTAGTAAATTTTCGAAAATAATGGTGAATGATTGCAACAAACTGGTGGTGTTTGTTGCAATCGAAGCATTAGCACTCTGTTGGTAATATACAATTATTACACTTGACGCGTCAGGCTTGTAACTTGTAATTGAGTGCTCGGCGGGGCACATAGCCCGGAGAGTAGCTGTTGGTGGCAGTCTGGTTACGTTCCTTATAGTAAAATAAGGATTTTACTAAACTACTAAAAAAACTAAACTAAATAACTAAATATTTCTATGGCTAATGTTAAAACTTTGTTGTTCACTACTCAATTTGCCAATACTCGCCAGCAACCAGTACTACTCGATCCAGAAAAATTCGTTTCTTCAGCAGCCTGAATAACTGACTAAAATGGATTTTCTACTAAAGCATTTACCAAATGCAAATCTTGTTGTTGAGTTGATATCCTTCGTCGCCCTGATCCAGGATTTCTACTAATCGTACTCCACTTTCTTAAAATGTTACACACCGAATTATTGTCAATATTATAACGCAATGCAATTTGTCTCATTGACCATCCATCTTCTGCTTTAGCAATAACTCCAGATTTAACTAAATCGCTTATATGAGGCATATTCGTTTTTTGCACACTTGTAATAAATTATGACAACTAACTGACAATGTCACAAAAATTAATGTTAGATGTACACAACTAGATTTTAGCAAAATACCGTTATAACACGTCCTATTTTTTTTTGCTCACGACCGTACTTTGCACATTACTTTTATAATAAATTATATTTTTTTATTTGTTCTTTTTAGTATTTTGCTCTCAAAATAAGGATTTGTAATATCTGGGACCTCGTTATCTTTACCTGACTTTAGGTCGACATACGAATTTTAAGTTAGGCTCTGTAATTTCGTTCGCAAATTGACTCGCTTATTTTTATAGGTTTTTAATATGCGTCGGCTTGTTTGATGACACCATACCGCATGATCCAACGGCGATAATAATGAGGTCGTAAAGTTTTTGTCGCCTTTTTTGAGTGCATCAAAAGTCTTAAAATTTTAACTCTAGTGAGTACTTATAACAGATCCGGCAGAATGAAGTACCTATCCATTTTCAAAGTTAATTCATTAAGTTGTCAAAGCGTTTGCGAGAAATGTCAATTTAGCTGTCCAATATTCAACGTTTTTTGTGGTTGAAACTTATTTAAAAAATAACTAATCTGTCGTAATCACCTAGCGTTTATTTCGTCGTCAATTGAAATGGGGCAGATGATGAACTATCGTGCTCTAAGTTTCAGAAGTGTATGACTTATGTAATATTTAAAAAATAAAATTTTCATGTTTCTCTCAAGAACCTCGCGTTTAATTTTTGAATAAAAATTTATCCATTAATAAAGACGACTCAATTAAAATGGATACTTCATTCTGCCAGGTTCGTTATTTGCTCAAAATGTCACGATTGAAAAACACTAGAAATTGTTATACTTACGTGAAAAATATTCGTTGTTTTTCTTTGGGAGTGAATTTGAGGGTGAACACCCAAAGATACTTCCTTTTTCTACTATTCGTTAGCATCTCAAATACTACGATGGAAAGCAAAAACCAAAGTCCTCAAAAATCTTTTATATTTCACTTGCTTATAATTTGTTGTTTATTGCTTGGATACGAGATATACAGGCTGTTCATTTTATCAGGGTCCTCGAGAATATCTCATTTAAAATCGGTCGTACAAAAAAAAAATATTTTCACGAAAATTGTGACAATTCATATAACCTACAAAATGGTTTAAAGACATTTGAAATCCATGGCCTACTTTAAAAGTTATGGCGGAATATATCGAAAATGCGGAAAACGTTTAGGCCAAATATCTCCGTTATTTGAAGAGATACGAGAAAAATTCTAAGGAGCAAATTGTTTGCAAAACAGTGTTTCAACGAAGTTTTATCTAATTTTTTTCAAAACCGCTGCATTTTGAGATTTACTCTTCAGGCTGTTAAAAAAATTATTTTGAAACGGGCTGGAAATGGCGCCATTAAATTTGAAAAAATTTAAATTTTCCTCCCTTTTCAACGATATATCACATGCCATATTTATTCATTGATACTACGTTAGTAATTATAAAAACATTTTTTTAAAACCAATATTTTTTTTTAACAAGCATTATACTTGCCGTGGAGAAGTATGATTAAATAAAACGATAAAATAATTCAATAAGTTGTTCAAATCTTTGCTATAATAAAACATTAACACAATTAAGAAGAATAAAGTAAATTCAGGTAACAAAAACAAAATAATAATCAAGAAAGCAACATGGAGCAATTATGGAAAGAGTATTCGCAGTTATGCCAATGTATAGAGGTCCTCCATAAAAGCGTCACTCCTTGCTCAGAAAGTTAAAATGTCTTTATCAATTAATTTAAGTATAATATCCATTTGTTTGTATTTCATGATTTCACTATTATTTCAATTATTTTAAAATAGATGGCTATGAACAAACTTGACAATTTAATTTTCTGACAGATCATCTCAGTTAATACTTAAACTCTCACTCAATCACACTCTAAGAATTTAGAATTTTCAAAAATAATTTTCACTTACATTGATCGTTATATGTTCGTTACATATTGCCAATGGAATTTTAACTCTGGATTAGCTCAAGTAGAATATAGAAACAGATTTCCACAAGCACTACAGCCGAATAAAACTCTGTTCAGAAAATTAGCTACAAAACTGAAAAATAATGGTTCATCTTTAAAGAAGAAGACAAGGTTGAACAGTGTTACTGATAATGTAAATAAAAATACAGAAAATTTGGAAATATCATTAAGAGAAATTCAAATTGCTTGTCATATAAATAAAACAAGTGCTAGAAAATTTTTAAAGAAACTGGTTACTGGTGTTATAAAGCCAAAAAAGTTCCCAAAGCGGGGAACAAACTAAGGAGGCTGTTGGGAAATAAGCGTGCCGATCCATTAATATGTAGTAAAATACTTTGGTCTGACGAGGCAAATTTTTCCAATAATAGATTTTTTAATCGCAATATTCATTACAAATGGACTTCTGAAAATACACACAAGCATAGGCCGACTAGGTTTCAAAATCGTTTTTCAATAAATGTGTGGGTAGGTATTTTAGGCACCAATTTAATGGGTCCTTATTTTCATGATGGTCACCTCAGTGGTCAAAGGTATCTAAACTTTTTGAGAAATGAATTTAATGAATTTTTAGATGACCTACCTTTAGGGAATCGACACAACTTTCAATATTTTCAACACGATGGAGCTCCTCCCCATAATTCCCAGATTCCGATTATTTAGACGAAATTTTGTCTCAACATTGGATAGGTACCAATGGATTTATTCTATGGCCCCCTCGTTCTAAAGATATAACCCGAATGGATTTTTTCTTTCGGGGTATATTAAAGATAAGGTATTTTTGACGACACCGCAAAATGTAGAGGACCTAAAAGCTCGAATTCAACAGGCATGTATTACAGTTACCCCCGAAATGCTGAGTAATGTTTTAAATGCAGTGCCTCGCCGCGCTCGATTGTACATAAGAAATCGCAGTGGACACTTTGAACACTTGATATGATATCTTAAAAATTATTTTGAGGATTAGATAAATATTAATGTTCTGTGTGCTATATTCTTTTTATTATTAATTTGTTTTTGTTACCTGAATTTACTTTATTCTTCTTAATTGTGTTAATGTTTTATTATAGCAAAGATTTGAACAACTCATTGAATTATTTTATCGTTTTATTTAATCATACTTCTCCACGGCAAGTATAATGCTTGTTAAAAAAAATTATTGGTTTAAAAAAAATGTTTTTATAATTACTCAGGTAGTACCAATGAATAAATATGGCATGTGATATACCGTTGAAAAGGGAGGAAAGTACTCTATTTAATGGTGCCATTTCCCGTCTGTTTCAAAATATTTTTTTTAAGAGCTTGAAGAGTAAATCTCAAAATACAGCGGTTTTGAAAAAAATTAGATAAAACCTCATTGAAGCATTCTGTTTTGCAAAAAAGTTTCGCCTTAGAGTTTTTTTCGTATCTCTTCAAATAACGGAGATATTTGGCCTAGACGTTTTCCGCATTTTCGATATTTTCCGCATTTTCGATATTTTCCGCCATAACTCTTAAAGTAGGCCATGGATTTCAAATGTCTTTAAACCATTTTGTAGGTTATATAAATCGGAATTTTCGTAGAAATTATTTTTTTTGTACAACCGATATTAAGTGAGATATTCTCGAGTACCTTGATAAAATGGACAGCCTGTATAAACAAGATCATTATACCCTAGGGAAAAAAGGAACGGACATAATGATTACGCCCGCTTATTATGCCCTCCAATACTCAATTTTGAAAAACATTGAAAAACATTTAAAAATCAATTTTAATAAAGACGGTTCGTTTAAAGTTCTTTAATGCTATTAGCTAACACAGGTACAAAATTTATTCATTATGGAAACCTATTATTTGGAACACTTAAAATTAAAAGTACAGTTGGAGAAGGATCCATTGAATATCGCCTACTGGTGTTAAATTTTCCGAAACCTGCACATTGCTTTGGAATGACGACATATTTACTCCAGGATTATTGAGGATTTCACCTTTATCATTACCAGAATCTCCAGCAATTAATCTAGATATCTTATTTTCGAAGGCCATACTGTTCTCAATATATCCTGACGCAACATGTCAGCCCCTGCATTCACCAGAAGAGTTGCCGATGTACGATACAGACAATGGCCTGTATATTTCTTAGCATCAGTATATCAAAGAGAGTTTGTGATTTTCCAAGGTATACTTCCAACGGTATTTTTACCAACCGGCTGCGCAGTACATCGACCACTGCGAAAGTTGAAGAAAAAACGACGCTTCTTTAGTCTCTTACATCGGAAGGAAGCGTATTTACGATATAGGGTCATGGCATTCATTTCATTCTCCTCCACAATGGTAAAAATTTTCTCTTCACCTGTCTTTGTATACGGAATGTTGACTACCAACACTGCTCCCCCATTTCGAAGGCCTCCAAAAACTCTCAAATTAGAACAACCTAAAAGAAAACTAAATAAAGCTAAGGAAACTAATGTTACCTATGCACAATACCTTTTCCAGCAAGTACGTCTCGTCTGAAGCTTTTTTGAAAGATTTTAAAACATCCTGCAGTGTCAATATTTTGGATTTTTTCGGAAGATTTCCTTTTTGAAAATTTTCTTAGAAAGGCCTCCAGCCGATTATAATCTCCTATGAGTATTTTGACCGCAATGTGTTCGGGCAGAATGTTTCCGCCTATAAAAAATAAAGAATATGTAAGGACAATAATTTTTTATCAAGAAATACAAAAAATTGAAAATTACAATAATAGGTATATGTATCAGTTCGTGAGAATAAGCCATGAGAACTGTCTCACTGACAGTTACAGAATTTCTGTTAGCCCATTGTTGAAATTTTTCATATTCTTTCTCATACAGTGATCGGAATTTTTTTGGTAGCAGTATCTAATTTGCTGCATGAAAACTTTTAGAAAGACTTCAACACTTTATTACTTTACTGGCAGAAATAAATATAATAATAGTCGCATCGTTATGGATATAAAAATAAACGCAAGGACCAGCAGCCGCAAAGCCATATCCATTTCATAAATTATTAGATTCATTTATTAAATTTAAATTAGGTAGGTATCTAAAGAAGAGTGAAGATTTAAAACGTTGTATGCACCACTGGCGATATAGGATGTTTAGGCCCTTGTATGACTATCCACCCTCGGGCCAAGGCCCTCTTATAGAAATTCGTCACCCGCGGGCACAAACATCTCTATATCGCCCTCGATACATAAGTAACTAATTTCAAGCCCAAAAAAATGCATATTTTACTAGGGTATATGGTAAAATGAAAGTTAATCCGTTAAATACATGTAATCTATATTTATTTAAAGACTAATAATTGTTTAGGTATTTGCGGGTGTTAATTAATATAAATAAGTGATTCTGAGCGTATTCAATACTTGGAATTAATTTACCGAATTTTCTGAAAACAAGAGTTGTAATAATTCAAATCAAGATATACGTTTACCTCTATTTTGGAAACTTCGCAAAAAAATACTCACTATTTTTAACACGCTTTTATTAGCTTCACCTGTATGTTTGTTTGTAAGTTTGTTTGCTTGTAATGGAATCTTTGAACGTGATTTTCACCCACTTCAAAACGTCAGATTAAACTGAAACTTTACACACTTATCAAGAACCGATGACAATACAATCATTTGATAACTTTGTCCTAATGTCCTCACCAGGATCATCAGGATAAAACAAAAAAAAAACGACTAACCTATTGTGGAGATTTTGGCGGAGGCGCCGCTATTAATATATATTTTATAAATTATAGTTTAAATTGAAAAAATATAGCAAACCGAACTAAAAAGTAAAAAATAATGTTTAAATATTATTGGTAAAAAATTCTTTTTATTGTAAAAAGCATGGGGTGATTTTATCAATAGCTACCAATAAAATATTTATAACAATTGATATCAAGCACCCCACGCTTTTTCAATAAAATGAATTTTTTGTCCAATAATATTTAAATATTATTTTTTACTTTTTAATTCGGTTTGCTATTAAAGCTTCTTTAGTTTTTTTAAACTATAATTGTTTTAGTAATGCAGCGTATAGTAATTCCGACTGGTTCTTTTCTCTTAAAAGCTTCCTCATGTTAGACGCCGATTGAAATGTTCCTGCTTAGACAGTCCTTCGTCGATCACTTTGTCATATATTATGTTTAGGCAGGCGTCTTTGTAGCTTTTACTATCTATGTACTAAGTAAATTTTTGTCTAATATTCGTAAACCTGTTTTACGGTATTACGTAGGTGTCATTTAACTATTGTGAAAGAAATCCATTGAATTATTTCCATTCTTACATTTAGAGTTTTCCGGAAGCTACTCGCTAGAAGGTTCAAAGTAAACGGTAACTGGCACATTTAGATTGCAGGAAAGAGGTTTCTAAGTGTCGGAGGTTTAAAAAGTGATGGGACCCTAAGCGTATATGATTTCTATAGCATATCGCGGGTCACTGTCAGGACCCTTTCCTTGAATCCTATCGAATCGAAGTATAATGGATTATGTATATTATTCTGGGATAGTACAAGATATCTTTTTTATTATAAATTGACTTGACATTTTGGAACAATCTTGTAAAACGTTATAATTTTTTGTCTCATACAATACAATATGGAAGAACAATACCGTCATATATCTCTTTTTCCATCTTTATAGGGTTGCACATGCTAGTGAAGTATAATGATGATAATAATATTATAGACTTGGACCTAGCGACAGATCGGAAGGTCGCGATAGTTTATGTTTCGTAATGCCTTGTTTTTTATTAAGTCATATTATATGATTTATTACGTTTTTAGGTATACGACTAGGGTATCTCCCAATGGGAAAAAGTTTATTCAAATATGTCGAATTTTTATACATTTTTTTTTTATTTTTAACCGGTAAATATCGGTTCATTACAAAATAATACGATTCCCTGAAATTTCGGTAATATCTTAAACCGTTGTAGTTAAGTTAAGTATAAATGTACACTGTTCATATTTAGTCGTAGAATCTGATTAAAAATTTTTCCATTTAAAAAATTGAATATATTTGATGGTTCTGAATTTAAAGTTGTAATCACTTTTGTACTTACCCTATATAATATTTAAATGTTTTTATTATTTTGGAATAACTTACGGCTATACTGGTTACTTCCATAGTAAAAGATATTTAATTTCTTCGGTGGGCTATTTCCAGGAAGAATTTTTTTCGGGGTTTGCAAATGTAAATTTTTCGTTACATATTTTAATGTCTCTAAAACTATAAATTTTAGGTATAAAGATTGTTATACAAAGTTATGTTAAAATTTTGTAAACTACAATGCTGCAAATAAAAATATGAGTGTTCGATTTAAAATATCTAAGTTGATATCTACTTCCGACATCTGCGGAAGTGATAGAACCATCAAAATATTTTAGTTGGATATATATATATATATATATATATATATATATATATATATATATATATATATATATTATTAGTATTATACAGAGTTACTGGTAATTCGATACATTCCTTTGGAGATGTGATGGGGCATGGACTAAGGAGTAAATCTAGCCCTAACATACATTATGCAAAACTCAATAGTTTTTGAGATATTTCAGTTTTTTTGTTTTTCTCAAAAAAGTAGATCTTAATGTCTTAAAAGTTAATTTCCGAAAAATCTACTTGACATTTAAAATTTTTTTTTACTGGATTACTTGTCCAATATTATAGATATCCGTTTGGAATGAAAAATATCCGGAAACATTTCGATCATGTGAACATTTAAAATAAAAACTTTTTTTTTAATCAGATGAAATTTACCTATTACGTTTTTTCAAAAAAATATTAATGTAGCACGCGTACAAATTATTATAAAAACTTCCTTATTTCAATAGCTATCGAACTAGGTAGAAATGTTTAATGTACCCTTGATAGTTCTAATAAAAAAATAGTAAAGATAATGCTGGTGACGGAATTTATTAAACGACTAATCGTTCATTTTCATTTAAGTCAGTCAGTCCTTGACTTTGACGTTTGTGCATATATGTCATTAACTGACATTCTTATCTCCGTATCCCTTAAGTTTGTTGGTCTTGTTAAATTAGTTATCGAAGATTTTGATTTTGCTCGTAGTTGTTGTTATTAGTTGTTGTTATTGTATTTTCTGTGCCATGGCCGCGTATGCCAACGCAGAATACGCTGATATCTTGTTTGTCTATGGATACTGTGGCGGCAACGCAGCTGAAGCTCGCCGAGAATATGGCCTTTGGTACCCTAACCGCCGCTTACCAAATGCATGTGTATTCAGTAAGGCATATCGAAATATCGCTGAAACTGGCTCCGTGAAATGTAGAAGAAGTGACGCTGGTGCTCCTCCCGTTTATGAACCAGATGATGAAGAAGAAATATTGAGGTATTTTGGAAGACCCAACTATTTCAACTAATAAAGTCGCAAGACTAACCGGAGCGTCACAATGGAAAGTTTGGTCTACGATACGTAGAGTTGGATGTCATCCTTACCACTATACCCCTGTCCAAGGCTTGGAGGAAGGTGATCCTGGAAGGAGAGTGGAATTCTGCCGCTTTATGTTAAATTCAGATGCAGAAAGTGCAAATTTTTTAACAAGTATTTTATGAACGGACGAGTCGAAATTTAATCGCGAGGGTATAACAAATTTCCACAACCTACATTATTGGGCAGAGGAAAATCCCAAGTTAACACGTGAAACTAGTTTCCAAATGACGTTTTCTATTAATGTGTGGATGGGTGTCATTGGCCACTATTTAATAGGGCCACACTTTCTTCCTCAAAATTTAAACGGGGAAATCTATGAAATTTTTTTAAGAAATGATCTGGCGGTGATTTTAGAAGATGTTCCTCTCGCCGTCAGACAGCGAATGATGTTTCAGAACGACGGTTGTTCAGCACATTATCGGCTGACAGTACGACAGTTACTTGATCAACGTTTCCCTAACCGTTGGATTGGAAGAGCGGGCCCAATACCTTGGCCAGCGCGAAGCCCTGACTTAACACCCCTTGATTATTACGTATGGGGTCATATGAAGGAGATGGTCTATGCCACACCAGTCAATACTATAGAAAACCTTAGACAAAGGATAGTCGATGCTGCCCAACACATAAGGCATAATCTGGACAACCAGAGTAACAAGGACGGAAATAAGAAGACGCTGCCGTGTCTGTATACGGAATAGGGGCTCCTATTTTGAGCAAGACATATAAAAAATTAAGTAGAACTTTGAAATTAATGAAGAATTAAACTCTACTTTTAAAATGTTTTTTAATAAAATTCGTACTACTTGTGTTATTTTTATTAGTATTTTCTTAGAACTATTAAGGGTACATTGAACATTTGTACCTTGTTAGATAGCTATTGAAATAAGGCAGTTTTTATAATAATTTATACGCGTGTTACGTTAATATTTTTTTGAAAAAACCTAATAGGTAAATTTCATACCTGATTTAAAAAAAAAAATTTTTAAGTTTTTATTTCAGATGTTCACATGATCGAAATGTTTCCAGATATTTTTCATTCCAAACGGATATCTATAATATTGGACAAGTAATCCAGTAAAAAAAAATTAAAAATGTCAAATAGATTTTTCGAAAATTAAATTTTAGGACATTAAGATCTACTTTTTGAGAAAAGCAAAAAAAATTAAATATCTCAAAAACTATTGAGTTTTGCATAATATATGTTAGGGCTAAATTTACTTCTTAGATCATGCCCCATCACATCTCCAACGGAATGTATCGAATTACCAGTAACCCATACAGTTTACTATACATAGCAAGTTTCACAAAAATTCGTTCAATGATTTTCGAGATATGGATCATGTAAGCTCCCGGCTGGTCACACTGTACAAAGTAATGCATACATAAAACAACTTATGTTTAAGCATACCGGGTGACCATGAGATTAGGTACACGCCTATTTTCTTTTTCAGAAGCTTTTATTTAACTTAACAATGTATGTTTGTCAGTTGGTGTAGGGCAAATCTTGCAATCAAAATTTCGATTAGTTTTAATTAAGCTAGAGCTTTGAAATTTTGCACATGCGTATAAGTCCGGTAGCAATACACTTTAACATTTTCATATAAGAAAAAAACAAGATGGCGGCTTTAAGATGGCGGACGACATTATCGTTTATGATCCGATTCGACTGAAAATCGATATTTGGGGGTTTTCGAGATCACCAATTATGAATTCTTGGTCAAAATTTAAAAATTCAAAATGGCGGCGCCAATATGGCGGACGACTTTTATCATTTATGGTCCAAATTGATCAAAATCGATATCTGGGGGTTTTGGGATCGCGGATTACAAATTTCTAGTCAAAGATTTAGTTCAATATGGACGACTTTACCGTTTATGATCCGATTCGTCTCAAAATCGATATCTGGGTATTACAGCATATCAAAAGACTAAAAAGTAAAAAATAAAATAAAAAAAATATATAAAAAAACTTTTATTTAAAAAATGCTCTAAAAAGTAGAAAATAAACTTTGAAGTAAATCAAACTCATCATTTTGTTACATTATATAATTTTTTTTATGATATAAAAGCTTGTCGCGAGCAATCTTCTTTACACAGGAAAATCTCATGACAAGCTTTTATATCATAAAAGAAAGTATATAATGGAACAAAATGATGGGTTTGATTTACTTCAAAGTTTATTTTCTACTTTTTAGAGATTTTTTTATATAAAAGCTGTTTTTCAAAAATATTTTTTAAAAATTTTTACTTTTGAAGATAAAATTTTGAAGTTTGTGTACAGGATATTTGAAATAAAAGTTCGTTTTTTAGCTTAACCAAAACTAAAAATACACGTCTAGTTTATTTATTTACGCTACTTTATAGATTACAACAATCCAATTATAAACCAGGAAGCACTCCCGAGAATTATAAATAACATACATAAATACCACATATGTGTGGCGTGTATAACATATATAACAACGCACATAATAACAATATAGTGAATGTATAATAAAAATCACAAAACTAGAAAAAGATAATTTGTGCATTTCTTTAATAGAAGTGATTTTCATGTTTTAGGGCTGGTATGAAAAATATCAATACTTCAACAAAAAATATCAAAATTGTGGCATATTTTAGATAATGGAGAAAAGTTTATAGCATTAGTACGGACATTTTGTGAATAAAAAGTTGCGCGGTTAAGTGTCGATGCAGATAGAACTCTGAAGTTAATTAGGTCAAGAATTTCTGGACAGTCTATTTTACTAGTTACAATGTTAAAGAGAAACATACGCATGCAATAAATTCTTTGTTGATGTTTCAAAGATTTAAATGACCATCTTTCTAATAGTTGGCCCTGCGGTGTTCCGATAACCGGGTAAAAACCATCAATTTTAAAACTAGATTTGTAGTTGACATTAGCTTATACAAACAACTATAGTTCAAGTAGGAATAATCTGAGACAGAAAAACGTAACAAAAACTTTACGACATAATTATTATCGCCGCGGGCCATGGCGCTAAGTGGAAGTAAATAGATCCCAGTAAATGAAAAACGCAATAAAAACTTTGCAACATAATTATATCGCCGCGGGTCATGGCGCCAAGCCTGACATCAAATAACGACCCGAGACCCGACGTACATTAAAAACCTATAAAGGTAAGCGAGTCAATTTGCGAACAGCACTAAGAAAGAATACCCGTATTTTAATGAGGTCATAAAGTTTTTGTTGGGTTTCTTATGTCTCAGGATTTTCCTACTTGAACTATACCTCCCCAAGGCCTTACTCAGGTCTGACCGCGCAACCACTGCGTTGTTTACTGTGGGGGATTGCAGGGCCGGGCGCGGACTACGCTTGGTTCGGATTTAAAACAATTAAAACTTATACCTAAGCTCTTTCTGCAGAATGCAGATTAAAAAAGGTGATACAATTTACAAACATCTAAAAAACAGATTCAACAAAACTTAAAACTACACATTTTATTAGTTCGCGCACTTCACTGTTTTTAATTTGGCTGTTGACGCTGGTACCTCAATCTGGACGAAGAACTATCTGCGAGACGTGCAAATGCCGGGCTGAGCATAGGCTGGCCTAAACTTTGGTTTTAAAAATTTTAGTTTTCGGAAAATTTTGATTTTGTTATAAAACTTTGATGGAAAATGAATTTATAGACAAAAATGTACAAAACAAAACAGGAAACAAACGAGATAAAAAGAAACAAACATAAAGGAAGAGGGGAACAGAAAGGATTTAAAGATGTAGGTGAAGGTATGAAATATCAGTAAGGTGGATTGGGTAAGCGAAAGTTGTAGTTGTTGAAGTTTGGCTACAGACGTTGCCGCGAGACCAGTAACGTCTGGTACGGTAGGGTGTGTTTAATCCGAAATGGGGCATTACGCTGCCTAATTTGTGTTATGTTTCTTCTTAACGGACTATCGCCCAGTCTGAAAGGGTAGAATTTCTGGGAGATATCCTGGACGTAGTCCGCTATTGGGGACTTATGTCGTGGCAATGTGCGTATAGGTCTCTGAGGGAGGTGTATCTTCCAGAATTTGATATGAGGCGCATAAATTTGTGCTCGAGCACTTTTAGTTTTCTCATTCTCGTGGTTGGTATGCTGCACCACACCGGCGCCGCGTATGTGATGGACGGCCTGACTACCATTGTGTACAACAATTTTTTATTTCCAAATTGTTCACATGTCTCCTATCCTGGACTCCAAGTTGCAATATATACAATACACAGTTGAGAATAAATAGAGATGGTTCCCAGTTCTCTGAAAAGAAGTCTGCAAGAATGACGAGGAGATTTAAAGGACATCGTACGTACAAATTTTTTTTGAAGCGTGAACACTTCGTTAAATCGAGAGCAGTTACCCCAGCAGAGTATACAATAATTTAGACAAGACTGTACATGCCCAAAATAGTAGATTTTTAAAATATGGATATTAACAAAAGACCCAAGTTGCCATACGACAAAGCAGTGGGTAGATAACTTATTATTAATAAAGTCTATGTGCGTTCCCCAATTTAAAAGAGGATCCATAAAAACACCAAGGAACTTAACGCTATTGTTTTGTTTTACAGAACAGTTACCAATTCTAACCAGCATGCTGTTATCTGGATTCTTGGTGGTAAAAAGTAAAAAATTGTATTTTTATGTTATTCAGTGCAAGATCGTTACTCTCACAGTAAGTTTACATCGAACTAATAGTGTCATTAGCTTTATGGCTGAGCTCGTATATGTCATTTGAATTAACCACAACGGTGGAAAAAAGCGTTATAAAGACATCTTCTATGTGTAGCGCGATATTGTCAATAAATAAAATGAATAATAAGGGTCCCAGAATACTCCCTTGAGGAACGCCCATGGTAACCTTGAGAGAATCAAACGTACCGGTTTTACCAGCATCTCTTAAGACAACAAATTAAGTTCTATCCCTTAAATAGGACTCTATCCAAGTTAGGGCTAGATCACGAATTCCATAATTGTGGTCGACCGTGTCAAAAGCACGTGTCAGATCAAAAAATAAACAGGCCGATTTTGTTTTGTTTTCAAAGTTGTTTAAAATATAGTTGCAAAGAGCTAGAACAGCATCTTGTGTTGATAAACCTCTCCGAAAACAGAATTGATTTGATGATAATAAATTTTGATTAGTAATAAAGTTGTTTAATCTGACATAATACGATTTTTCAAATGTTTTTGAAAAGGCCGATAGGAGAGCAATACCTCTATAGTTTGAAATTAATGTATTATTATTTTTCTTGTGAATTGGTAATATTAAAGATGTTTTTAGACTATCTCGAAAAGTCCCCTAATAAAGGATAGTTTTACGAGGTATGTTAAAGGCTCAACAATGTATTCCGCTACTTTATTTAGGAGTGAACACGGTATCTCGTCATAACCTATAATATAAGTTTTTTGTGGAAATAGATTTTATGATATTTAGCATTTCGTTTGAACTGAACGGGAACAGAAAAATTGCATTGTGGTTAAAAACCTATTTGTTATCATTCAAAATATGAGGCATACTTTCCGTCAGTGTTTTTATGGAGTTGATAAAAAAGTTATTGAATGCATCTGCAGCACTTTGCAAGTTGTTTATGTCATTGCCATCCGGGGCAACAAAGTTTTTAAGAAGTTCCTTCTTATCATTACTATTCTTGATGATTGACCAGGCTGTTTTTGATTGGTTAGTCGAATTAAGAAATTTAACTTCATAATAATTTTTTTTAGCTTGTTAAATTTTAACACGATGATTTTTTAAAATATCTTATACCTAAGATAAACTTCGTTATCTTCTGATAATTTGTAGGTTTTGTGCAAGTCTCTTAGGAATACTCCTTGATTTATAATTTCGTTTGTAATCCACGGTTTATTGTTTTTATTTGAATTTTTTTTTGATTTTATATAATTCTAACGGAAAAGCCCTATCCATCAGTTCCAGGAAGGTATTATAAAAGTTAGTGAAACTAGTCTCACAACTTTGCTCTTTAGCCATAAAAAAAATCGTTTGAGTTGATAAGCCCTTTCTTCTTCATTTGTGTTACGGTTGTAACAGAGAGTAATTAATTGCATAAAGTTGTCAGATAAATCCGAATATATTATTTGTGGATTTAATGGGTTTTTATCGATATTTGAAAAAATATTATCAATGATGGTTTTCGTTTCCCCTTGAAAACGTGTAAAGTCCGTTATACATTTATTTAACCCAAAACAGTTAAGAATGTTACATAATTTTTTTGCATTAATATCCTCAACACTATCGTCAAAGTTAAAATTAAAATCTCCACAAAGCAGAATTGTAGTAACAATAGAATTTAAGAGCATATCCATTTTGGCAATAAAATATTCTGCATCCGTAGCTCTACTAAACGGAGATCTATAGATACAACCTGCTGTGATACAACTGTCCACCAAGAGATTTCAATTAAGGCATATTCAAATAACATTTCAACTTTTTCTACACTAGAAGCCTTTATCCTAAAATTAAGCTCATCTTTGATAAATATTGCGACCCTACCGAATTTATGATTTTCTCTGCAGAAATAGTCGGTTCACTTATACATTTCTAAATTTATAGCAAAAATTTCCCTTTCATTATAATTGATTTCGGATATACAGACAATTTCTGGAAAGTCTAAACGTTGGATTAATAGTTCAAACACATCTAATTTATTACGAAGACTTCTTACATTTAAGTGACAAGTTCTTAGACTGTTTATAGTTGGTAATATCAAATTTAACCGTAACTACTATTAATTTTTTTATTTTGAATAACCCTGTATATTTTTCAATTTTATTTCATAGAGGTTTGTCTTTACCACGTTTTTCTGAAAATTAAAATCGAATTAGAAATGACCTTGGAAAAGGGAATTGTATATAATTAAGCAGTGGTCGTGATATTTATCCTCAAGTTTAGAGTATTAAGTAAATACCCACAGCATTTAACCGAATAGTATTTTTAAACATTTTGCGTTCAAAACAAATTTTGATTGACTTGACAAACTGTACATTTTTTATATGCTTTCGGTAGAGCTTAAAATTTGATTTCCAACTCAACCTTAAAATTGAAACAGCTAAAAGAAAATACAATTTATTTACCGTACATAAGGTAGTTTTGGAATACACAATAGGAACACAAAACTTTGTTGAAAACGTTGTGCATTAACGTCAATGCATTTTAGAACTCGCATAGCTGTATTTCAAAGAACATTCGCCAATTGCATGGCCGTTATGATATTAATCGCGCTTTTTACTCGTAGCTCCAAGTTTTCACGGGTTGTAATGGCGGTTGCGTAGACAGGATTTGTCGAAATGACGTTTTCTCTGAATTTCTCTTGAATGCAATCAGTGTTACTGTTCTTGAATTATGGGGAGGAGCGCCATCTTGCTGGGGATGCATTCCCTGTTCTACATTCAAAGGTAATTCATCTAAAACATCCTCAATCTCATTTCGTGAAAGAATCCCATGTAACTGGCACCAGCCAAGACCAATGATTCTACTACTGATTATTCCAAGCCAAACATTGAAACCGAATCGGCTTTGATAATTTACCCTCCCTTAACAAATTTTGATTTTCTTGAGCTTCTATTTTGTCGGGTAAATAACCCCAAACTTGTGAACCTAGACTACTCCTAAAATAAAACCCTTCCTAAAAAATCATTATTTGGCAGCAATTTGTTTCCAGTCGAACCAAAACATTAAGTTCCGTTCCTTCTTCAATAATAAAATTTTGTTCGAGATCAGTGTTGGGCTCTCTTCGGAATTGATTTTCAACACGATTAAAATAAAATAATTTCATATAGGACCTATCTACGTTTTCTAATTATTTTATCAATTAAACTTTTAGCATATCCAAGGATGTAGCTAGGAGCAACATTGATTAAAATGACGTTCGTCAGGTGGATTGGAACTAGATAATCAGAACATCGGATTTTCAGACTAATTAGACCATGTCACGAGCAAGTTTTGAGATGTAACTTACCTTTATTACTTTCAGGTAATGCATGTAATTGAGTATTTTTGTTCAAATGGCTGAATAATGTGCTAAATTTGTAAGGTGACAGATTACCTTATTCTCCTTGTACAGGAAAAATTATCCATTTGTAAATTAGACAAGGGTTGTATAAGTTTAGAGCGTCTATAAAGTCGTCTGTGAATGAACGTATACACAGCTAATTGTAGAATTTGACTATAATTAATTACCGAAATTTAACAGACTAGCCCGTTTCGTCATGCTAAGTTAAATAATTCCTAACTGTACTGTAGTTTACGCTCCAACTGATACCTAGCCAGAACACCAGCAGTGACCAACTAAATACGTTCTTTATAAATATATACTATTCTAATTTTCCACTAAATATATTTTCAATAAATAAGTCATTTTGATTCATTGCGTATGGGTTAACTAGAAAAGAAAATGTCAACAATTGTAATCCGCTAACCATTAAAGCATACTGTCTGAGATAAACCCATCAAAGAAAGATGACACTGGGTTAAAAACGCCGCAACACGAACCAATAGAAGATGGGAAGAGCTCAAAGCGACATTGTTCAACTATTCTAAAGATAGATGAGACTAAAAGATGTTAATGGCCTATGTCCATTTAATAATTTTATATAATAACTGGTATTTTGGTATGTTGATTCAGTTTTTCTAAGTGAGACTGTTTCAATAATTTTCTTTGTATAACTGCTAAATTATTTCACATTGTTTTATGTACCTATATTTGTGTCTTAGGAACTCAGTCATGTTTTTTTAACACTAAATTATGTATCTCTCTTACAACACTTCAGAAGCCATTGTCTATGCCAAGCCTGCAACAATATTTACATTAATTTATATTTCATTTTTATACTTTGTTTACTATGTACATCTAGTTATTTTCCTTACCTGTGAAACTCTCTCATTCTCATGTTATATGTTGTATCCTATATGATGTAATGTATTTACTAAATTCTCACAAAACAGTTGTAAACAATATACTATTTATTAGGGCAGTTCGTTCATAGGTTTTATTTGCAATAAATGCCATTTATTAATTGTCAAACTTATGTAGATATTATAGATTCCCTCTATCGATTCTATTAATCTGTAATTCTATAATTTGCTTGAGTAAGGAAACCTACTGATACAATTTTATTAAGATAATTTCACCTAAAATTACATTTCAATTAACATATATATATATTTTTAAGGATTCATCGTTGAAATAAAATTTTACTATTTCATATTATAAAATTAATGTAATGTAATATATTTTATCATTCATTTTATACATTTTTTTATTTCCCTTACCATAAATTTCGGTCTCGTCTAGGAGACTGATTTTACGGGAAAAAGAGACAACTTAACTAATTATCAACTATAGATGGTGCTCAAACAATATCAATTCTTTCATTGTCTCCTTTTCTCGAACAAAACAAAAATTTGTCTTTTATGCCATACATTAAAAGAGGGTAAGTTTCACATCTCTTGCACGTGCTCCGAATCCAGGACTCTTTGTTCCGACTAAAGCCAGCTAGCCGTCCGCATATGTTGCCTCAATTATTTCCCAAAAATATACAATAAGAGAAAGGAGGTAACAAGGAAATATAGAAAACGTCATCGTTAATAAGAGGCAAGCAAGCACAAAAAGGGTAGAAACCGACCATCTTGACTGAGGAGTCTGGGTATAGCGATTGGAGTTCATACCGGAGATCAAGGTATTTAGTCCGTTTTTCCTCCTCTTTCAAAGTGCCGAAAACTCGATGACATATATCACCTTAATCTGGTGGTCGAGGAGTTCTATGTCAGGCTTATTGGCTTACACTAGCCTGACGGTTGGAAACAAGAAATTCCAATAAATTCGGTATTTCTTGTTTCCGACAATGAACTGGATCTCTCTGGGGACAAAAGACAGCACTGGTGTTTGGTGTGCTCCGTACGAGTGTCGTAGGTGATAATATAGCACTCATAAAGCCGCGTTATGCATTTGGATGTAGGCCGAAGTCGCATAAATCGGCGCCTGACGACAGGTCCTGCAGTTAGTGTCAGGAACCTTCACACCCATAACGAGACTACGATAGGTTAAAAAGTTAATAACACCACCTTGTGAGGCCGCAATGAATTTCTCAGTCTCCAACTTTAGCCCTGCTGACCGGAAGAAAGCGACAGTCAGTTTTGTCGATAAACCCAGAGTCTCTATGTTGTTATAGAACATACCGTGTATAGGTTAATTCACGTATAGCCTGAATAAATTTTTCTGCACGGCAGCTATGATTTCGACGATTTGGCGGAAGCTCAGTTACTGATTCTGCATCAGCACCTCGCCGGCCTCCTCTCCTGAAGTCGAACATAAGATCGAGATCATATGTGGCTTTTCGTGCGCCTTGAATAAGATTGCGCCAACCCCACGGTCTCATGATTTCTCACAAAGCATAGAGGTAGGCTCGAGCTCTTCAGTATGTTACACGCCATGCTCAGCGCTACTCGGATATGCATACACTTCAGGCTTAAGTCCTCGACCTCCCCTTTTGACGTGGGAGGTATATTCGAAAAATAAACGATCCAGAATGGATGCTCCTATGGACATGCATCATCTTACGGATATCCCTAACCGATTGGCGCAGCTCCTCTAGTGTCCACTTGATTACTCCGAAGGAGCAGAGCAGAACCAGAAAGCAACTATCTTTGTTCTCCCCGGAAATTCGGAAGACTAAATCTTTGGCAGCCAGTGTCGATGTTTCCATCTGCGAGCTGCACATCTTCATCTCTTCGTTCTCTCTTGAGATGGACGACTGCACACTTGCTCAACCCGAATTCCATCCCAATAGCTCACGTATATATTTGGACCACCGCGAAAGAAATCTGGAGTTCGTTCTCTCCGAAGGCATACAGTTTTAAGTCGTCCATGTAGAATAAATGCGTGGTAATTGGCGTAATGTGCCAGATAGCGGCATGAGTGAGATGCAGAATAGGAGGACTTAGGGAACCATCCTGAAAAACACCTCTCCTATTTAACATTTGTTACTAGCTCTGTTGAAACCCGCTGAGTACCAGACGTTGTAGTGAAAAGCAAGTTCTCCAGAGTAGCAAGCATCAGCTGTTCTATTCATCTCACTAGCGGAGCAGGTACCTCAAAACATTGCATCAAATGTCACAATAGTACATGCAATGTTGTACCGAACGCCTTCGGTAATCGATTCATGCCGTTGGTAGATTACGCTTGGGGTGTTTCCTAAAGGGAGTAAATACGTAATACGGGACGAAGGTAGTAACAAAAAAAGGAATATTACAAATCCGTCAATATCTCCAATTTTTTCCGCAATTACAAAACTTTCTTCTCATTTAAGATCCCTGGAAAGTAAAATGGTTCGCAAGCGTCATTTGAACATTATAATGCTAATTTGAAACAAGTCATACATTCGGACAAATACTAAACGTTTGTACTATATTTTTTACAAGCACCATTACTTGAAAAATCCTTGGACGAGACATTGTTCGGTTTAAAATATTAATGGTGCGGGTAGAATGACGAATATATTAGATGAGAAGAGACCTGTACTTATTTTGCAAGACATAATAGTCAGAACTAATATCTCTTGAATCCATAAAAACCATATTTTTTTTATAATGTTTCGAGAAGATTGGAGCAGAAATCACTTTTTCGAGTATTAAATTTTTCCCTAAAAGAACAAATCAGTTTAAACGATGCTGGGCTTCGAAGGTCCGGAATATGCAGCATTAGATAAATGTTAATAAAATTACTCCGAAAAAAGTTTTTAAGTTAATATAAAAGTGAAACATCTACATTTAAATCCATTTAACCTACGAAGGTGTTATTGAAACTAAAAACGGTTTTCCAAATTTATTCATTGTTTTATTTACATATTTTATAAAAACAATGTGTACGCAATTTCCATGCGTTTCCTTGGATTTTCTTGAACGAATTTATAATACACGCTACATTCATTTAGTTCATGATTTAGCTATCACAAAGTGTTGTATATTTTTTATTCAGGGAAACGGGGTTATAGCTTATTCAAGACCCTCAAACGTTTGCTTTCAATATTCCCTATTACTTTTTACCTTTCATATTCGACAAACATTTGACGTATAAACAACATTATACCATTTTTCTTCAATAGAAATTTAAATATATCATTAAATTATAAATAATATATTTTTCCGATGAAGAATATTGAAACATGGGCGGAGTAGGGTGGCGACTGCTCAGAATATTGCAGTTAAATAAATATTAAATATTGTAGTAAACAGGGCATTAACGAAACTTGTCAAAAATTAATGGCAGAAATTACGAGTAATGAGGTGATAGATTATTAATCACCTCATTAGTCCTGAAGAAGACAATAAAACTTGTCGAAACGTCGACTTTTAAGGGGATATAAGATTTGCTTCTTTTACTTTATTCAACTACCGACTAAATACCTACCTAACATACATTTTGTGCACACTAAATTTGTTGACTAAAACAGAAAAACTTACGTCATGATCGGACATAAAGTTTTTAGGTGCGACAGAAAAGGTGCTTAACTGGAAAGCTCATGTAGGTTACTTAACTCCGAAAATCAGTAGTTTCTATTACGAGTTGAGAGTGTTGTATCTGTGTAGTTAGAGTTTATAATTGATGGAAATTATATATAATGTATTTATAGATAATGGGGGAGCGTACAAGTAAAAAGGGATAGTATGATGATTGTTAGGTTAAGTGAATAGTGCTTGTAATTGGAGGTTATTCCAACAAAGTATATTTAAATTACCAAAAGACGTACCGTACCACACATAGTGTCAGGTGTGTTTTCTGTTTTCAAAGAGAAAATAAATAAGTTTAAGCAAGTGTTGTATTTGCGTCTCGTCATTAATTTATCTCTCATCCGCGATGTCGGAAGAAGTGAAGCACGTCTGTGACGGATGTATTGGCTTATTGAATAGAACTCAGTAACAAGAACATTGATATGGCCGTAGTATTAAAAAACAAGGCCAGATGCTTACATAGAGTATGCAGTGTGCTTTGGCATTTCACAAAGATTTTTATGTTATGATATTTAAGAAGTTAATGGCTTTATATAATGTATATACAGATGTACGTTTCCTAAGTTTACATGTAGAATATGTTAATAAAAACAACAAAACTACTTATGTATTGCTATTGCTATAAAATAAGGCATTTTTCTCTATGCTGCTCTATCTGCATTTAATATATTCATCGTTCTTTCTTCCTGAATTTAAAAATGTTCAGATACATAGAAAATTCAACGAAGTTTTTCAAAAAGTTAGGGTTTTATTTTTCATTCTTCCATGTATTTTGCATTGTTTAGTACACTCAGTTTAAAATCTGATTTGATCTTAAAACCTACCTTCATTTATCAACCCAAAACTATGTCTATTCGCACGTTACTGGAGGAGGATGTAATTAATAACCATATAACTACATATTCAATCAGTTTTCTTTGTGTTATTAAAAATATTTTTTTACACAAGTCAATATAATAGTATACATGTTAAAATAATATGTAGAGCGTACTAAAAAAAACGTTACATATCACATTAAGAACAATCTATACTTTAAGTGAAATTTTAAGAACATTTATGCATCCTATTTTGATTAAATAGGCAAATTCACTGTCAACATTGCAATATTATGTTATAAATCATGTAAAAACTATCATAAAAAACTAACCCATAACAAAATGTTCGGAACATATTCTTGCATTTTTTATTTTCGATTTGAGAAAATCATCTCTACAGAACGCTGCTGGGCTGAGTACGTATTTCTATTCTTGCAAGCTCTACTTGTCGTCTAGTTTGAGCAGATGGAAATCCCAAAAATCTGACTGTTCTTTTTTGATTCCATCGATTAGTGCACACAACAGCCGTCGTCGATATTCTGTTTCTAAAATGGTAACAAATTGAAACTCATTAGAAACTTTTGAGCTTGAAGTACAACCCTGCCAAAAAGTGCTCATAGAAACAGATAAAATAAAGCTATGAGGTTCTATGAGACCGATATAAGTTATTGAACGAAATTAGTCGATTCCGCATACAGTCATACCAATAACCATAAAAATTCCAAGAGATATTCTTCCTCAATATGATGGGATGTCGTTGTGCAATAGAATGGCATAGAAACTCATATGTAAAACTGTTTCATCATCTACATAGATCCTCTCCATGCTTATAGAAAAGTATATATTTTAAATTACTTTGGAGATATTTCTATATGCTATTTTTGGCAGGGAATTAATAATATTGTCAGAAAATATAAATTTCACAGTAATGGATATTAATCTTTTATAAAACCATCAATATTAGTAAATAGAAATTACTACTACCTAACCTATTATATTCTATATCAATATTGGCTTATACCAAATCTATGAATACATGTATTAAATGAATATTTAAGCAAATAAGTCATACAATATACCTACTTAACAAAAAAAAAAAAAACGAAAAACAAAATTATTAGCGTTAATAGTGCTTATTTTTACAATTTACGAGTTAACAGGGATGTCAACAAACCTGACTCAAATTTTCTTTTTCCAGCAACAGCACTGATACGATATATATAGAAATTTCTCTCAAACTAGGCTTTTAAAAAAACGTTAATAAATGTCACCACACAAATTTGATATTAAAATTATGCGCCAGTAATATTCAAATCGATCACAAACTAAGATGTACTCTTATGTCAAATTCTTCAAAGTCCACTGAACCGTTTTCAGGCTGTCAAATGCTGATGTCACTGCTACTACTCCATTAGTAGAAGCAGCGAAAATAGCATCACTAAAATTATTGCCAGCTAAATCATGGAAAATTTACGAAACCGTGTATTCAGATTTATGGAATGGAAGGTGAAAAGGACATGCAGTTCTTTCTCGGAGACGGTGTTATTGGCTTATTTTTCGGAATTGGCGCAACAACAAAAGCCGTCAATAGTGTGGTCGAATCATTCAATGATTAGAACTACGTTACAATCCAATAATAATGTAGACATTTCAAAATATTGCAAACTAATTACATTTTTGAAGCAAAATGGGAAAAGTACATGCCCAAGAAATCTGAAATTTTTACGAGTACACATATTAGTGATTTTTTAAATAATGCTCCTAATGAAGTTTATTTAATGATTAAGGTTGTTGCTGTATTTGGGATTGCTGGAGCTTGTTGAATTTGTGAAATCAGCCAGGTAACATTAAATTATATTGATGATTCTGGAACGTTATTAATTATGAAACTTAAGCAAACAAAGAATGATGTAAACAAGAGATTTGTAGTTACTGGAAAATATATTAAATTTTACAGAGTGTACATAGTCCAGCAGCAGCAAAGTATCGCCGCCTGTTTTATGCATATCTCAATGGAAAATGTATCATCAATCAGGTTGTTGGTAAATTTTATTAGATACCTGAAACAGTAGACAATTATCTTCTACTTGAAAATGCCGTCATATACAGGTCATACATTTCGAAGATCGTCTGCTACACTTTTAGTTGAATATGGAGGAGACTTGATGACACTAAAGAAACATGATGGTTGGAAGTCATCAACGGTCGCTGAAGGGTATGTTGATGAATCGGTGGCGTATAGGACATAAATATCTAATAAAGTGTTTAGAACGTTTGGCAGTGCATTATCTGAAATAAGACCCAATTTGCAACTACGATCATCAACGGCAGTTGTGTCAATGGCAGAATGATTTCAATTTAAGAAAATTCCACTGTAGCAGACTCCCAATTGTTCTAGGAACATGTCTTTCATGCAATGCACATTTAACAACTGTACTTTTGACATTAAGGAAATGTAAGTTTTGTGCAATAAAATGTTCTAAAATTAAATATCTCCGTGTACTTAGGTGTACATATCCGCGAAAAAAGTATTCATTTTTTTCCGCGGAGAAAGAAATTTCATAAAAAGTGACATTTTGCTACCTGTCAAGAGATATAAAATGCCAAACTTTTTTCCCGTCACAGAAAACTAAATGCCTATCGGATCTCTGTCTCTTTCTCTCTCTCTTAGATATGCCCACCTTAAACGAGTGGTCCTTTGAAATTCTATTTACCGGCTTGTTTGAACTACTTACCCATCTGACTTTATAGTAAGTACTAACAAATAACCACTTTACCCTATCCATGAATACACTTTATTGCTCATACTCGCAATATGATTTTGAAAAAGGATTTCTATTAGTAACTTCAGCTTCAGCTCAGTTCCCTCGGCTGATTAATTTCAAACGTAAAACTCAGTATCCACGTAACTTCGTAGTAATTACGGTCAGGTATAAAGTTTATGTTTTATTTTTGGCAATAAACGTTCATTTAATAAATTAAAAGGGCTTACGTGCGAAACAAAGTGGCGCGAGCGCATCCGATTCAAATTCGTCGTAGGTGGAGCGAACCGCTAACAACTTTTCAGTGCTTGCGCGTCTGCTTCGCAGGATAAACGGCAGGAAAGTTTGAAATACCCGGCGAGGATATCACGCGCCGCTCTTCTAACTTACCAAAAACGGTTTTGTTTTTGAAAGAGGGATTAAGCGGTTTAAGGCTATTGTGAAAAGTTTGATGTGGTGTTTGTGTAATATCTTTAGGTACTTTCTTGGTGTAACGTTGCGATGATAATATGTTAATTTTATGGTAAGTTTTTCAAACAGTCGATATAAAAAAGGAGTAGGTTGTGTGACCTTATACAGGGTGTTGTCTAAATATGCAAGTATATTTAAAGCAATAATTCCTCGAATCAACGAGTGCATAAAAAAAGATTTTATCTAGATGAGTTTCAGACAATCTACCGTTACGTTGAAAGTAACTTTGTAAAAAATGTTATATCTTCGAAAATTTACTCTCCATATGAGGATATTAAGATGATATTAATAGTTTTATGGCAATAATATACTTTCACAACAATAAGTCCACCAGCCTACACAATATTTTTCTATATGTATCTTTTTTTACAAATAAAACATAACATTATATTTACATTTTTTTCAAATGTCTTAAAAATATTTTTGATTCGAAAAAAAGTTTGCGGTAATTCTATAGAACATCTCCTCTAGAATTTCGCGGTTTTTTTTCAAAGACGTGTTGTAGGTTTATGTAGGAACAATTTTCAACTTATTAAAATTTGGGTAAATTAACAATCAACTAGCTAACGGACGGTGGGAGCGAATAGGGGTGCTGGGTCTAAGTGGGGTAAAACCGGTATACACGGACATGTTATTTTGCACACTCACCATTGAATGGTTAGTTTTTTTAATAATTTGACCAAAACAGGGGTGGTTTGTAGCGGTTAAAGTAAGGGTAGTCATGAGTGGTGAAATTATGTGGGTTTACAAGGATTACAGTACGACAACATGTGAGGAAATATCCCTTGCCCTTCAACAACCCATGTCCAAAAGTAAGAAATTTTCTTTCATCAATTTTGTCAACGTGGAAAAAACTGTAGACACAATTGATGAAAGAAAATTTCTTACCTTTGGGCGTCGGTTGTTGAAGGGCAAGGGATAATTCCTCACATGTTGTCATACGGTAATCCTTGTAAAACCACATACTTTTACCCCCCATGACTACTTCTACTTCAACCCTTACAATTCACCCCTATTTTAGTTATTGTTAATTTTCCCAAATTTTAATAAGTGCAAAATTGTTCCTACATAAACCTACAACACGTCTTTAAAAAAAAACTCGAAATTCTAGAGGGGGATGTTTTATAGAATTACCAAGTTTCTTTATTTTTTTTCTGAAACCAAACGGAATTAACAATATGACGTAAAGGCATAAACTAAAACTAATTTCAATGTTTATCAAACAACTATAATAAGGTTCATGCACTGGGTGAGGTAAAAATTATTCAAGAAAATTAAATCTTTTCAAAAAACACTTTTTATTTGTATGCATATTCAAAGTACTTACAACTTGATGTACCGTCGCTTTAAAAAATAAAGATGAAATAGGAAATAAATTTAATGTTCAAATCAAACAAAATTACTTTATTTTCTACAGAAAATGTACAAACATGCGTACAGAATATTGTCGGGTGAAATGAAATTACAATGAAAAGTTAAATCTTTTACGGTCTCTTTAAATGAATGAATGTTTGTTATTTATTTACTTTTAGTTGAAAGTTTTAAATAGCTTTTTGGACATGACAAAAGGTCCACTGGCTATCATGGCAAAGCAGTAAGTTTATATTATTATTTTTTATTAAGCTGTAATGTTCAGAGCCAGCCAGCCGTAGCCGTCTCGTTTTGTAAAGTGTAAAAGTTACCTTCAATTGAGGTGGTTAAAAGATCATTGTTCGAATGATTTTTCTTTCATATGATTAGAATAACATTCATACACCCAGAGTTTCCCCAACGCTGTGAAATAAAATTAGTAAATTTCTGTATCCAAAGTAATGTGTTTCCTAAGATATTAAAACTGTCAAAAGTAGTACAGTTACACAAGAATGGCTCTATTTTTTATTATTATTATTATTAGCCGTTACTCGAGCCCGAGTATAAAAATGTTGCAGTCGATAGATTGTGTACAATAAAAAACAAGTAAAAAGTGTAGTTGTAATTCCCATTCATCTACGGTGCACACGACTATGGCTATAGAGGCCAATTCGGGAGGGCACATGTCGACCGCAGTCAGGACAAACATAGACCTGGTTAGGTCTTAGATTCGGCCTTCTTGCAGCAACATTTCCTTGATAGCTGGCCACAACCCCTCGCCATTCGGTTCTGTCCGCTGCAAGTTGTTCCCATTGCTCGTCTGCAATACCGCAGCATTTTAAATTTTCATGGAGAGCGTCTTTGAACCTCTTTCGTTGTCTGCCACGCCTTCTTCTACCGCTTAGCGATTCACCATAAAGTGTACATTTAGGAAGGCATATCATGCATACGATGAACGTGACCTGCCCATCTTAGGCGTGCTCTTGAAATAAGCACCTCAATTGGAAGGCTGTTTGCTCTCCTGAGTACTTCCACGTTTGATATGTGATGGAACCAACGGATTTTCATCATACTTCTGAGGTGTCTTTGCTGAAGACGTTCTAATTCTTTCACATGACGACGGTAAGTAACCCAGCTTTCACATCCATATAGCAGTGTTGGAATGACAACTGCTCTGTAGACAGCCATTTTCGTTGACAAAGCAAGGTCGTGGTTGTCAAATACTCTCTCTCTAAGTCCTCAGAGTGCTCTAGATGCAGCGTTAATTCTATTGCGAATCTCGCTGTCCATGTTTGCTTTGTCATTAACAACGTTGCCTAAGTAATTGAACTGATCCACCACTTCAAGAGAATTTCCGTTAAGTGTAATGTCTATTTGGTTCACTTGATGAGGAGTTGACATAATCTTAGTCTTTCCAATGTTGATTTTAAGTCCCAAGGAATCATAGCTCTGGGCATACACATCTAAAAGTTCTTGAAGCTCTTCCGGCGTAGAGGCTAAAAGTGCACAGTCATCCGCATACTGGAGATCACAAATGAATCGTGTGCGTGTCTTCGTGAAAGCTCTAAAGCGCCCTATGTTAAAGAGACCGCCATCAAAACGGTATCTGAGACCTATTCCTCTGACTGTCAGTTTGTTGTCAACAATAATTGTTAGAGCAGTGGTAAACAAATTAAAGAGTAGGGGTGCCAGGACACATCCCTGCCTAACTCCAGTGAGGGTTTAGAAAGGTTCGGTTGCCTCATTATTATACATAACCTGGGCGTTGTTGTTTGTATGTAGACTGCGACATACTTCCACAAATTTTCTAGGGATACCTAAGCGGAACATAATTTTCCAGAGCACTTCCCTGTCCACCGAGTCAAACGCCTTGGTTAAATCAATGAAGGCCATGTGAATTTCTCCTTGATGTTCGAGTGGTTTTTCTTGAAGCTGTTTAAGTGTGAAGATTAAATCCGATGTGCCTCGGTTTGGTCTAAAGCCACTCTGTGTTTCGGGAAGTAACTTTTTCATAACAGGTGTTAGCCTATTTGCCATCACTTTAGTGAGTATCTTCCCTCGAACAGCCAGGAGAGCTATACCCCTGTAATTTCCACAGTCCGCAGCGCTCCCTTTGTTTTTGAAGAGGTTGATTAAAAGTGTATCACGAAACTCCTGCGGAGCTTGACCACTTTCCCACACGACATCAAACAGTTTTTTGAGGTAGGGTATGAGCTCTGACGACCCAGCTTTAAAGATCTCAGCTGGGAGTGAGTCGGCGCCGGGAGATTTGTTATTTTTTAGCTGCCCAATGGCGGTTAAGATCTCTTCCGTTGTTAGTGGTTTATCTAAGTCTTCGAAGGTGTCATATTGAGGGATAAGATTTATAATATCGTGATCAGCTTGACTTTGCTGGTTAAGAATGTTAGAGTAGTGTTCTTTCCATCGGGCTCTTATTTCCTGGTCTTCTCTGAGGAGATTTCCATTTAAATTTTTAATAGGGCACATATTTTTCCGACTGAGGCCGTACACTGCTTTTACTCCTTGAAAGAAATTCCTGTAGTCGTGTGAATCGGCGTACCTTTGAATTTCTCTGGCCTAGATTGGGTAAAAGCTTCTGCTTTTGACGAGTCGTTGCGGTGGTTGATAGCGTTTTGGAAGGCAATATGTTTGCGGTCAAGAAGTTCTTGTATAAAAGCTTCATTATCATTGAACCAGTCCTCCTGTTTTTTACTTGCTGCAGTGCCAAGAATTTCCTCACTCGCACTTTTTAAACTGTCTTTAAGTTGTGTCCAGGTAGCAGCGACATCTACAGAATTGGTTTCTTCTAGTGCACTCAAATTCTCTTGAACTTTTTGCTTTAGCTGTTCGACGGTTTGTTGGTCACGCAATTTACTAATACAGAGACGGAGTCTACGTTTTACTTGGGTTCTTCGGTGTTTGGGTCTCATAACAATTTTCATTTTAGAGACAACAGGACGATGATCAGTCCAACATTCGCTATCAATGCGCGCCTTTGTAATTTGGACGTCCTCGAGATGCTTCCTACGTAGGATAACATAGTCCAGTAGATGCCAGTGACCTGATCTGGGGTGACGCCAGGTGCCTTTAAATTTATCCTTTTGTCGGAAAATGGTGTTTATTATAATTAGATCATGTTCGGCGCATTTAGTTAGGAGTAGTTGACCGTTAGCGTTCATGTTGCCCAAACCGTTCTTGCCTATGATGCCTGGCCAGGTGTCTGCATCTCTCCCTACTCTAGCGTTAAAATCGTCAAGAATAACGAGTCGTTCCGTTTTAGGTATTCTACAGAGGGTTTCTTCCAGCTGTTGATAGAAGCTTTCCTTGGTTTCGTGACTTGCATCCAGAGTGGGAGCGTAGGCGCTTATTAGATTTACCGCGTTGCCATCTGATAGCTCATAGCGTAGCAGCATTAGACGCTCGGATAGGCCTTGTGGTACTTGTGTTAAGTTGGATACAAGTTGATTCCGAACGGCAAATCCTACTCCATGTTGTCTTCTTGAATTGGTGGGAAGACCTTTCCAATAGAAGTGGTAGTACTTTTCTGTGAGAGAGCCTTCCTCCAAAAATCGAGTTTCGCTGAGAGCTGCAACGTCAACATTGAGTCGGTGAAGTTCTCTATCTATTAGAGCAGTTCTTCTTTCAGGCCGATCGGTGCGAGTGCTGTCGTTCAAAGTACGAACATTCCAAGCGCCGTAGATGAAAGAATTAGTTTTCTTGGATTTAACTTGTCGGTGTTTTTTCGACATTCGATGAGGTGTCCCTGTGGGCACCCTCCCCCGGAGATCCGATCGGGAGGGTATTTTACCTCCGGATGATTTTGTCCCACTTGAACGCTCCATCATATTTTTTTTAAAGTCTTAATCGACTGAAAACGAAGCTGCATTTGAAGTTTTAGCTGGAGCAGGTATGCAACTGACCAGCTCGGTTGCAGAAGGCGAGTGGTGTGGTCCCATGGCACAGAAGGAGACTGCGACGATGGGGTAACCAAACGATTCCAAAAGCAACCTTTGTGTGCGTTGGGTTGTTTTTACCGCACTCTTCGTGAGAAGGTGGATGTGCTCACGGCAAAAGGTAAGGGTTATTCCGCCCTTACTCGGTCGTTAGAGCCTCGTTAGTGAAAACAGGGTGCACCAAGTTCAAATTGAACTCATCGCGAAGGTGAGGTTAACAATTGAGTAGGAGAGGCTATAACTTGCGCTTCACTACCCCATTACACCCCAATGGCTCTATTGACGATCCTGCCAACCACAGGCCTATCGCAATTATTCTTGTTTTTGCAGAAATTCTAGAAATTTTATTAAAACTACAAATTACATTATATTTTGAAAATTTTAATCTTTTCAACAATTGTCAGTTTGGTTTAAGGGCGGAAAAAAGCACAAGGTTAGCCATAAATTCTCTAGTAGACTTGATAAATAAAGATTTCGAGGATAGTGAACTTCTACACTTTCAGTTCCTACAGTTGAATAAAGCCTTTGTGTGTCCCATAATATTTTATTAAGTAACTAACGTTTTATAAATTCTCGATAAATAGTCGGAGTCTTCTAAATTCATGTCTTGAAGATAAATCCCAGTATGTACAGTACCAAAATATGAAATCGAACTTAATCGATACAAATATTAGGGTACCGCAAGGTTCAGTATTGGGCCCAATACCGTTCCTTATCTACATAAATGATTTACCCAACTGTACATCTGTACCTCAAATTAATTTCTTCGCGGTCGATACAACATCAATTTACGACAACGATGATACAAACCGTCGCTTATCCGACATCAATGACAAGGAACCGTCTATTCAAGACTAGTTGTAAGTAGCCAATTAGTTTTGAACAACAAAAAACACAATCAATGACTTTCGGTTTAAAGCATCACGCAGTGGACATTGACTTTCCCGACAATGTATTGTTTTTAGGGGCCTACTTAGACCACAAGTTGTCCTGTTAAAAACATACCATCCATTTATGTAAAAAAATGTCCAGCAATTTTTTGCTACACAGCCTGGCGAGTCTTAAACAGCCTATCATGGGCTCATTCACTCTGCATTTTCATATGCAATTCTGGTCTGCTGGCACTCTGCGTATACTAAGAACATTTTCTCAATGTAAAGAAAAGCGATTAGAGCCATTGAAGGCCTAGGATACAGAGACGATTGTAAGGGCGTCTTTAAGGGATTATCCTTTTTAACATTGCCCTGCAAATACATACTACTCTGTCTACTTTATATCAAAGAAAACCAGGGTGCATGCGCGAGACGCGACCTGATCCACAACCATTAAACTAGGAACAATAAAAAATTAAACCATATTCTTTTACGTCTAATCAAGTCCAGAAATGAGTTACTACATAATAAAAAATTTTTAATGTACTGCCGGATAACAAACAAAAATTAGAATATGAACGTTTTAAAACTGTGACAAAAATATTTACTAGATAATGCCTCTTATGATATCAATGAATAGGTACTTGTCTTCTGATTTGAATATGAAATATTTCTTTACCTTTATTATTGTGGCAGTGTAGTGTTTGTTTTAGTTGGTTTACTGTTTGTTATCTATTTACTTTACTTCTTTTATTATATAGTCACCTTGCTATTGTAAGATTTTATGACCTGTGTAAGTCCTAATATGTATAAAGTACCAATACAGGTCTATCTATCTAATGTCAAATTTTTTTAACAAACATTTTTTGATATTATTTTATAATAATAGTATTTTTATTTCGAATAATCTATGTACCATTCTGAGGATTTTGAATGAGAATGAAAAACTTGCCCACGAATTTTTAAATGATTTGAGATTCTTCGATACAATGGAACGTTTAATTATTGAGACGAGGTAAGCGGAATTTAATACGTATTCTTTTATTTACGTTTTTTAACGATTTCTAACTTTTCACTTATCAAATGTATTTTGAGACACTAAAAGCATGCTAATTGATCAGAAATAGATTAAAAGAATGTACAAATAACAATAGACGACTTTTCTATTGATAATAGATATTGAGTATATAAAAGTTTACTATAATTTTTTTTGTGATTATTAGTTTATGAGCCAAGCCTAACAAAAATCGAGTTGACTACCATTAGGTGGGACTAAACAGCACCTACATCTTTAGATTGTCTTATATGCAAGTTAAAAGATCACCTTCTGGACATTTCAGATTCTCGGCTAAATACGTTTTTTAGCCGCCATTTTGAAAATTGTTCACCTCTTTGATCCAATAATGCATGTATCTCAGAAACTGTTGATCCTGGCTGAAAAATATCTCTTAGTAAATTTGTTCAGAATAAAATTTTACTTATAATTGTGAAATTTTATACCGATTTAAGGCAGCTTAAGACAGAAATTATAAATAAAATAATTTTTTGAATGTTATGTTTCTGGTTTTTGTAATAATATCATTTTTAAAAATTGCGATTTCCCGTTATTTGGCTTCATTTCAGGTTTGCCAGAATTTGCTGAGAAAATAGTTTCAAGTGAAAGAAAAATGAAATGAAGGGAAGCTAGAGGAAAAATTGATGGGAAGCTGTATTATACACGGTGGACCATTAATAATAGGGGTAGATTCTTGGGTCAAAATATGAGGATAACACAATATGCTTTAGTAAAATGTTGCAAAGTTAAATTATGTTTTCGTTTTTTTTGCAATAACTCAACAGCCTCTTGACTGATCTACACCAAATTTGCTAGAGGAACTTTTTTTATTCTAAGAAACAATAGTTTATGTATTACATCACGTTAGATCATAGAGTGCGCCGCAGGACCTGTATCTGATGATGAATTTTTTTCATTTTTTTTTTTTGACGAAACGTTGTGGTGCTTCTGATCAGAAAATATGATGAGGGCGTCATTTCCACGTATAAAAGGCACACTTGGTAGAACTTAGTAACTTCAACCGTTTTCGAGGAAAGTGCCGTTAACATTTCAAAAAATGTTTGAAAGACAAATTCAAATTTATTGAAACAAAGTATTTTGGTTGTGTTTTAGTTCTGTCATTTACGTCATTTAATCATTTTATTTTATTCTTGTGGACTTCTAAAATAAAATGAAACATTATTTTAGTACTTTTTGGACAATATAGAGGCATATGTGTTCTAATACCTTAAAACGCAAAGAAAAATAAAATTATAGTTATATAGGTAACTTAACTATATGACACTATATTTTAACTTCTTTTTATCCCTATTTATCAAATTAGAAATTGCTATCATATTTGATATTCATCAATTTTAACACATTAGTTAATTTTCCTGTTTGATGTCTTTTCAATTGTGTATTCAACATTCATCATATTGTTTATTACAAATTTTGCTCAGGGATGGCATGCCCACCTTGCCCACTCTAGGTTGCAAATAGCCTAAGCATGCAAGACGTATGTCTGGTTTTGATATGCATTACAGGCGTAAGATCGAAGTGAATAACCAACATGCACGTTGACGTATTATGATTGAATTCCGATTTCTGAGCGATGCTTGCCCGCCCTGGCTTGCATGACACTTTCGGTATTACGCCCGGTTTCTAAACGGATTCATAAGTGTACCTATATGAGACAGATTAATATGTAGTAAGAATAATTATTATTATTTTAGTACTTTTTGGACAATATAGAGGCATATGTGTTCTAATACCTTAAAACGCAAAGAAAAATAAAATTATAGTTATATAGGTAACTTAACTATATGGCACCGCTGATATGTATTTTAACTTCTTTTTATCCCTATTAATCAAATTAGAAATTGCTATCATATTTGATATTCATCAATTTCAACACATTAGTTATTTTTCCTGTTTGATGTTTTTTCAATTGTGAACATATTCTATTCAATATTCATCATATTGTTTATTACACATTTTGCTCAGGGATGGCATGCCCACCTTGCCCACTCTAGGTTGCAAATGGCCTAAGCATGCAAGACGTATGTCTCGTTTTGATATGCATTACAGACGTAAGATCGAAGTGAATAACCAACATGCACGTTGACGTATTATGATTGAATTCCGATTTCTGAGCGATGCTTGCCCGCCCTGGCTTGCATGACACTTTCGGTATTACGCCCGATTTCTAAACGAATTCATAAGTGTACCTATATGAGACAGATTAATGTGTAGTAAAAATAATATTATAAATAAAACTAACTTTTTAATTTTAATACTACAATTAATTAACTGCAAAATTTTACTTGATAATTTAACTACAAAAATATGTAAAAATATAAATATACCTTTATAACTACCGCTTATGTAATTGGGTGGGCACTGCCTACCCTGCCATCCCTGACGGGCCGCCACTAACTGTCTCACTGTTGCAGCCTCACAAAGCGTTTTCCAGGAACGGTTGTCTCGAGTGCTGGTTAGTTCGTTCAAATTTGCTCTCCCGCATATAATACAGTTTCCCATCAATTTTTTTTAGCTTCCCTCAACATTTTTCAAAATGGCGACTAAGAAACTTATTTAACTGGGAATCTGAAATGTCCAGAAGGCGATTAACTCGATATACGACAATCTAAAAACGTAGATGCCGTTTAGTCCCACCTTATGGTAGTGATATCCTAACTTGCTCACGGACTATATTATAAACTTCTCGTAATAAAGATTGTCTATACTTACACAATCTTTTTGTTGAAATACAGTTTGAAAATTTTACTATATTTTTTGAGATTGTTGTTGATTTTTCGTAAGGAGAAAATTATTACACAATATTTTCACTGATTTAGCTTTATCAATGTACTAACTGATCAGAATTAGATCAACAGTATATGTAGAACTTTTTCATATTAGATTTTGAATGAATTATAGTTCGCTAGAAACCTAAAAAAATAAGTTTTCATCTATTATCTATCTTTCATAACTTTTTCTTGAAAAAACTAAGGATGTTGCGAGCAGAACTGAATATGCACCTAGTCATATATTACATGATGATAATCTCACACTATTTTAATATACAAGTTTCACTATGTTGTATGTGCACTTGTACAGTGGGTCTTGAGTAAACTTGGAAGGTTTGTTTTTGTTTAATCTACTTCCATTACTACGCACATCACGTAACATAAATTTGCACGAGGCGTTGAAATTTACTTTACATACGTTTCCAAAACTTAAATTATCCTAGAGGAAACAAGGCACGAAACTTAAATTAAATTCGTAAAAGGAAACCGCGCTCTCATGAATGGGAGTTTTGCCAATTCGACATTTTTTTCATTAAGAGTGAATTTGGACAGTAATTTATAAAACGATATCCTGTTACACTTTTCGACTGTTAAGCTACTTTTTATTATTTACGGATCTAGAGTTAGCAATGTCCTTTCCGCATTCTAAATTCGTCTCAGAGATAGAAACTTAGAAACTTTTCGTATACGGAGGCTCCCTAGAGGGTAGTTAGTTCCTTTTAGATCGAGAGATGGTGAGAGTTGATGGTCTCCGATTTCTTACACATGCTTTTTGGAGGAGTGAAGGTGTACCCTGTGACAATAAGGAAAAGCGGGTGCTAGTGCGCTGTACGCTTTCCGGTCATATGGAAAATTGCATTTTCACTAAAACGAAATTTTAGTGTTTTTCTCTGATATTAAAACGCTTGCCCATTTATTAAAAGAAAGTTAAAATAAATTTAATGGCATGTAGCCCTCGCTGGCCTAAAAGTGAAGAAGTTCTGAAAAGTCCTGCAAGAATTTCAAAACGGTTTGGGAGTGATTTCATATTGCATGCCATCTTAACTGTGGGCCATTCTTATAATGCATCGCTGTAAAAAAGCGGTATGCAGATTAGGATGTCCGAAAACAGAGGCATGTATCGAAAAATTTGATAAAAAAGTAAAATCTTTTGTGATCTTATTTTGCCTGCCTTTTTGCATTTCGCAAAATAATGTTGTTTTAACCAAATAAAAAATGGAATGCATATTGTTGGAAACCAATATTGAAAAAATTGTGAAAATGTATCAAAAAATTAATGAAGTGGGTATAAAAATTATAACAGACGTTCCGTGATATTCAGCATGCCATTTCTTATTTAGTAATATAACATTTTTTTGGGCTCAACCAGAAAATGGTTTGTCGATCGCTATATCCTTACATTGAGAGAAATTTTAAGGAAATGCATATTTTGGAAAAAATCAAATTAAATCTGCAGTGCTTCAAAGTTTTAATTACTTTTCTGAAAAGAAATAATAACTGAAATGAAAAATAGTATGATTTTTAGATTCCAACATTGGAAAAAATTGAAAAAGTGCCCAAAAATGAAGTAGGATAATAATTGTATATGATGTTACTGTTAGCAAAATAGTGTAGAGTTAAAGAAATATTTATTTTATTATTTTGAGGTAAAAAATCGGCAGCTACTGGAAGCAGCTGGAACCTGTCCACTCGGTGGATCTTTGAAGCCGAAAAGAGCATTAAATTGTGTGACAAAACGGCACTAAACGTAATCCGATCTCATCCAAAACCTTTTCAGATCTTCTGGGGCACTAAAAAAACCCTCAACTTAATGAATTTACAATCATCTATGCGAGTTATTACCTACATTATCGCTCGTTGAATAATATGCTATTAGGATATTAACAACTTTAACATCACTTGAACGACTAAGAAAAACTAGTTATCCTAAATACTACAGATTTGTAAAGCGACAAACTGAAAATTGGTAAAGTGATAATCTATAATAAATTCACCAATACAGAAAGCATATGATATTAATATTGTTACATTACCTTACCTTTAAAGTTTGTGACAATCCACTAAAAGTTACAAATATGCCGAAATCTTATTAACATGACATGACACCAACGTTATCGGATGACAAACGATGACAATGACAATCGTCAAAATTTGCTCAATGTAATCCGATCGCTCGCGGCTGTCTTTGTTAAATGAAACATTAGCATTTCAGTAATTTTATTAGATTTTAGAGGAATATTTGTAGTTTAATTCTTCGATTTGTCTGTATATATATATTTAAAAACGGCACTAAACGTAATCCGCTCTACTTCTAGAGCAGTGAAGAAACCCTCAGACGTGAATTGACACGTGATGTAACGAGTTTCACGACGTAACGGCTACGCGCATCGATCATATCATGCGAAATGCGATCTATGCTTCATATTTGCTTTGTTTTTAATTTTTTTCACGAAAACCAAATCGAAAAGGTGGGAGTGTGATATATCATTGAAATCAGAATTTTAACTACTTTTCAATGGTTCCATTACAAATTGAAAGTAATTATTATAAAATAAACAACTTGTTGCATCAAAATGGCACTAAACGTAATCCGATCTCAACCAAAATCTTTTCAGATCTTCTGGGGCACTAAAGAAACGCACATGCAAAGATTCATTTAAATCCGTTCAGTAGTTTTGGCGCTATCGTGCTAACACACATACACACACACAGACATTTTTCAAAAATCACTTTTTTGGGTTCCTAGGACCTCAAAACGTAAAGATTTGATGTTATCTCAATTTTCGTTTTTGAACCAATTTTAGTAACCTCTCACAATTTTATTGTGGAGAGGTTAAAATGACACTTTATGAAATAAATAATAAATTAAGAATCATGTTTCGCCATCATCATTATTATTATGTATGACTGGTGGTCGAGAGGTGAGCGCATTTGCCTCTCACCCAAAAGTTCCGGGTTCGATCTCCGGTCGTGGCAGTGGAAAATACTGTGAGAGGGATTTTTTCACTATACACGGATATTAGGTGTGTGTCTCTTGTCTCTGAATGTGTAGCCCCCTCCCACACAAGGCTCTTCTAGAGCCTTCCGGGATAAAGGGGGTCGTAATTACCTGTGGTGTTATTTATTATTATTATTATTATTATAAACTGGGCCATCAGATTCCTGATTTGTAATGACGAAATTAGAATCGCTATCATCATCGTCAGATTCGTCCTCGTCATTTCCTAAATTTGCCTTTTAACATGGGAGAATAAATTCAACGGGTAGAAAAATAATTACTAATTTTCCAAGTCAATTCAAATATCTTTATGCAACGTTTCGCCAACTGTTTTGTTGTTTTCCTCAAGACACCTGTTAATCTGATTTTTTTCCAAAATATGTAGTTCTTTAAAATTTGTCTCAGTGGACATAGCGGTCGACATGGTTTTCTGGAAAATTACTTTATTATTAAATAAGAAATGGCGTACTGAATGATATCAAAGAACATTTGTCGTAAGTTTTATACCGACTTAATTAATTTTTTGATGCTTGTTCCACATTTTTTTTTCAATGTTGGGTTCCAGCAATATGCATGCTATTTTTTATTTGAATTTAATACAACATTATTTTGCGAAACATAAAAATGCATGCAAAGTAAATTCACAAAAATTTTCCTTTTTTTGCAACTTTTTTTATTATTTATGATGTGATGAGCTTCTTCGGCATGCATGCCATTTAAATTTTAAGAACATTTTACACTATACAATTTACATTTAACTTCATTTGCTGTTGTTTAAGATTACTTTAAATCGGTTGAAATTTTCGCAAGACTTTCGTAAATATTCCATTTTTGGCTAACAAGGGCCGCATGCCAATTTTTTTATAAGGGTTTTACGATACAAAATTTAGTTCTTTTCATCGGCATGCAGCACGAGAATGCGGAAAATTATATTTTTTATGACAAGTTCACATGTCCATTCGAGTTCTTTGGGACCCTGCGAATCGCATGCCTTAAATACTAAAATTTCGTTCGTAGTGGAAATGCAATTTTCCATATGACCGGAAAGTGTGCAGCGGACTAGTACCCGCTTTTCTTTGTTGTCACAAAGTACACTTTCACTTCTCCAAAAGACATGCTGTAAGAAATCGGAGATAATCAACTGTCACCATAATAAAATGTCTGAACATGCAAAATTTTAGATATGGGAATTTATGAAGACGGTATTTCTTGTATTCAATTGATCAAGTTAGTTTTCGCTAGTCTGGATAAGTAAGTAGTGTTTTACTTTTCACATACTGTCGTTATCTGCATGTGACTAGACTTGGTGAGGTGATGAGCATTGCATACACTGTGTCATACACAATTTGTCTTGATACGGCCCGTACATTAAAATCAATTGGATTGAGATTATGTGATTGAGGTGGCCAATTCTCACTGTTGTTTGAGATTACTTGTGTAAAATTATACTGGAGTCAAAATAAGATTTTAATTTGAATTGTCTGTTTAGGGCATTTCTTTATTTTAATGCATTTAAGGGGTCAAATTGAGTTCACAGTCCAGTTCTGCAGTTTCAGCGAGGACTTAGAGAGTGTTTTCCACCGGTTTTTTAAAAATATCTATCTTTGGAGGTCTATAAGTTCTACGAGACATACGAAATAATTATTTACATTACTAGATGTGACAGTTTATTTTTAGGTGTGAGGCGTGAATGGCCGAGGCGAAGCCGAGCCTTTCAAAAAACACCGAAGGTCTTTCGCATCTTGTAATGTATTATATTTTTTCTACTATCGAAAGATATTATGTGATTTAATAATTTAAAACCAATTATTTCATGAAATTATTTGACATTTTTAATACATTTTATAGTCTGTAAACATTGTTTCCATGCAAACGAAACAATTACTTTAAAATAAACAAGAATTTAGTAGACATTCTTGTGTTTAAGGATGTGAAGCAAATTTTTGTTTACGAAATCGGTCAAACAATAAAAGAATTTTGTGAAATCTGATTATTTTTTCTTTCAAAATGAATTATTACTCACATAGGATTAATCTTCTTACGTTACAAAATTGTGTAGTTGTATTAATTCGTTCAAATAAAAAGTTAATTTCGTTTAAAATTGATATAATATTGATTGGACCATTTGGTACACTAAACGGCCTTAAGTACTTGAACTTACTGCAGGAATACATTGTTTCGGAAATTAGACGGTTAGCAGGGAGAAGATTTAACGAGATCTGGTTTCCAAGGCGGTTGTCGTCTTCATGATTGTGCAGTTGAGGATTTTCTGAACATTACATCTGAACCGTCTTGTGGCCAACTAGATCACCTGATGTGGTTCCAAATTACTTTTTTTATGAGGCTACATAAAATCTCAAATTAATGGCTTCCAGGGAAACAGGGGTAATAATATCGAGTTGCGGTTGAAAATCGCAAACGCTTTCGAACAAATTAATTACAAGTCAAACGTTCGTCCATTTTTTTTTATGTATGAAATACAATTTTGATGAAAAACACTAAATAATAATCACCACCATCTTCAGGTACTATTTGCGGTTATTATTTTACTTTTTTAATATTGGAGGGTTATTAGATAGCGTGGTTAAACTAATATAAAAATTTACTTATCTATACAAAATATTACTTATCTCACACCAGTGAGAATCATAATATATTATTATTAATTTTATTAGTGTCAATGTCATTATGATATCCACCAATGATTTCCTGTCAAAATAATTTAATTGACATAACTGATATAAAAGTCCTATCCCTATCAATAAACTTTTTTTAAAAGAAACATACTACTTGATAAAAAAATCGATTACTTTAATTCTGGGGCAATAGTACTTCTGTGCAAGCACCTTCAAACTTTAATTAATACTAAGTGTATCAAACACATTTTTTATATTCCAATTTAAGCAAGTCCAGTAGAATCCAACTCAGAAATCCCACTCACCCACATATATTTAGAATCTACAATAGATATGACAGTTGTTTTGTAGTATTTAATTAACTATCAGATATTTTCAATCAAATTGAATTTCGCTTTGTCCCTTTTTGCATTCCTTAACTGATTGATTGTCCTCAGATTGAAGAAATTTGTATATTGGAAAATATATTATTATATTACGCCGCACAACACCAATGGCACAGAAATATCAGTGAAAGTGTCTGAAACTGTACAATTTTTCGTTCATAATATGCTGATGAAAAGTTCTCATAGGAGCAATACTCAATTTAGCCGCCAGAAACATGGGAAAATCGGGATATTGCGTTATGAATATATGTACCATTGTTATCTCGAATAGCCATGGAGTTTCTGGGAGAATTATTAATATTCTGAACTTTCTACATTATGAGGTTCAAACGATTTTGTTGACAATTGACGTGCAGATAAAAAACGCAATAAAAACTTACGAGGTCATTATTAACGCCGGTGAACCATTTGGTATGGTGTCACCAAACAAGCCGATCTATAAAGGCAGGTGATTCGATTTGCGGGCGAAATAGTACAGATAGTAACGGTATTTTAATGAGGTCGTAAAGTTTTTATTGCGTTTTTTATCTGCACGGTAAAATTGCAAACGAACCGTGATACCATTTCTTGTACTTATTATAGATAAAAAGCTAAAATATACTTGTCACGTTAAGCATCTACTAAAAACAACTTATTGTACTTTAAAAAGAATTTATTTTAGTCGCGAAATATCAAATCAAGATCTCAAAAAAATCCCCTGTGATTCCCTCGTCTTATCTCTTTTCAATTATGGAGACATTATGTATGGGCCGTGTCTTGATCAAGTTGATACGTACAGAATACAAAAGGTACAAAATACGTGTATTAGATTTATTTTCGATTTAAACAGAAGAGATCATGTGTCTGTTAAACTAAAAATTTAAAATGGCTCAATATGGCCACAAGAAAAATGTTTCATCTTGCATACTTCACGCATAAAGTAATACTCACCATAAAGTAATACCACGATCGGCTTATCACAACCGTATTCTCAGACATGTTAATAATTTAAACATTCCTCAGCATAGCATGACATTCTTTAAAAAATCATTTTTTTATTTTTTATTATTATTATTAGCCGTTACTCGAGTCCGAGTATAAAAATGTTACAGTCGATAAATTGTGTACAATAAAAAAAAAAAAAAACAAGTTAAACGTGTAGTCTATTGTAATTCCCATTCATCTACGGTGCACACGACTATGGCTATAGAGGCCAATTCGGGAGAGCACATGTCGACCGCAGTCAGGACAAACATAGACCTGGTTAGGTCTTGGATTCGGCCTTCTTGCAGCAACATTTCCTTGATAGCTGGCCACAACCCCTCGCCATTCGGTTCTGTCCGCTGCAAGTTGTTCCCATTGGTCGTCTGCAATACCGCAGGATTTTAGATTTTCATGGAGAGCGTCTTTGAACCTCTTTCGTTGACCGCCACGCCTTCTTCTACCGCTTAGCAATTCACCATAAAGTGTACATTTAGGAAGGCGGTTATCATGCATACGATGAACGTGACCTGCCCATCTTAGGCGTGCTCTTGAAATAAGCACCTCAATTGGAAGGCTGTTTGCTCTTCTAAGTACTTCCACGTTTGATATGTGACGGAACCAACGGATTTTCATCATACTTCTGAGGTGTCTTTGCTGAAAACGTTCTAATTCTTTCACATGACGACGGTAAGTGACCCAGCTTTCACATCCATATAGCAGTGTTGGAATGACAACTGCTCTGTAGACAGCCATTTTTGTTGACAAAGCAAGTTCGTGGTTGTCAAATACTCTCTCTCTAAGTCCCCAGAGTGCTCTAGATGCAGCGTTAATTCTATTGCGAATCTCGCTGTCCATGTTTGCTTTGTCATTAACAACGTTGCCTAAGTAATTGAACTGATCCACCACTTGTAATGTCTATTTGGTTCACTTGATGAGGAGTTGACATAATCTTAGTCTTTCCAATGTTGATTTTAAGTCCCAAGGAATCATAGCTCTGGGCATACACATCTAAAAGTTCTTGAAGCTCTTCCGGCGTAGAGGCTAAAAGTGCACAGTCAACCGCATACTGGAGATCACAAATGAATCGTGTGCGTGTCTTCGTGAAAGCTCTAAAGCGCCCTATGTTAAAGAGACCGCCATCAAAACGGTATCTGAGACCTATTCCTCTGACTGTCAGTTTGTTGTCAACAATAATTGTTAGAGCAGTGGTAAACAAATTAAAGAGTAGGGGTGCCAGGACACATCCCTGCCTAACTCCAGTGAGGGTTTGGAAAGGTTCGGTTGCCTCATTATTATACATAACCTGGGCGTTGTTGTTTGTATGTAGATTGCGACATACTTCCACAAATTTTCTAGGGATACTAGGCGGAACATAATTTTCCAGAGCACTTCCCTGTCCACCGAGTCAAACGCCTTGGTTAAATCAATGAAGGCCATGTGAATTTCTCCTTGATGTTCGAGTGTTTTTCTTGAAGCTGTTTAAGTGTGAAGATTAAATCCGATGTGTCTCGGTTTGGTCTAAAGCCACTCTGTGTTTCAGGAAGTAACTTTTCCATAACAGGTGTTAGCCTATTTGCCATCGCTTTAGTGGGTATCTTCCCTCCAACAGCCAGGAGAGCTATACCCCTGTAATTTCCACAGTCCGCAGCGCTCCCTTTGTTTTTGAAAAGGTTGATTAAAAGTGTATCACGAAACTCCTGCGGAGCTTGACCACTTTCCCACACGACATCAAACAGTTTTTTGAGGTAGGGTATGAGCTCTGATGACACAGCTTTAAAGATCTCAGCTGGGAGTGAGTCGGCGCCGGGAGATTTGTTAATTTTTAGCTGCCCAATGGCGGTTAAGATCTCTTCCGTTGTTAGTGGTTTATCTAAGTCTTCGAAGGTGTCATATTGAGGAATAAGATTTATAATATCGTGATCGGCTTGACTTTGCTGGTTAAGAATGTTAGAGTAGTGTTCTTTCCATCGGGCTCTTATTTACTGGTCTTCTTTGAGGAGATTTCCATTTAAATCTTTAATAGGGCACATATTTTTCCGACTGGGGCTGTACACTGCTTTTACTCCTTGAAAGAAATTCCTGTAGTCGTGTGAATCGGCGTACCTTTGAATTTCTCTGGCCTTGCTTGCCCACCACTCGTTCTTTATTCTTCTGATTTCGCGTTGCGTTTCATACTTAGATTGGGTAAAAGCTTCTGCTTTTGATGAGTCGTTGGGGTGGTTGATAGCGTTTTGGAAGGCAATATGTTTGCGGTCAAGAAGTTCTTGTATAAAAGCTTCATTATAATTGAACCAGTCCTCCTGTTTTTTACTCGCTGCAGTGCCAAGAATTTCCTCACTCGCACTTTTTAAACTGTCTTTAATTTGTGTCCAGGTAGCAGCGACATCTACAGAATTGGTTTCTTCTAGTGCACTCAAATTCTCTTGAACTTTTTGCTTTAGCTGTTCGGCGGTTTGTTGGTCACGCAATTTACTAATACAGAGACGGAGTCTACGTTTTACTTGAGTTCTTGGGTGTTTGGGTCTCATAACAATTTTCATTTTAGAGACAACAGGACGATGATCGATCCAACATTCGCTATCAATGCGCGCCTTTGTAATTTGGACGTCCTTGAGATGCTTCCTACGTACGATAACATAGTCCAGTAGATGCCAGTGACCTGATCTGGGGTGACGCCAGGTGCCTTTAAATTTATCCTTTTGTCGGAAAATGGTGTTTGTTATAACTAGATCATGTTCGGCGCATTTAGTTAGGAGTAGTTGACCGTTAGCGTTCATGTTGCCCAAACCGTTCTTGCCTATGATGCCTGGCCAGGTGTCTGCATCTCTCCCTACTCTAGCGTTAAAATCGCCAAGAATAACGAGCCGTTCCGTTTTAGGTATTCGACAGAGGGTTTCTTCCAGCTGTTGATAGAAGCTTTCCTTGGTTTCGTGACTTGCATCCAGAGTGGGAGCGTAGGCGCTTATTAGATTTACCGCGTTGCCATCTGCTAGTTCATAGCGTAGCAGCATTAGACGCTCGGATAGGCCTTGTGGTACTTGTGTTAAGTTGGATACAAGTTGATTCCGAACGGCAAATCCTACTCCATGTTGTCTTCTTGAATTGGTGGGAAGACCTTTCCAATAGAAGGTGTAGTACTTTTCTGTGAGAGAGCCTTCCTCCAAAAATCGAGTTTCGCTGAGAGCTGCAACGTCAACATTGAGTCGGTGGAGTTCTCTATCTATTAGAGCAGTTCTTCTTTCAGGCCGATCGGTGCGAGTGCTGTCGTTCAAAATACGAACATTCCAAGCGCCGTAGATGAAAGAATTAGTTTTATTGGATTTAACTTGTCGGTGTTTTTTCGACATTCGATGAGGTGTCCCTGTGGGCACCCTCCCCCGGAGATCCGATCGGGAGGGTATTTTACCTCCGGATGATTTTGTCCCACTTGAACGCTCCATCATTTTTTTAAAGCCTTAATCGACTGAAAACGAAGCTGCATTTGAAGTTTTAGCTGGAGCAGGTATGCAACTGACCAGCTCGGTTGCAGAAGGCGAGTGGTGTGGTCCCATGGCACAGAAGGAGACTGCGACGATGGGGTAACCAAACGATTCATTTACATATGCAGCATCCACCCTTTATAACTCTATACCTCTCAACTTTAAAAATATTTCTTTCAGCTCATTTAAAACCAATTATAGAAAATACTTGTTAAACCAGTGAGCAAATGATGTGAATTTTTTTATCCTCTTTCTATTTTATTTTTTTTTTAATTTGTAAGTAGCTCTAATTCTTGTGGATAAGTTTTAAAAAAAATTATTTATGCTATAATATAAATTTAATATTTATTATTTATTGTTTATTTTTTTTGCAATCCATTATTATAAAAACCAGTTATTAAACCAGTTAACAAAATATGTGGAACAAATAATGTGAAATTTTTAATCCTCTTTATTTTATTATTATTATTATTAGCTCTAATTCCCGTGGATATGTTTATACATTTTTATTACTATGTTGTCTATTGTATAATTTTAATATTTTTTTTAGTGTTTGTTATAATACTGTATGAGATTACTATATAATCAAAATACTGTATCTGGTTGAGTGTAAGAGCAATCTTTCTGACTGAACTCCGCCAAATGAAGTCAATATTATTATTATTATTTATTAATAAGGAATTTATTCATGTGCCTTATTAAAATGTGCGATAAATACAATCGAAATTGCAGTTAAAATAAAAAAAGAAAGTACTATTTTGATGCAATTAAGTGGCTTTGAAAATAATGAAATATTTAACTTGGCAAACATTTATTGGTTTAACGGTGTTTTTATTGTGTCTTAAAAAATTAAAACATAATATTTTTAGTCGCAAACTCCTCTACAAAATCCTTATTTTACTATAAGGAACATAATCAGACTGCAACCAACAGCTACTCTCCGGGATATGCGCCCCGCTGAGTGCTGAATTACAAGTTACAAACCTGGCGCGTTAAGTGTAATAATTGCATATTACCATCAAAACGCTGATGCTTCGATTGCAACAAACACCAGCCGAAAGACTGATCTTACTTAAAGGAGATCTCGTGCCAGTCGTCACACACCACTTGCAGACTCTAGTTTCGAGCTGTTGGTTCTCGTCAGTGCAAGGTAGGCTTGTGACGACCGACTCGAGGATCACTTGACTATTTAGTACATTTCGGTATCTTTGAGATAGCGATATGTAAAATAGTCAGCAGGCGCCCATCTAGCGGTCCATGTCTGTTGCAATCGAAAAAAAATAGGATTTTAGAGAGGAGTTTGCGACTAAAAATATTATGTTTTAATATTCCGCCCTCTAAAAGCACATTTGAACTATGCTAAGCCCAGTCAGGCTATTTATTTAGAAGTGATGCAATAATGAACTGTTAATAGTTAGTTGTTAAGTGTTAAGTTTTGTCGCCCTGATCGAGGATGTCTACTATTCGTGGCGTTTATTCTCCACTTTTTTAAAATGTTAAACACCGAATTTTTGTTAATGCTATAACGCAGTGCAATTTTTCTCATTCACCATCCATCTTCTGCTTTAACAATAACTCCGGCCTTACCATATCCGCTTTACAATAAAAAATACAATAATACATACATCTGTTTTATTTCGGCTACTCACTACATATTCAAATAGAGAGACAGATTTACATTAGAAAAAAATAGTCCTATTTTTTTCGTTCACGACAGTACAATCATTGGTGCAATAATATTTGGGGGACTCTGGGCTGATGTTAGATACTTGGCATTCCTGCAAGATGAGATTCAGGATATTTTAGATAAATTAACTTTGGATTTAGAACAGGGAACGTTTTTCCAACAAAATAGGCGCTCCCCCCCATAATTCAAGAACAGTAACACTAATTACCTTCAACAGAGATTCGAAGAAAACGTAATTTCGACAAATGGTCCTGCCTGCCAGGTGACGTCCAAGGTCACCTGATTTGACTCCCCTAGACGCACACAATTAATAGTATAATAACCTAACAGTTGGCGAATGTTCTTCGAAATAGAACTATGTGAGAGAAGTGTATTTGTGCTAACGGACAGCATTTTGAATAATTGTTCTAATAAAATTTTCAATAGTTCATTATTAATACTGAAGGAAAAAAGGGAGTGTACCATGATCCTGTTATACAAGGTATAGTTTTATAAACAAACGGAACTAATTTAAAAATTAAGCTTTTTTCTACGGAAAATTGTACTTTAAAAATTAAGTATGTTAAACTACTGTGTTCAGAATGAAGTGGGGATTTATTTTCAGCAAAAAGAAGTAAGTGTGAAATTTGGAAAACAAAAGTTGAGGTTGATTCCTTAGGCATTGAAAATATAAAAAATTCAATTAGCAAGGTTTTTCGATGCATAATAGTGGTGAAGTTGCTTAATTCGAATTATCTTAAGAATCGTTCAGATTATGATACTAACCTGAAATTGGGTGAGCATAGACAGTTTTTTAGACGAACAAAATGGGATATAGTACCGCTCAGAAAAAAAATTGGTTCGGTCGTTATAACCTCAAAATCGTCATAAAAATCAGTATTTCGACATTATCTAGAAAACGGCGAATTGTATCTATATTTTTGTGATTATATAAATTAAAGTAAACTACATTTTCTACAAAAATCGTGTAATAAGTTTTTTGTGACTCTATTACTTTTCTCAGTGGTGGGGAAATGATATATTTATAGCTGTAATATCATCCTATTTTTAATAAAAAATATCAAAATAATCTTTTTTAAGCTTTATTTTAACTAAATATCTCTACTTTAGTGATTTTTTATAAAATCACAAAGAAACGAACGCTTAAATGTTAGTCACTGACGATTTCACAGCAGTCTCCAACACATAAACACAGTACCGTACGTTTGAACTCGCGCGTGAACCTTTCTTACTACATATATAGCTCGATATTTACAAAAAACCAGCTCCTGATACGCTGAAGTAGCTTCTGGAGATGTGGTCCAAAGAGGACTGTTGGTAAACACCGTCTCTCAGTTGCCACCGCCAAGAAGTAGGATCTGGATGATTTTGCTTTGATATCAAACATTGTCCCCATTTAAAAGCTCCCTGGAAAACTGCACGCTTTACGTGCTGAACAAGAGTTTCTTTTATCGGCGGTAGTGACTGAAGCAGTCTTTGCTTTTGAGTGAAAAGTTGTTTCCTTGCCTCAACTATATCATATGTAGTGCTTGATTTGTCATACAATAGTATCAAGAAACGTTCAATAATCCGCAACGCATCAGATTCCGCTTCACGATTCGTATTTATTTGTAGTAAAGTTTCGGTTAGGTTGTCGAAACTATTCCAAATCCCCCAATCCCATTAGAGCGTGAAACAGTGGCAGCGAAAGCGATTTCCTGGGACCAATTCCCTTAGCAATTTCATGTGCAGGTAGGTAAGAATAATTTTTGCCTGTTCCAAATGCAATCCGTAAGAATGTTAGATTTAATTGATGGAACGCAGCTACTACTAGTACCAAAACGTCAGTGTCCACAGTTCGAATCATGATTGATTCATGACATTGTATTAATTATTATTATTATCGACTTAAGCGGATCGCCTTCTCGGCCGAAGCCGGAAAAAATTAACCGACCCCCTCGCGCGCGTCGTTGGGGTTCGGCTCTGCGGGGGCCCGGGCCCATTGCTGTCAGGGATCGGATCGGTTAATGGGGATGAAGTTCATCTTATCCCATTAGTTCCTGAATGTTACGATGGTCTATCCTTCATCGTTTAGAAGTTTCCTCGTAATTTGGCATGTTTGGAGAATTACCGTTCTCTGGATAATCTTTGAGAGTCCTCTAGTTAGGTTAAGTTGCTCCAAATATTTCAAGAACCTATTCGTCGCTATGCCTGTAGTCGATACTATGACCGGAATAGTTCGAATTTCCTCTAATCTCCATACGTGTTTAAGTTCGATAGCCAAGTTTTTATATTTATTCCTCTTTTCCGTCTCCGTTTTCTGTAGGTTGCCGGTTAGGGGGCATCCTATATCAATTATGGTGGCCTTCTTATCTTTATTTTTGATCACCAGGATGTCAGGGCGGCTGTGATCTAAAGTTCTATAGGACTGGATTGGTCTATCCCAGTACTGCACTGTTTCCTCGTCTTCTAAAACAGGTAGAGGTGTGCATTTTTAGAAGGGCGGTGGATTGGTAAGGAGTCTGAATTTCAGGGCTAATTCTCTATGTATAATCTTCGCCACCTCGTTATATCTCGCTCAATACATTCATTCCTATGGCCAAAGTAGGGCAGCCTCCTATTATGTGTTCGATAGTTTCGCACAGTACTGTGCATTTCCTGCAAATACCATTCACTTCGGGAACTTTCAGAATATGTTTTTCGTAGTTCCTGGTACGGATGATCTTGTCCTGGATGGCTGTTATAAATCCCTCTGTTTCCGGATGTAGTCTGCCTTACTTTAGCCATAATAGTGAGGTCTCCTTGTCAACCTCTGGAATTTCAATACCTTGGGGCACTCTCCATGAAGAACTTTGTCTCGCCACGATGTCTTCATTTGTACGGATTACCACAGAATGCTGTAGGTCTTTAAGGTTTAGTGGTGAGTATTTGTTGAGAAACCTATTAGATTTATAGAAAAAGGATCACATATTTATTCTTGTGTTCTACACATTTTCTGAATACTGATTAGTCCCCGGCCTCCTTGCGTGCGTGGCATATATAGTCTTTCAATTGCGCTTCTTAGGTGGTGCATCCTAAATTTTGTAGGTGTAGTCCGCGTCATTCTATCTAGTTCTTCCAAATCTGTGCCAGGGTAGGGATAGCATACGTATTGATCGCTGTAACCAAGTTCCTAGCGTTGAGCTTTGTATTTAGGCGTTGCTTGTATTTTTCTCGGAACTCCTTCTTTAACTGAATGTGGTCTATCGGTCTATTATGCAGTATCCCAAGGTACTTGTAGGTATTCTCTGGAGTCATTTACTCAAAATCCTGCGTATTCTCTTGTTGTTGTGCTAGTTTTCCCTATGTGATGTATAATTCTGTGCATTTATCGAGCCCAAATTCCATCTATAAGGCATCACTGAATGTTTTGACGTTAGAGACGAGTAACTTGAGTTGTTTTGGATTCTCAGCGTATAGCTTGATATCGTCCATAAATAGTAAATGGCTAAGCTTTGAGTTTCGTTGCTTGGGATCTAGTCGAAAACCGTAGGTGGTGTCAGTCAATATGCCTGAAAACGGATTAAGTGCGAGGCAAAACTACAATGGACTCAGCGAATCCCCTTGGTATATTCCCCTTCTGATCTTAATGTTTGAGATAGTGCCTCCTCCGATTTTGATCTGGGTTTCCCAAGTCGTCATTACATGTGTTCCTGACCTAGTGATGGTGGGGTTAATTTTGTATACTTCTAGCACTTTTATTAGCCAGTCATGAGGTACCGAGTCAAACGCCTTTTTGTAGTCCATACTAATGTTTCAGCGCTTTACTTCAGCTTGTTTGGTGGTTACTGCACCTATAGTTAATTGTTCCTTGCATCCCAATGATCTCTTTACGCACCCTCTCTGCTCTGGACATATTATGTTATTCATTTCACAGTGCTCATTAATATGCTTATGTATCAATGATTTGAAGAGTTTGTAGATTGCAGATAAGCAGGTGATTGGCCTGTAATTTTTTGGGTCCTTCAGATCTACTTTTTCGGGTAAAAGGTAAGTTACTCCTTGACCCAAAAATCGAGGAAACCCTTCTGGATCTTCTAGAATTTTGTTGAATGCATAGGCAAAGTGCGGAAATAGGGCTGGGAATGATTTCAGCCAAAAGTTCTGGATGTTGTCTGGCCTAGGTACTTTCCAGTTTGAAGTTTTCTTTATGCACTCTCCGACGTCTGCAGGGGTAATATTGGTGTCTGGCATTTCAGGAAGATCATTTAACCCGTCCTCGGTTGCTTGGAGCCATGTCGCTTGCTGGTTAAATCTTGCAGGGTTTGACCAAATGCTCTGCCAGAATCTACAGAAGTGCTCCTGATCGACAACTTCATGTTCGACATTACCTTGGTTGTGGTTTCCGAGATTGCGATAGAAGAGTTTTGGTTATTGGAGAATAGATCCTTGCGCTTTGTGGTTTCATTGTATCGTTGCAGTCTCGCCCCCTTAACTTTGGTCTTCTGCCTGGCATCGTCATAATAGTCTGTTAGCTTCTCCTGCAATTGAGGCTCATTGACGTCTACATGCTTCCTTCGACATATTTCCTGGATTTTGTTTTTGACTTTTCTACTATTATTGCCTTCTAAGTACTCTCTGATTATATTGGCCTCAGTTTTTAGTAGTTCGATTTGCTTTTTGAGTCGCATCTTCTACGCTGGTTTTCTTGGTTTCTGGGTTTTTCTATTTTGTTTCTGACTTTGAAGTTTCTGACCATTAAGCTCTATGACAGTAGCATCTCTTGCATAAAGAGCTGTATGTACAAAGGTTAAACCAGGATCCAATGTTTCCACCGTCATCAACTTCAATTCAGTATCTACGGATTTTATGTACCTCACGGTGTCATTACTGGTTCTTAGCGTCGGGGTGATTGGTGTAGTAAGAGGGTTAGAATCTCTAAAAAGAAAAAAGTTATTACGAAGCTTCTGTCTTGTCAGTTCTACTTCTGTTCCATTTTCGCGTTCCTCGGTATACGAGTCATCCCTACTAGCAGCATTGGCAGCATCCGGTCTCATTGACAGCATGTCTTGTCTGTGGATTTCCTCGTTATGGATCCTGGCCCCTGCCTCCCTACGCAGATTATCTATTTCGAGTTGCGTTAGGTATTTCCTTCTAACGATGACGTTCTTTCTGTCCGCAAGAGTTTGTTCGGTGATAGTCAACTCAGGGTGGGTTCTTGAAAATTCCCAGGCAGAGGGTCATCCCTGTATTCACTAATGAGCAAGTATGTTCATATAACATCCATATTCATCTTCTTGATGTTTCATTCCTCCTGGGAGCAGCAGCCCGTTCAGTTCTATGACCTGGGCGCTGTCCAAGTGGTGGATTTGATTCTCCTTCTATGCGTGGTGGTGGTAATGCTCTTTCGTTGGTATGTTCGTTTTTGTTGGCTGTAGCTTGTTGATTGACAGGTGCCCGCCTCCTCAGCACTCTGCCACCGGCGTCCCGCATGCTGTCACGTACAGCACCAGCTCCAGACGTGCCCTGGCGTTCCCCAGGCAGCGGCTCTTTTCGTTTCCTATTTCTCGTCTCCATCTTCATGGGTGTGTCAGTTTTTGCTCCAAGGAGAAGTATTCTATTTATTCTTTACCCTCCTGCCGAAACGGTGTGAGTATTTCTCTATTCACAAGGATATGCGCCCCATAGAGGAACTATTATTATTATTGTTGTTACTAATGTATTATTTTTATGTATGATATTACTCATAACAATAATAATTTTGGTAACAAACTAAACGATCTGCGCGATATCATATTAAATAATAATGCTTGACAATTGTCCCGCTGATCATTCGAACTAATTGTAGGAAAACCGTGTGGTCTGTGAGAAAAACTATAAATGTTATTTTGTAGTGAATTTTACTTCTGCCATAAGTACACGGTTTTCAAGAAAATCGCAAAAAACTGTCAGGAGACTTATTTTTTCAAGATGGCCGCTGAAAAAAAAAATTTTTTCCCCCTGCCATTAGATTTTGTTCGTTAAGAAAAACTTTACCTCTGTGCCAAATTTAATGTTAGTATAACAAAGTGAACTATTGTTATGCTTAGCAACTCCACTATAATTTTTGCTTCATCTTTTAATTTTATAAAATAAAGGAGACATTTTCTGTTAAATATATTCAGTGTCAGCCGGTATCACACCGGTTAACTAAGACTAATGACATGTAAACAGTGTAAACACCAATTGCATTTTTTTGTTTTTTAAGTTTACACAACACAACGAGATGCAGTCGACATCGATTTTTTATAACACTAACAGTACCTGAATGAGCATTTTTACGTAATCTGGCCACAGTTTACCTTTCCATAATTAATAATCAATTAATCACTAAGTGGTACGCTCCATTTAGCGAATTAAACATAAACATATGGGCATTGTACGTGTACAACATCCGTTAATCGCTCATGTACACTTGAAGTTGTTTACTTATTCATGGTAGCTATCATTCAAAATAAACGGAATTCTTAATTATTTGGAATACTGACATTGATATTAGAGACCAACGGAATTTTAGCCATATATTATACACACAATGAACCTTTTAAAAGGTATATGTTCTTTATAAATTTCTTAAAACTGTTACAAAGCAAGCAAGTTCAGACACGTCGATTTTTAAACGCATTTCCCAATTTGTTTATTTTAAAAAAAATCTACAAACATTTTGTAAAAAGTTATGTATGATGTGATCGGCAATTTTATTAAATCGCAATTCATTTCTAAAAATGTAATTTAAAAGATCATATTTTTCAACACATACTACGTTAAATTCTGTGGCCTATTCCATGATGAAATTATCGAGAAAAAAACATTTAACATTAACAGCATACACATGCATTATTTATTGTTGAACCCTGATAGAGGAACTTTTTTACGACTTATACTTTTTCGTCGCTTTTCTTCATTTGCTTAGCAACGCAGACCTGTCCTTGCTTGTCACATTGTATTTAAAGTTCTGATAGTGGAACATTTTAAGTGGTGAGACACAACGAATACAAATTTTGATGATGATTGGCTATAGAGACAGGCACTGAACACAAATTCTAGTTTGTGAATTATTTAATGGTAAATACCCTGATCAACCTATTACACAATCATCTGTTGGCAAAATATAAAAGAAGTTCCAAAATTGTGGTCATGTAAGAGATAAATTCTCAAGAGGTCGTTCTGTATTTCAGAAAATAAACAGTTAGATGTTTTACTGACAATGGAGGACAATCCTCATAAATCAAATCGCGAAGTCGCAGCAGAGCAGTCAATTAGTCAGTTGACTGTTTTAAAATATTTGAAAAAGGATAAATGACATTCATATAAAGTGAATTTAATTCAAAAACTTAACGAATATGATTTCAACCGCAGAGTAGAATTTTGCTGGAAAGATGTAATGTGACGCATTTTTCTCCACCTTGAACGGCGACGTGGAGAAAAAGGGTCACTCTTTGACACTCGAGCTCCGGAAACAAATTTTCGATCTACTCGAGCGCCAGTCCTAGTTTAAGTGATACGACACACTACCCTAAAACTGAATACGCAAGGCTGAGTAGCTCAAGTGGAGAAAGTATACGCCAGTGGGTCAATATTTGGGAAATTAGACGTTCACACACAAACAGTAAAATTCGGAGTTTTTCAATAATATCAGTATATTCAGTTAATCCTACTATTTACAATTCTACTTTTCTACTTAGTTACTTTCTACTAGAAAAAATCTACAAATTACTATTTACCGGAAGGAGAGCAATCATAGCAACGGAAATACTAGTACCAGATGACTCAGACGACAGGAATAGCAAGCTGCAAACTAGTAACACAAAATATACAGTAAAGCCTTAGCACAGAATAAGCGATGACACAGGGCAAAGTTATATACAGTACTTGGCTAGTACATCAGTTTACTTGCTCCTCCGTGGACTTACTTACTCCCTGTGGTTATGGTCGGGCACGTCTGCTGATTGGAATGGCCAGATCTGATAGATCGTCATATAAGATGAAAAAAGGGGTAAACCTCTGAATGAAAGATAATAAGCTATAAACTTGTATAAATCTTTGTTTTGATATTTTATAAGTTACATGAAAAGTGTCATAGAATCTCGTGTATGCGGGTCAAGATATTCAAGGTCAAAGGTCACAAAAACCGGTTGTTTTTTTGTAAATATCTTGTTTTCTTTGCTCTAAACGATATTTGAAGTAATTAGAGTAGTTGTAGAGCATAAACTTCTTTACAAATTCGGCCTTAAGCAATATTTTATATAATTAACTGTTCTCGAGTAGAGCGCGAAGGGTGGGAAGCGCCTAGTATGATGACACTAGGTCAGCTGTGGAATCCAATACATAGCATGGTTTATAAAGTTAATTATTTACTAAAAATATTATAATTAAGAAACTTTAATTATTTGCTAATTAATAAATGATATTTATACATATTATTTATAAATAAGACATCCGTTTAATAATATTTATTTAATTTATATTAATAAAAGATATTAAAATGAAACAGTTTAAATACATTTTAATTACATTTCTATTTTCCATCAGTTTATGGTAAATCAATTCAAGCTTAAATGTGAATGGGATTTTTCCTGTTATTTTGATTATTAATAGCAAGCATGCAGCTTAATGTTCCTCTTGTTCCTTATAGTCTTCCTCTTCTGGGGCTCAATTCTCAACTTCATAGGAAAACATTCCCATGAGAAAATATTCCCATGGTATTATTATTTGGCATTCTCGAGTGAATGTATGTAACCAAACAATTCTGGCTCGCGTCAAGGTCCCGTTGTTATAGTGGATCGGGGTTTAAGTTACTCATCCCGTACGGTGGTCGGTTACAAATATTTATTTATAGTGTGCCTACTCTGGAGCCAGAAGAACTTATATAAGAGGAGATAGGCACACTGGTTAGCTAGCTGGATTCTTGCGGAGGTCGTGGCTCGCTTTTAAGGGTGAATATGATGAATCGGGTAGTGGTGGTGGTTTGTGTAATATAATTTATTCTAAAAGTTGTGATATTTCGGCTACAATATAACACATATATACTGTTTACTAAAGAGGTAGTTTTGTGCTTACTGTATAACAAAAATGTTAGATTGAGATATAACACAACAATCTCGATTAAATTCGCCGTCGGAGTACGTGATGAAGCGACACCGTATTTTCACATATTATTATATGATTATGCCTGCTGTTAAGAACTATATAAGTATAAGTTCAATAAATAATTAAGTTGATGTGAATTTTACATTAAATTTGGTGAAAATATGTTCTACAGTCTACTGACCAGAATGATAAAGTAATTAATATTACATAAAAAACGCACTATAAACAGTATTATATTACAATATTATACACATATTACACGGCTAAATGACGAACATATCAATAATTAAATTGTGTGTCTCTCTGAACATGCAGGTAGGTATATGACATTGATATAGATAAAAACCATATAAAGCTATTGGACGATGGTGTACAAGATGTTCACAAAAATAATACGAAGGGCTAAAATGTATCACTTAATCCCGCGGTGACTAAGGTTACTAAATTATTTGGGAATTAATTTCCCGGCATAAAAAAAGGTTGATAACGCGTTAGTCATACTGCTCATTGACGGTGTTCGGGAAAAAGTATCAAAATATCGATGGGAAAAACAATTTTTAGAAATTAATAAAAGTGTATGCTTAGCTGTCCTTTTACTGTCTACGCCGGCCTCGCGGTCTCAGTATCCACCCTGGCCTGGAACGACTTCGCTAAATACTTCATTGTTGCCCCTCGTATATACACCTGTTCAACACTGGCAACTTTCGGGGGGTGTCAAAAGAATCCTGCAAGCAGGTATGATATCAGATAACTAACTAAGAACATAAGGAAGATTATTGAAGTAATAAGAATGGTAGAAAGATAAAGTTATTGGACTTACTTGAAATTATTAAACGGTTCTTCAGTGGTTTCACTCTCAGAAAGGACAAAAAGATATTCTCAGATCTAGCCAACTGCTCTCGGAACAGAGTAATACACCAACCACTAATTATTCCTGCTCTCCCTTGGTTGGATCACGCCAAAAATCCCCAAAATTGGGCCACAATATTTATATAAAACCATACAAAAGGCATAACATCCAACTCTCTCTTCCTCGGACTTGCCAACCTCGTCCCCGAATTTCTTTCTTTCCATTTTATATTCTTTTTTGCGGCCTCCTCAGAAAAACTTATCACTACGTTCCAGCATAATCGTCAGGTAGAATTTTATTTTAATTTTACTCGATTTCGTATCGAATGCTGGGCAATCAACAATACACCCAACACCGATTTGGCGCTACCATATACAGAGTGAATACTAAATAGCGTACTAAATTGATATATTATTTAAATTGTTACGTGTTCAGAAACTGAACCGTAACATGTACTTTCCCATGGAGAACCATGGGAATCGTGATTATGTGTATATCTTGTATTAACTCGATTCATTTCATATATCGACCAATAACATTAAAGATTCTGGTGATTTTTTAAAATTGTAATGTTGAGAACAGTGAAAAGAACAGATATACCTAACCTATAAGATAAATACAGCATAAACAGTTTTATTAGGTGATTTCGTACTACAAAAATTAAAATATATTCCCTTATTATAACGGATGAGACTGAAAAGAGAAGAAGCTGCCATGGTACAAAGGCCCAAACAAATGCTTATTGGGTTTTTGGAAAATAATGAGGAATAACGTACGGCAAAATTTACAAATAACTTTACATATCAAATCGGTTTGGATTATTAGCGAATTCTTCGGCAACTTCGCCCGCTTCCAATTGGTTTAAGAGAATTATTTCATTCATTGTGAGACCCTGAAGATTAATCAAAATGGTAAATATTACAATTGTAAAACAATAAACAAAATACGATTAGTATAATATAGATTGGGGGCGAGCGTTGATGCGTCTATACTATGTACATACTTCGATATGCGATGTAAAGCAACGTTAGGCGCGGTTAGTACTTGGATGGGCGACCGTTTCAAAGAAGACCGTGTCCTCGCCTCACATATCTTACAGCGGCTTGTATATCAGTGTATGCAACCTTAGGCGAGGGTTGTGTAGGTGATATACCATCCTTCGGAGAGGATGTAAAGGCCGTCGGTCCCTTGTCTATTAAATGTTAGGCAAGTAAAAGATCCCTACTCTTCTTAAGGGAAGAGGTTCGGTAAAATTCCTGGTTGGGGGTAGCTCGTCTACAGGCGTCGGTGATAGGCCTCAGTAGCGGAAATAGCTTAGAATATCTCTTTCTATACACGCTGTGTTTCACTCTACTCGTAGAGTGCGCATAATCTGTTATAATTATTCCATTGGAAATACGAATTCCCCAGCCTTTCATCTTGTGGGTATATTCTCACACTTTTCGTTGGAGAATATCCCTGTGAGTTGCATCGAGAATACAAAATATAAATTCCCATGGGACAGTTCTGTTTTTCCCATTGGAATAAAGTCGAGAATTGGACCCGGATTGCCCAACTTGAATTTCCAATTCATCATTATCGTCCTCGTTGTCTAATATATTCGGCTCTAAAGTTTCAAGGATTTCAGGCACATATTCACTTTCTTTTTCAAGATGATTTGGATATGATGAAGCATCGAGCATGCATGCTTGTCCGTTACATGACCACAAACTGAGGAGCATTGCTACCCTACTTTCTAACATCGTCGCTCTAAAAGTCATATATTTTTGCACATCTTCAGTGGATGTGACACATCTGCTCTATTTGAAAAAGAAACACCCTCAATTAGTAAAATGCCCCAGAAACTTTTCAATTTGGATCAATCAGGTCAAGTGGTTCAGCAAGATAACTGCCCCCCAGAAACATTGTTTCAAAATGGAGTATTGACAATTTTCGATATACGCAATTCGTCAAATCAACAAGACTCAACAAACCAATACAGTTATCATCTTTTCCACCTACAAGAGCAGAAGTTGAATCACTATTTGACTGGATTATTAAGTAAATATGAACAGAACATAATGAATCGCTATGTTTTTTTTTTTTCAAAAAAAATTTAGCGATAATATGAATCTGTTTTCAAGATACTGTTATGTTAATATTAACAGCCGTATCGGCAAAATAACAATAAATCAAACACGTTGTTATTTGATTATTAGATGTTTAGAAGACCAAAAGAAAAGTCGAATAGATGCCTCGGCGCCAATTCGTTTACCTTAATCCATTGTGGAAAGCCGTAATATATCCTAAACGATATGGCTAATGCCCAATCAAATATCAACTAAAATAAATGCGAAGGAAATGTGCTAAACTTTTAAACAAGTCTATATATTTATACAGCAATCCTTTATTGTGATTTACTGGCCATCTCGATAAATATTTATAATATGAATGGGAGTCGTAAAACCTCTAATGTTTTCCCCGCGCATTTTTAATCTCCGCGTTTAAACATTTGCCGGCTTAATGTACACAAAGTAACATACACTCAGTGAGGACGGAATAATATATTTATTTTTTAATATAAAACTTCAACAAAGTCCGCGCGACGTCTAATTAAAGGTACCCCTCGAATTCCTCAAGTCACGACGCGTACTCGTGGTTGGAGATTCCTGCGTGGGCCGAAGGTTTTGATATATATCGTCAAAAATTTTATGAGAGGGGATAATAATGATTCTGTAATAACTAGTGTAGGTAGTGGTGAAAAGTTCGCCATGAGCCTCTTGAAACCGAATAGCAGCATTTTTTGCTAGTTATCGAAATTGGACGTTGGACAAAGCAAAGTAACTTGTAGATATCGTCTACAATTTGACCCGCTCAATCGTTCAGTTTTGCTTCACCAACTTGCAACTAACAGAATGGCCTGCAAATTCATTATAATAACCATTAAGTTTTCTACCATTGCAGTTGTTAGTACTTCAATAAATCCGGTTTTATCTCATCATTTCACCGATTATGAGAACAGTGAGGTATTTAATTCAAGTGATTGATATAATACAAAACAGACTGATTAAGATGGAATAGAGAAAAGTTTAAATAGAAAGTTGAAAACAATGTACTATTGCAGCTATAAAAAGGTAATCGATCTTTTATCAAGTAGTAAGTTTCCTCAAAAATAATTGTACTGTAAATGAGGGTTGTGCTCGGACACAAATTTACCCGCCTCATATTAAATTCTGGAAGGGACACCTCCCTCAGGGATTTATATGCACTTTGCCACGACATAACTTCAATAGCGGACTACGTCCAGGACATTTCGCAGGAATTCTACTCTTTCAAACTAGCCGATAGTCCGTTAACAAGAAACATAACTGTAACGCCGCTACATTGGTTCTGCAACTTGCATTTTAGGACCAATGCAAGCGGTTTTTGTCTCGGGCGCCAGTTTCTGTTTTAAAGCATAGAAACACAACTTTCTCTATCAGCAGTATGATAGAGGTCCCAGATAGAGTCAATGAAGACGGTTTATTACTGTTATAGTTAAATATTTTAGTTAAAGTTATATATCAGAGATGGCGTTATATGACATCTTAGTTATTTAGTTATATTGTAGTTTAAGAGTTTGCAAGCATGCTTTCAGAATGTTAAGTTGGTAGTAGAGCAATGTAACTAACTGTCAAAAAATAAAAACTGTATGCCATGTGGTAGATCTTACTTTTCGTTTAATAAAAAAGACAATTACAGAACAAAAGTCGTGTTGTATTCTTTGTACATTATCTAAAGATCCAATAAATCTAACAGGTTATGGATGCCCAGTACAGATAAGCCAAGAAAGGTAACAAAGAATAATCTTGTCAAAAGAAGTTAACGAAGAAAGTAAGTAGAGTCTTTTTCTTCTAAGATTGGGGTTGTTAGAGAAACCTCAACAATGGATTTATCAAAGCATATTAAGCCATTAAGTGGAGAAACAGACTGGCCCATGTGGAAAAGAAAAATTAGAGATCTATTGGACTATCATGAAGGAGCATTAGATGTAATTGACAAGAAATTGGTAAAGCCAGAGGCCTTAGGAGTAGACGCTATAGAAGTAATGATCAAAGCACATAAAGATAAGTCAGATCTTTATCGTAGAGCAAACAGTTATGCGAAATCCATGATAACAAGTTCCATTACAGATACAGTTTATCAGAAAATAATGGACAAAGAAACAGCTAGTGACGCTTGGGATGCATTAAGGCAACATTTTGAAGCGACGTCCAGGGATCAATTATTTAGAATCTGCACAGAATTCTTTGCATTTAGTTGGATACCAGGTGAAGATGTTTCAACGCACATAGCGAAACTGAGAAGTTTATAGAATGAGATGAATAATGGACTTACAGCTAAAAACGTCAATACTTTGCCAGATCTCATGTTAGTTTGCAAGACTTTACATATTTTGCCAAATGAGTTCGAAAATTTTCCGTCAAGTTGGATGTTACTCACGCAAGATGAGAAAAGAACATTCGATGAATTAACAAATCAGTTGTGCACGTTTGAAAGAAATTTTACGAAGTTAAGTAGTAATAAAATATTACAAGAAGCATTAATGGCAAATGCAAGTAAGCAAAAACAAGATGGCAAAGGTAAGTTCATTAAATTCAAACCGAAGAGAGACGATATCTGCAATTATTGTAAAAAAAGGACACTGGGTTAAGAATTGCAAGAAGTGGATTTCTGATGGTAAACCTAGTAGAAATCAAGCAACCAATGATGTTCAGGGCAATTCTGTAGATGCTAGCGTCGTGCTTATGTGCAATCACGAGGAAGCTTACGCAGTTGAGAAAGATTCAATATCGTGGTGGATTGATAATGGAGCAACAAAGCATGTAACCAACAGTTCATCATATTTTGTAGTTTTTGAAAAGTTTCACAGTCCCTGCAACATTAAGGCAGCTGGACAAGAAACCTTATTGGCATTAGGAAAAGGCACTATTCAAATGTCATCGGTTAGCTGTCAAGATATAACGCTGAAAGATGTTTGGTATGTGCCACAACTATCTAGAAACTTATTTTCAGTTTTAGCTGCACAAGATAGAAACCCGAGTAGCGAGTTTAAGTCATCGGCAACAGAATGATGGCTTGAAATTAATGCTAAAGTATTGCTGTATGGATCACGAGAAACAGGTGGAACTTAATATAAGGCAGCTATTAAGCCAATTTTGCCTAGACAGCCAGTTGAAATAAATGCCATAGAGGATAATTCATTATTACAGCTCTACCATGAGAGATGGGGACACCAGGACAAACGTCATGTCAAGGGGATGCTAGAAAGAGAGTTAGGCATTATTGTTCCCTTAGAAAAGGAACTTTGTGAACCATGCATCTATGGTAAGTCACACCGATTGCCGTTTGGACACAGAGAAAAAGCAACCAAGGCTGGTGAGTTAATATCAGCTGATGTTTGCGGTCCATTTGATGAGTCTTTTCAAAAGAAAAGATATTTAGTGGTATTCAAGGATAGTTACACAAAGTTTCGATATGGTTATATTATCAGGGAAAAATCAGAAGTCAAGGACGTACTAACACATGTTATTCAACATTCGAAGACTCTAGGACATACGATTAAAGAAATGCTCAGCGATAATGGTGGAGAATTTGATAATAAGGATGTTAAGGACATTTTAGGTGCAGCAGGTATCGCTCAGAGGCTCACAGCACCCTACACGACACAACAAAATGGCGGCAGCGAGCGTGACATGCGTACTATAGTTGAAACGGCCCGAACATTTAAGTATTCAAACAAGGAGATTAATTTTCCATCAGCGATGTGGGCAGAGTTAGTTGGGGCGTCAGTGTATATCCTAAACCGGACTGGAAAATCTTCTGTGGAAGGCATGAGTCCCTTTGAGTTGTGGATTGGCAAAAAGCCCAGAATAAAACATTTACGTATTATTGGATCTACATGTTATGCTCACATTCCAGTACAGAGACGAAGAAAAATGGACAAGAATGCTATCAAGGGAATTCTTGTAGGATACGATGGTGACGAGCGTTACAGAATATGGGTTAAAGAAGAAAACAAAGTCGTCCTTTGTAGAGATGTAACCTTTCAAGAAAGTCCTAGTAAGTGCGAAGAACATGTAGAATTACCACTACGAGATGAACATAACAATCAGGGAAAGCAACCAGTGCAACAAGAAGAAGAACAGAAAACTTTTGATGGTGAAAACTATGAAGAATCGGAGTTTAAAGAAGAAAGTGAAAGTAAGACTTCTGAAGAAGAATAACAGTTGTTCACACCACCTCATCGTCAACTGAGAGAATGATCAAAATTGAAGAAACCGTCAAAATATGATAACTACATAATGATTGCTGAAGAAATTATTAATGTGACAGAAAATTCAGAATCATATAAAGAGGCGCTCAATAGCAGAAACAGTACAAATTGGAGGCAGGCTATGAACACCGAAATTAAGTCACTGGAGGAAAATCAAACATGGGAGCTAACGAATCTTCCAGAAGGTGCCAAAGCTATACCAAGCAAGTGGGTTTTTCGATTGAAAACTAATCCAGATGGCACTATCGACAAGTATAAGGCGAGACTTGTCATTAGGGGATTTAGACAACGATTTGGTATAGACTACAATGAAACGTTTAGTCCAGTAGCCAAAATGAGTACAATTCGTTCGGTGCTCAGTACTGCAGCAAGTGAGAAGATGCACTTAACACAGTTTGACGTATGTACTGCATTCTTATATGGAGAGCTGGAAGAGACCATATATATATATATGCAACAGCCGGAAGGATATGAGGACAACACCGATCGAGTTTGCAGACTCAAACGCAGCTTGTATGGTCTTAAACAAGCTCCGAGATGTTGGAGTAAGCGTTTCAGTAATTTTCTTTTATCAAAAGGCTTTAAGGCAAGTGAAGCAGATCCATGCTTGTATATTAGACAAAGAGGCGACAAGAAACTTCTTATTGTTCTTTACGTTGATGACGGGTTAGTTGTAGCAACTGATCAACGAGACGCTGATGTCTTTGAGGAGGAATTGAAGACTGAGTTCAGGATCACCGTGAAACCAGCATCATACTTTCTCGGTCTCGAAATTGAACGTTTCAAGGATGGAGAAATAAAAATAAGTCAGCAAGCATATGCAAGGAAATTGTTAGGGCGTTTCAATTTTGAAGCGTGTAAACCTGTTTCAACACCCATGTTGAAAGAACCCGAGACATTACAAACTGAGGAAAGTATGAATAAAATTGACTTTCCTTATCGACAGGCAGTTGGAGCATTAATGTACCTGATGATAGGAACAAGACCAGACCTAGCATACAGTGTGAGTTTCCTATCAAGATCACTCGATTGTGCAGTCACAGAGGATGTAGTAAGACTAAAACGAGTACTTCGATACATCTCAGGTACATCTGATTTAGGCATTCATTATCGTCCTAATATTAACGTTGGTATATTAGAGTGCTACAGTGATGCAGATTTTGGAGGATGTAACAAGACCAGCAGATCAACGTCAGGTGTAGTTATAGCACATGCAGGTGGAGCTATTTCATGGCTCAGCCAGAGACAGGCTATAGTTGCCACATCTACAACTGAAGCAGAGATCGTAGCTGCAAACGAAGCAGTTAAAGAAATTATTTGGTTATCCAGATTGTTCCAAGAAATCGCAAAGCTGAAGCAGGTACCAGTTCTTCAGATTGATAACCAAGCAGCGGTGAGATTGGCACAGAATCCTGAACTTCACCACCGCACTAAACATATTAAAGTCAAGTACTTCTTCATACGGGAAAAAGTTATGGAAGGAGAATTGGAAGTTAGACAGATTTCAACAGACCACCAGGTAGCCGACATCATGACGAAGCCATTAGCAAGACCTCGGTTACAAATGTTGTGTGAAAAATTAGGACTTTCTAAATTGAATTGAGTGATGTAACCTTTTTTTTTGTCTAAAGCTAAAATCTGTTCATTTATAGTGTTTTATTTAACTTTAATTAAATAAGGGAAAGTGTTATAGTTAGATATTTTAGTTAAAGTTATATATCAGAGATGGCGTTATATGACATCTTAGTTATTTAGTTATATTGTAGTTTAAGAGTTTGCAAGCATGCTTTTAGAATGTCAAGTTGGTAGTAGAGCAATGTAACTTACTGTCAAAAATACATGTGGTAGATCTTACTTTTCGTTTAATAAAAAGGACAATTACATAACAAAAGTCGTGTTCTATTCTTTGTACATTATCTAAAGATCCAATAAATCTAACAATTACCAGGGATCGAAACTTAATCTGTCTTTCTCTCTAATGATTTTATTTTTGTAACATTAGAGTAGAGACTTAAAATAAGGCACACAAAACGTTTTAATAATATATTAACAATTTACAGTTATCAACTTAGACATGTCAGATATTTCAAGATATTTGCATATATATTTACAAAAAAAACAAGTAAATAATACAGGTAGTTTGATATTTCTAGTATGCTAACGCAACCAAAAAAAAAACGCAACCATTCCGAACCATATTAAAGGCCCCTCGTACAGAGCGAATGCAAGTTCTGCTCCGGAAGTGATTTAAGTGTCTAAAAATATCGCGAGTGAAATAGTTTCTCTTTGAACAAAGTTGTGATTCGTGAATTCCGGTTTCTACGGATAGCTTTCTATTTTCCGAGCTTTATTACAAAATTCTCCGAACACCTTCCTTGGCGACACCAAGTCAAAGAATTTCTTTCTCGCACCTAGTGCCCCTTTCTTTGATTTATATTTTTATCTACTCTGCCCTCGCGCATCAAATCAATTCCGCACCTAGTGCATTCATTTTACGAAATCTTTACAAATAATCAACCTTGCCTCCGCGCATAAATAAAAAAGTGATTTTTAGATTAAAACACGAACCCGAGATAAAATTCTAAAACCAGAATTGTTATTGTCAGAGTTACCATTTTTGGGAACTGTAACAAAAAAATCGAAATAAATTTGTTAAACTTAAACCAACTTTTTTCATTTCTATAAATCAAAATAGTAATTACCGTTAAAAATAAATGCTTTTCATCCAGTCACCACATACAGGGTGACTCAGAAGTGTCTTTAAAAAATTAAAAAGTACAACTTTTCAAATAATTTAAATTCAGTGATTCAAAAACCAAACTAAGCTTTCAAAAACAGCGCTACTGCGAACGATCCATCTTTACACGTCTGAAGGACTTTTATTATATTTTCCAAAGTGGATATTAAATGTTCACAAAGAAGGGTTCAAATCGACTGTTGCAGACGGAGAATAATATAAAATCTATACTTACTGTTCATTTTTGCTTAACTGCTTCGCTGATGGTACCAATTGGACGTCGTAACACTATAAATCTAACACAGTAAATACAAACACTTTCTTAAATTTAAACCTGAAAAGGAGTTTTGAAACAAACACAAGAAAAAGGCAATATAAAGTTCAAAAATATATATTAAATCTTTTAAAAAATTATGTTTTTACAAAACGTTCAAGAAAAATGTATTGACAAACTATAGTCTGGCCCGTGTACATCACATAGTGAGGAACGGAACGACTCATAATGTACCAACTACCATCCAATGTTTAGTTTTTAGCTAATGATTACACAAAAAGATTCAGTAAAAAGTTCAATGTTTATAATTTTTTAGTGGGCTTTTGTTTGCCTGTCTATTGACGTATTTTCAGTTCAATATCAATTTTGGTCGCTCCACGGAGCTTAAAAATGCTTGAATCGTAACGACTTTGAATTATATTCTGCAATTATAGATTCATACGTTCAGGCAAGGCGGTTCCATGCTCGTTCTGAGTACATGGTAACTATACTTTTTTGACACCCAATTACTGAGGAACCGGTTTAGGGTAAATACAGTTAAAACCCATCATTTTTCCATCAAAATCGACTGCTAGAAAATGATAGGGCATCCTCGACGCTAAGGGCTATTTTCGCTAAAACTCTCGAAATACTTTGATTATAGAGACTGGATAACTTGCTTTCATATTTAACACAATGCATGTTGCAGTGCTTAACAACGTGGATATTTAAAAAGGTTTTTATTTTCAAAATTTCCGTCGGTTTTCGTTATACTTTCTAAATTTTGTGATCGGGGCGACATTACGTCCCCGTGCAGCGACATTTACTACACTTTCTAAAATTAATTACAGTCTTTGATGAGTTTCCAAGATTTTGACATAAAAACGCTCCGTAAAGCGAAAATGTGATTGACCTCTTCCAACGGCATTTTTACTGTTAAAGAACGCTATAACCCCGATATACTTTTCGACGTTGTAACAAAATCCGACTTAGGAAATATTTCGTAAGAAAAGCGTGCTTCACGTAAAAACGCCGTGGAGGAGGTTTTTAATTCTTGGAAATATATTTTTGCTCTTCGGAGCGTTTTTTATGCCAAATTTTCGCTAACTCTTCGAGGAGCGTTAATTTGGTAAGTGTAGTAAATGTCGCTGCACAGGGACGTAATGTCGCCCCGACCACCCAATTTTAGAAAGTATGATAAAATTGGACTTCCAAATTTCCAAGATTAAAAACCCTTTTACGAATCCACGTTGTCAAGCACTGCAACTCTTACGAAGTGTTGAATATGAGGACAAGTTAGTCCAACGACTATCCAAAGTATATCGGAAGTTATAGCGAAAATAGCCCTTAGCGACATGGGACCCCCATCATTTCCTAGCAGTCGGTTTGACGGGGAAATGATGTGTTTTGACGGGGTTTGCCCTAAACCGGTTCCTCAGTGATTCGGAGTCAAAAAAGTATCTATACCATGTACTCACACGTGCATGGGATCTGCCTTGCCTGAACGTAAAATTTGTTATTGCATAATACAAACGAAGTAGATACGCTTCAAGCAATTTTAAGCTCCGAGGAGCGACCAAAATTTATGTGAATTAATAAATACGTTTATAAAGACAGGCAAGCATAAGCCCACCAAAATTTCAGTTACATGAACTGTTCCTTGAATCTTTTTGTGCATCGTTAGCTTTTCAAACTGCATATTGGATGGTAGTTGGTACCGTATGAATCGTCCCGTTCCTCACCATGTGTTGTACACGGGTCAGACCATTGTTTGTTAACATATTCTCTGAAGAAGTTGTTGTAAAAACATAAATTTTTTAAAGATTTAATATACATTTTTTGAACTTTATATTGTCTTTTACTTGTGATTTCTAACAAAATTTCCCTTTCAGATTTAATTTTAAGAGAGTGTTAAACAGACAGTGTTAGATTTATAGTGTTACGACGTCTTCCAATTAATACCATCAGAGCCGCAGTTAAGCATAAACGACAGTAAGTATGATTTGTCCATTAATCTCCGTCTGAAACAGTCGCTTTGAACCCTAAAAATTTTGTGAACGTAATATTTTTATTTAGTATTTAGAAAAGGTTGAGGAAAAAGAAAATTAATTTTTTCTTTTTCCTATTTTTTTCAATTTTTCTAAGTTTTTCGAACAGAAAATACGTCCTTCAGACTTCCATCAAAAGCATGGATCGTTCACATGGCGCCCGAACAGGGACCATGCCGTCCCCAAACCCAACAAATCCTTTCTCATTCATGGCGGAAGACTCCGAGGGGTCGACCCCAAGAGAATTTTATGAGCGAGTCACCGCACCGCTCGTCGACGACGGTTCTAGAGGGATAGAACCACAGCGACTGTTTCCGGAGGGAGATAATGTTAATTTATCAGCTTCACAGCCACAAACTGCTTCGATGGAGAGTATGTTTCTGAAAATGGCAGAGGGCTTCGTGCAGGCGATACAGAACGTGTCGACCTGTACGCCCCATGAGAGACAAAGATGTCCGAACGTGACGTTCCATGGGCTTGATCATGAAGATCCAGAAGCATTTCTGAAAATTATGGAGGAGTATTTCGACAGAGCTCGCATAAGCCACGACTATGATCGCCTCCATAACGTAACCGGCCAACTCAAGGGCGAAGCTCAACGATGGTCCGAACAATTTAGGACGTTGACTACTTCGTATGCCTTATTCAAGGAAAGATTCCTTACGAGATTTAATTCTCCCGACATACAGTCACGAGCTATTGCTCAACTGTATGCCGTCAAGCAAACGTCTTTAGACGACACGGCAGTGTTTATCACAAGGAAAACCTGTCTTTTCGATCGTATTGATCCCTTTAAATCCGAAGCCATCAGAGCTCGGGTCATCATGGACCAACTGCGTCCAGAAATTAGGTCACGCTTGAGAAGCAACCTAATTTCAAACACCGAAATGTTAATAGCAGCGGCTACTAACGTCGAGCGGGATTCAGCTGACGAACAGACGTCGCTAATCCAGCTTATTGATCAACGTCTGTCCCGCGCGTCTTACTATCGAGAGCCGGGACACATAAGTCCACAAAATTCAAGTATAAGGAGCAATGGAAGCCCAACTCCGACAGCACCGAGGGTGCATTTCCGAGAGGACGTATCTCGACAGGACGGTCCAGGCAGAGCGCCTGGTCGTCCTTTTTTTATGCCTAATTTATCAAGCGGATCAGTGAATCCTGACCGCAGGCAAACCAATTTCAATGGCGGATCGGGGAAATTCCGAGTACCCGACCGACCGGCAACCCCGTGCCGATACTGTACAGACACAGTGCAGTGGCACTTCCATAGCCAATGCCCGAATAACCCGCATCTCAGCAGGAGACCGGGAAACTTTCGAGGGGCCAGAGACCCAGGCCAGGGTCCATCTGCAAGATCCCCGGCACAACGGCCGAACCAAGGCGGCAGCAATGTCCAGTAATTTTTTCCGATACTGATGACCACTACGACGCTCCTCTGCACAAGACAAGAGAGTCGATAAATTATATGAGCGAAGCGTTCCCTTTGCCTCGTATAAAAGTTCAAATTAATGAACATGCGGTCGACGCACTGATCGATTCAGGCTCGACACGAAACGTTATCCATCCGAGGATGTTGGATAATTTTAAAAATCTCACGACACGTCGATCATTTGCTATGGCGTGCGGAGATCGAATGGTGGACTCTCTTGGCACGACAAAATTACAAGTAATAATTTCAGGCACCTCTTTTGAAATTGATTTTCAAGTAATCGAAAATTTGAACGAAACGATAATATTAGGATCACCATTCTTATATATGAACAATGTCGCATATGATTATGGCAGAAAATGCCTATATGCCGGCACAGAAGAGCGTATTACCGTCTTCTGGAATCAAGCTTCTCAGAGGGAGAGACAGCAGGCAAAGCTTCCGGAAGAGCTTGTTATAAATGACAAATTTCTACGGCCGCTGTTCGAAGAATTTGTCGATCTGTTCACTGCGGAACCGACTCAAGCAACCACAGTGACTGTGAAACACAAAATTACAGTAAAAGACACAAAACCATTTAATATCAGACCATATCCGATGTCTCCGAGTACTAAGAAAATTATGTACGACCAAATCGAAGAGATGTTAAAAGCTGGCGTCATCGAACCTAGCACTGCCCAATATAGTTCACCACCAGTGATAATAAAACGCTCGGACAAGAAACCACGATTTTGCATCGACTATCGCCATTTGAATGAAATGACTGAAGACGAGGCTTCCGTCTTACCAAAAATACACGAAAGTATTAAAGATTTAGGCAATTCGAAGATTTTTTCTGTGTTGGATTTAAAAAGTGGATATTGGCAAATACCGCTAGATGAAGCATCAAAAGATTTTTCGACTTTTACCACTCCTGATGGGGCAGCTTACAGATTCAATGTCATGCCTTTCGGACTCAAGACAGCTCCCTGTACCTTTCAGAAATTCATGGCAAAGGACGTTTTAACGGGTTACCTGCACCATTTCTGTAAAGTGTATTTAGATGATATAATCGTTTACAGCGTAAACGTGAAGGAGCATATGTCCCACTTGAGATTAGTCTTTGAAAGACTACGTCTACACAATCTGAAAGTGTCACCGGAAAAGTGTGTAATAGCGACGAATGAAATTCAATATTTAGGCCATACAATTAGAACCGATACTTCCCAACCATTAGAAAAACATGTCTTACAAATTCAAAATTATCCCGTTCCAGCTACGAAAAAGCAGCTACAAAGTTTCCTAGGGCTTTGCAACTGGGTACGAGAATATCTACCAAATGTGGCGATGATCACGAAGCCACTAACGAAACTTCTTTCGAAGGAAAATCGTTTTCACTGGAACCATACATGCGATGAAGCGTTTAGAAAATTAAAAGAATTATTATCCGGACCGCTGGAACTCCATCGGCCGGATTTTTCACGTCAATTCATTTTGCAAACAGATGCATCCCTCCAAGGCCTTTCGGCCGTATTATATCAATTAGGCGACAACGGCGAAAAATACATAATCTCGTATGCAAGCAACACGTTATCTCCAGCGGAGAGACGTTACCACATAAACGAGCTAGAATGCTTGGCGGTGGTGAACTATATTAAAAAGTACAAGATGTACTTAGCAGACAAACCGTTCTTGGTGAAGACGGACAACAGGGCGTTACTTTGGTTAAACAAACATAAGGACGACAAAACAAAATTTACTCGATGGTCATTACTATTACAAGAATATGCATTCAAAATTGAACACTGTCCAGGAAAGGAAAATTTATTAGCAGATTTTCTAAGTCGTAACCCACAAAATCAGTATGTCGAGACAGACGATGAAGAGGAAAGAATGTTCCTACCAAATTATAAGTGTCCAGAACGTATTTCTGTTTTAACGCATTCAGAAATATACGAAGATATCGTACAGGCTCAATTGAGTTCAAGAGATATTCAAGACAAGATCCGCCGTTGGAATGATCTATTTCAACAGGAACAACGTTCCGATGCGGATCTTATTTTTATGCAAAATTTTCACGTCCAAGACGATGTACTTTTTAAAGATTGCGATACAAATTTTAAATTAATAGTTCCAAAGAGGAAAATAAAGGAATTGATTTACCATTATCATGACCGAGATGAAGCATGTCATCCAGGAAGAGACGAGACTCTCAGGAAAATAGCGAAACGCTACTATTTCAATAATATGGCCAGGATCGTAGGCAAATACATAAACGACTGTCTGATATGCCAGTCTGTAAAGACAAGACAAGTCCAACCCAATGCTCCACTTAGAAGTCATGCACCACAAAATGCATTTGAAACCTTGAGCGTCGACGTAATTGGCCCGCTGCAGAGGACTAAAGACGCCGAAAACAGATACATGATTATCGTCGAAGACGTTTTCAGTAAATGGATAGAGGCAAAGGCATACATTCAGGTCGACGGCAGAACGATAGCCAAATATATCGACGAAGAAATAGTAGCAAGATTCGGAGTCCCTCGAGTCATAATATCAGACAACGGTGGTCATTTCAATTCCGAATGGTACATCACATTTTGCGAAAGGAATGGTATCGAACGATACTTAATTCCAGCATATCACCAACAGTCCAACCCCGTGGAACGACGGGTGCAGGAATGCAAGAAAATTCTAAAGACTCTTTTATTCAAAAAGCCAAACGACACTTGGGATCGCTACGTGCATCAAATGACATACATATTAAGAAATCGTAGGAACGCCGCTACAAATCAAACACCTAGCATGGTCGTGTTAGGATATGATCCAGCCGAAAGAGGCGAATGGGATTTGTATGCCTGGAGGCAAGAAAGAGCCAAGCAACAAACGCTTCCACGATACGAGCGAATCAAGGAAGCCCGTCAGGCCCAACAAAATTATAAACAGAAATATGCGCCGAAAGAGGCCGTCACTCCGATCGTCTACAAAGTAGGAGACAGAGTCATGAGTAAGAGAAAAAAGAAGGTACATACCTTCACGCCGTCTTGGTCAGGCCCGACCAGAATTCTGAAGAAGTTTTCAGACGAAGTGTATCTCGTGCAAAAGGGAAATGTAACGACAAGAGTACATGTCGATGATTTGAGACCAGCCCCGCCAGAGGAGCACAACTTGGAAATCGAATCTTCCGATGAAGAAAATGCTAGTCCAGGCGGAACATCACTCGATGGAAATGATTCCCCGTTCTCAGACGATTCCACAGAACCTCCACCGCCGGAGCAAACGGTTGTACAAATTCATGCACCGCCACGAGATGCTTCCACTTCTGATTCAGAATCAAGTTCTGGAGATTCAATTATATTTTTATAATATTTTTCAACCTAGGCTAAGTTTTAACTTAGTGCTAGGTTTATTTTATATCAAAATTTCCATACCAACTTCTTGTCGTGTCAGGCAAAAGTTGGTATTTTTTATGCATTTTTTACAAGTTATTTTCATCTGAGGATATTGTATCCACATACAAATCTTCCAAATTCACTGCAGCAACTCTGACCGTGTCCGGCAGAGTTGGTATTTTTTATAATTTTTCTAAGTCCTCAAATGTTATTAAACATTCATCTGTAAGCAGAGTCCGACCCAAAGGGTCCAAACAAATGTTCCATTGGCACGGCATGGAAAGACGACAACTCTGACGCAGAGCGCGATTCAGACGAGTCTAGCAACTCAAGGGCGAGATGCCGCCACGTCTGCTGGAGGGGCAGATGCAACGATCCGACGGATGCAGATTCTGTCGCAGATTTCTCCCAAGAAGAGATTTTAAATAAAAACTATTTCAATCAATATAAGTCAACAAAATTCAATGTTCCTATTCTCAAAGACGACGATGTGATATCGGTCGCAGATTTCTCCCAAGAAGAGATTTTTTAACTACTCGGAAACCATTTCAACCAATATAAGTCAACAAAATTCAATGTTCCATTCTCAAAGACGACGATATGTTATCGGTCGCAGATCCCCAGACGGGATGTAAACAAACATTTTACTAAAATTTTGTTTTATTGTTTCATATAAACCGAGCAGAACCAATGTATAGCTGGAGCAAGCAGTCCGAGGACCACCTAAGCTGTTCCAGAAGGCAGTTCGACACCGAAGGTGATCGACGAGGCATAGACACGAGGAGGAGCAGACGCAAGCCCGCATTAGTGGAAGAACACTAAGAAAGATAAGTGCGTCGAAAGTGTTTGTGTTGTGTCATCGAGAATCTGAGGATTTTCGATTTTTTCTTTTTTTATGCCATTTTTGAAACACAATGTTCAATAATTCAATCGAATGCTATGCATCGATATATGTTCAAATTATCATCATTTTTAGATTTGCATCTATGTTTTGTTCAGATAGGCCGGTCTGAACGATAACCGAATACAACACATGGGAGACTACATCCAATGATCCATTTTATTTTCAAACAAACAATTTACCAAACGTTACACAAAAAGATTCACGGAAAGGAGGGGAGTGTTAAAGAACGCTATAACCCCGATATACTTTTCGACGTTGTAACAAAATCCGACTTAGGAAATATTTCGTAAGAAAAGCGTGCTTCACGTAAAAACGCCGTGGAGGAGGTTTTTAATTCTTGGAAATATATTTTTGCTCTTCGGAGCGTTTTTTATGCCAAATTTTCGCTAACTCTTCGAGGAGCGTTAATTTGGTAAGTGTAGTAAATGTCGCTGCACAGGGACGTAATGTCGCCCCGACCACCCAATTTTAGAAAGTATCATAAAATTGGACTTGAACTTCCAAATTTCCAAGATTAAAAACCCTTTTACGAATCCACGTTGTCAAGCACTGCAACTCTTACGAAGTGTTGAATATGAGGACAAGTTAGTCCAACGACTATCCAAAGTATATCGGAAGTTATAGCGAAAATAGCCCTTAGCGACATGGGACCCCCATCATTTCCTAGCAGTCGGATTTGACGGGGAAATGATGTGTTTTGACGGGGTTTGCCCTAAACCGGTTCCTCAGTGATTCGGAGTCAAAAAAGTATCTATACCATGTACTCACACGTGCATGGGATCTGCCTTGCCTGAACGTAAAATTTGTTATTGCATAATACAAACGAAGTAGATACGCTTCAAGCAATTTTAAGCTCCGAGGAGCGACCAAAATTTATGTGAATTAATAAATACGTTTATAAAGACAGGCAAGCATAATCCCACCAAAATTTCAGTTACATGAACTGTTCCTTGAATCTTTTTGTGCATCGTTAGCTTTTCAAACTGCATATTGGATGGTAGTTGGTACCGTATGAATCGTCCCGTTCCTCACCATGTGTTGTACACGGGTCAGACCATTGTTTGTTAACATATTCTCTGAAGAAGTTGTTGTAAAAACATAAATTTTTTAAAGATTTAATATACATTTTTTGAACTTTATATTGTCTTTTACTTGTGTTTTCTAACAAAATTTCCCTTTCAGATTTAATTTTAAGAGAGTGTTAAACAGACAGTGTTAGATTTATAGTGTTACGACGTCTTCCAATTAATACCATCAGAGCCGCAGTTAAGCATAAACGACAGTAAGTATGATTTGTCCATTAATCTCCGTCTGAAACAGTCGCTTTGAACCCTAAAAATTTTGTGAACGTAATATTTTTATTTAGTATTTAGAAAAGGTTGAGGAAAAAGAAAATTAATTTTTTCTTTTTCCTATTTTTTTCAATTTTTCTAAGTTTTTCGAACAGAAAATACGTCCTTCAGACTTCCATCAAAAGCATGGATCGTTCACATTACGTGAAGCACGCTTTTCATGCGAAATGTCGGATTTTGTTACAGTTTCGAAAAGTTCATCGAGGGTTTTGGCGTGTTCTTTAACACTACCTTATAAGTTCATACACACTAAATTCACTGTAAAAAAAATTTTTAAAATTTAAATTAAAGTGATTTTGACTTTCTAATTGAACTTTAACTATTCTAAAGCACCAAAAGCTTTATATGCAGGGTGTTTGTTTCCACCCGGACACTTTAAAGAATACAGTGAGCAACAAAAACTTTTAAATTTAGAATCAGTGCAACTCCAGACACCAGGACGATATACAGGGCGTAGCTTTTGGCCCTGTCCAAAATCTTCAAGTACCACCCTCCCCACCTTCTCAAATATACAAATTAAGTGCATATACGACCTCAGGAGTCTGAGCTAAGCAGTCCACGCAGCAATCCGTTTATTTTTCAAACAAGAAGAGGTTCCTATGTATTCAGTCTATCATAACACAGGTTCTAATAAACGAATCATCGTTCTTTTTTTTAAAGAAGCGTCTTTCCGAGTATTTTCAAAATATATTTAAAAAATAAAAATCCTTTGAAAATTTTCAAAATTATTATTGCATTTGTTTATAAGCAAAACAATTTGCCATATTTTTAAACAATTCCCTAGGCTCTCCTAATTAACGGATTTTAATATCTCAAAATGGATTTGAAAATTTGAGTGCTCTTTTATATGTCAAAAAATTTTCAACTTTCTAAATGCTTTAGTTTAGCTTCAACAACATTTTGAAAATTTGCAAAATTTTTTGCGCAGTTTAGATTGCAAAATTATTATACAAAAACTAAAAGTCCGATCTTGATGAAATTTGGTGGGAAGATTTATTATATTAAAAAGATTTCTTTAGCCAAATATGAAGGTCCTACGTATAAAGTAACTAAATATTTGAAAAAAATCCACAATAATTTTTTTGCGATTTTTACTACTCTTGCAATAGTAAAAATGAATTTTTGGATTCGCAACCAACTGCATCTTATTTAAAATTTAATTACAAAACTTTTTGTTTCTATAACTTTTCTCTAAAAGCAATAGTTACTGAGGTGTATGAAAAAATAGGAAGAAGAAAACGGAATTTTTAGGATTTTCGCATTCTGTTTAACAAAAAGTTACGCCCATGTTTTCAAACTCGCGCCTAGTGAAATTATCATTTCTTATGATTTTTAGGAGCGATGAAGCCAAAAATCTGTCATAATACCCATTTCACCTAACCCAAAACAAATACCGCCTGGGCTATCTGTATATATAACCAGTCTTACTTAAAATAATAATAATAATTATTTTCAAGATGTTTCACAGGGAACCAACTACAAATTCAGTGGAGTGTATTTTGTATTCGGAAAATTTAATTACATTGATTGTGTGTAAATAGCATTATTATATTTGAATCAGTTTATTCATGAATGCACATGTTTTTCTTAGGGCCCATAGACATCGCCATAATAAGCTATGTATAACTTTAGCACGAACTCAATCACCTCATTTGTTTGATTTAGGACTTTAACAAGTATCCTATATCATCCTTCGTAAATCTATGTTATTGACTTGGATAGAGTTTAAACTAACCATATATAACGATTATTGGTTATATTAAGGCATGTTTAGATACAGACGTCAGATGATAAGCTTTGATAGGAATTTGTTAATTAAGCATATCAGTTGTATCTATTCATGTATATTTCATCCTTAGCATTACATTGCCTATAATTAAAACCGACGATAAGGAATTATTAATTCTAAAAATTTCATTTATGTACGGATTCAAGTAAAAGGAACAATGAGAAAGTTTCTTACAGAAAAATATAACAAACGAAATTTAGTCAATTAAAACGAATTTTTTGAATACTTGTAGCGAGTCTGCTGCTCATTGTGTAAACCTGAATAAAAACCATGTTTTTTAACTTCGTTCGTTGATGATAATAAGTAAATTAAAAAGAAAATCCATATTTTTTTTATAAACAGACAATTACATGGAAGTTTTCAGAAATTATTTTCGGTTATTCTTAAATTTTACCCTTCATTTTAATAAAGAGATATAAGTTGGGAGGTTGATTCGATGGCCTGATGAATAGGGGAATAGACAGAGAAGATAATAAAATACTTATAGATCGATAGATAGATAGATAGACATTATTAGCAACTTCTGCTATATAAAAAGACAAGATAAACGTAGATATACTAACTTAATGTAGATATATGCATAAAACATACTTATGGAATTACAAACACGAGGAATATATACAATGAATTTGATACCATCAACAATTTACATTCTATATCGGTTAAATTTTACATTATGGCACACAACATTTTTAACTATATAAGTATGAAATAATTATATTAATAATAATTCTCAAAATCTTTTATTTCTGTTGGTAGAATATTAAACATATTTATACGTTTATATAATATAGTTGTATTTAATAATGATGTTTTGGCTGTGTCTATAAAGAAGTCATTATTCTGTCTTGTATTATGTGGATTAATACTATTATATATCTCACTTTATTATATAGGCACATAGCAGTCTTTTTGTTCTTCAATTTATAAAATCTAATGTATTAAATATTATTCTTTGCCTTACATTCATGAAATTAAGTACTTCTAGCATATTTTTACTTCCACGTCCAGTGGAAGTAGAGTAACGCAAAGAAAATATATATTTTTTTTGTTGAAATAGGCTTAAAATGCCATGAAATGTCGAGATTTTAAATTTGAGCAAAAAAAAATGTTTCTGTCGGTCGGTCTGTCTGTAACTTTTTGTGCGCACGTTTACGCTGGAACCGTTTAAGATATTGACTTGAAATATGGTACACATGTATTATAACGAGATATGGAACTAGATTATATTTTGATCTAATTCCATTGAAGGATTCGGGAGTAAATGGGGTAAATAGGCAAAGCAAGCAGGTAAGAGTCCATAAAATTGCAATTTAGGGGATGTATGAAAAGTCAAGGTCTCAACATTTTTTTCTGGCATCAGCCACACCTCCCACCCTCCACTATCACCTCCAATACCACCCCCACACTAATATTAAAGGGAGTAGAAAATTAAAATGTGATTTAGTGCGTATACAAGACTGAAACGTCTCAAACATTTTTTTTTGCGTTAGCTACCCCCTCTACCACCCCCATTGCCATCCCCACCCTATTGTTAAAGGTTGTAAAAAATTAAATTGGGATTTAGTGTGTATACGAGAATCAAGGAACTCTAAGATTTTGTTGGCATTAGCCACCTCCTTCTACCACCCGCATTGCCACCCCCGCCCTATTATTAAAGGGAGTAAAAAATTATATTATAATTAGTGTGTACGAGAACAAAGGGCCTCTAAAATTTATTTTAGCATTAGTTACCCCCCCTACCACACCCATTGCCACCCCCACCCTATTGTTTAAGGGAATAAAAAATTAAATTGGGTTTTAGTGTGTATACGAGAACCAAGAGTTTCTAAATGTTTTTTATATTAGCCATTCTCTCTACCACCTCCATTGCCACTCTCACTTTATTATTAAGGAGAATAATATATTGGAATACTGGGATTTAGTGTATATAAGACTTGGATACAAAATCTGGATGTGGAAGTAGTGATTTCTTGGGCGGCGATTTTTCATTGGTGTATACCTGGTACATTTAAGGATTGTTCTCATAGATTTATTTTGCAATTTTTGCAGGTTGTCTATTTCGTTTTAGTTAAAATTGAAAAAAATACTTGAGCAATATTCGACGTGTGGAGCTACTATTGATTTATATAATAAGATTTTTGTGTTCATCATTTAGAACCTATTTTTCTCATAAAATAACATTGACATTTTATTTAATATACAGGGTTGAGATAATGTGTGGAAACAGCTGATTTCTCACTAAACTATAATTTAGAATAAAGAAAACTTTCTTACGTTTTTGTAGTATTTTTATTCTATTCAGTGACGTACTTTGATTTCCAACAGCTACCTTATTTTTCGAGATATGACATCATCAGTAGTTTCTTAGATGGATGACCCTGTATATTTTTACATTTTCAGATAGACACTTTTTCATTAATTATAATGGTATAGGGTTTGGTGGGTATGCGATTTTGGCCGATTAGTGTTAAAAATCGCCCAAAATCCGGTCAAACTATGTCGGCTACAAATGAACATATTTCACTTCATGTTCTTCTTAACTTGCAAGAAGAACCAAATACTTCAGTACCAAAACTATTTAAAATATCTGTTATCAAATAGCCTTGATAATTAAGATGTAAACAGGCATCTCTTTATTTTATTATTATATTTAATATTTAGAAAAACACAAGTCGTTTTTATTCGATAGTTCCATACATTTGTCCAATCCTGCATAGTCACAATGCTTTTTAAACTTTAAGTTCCCATCTATAATAATATTATAATAATATCCAGGTATTTAATTTGCTCAATATTATAATTATTTATACTGTTCGCTTTCGCTACTATTATCAGGTATATTTAATAAATTAATTTAACGTTATTCTGACTATCAATAGATATTTTGTTACTGGCAGTATGGTCTTCGACCGAAAGCCATTAAAAAAATATATAATTATTTATTTCAATATACAAATTTGTTACATTTAAACTATATAACCTATTTTTTCCTATTAGCATGTATTTTGTTTTATTTAAATTAAGATAAACTATTTTGATTCAACCATTTATTACTACTGCTAATTACTTATTTATAGTTATATACATCTTCTTAAGATCATTACCACTTATATACAATATTGTATATTGTTACTAGCACATTTAACAATATCATTTATATAAAGAGTAAATAGAATAAGTCCAAGAATAGTTCCCTGAGGAATGCCATATTCTATCTGTAGTTCACTTGTTACCGAGTTTTTATATTTAACTCTTTGTGACCTGTTGCTTAGATAACTTTTAAATCAATTATTTTCTCAGCCCTATAGACCATTCCAGAACACGTGACTTTGACAGATCCGCCATTTTGCCTGGGTGGTACACAAAGCGATTATTTTCCGCGTGTTTACATTCGTTTATGGTGCTGTGAATTGAGTTTATTGTGATTTTTTGCAAATTTTTTCGCCAAGATGTCTCGAAGTGAATATTATGTAACCCTTAGAGGTGACATTAAGTGCAGATATGATAAAAAAATCGAGGTTATTGACAATATTGACCACTATGCAATCCCTCCTAAAGAGAGCAGGCTTGAAGTTTATAATATTACCATGATGGACTTCATGAACTATTTGATACTAACTCATAGTTATTATACTGGTCAACAATTTAAGCCTTATAAAAGCTTGCAAGTCTACAAGCTTTACGAATCTGGCTCTGTTCAAGGAATTTCGGCAAAACAAATCAGTGATGAGGCATTTGTTGTCATTGGGAAGGTAAGAAATCAAAGTTAATGCGTAATTTTACATTACAATTAGATTCTATATGTTAATGTATATAATTGCGATATGCTACAGAGGTTTTAAACTTGATTAACATTTTTAAAATCCTTGTTGTAGGTTAAACACTCTCAACGAAAGAGGGAAAAGTTACTTCAAGTTTGGATTATTATTTTAAAAAACACCAGCATTTCCATTGCTCACTGTACATGTATAGCTGGTTTATGAGAAGTATGCAGTCATATAGCCATTCTCTTTTACCTGCATGATCGTCCAAATACCATCGAAGACAGTGGTCCTGGTCCAGCGTCCACTGATTTTCCGTTTGGCCAGTAGGTACCTTCCATGAAAAATGTAGAAATGTTGCGAATACAGGATATGGATTGGGCAAAAAAATAGAAACAAGAGGTTTGTCTCGGGAACATCCTCCTTTTGATCCGCTTATTTATGTCCGTATCTAATTTATGGTCTTTTTTTGGCTTGACTGAACCTGAACTTGGATATTTTAAGAGAATAAAGTGAATATTAAAAAACATTTGTTTTACAGTGAATAAAAAATATATATTATTGATGTGCAATATATTAAAATAAATAGGAATATATAATTAAAATTGTTTTTATTAATAAACACATAGGTACATAGATAATTCATTATTTAACACGACAATTGTATCCAATGCACTCAATTTTCTCATTTTGACAACATGCTTATGGGTATTGTTTCATGAAAAATCTTAAATTTTTTTTTGAGCAAACCTACAACTCTTTCTACATGAACCCGTAAAGTTGCAATATTTCGTGCGTTTTCCAAATCTATAGGATACAACTGAGTTTGGCATTTTGTAAAGGCGGGTATTTGTAGTTTTATCCTCTAAAACAGCTAGTTTTTCTAAAATCACACACGTCATTTAATTCTAACCTTATAAAACCTAGAAGGAGTTTTTGTACAAAAATTAATTACTTACCAGTTATAAAATGTTTTGATCAAATACGACCGTGTTTTAGGTGGCTTTTACTTAGTGGCTCCCGTCCCAAAGCCTCAATCCGAGTAATTCTTCTTTCTATAGGCAATACATTAAGATGACTCCACTATTGGTTAAAATAGCAGGAAATCGGAAAAACAATGCATGATCCCTTTCACCACGCATTGAACATTTAACAGCAATACAAAAATGTGGCATTTTCTATCAATTAGACCAGGATTAAACAATTTAATGATGATACTCGTAATGTTTACATACGCAAATGGTTCTGTATGCCACCCAGCAAATATGGCCGAACTGTCAATGACGTCATTCTGGAATGGTCTATTCCCTGTAGCTTGGTTAGTAACAGCTTCCTACTGATCGTTTCAAATTCTCTTTTCAAGTCAATAAATATGACTAAAACCACTTGATTACCTTCTAAACATTCAAACTTACTTCATTATTATCACACAAATTAATAAAGTGGTCTTTAACAGCCACTTTACTAATTTTTTTCAAATATTGACACTGTGTTTATTGGTCTTTGGTCTTATTCACATTTTAATGAATTTGAAACCTTTGGAATAACGTAGGAAGTTCTCCATGCACCAGGGAAGATACCATATGTCAGCGAAGTATTTACTCAAGTTCATACAGGTGTGACACCAACTCTGACGTATTTACACAAACACTGAAAATATTAAACACTACACTCGAATACACTACTCGACGTGACAAAAAACGCAAAAACAAGGCCTGCTTAATTTAATAAAGTCAGTATTTTGAAATCACGGAGGAATAAATTTAAAAAGTCTAAATTAGCATACCAGAGCTGAGAACAGTTATTGTTATGTGCACGCCTAAGTCACTGCCTCATAGAATGTGCGAGAAATGGTCGGAGGCACCGTAAACAATGGCCTGGATGATTCTAGAGAGTTCGAGTATATTCGACGCGGGTATATATAGAGTGGATTCAAACACACTGGGGAAAGTTTTGATAAGAGGCGAACAAGTGAATAGATGGAATACGAATAGTAATAACACGTGAATTATAGTGTAGACGGAACTTGTAATTAGTGTGAACTAATGTGTATAAGGACCTTATTATTGTAATTAAGTGATTAATAAATTAGTGGTTTATGAAAGTTCTTATTGCAATTTATTGATCCTACATACAGGGTGTCTACTGGAGATTGTAAACACGTAACATTATCAAGGAATCGATTTCTGTTGTCAAATATGATGGATGGATGACTGATACGTATAACGTTTAATACCTTCTAAAGAAAGCCTTTATTAAGGATAGCTCTTGAACTAAATCTTGCATTAGTATCAAAAATAGCTATCTCTCGGACAGTTTCAAAAATATTAAATAGAAAATAGTCCGAAAAAGTTACGGGCCGCTTTTAGTGTAGTACTCTTAAGAAACATTTTTGGAATTTTGTTCAAATGAACCTTTCCAATATTCTGGTTGTAGAATCTGTCTTAGGATTTTCTGTAATATATTACTGGATACCTTTGTGTAATCAGATTTGAAAAACCCAGTGTCGGCGTCGTTAGGAACCAAAGATTATGCATAGCCATATCATCGTAATAAAATGACACGACCAGCTGTGTAGTTTATTGACTATTTCATTAATATGTTGGTTAACGTATAATGAATGAAAAAGTGAAACGTTGGCATTTAGTTTGCAGTAAGTATATGTTATTTTATATGGTTTTAATAAAGTATATTTTAATTAATTTATTAATTAACCGAAACTGAAGTATATGTAATTTTTTTTGTGACTGTCTTTAATAGCAGACATGTTTCATGTGTTATTGCTTTAAATTTTACTTTTGGATATTTTCTAGTAGCATACAGAGAGTCATTATACACATCAGGGGTACCCCAGAGCTCAATATTGGGGTCTCTTATTTTTGTTATACACTTTTGATTTCTACGAACAAGAAAATCATTGTAATGTGCAGTTTTTTGCAGACGACCCACAGCTTTACCATTTGCAAAGTACTACCGCCATTATTAACAATGACTTATAGAGTATTTATAATAATGTTCATAAACATAATTTAATATTGTGTCTCTTAAAAATCTGCTTTTTTTATTAGGCCGAAAAAACAATTAGCCCAATAGTATGGGACGGAATTTGTCGATTTGGATCAAATAATTCAAAACGGGCTGAAATTTTGGGAACAGGCTTATTTTGTGATGCTTTTTAACATATCGAAAGTCCCCACCCGTAGACGCCGGCGGAGGGGAGGGAGGAAGAAAATAGGTAAAAAAAATCGTTTTTTCGCAGAAACTCGGAAAGTATCAATTTTATTGTAAAATATATACACATGAAAGTTATAGGTAATATAAATTTGGTTTTTTTTAACTTCGTACGATCTATTGGAGCCGAGGTAAACTTTTTTGAAATTTTGACAGTCTTGCGACGCAACGGAAACGCGCGCGTTCTTTGCTAAAATCTCAAAAATGGCCGTTCGGATCGCAAAATGTTTCAAATAAAAGTTGTAGAGAATTCTATTATGAACAATTTTCTTTTATTATTTACTTCCATTCGATCAATATTGACAGAGATATGAATTTTTAAACATCTTTATAGCGCGCTATCACTTGTTTCGTGATAAAATCGATATCGCGTCTACGGGTGGGAACTTTTAATATGTTAAAAGGTATCACAATTATTTCATCCAAATTTTCCCATTTGATCGGGTTAAATGTGAATATTTAAAATCAGTTATATCTATCAATAATGAAAATTATACCCTTTGTAAAAATAGCAAAAATTTTGGGAGTAATATTTGACGAAAGACGATCATACCAACGAAATTCTAAAACAGTGCTATGTAAGGTTAAAACTGATTTATTCTAGCAAGCATGTTTTGAATAAGAAACAAGATGTGTTGTACGAAAGTTCTGTCTAAAATAGCTTACTGCAATATTGCAACAAACCCCAAAATATCTGTTGTAAGTTCATGTAAAGGGGGCGAGCATAGGTGCCGTCTTTACTATGTACATACTTTGATATGCGATGTAAAGCAACAGCAGGCGCAGCTAGTAGTTGGATGGGTGACCGTTCCAACTGTTGTAGTATATTCCCCATACTACCAAAATGGCCGACCAAAAAATAGCCAAAATTTGCCAAATAAATCGTTTGTCACGGTCAACCTGGCAAACACCATAAAAAAAGTCCTTAAGACACCCAGCACACCGAAAAACTACAGTTAATAACTAATAAAACCTGATAAATTTTAAGTATCCTCGATAATTCACCGACATTCAAATTCTAACATCAAATTAGCTAAAACACCAAATTCCGTCAAATTAACCATACATTTTTTAAAAAGACACACTTTAAAAATACAGCCCCCACAACATCTCAAATCATTATCAATTTACTCCCCAAACTTCAATCTGGCAAAATTTATTCCACTTCCCAAATCATTCTACAAGCCCCCGTATCTTAATTTTCGCATCAATTTCAATTTCCCTAAAATATCTTTAAAACCCTTTTAATTATCTCCCCGAACCGCCCATGAAACAATCTTTTTAAAATCCAGACCAGTTTACGTGTTCCCCATGAGTTGCTGGCCACTCGTTACTATCTTCATTTAGTTATCTCACATTCAACTTCATTTCTTAATTCAAAAAACTTAAGTCCAATTTACTATTTCCCTTTTCCATGCTGGCAACTCATCGCCAACTTCGCTCCATTACCCTATATAAAATTATTATGACCACACCTAGCATCAAGCGTAACGCTTAAATGTAACATCAATATGGGTTAAAGTCGAACCCTCAACGCTACCTTACAGGACCATTTCCAGACTTCGGTCATATCCACAGTTATCGAAAATATTTCCTAAAGTAAATTAGATTCCACTGACATTTTTACATCAATACATTACATTTTTCACAGCCAATTTAACAGTATAATTTTCATTTAAAAATTCAAAAATTTAAGTAACTATTGCACAACTTATGCAATATTTCGCAATAATAGCCCAAATGAATATCCGGTTCCCTTTTAATTCTCATCCAGCTCTCGGCTACGTCGTGCCCCGTCACTTGTATAAAAGGAGAAGCGTGCCGAGTCTCCGACAAGTTGTGTTGCCGGTGTATCTACGAATAAGTTCTTACTATCCGCGTTGCCCTTTGGTCGCCATAGAGCCTAAATACAAGTAGTGTTTTCCGGCTTAGTTAACGAAACCGAAAGTGTACCCGTGCCTTCTTCCTAGGACTCCCCTAGTAAAAAATCGGTGTTTATATTTTTGTTCAGTCCAAGTGCTAATTTTTGTTTATCGCCCACGCGGCCCTAGTTTTTAATAGAAATAAATCCGTCTTCGTGACTTTAGTTTATAAGTGAATTATCTCAGATCCGATTAAATTATAACGAACCCCGCAACGTCTAAGGCAAAATTCTAAGTGTCGATACGTTACCTGAAAAGAAAATTGTTAATTTTAAATTATATAAATATTCAACTTTGTGTTTTTACATAAATAAAAGATTATAATTTCTTGTTTAAACAAAGTGTTATTATTAAACAAGAAATATATACAGGGTGCTCAAGTAGGCCCTGCCCAAGATTCAAAAAAGCGAAATTAGTTACAAAAGCTTATACAGGGTGAAGCTTTGAGTCCTTACAAAGAAATAAAAAGCAGTTTTATGCTCTGCATTTATACAGGGTGTACCTATTGGCCGAATCCTTCTGTTTAAGGACATACCACCCCGAAGAAATTAAGTGCACAAACGACCTCTGGGAGTCTCAGACGAAGCTAGCCAGCCCAAACTTTTTATTTTCCCAACCAAAGGAGACAACCCCGTGTTCACGGCACCCAACGTGGCGCTTTAATTCCCGTGTTCACAACGAAGACCGCGTCCTCGCCTCACACATCTTCCAGCGGCTTGTATATCAGTGTATGCGCGGAAGCTATACAACCTTAGGCGAGGGTTGTATGAGGTATATATCATCCTTCGGATGTAAAGCCGTCGGTCCCTTGTCTATTAAATGTTAGGCAAGTAAAAGTTCCCTACTCTTCTTAAGGGAAGAGGTTCGGCAAAATTCCTGGTTGGGGGTAGCTCGTCTACAGGCGTCGGTGATAGGCCTCAGTAGCGGAAATAGACCGATGTTAAATAAATGTATTAAAAAAAAAATCATGCAAAATTTTGATTAATTAATCTTAACACAATTGTTACCTCCTTAGGTTATTTTTAGGTTAACACAGGCTAGGTTAAGAAGGCCTAAGTTTAACGGCTTAACTTCGCCCTATAGCGTTTCTCTTTTGTAAAAGTCAATAAAGACATTATTATTATTTTTTTTTTTTTTTTTTTTTACAAAAAACCAGTCACCTTACTCTGTGGCTCCGACCCTCACAGAGGGGAGCTGGTAATACCAGTAGCCACTCCCCACGCCCGTGGGGTGAGTGACTACCGGGTCCGTGAATCGTGTGCCCTGAGTAGACGTAATGAACCGAGGATGACAGCCTTCTGCATTCTGCCGGCTAAGATCTCTGCCGAGTCTCGGCATGCCGGTATGATCTTTAATTCTGAAAGCAGTGTCTGTCTCATTCCACCGAGGGCTCCTATAATCAGTACCACTATTTTAACAGAATGGCCTGGATAAAGCCTGCGGAGTTCGAAGAGCAAATCTCGATATTTTGTCCGTTTTTCCTCCCCTTTCAAGACAATGTTGCTCTCAGCGGGAGCTGAGAATTCCACGACATACATTGTCTTGAGTTGGTGGTCGAGGAGTACTATGTCAGGCTTGTTGGCTTGTATTTGCCTGACGGTGGGAAACGAGTAGTTCCAATAAATTAGGCACTTCTCATTCCCCACAACGGACTCAATATCCCCCGGAACGTAAGGCAGCACTGGTGTTTCGTCTATCCCATACGAGTGCCTTAGATGATAGTAAAGCACTCGTAATGCTGCGTTGTGTCTATGAATATAGGCCGAGACTGCGTATGTCGGGCAAGCCGACAGTAAGTGCATTACAGTCTCCGGCGCCCTGCGGCAGGCCCTGCAGCTGATATCAGGGACCTCCATACCCATGACACGACGTCGATAGACGAGAGTGTTAAATACACCATCCTGGCAAGCCATTATGAATCCCTCGGTCTCAGACTTCAGCCCAGCTGACCTTAAGAAGGCGAAGGTCAGCCTTACGGATAAGCCGAAGTCTTCTATATTTTTATAGAAGACCCCGTGCAATGGCTTATCCTTATGGAGCTGCAGAAGGATGTTGTGTTCTGCAGCTCTAATGTGGGCTTTTAGTCGAACGGGTTCCAACTCGGTGACAGAGTCGGGGTTTACCCGCTCGACGTCGAAGATGAGACCAAGTTCATCGGCTGCTCTCCGTGCTGCCTTAAAGAGAAAAGCTCCTACCTCTGCATTTTCATGGTCTCGGACCATGCAGAGGAGGGGATCCGAACTCCTGATGACCTTACATGCTCCATCCAGAACCATCCTGCTATGGAGACTCTCCAAGCTCAAGAGTCCACGGCCTCCCCGATGTCGTGGGAGATATAACCAAGCTCCTATTGAGATGCATCTTCTTGCGGGTTACTACATCGAGTTGACGCAGCTCTTCTCTAGTCCACTTCACTACTCCGAAAGAGTAGAGAAGGATCGGAACGGCAAGCATATTTGTAGCAGACACCTTGTTCTTCCCCGACAGTTCTGAAGACCGGATCTGTCGGAGTAGGTGCTGATACTTGCCGCGGAGAGCGCTTTTCACTACACTCACTTCTTGGGTGGAGCGTTGCTCGACACCCAAGTAAGTGTACGACTCTCCGGCATCTAGATGGTGTAAGATGCTTCCGTCCACGAGCTGCGCGTCCTCTCCATAGTCACCGCATCGTCCTCTCTTGAGATGGACCAGTGCGCATTTTTTTTTTATTATTATTATTATTATTATTTTCTTTGTCACTAATCTCACAATGGTACTATGTATAACATTGCCTTATATCATCGTGTAATAAGGTAAGTATTTCAAGAGATCTACCTCCTCAAGGACATCCATTATTCACGTCGGGAATTTTAAGTTAGTAGGACACTCTCCTGAGATGAGTTTACTGCCTGTGACATCTAATCTTTAATATATAGTATATGTAATGATACAATTACAAAGGCCATTTTTCTTTTTCATTCAAGTAGAAAAATAATGCGAATCACCAAAAAACTCATATCTCTGCCTCAGTATTTAAACGTTACTGTTTTGACGCTAGAATCATATAAAAAACGACAGGTTTAAGGCCACCTGTCGAGTCCCGGCGCCTCCACCATATATCACGCTTATGAAAATGGAAATAGAAAGAATTTATTAAGCACTTTTTATGTATCTTTATGTTTACCCTATGTTTGGAAACATGTTTATTGAAAGAACAGTGCAAGTTTTTGACGATATGATGTTAAAGATGTTTACTGCAGGGACACCTACACATTTTTCATTACTATTGTTACAGATTATTTTCTTTAAGAAAAGTGAATTATTCAGTATATTTTTAGAAATTGCTATATAATAATAAAAAATTCTATATTAAGTGTAATAATGTTCAGGCTGTATTAAACCTAATATTCCTCGTTGTAAAAAATAAGATGAGAGAATTATATATTTATAAATATATGCTTCGATGGGTATCTCATATATATCTTTTGAAGTTACAAGATAAGAGGTACATAAGACGCTTTAGAGGATCATTCTCCTTTGCCGTTTCAATAAAAGGTAATGCAAAGTATGACAGTAAGTTTATTAAGGTGCTTGAAATGAAAATGTAAGGATCGAGAAACAAAAAAAATTATTACAACTGTTTCAAGTAGGCACTGCCTTTAGATGTTTCCAAATAATATATTTAGAAAAAACTCTGCATAAGTTTCGGCGTCTTAGGCCTTTAGCAAGAGCATTGCAAGACGAATACTGAAGTTGAGAAGTAGTTACTTTAAACTTATACTTAAACATTTATAACTTAAACTCTACTTCTAGACATCTTTCAACAAGACCAAATCTGATTATGTATTTCAGTACATGTAGTCCAGTGGAATTAGCATTTTGTCAACACCTAAATCTGAGTGGATAAATGTGAAGTGATTCATGGACAGGGAGAATCAAATATGATATGTACATACTTTCTGGATGAATATTCGGTGGCATTTGTTTATACAGCACCTTGAGTGTTATAATAAACAGTTTTTTCTTAATAACTTTGATCGTAGTGCTGGACGAGAAAAAAATGTAATATAAAAGATGTAGGTATTGACAATACGAATATTTTAAGCCATAGTTTAACAAAATCGGTTCAATAGTTTATTCGCAAATCGCAAAAAACCGTTGAGAATCAATGATTTTTCGATTGTTATTATTTAATAGAAAAATAAACAATATCCGTGTTAAACTATTTGAAAGTTTAGTCTGTGGTATGTTTAAACTACGGTTCAAATTTGATCAAAAAATATTTAATAATTCCCAAGATAATTTAATTTGTTTATAGAATTACGATGACTTTAACGTACAATAACGGTCAATTTTTCAATCATACGATTATAAAAATGTGCTCATTTGAAAGATAGACTTACTTCTTAATGTAATTGTTACCACAGTGAGTGTTTAAAATAGCTTTAAAAATGGTGTTATATTTTTCGCATAAACTCGCGAAACTTCCGAATTACTCGCTGAATTTTTAGCGCAACATATTGTCAAACGAATAAAATTAAAACTAACTAGAACTTTAGTAGAACTTCATAGCTCCCATGTTTACTTATATGAAGCTATGAAATTTGACCCGTACGTAGAGGTTTAGTTGAATTATACTTGGACAGTATTTTCAACTTCCCTCGAATAAATATATTAATAATAATGAAATGGAAAGTATAGCATTGATGCGCGTAGCTGGAGAGGAGGCAAGAAAGAATGTGAACGATTCATCTTTCGCGTCTGAAGGACTTTTTTATATTTTACAAAAATAAATATTAAACGTTCACAAAGAAGGATTCAAAACGACTGTTTCAGATGGAGAATAATACAAAATCTATACTTACTGTTCGTTTATGCTTAACTGCTTTACTGATGGTACCAATTGGACGTCGTAACACTATAAATCTAAGTAAATACTAACACTTTCTTAAATTTAAACCTGAAAAGGATTTTTGAAAACACAAGAAAAAGACAATATAAAGTTCAAAAAATGTATATTAAATCTCTTTAAAAAATCATGTTTTACAAAAACATTCAAGAAAAATGTATTGACGAACTATAGTCTGACCCGTGTACAACACATAGTGAGGAACGGAACGACTTCTAATGTACCAACTACCATCCAGTGTGCGGTAAGATTCAAGAAAAGTTCAATGTTTATAAATTTTTGGTGGGCTTTTGCTTGCCTGTCTATTTACGTATTAGCAGTTCAATAATAATTTGGTTCGCTCCTCAGAGCTTAAAAATGCTTGAATCGCAACGACTTTGAATTATTTTGTGGCAATTATATATTCATACGTTCAGGCAAGGCGGTCCCATGCACATCTGAGTACATGGTAAAGACACTTTTCTGACACCGAATCATTAAGGAACCGGTTTAGGGCAAATCCCGTTAAAATCCATCATTTTCCCGTCAAAATCGACTGCTAGAAAATGATTGGTCACCCTTGTCGCTAAAGACTATTTTTGCTAAAACTCTCGAAATATTTTGACTAGAGACTGGATTAATTTGTCCTCATATTTAACATAACGCATGAGTTGCAGTGCTGCACAACATGGATTCGTAAAAGGGTTTTTAATTTTGAAATTTACGATTTTTGTTACACTTTCTAAATTTTGATAGACGGGGCGACATTACATCTCCGTGCAGCGACATTTACTACACTTTCTAAAATTACACTCCTTGATGAGCTTCTGAAATTTTTGCATAAAGAATTCTTCGTAGAGCGGAAATGTGATTTAAAATATAAAAACCTCTTCCAACGGCATTTTTACGTGAAGCACGCTTTTCATGCGAAATGTTTAGGATTTTGTTACAGTTTCGAAAAGTTTATCGAAGGTTTTGGCGTGTTCTTTAACAAGAACAAGGACGCGCTTCTCGGCTCGCGCTCACTCAAAATTTGCTCCAACAGCTTCTCGCTGCATGAATCGTCGATATCTCGGCTTCTAATCATCCGATTTGGATGATTTTTTTTTCGATTTACACTAGCTCGATGAACCCATTCCAAATTTATCAAAAAGAAATTACAAAATTCACTGTAAATGGAGAAAATAGAAGAGTATTTGGAAAATTCATTTTATTTCATTGTTTATTAAAGAATACATAAATATATTATAATCTACGCCTTTTTATTGTATTTACATATTCATTCTCATCATCCTCAGACTCATCACACTCATCACGCTCATCCTACTTCTGCCGCCTCTCCAGTGACGCGTATCAACGCTATACTTTCCCTTTTATTATTATTAATTCATTTGTTCAAGGGAACTTGAAAATACTGTCCAAGTATAATTCAACTAAACCTCTACATACGGGTCATATTTCATAGCTTCATATAAATAAACATGGGAGCTATGATTTTTTGAAAAGAAAAATGTATCTTTGCTCTCCAAATCAATTTGGAAAATTCTAGTTCGGCGTAACATGAAGTTCAAGGCCTTAGTTTTAATTTAATTCGTTTGACAATACGTTGCGTTAAAAATTCAGCGAGTAATTAATTCAATTTGTTTATGCGGAAAATATAAATATTTTTAAAGCCATTTTAAACACTCAAAAAAGTTATTATTTGACTGGGTAACAATTGCATAAGAAGTAGCAACCTTTGTTTTTCAAATGAGCCCATGTTTATAGTCATATGATTGAAGAATTGACCTTTATTGTACGTTAAAGTCATCGTAATTCTATAAACAAATTAAATTATCTCGGAAACTATTGAATTTTTTTTAATCAAATTTGAACCGTAGTTTAAGGATACCACAGACTAAACTTTCTGATAGTTTACACGCGGATATTGTTTATTTTCCATTAAATAATAACTATCATTGATTTTCAATGGAAAGATTTGCGAATAAACTATTGAACCGATTTTGATAAACTATGACTTAAAATATTCGTATTGTCAATACCTACATCTTTTATATTCTCGTCGCGCACTACGATCAAAGTTATTAAGAAAAAGCTCTTTATAACAACATTCAAGGTGCTGTTATAAACAAATGCCACCGAATTTTCATCCAGGAAGTATCCACGTATCGTCTTTGATACTCACTGTTCATGAATCACTTCACAATTTTCCACTCAGATTTAGGTGCTGGTTTGGGTACTTTTGGAGCTAATTCCACTGGGCTAATGGTTCTTAACATTTTTTTTGTTATAGGAGTATTTAAGAAATTTTGTTGGTTATTCGTGGTGCAAGGATTGCTTTTGATGGATTGCTTTTATTTTTAATTGATCAAGAAGAGTTAAATGTTTACCTTTTTTTCCCATATGAAGAATATTTATATTATCTGTACCTATAAATGGTTATTTTCTATGCAACGTGCTGCCATTGCTGTACTTTTATTATCATTTATAATCAATTTTTGTATTCAAATAGCAAAATGTGTTAGTTTTTTTAATCAGTGATAGCATTAAATCTATCCATTAAAAGTCCATTAAAAAATGACTCATGACCATTTTTATAAGTCATTTAAAGAAAGTTACTTCTAACCTACCCTGTATACTACTACTAAAGTTTAGCTACAGCATAAAAAGTCCACAAGCTTTGCTTAATGGCAACCGACAGTTCAGCTTATGATTGTTTTTTAGTAGGCAAATTACCCGATTTTGATCAATAAATCTGGAAATTAATTAATATCTCTGAAATGGCTTGAGATATATACAGAAATATATTAACAAAAGTTACTCAGAATTGGATGCAGATTATAAAATTAGAAAAATATACAGAGTGTTCTATTTAAAATAACGAAGGTGTTGCCAGTTTTACCCACATTTGGCAACGCCGCACTGTCTATAACATTTTAGGTTAACAGCATACATTATTACCTTGGTACCCAAATTTTCAAAAGGATATGTTTACCCATTTTCCATATACTTTTAATATTCCATCCACCGTGAATCACTCTTTAGCTTAAAGCTGTATGCCAAACAATATTGTATGCTGGGGAGTTGGCAGTGCCATAAATAGACTACTGGTTTCTCCAAAAAGATTAGTGAGGTTTATTTGTAATCTAGAACCTACGACTAGTTGTGAAAACTTTTAAAAATAAAAATATATTAACGTCATCTTTCATCTTTCTTGCTAAATGCTTTTAGTAATAAGTTAATTCCAAGAAGTTGGTCAATGTCATAGTTATAGAACAAGACAGTATAGTAAATTATTATTACCATCCAATAAGTCAACACCATACAAAAAATCCCCTACATACAACTTTATAAAAATATTCAATTCACTGCCTCAAAATTTATAAGATGTTAAAAACTACTCCAATTTTAAAAAGCAAACAAAGTCAATTATTGTGGAAAAGGCGTTTTATTTTGTACAAGGTTCTTTCATATAGAGAAGTATTGTGGAAGCCTTAATTACGAAAACCAATTATGTATAACACAAAAGATAACAATGTTAAAATAACACATATAAATGTCCGTTCTCTCTTGGCGGGTTTTGCTGATTTTGTGGATTTAGTTGTAGAAAATGACTTTAGCATTGCCGCCATATTAGAAAGTTCAGATATAATTTCAATATCAGAATATAGACTACATCGCCAGGGTCGGTTAAGCAGATGTGAAGGTGCTGGGTATACGGGGTGATTCAGTTTGGCATTCGCGTCAGTGTATCGTTTTTATTTCAACAATAAACTACAACAAACTATATATATATTTGTAAGTCGCTTGTCAAGCTATCAAATGACGTCCTTAAATCATCTGTGTGATTGTGAACGATCCATGCTTTGATGGAAGTCTGAAGGACGTATTTTCTGCTCGAAAAACTTAGAAAAATTAAAAAAAATAGGAAAAAGAAAAAATTAATTTTCTTTTTCCTCAACCTTTTCTTAATTCTAAATAAAAATATTACGTTCACAAAATTTTTTTAGGGTTCAAAGTGACTGTTTCAGACGGAGATCAATGGATAAATCATACTTACTGTCGTTTATGCTTAACTGCGGCTCTGATGGTATCAATTGGAAGACGTCGTAACACTATAAATCTAACACTGTCTGTTTCACACTCTCTTAAAATTAAATCTGAAAGGGAAATTTTGTTAGAAAACACAAGTAAAAGACAATATAAAGTTCAAAAAATGTATATTAAATATTTTAAAAAATTTATGTTTTTACAACAACTTCTTCAGAGAAAATGTTAACAAACAATGGTCTGACCCGTGTACAACACATGGTGAGGAACGGGACGATTCATACGGTACCAACTACCATCCAATATGCAGTTTGAAAAGCTAACGATGCACAAAAAGATTCAAGAAAAGTTTCATGTAACTGAAATTTTGGTGGGCTTATGCTTGCCTGTCTTATAAACGTATTTATTAATTCACATAAATTTTGGTCGCTCCTCGGAGCTTAAAATTGCTTGAAGCGTTTCTACTTCGTTTGTATTATGCAATAACAAATTTTACGTTCAGGCAAGGCAGATCCCATGCACGTGTGAGTACATGGTAATAATACTTTTTTGACTCCGAATCACTGAGGAACCGGTTTAGGGCAAACCCCGTCAAAACGCATCATTTCCCCGTCAAATCCGACTGCTAGGAAATGATGGGGGTCCCATGTCGCTAAGGGCTATTTTCGCTATAACTTCCGATATACTTTGAATAGTCGTTGGACTAACTTGTCCTCATATTCAATACCTCATAAGAGTTGCAGTGCTTGACAACGTGGATTCGTAAAAGGGTTTTTAATCTTGGAAATTTTAGTATACTTTCTAAAATTGGGTGGTCGGGGCGACATTACGTCCCTGTGCAGCGACATTTACTACACTTACCAAATTAACGCTCCTCGAAGAGTTAGCGAAAATTTGGCATAAAAAACGCTCCGAAGAGCAAAAATATATTTCCAAGAATTAAAAACCTCCTCCACGGCGTTTTTACGTGAAGCACGCTTTTCTTACGAAGTATTTCCTAAGTCGGATTTTGTTACAACGTCGAAAAGTATATCGGGGTTATAGCGTTCTTTAACACTCCCCTCCTTTCCGTGAATCTTTTTGTGTAACGTTTGGTAAATTGTTTGTTTGAAAATAAAATGGATCATTGGATGTAGTCTCCCATGTGTTGTATTCGGTTATAGTTCAGACCGGCCTATCTGAACAAAACTTAGATGCAAATCTAAAAAATGGTGATAAATTTGAACATATATCGATGCATAGCATTCGATTGAATTATTGAACATTGTGTTTCAAAAATGGCATAAAAAAAAGAAAAAATCGAAAATCCTCAGATTCTCGATGACACAACACCAACACTTTCGACGCACTTATCTTTCTTAGTGTTCTTCCACTAATGCGGGCTTGCGTCTGCTCCTCCTCGTGTCTATGCCTCGTCGATCACCTTCGGTGTCGAACTGCCTTCTGGAACAGATTAGGTGGTCCTCGGACTGCTTGGCTCCAGCTATACTATGGCTCTGCTCAGTTTATATGAAACAATATAAAACAAAATTTTAGTAAAATGTTTGTTCATATCCCGTCTGGGGATCTGCGACCGATAACATATCGTCATCTTTGAGAATAGGAACACTGAATTTTGTTGACTTATATTGATTGAAATGTTTTCCGTGTGGATAAAATTCTCTTCTTGGGAGAAATCTGCGACCGATATCACATCGTCGTCTTTGAGAATAGGAACATTGAATTTTGTTGACTTATATTGATTGAAATGGTTTCCGTGTAGTTAAAAAATCTCTTCTTGGGAGAAATCTGCGACAGAATCTGCATCCGTCGGATCGTTGCATCTGCCCCTCCAGCAGACGTGGCGGCATCTCGCCCTTGAGTTGCTAGACTCGTCTGAATCGCGCTCTTGCGTCAGAGTCGTCGTCTTTCCATGCCGTGCCAATGGAACATTTGTTTGGACCCTTTGGGTCGGACTCTGCTTACAGATGTATATGTTTTAAATATATGAGGGCTTTGAAAAAATCATAAAAAATACCAACTCTGCCGGACACGGTCAGAGTTGCTGCAGTGAATTTGGAAGATTTGTATGGACGGTACAATATCCTCAATGAAAATAACTTGTAAAAAATGCATACAAAATACCAACTCTTGCCTGACACGATAAGAAGTTGGTATGGAAATTTTGATATAAAATAAACCTAGCACTAAGTTAAAACTTAGCCTAGGTTGAAAAATGTTATAAAAATATAATTGAATCTCCAGAACTTGATTCTGAATCAGAAGTGGAAGCATCTCGTGGCGGTGCATGAATTTGTACAACCGTTTGCTCCGGCGGTGGAGGTTCTGTGGAATCGTCTGAGAACGGGGAATCATTTCCATCGAGTGATGTTCCGCCTGGACTAGCATTTTCTTCATCGGACGATTCGATTTCCAAGTTGTGCTCCTCTGGCGGGGCTGGTCTCAAATCATTGACATGTACTCTTGTCGTTACATTTCCCTTTTGCACGAGATACACTTCGTCTGAAAACTTCTTCAGAATTCTGGTTGGGCCTGACCAAGACGGCGTGAAGGTATGTACCTTCCTTTTTCTCTTACTCATGACTCTGTCTCCTACTTTGAAAACGATCGGAGTGACGGCCTCTTTCGGCGCATATTTTTGTTTGTAATTTTGTTGGGCCTGACGGGCTTCCTTGACTCGCTCGTATCGTGGAAGCGTTTGTTGCTTGGCTCTTTCTTGCCTCCAGGCATACAAATCCCATTCGCCTCTTTCGGCTGGATCATATCCTAACACGATCATGCTAGGTGTTTGATTTGTAGCGGCGTTCCTACGGTTTCTTAAGATGTATGTCATCTGATGCACGTAGCGATCCCAAGTGTCGTTTGGCTTTTTGAATAAAAGAGTCTTTAAAATTTTCTTGCATTCCTGAACCCGTCGTTCCACGGGGTTGGATTGTTGGTGATATGCCGGAATTAAGTATCGTTCGATACCATTCCTTTCGCAAAATGTGATGTACCATTCGGAATTGAAATGACCACCGTTGTCTGAAATTATGACTCGAGGGACTCCGAATCTTGCTACTATTTCTTCGTCGATAAATTTGGCTATCGTTCTGCCGTCGACCTGAATGTATGCCTTTGCCTCTATCCATTTACTGAAAACGTCTTCGACGATAATCATGTATCTGTTTTCGGCGTCTTTAGTCCTCTGCAGCGGGCCAATTACGTCGACGCTCAAGGTTTCAAATGCATTCTGTGGTGCATGACTTCTAAGTGGAGCATTGGGTTGGGCTTGTCTTGTCTTTACAGACTGGCATATCAGACAGTCGTTTATGTATCTGCCTACGATCCTGGCCATATTATTGAAATAGTAGCGTTTTGCTATTTTCCTGAGAGTCTCGTCTCTTCCTGGATGACATGCTTCATCTCGGTCATGATTATGGTAAATCAATTCCTTTATTTTCCTCTTTGGAACTATCAATTTAAAATTTCGATCACAATCTTTAAAAAGTACATCGTCTTGGACGTGAAAATTTTTCATAAAAATAAGATCCGCATCGGAACGTTGTTCCTGTTGAAATAGATCATTCCAACGGCGGATCTTGTCTTGAATATCTCTTGAACTCAATTGAGCCTGTACGATATCTTCGTATATTTCTGAATGTGTTAAAACAGAGATACGTTCTGGACACTTGTAATTTGGTAGGAACATTCTTTCCTCTTCATCGTCTGTCTCGACATACTGATTTTGTGGGTTACGACTGAGAAAATCTGCTAATAAATTCTCCTTTCCTGGACAGTGTTCAATTTTGAATGCATATTCTTGCAATAGTAATGACCATCGTGTAAATTTTGTTTTGTCGTCCTTATGTTTGTTTAACCAAAGTAACGCCCTGTTGTCCGTCTTCACCAAGAACGGTTTGTCTGCTAAGTACATCTTGTACTTTTTAATATAGTTCACCACCGCCAAGCATTCCAGCTCGTTTATGTGGTAACGTCTCTCTGCTGGAGATAACGTGTTGCTAGCATACGAAATTATATATTTTTCGCCGTTGTCGCCTAATTGATATAATACGGCCGAAAGGCCTTGGAGGGATGCATCTGTTTGCAAAATGAACTGACGTGAAAAATCCGGCCGATGGAGTTCCAGCGGTCCGGATAATAATTCTTTTAATTTTCTAAACGCTTCATCGCATGTATGGTTCCAGTGAAAACGATTTTCCTTCGAAAGAAGTTTCGTTAGTGGCTTCGTGATCATCGCCACATTTGGTAGATATTCTCGTACCCAGTTGCAAAGTCCTAGGAAACTTTGTAGCTGCTTTTTAGTAGCTGGAACGGGATAATTTTGAATTTGTAAGACATGTTTTTCTAATGGTTGGGAAGTATCAGTTCTAATTGTATGGCCTAAATATTGGATTTCATTCGTCGCTATTACACACTTTTCCGGTGACACTTTTAGATTGTGTAGACGTAGTCTTTCAAAGACTAACCTCAAGTGGGACATATGCTCCTTCACGTTTACGCTGTAAACGATTATATCATCTAAATACGCTTTACAGAAATGGTGCAGGTAACCCGTTAAAACGTCCTTTGCCATGAATTTCTGAAAGGTCTTGAGGCCGAAAGGCATGACATTGAATCTGTAAGCTGCCCCATCAGGAGTGGTAAAAGTCGAGAAATCCTTTGATGCTTCATCGAGCGGTATTTGCAAATATCCACTTTTTAAATCCAACACAGAAAAAATCTTCGAATTGCCTAAATCTTTAATACTTTCGTGTATTTTTGGTAAGACGGAAGCCTCGTCTTCAGTCATTTCGTTCAAATGGCGATAATCGATGCAAAAACGTGGTTTCTTGTCTGAGCGTTTTATTATCACGGGTGGTGGACTATATTGGGCAGTGCTAGGTTCGATGACGCCAGCTTTCAACATCTCTTCGATTTGGTCGTACATAATTTTCTTAGTACTCGGAGACATCGGATATGGTCTGATATTAAATGGTTTCGTGTCTTTTACTGTAATTTTGTGTTTCACAGTCACTGTGGTTGCTTGAGTCGGTTCCGCAGTGAACAGATCGACAAATTCTTCGAACAGCGGCCGTAGAAATTTGTCTTTAATAACAAGCTCTTCAGGAAGCTTTGCCTGCTGTCTCTCCCTCTGAGAAGCTTGATTCCAGAAGACGGTAATACGCTCTTCCGTGCCGGCATATAGGCATTTTCGGCCATAATCATATGCGACATTGTTCATATATAAGAATGGTGATCCTAATATTATCGTTTCGTTCAAATTTTCGATTACTTGAAAATCAATTTCAAAAGAGGTGCCTGAAATTATTACTTTTAATTTTGTCGTTCCAAGAGAGTCCACCATTCGATCTCCGCACGCCATAGCAAATGATCGACGTGTCGTGAGATTTTTAAAATTATCCAACATCCTCGGATGGATAACGTTTCGCGTCGAGCCTGAATCGATCAGTGCGTCGACCGCATGTTCATTAATTTGAACTTTTATACGAGGCAAAGGGAACGCTTCGCTCATATAATTTATTGACTCTCTTGTCTTGTGCAGAGGAGCGTCGTAGTGGTCATGAGTATCGGAAAAAATTACTGGACATTGCTGCCGCCTTGGTTCGGCCGTTGTGCCGGGGATCTTGCAGATGGACCCTGGCCTGGGTCTCTGGCCCCTCGAAAGTTTCCCGGTCTCCTGTTGAGATGAGGATTATTCGGGCATTGGTTATGGAAGTGCCACTGCACTGTGTCTGTACAGTATCGGCACGGGGTTGCCGGTCGGTCGGGTACTCGGAATTTCCCCGATCCGCCATTGAAATTGGTTTGCCTGCGGTCAGGATTCACTGATCCGCTTGAAGAATTAGGCATAAAAAAAGGACGACCAGGCGCTCTGCCTGGACCGTCCTGTCGAGATACGTCCTCTCGGAAATGCACCCTCGGTGCTGTCGGAGTTGGGCTTCCATTGCTCCTTATACTTGAATTTTGTTGACTTATGTGTCCCGGCTCTTGATAGTAAGACGCGCGGGACAGACGTTGATCGATAAGCTGGATTAGCGACGTCTGTTCGTCAGCTGAATCCCGCTCGACGTTAGTAGCCGCTGCTATTAACATCTCTGTGGTTGAAATTAGGTTGCTTCTCAAGCGTGACCTAATTTCTGGACGCAGTTGGTCCATGATGACCCGAGCTCTGATGGCTTCGGATTTGAAGGGATCAATACGATCGAAAAGACAGGTTTTCCTTGTGATAAACACTGCCGTGTCGTCTAAAGACGTTTGCTTGACGGCATACAGTTGAGCAATAGCTCGTGACTGTATGTCGGGAGAATTAAATCTCGTAAGGAATCTTTCCTTGAATAAGGTATACGAAGTAGTCAACGTCCTAAATTGTTCGGACCATCGTTGAGCTTCGCCCTTGAGTTGGCCGGTTACGTTATGGAGGCGATCATAGTCGTGGCTTATGCGAGCTCTGTCGAAATATTCCTCCATAATTTTCAGAAAAGCTTCTGGATCTTCATGATCAAGCCCATGGAACGTCACGTTCGGACATCTTTGTCTCTCATGGGGCGTACAGGTCGACACGTTCTGTATCGCCTGCACGAAGCCCTCTGCCATTTTCAGAAACATACTTTCCATCGAATTAGCAGTTTGTGGCTGTGAAGCAGATAAATTTACATTATTTCCCTCTAGAAACAGTCGCTGTGGTTCTATCCCTCTAGAACCGTCGTCGACGAGCGGTGCGGTGACTCGCTCGTAAAATTCTCTTGGGGTCGACCCCTCGGAGTCTTCCGCCATGAATGAGAAAGGATTTGTTGGGTTTGGGGACGGCATGGTCCCTGCTCGGGCGCCATGTGAACGATCCATGCTTTGATGGAAGTCTGAAGGACGTATTTTCTGCTCGAAAAACTTAGAAAAATTAAAAAAAATAGGAAAAAGAAAAAATTAATTTTCTTTTTCCTCAACCTTTTCTTAATTCTAAACAAAAATATTACGTTCACAAAATTTTTTTAGGGTTCAAAGTGACTGTTTCAGACGGAGATCAATGGATAAATCATACTTACTGTCGTTTATGCTTAACTGCGGCTCTGATGGTATCAATTGGAAGACGTCGTAACACTATAAATCTAACACTGTCTGTTTCACACTCTCTTAAAATTAAATCTGAAAGGGAAATTTTGTTAGAAAACACAAGTAAAAGACAATATAAAGTTCAAAAAATGTATATTAAATCTTTTAAAAAATTTATGTTTTTACAACAACTTCTTCAGAGAAAATGTTAACAAACAATGGTCTGACCCGTGTACAACACATGGTGAGGAACGGGACGATTCATACGGTACCAACTACCATCCAATATGCAGTTTGAAAAGCTAACGATGCACAAAAAGATTCAAGAAAAGTTTCATGTAACTGAAATTTTGGTGGGCTTATGCTTGCCTGTCTTATAAACGTATTTATTAATTCACATAAATTTTGGTCACTCCTCGGAGCTTAAAATTGCTTGAAGCGTTTCTACTTCGTTTGTATTATGCAATAACAAATTTTACGTTCAGGCAAGGCAGATCCCATGCACGTGTGAGTACATGGTAATAATACTTTTTTGACTCCGAATCACTGAGGAACCGGTTTAGGGCAAACCCCGTCAAAACGCATCATTTCCCCGTCAAATCCGACTGCTAGGAAATGATGGGGGTCCCATGTCGCTAAGGGCTATTTTCGCTATAACTTCCGATATACTTTGAATAGTCGTTGGACTAACTTGTCCTCATATTCAATACCTCATAAGAGTTGCAGTGCTTGACAACGTGGATTCGTAAAAGGGTTTTTAATCTTGGAAATTTGGAAGTTCAAGTCCAATTTTAGTATACTTTCTAAAATTGGGTGGTCGGGGCGACATTACGTCCCTGTGCAGCGACATTTACTACACTTACCAAATTAACGCTCCTCGAAGAGTTAGCGAAAATTTGGCATAAAAAACGCTCCGAAGAGCAAAAATATATTTCCAAGAATTAAAAACCTCCTCCACGGCGTTTTTACGTGAAGCACGCTTTTCTTACGAAGTATTTCCTAAGTCGGATTTTGTTACAACGTCGAAAAGTATATCGGGGTTATAGCGTTCTTTAACATGATCACATATGCCAAAGTAGCGATAGTCAACTTTTTTTTTCAAAAAAATTAATAAAATATGATAAAACTACTTTCAAAGGTTTTGTTTCTGAATCAGCATAGTTGGCCAGGAAAACAATTGAATTTTGACATTGTTAGTAACAGCAAATTGAAAATAAAGTTATTTGTGCTGTTCATCATTAATTGTGTTATCTGTTTTTATTTTAAGCTATACTTCTAAATAAATGGTATCTTATACACTAATGAAGAAAAATTGGACATGATATTAATTCATAGAGAGTGCGTAAAGAACAGTAAAGCAGTAATGCTAGTCAGGCTATTTATTTTTCGATTGCTATAGACACCGCTAGATGGCGCCTACTTACTATTTTACATGTCGCTGTCGTAAAGATATCGAGATGTACCAAATAGTCAAGGGATCCTCGTGTCGTTCGTCACATGCCTACCTCGCACTGACGAGAGCCAACAGCTCGAAACTGCAGTCTGCAAGTGGTTTGTTGCAATCAAAGCATTAGCGTTTTGTTAGTAATATGCGATTATTACACTTAACGTGCCAGGCTTGTAACTTGTAATTCAGCGCTCGGCGGGGCACATGCCCGGAGAGTAGCTGTTGGTTGCAGTCTGGTTACATTCCTCATAGTAAAATAAGGTTTTTATAGAGGGGCTTGCGACTGAAATATTATGTTTTAATATTTCTGCCCTCTAGAAGCACAATTGAACTACGCTAAGCCCAGTCAGGCTATTTATTTTTCGATTGCAACAGACACTGGACCGCTAGATGGTGCCTGCTTACTATTTTACATGTCGCTATCGTAAAGATGCCGAGATGTATCAAATAGTCAAGGGATCTTCGTGTCATTCGTCACATGCCTACCTTGCACTGACGAGAGTCAACAGCTCGAAATTACAGTCTGCAAGTGGTATGGGACGACTGGCACGAGAGCTCCCTTAAGTAGGATTTAATTTGGCAAATCCTATTGGCAATTTATGTATTTTTTCTGCTTGGAGCAAGCTACCAAAAATCAGCTACAAGTTATACAAAATTTTTGTTGTCGTTTTATATGTAATTTGAGGAAGTTCGATCACATTTCAAAAAAATATATTGAGTTGCATTAGTTAAAGCAATTCGTAAAATTTCACTTCGCTGTACTCTTATTTTGTTTAATAAAATCCTTTTACCTTCCTACTTCCTGTGAATATATAAATAAATAAATAAATAAACACCACAGAAATTAGACAACCCCCAATCCCAAAAGCCAGAGGCTTGTGCGGAAGAGGGTTACACATTGAAAAAACGCGGACATACAAACATTTTCTCCGACAGTGTCGCAGCCGGGATTCGAACCCGGTGGCGCGATACCCGTGTGATTAATCGTGATTACCACCTCGCGATTGCCTTAACGAACGCGGTGATCGGCTATAATGTTTAAAAATAAACACAGTAGCTATAAGCTTGACCCAACTCTTGTGGGTACCTGTCCTGATATAATCAAAATATAATAGCTGCCAAAATGTTACGTGATATGCCAACAATTTCAATAAGAAAAATATTTTTGGGGAATCTCGCTCTATACTAAAAAGTTTTAAAATTGATTCAACAAACCTCTTTGAACATATACAAGCAATTGTACCCGACAATGCGACGCTGAAAAAAGATAGTTATTTTAATAATTTGTAGATTGTAGCTTGAAAGTAAATCATGAATTGTTACAGCGCTTCCTAAGTAGTCTTCATTTAATCACCACCGTTCTGTTCCACGTAAAAGCAAAATACTTTCGCTGATTTGGCTTTCTCGACGCATTCTTTCCAACAAAGACTTGCGTGAGTACAGATGATGAATTTAGACACTTACAGTGTTCTTATCTGTCAAAAGCGTAGGGATGAGTAGAGCATTATTTGAGTGATAAATCATCGAGGGAACGTTACCCATAACAAAAGTTTAGTTAAACTTCCATTTGAGAAATGTTTCTACGATATAGATATGGTGTGCTTTGAAAATTCATTGACTAAATTATCTACAATTTGTACGAAGTACTAAGATAAAGGATTCCAGCTCAACATAAAATTGATGTAGATTTTAGAGACAAATCCTAGCTTTAGATATTTTATGCTCATTTTGTAACAAACTAGATTTTCTTTTGTACACGGTATTAAATTTATGGTTGGCTCCTTGTGAAACTTTTAGTATTGAAAATACTTCTGGGCGCGTATATATGGGGATTGTCTACGCAAAAATGGAGCGACATATCTGTTGGCTGGTGGAATGGAAAATATTGTTAGTTATGGAATTCATCTCGAAGTCTAAAATGACAATACAACTTGTAACGGCGCCTAGTACGGTAATGCGGAACTTTAATAATAGATATTTATTATTCCATTATTCATTATTACGGACATATTGTGAGTCATAGTTCATCACAAAAAGACAATTGAAACTTATATATACCGGCCGACCTGGAAAGTCCCCCTCACTCTTTTCTACAGTTTGAAAATAAAATTCTCAAATTTGGGAAATCAAATATAGGTATCAATGACCACATTTTGACCATTAAAAAATCACAACTTTCTTATTTTAAATAGCACCTTGTATATTTAAGTCACTTTTCTCATGAAGCTGTAATTTCTCTCTCCAACGCTTTTTTCAAATTTAAAATCGGATGAAAAATAACCTTGGAAATGGTATTTATGTGCTGTTTCTAGTTGGCTTTGGAATTCAGGAACAAATTTAAAAAATTTCGAAGTAGACTTTGAATTTCGATGGTTTTCCCCGATTAAAAATCGAATATAAATTAAAATGATTGTTAAGGCTTTTTGTAGAAGCGTTTCGAATTATGTGTCCATATCTTGCAGTAAGAAGCTATGGGAAACAAATAAGTTATTTGTAATTAGAGAAAATTTATTTTGATAAATATAACAAAAATTTTGATGAATCATTAGCAAAAATAAAACAAAAATTCACACAATCAACACCCATTTACAAGTTATGATACCTATCTGGACAGCAACTTACTAGATTTATAAATATTATAATTAGAACAATGCAATACAACACTTGTTCTCTTTTCGAATAGTTTCTCTCATAACGCTTTGTAACATGACTGGAGTTATGGATTCATTTAAAATTATTTCCACGTCCAGTGGAAGTATAGGTTGAAATAGGCTTAAAATGTCATGAAACATCGAGATTTTAAATTTGAGCGAAAATAATTTCCCGTCTGCCGGTCTGTCTGTCTGTGGGTCTGTTTATCTGTAACTTTTTTTGTACGCACGTTTACTCTGGAACCGTTTGTGATATTGACTTGAAATTTGGTACACTTATATATAACGAGATCTGGAACTAGATTATATTTTGATCAAATTCCGTTGAAGGGTTTCGGGGATAAATGGGGTAAATAAGGGTAAATAGACAAAGCAAGCAAATAAAAGTCCATAAAATTGCAATTTAGGGCATGTACGAAAAGTTAAGGTCTCAAAAATTTTTTTGGCATCAGCCATTGCGACCCTCACCCTATTATTAAACGGGGTAAAAAAATTAAAATGTGATTTAGTGTGTTTACAAAAACAAAACGTCTAAAAAATTTTTTTGGCGTTAGCTAACCCCCCTACCACCCCCCATTGCCACTCCCACACTATTATTAAAGGGAATAAAAAATTTACTTGGGATTTAGTGTATGTATGAGAACCAATGGCCTCTAAATTTTTTTGCATTAGCCACCCCTCTAACACCTCCACTCTATTATTAAAAGAATAAAATATTACATTGGGATTTAATATGCATAAGACTTGGATACAAAATCTGGATGTGGAAGTAGTGATTCCTTGGGCAGCGGTTTTTTATTTTGGAGTTACTCTAATGTTACAGACATCGTTGACTATACTTTGTCCTTCAGATGATCCCAAAGAAAAAAATCAAGTGGAGTTAGGTCTGGTGACCTAGCAGCCCGCCTAATAGTTCCATTAGTAGATATTGCCCGGTTATCAAACTTTGCACTAAGATAATTTCCCACAAAACCAGCATCCAACCATCTTGTTGGAAGTACCGATTTCTGAAATATTCCAAGGAAAGTTTCTCCAGTTCGTTTTCTATTTCATTTTGCAAAAAGCTTAAGTAACGCGCGCCGGTTAGTAGTCCTTGAAATAGTATGGGACCAATAATTCTTGTACCGAATATTCCAGCACACACATTCAATTCAAAATAAATCCTTATGGGTACCTTCAAACATTTCGTGTAAATTACCTTTAGAACAATAATGTAAATTATATCTATTGTATATGTTATTATTCGTAAAACGAGAATCATCACCAAATAAAATTCTATTGTTTAAGTATATGTGTTGAGTAACCAATAACAAAAGATCAATCTTCTGTTTCCGTCGTTTTCATTCTTGATGCAATTGGTATTTGTAGCATTTAAAACAATGTTTTTTTAATATACGTCTTACTATCTCACGACCAGTATCTATCTCTTTTACCAACTCTCTTGTAGAAACATTTGGGTACACATGTGTGTAAGCCAATATATTTTCATAATATAGACGTGCGGCCGCATGGGCATTTTTCTAACTCTAACATTCGCTGTAAATTAAAATTTTCATTTTGTGTATATTGCACCGTAAGTCGTATCTTATTTTGAATAAAGCATCTTATTATAAATTTACAAATAATAAATACGCCTCTATTTCACTCAACAATAACGTTTTGACAGATGCTGTGTGCAATTTCTCATGGCTTACTGCAAGATGTGGACACAATTCGAAACACTTCTACAAAAAGCTTAATATTTATTTGAATTTATATTCAATTTTTAAACGAGAGAAACCAGTCTAAAGCAAATTTACCACTCTATTTGATAAAAGAATAAAATATATAGGGTACATCTTGAAAAATTGGAGTTATGACAAATTGAATTTTCATGAAATGGAAAAATTGGAGAAACATTTCTAAATCCAAGCAAATGAACAAAATAGGCCAATTTTACATTTAATTTGTTGAGAAATACCCTTTTATTCAAATTCAAAGTCTACTTCTAAATTCTTTAAATTTGTTCCTGAATTCCAAAGCCAAATAGAAATAGCAAATAAATTCCATTTTCAAGGTTATTTTTCATCCGATTTCAAATCTGAAAAAGGCGTTTGGAAGATAAAATTACAGCTTTAATAAAAGTTTAGAAATAAAGGACATACAAGTAGAAAAATGAAAAAAGTAACATATCTAAATTTTCTTTATCATTGTTCAAGAACACCCTGAAGTAAATACCAGACGAATAAGTGCCCAATTAGGAGTTCCTCATATGCGGGTTTAGAGGACTCTAAATAAAGAAAAATTTCATCAATATCATATTCAGCAAGCGCAAAGGCTTTAACATGGTGACAATGTAAATAGGTTAGAATTTTGCCAGTGGATCACAGACCGACTACATATCGAACTTTATTCACAGACGAGGACCAATTTACACCGGATGGCGTATTTACAAAAAATTCGCATAACTGAACCGAAAACAATACTCATGCTATAAGAGAAGCCCATTCTCAACATAAGTTCTCGGCGAATGTTTGGTGTGGTATGATTAACAGCAACCTAATTGGCCTACATATTTTTCCCGCAAGGCTAACTACAGAGGTGTATTCAGATTTATTACAAAATATTTTAGCTGGTTTAATGCAAGGTATTAATATAAGAAAACAATACTTCCAGCATGACGGAGCTTTTCCTCATTTTGGTATTGAGGTTAGAAGGCATTTAGATAATGAGTATCCAAACAGATGGATTGGACGTGGAGGACCTCATCCTCGGCTGGCTAGATCACCAGGTTTCAATCCCGTAGATTATTTTCTATGGGGATATCTCAAAACTGAAGTTTACAGTGGTCCAATAAATAGTAGAGAACAGTTGCTTCAGCGAATTATCCGCTGTAGTGACCAAATTAGAAACCTGCGCAAATTAGAAAATTTATTAGCAATTTAAATAAACGCCAACAAAAATGTATGGAAGCTGAAGGTTTTCATTTTGAAGATTTGCTCTAAGTATTTGTAATATTTGTTTTATTTATTCGGACAATTAATGTAAGCAAATAAAACTGTTTTTCTTCAAATTCCCCATTTTGCCAAATGCAATCGCTTGTAAATAAATCAATAAAGGTGCGACAAGAAATCTAATTACATGGTTTTGTTTAGTGATGTATGGGCTTTTATAATTGGTGATTTTTTACAGGAATCGGATAAAACAAATTAAAAAGGTCCGGTAGCGGAATTAAAAAAAAAAATTATAATAGCAGTCTATCAACTGTGATTATAAAGTGTCTAAAATTTAAACAAAATCCGATCCATATTAAGGACGTTCTGTCCAAAATAAATTTAGACCAAAATTCAACTGTGATAAGTGTATAAAGTGTCTAAAATTTAAACAAAATCCGATTAATGGTAAGGACGTTCTGGCCAAAATAATTTTGTTGATCACCCTTTATCTCAGAAATTAAGAGCGACGGGAAAATTTCAATGGCCGTTCCTGAATACCCAAGTAATCCTCTACTGCCCCTGGAAGTATGACAGTTCCTCGTGAAACACCCTGTATATGTAGGGAAATGTTCCTTTGCAATAGGTATATCTGTCAGCATGTCCCAAGAGGTTTGGCTGGATTACGCGACTCATACGTAGGATATTTCAATCGACAAATTAGGTAGGTAAGCGGCAGCTTTAGTTGTCCCTATAGGAATTAAAGGAATATAGTGCAGAACACCAAAAAAAGTAGGATCCTTTTAGAATAGTTCTTTTCATGTATAACGAGCAGTGTAGATAGCCAACCGTTCGCTTTACTTGTGTTCCCTTTTCCAGGCCGTTCCTTAATAACTTCGGCGTTCCTCGGAGATTTTTATTATTCTTCACGTTATCCGGCATTAATGTCTTTCGGAGGAGCAAGATTTTAGCTATTATTTCGAAACAGTGTATATAGTGTCCGCCAAAATTCTACACCATATAGAAAACTTTTTATTCAATTGTTTTTTTTTAAATGGGCTTCAGCATTAGTTTCCGCATGATTAATAACCACAAAATTGCCAAAAATATTTGTCACGTCACAACTATGACCTCCAAAATGTCATTAGAAATTTTAAAATGGCCTGAAATGCCTTTATTTATCAACATATGGAAAAGTACCATCAGTCCATTTAAAAAGTCGGGATTTATGACGACCTGTTTTCGAGGGTACTGAATCGATTCCCGGGGTTACAACAATTTTTCCACCTTGGCAATCCCCTCAAATTGGGCAAAAACTACCCCCAAAGTCCCCTTTTCCGTGAACCCGTTTATTTTCCCCAGTTTTTCGACTAATTGTTGTTCCCTCGATTAGAGCGGAAGGTCCCTCGAGGGATTTGGCCTCAGCCACCCTTACCCCAGGCTTCCACCCCTGTAGGGTGTTTTAAAATTGATATTTTTTTGTGAGAAATAATTTGATATTTTACAGGGTTTTTTTTTTAATAAGATGGTAGGGGGCTGTTCTCACCCTTCAAAGGGGTGGACATTTTTTCCCTGGGGAATAAATTAGTATTTTGTAGGAGGTGTTTCTTTGAGGAAGATAGTACTTGATCAAGATTCTGAGACCAACCCCGGGGGTTGTTTTCACCCTTCAAGGTGGTGGAAATTTTTCCATATATAATTGAGAAATAGTATAAAAAATATGTTTATTAAAGTATTTTATAAATTGGCTTTCCACCCCTTTGGTCACCTACCACCTTCCTCAAAGAAACACTTCCTACAAAATATTTAAAAACAAAAAATCTACCCTGTTGAGGCGTGAAAACAACCCCCGGGGTGTTTACATAACCCTGATCACCTCCCATCTTGTTCAACGAAACACCTCCTGTAAAATATAAATTTTTTTCACAAAAAAAATATCAATTTTCCAACCCCCTTCAGGGGTGGAAGCTTGGGATAGGGGTGGCTGAGGTCAAATCCCTCGAGGGGAACTCTACTCGAGGGAACAACAATTAGTTGAAAAACTGAAGAAAATAAACGTATTCACGAAAAATGGGACTTTGGGGGTGGTGTTTGGCGAATTTGATGAGTTTCCCGAGGTGGCTAACACCATTTTTTTTTCGTTTAGTTTTTGTATACATACTAAATCACAATTTTAATTTTTTTGCCCCCTTTAATAATGGCAATGGGGGTGGTAGAGAGGGTAACTAACGCAAAAAAAATTTTTTTAGACGTTTTGTTCTTGTATACATACTAAATCACAATTTATTTTTTTTACCCCTTTAATAACAGGGTGGGGGTGGCAATGGGGTGATAGAGGGGGTAGTAAAAAATTTTTTTTAGACGTTTCGTTCTTGTATACACAGTAAATCACATTTTAATTTTTTTACCACCTTTAATAATAGGGTGGGGATAAAAAAAAATTCTTTTAAGCGTTTCGTTTTTGTATCCCCATACTCTAAATCACATTTTAATTTTCTTTACTCCCTTTCATAATAGCGTAGGGGTGGTATTGGGGGTAATAGTGGGGGTGGCTGATGCCAAAAAAATATTGAGACCTTAGCTTTTCGTACATGCCCTAAATTGCAATTTTATGGACTCTCACTCGCTTGTTTTGCCTATTTACCCTTATTTACCCCATTTACCCCCGAACCCTTCAACGGAATTAGATCAACACATACTCCAGTTACAGATCTCGTTACAATACATAAGTGTACCAAATTTCAAATCAATGTCATAAACGATTCCAGAGTAAACGTACGCACAAAAAAAAAGTGACAGACAGACCGACAGAGACAGACAGGAATTTTTTTTTTCGTTCAAATTTAAAATCTCGACGTTTTAAGCCTATTTCAACAAAAAAAAATATTTTTTTTTTTGTTGGACTGGACGTGGAAGTAAAAACGATTGTTCATATAAATCAAATTTAAATCACATAAATAAAACCCATAATCCTATTAAAATTTACTTGGATAACCTTAAAAGTGAATAATACGTACTTATTTAATAACTTTAATAGTGAGTTCAATCTAGGTTTTTTTCAAATTTTTTCTTTGCCCCACGCGACTTGCAGGCTGCAGTTTCGAGCTGTTGGCTCTCGTCAGTGCAAAGTAGGCATGTGACGACCGACACGAGGATCCCTTGACTATTTGGTACTTTTCGGTATCTTTATGATAGCGACATGTAAAATAGTCAGCAGGCGCCATCTAGCGGTCCAGTGTCTGTTGCAATCGAAAAATAAATAGCCTGACTGGGCTTAGAATAGTTCAAATGTAAAAGCACATTTTTAACCGATCTCAACAGCAGATCTTATTCTAGAGATTAATAAGGCATCTATAAGTATAAGCATTTGTTTTCAAAACTTACAATATTACCCAGCGAAAGTTAACTTAATTTTTTCAAATGGAACCATAATGGTATACTACCATAAAATAGCGGATGTTCTAAGGAATCCGTGGATGTGCCCAAAAGTAATTTTTTTGATCATGATACTCTAGATGCACTAACAAATTTCTAGTCAAATTGGAGCCGAAATATCACTTATGGGGTATCACCGTACTTAGAATATTTCAAGTATTCCAAAAATATAATAATATACAGGGTGTTCCATTTAAGAATCAAAAGTTAGCGTCATTTTCGGTGAAATCGGAAGGGGAAAAAATAACAGTTATGTTACAAAGTGTCTTTTTGGCCATATAATACGTCTACCAAGATTCATCTGATATTCTAAAAAATAAAGACAAAAAGGTCTACTATGATCCGTGGACACCAGGTATATTGGGTTATGCAGAAAAGATTGGTTGAAATAGATCTTCCCTTGAACAATCCATGCTTGTGTTCAGTGATATGATTCTTCTCATAAGAGAATGTTGTTTCATATAACCAAATTTCGAAACACTTCGAGAAACTGTTGGTAGTTGTTATATGTCTATAATAGTTCTCAATATTAATTTTTTCGCCTTTTTTATATAGGTATAAGAATTATTTTAGAACATTTCAAACGTTAGGAAATATTTGATTGAATAGCTAAATTAAATAAAAATGTGAGAGGAGTTGAAAAGACACTAGCTCAATCGTGTAATATAAAGGCTGAGATTTTATCAGGACCCATCGTATATTTGTATTTGATTTTTTAATTTAGAATGTCGAATCATAACAATCACAACAATTACATAGTAGCAATAAAAATCTCTTTATTTGAATCCCAAGAAAATCGATAAAAAATAACTCTCTAAATTGTGTGGTTGTTTTTAATTTGAAATCTACAGAGTATACAGGATGTCCCATGCCGAACTGCGGCGAAGTAGACATTGGAAAATTTTGAAAATTTGGCGGTAAACTAATGTAGATTTGGGCAACTCGGTTCAAATATTTTCAAGATGGTGGCATTTCCGGAAGTAGATGTCAAGTAGCTTATTTTAAATGGGACACCCTATACATTATTACATTTTTGGATTTTACGCAACATCCTAGGCCGATTTTATGTATCATATCTTATACCTAAGTCTCTCCGTTTTTGACATATTTCAATTTTTATGTCAAAAATGACGTTTGCAGGCCCTAAAAGAATTATCAATTCTTCCTATAAGGAAGCCTTTATTATCTAATTTGGGATTGATTCTTTGTTGAAAAAGACCTACTTTAATAGAGTTTTAATAATATTTGGATAATTATTAATACAGAGCGTTTAAAAATTAAGAATAAAAATGAAATTGAGAAAACTGACAAATCAATTTTTTCAAATGGAAACCTCCAATTTTTATAATCTTATCTTAAAAAGGGTAAGTAAGTTTATGCATGGATGTCTATTCCAAAAATTTTTAGTTTTAGAAATATTTCGAATTCAATATTTTCATATGGGGATTTTGCTAAGGATTTTAAGTTCAATTACTCTTAGTTGGCTATGACGGCAGATATCCAGAGAAACAAAAACATTTTATTTTAATAAATGTTCAAAGTGTCCATACTGAACTTCCAAAAATTTTTCGCACCTGCGAATTACTTCGTCATGGGTGGCCGCTTTAATAGAACCAGGAGATAACCTTTCAAAAGCATTCCTTACTCTTGCCTGACAATCTTCCATTGTTGTGACTGGATTAAAATAAACCATATCTTTTATTGTTCCCCATATAAAATTTTCTAGGACAGACAGATCAGGAGAACGAGGAGGCTACATAAAAGGTCCATTGTTTGCAATCCACTTTCGTAAAAAGTATCTTGCAAGGAGTTGTTAACTAGGAAGCTGTTGTGTGGTAGGGCGCCATCGTGTTGATTAGGTATTTGCCTATGTTCAACTAGCGGAAAATCTTGTAATACATTTAAATATAATTCTCCTAAAAAAAAGTTGATAGGTAATTTGAAAAAAAGAAATTATGTAAGTATTAATAATTCATTGCCATTTAAGTTTTCTTCATAAAAATGCAGTTTTACGACTCCATCATTTCTCACTGCACAGTACACGTTCAATTGCCAGGTTTCTTGATAATATCACAATCTCGCGGCATGGGAATTTGAATCATACCGAAAGTGGGAAGTATGTCGGTTGGAAAGGCCATTTTTCGAATATTTTGCTTCGTCAGTCCAAATTACGTTGTCCAAAAATCGAAAGTCTTGTAACATTGTTAAAATAAATTCGCAAAAGTGAACTCTTCTGGCCAATCGGTGTTCTTTAGATGTTGAACCATAGAAATGGAATAGGAATGGAATTTGTATCAAAAGATTTCTGTGAATAGAGTTCTTGGAGATTCCTGTTTGTAAGGCCACTTGTCTTAAAGATGTCATAGGATATGCCGCAAAATATTCCAATTTCGATATTTTCATCATTGATAATTGGTTTTATTTTATGAATTGTTGCCTTAACGGTGCCAAAATTTTTGAAATTCTCGATTATTCCTTTAATACTGTTCGGAGATGGTTTTTGTTTCTCTGGATATCTATTAGCAAATATTTCACGTGTCCTTGATAAAACTTTGTTACATTCTCCATAGATTATAAACAAATTTAAATAATCCTCGTGCGTATAATTTAAGGGCCCCGGCATGATAATAAATACTTGGCAATATTTCGAATACTAAAAATTTTCGGAATAGACATCCGTACACAAACACCCTTATTTTCAATGATAAATAAGGTAAGATTATAAAAATTGGGGATATCCATTTGAAAGAATTGATTTTTCATAGTTTTCTCAATTTTATTTTTATTCTTATTTTTTGAACACTCTGTATTAATATTTATCAAAATATTATAAAAACTCTATTAAAATAGGTCTTTTTCAACAAAGAATTCAACCCAAATTAAATAATAAAGGCTTCCTTATAGGAAGAATTGATAATTTTTTACAGCCTGCAAACGTCATTTTTGACATAAAAATTGAAATACTTATATCAAAAACGGAGATACTTAGATACAAGACATGATACACAAAATCGACTTAGAATTAAGAGAGCATGACGCCTCCGCCTTTGATATATTTTGTACTTGTAAAGCCGTGATCACATCCAAATAAGGCGTATTTAATAGCACCAAATAACTCGGATGTGAAATTTTTGATTTAGCATTTAGTTTTAAATATAGTTTTATTTGTTTGACGAGTTTGTTCCTCTTTATATTATTTCACATATTCCTCGTTTTATGGTGTACATAGGTATAGTCAACAATTTATTAATACCACTACAATATACATTTTTATTAGATTGCATATTTCAGTTTTACTTGACATCAAATAAAAATACACTTTATTACTCAATAAAAATATCTTTTATAGATATAATACTTGCTACAAGCCCGAACATCATCTGCGTTAGAGTAAGTTATAGCCTTGTTAATAACCAACGACGAAACACATACAATTAGCTCTAAAGGCAGGGAAATTGTCTATCCACTTTCATGTTATCTACCATCGCAGCTTTAACTTTCCATAATTCGACAGTCTCCTAAGCGAACACTCACAGAATCAATGAATTTGCTCTTAACAACACTGTGTCCGAGCGAAACAAGTGCCGAAAGCAATAGCTGTGATTTAGTTGAAATGAGAAAAAGAGCTTTATTAAAAATTTACAATCCAAGTTGCAGGATTATTTTTTATTTTCGTGATTTCTCTCTTCCTAATAACCATATCTGAAAAAGAATGTGGTATACATTACATTGTTCACGATTAAATTTCAAATAAAACTTGACCTTACAAAGAATTTCGGAATTCGAAAAGTATTCGTTAAATTAATGTTATAGTCTAGTAAACGAAGCTCAAAATGGCGGCCAAATGAGAAAATGTTGGATAGTTTGGGATATTTGGCCTCTTTATGTAAATACATGCGCTGATCGCGAAAAAAATACTAAAAAAATTCCAAACATGTCGCAACATGTTTATATATATATATATATATACACATATATTTTTTTAACAAAAAATACAAAAAATATCTCGTAAAATAAGCATTTTTTTTGAAAAAAATACAAGAATAAAAAGTGTAATTTTGCTTTTAGTTATATATATATATATATATATATATATATATATATATATATAAAGTGTTGTTGTACTTCCGGGTGCTCTCCCGCGTCGATGGTCGACTCCTCCAGGAGTCACGGTTGTCTAAACGATGTTTCGGCAGAATCTCATCTGCCATCTTCAGGTTCTCGCTGAAAGCTGGCTACTGCTGCTCCTCGTTGCTCGAACTGAACTGACGTTCCCCGCGTTGTGCGGCTCCTTATATATGCTCCAGTCTAGGGCGCGCCTGCGCGTTTGGCTACGTGTTACCGGTTCCCCACCACCTGTGGTAGGCGTGGCGGGCGCCCGAGCCAACCCGACAAGTGGCCTCGCTGAAACGTCACGCTCCACGTGACTTCTCGCCGGTGGTCGGGCATCCTCGTGCCCGATCGGTGCCGCAGAATGCCGTGGTTCTCCTTAATTGGTCCGCGCTCGGCTCTGACTCCTCGTGACAGGTCCATTTCGGGCAGATTGATGTGCTTCTTCACTATTTGTCAATACTTGAACATGCCTCCTCGTGATTGGTTCGTCGACGGTGGATCGTCATGTGTTTTCGGTTACTTATTTTCCCACAAGAGCGGGCTTCCAGGAACTGGGCAATCTCTGCGTATCATCTCGTTTATTAAGATTTTGTGGTCTTTTTTCGATCTCTATGGCCTCTCTGGTAATCCTTGACCTATAATGTTCGATATTAGCTACTGTTCTGGTGTTGTCGAAGTCTATTTTGTGTCCTGTGGATTTTACATTCTGTGCTAGGGACGATGTTTTCTCCTCTTTTCGTACTGCATTCATATGTTCTTCCTTTCTTACACTAATACGTCTGCTGGTCTGTCCTATATATGATTTGTTGCAATCTTGGCACGGGATTTCGTATACTCCTTGATTTTCTAGGGTAGTTTTTTATTTTGGATTACGGAGGACTGCAGTGATTTTTCGGTCTGTTTTAAATATTGTTTCTATGTTATGTTTACGTAGCAGTTTGCCAATTTTATCTTCGTCCCTTTCACGTAAGGTAGATATGCCTTCGCACCTGGTTTCTCGGTTTTCTCCTGGGTTTTTTGTCTGTATGGCCCTAGCGACTTTTGTATTGTGTACCTCGAAAATCCATTTTTCATTAGTGCTTTCTGAAGTGAAGTGTCACTATTCACTAACGTACCAATAGAGGAGTCACTCGAATTGATCAAACGAAAGTATCATCCAGAGGAGCATATTGTTAGCCTAACTAAACACTGTTTAAGCAACACGTACTTTATATACAATGACCAGCGCTACAATCAAACGGAAGGAGCACCCATGGGTTCACCGTTATCTACAGTCATCGCTAATCTCTTCATGGAGGACCTAGAAGTTCGTGCAACACAAACGGCACCACTCAAACCAAAACTTATGTGGACGACACATTCGTAATCTGGACTCATGGAAGAGAAAAACTAAATAGGTTCTTAGACCACCTGAATAGCATTCACGACAAGATCAAATTTACTATGAAGGTAGAAACAGAAGGCAAGCTTCCATTTTTAGACGTATTAGTGAAAAAGAAACAAGATAGGATACTAGGTCACACAGTATACAGAAAACCCACTCACACGGACAGATATCTAAATGCGGCATCACGTCACCATCCAGCACAATTAAATTCAGTAGTAAAGACTCTAGTGACACGTTCTGAGAGGTTGGCAGACGTCGACCATATCAACGAAGAGATGTCTTCACTTCAGAAAGCACTAATGAAAAATGGATTTTCGAGGTACACTACACAAAAGTCGCTAGGGCCATACAGACAAAAAAAAAACCAGGAGGAAACCGAGAAACCAGTAGCGAAGGCATATCTACCTTACGTGAAAGGGACGACAGATAAAATGGGCAAACTGCTGTAAACATAACATAGAAACAATATTTAAAATAGACCGAAAAATCAGTGCAGTTCTCCGTAATCCAAAATCAAAAACTACCCTAGAAAATCAAGGAGTATACGAAATCTCGTGCCAAGATTGCAACAAATCATATATAGGACAGACCAACAGACGTATTAGTGTAAGAAAGGAAGAATATATGAATTCAGTACGAAAAGAGGAGAAAACTTCGTCCCTAGCACAGCATGTAAAATCCACAGGACACAAAATAGACTTCGACAACACAAGAACAGTAGCTAATATCGAGCATTATAGGTCAGTTCAGTTCGAGCAACGAGGAGCAGCAGTAGGCAGCTTTCAGCGAGAACCTGAAGATGGCAGATGAGATTCTGCCGAAACGTCGTTTAGACAACCGTGTCTCCTGGAGGAGTCGACCATCGACGCGGGAGAGCACCGGGAAGTACAACAAGTACAGTTGAATTTTCCATACGGCCATGTTAATAGAGTAGTAGATAGAGTAGACAATTTTCGGGCAAGTGCCTAAGATTTTCGAAAAGTCTTGCTTCACAGATTGTGTATTGGGTAGGCGAACAAGTTGGAGCACAGCTTGGTTCTTATGTAAAGCTGTTTACATTCTTCTAAATCCGGGATGGGTAAGTACATTAAGGAATCATCATCCTTCGTGATAAATTTTTTTGGCACAGATAAAATGTGATGTAATCCAGTTCTATTATCCAGGATAGGGATAGGATATAATTGATAAGTTGTGTATGTTTGTGGGTCTACTAGAGGTATTTTTAAAACGAAAATTAAACTTGAATCGGTTTGAAAAGCTTGGAGTTCGATAATATCCAAGTATCGAGCAACTTTTGATAGTTTTATTGGAAGCCGTAAGTTGTTTTTCTGCAAATTCTCTGAAATTTCTTGTAAAGATGAGACTAAGCCCGATGGAGTAATGATTGATGTGTGAATAATTTTTAAACGTGCAAACGTTATTGAATTTAGAATATCATTTAGAGTGTCTTCAATATATAAGTAACTTGCCATCAATTGTTCACAAATTTTTAAGAATTTTAACTTTGTTTCGACAATTTGAAGCTCGCGTGATGCACCTAAAATTGATGTTTCGATTTCTTTAATATTTTTGTTAAATGTTTCCTCGTCGATCTGTAATTTTTGAATCGTTGAATTAAAGTTCTTTATGATGGATGTCGTAACAGAAATTTGATTTTTAATTAAATTTTCTAGTTGATGTTCGTCATTATTTAGTTAATGCAATTAGAGTAGTATTCATCTAAGTTTCCGGTGATCGATTTAAAAACTGTGCCGATACCGTTGAGGATTCCGCGCTTGTATCTTTTAGTATCTAAGAAGACTTCGTCAAATTTGTATCACGCGCGCGTTCAGTCGCTAATGAAGTTAGAACTACGGAGTAAAAAAATCTTCCTAATCATCCGAGCGCAATCTGATTGGGCTTAAATCAAAGAGAAAAAAATTCCACTTTCGATTGCGAAAAAAATCTCCCCCACCCCTTTCTTTCCTGGCGAAAAACGACTTTTTCTAAAAATAATAACAACAATAAATTGGTTATTTCGTAACCATTTGTTTATTTATGGCGAAAATTGAAAGTACATAAGCGGAACTCAAAGTAGGCACATTAGTATATAATATCACGTTTGTTGCGCGACTTGAGGAAAAAATTGCGGAAGTTACGGCAGTTTTAATTTCATTTACGTTTACCCTTTCCCCTACGCCCCTAATCAACCTAGCGACTTGAAATTTGGACACAGTACTTAGATCCTGAATGTCTATCGAAGAAAGAAAAAAAAGTCGCCAAGTCATTTTCTTCCCCGAAAAAAAACGCGAAAACGGCTCTCGCCGTAGCGAAAAATTTGTATACAAATCCATACTTTCAAATCGCTATATCTCGGGAACCGCTGGACCGATTTCGACGAATCAAAATTCAGTTTACGCGCATTCGCGAGCCCTTCATTTTATCCCTATGCACTTTTTCGATCCAAATCAAACTAAACCAGTTATGTCCGAAAACTGATTTACCCTATTTTTACATGTAAATTTCCCCCCCTCCTCGTAAAAAGTTCGACCGAAAAATTTTCCGGATGATAGAGGGGTTCGACTTCATAACATCATAAAAAAAATTCGAAAAAAACGAGTCCATTTCAAGCCATTTTTAATACCAGATCGACCCCACTATGAAATAAACTTTAATACTCTATTCAATTAGATTTTCGATATATGAAAGTTATCTGCTTAATAACACTTTTCAATAATTATGAAAGCAGAAATGAAATATGTTAGTTTCAAATACCCTACTGAACCAGCGCTAGGTACAAATATAAAAAGATGGGAAGAGATACATTTTGAGTAAATTGTGAATAGAGAATAATTAGGAGATGATTAGGAAAATAGGAGGATCTTCGCCGCGCACAAGGGATGCCGTGATTGGTATATTGTGATATATATTTTAATATCATACCACTTATATTTGGCCTTCAAAGGACCTTCCGAATAAATCTGTTTTCGAACAAATCGACAGCATTTAACAAGGCGTACAGCCAATAATCATCGATATAACGTAGTGAGGAGTAAATTGGATGTTTTTTTCACATACTTCAACTAAATTGCGTTTTTGATTCACTGCACTTGAAAATTAAAGTATAATTGCAGAACACAAATTTATTCCACGAAAAGGATTGGCGAAAAAGGGGAACACAAAATAAATGAAGAAATATGAAATACGTATAGCATTGGAAAAACTCAAGTGTGTTATATACTCTGTAACATACCTAAAAATATATGTTGCCTAAAATAATAAAAACAGTAATACAACAAACTTTATTTGGGCCAACCGGTTTACCTGTAGAATATATTTTTAAGAAGTTAGGTTGCAAATGTTAAGAAAAATAGGCACACGCAATAAAGCTTTAAGGAACGCTGTTCTATGGAATTTACATCTGCAATTCATGCTGATCAATTTTTCAATTTTTACGACATGTGATTATCACGTATTAACATGAAATTATCTCAAATGGCACTATATGAACCTCTAGATTTACCAATACACTGTAAATCATCTTATGTGACGCGTTTTTCTCGACCTCCAATGAGGAGAAAAAGGGCCACTCTATGGCACTTGAACCCCGGAAACGAATTGTCGATTTAAGCTCGGACGCCAGTCCTAGTTTAAGTGGTAAGACACTACCCTCAAGCCGAGTATGCGGGGCTGAGTAGCTCAAGTGGAGAAAGTATACTCCAGTGGGTCAGTTTGGGAAATTAGACGTTCACACACAAACAGTGAAACTCAAATTTTTTCAATAATATCAGTATATTCATATACAAATCTACGGGTTTACTAATTGATTACCTCGACCAAACTTTAAAGGCTCTAAATACTGGGATCAGGGCAAGCGACGCAACGAAGAGGGTAGTACCAGATAACTCAGATGACAAGGATAGCAAACTGCAAAATAGTGACACAAAAATACGCTTTAAAGCGTTAGCACAAAATAAGCGATGACACAGGACAAAGTGATATACAGTACTTGGGTAGTACATTAGTTTACTTACTCCTCCAGGGACTTACTTATTTCCTGTGGTTATGTTCGAGCACGCCTGCTGCGGTGGAGCGATTGGAATGGAATCAAACTTTCTGAAAATGAATCAACTTACTATTGGAGTGGGAGACGCCAGATAGATGCGCTGCTGGTCGATGACGAGGTACGGGCTTGGCCAAAATCCTACTGCTCGAATATGATATATTGCACCTGGGTTCGGATCACGTCTGCTGCCGACGAATCGCTCTAGCTCTGCCAACACGGGACGAATTCAATTATTTCCTTTCAATACTTACAAGTGGGAGGAACGGTGGTAACAGATGCGCGATGGATCGACGTGACGTCAAACGGACTTAGACAATATTTCGAAATATTTTCGACTTAGTAAAAATAATTCAATCACTTCAATTTTGGGGAATAATTTCTTCGCAGATCGGAGCAGGCAGGTACGTCTAATGCCTCGAACAGCATGATGACGTTGCACGGGTGACGTCAGATTGACTTAGAAATATTTTCATTACCTTGCTTTGATATTTAGGATATTCCGCGGTCGATTTATTCACGACGGCAGGCATTAACATCTAGCTCGCGGGACTGTTGACCATCTACTGAAACTGAAATATATGTTGCTGGGTTCGCACGGTTATACAAGTTCTCCAACGTCGTTTTCCATTTACCTGAGTGCATCTGTACTTTACAACTGGTATGATTATTCGGCACTTCTACACAATACTTTTATTAATTTTTAAACTAATTCGATAATACATATAAAATGCTATTAACAAATATAAATATCCTGTGTATATTGTGGTAACAACAAACGCTTCGTTACACCTATCATTCCTTAAAATGTAAAACTAGCGAAGAACAAGCTATTGCCAAGAAAGCTGCTGAAAAAAAAATATATTTATGAAATTAAGGCTTCAAATATAAAAAATATATGTGTCAAATTTGTGAATATCGGTGAGGACTTCAGTAGTGATAAACTTTTTACATAGTGAATTCAGTGTAAAAGTTATAAAGAAAATAAAGATCAAAGTTTATGGCTTCCATCGAATTAAGGTTATGCTATTTTCAAGATGATTATGAATCAAAATTATCTTTTATTGATTGTTCTAAAAGAGAGTGTCTGAGTATGTAAGTGTCTATAGATGGTTTAAATGCGATGGCTTTGATCATCAGGTGTCAGAGTTATCTGCAGACCGGTTTCGAGCTTTCTGCCTCTCGTCAGTATAGAGCAGATTCGGATAGCCCCAATGCTGCGGGCTCCTGAAGTTATAAATAGCAAGCAACAACAAGTCGGCAACTTGTAAATAGTTCAAATAGGCCCCTCCAACGGCATCTAGAAGTCAGCTAGAAGAATGGCAGATGAATCGATGCACAAAAGCAGATGATTTCGTCGCACTCTTAACGATTCCTAAAATCTTTATTAGGGTATGCGCTCTGTATTTTAATTACCAATTACTAGAAACACAATAAAGTGTTTGTGACAGATACCGAAGAAGGTAATTATTTTTAAAATAGAATCTACAGATAACTTTATGACTCTATTGTGTTATTTATCACAACTATGCCATCTTACATGGCCATTGTCCAAGGACATGGGCTTTGCTGGGTCATTGGCTTGGCGTTCCGCTGATCATGCTGCCTGTTGGTTAAAAGGATTTCAAGTTGTTTTGTTCTGCTCCTCCATGTGTTACTCAGTTCATACCCACCCCCTCTATTGAAACTGTTTTTGTTTTTCATAACTTATTTATTTATGTTTAATATTTTGACATTGTCGTAGTTGATTTATGCTTCCCGTTGATGAACCTGTTCTCTCACTGCCGATTTATCTGTGTATCCGAGTCTGGTATTTCACTGATGTCTTTATATTCTGAACTGGTTACTCCTCCCTGTTTGTCCGATATAATGTTAACCACGTGTACACTCCTATTGGTAAACACCTTAATAATTTTGGAATAGAGTTCTCTTTAGGGGAAGTAACAACTGTATTTCCTTTACAATACGGAAACATAAGCCTGTCTTTTTCACCGATAAAATCTGTAACTCCAGTCACGAAAGGTAAGTAAACGTATAGTGTTGTGAGTTGTTCTTATATTTAATGATGATAAAATTCGAAATTTACTACGCAGTTTTTGTGTTAATTTGTCATGGATTTTCATGAAGCGAACGTGACGTCAATCAACTGTCTAGATACTTTAATACTGATCAAATATTGATGTCAATCTTCAACTAAACTTATCCTTATCCTTAATGTATATTACTCATCTGGGAATCACCCCTTATAAAGGAATGCTAATAAAATTGCCTAATATAAAATAAGAGAAATTTTATAAGTGGAGAATGTTACGTCAGTCAGAGTATAACCGAAATTTACAATGGCAAAAATTATGTCTCGCTATATCAAATCCCTAGGAACGACACTTGGTTGTCTGAACAATTATATCGATTAATTAATTGTCGAGATCTCGGCTTGAGATTTCCAGCACCCACAAAGGAATTTCGTGGAATTGTGCGAGTAAGGATAGTAGATACCATCAGTAGAATAATGAAGTCTGTATACAAGAACTGCCTACTTATCACTTTCTGTTTTGTGAAATATTTACTAAATGTGAAACGTGGTGACTCAGATTATTACCATAATCTCTGAAAATTTAAGAGATATAATGAAATATCCTCCTGTTTATTCAATTTATTGGAATTATAATATAGGGTGTATAACAACAATTTCCAGTAAATTCGAAGTCTAATTTCACATTATTAGAGTGTGCTTCCGCGGGAGATATGCTTCTCAGAAAGTGGCCTTAAAAAGCATTATTTATTTAAACAAACACTGAAATATTAATGTCTTTGGAATCCTCTGCGGCTCAACGACAATATTTGGCACACAGGCTACGGAAAAGCACGGCAAAGTTAACCAATTAAATAAAATGTATGCATTAAATACAATTATTTTGGGTTGTACACCTTGAACACGAAGGTGCCTCTTTTGGTTGTAAAAATAAAAAGGTTTGCTATGGAGAGCTTAAGTTGAAACTACGGAGGACTTTCTTGCATTTAATTTTAATATTTTAGAAGTTACGGTGGTTAGTTCCTAAATGGTTGGAATGGGCCAAATGCTTCGCCCTGTATATGCTTCAGAGCAGTATTACACTTGTAATTATTTATTTGAGTCCGACTAGCACTTTATTTAGATTTATTTTTATGGCAGGGTCAACGGCTACACTCTGTATATGCTTTTCTTGGAATTAAACACTTTGTTTTAAGGGAAAATTAAAAAATATTTTATTAAGCGTAAATAATAGAGTTGAGTATTTTATTTAAATTAAAATTGTTTACACGAGATAAGATAGTTAACATATCGACACTTAAAATTTTGCCTTAGAGACGATTTTATTTTTATTTATTTTATTTAGATTTAGACAGAAAATTCACTTTTTTATTTTATGCGCGTTGGCAGTTTAATTGAATTAATAGTTTTACTTGGGTTGTCCAAGGAAGTAGAACGGCCACTTGATTTGTTGAAATTTCAGATTGACCGGGAAAGAATTAAACACTGTTTGGTTTAGAGACTTTGCTCGCGGAACGCAGAAACTAACTTGAGGTACACCGAAACCGACTTGCTTCGAGCTCGCCATGCTGCTCTATTTATATGGTATGATGGGGACTTGGCTCGCCGAAGTCTGGATAGAGCTGGATAGGTCCCCGGCCAGTCAATTGTGCTCGATGTTATGAAATATTGCGCAATTGTTTTAAACAATTTAAATTCAGTACCGAAAATATATCATAAATACGACAATGAAAAATAGAATTTTTTTAATATATAAATGAAAGTTGAATCTAAATTGGTTTTAAAAATATGAGTGAAAACTATCTGAAAATATTGCTAAAATTGAATTGGTCCCGTGAAGCAGTTCCGGGAGTCGTAACTTAAGCCATATCAATATCTATATTAATATCATATTGAGAATGTTCCGTCGCCGGTGTTGAGGCGAAATGGAAATAAGTTTTGATATTTGTAGTGAAGATAGCTGCAAGTTGCTAGCAACGCGTATGGAACATATGAATGGGAAAGAAGCGTTGATATTGATATATCGTAAGAAAGTTTTGATGAATGTGATGATGGCTTGTTGGAAATGTGAATGAAGTATGTTTTGTTGTATAAATGGAAGATTGAATTAGAAGTTGATTTGTAGAGGGAAAATAGTTTATAGAAAATTTTCGGAAGTGAATTAAAATATTCAGACGAGGAGTTTGGAGAGTGGTTCTGATGAGAATCGAGATACTGAGGGGGAGGTATTTTTAGGGTAGCCGTTTGTAAGGTTTTTGCTATAAACTGATTAATTTGGATGTTTGAATGATTCTATTAATTTTAGGTTAATTGTGAATTATCGATATGGTATGAATTTTCTCAGAAACACACACAGACATTTTCACAGACATTCGTGCATGATGCTGTCAGACGTTAAAGAGAAGTCAACCAAAATGCCCGGAAACGTGATTTTACGTGCTCATTATATGATGTATGGGACATGATTGGTAAAGCAATTCCCGAGCAAAAATCTGAAAATATCCGAGATGTAAGGCAGCAGTTTAGTCACACCTAGCTGCAGACCTCACAAGACAGAATTTAGACGACTAAATCAAACTATTTTAACGCTGAAGCTTCCGCAGAAATGATACTGATTCGTATAATCCTTTCCGGGTATCTTTCTACGTTGAGTTTGAATGTTGATATTTGTAGAAATATCACAAGCTCCTTGTTGTGATGTTTACTTTTGCTACACAAGAGAACGTTTTCTTCTGTGTTGATTATTTTGAATTCTTAACCTTGTCATGATATTCTTCTGAAACAAAGGAACCTATGATAAGATGGTAGAGACCTTTGAAGCGAAGAAAAAGATCGCGGCAAGATTTTTTTTAATGGCATTAGGCAACAAGCCACGCAGCCAGGCACAAGTTATTACACATACAGTACACATACTCCACCTTAAACCTAACTTACCAAAAATGCAAATTTTTAGACAAGACTCAAAGGATACATATTCTTCTCGCCCAGGAGTCTTTCAGTGATATTAATTTCAGAGTGTTGTTATCCGTAAAGCTGCCCCGGTTCCTTATACAATACCTGAGTACTTTAGAAGCCGAAGTAACAATTGTGCTTATATGAGTAGAAAAACTGAACTTGGAATCGAATGTTACTTCAAGATTCTTAAAATTTGTACATCGTTCAAGAACGGTATCATTAATCATATATGCGAATAATTGTAGAAGGACATTATCTTACATTTAGATGTATTTAGTTTTAAGTAGTTATTTTCGCACCATTCGTTAACTGAGTTTAACGCTATTTGCAAGTCGTTTGGCTTGCTTACTTCAAAGTAGATTTTCAAATCGTCCGCGAAAAATAAATGTGTAGAACTCATAGTGAGGGCTAAATCATTAATAAATACTGATAATAAAAGTGGCCCTAGGTTGGATCCTTGAGTGACTCCGGATGTTGCAAAAAGTTGGGAGAATTATATCCACCGTATTCCACGAACTGTGTTCTATTAAATAAATAGGATTCAATTAGGGATAGCAATTTTGTAATTATTGCTCAATAAAGCGAAATTGGGTGCAACTAGCCCTAGGGGAGTACTTACAAAAAATGTTTGTTTTTCATTTCTATATCACATCGTCAAAAAATATACAGAGTGTTCCATTTCAAAAAATTGAGAAAAATCAATTTAAAATGTTCTTAATTGAAAAAAATTTTTTGGCCACCCTGTACATTTTTAGGAAATGAAAATGATTCAACAACATTAATTAGATGCCTCGTAACTGGTATTCACAAAAGTTTTTCTTAAAACCTTTAATTGTGATTGTGGTGATTTTTTTTTAATATCCATCTGTAGATTGCATTATTTCAACAACAAAATTCATTACATCCAAGTGGTTGGGAGATATTCAATGCTAATATAGGAAAGAACAGAGCCTAGAAAGAGGCTTCAAAAAATGTACTGATATACATAGCATTCCATTTAAAAAAGGCACTTTTATCTAGTTTACTTGCAATTTTTTAAAAAAATTTCTAGCCATCGTAGAACTTGAGATATCAAGATCCGACATACTATTGTCCCACCCTGTATATTGCAGTTTAGCTGTTTTATTACAATTATCTATGGATGTATACATGGAGAGTCTTTGTGAGCTCCGCCTGCTCAAAGGATTCTCTAGGGTTGGGAAGACATTGAGGACATGACGCTGTCACTTAGCGCCAATATGAATCTTATTTCATTGCATTTGAGATTAATTCGGACGGCGTTTCTAAGAGCAGATAAGTGTCTCATTGTCCACATAATGGAAGTTTAGGTGATCAAATCCAGGCTAGCAAACGACGTTAACAGAGCACGTGAAATTAATACGAAATCTGCAGACCGGTATTCGGATTTTATTTTAAGTTTAATGTAAGTGATTTCAATATTTAAATTGTAAATATTTGTTTAATGTAGAAATCTAACTCTGCCTACGTTTTCCATTAATAAGCTATTTTGTTTTGTATTTTATTTAAAGCTTTTACTTGGAATTGAACATTATAACGTTTTGTCTTGTATCTTATTATCTACAGAGATACATTTCTAAAAATAGAGCCGTTTGTAACTTGTTTAAAGCGATTAATTCAGATTATTTTTCAATCGGCTAAAAGTAGTTCGGACAGTTATTTCCGGAGAAAAGGTTCATTTATTCAGTTCAATTAATATTTTATGTACTATAATTTTTACGTTGGTATTATCCGTGTAGACAACACAAATTAATCTGTTAATCTGAATAAATTAAGCGCTGAAACTGAATTGATATAAATCGATGCGTTGAGAACGTAAAAAATTATGTAATTGGTTTTTTCGTTCTGTTTGGAATGGGAAATCATTCTAGGTTCATTGTTAGTTTTATTAATAATTAATTAGTTGAAAAGTTATTTAGAATCTTCGTTAGGGGCGTTTAGTACTTAGATAGATGACCGTTCCAAGTGTTATAGTATATTCCATAAACGGAAGCCAGAAAAAATTGCAAAATTCTTAAAATTGTTCAAAAAATCAATTCTTTCACCTGACCTTGACAAACTATAATAAAAAAGTCCTTAAGACGCTAGAATTAACAAAAATCTACAATTTATTACGAAAAATCTGGAAAAATTCACATAACACCGATAATTCACAAATATTCCGAATTTATCAGAAACATCATTCAAACATCCATATCAATCGTTTTACAGCAAGAAAGTTACAAACAACAGCCCTAAAAAATTTAATCTCCTCACTAACCGATTCGTACCACCTTGACTTTCCACACCTCCAGCCGCAATGTTATATTTCACTTCTTCTGTCGAATTTTACACAACATTTTTCTTTCAATTTCAGCTTCCCATTCAAGTTTCTATTCATACTTCAAAACACACATCATTCACTTTCCTGACGTGGCAGCTAATCAATCATTTTACTTTCTTTTCATTTCACGAGTTGCCATTTACATTGAATTTATTCCCATTTCATTTATTCCGCCAGCTGGCTGACAAATTTCAATGCTACTTTTCATACCCCCCCCGTAAAAATATTTTAATTCAACCAAACAAGCTTCTTATAAATTATTCTCCTTTAAAAGTTCACCGTTCTATCATTTTCGTAATCAAATCCCCATCAATAAAACTCACTTCCGAAACATGTGTATTCAATTTGATTTGATACATAGCTTATAAGTTACACGTCATTTCATTCACTGTGGGGCGAGTGTAGGTGCGTCTTTACTATGTACATATTTCGATATGCGATGTAAAGCAACGTTAGGCGCAGTTAGTAGTTGGATGGGTGACCGTCCCAACGAAGACCGCGTCCTCGCCTCACACATCTTCCAGCGGCGTGTATATCAGTGTATGCATGGAAGCTATACAACTTTAGGCGAGGGTTGTATAGGGGATATACCATCCTTCGGAGGGGATGTAAAGTCGTCGGTCCCTTGCCTATTAAATGTTAGGCAAGTAAAAGATCCCTACTCTTCTTAAGGGAAGACGTTCGGCAAAATTCCTGGTTGGGGGTAGCTCGTCTACAGGCGTCGGTGTTAGGCCTCAGTAGCGGAAATAGGCCGACGTTAAATAAAATGTATAAAAAAAAGAAAAAAATTTCATTCACCGTGTACGTATCGGCACATGTTCAGATCATATTCAACTGTCTGTGCACAGACCTTCGGGATGATTTTACTGGGTCATTCCAATTTTAACTAATATTTTCAACCAATTTTCATTAATAACTCCTAAATTCAAATTGATTCGAACTTCAGTCACATAGCGAAAAATTCCCCCTTTTAAGCCCGATACGGTGGTATAATTTTTATTACCGAATTTCCCATTTTTAAGATTTTTGATGCAATATTGCGAAATGTGCAATATTGCGCAATCGAAGTCCGCATGGAATGGGCGGGGACCTACCCAGATCTTTCCAGCTCTCTACCCGTCGGGTCCCCCGATATGGTCTCCATCTTTGCCTTTTCTAATTCCATTCATAAAAAGTTCTTACATTGGAATACATTTTTTCACAAATTTGGCAGATACATAGACCCATAACTGCAATTTTTCTTCTTTTTTGTACCCTGATGAGCACTTTACTGATACAACAAATCCCTTCTTTATTTTAAGCACGTCTAAAATATGGAATTTAAAGATGATTTACCATTAACTGAACTGCCCGTCCCTTCAACAACTTGACATTTGACGAAAATAAACGATGCGATCTTCACGTGTGTGGGGACCAAAATATCTGTACTCTGAGAGTCGGCAGGTGCGATCTGGCAGATTCTGGACGGAAGGACAAATCGTTTAAAATTCCTTTCCATGTATGGGGGCCTTAAGATATAACTTTGCATTATTTCACAAAAAATTTAAGACATTTTCATCATAAACAAGATTTAGATTTCGGTTTGTTACTTTTTTATTCACTTCTCCTATAGAATTACATATTCGATTTATTCCAAATACTGTGGTCGAGAGGTGAGCGCACTTGCCTCTCACCCAAAAGTTCCGGGTTCGATCCCCGGTCGTGGCAGTGGAAAATACTGTGAGAGGGATTTTTCCACTATACACGGATATTGGGTGTGTGTCCCTTGTCTCTAAATGTGTAGCCCCCTCCCACACAAGGCTCTTCTAGAGCCTTCCGGGATAAAGGGGGTCGTAATTACCTGTGGTGTTATTATTATTATTATTATTAATAGACGATCTGGATGCCTTCTATTAAATTCTTCGGCTGTTTCGCGAAAAGAGCGCACATTGTCACCTACTAATCTCCCTTTTTCTACTTTTCTGCAATCGTAAGACGATTTTCATCCATTGTCACGAATAATGAATAACACTTGACGATATTTTCCAACGTTTCGCCTCCCGTTTTCGAGTCATTTTCAAGCAAATGGACGGTCACGAGAAAACGGTCATAGAATGGGTAACAGAAGATGACAAAAGGAAAACTGTCAGGATAGATCTGAGTACTTAATTTCGTAATTATGATTTGGCGGTAGTGTCTAATAAATCTACTAATTTTGAATTACACAGACGGTATAAAAGTTAATCTTTCTGATTGATTTTAATGGTATACAGTTACTATATCTTTAAAAATAAAAGAATTGGAAATATTACGTTTGCTTTTTGTCTATAACTGTATTTTAAGCGAGTCGTTCATTTAAAATTTGTCACCGCCTACTTATTCCTGTTTCTTTCTAACGAAATTTAGTTGCGAAAGGAAAAGACGACTAGATCCATAGAGATGTTGATCCTAAGCTCTAGGCTTAGTCTAATGTTATTTTAAGGATTTTTCTTTTACCGGAAGGAAAGCCATTTTGCAACAGTTATTTTTACTTACTAACAATGCCCGATGGGAATATTGCCGACTGCGTAACCTTTAAAAGGAAACTCTTTGAAATAAACGTGCATTGGAAACTAAATTGAAATTTTTAAATAAAATTCTAGTCTGGCCGAAAAGAGTAAATAGTAGAGCCAGGGGCGTGCGGATTTACGAATTTCGTAAATTCCACAATTCCATAATATTTCGAAAAAATGTAACCCTTAGGATTGTGTTTATTATGCATCAGCTACCATGTCTTTAATTGAAATATTATGGATGGATTTTCTGTTTTAATTATTTTATATATAGCTATATAAATATATGTGTGGCGCTACTAGATGACGAGCTACCCGTGTATATTTGATCTTCGTCTATAAAAGCTCCGCCTATTTCACTGCAGTCAACAAATTATTAGGTATAAATCCGGCACGTTTACACATTCAACCCATTTGGTCGATTATGACAATTACACAGAATGTTCTAGTCGTGGTTTTCATTTCTGGTAGGAGGCAAAGATGGATAAAATTTGATATACTTCTATGGTAGAACGTGATGTCACTTTAGTATTAAATAAGAGCTAAATCCTTTGATGAGGATGCCGCTGATTTTTTGCTCCACTATGCACTCTTTTTGGCTCCACTAAGATAGTATTGATGGAAATATTCTATAGTTCTTTCGACATTTTCTGCAATTCTAGCTTGACGATGGTCGATGTCAAGAATTGTTTTTGAAAGACAGAATTATTTTAAAGGCAGTACGAAGTAATTTCACCTGATCTTGGAAGAAATTTGTGTACGGTATTATGACTAATTAAATCTTGGAAAACACGTTGTTTTATGCGCTCGGGTTCTAAAGGACGTTTTATTGGCATCCAACTGAAGTCAGTTTAAAATGCTCTGGAAAGTTCTGTACCTCAAATGTATAAATATAACAACTAGACAATTTGAGATCATTGCAAATAGTAATGGTCTAAAAGTGTTCTGCAATACTTGTGTATTTTACACTGACCTTATTTCAAAAGTGACAAACGAACTTGAAAATTTAAAAGTAAAATTTCAAAATGAATTGAATAGCCTAAAAATGTAATTAAAGGTAGTGTAGAGAGGAAAAAGAAAATGTATTAGTGTACTAAATCTAAATCCTTTGCCGCAGAAGCTTTAATTATAAAACCAAAAAATAATCAAGGGTGCAAGAAAACCACTGAAGCAATTAAAAATAAATAAATAAAACCTGTACCATTAAAAATTGGAAGTACAGAGCTTAAAAATATTAAAACTAGCTCTCTAGAGAGAGAAATTATCAACTAAGCTGTTAAAAATAAATTAAGTTAGAATTGTGAAATTTAGGCTAAAAACCTAAATAATCCATCTATCAAAGTTGTGGGTACTGATGAGGACTTAAGTGGTCATGAACTTCTAAATCTTATGAAACATTCCAACCCCCTCTGTAAATTAATAACAAAAATACTTGATCGTGACGTAATCAAGAACATATTTAATCCCACCCTATAATTATTTATCTCGATTTTATGTTAAGATAAATAAACAAATTGGCCATTTATGTGATCGTCTAATTTTACAAAGTTAGGACCCACGTTGTGTTTGTAGTAACCTTTTATATTTACCCAAGTTCTTTATTCAAATTTTGACATTACGGTTTCTTATCTGATATTATTTGCCTTAGAAACTTAATCACTCTTTTATACAAATACCTTGCAAATTATAATACTGTTTATTGATTGAGAAGGCTAGGTTAAGTGTTTATGTTACTTATTTTCTATTTTACTACTCAAAATTGCACTATGAATTTATGATTAAAGTTTACTTTAAATTTTATTTGATTGTGATTAAATCTTATCATTTATTTAGGTTGTTACTGGTATTTTGAGAACGTTAAACCTGGAAGAAAAGGCAGAAATTGTTTTAATCCATATATTATCGTTGGAATAACAGTCACAAAGAACATTTTATTTTATAACAATTGCTATAGCAAATAGTCAAAATGGGGCGAGCGTAGGTGCGTCTTTACTATGTACATACTTCGGTATGCGATGTAAAGCAACGACAGGCGCAATTAGTACTTGGATGGGTGACCATTCCAACGGAAACCGCGTCCTCGCCTCACACATCTTCCAGCGGCTTGTATATCAGTGTATGCGCGGAAGCTATACAACCTTAGGCGAGGGTTGTATAGGAGATATACCATCCTTCGGAGGGGATGTAAAGCCGTCGGTCCCTTGTCTATTAAATGTTAGGCAAGTAAAAGATCCCTACTCTTCTTAAAGGAAGAGGTTCGGCAAAATTCCTGGTTGGGGGTAGCTCGTCTACAGGCGTCGGTGTTAGGCCTCAGTAGCGGAAATAGGCCGGCGTTAAATAAATGTTTAAAAAAAATAGTTAAAATGAAGTGAACAAACCAAAAATTTAAAACAATTGCCTAAATATTATATAGGAAAGTTTACGTTGATACAGTAATGATCTTACTGTATATGTTTTAGAGTTAGTTATACAAATAACAAGAATCATGTTATGCAATAGAATTTCAGTGTTATTTTGGTTGAAGTTAGAATTGCGGCAATTGCCGGTAAAATGATTATTACTGTTTGAGATTAGAGTTGGAACAATCGCTCATATAAAATGAAACTTAATGCAAAACAGAGGACAAGAATCATATCAATGTAATACTCAATAAAAGAGTAAAAATGTTCTGTTTTACACGACGATAGTGAATTTAGAGCAAGAGTTATAAAAAAATTGAAGACTAAGTTTATGGTTACCATTGAATGGACCCTGCTACATTTAAGAAGATTATCTGCCTCAGTATGGAATTTTCGTATAATTAATTATTATTAAAACTGACAATGGCCCTATTTATTATTAAGCCTGTACCAAAATCTTAACTACTTAGAGGTCTGCGCCCTGTTAGCTTTTTTCCATTAAAAATTGCAGGATATATGAACAAGTATCTGAATATACTTTTCAAAACTCAATAATTGCTTTTAGTCAGTCTGGAAAAACTTAACACGAAAGTTACCTTTTTAAAATTACTTGATATGATTAAAGACAAAATAGATCAGTTGTATCCGGTGCTCCGCAAAAAAAATTTCAAGTTACAATATGACTTTTTTAACATACAATTAACAAATGTTAAATGGGAGTCCAAGGTTACAGCCAGATACTTGACCTCTGCGGCAACTGCAAGCTTGTCATTATTAATTTCTATTTGTATTGAATGAACTACATCATCAAGGGAGTGTTTTCAGTCAATCATCAAGACTGATGACTTAGTACTATTAAGTTTTAAGGAATGGTCCGCGGCTATATTGGCTAGAACTGATGAATCTTCTTTAATTATACCACAAGCAGTAATAACATCAGATGGTGGAAACGAGAGATATAATTGGGTGTCATCTGCATGATAATGATATTTACAATGTGATATAAAGGTTTCAAAATGTATTGTGTAAATAGTATATAGAAGTGGACCTAAAATTAAGCCTTGCGAAACTCCAGAAGTCACTACTGTTTTCAGTGAATATCTTTAATTACTAACAACCCGTTGAACTCGATCGCATAAATAATTTTTAATTAATAATATAGAATGATTTGTTAGACTTATGTAGTGCAAAATTGCAAGCAGTATATGGTAGTCTAGGGTATTAAATGCCTTACTGAAATCTAAGAGAACAAGTTACTTTCCCTTTATATCTTTCTCAAGAAGACAAATACCATTCAAATTATTAAATATGACTAATGTAGCAATAGCCACGTTGAAATTAAAATATTTTTCTGCTGGATTTATTGCGGACAATTCATTTTGCATTATTACGTGTCATTAAAGTAATATTCATTATTCAGATTTATTTTGAAATAATTATATTACTTAACTGGGCCCTTAAAAATTTTTTACTTTAATTTTTCAATAAGGAAAGCCTGAGCGTATAGACAAGAATGTTTTGAATATTCGATTATTTTGTACTTAGTCCACTGAATATTAACGAAGGCAAAAATTAGGCACTTCTTACATTAACTTTTTCCATAAAGTAATACACGCGTTTCAGGAAGTATACGTGCACTAAAGTAAATAGGAGCGTGCCTAGTAAATTTAAATGTTCTCCATCTAAAGCCCCAGAAGTGATAAATATTCCATTTCCTACATTTAGCACCCTTTAAAATTTCGTTAGCGGCTCTAATAATATAAAATTCCACCAAAGCATAATCGAGAAGACTTATCTTGTTATATTTAGTCAGAGAATTTCATACCACTATGAAATCACGCATTTTAACATATTTCACGCGCCCTTTGAGGGTTTATAAATGACCAGATGTCCTGATTACATAAAAGTCGTGTCTTTCGTGTTTTATACTTATGGAATCACGTCACAAACATACATCTCTCGAACAAAACTTGTCTTTATGTGTAAGGTGCGGCAGTATGTTTTAAAATTCACGAGATGCATTATGGGTTTGTTTCTTTCTTTTAAGTTTTTTGGCATGAGTGTCTACGACAATTCCACACTAAAGTGTCAAACGCAGACCGCCAGATGCGGTGAAAGATAACTGGACGGGCAAAAATTAAGTCGGATGCTACAGTAGGGAGTTACTCTTTTTATTGCGATAACTCACAATACAATACGTTTATTAAAACATCAAGCAGTATAATTACAAACTTATTAAAAGGAAGTGTATCAACAATAATACGTTTCAACACTTCCCCAATACAAGTAATATAAGTAACTCGGGTTGAATCGCATTTGGGATTATTGTTTCGACGTTTCGGCTCCAGTTTTGGAACCATTGTCAAAATAATAGAAGGTCAAGAGAACAATGGCAAAAACGAATAAGAGAAGAAATAGCACAAGGAAAACTGTAAGGATAGGTTTGAGTTCCTAGGACTGGTTCGAATCCGGGGCCTCAACCGACCTACTCCCCAGATCTCACTGTGATTGTTAAAAAACATGCCAAAAGCCTCGATGAACTTTTCGAAACTGTAACAAAACATATCGCATGAAAAGCGTGCTTCACATAAAAATGCCGTTGGAAGAGGTTTTTATACATTAAATCACATTTTCGCTCTACGGAGCGTTTTTTATGCCAAAATCTTGGAAACTCATCAAGGAGTGTAATTTTAGAAAGTGTAGTAAATGTCGCTGCACAGGGACGTAATGTCGCCCCGACCACAAAATTTAGAAAGTATAACGAAAACCGGAAACTTTGAAAATATAAACCCTTTTACGAATCCACGTTGTTCAGCACCGCAACTCATGCGTTGTGTTAAATATGAGGACAAGTTATCCAGTCTCTAGTCAAAGTATTTCGAAAATTTTAGCGAAAATAGCCCTTAACGTCGAGGGTGCCTTATCATTTTCTAGTAGTCGATTTTTACGGGAAAATTATGGGTTTTAAGCGTATTTGCCCTAAACCGGTTCCACAGTGATTCGGTGTCAGAAAAGTATAGTTACCATGTACTCAGAATGTGCATGGGCCCGCCTTGCCTGAACGTATCAATTTATAATTGCAGAATATAATTTAAAGTCGTTGCGATTCAAACATTTTTAAGCTCCGAGGAGCGACCAAAATTAATATTGAACTGAAAATACGTCAATAGACAGGCAAGCAAAACACAAAACACGTTCCTCAGTATGTGTTGTACACGGGCCAGACTATAGTTTGTCAATACATTTTCTTGAACGTTTTTGTAAAACATAATTTTTAAAAAAAGATTTAATATATATTTTTGAACTTTATATTGTCTTTTTCTTGTGTTTTCAAAATTCCTTTTCAGGTTTAAATTTAAGAAAGTGTTAGTATTTACTGTGTTAGATTTATAGTGTTACGACGTCCAATTGGTACCATCAGTGAAGCAGTTAAGCAAAAACGAACAGTAACTTTAGATTTTGTATTATTCTCCGTCTGAAACAGTCGTTTTGAACCCTCTTTGTTAACGTTTAATATCCATTTTGGAAAGTATATTAAAAGTCCTTCAGACGTGTAAAGGTGGATCGTTCACATGATAATCTCTAAGGCCAACTATTAACAGTTGAGTTGTTGACTTTCTTATTTTATGTAGACTGTCATTGATAATGTTCTATATTTTTGCAACTTACTGTATATTCACTTTTTTTAAATTTAATTAAACGATTGAAGGCCTGTTTGATTGAATAAGATGGTTCCACATCATAGATTTGGCATGGAGATGGCTTATTTTATTTACTTAATAATTAAAAATATCCCTTTCTTTGTTTTGATTCAAACGTTTCGATTTATGGTTTTGCCACGGGGATGATTTGAAGTTGCCTATTATCTATTACATTTATTTCCGACAAAAAGTATATATCGGCAATAACACAACAGTAGCGTCGGAAATTGAGGTAATACTTGAACCGAATATCTTGTTGTCATGTTTAAATTGCCATTCATATAATAGATTTACCCGAGAACACAAAACAGTTGTTAAAACCATTTCTCGAACTTAAATAAGTAAGTCTATTGTCCTAGGATGTTTGTAAACGTGTAATAGCTGCCGTAAATTGAAGTTTTTGTTTGCTTTCGCAGCGTGACATTTCTAGTTATTTAACAATGCCATGCGATTCAATTTCCTATTTTAACAGAATAAAACAATAAACTTTGATTGGAAATTGGTTATATCCACAAGAGAATTGCCCAGAGACAGCCGAAGTGGATGTACAAGAGTAAGATGGGACATCTTATCACTCAAAGATACTTGAACTAATCACAAATTATTTAATTCATTCACGTAGTTAGGCGCTGCGGACAGAAATTTTAAGGCTGGCAGATATATATGAGTCCATATATAGTATAGTGTAGTTTTACTTAAAACTAAAAAATGTATCAAATAGAGTTAAAATGTGTACTTTCTTTTATAAAAAGTTTTTATTAAACTTGCAATGTTTGTTAGTTAGTTTAGTTCAAATTTTGCAATCAAAATTTCGGTTAGTTCTAATTAAGCTAGAGCTTTGAAATTTTGCACATGTATATTAGTCCGGTGACAATACACTTTAACCTTTTCATATAAGAAAAAAACAAGATGGCGGCTTCAAGATGGCGGACGACTTAACCGTTTATGATCCGATTCGGCTCAAAATCGATATCTGGGAGTTTCCGAGATCGCCAATTATGAATTATTGGTCAAAATTTGTAAATTCAAAATGGCAGCGCCAATATGGCGGATGACTTTTGTTATTTATGGTCGAAATCGATCAAAATCGATATCTCGGGATTTTCGGGTTCACCGATTACGAATATAAATAAATAAATACACCACAGGTAATGACAACCCCCTTTATCCCGGAAGGCTCTAGAAGAGCCTTGTGTAGGAGGGGGCTACACATTTAGAGACAAGGGACACACACCCAATATCCGTGTATAGTGGAAAAATCCCTCTCACAGTATTTTCCACTGCCACGTCCGGGGATCGAACCCGGAATTTTCGGGTGAGAGGCAAGTGCGGGGGGGGGGGGGGGTGGTTGGCATCAGAAAAACCTTTGCCACAGAGTAGGAAGAATAAGTTGCTTGCATCGTTAGCATTCCTACGACGCTGTACAGACAAGAAGGTCACACTTATCATCAACTACATATAGTCTCTTTGCAGTTATATAATTTACACTTGGAGTTGACCACCACATTAAGTGAAGATCTTTGAAGTACAGTCGATCGCATTACTTATTAGCATGCAGAAGTTCAACAAGATAGGACCACTAAGAAGCAGATTAAGAAATTTGAGAAACAGTCTTTAGAATCCTTCTGAAGAAGCTGACATGATGATCAGCGAAACATCAAGTCAAGTTCGACGACCACGGCAAGACCCGGAAGAAACTACTTCATTAAACAGTATCCTACCTAGATCCCACACTGGGTCCAACCGTGCAACCACCGCACTAACGCGGTGGCAGATTACAGCGCCAGGCGGAGTGGGACTGGTTTGACTAAAAGAAAATTAAAATCACTAAACCTCCTCCTTCCGTCGCAGACGGATTAAAAGAGGGGTTAAAATTGAACAACATGTTTAAAAGAACAAACTTAACAAAATTAAATAAAAACTGCAGACTAGATTAAAATACTTGCGCAGTGATCACTTATAATTTGGTATCTGACGCTAGGATCTTTCGAACGAGGCGCCTTCCGCGAGATACGTCAATGCTCGGCTGGCCTAAACTTTGATTTTAATAATTTGGATTGTATATAATGTTTTAACTTTCTAAAAAAATTATGGCAGTCTTCTTCCCGAGGTTGTATTGTATTTTGATGTCGTTAACGACCTGTTCCACTGTGCTCCTGCTCCTCCTGAAGCCAAAATGGGACGCATCGTCGATGTGGAGCTCCTCCTGAACAGCATCTAGCCTGGTCAGGACGAGCTTCTCCACCAACTTGGAAATCGTCGACAGCAACGAGATGGGCCTGTAGCTGCCGGCGAAGTTCGCGTTCTTATTTAACTTGAGGATGGGAACGATGTAGGTCAACTGCACAATACCTTTCCTCGGGAGATATTTGAGCAGCTTGTACTCGACGCCAACGGGGCTTTATTGTTTGGTAAGTCCATGACAATTTATGCTATTTCCGAGGGCTTGGTCATGACCTTCAGAAGTTGTCGTCTTGTCAATTGTACGTCATGACCAATGATTTCTTTAATGTCATTTTCGATACGGTCATGCTCTAAATTGTTTGGTATATCATTGTTGCGGATGCTTTCGAAATGCGTAGCTAAGTTGCGCGCCTTTTGAGCGTCCGTCATCAACGTTTGTCCGTTCGCGATAGTCAACGCGGGTATAGCCTTCCGCGTATTTTTCAAGGTCCTCGCGAGCTTCCACAGCGAGTTGTCCTGAAGATTCAATCGACAAATGACGTTGGAAAGGATGATTGGGTAGTCGTCGTCTATGATGAGAAACGATATCCAGGTAAAAATATATTTTTAATTTCAAATATTCCTCCAGACAGGATTTAAAAACTGTGAACTTAATATTAGGCAACAATTTTTTTGCATGTTTTAAAAAAAATCTCTAACGCATACACATATTCCAATCCAACGTAACTGAAGTAGCTAATTTTTGGTGTTTTTCGTACACTTCAATTTGAATGAATTTGTTCTCTCCTGTTCCGAAGTGTCGTTGAAGACAGAATTGGTACCCAAGATTCTTGTTTCGGTCATGGCCCGAAACAATAAAACTTTCTTTTGGCCCAATAAAGAAGATAGGCAGGAGCTGGAGTGTAGTGGAATTTTGGGCAAATTAAAAGATGCACCGGTTCCAGTTTCATCAAAATATTTTAAAATTTTAAATAACGATGAAATTGACACACTTTTTAACTAAATGTTTAATAAGTAGTACGCAGGATTCGTGATTTTGTAACTTTTGTTTTATTTCATTTTTTATAAAGATATTAAACATTTTTATCTGGTTGATAGCCGCGTCGGTTAAGGTGCGAAGTGGCAATCGCGATTAATCACACGGGGATCGCGCCACCGGGTTCGAATCCCGGCTCCGGCACTGTCGATGGAAATGGTTGTATGTCTGCGTTTTTTTCAATGTGTAGCCCCCTTCCGCACAAGCCTCTGGCTTATGAAATTGGGGGTTATCTAATTTTTGCGGTGTTTATTTTAGTCTTGTTATATTCTGTTTTCATATCAATTTGAGAGTTTATACGCAAGGTAATTATGATATCCTGATGGCAAGAGTCATTCTGATGACAATTGACATTTTTACGATGTATTCTTAACTTAATTTTTGGATCCCATTACACACGCTGGGGTAGAATTAAGTAAACTTAATCCGAGAAACCTAAAGTCTGGTGCTCCAAAACATCATACATTGAAAATATTTATAAGGTTAATTTGCTATTGATTTGGGTAATTTTCTTTAAAAGTATGGTCTGGCTGAAATATTAGGCTGTAGATGCTGGGGTTGATTACTGTTCTGCAAAGATTACCTTATAATAATTAATATATTCAGAGAATTTTATTGACTTTGATCTAAAAATTAATTTACACCTGAGTACAGAAATGAAAAAACTGTAATAACTAATTTTCTATTTCTGAATACGAAAATATTTTGGAAAAATTCTCGGATTTTATTGTAATCTTTATCCTATACAAGAATTGAACAAATGCCTACAGTTGACAAACGTAAATGTGTTACTTGATACATGGAAAAATAAATTAACACAATTTGCTCTGCCAATTTCTCCAAAGTAAGCTCATTTCCTCTACCTCATCAAACAAATTTCTTGTTCATAAGGTAATCATACAAAGACAAAGCACAATTCAGTTCTGGACTTTCTGATTCATCAATATAAACGAAAATTAGCTAGTTCAATCCATTGCACGCACCCTATATTTATCTGATTGATTGTCACACTGTTTCTGTGCCTAACAACAATCATATTAATCCCACGCATGGTACAGTTTCCTTGTCCGGGCCGCAGACTTTAAATTTAGATTTCCAACAATGGAACTCGGTTCTGATTTCAATTCGGAAACTTCCCCAACAGAGTTATCCCACAGGAAATTATAGAATAGGGTGTACATACAAATCTCAGACATAACTATAATCCCAACGCTTCTGCTCCTTCCGGTATCACCACTACGTTAAAACTTTCAGATAATAACTCCTCGTCAATCAGAGGTAAAAAAAGTTCATAATATAAATATTTTATCAATCTGCGCGAGCGGAAGTTTGTCACCCGAGCGAAGCGAGGGGGACGGCCACGAATTACAGACTATAGTTTTTTTACGCCTATAAATTAGGTTTATTTGTGTCTATATGTATATTTGTTTTACCACTACAACGGTGAAACGTGAAAGGTTAACTATCAACAGAAACGCAAACAGTATTACAAATTGCACTACTACTGGATGGCGCCACCTATGCTTGTTACATTCTAGAGGTATGTAATAAATATTACATATCAGCCACTGGATTATAGGTCATTCCTTATTTAAAATCGACATCATAATGCTCATATTACATAATAGGCGTAGAAAAAATATTTTATAAAAATATAAAATATAGGAATTATAATATTCCAACCTATCTGCAAGTGTCTTATTTATATAAGACCATCCTCACCGAAGATAATCATCCCAGTTGGAAGAATAAAATACCCTCTGTTCGATTTGCCATGAACACCTCAGTGTGCCAATCTACAGGATTCACTCCTGCTTACCTTACTTTCGGTAGAGAGCTACGAACTCCTGATGATGTACGACGAGATTTTAGAGCCATTATCGAAAGTGACAATTTTGTACCTCAGATAACGCCATATTTACGTACCCTTGCAAATACGTGAGACACACGAACGTCAACAGGACAGTAGGAAGAAATATGGTGATAGCAAACGCCGTGATGCAACTTTCAAAATATCTGATCTTGTTTTTGTCAACACTCATGTGCTCAGTAAGGCCAAAGCCGGCATTACGTCCAAATTTGTACCACGTAGGGATGGACCATATCAGATCTCCAGAATTGTGAGCCCCACATCCTATGAAATCAAGGATCCAGCCAATCCTTCAGTACTCTGGGTACCTACCATGTATCGGCCTTGACTAAATATGTTCAACCTGCCACCGAGACACCGACTCCGATTCCTCTTCATCCAATTCGCCGTAAAGGATGCCCTCGACGTCGATTGCCTCGACCACTCTGCCTGCATCAGCGTGACAGTGTTGTGCCGCGACGATCCTTGCGAGTGCGTCGCGCCAAAAGTGACTAACTTTATTTTGTATCCCACCCGAGAACGGTAGTGTGATCCAAAGGGGGAGTGTGTAGCGAGCCTTATTTTCGCAAGCCACTGTGTAGCTCGAGTACTACCCTTGCTATCTGCCTAGGGGTCGACAATGAGAACTTTAAAAATAATCAAGGTAGAAAAAATACATGACGAGCTGTCAGATTTCCGTGCTTTTTCTTTGCGAGTGCTATTTCTAAAATAATTAAGTTATTCATTAATTCTAGTGTTACATTATTTCTTTTTCCTGTCACTTCTTTTAATAAATTTGTGCTGGACGATAGTGCTTTATTTAAATCGTCCTACATAATTTTGTTGAGTCCTTATTTATATAAGGACTCAACAAATTAAATCAAAATAGTTATTCCCCCTTACGAGCGCTGAATTATATGGTAAAATTTGCGAATTTTGTCTAAACACAGTTAGCACTACAATACAATAACTTGGAATGCTCGATGCTACGAGGAAGATGCGAGGCCTTGAACACGAAAAAGCTCCCTAATTTCGGGAAATAAAAAATGGTCCGTAAAGCTTAGAGCCTTTGAGCTTTGTAGAGACTCCGGAAGCCCTTCGTGCACTTATTTTTGGATTTGTAGAGTCTCAGGTTTCGAATTCTGGTAGTGCTATTAGGGTCAATTGCTACACCCTGTATATTGGATTTTGCACTATTTTTTAACACTTACTTAAAGTTTGCTTTAATTAGCACTGATTTGACTTTTACAGCTAGTGCAGCGTCAACGGCTACACCCTGTGTATAATTTTTCTTGAAATTAAACACTATTATTTAAATGACAATACAAAATTATTTATTCAGGTGCATTGTCCACAGTTAAATAAAAAATTATTTTATTTTTTACAAGTTTCTTTTGAAAATTAGAAAACCAATCGACAACAGAGCTGTGTCAGTCGTTGGTTGCTTTGAAAAAATATATTTGAAAAATGTTTATAATAATTAAATCGGAAAAATTCACTTAGAAGGTGAGCCTCGTAGGCGAAGGGAAAATAGAAAAGGGGGCCATTTAAGGGGAAGTGTTTCTTATAACTAGATGGGGTCACTTAAGGCGAAGACTTAAAACTAACTCTTTTTAACCAAGTTTCGGCCTGGGAAGCTAGAATTGAACAGTTTGTCACGAAAAGTATGCAGGGACTGGGAATAAGAAAGCCTAGCTAGACGAAGGTATCTACAATATTAGTTAAATAGTAACCGGACCCATGCAATAACATAATCAACTTATTACACAATAAATCACATTTTGAAACTTATATTTTCCACTAGACCACTTCGCGAGTAGTAACACAGGAGTCACTGTCAAAACTGAACTTGTTTTGGGCTTGCTGTACACCGGTATTTATACTGTTAGTTGGTTGGATTTTCGTGCCCCATGAACCTAGCACGAACGTTTTTAACCATTATTTAAAGCTGGATTTGACACCATCGAATCTGGATCGGCACGATTGCGAAATATTTCACAATATTGCGCAATACTTTACTAAAACTTGAAATTTTGAAATGAAAGTCATATGGAAAAATCGGCAACGAAATGGAGAATTTTTGATATGAAAAAGAAGTTCGAATCGATTCGGGTTTTGGAAATATTGGAGTTTGATTGACAGAAATTTTAATGATCTGAAAGGACCCCGTAAATTGTCACGAAGGGCAGACGTTTAACAGTTGAAATGATATGAAAGTGCTCCTGATAAGTGCGAGGTAGCTGGAAATAAGATATGATAATGCTCCTAACAAGCACGAATCGAGTTTGAGCGGAGATATCGGTTGAAAGAGTAATCGAGATATTGTATGTAATTTTACGAGGGGTGATTCAAAAGTAATGAAATTTGAAATATTAATTGAAGAGCTAGAAATTAAATTATTAGGCCTCGAGCTAGGGAACGTGGTTTGGTGTATACAGGGGGTTGTCAAAAATTAATAAGATTTAAAAAATTAAACGAATGCAAGAATTGAATGAAATGAAGTTGAATGTTGAGTTTTAAGGTAAGTTGAAGTATACGAGGGGTTGTCAAGAAGTAATGAGATTCGAAACGTAAAAGACCACTTTTACGTTTAAAGTTAATGAAATGATATAAAATATTGTGATTATAGATACGGATATTGGTTTTGATCTATTCAGTGACTATGAGGGGCTGTATTTTTAAGGGGTGTTTTTTGTAAAATTTCCTTTATAAAATTACTGGAATGAATGTTGAAAGTGTGTTTTCGGTGATTTTACGTTACTTTGAACTATAGAATGTTTGTGAATTTTTCCTGATTTTTGTGACTTGGATGTAGTTTTTTTATGTAAACTGGGTCTGGTTGACTTCTTTTACATGGTTTGCCATGGTGCCTGAATTGATATGAATTTTGCATTTTTCTGTTTTTTGTTTTTGACTTATAGGGGAATACCCTATAACAGCCTCCTTCATCTCAGAATATCACTAACTGCATACCGGCTTCGACCTATTTTTGGGTCTCATCAGTGCAGTGCAAGTGATACCTTCAATACTGTTCAAGTTCTACCGCAGTACAGCGTAACTAGCGCCATCTCTCAGTAGTCTCAAAACAATCCAAATCGAAAACAAAATTGATAAGCATCACTGAATAAGTAATTTTATAGCAGAAGGAAATTGTATAAAAATATAAAATTTTATATATAATATAAAATTTTATATTTTTATAAAAGCAAATTGATTCGTTGTCATCCGGTATAGAAGCCCTTTTCTGTTATCGCAGATCACAAAGCCAGAGTGTTGTAGTTCCCTCAACTGTAAATACCTAATTATTCCATGCATTACACATTTGGGTTTTCTATTAAGGACCTCAAGCCGCGAGTGGGCGTCAGGAAATAATGTCGTGAACCTTAATTCTCCTTGTTCTGATGCTTTTTCCTTCTGGAATGACGGTTTTTTTGATTAATTCGGCGCTTGACACTAGGATCAATCTCATGTAGAATTGCTCTTACCCACTTTATTAAAAGAAAGAAAAAGTATAGCAGAAAGTTAGACGCGGCTATTTTATTACCTTTACAAAAAGTCGTCTGTATAATAAAATAAAATATAAAAATTGAAAAAATTATAGTTGCTTTTTGTCGAATTTTGCTTCTGATAGCTAGTCCATTACCTTTCTTAAGATGATGACAAACGCGTTACAAATAGAAAAATATAATATCTATTTGTTTATAGCGGCGGCAAAGTAGGACTTGATCAACAGTGGGTCAAGTTGAGTTCACAGTTCGCTTATGCAGTTTCGGCGAGATCGGTGTATTGTTTATTATTTAAACAATTAAGTCTGAAGCGTTCTTCAATGGTTTTTTAAACTATCTCCATAATCCATAAGTTCTACGGGATAAGCGAAAAAAATTTAAAATGTCCGTTATGGGTTGAACAGCGGATATACGGTATGCACCAAAAAAACATAAAATTCATCAAAATCGGTTATAAAAAATTAAGCTTTAATGCGCAAACAGAATTCAAATATAAAATGTTTTTTGCACGCTTGAAAAGTACGAACAACTTGAGAAAACAAAGTTTTTTTCTACCCGAGATATTTTAAAACTGCGTTTGCACGCACCAATCAATCGCGAGTAAATTTGCAAGTAATCGAAGTACATCGTCCTGTCGATAATACAGAAGGCACACCAGTCTCGACGGCGTACAGGACGGTACGAACTGTAATCGCGACGCGATTTTATGTTTATATAATCCTTATTTTACTATAAGGAACGTAACCAGACTGCAACCAACAGCTACTCTTCGGGCTATGTGCCCCGCCGAGCGCTGAATTACAAGTTATGTGTTAAGTGTAATAATTGCATATTACCATCAAAATGCTAATGCTTCGATTGCAACAAACACCAGCCGAAGGACTGATCCTACTTAAAGGAGCTCTCATGCCAGTCGTCACACACCACTTGCAGACTGCAGTTTCGAGCTGTTGGCTCTCGTCAGCGCAAGGTAGGCATGTGACGACCGACACGAAGATCACTTGTGACGCTCTTTTTCTCGTACAGTGCGAGAACTAAGGCTGTCACTTTGACACTCGAGCTTTCTTACTTGTTACTCGGGCACCAGTTCAAGTTTTAAGTGGTTTAACAACACTACCCAAAAGTCAATAAGCGAGACTAAGCAGCTCAGTGAAGACACAGTTAATTCCAGTGGGACAATAAGGGAACTTAGACTTTCACAAACACAACAGTAAAACGCAGAAATTTGATAATATTTAAATATATTACAATAATCCTATGGTTAACAGTCTCTTTACAATCGCAGCGGTGGACCCTGGGCAGCTGGTAGACGTCTGGTTGCTTCGAGAATTGGAACACATTCTGATTTTACAGGTCTTTTCAGGTCAGTTTTATAGCCAGATTCCCACTTGGGGTATCGCGAGGAACCCCACGTGCTCTAGAATAGCGCATGGCCCAAAGTATTGAATACAAAACAGCGAGTTCGGCTGTATTAACTTATTAAACTACTGGTAAATTATTATTACGTGCGTTGGTTAGTATAAATAAAGTATTCTGACTTTGGTAATGTATGGAATCGGTTTCAAATAATTATTATAACCAACTACGAAAAAGAAATGAATTTAATCGGCCACAGATAACTAATTATTGAATTAATTACGCCAAACAATAAATAATAATTCCGTTGACAAATATTTGCTGCTTTAAATAAATACTCAGGTATTCAAATAGTGAATATTTTGGGATAATATACAGTAAGTCGCTTAAGGCGGTACAGAAAACAAGAAACATAATTATATAGAGTACAGTTAAATATAAATTTTATGCAGATTTCCGTAACGAAAAATGCTTCGTTACACACTTCACTATTTAATGAATTTCGGTATCTTCGGGATAGCGACATATAAAATAGTCACCAGGTGCCATCTAGCGGACCAGTATCTGTTGCAATCGAAAAATAAATAGCCTGACTGGGCTTAGCATAGTTTAAATGTGCTTTTAGAGGGTAGAATGTAATTACATAATATTTTTAGTCGCAAACTCCTCTATAAAATCCTTATTTTACTATTTGAATAATTAAGTCCCTTTGTAGAATATAAAACAATTTATTATGACGATTTCATAATAATTAAAGAGGAAAAATTTTCGAAACTTAATTTTACTATTTTATATTGTAATAAAGTATATTAGGTCCTTGTCTTAAGTTTGCTAGTTTGCATAATGAAATCAATTCTGAATTCTGTTGACTCGTTTTTAAGAAGAGTATAAAATTATAATGAGGATATTTTACGCACTATTTGACCTTGGTAACTCACGCTCAACATTTGTGTTTTAGCATTTTGTTAATAATCAAAGTAAACTTTTTACTTGAAATTTGAACTGTCTATTGTTATTTTCATAAGTCAAATATGTTAAAACATTATTAATAGTTAAAATAACACTTATTATTGCGCGTCCCGGGCGAAGCCACTTAAGACTCAGGGTGTCCGGTAATGCCTGTCACACTTTAAATAAGAATAGTATTTGTAAAAATATGAAAAAAAAGTTCATATAAACTTATAGTAAGAAATGCTCCCTAAGGGAGCTAGGGCTCATAATACTACGCAAAATGAAATTCAGTCAGATGCCTAAGTAAAAGGTGGTTGACTGCTTCTTAATCCAAAATATTTTTGTTCCTTTTTAAAAATTTTGATGCCGAAATATAGTTCTCTGATCAATATTATACAAAAACGGTCATCCTTATTAAACAACGTACGGCCAATCGTTTTTTATAAAAACTGGTTTAAAATAAGATCATTTTGTAGCCTATTATTATTATTTAATAACTGTAACGCCCTTTCGTCGGTCTTGCAAATTTGCATCCTGTTAAATGCAAGCCAGTTTTTATTTTGAAGTGTGTCGGTGGCATGATGGAGGAGGTGCAGGTAATGTTAAAGAACGCTATAACCCCGATATACTTTTCGACGTTGTAACAAAATCCGACTTAGGAAATACTTCGTAAGAAAAGCGTGCTTCACGTAAAAACGCCGTGGAGGAGGTTTTTAATTCTTGGAAATATATTTTTGCTCTTCGGAGCGTTTTTTATGCCAAATTTTCGCTAACTCTTCGAGGAGCGTTGATTTGGTAAGTGTAGTAAATGTCGCTGCATAGGGACGTAATGTCGCCCCGACCACCCAATTTTAGAAAGTATAATAAAATTGGACTTGAACTTCCAAATTTCCAAGATTAAAAACCCTTTTACGAATCCACGTTGTCAAGCACTGCAACTCTTACGAGGTATGGAATATGAGGACAAGTTAGTCCAACGACTATTCAAAGTATATCGGAAGTTATAGCGAAAATAGCCCTTAGCGACATGGGACCCCCATCATTTCCTAGCAGTCGGATTTGACGGGGAAATGATGTGTTTTGACGGGGTTTGCCCTAAACCGGTTCCTCAGTGATTCGGAGTCAAAAAAGTATTATTACCATGTACTCACACGTGCATGGGATCTGCCTTGCCTGAACGTAAAATTTGTTATTGCATAATACAAACGAAGTAGATACGCTTCAAGCAATTTTAAGCTCCGAGGAGCGACCAAAATTTATGTGAATTAATAAATACGTTTATAAGACAGGCAAGCATAAGCCCACCAAAATTTCAGTTACATGAAACTTTCCTTGAATCTTTTTGTGCATCGTTAGCTTTTCAAACTGCATATTGGATGGTAGTTGGTACCGTATGAATCGTCCCGTTCCTCACCATGTGTTGTACACGGGTCAGACCATTGTTTGTTAACATTTTCTCTGAAGAAGTTGTTGTAAAAACATAATTTTTTAAAAAGATTTAATATACATATTTTGAACTTTATATTGTCTTTTACTTGTGTTTTCTAACAAAATTCCCTTTCAGATTTAAATTTTAAGAGAGTGTAAAACAGACAGTGTTAGATTTATAGTGTTACGACGTCTTCCAATTGATACCATCAGAGCCGCAGTTAAGCATAAACGACAGTAAGTATGATTTATCCATTAATCTCCGTCTGAAACAGTCACTTTGAACCCTAAAAATTTTGTGAACGTAATATTTTTATTTTAGAATTTAGAAAAGGTTGAGGAAAAAGAAAATTAATTTTTTCTTTTTCCTATTTTTTTTAATTTTTCTAAGTTTTTTCGAGCAGAAAATACGTCCTTCAGACTTCCATCAAAGCATGGATCGTTCACATGGCGCCCGAGCAGGGACCATGCCGTCCCCAAACCCAACAAATCCTTTCTCATTCATGGCGGAAGACTCCGAGGGATCGACCCCAAGAGAATTTTACGAGCGAGTCACCGCACCGCTCGTCGACGACGGTTCTAGAGGGATAGAACCACAGCGACTGTTTCCAGAGGGAAGTAATGTAAATTTATCTGCTTCACAGCCACAAACTGCTAATTCGATGGAAAGTATGTTTCTGAAAATGGCAGAGGGCTTCGTGCAGGCGATACAGAACGTGTCGACCTGTACGCCCCATGAGAGACAAAGATGTCCGAACGTGACGTTCCATGGGCTTGATCATGAAGATCCAGAAGCTTTTCTGAAAATTATGGAGGAATATTTCGACAGAGCTCGCATAAGCCACGACTATGATCGCCTCCATAATGTAACCGGCCAACTCAAGGGCGAAGCTCAACGATGGTCCGAACAATTTAGGACGTTGACTACTTCGTATACCTTATTCAAGGAAAGATTCCTTACGAGATTTAATTCTCCCGACATACAGTCACGAGCTATTGCTCAACTGTATGCCGTCAAGCAAACGTCTTTAGACGACACGGCAGTGTTTATCACAAGGAAAACCTGTCTTTTCGATCGTATTGATCCCTTCAAATCCGAAGCCATCAGAGCTCGGGTCATCATGGACCAACTGCGTCCAGAAATTAGGTCACGCTTGAGAAGCAACCTAATTTCAACCACAGAGATGTTAATAGCAGCGGCTACTAACGTCGAGCGGGATTCGGCTGACGAACAGACGTCGCTAATCCAGCTTATCGATCAACGTTTGTCCCGCGCGTCTTACTATCAAGAGCCGGGACACATAAGTCCACAAAATTCAAGTATAAGGAGCAATGGAAGCCCAACTCCGACAGCACCGAGGGTGCATTTCCGAGAGGACGTATCTCGACAGGACAGTCCAGGCAGAGCGCCTGGTCGTCCTTTTTTTATGCCTAATTCTACGAGCGGTTCAGTGAATCCTGACCGCAGGCAAACCAATTTCAATGGCGGATCGGGGAAATTCCGAGTACCCGACCGACCGGCAACCCCGTGTCGATACTGTACAGACACAGTGCAGTGGCACTTCCATAGCCAATGCCCGAATAACCCGCATCTCAACAGGAGACCGGGAAACTTTCGAGGGGCCAGAGACCCAGGCCAGGGTCCATCTGCAAGATCCCCGGCACAACGGCCGAACCAAGGCGGCAGCAATGTCCAGTAATTTTTTCCGATACTCATGACCACTACGACGCTCCTCTGCACAAGACAAGAGAGTCAATAAATTATATGAGCGAAGCGTTCCCTTTGCCTCGTATAAAAGTTCAAATTAATGAACATGCGGTCGACGCACTGATCGATTCAGACTCGACGCGAAACGTTATCCATCCGAGGATGTTGGATAATTTTAAAAATCTCACGACACGTCGATCATTTGCTATGGCGTGCGGAGATCGAATGGTGGACTCTCTTGGCACGACAAAATTAAAAGTAATAATTTCAGGCACCTCTTTTGAAATTGATTTTCAAGTAATCGAAAATTTGAACGAAACGATAATATTAGGATCACCATTCTTATATATGAACAATGTCGCATATGATTATGGCCGAAAATGCCTATATGCCGGCACGGAAGAGCGTATTACCGTCTTCTGGAATCAAGCTTCTCAGAGGGAGAGACAGCAGGCAAAGCTTCCTGAAGAGCTTGTTATTAAAGACAAATTTCTACGGCCGCTGTTCGAAGAATTTGTCGATCTGTTCACTGCGGAACCGACTCAAGCAACCACAGTGACTGTTAAACACAAAATTACAGTAAAAGACACGAAACCATTTAATATCAGACCATATCCGATGTCTCCGAGTACTAAGAAAATTATGTACGACCAAATCGAAGAGATGTTGAAAGCTGGCGTCATCGAACCTAGCACTGCCCAATATAGTTCACCACCCGTGATCATAAAACGCTCGGACAAGAAACCACGATTTTGCATCGACTATCGCCATTTGAATGAAATGACTGAAGACGAGGCTTCCGTCTTACCAAAAATACACGAAAGTATTAAAGATTTAGGCAATTCGAAGATTTTTTCTGTGTTGGATTTAAAAAGTGGATATTGGCAAATACCGCTAGATGAAGCATCAAAAGATTTTTCGACTTTTACCACTCCTGATGGGGCAGCTTACAGATTTAATGTCATGCCTTTCGGCCTCAAGACAGCTCCCTGTACCTTTCAGAAATTCATGGCAAAGGACGTTTTAACGGGTTACCTGCACCATTTCTGTAAAGTGTATTTAGATGATATAATCGTTTACAGCGTAAACGTGAAGGAGCATATGTCCCACTTGAGGTTAGACTTTGAAAGACTACGTCTGCACAATCTGAAAGTGTCACCGGAAAAGTGTGTAATAGCGACGAATGAAATTCAATATTTAGGCCATACAATTAGAACTGATACTTCCCAACCATTAGAAAAACATGTCTTACAAATTCAAAATTATCCCGTTCCAGCTACAAAAAAGGAGCTACAAAGTTTCCTAGGGCTTTGCAACTGGGTACGAGAATATCTACCAAATGTGGCGATGATCACGAAGCCACTAACGAAACTTCTTTCGAAGGAAAATCGTTTTCACTGGAACCATACATGCGATGAAGCATTTAGAAAATTAAAAGAATTATTATCCGGACCGCTGGAACTCCATCGGCCGGATTTTTCACGTCAGTTCATTTTGCAAACAGATGCATCCCTCCAAGGCCTTTCGGCCGTATTATATCAATTAGGCGACAACGGCGAAAAATATATAATTTCGTATGCAAGCAACACGTTATCTCCAGCAGAGAGACGTTACCACATAAACGAGTTGGAATGCTTGGCGGTGGTGAACTATATTAAAAAGTACAAGATGTACTTAGCAGACAAACCGTTCTTGGTGAAGACGGACAACAGGGCGTTACTTTGGTTAAACAAACATAAGGACGACAAAACAAAATTTACACGATGGTCATTACTATTGCAAGAATATGCATTCAAAATTGAACACTGTCCAGGAAAGGAGAATTTATTAGCAGATTTTCTAAGTCGTAACCCGCAAAACCAGTATGTCGAGACAGACGATGAAGAGGAAAGAATGTTCCTACCAAATTACAAGTGTCCAGAACGTATTTCTGTTTTAACACATTCAGAAATATACGAAGATATCGTACAGGCTCAATTGAGTTCAAGAGATATTCAAGACAAGATCCGCCGTTGGAATGACCTATTTCAACAGGAACAACGTTCCGATGCGGATCTTATTTTTATGAAAAATTTTCACGTCCAAGACGATAAAGATTGCGATCGAAATTTTAAATTGATAGTTCCAAAGAGGAAAATAAAGGAATTGATTTACCATTATCATGACCGAGATGAAGCATGTCATCCAGGAAGAGACGAGACTCTCAGGAAAATAGCAAAACGCTACTATTTCAATAATATGGCCAGGATCGTAGGCAGATACATAAATGACTGTCTGATATGCCAGTCTGTAAAGACAAGACAAGCTCAACCCAATGCTCCACTTAGAAGTCATGCACCACAAAATGCATTTGAAACCTTGAGCGTCGACGTAATTGGCCCGCTGCAGAGGACTAAAGACGCCGAAAACAGATATATGATTATCGTCGAAGACGTTTTCAGTAAATGGATAGAGGCAAAGGCATACATTCAGGTCGACGGCAGAACGATAGCCAAATATATCGACGAAGAAATAGTAGCAAGATTCGGAGTCCCTCGAGTCATAATATCAGACAACGGTGGTCATTTCAATTCCGAATGGTACATCACATTTTGCGAAAGGAATGGTATCGAACGATACTTAATTCCGGCATATCACCAACAATCCAACCCCGTGGAACGACGGGTTCAGGAATGCAAGAAAATTTTAAAGACTCTTTTATTTAAAAAGCCAAACGACACTTGGGATCGCTACGTGCATCAGATGACATACATCTTAAGGAATCGTAGGAACGCCGCTACAAATCAAACACCTAGCATGGTCGTGTTAGGATATGATCCAGCCGAAAGAGGCGAATGGGATTTGTATGCCTGGAGGCAAGAAAGAGCCAAGCAACAAACGCTTCCACGATACGAGCGAGTCAAGGAAGCCCGTCAGGCCCAACAAAATTATAAACAAAAATATGCGCCGAAAGAGGCAGTCACTCCGATCGTTTTCAAAGTAGGAGACAGAGTCATGAGTAAGAGAAAAAGGAAGGTACATACCTTCACGCCGTCTTGGTCAGGCCCAACCAGAATTCTGAAGAAGTTTTCAGACGAAGTGTATCTCGTGCAAAAGGGAAATGTAACGACAAGAGTACATGTCAATGTTTTGAGACCAGCCCCGCCAGAGGAGCACAACTTGGAAATCGAATCTTCCGATGAAGAAAATGCTAGTCCAGGCGGAACATCACTCGATGGAAATGATTCCCCGTTCTCAGACGATTCCACAGAACCTCCACCGCCGGAGCAAACGGTTGTACAAATTCATGCACCGCCACGAGATGCTTCCACTTCTGATTCAGAATCAAGTTCTGGAGATTCAATTATATTTTTATAATATTTTTCAACCTAGGCTAAGTTTTAACTTAGTGCTAGGTTTATTTTATATCAAAATTTCCATACCAACTTCTTGTCGTGTCAGGCAAGAGTTGGTATTTTTTATGCATTTTTTTTACGAGTTATTTTCATTGAGGATATTGTATCGTCCATACAATTCTTCCAAATTCACTGCAGCAACTCTGACCGTGTCCGGCAGAGTTGGTATTTTTTATAATTTTTCTAAGTCCTCATATGTTCAAAACATATACATCTGTAAGCAGAGTCCGACCCAAAGGGTCCAAACAAATGTTCCATTGGCACGGCATGGAAAGACGACGACTCTGACGCAAGGGCGCGATTCAGACGAGTCTAGCAACTCAAGGGCGAGATGCCGCCACGTCTGCTGGAGGGGCAGATGCAACGATCCGACGGATGCAGATTCTGTCGCAGATTTCTCACAAGAAGAGATTTTAATAAAAACCATTTCAATCAATATAAGTCAACAAAATTCAATGTTCCTATTCTCAAAGACGACGATGTGATATCGGTCGCAGATTTCTCCCAAGAAGAGATTTTTTTTTAACTACACGGAAACCATTTCAATCAATATAAGTCAACAAAATTCAGTGTTCCTATTCTCAAAGACGACGATATGTTATCGGTCGCAGATCCCCAGACGGGATATGAACAAACATTTTACTAAAATTTTGTTTTATATTGTTTCATATAAACTGAGCAGAGCCATAGTATAGCTGGAGCCAAGCAGTCCGAGGACCACCTAAGCTGTTCCAGAAGGCAGTTCGACACCGAAGGTGATCGACGAGGCATAGACACGAGGAGGAGCAGACGCAAGCCCGCATTAGTGGAAGAACACTAAGAAAGATAAGTGCGTCGAAAGTGTTTGTGTTGTGTCATCGAAAATCCGAGGATTTTCGATTTTTTTCTTTTTTATGCCATTTTTGAAACACAATGTTCAATAATTCAATCGAATGCTATGCATCGATATATGTTCAAACGTATAACCATTTTTAGATTTGCATCTATGTTTTGTTCAGATAGGCCGGTCTGGACTATAACCGAATACAACACATGGGAGACTACATCCAATGATCCATTTTATTTTCAAACAACCAATTTACCAAACGTTACACAAAAAGATTCACGGAAAGGAGGGGAGTGTTAAAGAACGCTATAACCCCGATATACTTTTCGACGTTGTAACAAAATCCGACTTAGGAAATACTTCGTAAGAAAAGCGTGCTTCACGTAAAAACGCCGTGGAGGAGGTTTTTAATTCTTGGAAATATATTTTTGCTCTTCGGAGCGTTTTTTATGCCAAATTTTCGCTAACTCTTCGAGGAGCGTTAATTTGGTAAGTGTAGTAAATGTCGCTGCACAGGGACGTAATGTCGCCCCGACCACCCAATTTTAGAAAGTATAATAAAATTGGACTTGAACTTCCAAATTTCCAAGATTAAAAACCCTTTTACGAATCCACGTTGTCAAGCACTGCAACTCTTACGAGGTATGGAATATGAGGACAAGTTAGTCCAACGACTATTCAAAGTATATCGGAAGTTATAGCGAAAATAGCCCTTAGCGACATGGGACCCCCATCATTTCCTAGCAGTCGGATTTGACGGGGAAATGATGTGTTTTGACGGGGTTTGCCCTAAACCGGTTCCTCAGTGATTCGGAGTCAAAAAAGTATTATTACCATGTACTCACACGTGCATGGGATCTGCCTTGCCTGAACGTAAAATTTGTTATTGCATAATACAAACGAAGTAGATACGCTTCAAGCAATTTTAAGCTCCGAGGAGCGACCAAAATTTATGTGAATTAATAAATACGTTTATAAGACAGGCAAGCATAAGCCCACCAAAATTTCAGTTACATGAAACTTTCCTTGAATCTTTTTGTGCATCGTTAGCTTTTCAAACTGCATATTGGATGGTAGTTGGTACCGTATGAATCGTCCCGTTCCTCACCATGTGTTGTACACGGGTCAGACCATTGTTTGTTAACATTTTCTCTGAAGAAGTTGTTGTAAAAACATAATTTTTTAAAAAGATTTAATATACATATATTGAACTTTATATTGTCTTTTACTTGTGTTTTCTAACAAAATTCCCTTTCAGATTTAAATTTTAAGAGAGTGTAAAACAGACAGTGTTAGATTTATAGTGTTACGACGTCTTCCAATTGATACCATCAGAGCCGCAGTTAAGCATAAACGACAGTAAGTATGATTTATCCATTAATCTCCGTCTGAAACAGTCACTTTGAACCCTAAAAATTTTGTGAACGTAATATTTTTATTTTAGAATTTAGAAAAGGTTGAGGAAAAAGAAAATTAATTTTTTCTTTTTCCTATTTTTTTTAATTTTTCTAAGTTCTTTCGAGCAGAAAATACGTCCTTCAGACTTCCATCAAAGCATGGATCGTTCACAGTAACTACAGTGAAGAAACGGAAGATTTCAGGGGTCGGAGTATTGGCCGTCTTTCTCACGGGAAAAGATAGGTACTAGATCTTTCACAACAACGACTTATTTTAATCTTAAAATAGTATCAAAGGAACTTAAAATAAGAAGGACGGTCAGTTTAGCAAACTAACATCTATTAAATATATGAACACACAAGTCAAAACAATACAAGTCAAAATAGTATTTATAATAAAATAGCCCATTTAAATATGTATAACACACTATAACAAATAATTTAATATAAGTGAATTATTTGTTTTAGGAAAAAGCCTTAAATAATAATTATAGACATTCCCACTCCATGTAGGTTACGTTATTAATTAATAAATATAAACCTCATTCGCCCTCGTGGGAGTAAAAGGCGTGGACAACTTTATCAATTTATACTATAATTCCTTTACTGCCGGAGGGCATGGCACAGTGGCCAACCGCATCCAGTTCCAATTGTAGTTGCAGCTCAGCTGAAAGAGCCAAGAGATAAATAGAACTCAGTTCGCATGCTGTAATATTTAAACAAGTGGTAGTTAATCTGACCCCAACTATTTCTATTGCGCTGGTGAATACAAAGTTACAATTTATATCGTTACACATAAATTGAAACTTTGCTTATTACGATATATTAATATTGGAATTGTCCTGTTGTGAACGTTTCAGTTTGGATGTGGCTATTTATACATACTGTATGTATACGCAGTTGGCTATTTATACATACAGTATGTATACGCAATTGGCTATTTATACATACAGTATGTATAAGAAATTGGCTATTTATACATACAGTATAGCCGTCGAGGGCAAGGGACATTATCTATCATAAACAACTATACTACATCAAAAAATATTAACATATTTAACCCAACGAACTAACCTAAAGAAATATTCGTATTACGTATTTTAGTTAACAAAATGTGGTAAAAAAAAAACTGTAGCAAGCGGATTCGAACCGTCGACCTCACGTGTGATAATTAATAACAATTTAAAAATCTTTATTCAATACTATTTACAATTCATACTGTTTATATATCATTTATTTCATTTTATTTCATTACAAAATGTTGTTTCCCGTCGCGTTACAATGAGCCTTAAGCTCAGAAACGAGGCAGGCGGCCGATCTTATGCCGAATAAATTTATAAACAGTTTAAAATTAATCAAATAAAAAATGTTCTCCAAAATGATTGAACTTATTATTTTTTTTTTTATACAAAAGTTTAAAATAATTGAAATTAAAGATATTTTATCTGAGATTAACATTATAAAATTAATTTACAGGAAACTCAATGCAGAGAAAAAACCTGTTTAAAAGAACTAAAATATACAATTAAAAATACACCGATGGTGTCTGAGATATACTCGATTATAAAATAAATAAAACAAATATTCAGGGAAATTAAAATAGTATTTTTATTTAAAACAAGTGTGTATCCAATGTTCCAGACATCTCAAGCCATCACAGTCCCACTAGAATCTGTAAGAAATTATACGTTACATAACATTATTAATCGGGAACACTAAGTATTACACCACAGACTGCTGATGGTTAACCTTATAATTCTTACTATATCAATATGTTTGAACGTCATCGCGCATGTGCGGCGTGAATTGCCTGGACAGTATGTATAAATAGCCACATCCTTTCAGTTTAATGAAATTTCCACAAAACGAGATAATTTTGAACTAGAATAATGCATTTTAAAAGAGATAAATTGCCTGTAAATGATATATAGTTGCATAAATCTGTTTTAAGTTGAACGACTGTTAATAGTATTATTATTTGTACCTTATTTTGAATAATCATAATCACTTTATTAACCTTTGTTGCCATAATACAATGGAGAAAGTAAGTCATACAATGTGTAAATTATATTGTATAAAAATAAAACAAACAGTATTAAAATTATGAACAGACAGTGAAGATTGAACAATTCATAATGTCGTATTTAATTATTTTTCTTATGTCGATAAATTTTGTCTTTTAGGTTTTAGGGTGGTTTCAAATTCCCCTAGGGTATAGATATAATTGCCTATCACAAAACTTCTATGGCTGCTAAAATTTCAGCCAATTATATCGATGCCTAGAAACCTCCTCATATCTGTGGCTAGTCCTTTAAGAATAGATTCTATTATTTTGGTAGTAAATTAGAGAAAGTCGATCCGGTGCGATAGGGAGATATTTAACACGCTTTTATTAACTTCACCTGTTTGTTTGTTAGTTTGTTAGTATGTAGTTTGTAGTTGGTTAGTCTGCTAGTTTGTTAGTTGGTTAGTTTGCTAGTTTGCTAGTTTGTTAGTTTGTTAGTCTGTTAGTTTGTTAGTTTGTTAGTTTGTTAGTTTGTTAGTTTGTTAGTTTGTTAGTTTGTTAGTTTGTTAGTTTGTTAGTTTGTTAGTTTGTTAGTTTGTTAGTTTGTTAGTTTGTTAGTTTGTTAATTGTTAGTTTGTTAGTTTGTTAGTTTGTTAGTTTGTTAGTTTGTTAGTTTGTTAGTTTGTTAGTTTGTTAGTTTGTTAGTTTGTTACTTTGTTACTTTGTTACTTTGTTACTTTGTTACTTTGTTACTTTGTTACTTTGTTACTTTGTTACTTTGTTACTTTGTTACTTTGTTACTTTGTTACTTTGTTACTTTGTTACTTTGTTACTTTGTTACTTTGTTACTTTGTTAGTTTGTTACTTTGTTTCATTATAATGGAATCTTTGAACGTGATTTTCACCCACTTCAAAATGTCAATTATAAATAATAATAATAAACACCACAGAAATTAGACAACCCCCAATTCCAGAAGCCAGGGGCTTGTGCGGAAGGTGGTTACACATTGAAAAACGCGGACATACAACCATTTCCTCCGACAGTGCCAGTGCCGGAGCCAGGATTCGAACCCGGTGGTGCGATGTCTGTGTGATTAATCGCGATTGCCACCTCGCGCCTTAACCCATTCGGCTATCGACCAAACTGAAACTTTGCAAACTTATCAAGGACCAATGACAATACAATAATTTCATAACTTTGTCCTAATGTCCTCACCAGGATTACCAGGATAAAACAAAATATAAAAAAAAATGACCAATCAATTGTCGAGATTTTGGCGGAGGAGCCGTTGTCATTAATATATATTTTATTATTGGTGAGAAACGTGCCGAGGGATGAATGGCAAGAGGGTGACTAAAAAAAAATATAGTTTAAAAAACCAGAAAAATCACGCTTTAATAGCAAATCGAACTAAAAAGTAAAAAATAATGTTTAAATATTAATATTCTTATTTTATTGTAAAAAGCGTAGGGTTTATAACAATTGATATTAAGCACTTCACACTTTATACAATAAAATAAGAATCTTAATATTGGAATATTATTTTTTACTTTTTAGTTCGGTTTTCTATTAAAGCGTGTTTTTTTAGTTTTTTTAAACTATAATTTTTTATAGTAGGTATGGGTAAACTCATTTTTGTTTATGTTATCTCTATTTAGATTAGGAGGGTAATTATGAATGCATGAATATGAAGGTTTTTAAAATTATTTATAACTGACAGTATGTTAACAATTTATATAAATAAATGCCAGTGAAAATTAGTAAATTGTAAGGATATAAAGGCTCGTTATTACTGTGGATTGCAAGTTAAATATGAGTCGTATAAATTTTATCCGTGCATTTTCTGTAGTTTGTCTCTATGCTGTATATTTAGCAGAGAGTTCGTGCGCCCGAAAGTGTCTTAAAAAATGAACTGCGTAGGGGTTTAAACACTAAAAGCTGACACGTGGTTAAATCAATAGCTTATATATATAGGTAAACTTTCAAAAAATGTTGTCCAAAGCTTGTCCTCTAGAAAAGGTCTTATTCAAAATTTTTAAGTTATGTAGTACGTCAGATAGCCGAAGGCCAGTTTTTCTTTGGTAAGAATTTTATAATATTCTCTGTGGCCGTTTGGCTGTAAGAAAATAAATTATTTTTTAAAAAGCATTGCGTCTTATGGGAACGTAGACTTTAAGAGTATATACCTCCGTTCGATGCTCGCTAAAAATTAATTCATTTTGCCGTGTTTTTACATTTCTCATTCCATTACTCGGACACTAGGTCTCAAATAAAAAAAATTAAAAATCTTTATAAATTGAAAACTTGACTACGACAGTACTGTTACAAATATTTTTACTGAAATAATGACTAAAATGCATTCTGGTAACTTTATTGTGTTCAATATTAAATGACTAAATAAATGTAAAAATGAAATGAATTAACTGCAATAATTACTTGAATTTGCAAAATAAATAATAAAAAACTAAATTTGTATATGGGGTATATACAGGGTATTTCAGTATCAGGAATATTTCTGTGCAGGAATTTATCTTTATAACATTTCGCAGCTGCAGCAGCATTACCAAAACATTCTTCCAAAGTCAAAACTACGTCTGTTAATTCAGAGAGCGTGTAATACCCAAGTTTAAATAATATTAAAAATTAAATTGAAATTATTTAAAAAAAAAGAATCAAAGTATAATAAATAACAGAAATGTCAAAGTAACTTTTCAAAGCAATCCTTATGTGTATGTGTAAAAGAATTTATTAACATCATCGGGGGATGATTGAAACTAAACTTTAATTAGGTATGAATTTGTGCTATGGTGTACCGCCTACTGAAAGTATAAAATATGAAATAAATCTGTTCTGAGTATCACGTAACAAAAGAGTAACACTTGCAGTTTGTGGAAAGATTCGTCCGTACAATATTTCAGTATACTGAGCATTCCGAGCATAATGCTATGCAGATTGGTTTGTATACATTTAAAATATTTAATAAAAAAAGCTTCCGTGCTTCGATATTCAACAAGGAGGACTGGCACCTATTCGAGAAAGTGGGTTAGGGTCACGTTGTGGCTTTTATCTACAAATAGTACCGGCATTCCAGGTAATATTTTACTATATAATAATTTCACGCCGATATGTGAATTATTAATGGCTTGGATTATCGCTTAAAATATTAATGAAATTCTTGAAAACGACACCTTAATTGAAATAAAGTTATGTGCATTAAAGGTGATACATCTGAACTTGAGTCAAGTTTATAGGAGTCTAATTTCGAAATTACCTATCAAAAGTTTTTCATCTTTACGCTTAGGGATAGAGTATTAAAAATACTTCAAAATTAACTAGAATTGGACATATGAAGCTTTAAAACACCTTGCGTTTTTCCCCTGCTTTCAAGACATTGTAGATTTACTTCACAATATATTATTTTTATTTGAAAAAAAGTCACAGTAAGCACGAAGGTTACTATATTTAGTTACCCATATTATTTAGTAGAGTTCCCAAATGCATAGAAGTGCTCTAGAAATGATTTCTGTTGGCACCTTAATTTGAAAATGTATTAACCATCAGAATTCATTTCCAACACCTCATAGATAACAAAAATTGAGGTTGTCAAAAAATCGTCCTGTGCAGGGGGTGGATAAGGTGAAATTAATGAAAACTCCCCAAAAATGTTTATTGCCATTTTGTTCAGATAAAATAGTGGGAACCTCAGAAAAAATTTATTCATTAAAAAAACTAATTTAAGAAACTTAAAATATTTTCTCCGATTCCGATTTACATGTGTTTAAATGGGAACACCACCGAAAAAAGTGCTGTTTACTCAAAACGTATAATGTTGCAATTTCTAATTTTCGTTCAACTCGCATTATCTTCGAAATTAGTAAATTTTAAAAAAAATACTCTAAAATACAAATTATGGGCCGCTCTTTCAGGATGCTACCGGTTTTTAATTTTTTCAAATCCAAGCCGCGGTTACTGAGAAAATGAATATATTGATTGCCGATGCACGTAAGCGGACAGCGGAACGCGCTGGCCACCGAGATCGAGACCCCACTCAATTCGTTTCCCCAATAAGAAACCTATCGGGATCGTTATTATTGTTACAAAATACAGTTGGTATATATAATAATTTGAATTTAGCTATTTCTTGCAATAAAGTTTAAAAACCGCTGCCCAAGGAATCACTACTTCCACATCCAGATTTGTATCCAAGTTGTATGCACACTAAATCCCAATGTAATATTGTATTCCCTTTAATAATAGAGTGTAGTGGTAGAGGGGGTGGCTAATGTAAAAAAAAAATTAGAAGTCTTTGGTTCTCGTAGACACACTAAATCCCAATTTAATTTTTTATTCCCTTAAACAATAGGGTGGGGGTGGTAGAGGGGGTAACTAATGCCAAAATAAATGTTAGAGGCCCTTGGTTCAAATCCCAATTTAATTTTTTACTCCCTTTAATAATAGGGTGGGGGTGGTAGAGAGGGTGTCTAAGGCAAAAAATTTTTTTTAAATGTTTCATTTTTGTATACACACTAAATCACATTTTAATTTCTTTTCCCCCTTTAATAATAGGGTAGGGGGTGGTAGAGGGGGTCGCTAACGCTAAAATTTTTTTTTTGACATTTCGTTTTTGTATACACACTAAATTACATTTTAATTGTTTTTTACTCCCTTTCATAATAGCGTGGGGGTAGTATTGATACCATTATGTACAGATTTTTTTTACGAGGTTAAACCCATTTCAGAGGATCAAATTATGCAATACAAATATTTAGGGTGTTTTTCATTAATTTCATCCCACCCACCCCCTGCACAGGACAATTTCTTGACAACCTCAATTTTTGTTGTCTATGAGGTACTGGAAACGAGTTATGATGGTCGTACATTTTCAAATTAAGATGCCAACAGAATGACACATTCTGAAAACCCGGGCACTCTACTATTACACAATCTTCGCTTTCACACATTTTCAAAAAATGTTTTCTATGTTTGTTTTTTTAAAATGTTTTCTTAACCGCCTCTCAAGTTACCGAAGTAACCCCCTGGAAGATCTCAGGGATCTTGTGCTAGGCAAAGAGAGACGAGGCCCTACAGTTCGAATCGATTTTAATTCAAAAGTTATTAACGAATTAATTTAAGATAATGATTAAATTTGAAACGACCCCGTAAAGTTATCCCGAAGGTCCTGCACAAAGAGTTGAATATGATATGAAATTGTGCCGATGCGTCCACGGTGAATGAATGACGTGTATTCGATTTAATTTGATACGTAGCTTATGTTTTCAGAAGGAAGATTTGATAATAATGGGGAACGGTAGTACCGGTACTCTATTTGGATAATTTGAACGGAGATATTTAAGATGCGAAAATGAATGACCGATGGAATTGAAAGGAAAAATAGTTTACAAAAAGTTTATTTGACTGGAATGAAATATTTTGAAAGCGGGCATGGAAAGTAGTGTTGAAGTTAATGAGCCAGCAAGCGGAACATACGAAATAGAAATAAGTTTTGATGTAAATCAGAACATGCGAAATGGGAAGAAGTTTTGATGAATGCTCAGCTGGTACATCTGGAAAGTGAATGATGTTTATTTTGATGTATGAATGGAAACTTGAATGGGAAGTTGAAACTGGGAGAAAAATGTTGTATAAAAATGTATAGTGAAACATAATATTGTGGATGGGGGCGTGGAAAGTGGTTATGATGTGAATCGAGATACGGAGGGGGCTGTATTTTTTAGAGCCGTAGTTTGCAACTTTTTTACTGTAATTTGGTTAATATGAATGTTTGAATGGTGTTGTTGATGAACTGGGACTATATGTGAATTATCGGTGTTATGTAAATTTTCTTCAGATTTTTTCGTAAAGAATTGTAGTTTTTCATGAACTGTGATATTTAGAATAAGGATCAAACTAATCAATAACTAAATCTCTATAAAAATTAATAGAAGATACGGGTTTTATACACTCTAGGCGAAAACCTGTGTGTGTATATATCGCACAGATACAATTTTACAAATTTAGCAAAAAATATAATTTATTCTTTCACCTATGCTGGTTTTTACATTAAAATATAAACGTTAAGAAGATAATTTTAAAATAATACATTCACGCATTAATAAGTATTCGTATAAAGTATATTTTATTTTCTTCTATAAAAGTTTTTATTCTCTTGGCAAATAACTTGGTATTGTTTATTCTTTTAATTATAACAGGGAGTATGTTATAGAACTTAGGACCATAGTAGATAATTGATCTTTGAATGGTTAAATGTGATATTTGAGATATATTAATCTTTAAATTTGCTTCATTAAAACTACTTTTGCCAAATCAGTATGTGTACGTATGGTTTAACAAAAATTTGAAGTGGTTTGTAATAATTTGTAAAGGCCCCTCTGCACAATGGCCCATGACGAAGGGCCACCGTGTAGAGGGCGCAATGGCCTATGGCTGATGGTTGATCATCGCCGACGATGGCCCCGGTATCGGTCTTTGATCACACTTCAAAGGTCCAGGTCCATGCTCGACTACCGTTATACCCGAAGATGGGTCAGCGTGCAGCGTGTGGATGGTAGCAATGGTTCACAGTGGCGGCCCATGGCGATGGCTGATGATTGGCCATCGTGATGGCCCGTCATGAAATGGACCTATCACGAGGAGTCAGAGCCGAGCGCTGACCAATCAAGGAGAACCACGGCATTCTGCGGCACCGATTGGACACGAGGATGCCCGACCACCAGCGAGAAGTCACGTGGAGCGAGACATTTCAGCGAGGTCGCTTGTCGGGTTGGCTCAGGCGCCCGCTACGCCTACCACAGGTGGTGGGGGACAGGTAACACGTAGCCAAATGCGCAGGCGCGCCCTAGACTGCAGCATATATATATGGAGCCGCACAACGCGGGGAACGTCAGTTCAGTTCGAACAACGAGGAGCAGCAGTAGGCAGCTTCCAGTGAAAACCTGAGGATGGCAGATGAGATTCTGCCAAAACGTCATTTAGACAACCGTGACTCCTGGAGGAGTCGACCATCGACGCGGGAGAGCACCCGGAAGTACAACAAAACTTCATATATATTATGTATAGTAACGGTTTCCACTCATTAATTAACGCTGCTTTATCCTATTGACGCATTTAATTTATATCCCTTTAACTACAACCACTAAAAATTGTACATTAACAAAAGTTAGGGATTACGTATAACAGTACATAAGTGTAGTTATAATAGTAATTTATATAGCAGGTAACTTTATGGTCTCACGTCGGCTCTATACCAACATCTAATGAAAGGTAGGGTAGAATAGAATATTGTATTACTATCCCACACATATCTTACACTGAACGTATTTGAGAGTTAAAACTTATTTGCCCGCATACGGTGGCCGCTTAGAAAAGATATGGACGTGAGAAATTACATCTTGATTTCTTTTTCATACCTGAAGTCCCACACACATTTACCAAATCTCCTTTTCTAAATTTCTTCCAATATTTTATTCGTTTTTTTAAAGCAATGATTGCTTTATACTACTTAAATACTTGCCAAAACAAACTTAATTTATGTAACAGTTGAACTTGCAACAAACATTTTTTAATCTTTATAAATCACCTCAATTATTTACTTACTCTGAACAATGGACTTGTAAACGTAAGTTTAAAATAAACGGCAGGTTTACTTACCGTGAATCTTATTAATAGCGCCTGGAAAATCTATTATTATCTATAAATAAATCATTTCGATACGTGTGGATGTTTCTACTTTGATTCACGCGATTAAAATATCGCTTTTGTTTATTTGCTATAAAAGTTTTTAAATTTTGTTTCACAGAGAGTTATGTTTAAAGAATACGAACTGATACTTCCAGATGATCGATCAATCTTCACCTGGTGCTACAAACAAACAGAATGCAGAATACTTTCTCAGTATAGTCTGGTCCTTCGGTATATTGTGTTTTTTCTTATCTAGTATATGTTCATAGTCCTGTTGTTAAATTATTGTAGACTACATGGAGGGCGGCAGAATTTTTGACTTCAGGAATGTGGGGTAGTTAGAAGATAAACATCCTAAAAGTCCCCGACCCTAGGAGGTGAGCCTTATCGAGGAAGGCTTCCGGCAGGCCCCAAATTTTGACTTTTTTGACTTGTCGCTAATAACTCGAAAGCTATTGGTCCTAGAGGAAAAATTATTGTTACCTTTTTGAAATCTGATAAAATTTCCTACATTTTTTAATTTTAACATAAAGTTCCTATCTTCAACCGTTATCGAGTTACCCGCTTCTGAATATCGCCGATATCTGGAAAACCCCATTTCGGATCATATTTTTCGTCACACTCTGCTCTTCTTTTTAAAATAAAATACAACCAAATCAAGTGAAGAGGAATAAACTGACTTGAAAATTATATATTCTACATATAATTAATGGGAATGATGATGGATTTCAAGATTATTTGCTGTAATGTGATAGGATTATTGCTTGAAATCATACCTACATTTATTGCATTCGTTTGGCTTTTTTAAAATCTATTTATTGTTGTAAGTTGTTGCATTTGGTATAGTAATGAGTAACTACAATCCAACAGTGGGAAAAGGTAGGTTACCCCTATCAGAAAACAATATAGTATGATGGTTTCAACTACTTTTATTTACATATAACAGCTACTTTTATTTATATATAATTGGCTAATTGCTAATAATTAGTTAATGCTTTTTCTAAAGAAAGAAAAAAAACAGATCAATTTTCCGACAGGGGAATAGTTTATGGGGTCACCACGCCAGCAGAAGAGGAAAATGAATCCTCCAAAGAAACTATTATGTCATCAAATTCTTCAACCTCCTCAGCCTGTGTACAAACAGAATGTGCTCCAGCCTCAGCTGCTGCAGCTCTTGCGAAGAGTATGTTGCTGTGCATAATTTTCCTCTGCCAGGTTTCACGAGGAATATGTCACATTGGGGAGGGATTTTCGCCAACAACAGGACTGCCAAGTTCACATCTTCTCTATCACAGCTATTGAAGGGAAAACTGATTTTTCTATGGCTGTCAATATAATTGCCACATCTGCATCATCCTCTGCTTGGAAAGTATTCACATTATTTTCCTCCAGTTTTTTCATCAACAGATTGATGAGAAGGCTCTTGTTGGCGTTCGAGAGGAAGATTTCCTGTTTTACCGTGATTTAAGTTTCTATGGTGAACTGTTCATCCACGCACTTTTTCAGTTGATATCTACGATTCCGTTCAGCAGAAGATTTGAGGTGTTAGAAGCAGAGTATGACGAAAATTGTGATTAGAAACAGCGTTATCCAGATATCGGCAATTTTCAGAATCGGATAATTCGATAACGGTTGAAGACAGAAGCTTTTTGTCAAAATTTAAAAACGTAGCAAATTTTGTCAGCTTTCAAAAAGGTGAGAATAATTTTTCGTCTAGAACCAATAGTTTTCGAGTTATTAGAGAGTCACCAAAACAAATCAAAAATTTAGGGCCTTCCGGAAGCCCTCCCCCGCAAGGCTCACCTTGTTTACCTCCTAACTACCACAAACCCATCCCTGAAGTCAAAAATTCTACCACCCTTCATGTAGTCTACACCCCCATATTGAAAAATTTGTTGACTGGACTATTATGAATCATCCTTGGTTGAATATCACGGACTTTTGCTGTTCTTACGAAATGGCGAACAAGATGAGCAATAAAGTTTTTTAATTTCACTGTTAGAAAGCGATTTTTGATAACATCGAATTGGACGTAAATTGAATTTATTATTGATGGCTTCATAAACGACACAATTTTAACTCTACATATTGCATCCTCTTTCTAAATGGAAACAAGCCATATTAAAATAATATCTGTTCAGTAAAACTTGAATTATTATCTTTTAAAATACAGGGGGGTCTCAGAAGGATTTTGGTTACCAAATTGGAAAACTTCACCTAGATATCGGTGCATACATTAGAGGGAAAATAATTATGCCTGCCTTCTGATGGCGAGGTTACAAAATTCAGTGCAATTCTGTGGATTGTTGTTTTCATAGTTTTTAACATGAATTGATTTCAAATATGGTAAGCGTTTTGTACTACTAGCAATCTTAACTTGAATTAATCTATTCACTCTTGCGCATGGTCAGTTCAAGTTGCCCAATTTTTTATTTAAAAATTTTAATATTTAAACGACAAAGGAAAACCGCTTGTGAGGCTTTAACAAATCTCGACAACAAGCCCAAACGAGTAAGGAACAATTACAAACTTTACAAGCTAATAAAATATCCATAAAATTTTCTTTTTAGGTTATGAAAATTTCTGACAACTATAAAAATTCAATTGTATTTTAGGTTAAAAAAATATTTAGTTATTTAGTTATTAAAATTTATTCCAAATGTATTCCTGATCGGAGAATATAATGTTTTAACTATCTTCAGTGTGCTACGCCCGCAGATGGTAAATATCAAAAAAATTAAGGGTTTACTAAAATTTATATTCTTATTTCATAATTAATGAGAGGTCTTGATGGGCACCTCTCAGGGACTCGTAGTAAATATTTATTATAGTGTGCGGTTCGTGATAAAAGTAGGAACCACACACTTGCTAGCTCGTCGGGGGGGGGGGGGGGGGGGGGGGCGAGCGGGTAAGACAGCTAGGTGGTAAACACACAAATGATAGATCAATTAGCCCAATTCGAAGAATATATTACAAAATAATAAATGTACACACATGTATTGAGTACCATATGATATTAATTTATAGTTACATAAAAAAAAACGAAAATGAGTGGCAAAAGCAAAGATAACTTATTAAATTAATAATGATACTGATAATGTGTATATAAAAAATATATATATTTAATAGAATCAGTGCTAGGGGACTTATTTGGATGCAAAATTTACGGTACTATGATGTAACCTATAATTACTAAGTTAAATATATATACATATGTACAAACGGTTAAGAAAATAAGGCACTTAGCTGAGCAACGGTAGGGAGGTGTTGGTATTCCAGGGACAGCAGCAAGCCTGGAGCCAAAACCGAAGATATGGTGAACCAGAGCGCTCCCAATTACGCAACCATTAGACAGCCAAACATCCACTCAAATCAGAGGGAAGCAACATAAAATAACGTTGGATGAACAATACATAAATACTTAAAGTGGAATAAAACAAAATAAAATGAAATGGAATGGAATGGAATGACATGACAAGACATGACATGACATGACATGACATGTCATGACAGGAGATGAGATGAGATAAAATAAAAGCCCTGTAAAAAACAAAAAGTTGTCGAGTATTGGCCAAAATATTAAAAACTATAAAACTCACGTGGATGTGGTGTGGCTTTAATGTAGTCTCCAGGAAACAACGCACTGGAGGGATTTTCTCAATTCTATAAAATACACGTGTTCTGGAGAGGAAAATATATCTTACTCTTAAATTAACAGTTTAATCCAAAACGAATATGTGACGCTTGAAATAACTCTAAATAGACGACACAAAACTTCACAACAACCGCAATTGATTCCAATAGTACACAAAAAATACAGGAAAATCTTAGCAAGACATGTGGCTATAATGACTACCAAATTAATAATGGCTATCCGGAAAAATTATAAAAACCAGAATTTAAGAAAGACCCGTCAAAGGAAGTGAGCGACGTACCACGTTAATCGTTAATCGCCCAACTCAACAGAAATATACGGACAAAATAAATCTTATGATTATGCAAATGATACCCAATCATGTATCATACAATGATCTTGAATACAGCAATTCATTAGATATTGTCAACACTTTCCGGCGTTTTTCAATCGGCATTTACCCCTAATACCGCTAACGTTTACCCCCATAATGCCTTAATGCAACAAATACCTTGAACATGCTGAATTTTCATGCCCCCGCATTTGAATCAAGTAATCATAAAACCGTTTATCTTCCTACCCCACGAACAAACGTATTGAAATTCTCGCCTTTGTACTTTATATAACAGTTACATGTCTGTAGAGAATCAGCTCGGTATATTTTTTTCCAACCTCTGTATGTGTTGTTTAATTTTTTTATAATTCCTTCATCGCCTGGGTATTGGTCAGGCATGTATATTTTTACTTCTTTACATATTCTGTAAATGATAGACATTAGGCAAATGTTTTTGGACAGAACTGTCGCATTATATCTGTTTTACCAAGCAGCTATACTGAGATTTGGATATTTTGTTTCAACTCCTTGTAAATGATGTAATCTTAATGGGGCTGAATACAGAAACGATAATTTTTTATATATTTTACATGAATGAACCTTCTTTCTCTGTCTTTTATTTACACGAAGTAAAATATGTATTTTCTAAGTCTGTGATGTCTGCGCCAAACATTACTATTCCATCAGCGATTTAAAGCCCTAGAATAATAAATGTTAGACAAGTCACAAATTGGTTTAGGAACAATGTAAACAATTCCATAGTATGATGTTGAGTGAGTAAAATTAATAGGCTCTTGAAACCTCATTTAAATTGTATCAACATCTGCATCTATCACGTGCATCCTTTTAAACGAAGTACTTTGGTGCGTAATATCCTTATCATCAATTGGTTTTAAAAACAAGTAGCTGGTTAATTTCGATGAATGGGTCGGTAAACACTACAAATACGTCAGTCAAACTCATATATTTTTTTATTTCGCGGAATTATTGATTTTTATGGGTAAAACATATATTATAATTGAAAAATTGGAGTATTGATAACAATACAAATAATAAGCATACTTATTTGTTTGCTGTGAGAGATGCAGGTTTATTAACATTATAGATTGGGAGAGTCAAAGAGCCATTACCAATAAAAAAATGAACTACCTGACTCCAAAATGTAAAACGACTGATCAAAACTCATATTAACTTGATTTGTAAAATTTTGGAATTTTTGAACTAATTGTTTTTATATGTTTATATTATCATTTCTGTTAAGACAATGCTATTAAAATGTTACTATAGAAGTTAAAAAAAATAGTTACTAATAAACAGGAGCATACGAGATTACGAGTCCCGGGCGAAGTCACTTCAGTATACAGAGTGTCGGAAAATTCCTATGGAAAAAGTTTTCACAGAAATGTGTCCGGAAATATTTCCTAAAAGAGCTATACAGGGTGTCTCACCGGGAACTGAATCGATCGATATAGAGAAAAATACGCATCAAAAAATTTTGAAAATTTACATAATTACTAATGTCGGTATGGCCAATCCAACTAAAATAATTACAAGCAGCTGGCACTTCCGTTTATACCGGAAGTCGATACCAACTTGTTTATTTCAAATGGAACACCCTATATATTTTAGGGTTCTCGAAAAGAGCATAAAATTCCGAGTCGAAAATATGTAGCATATCCTATACCTAAACCTAGCCGTTTCAGAGATATTTGACATTTTATAGAAAATTTGACAGGTGCAACGGTTTGCAAGAACCGTTATAACTTTCTTCGTGTAAAAGATCCTCATTTGCTTCTTGTTATGTAAAAAGAACACAAGGAGAACTACGTTCTACAACTGAAATAAATTCAATAATATGATACCAAGTGTTCCGTTTTTCGCGTTACATCTTGTCAACTTCAAACCGCGAAAACTTGTTTAGGTCAAATGGAACACCCTGTGTTGTTTATGTCAAGTTATGTAAAATTGAATTCCCTTTTTTCTTATATTAGCATTGTGGGGGTTAAAGTGACAACTTTTTGAAATATTTGCGATTTTATTAGAAATTCATGAATTGTTGTAATCATTTCATCAAAATAGACATTATCTTATGTCAAAAAATGCCAGCACATTTAAATTACACCCACGAAGACTTTTTAAATTTATTTATTATTTATGGAGAATGTGATAAAGTAATATCAAGAACTTGCAGCACATCTGCTACTCGATATCCAGAAAAACGGAAACCGTCACTAAACACTGTAAAATGCATACTGGAAAATTTTAAAAATTATGGCTCTGTCAAGGCAAAAATACAAAGAAGAAAGCCTATTGTTGATGATGAAAACATTGAAATAGTCATTCTGGGATATTTTCATGCATTTCCAAGGATGTCATTAAGACAAGCTGCTCTGGAATCGAGACTATGCAAGGATTCAATTCACAGAATCTTATTAAAACATAAGTTTCACCCGTTTTCATTCCATATGGTTAAGGATTAAAAGAAACAGATTTCCTAAGAAGACAGAATTTTTGTGAGTTTATTCTAATAAGGTCTGAGGGTCACGATTCTTATTTGGGAAATATTATATGAACAGATGAAGCAAAATTTTCTAAAAATAGACTTTTTAATAGACACAATTCGCATTATTGGAGTGACTCAAATCCTCATATGTTCAGAGAGCGAAACTTTCGGGAAAGTTGGCAGTTCAATGTTTACTGTGCCATAAGAAACGATAGAGTGGTGGCATTACAATTTTATCAGGAAAATTTAAACGGTAAATTAAATTTTCTCTTCTGCTATTATGTATAGGTAAATTTTTGTTTTTTTTTTTTAGATGAAAGATATCTGAATATCTTACAAAATTTGAATAATAACTATTTAGAAAATTTACCTCTCCCCGAACATAGAAACATTTTTTATCAGCACGACTGTGCTCCCCCACATAACGCATATTTAATTAATAATTATTTGCAAGAAATTTATTATGATCAATGGATTGCCAATAATGGACCTTTCTTATGGCCTCCTCGCTCGCCCGATTTATTAGTTCTGGATTATTTCATTTGGGGAACTATTAAAAATAAAGTTTATGAGAGCCCATTAACAACCATTGAAGATTGCATGCAAAGAGATGCATTTCAAAACTATCACAGGATTCAATTAGAAGAGCTACTCATGAGGAACTAATCCGAATTTTGAGCAATTATTAAATTAAAATGAAATCATATTTTAAATTGATCTTATCTCTGCTATTTTAGTTCATGCCATATCCTCAATTCGATTAATACGCATGTTACAGTGTTAGTGTTATTTTGAGTTTTTGTGGATATCGAGTAGCAAATGTGCTGCAAGTTCTTGATATTACATTATCACATTCTCCATAAATAATAAACAAATTTAAAAAGTTTTCTTTGGTATAATTTAAACGTGCTGGCATTTTTTGACATAAGTTAATGACTGATTGTTTCTAACCATGGCTATTTTGATGAAATGATTACAACAATTCATGAATTTCTATTAAAATCGCAAATATTTCAATAAGTTGTAACTTTAACCCCCACAATGCTAATATCAGAAAAAAGAGAATTCAATTTTACATAACTTGACGTAATAAATACAGGGTGTCTAGGTATAGGATATGCTACATATTTTCGACTCAGAATTTTATGCTCTTTTCGAAAACTCCAAAATATATAGGGTGTTCCATTTGAAATAAACAAGTTTGTATCGACTTCCGGGATAAGCGGAAGTGCCAGCTGCTTATAATTATTTTAGTTCGATTGGCCACACCGACATTAGTAATTATCTAAATTTTCAAAATTTTCTGATGCGTACTTTTCCCTATATCGATCGATTCACTTCCCGGTGAGACACCCTGTATAGCGTATTTGCTTACATAGCCTACTTCAGCCATCTTTGTTTTATGCTATTATTATATTGTTATGTGCACACCCACGCCACTGCCTTATAGAATATATGCGAACGGCCATTACCACAGAACCCGAAAAATGGTGATTGTTCGAGAACGATTAGCCCGAAGAATCGAGAAGTCCGAATAGTCAGGAGTGATCGATAACATATGTGACGGATATATAAAGACGCGATCCTACGCACAGAGTTCAGTTCAGTATAGAGTACAGTTCTGAGAAGAGTTATTATGTATGAGATAGGCAAGTGATAAGATAAGATGGAGAACAGTAACTTGTTGTGAATTATAGTAGCGAGACTATAATAAAATAAACTTGAATTAGTATTTGTATATAAGGGCTAGTTATTGTAATTAAGTGATTAATAAATCAGTGGTTTTACTGGAGGGTGTAAACACGGAACAATATACTATTTAAGCGTCATGGTAATAAAAATAAGAACATTTTAATTTTTCTAAAAAATGTTAATACCAATTTGTTGTCCTGAATAAATATTCGAAAAGAAACATTAGTCTAGTTTTATGGATAATTGGTGACCCCGAGAACGCAGAACCTTCAGCTGAGTTTCCAGGGCTCCAGTCCGTTAGGTTCTTCACGCTTTGCCCAGGATCTCCTACCCATACTCCTGTGCCACCCCTTGGCCAAGATCGCCTGCTCTTACTCTCAGATTATCGACTGTTATAGTATATTCCTCAAACGGGAGCCAGAGAAAATGGCAAAAGTCACAAATTTTTTTACAAAATCAATTATTTCCTCTAAACTTGTCAAGCCCTTATAAAAAAAGTCATTAAGATATTTAATTAACAAAAATTTGTGGAAGTATGTCGCAGTCTACATACAAACAACAACGCCCAGGTTATGTATAATAATGAGGCAACCGAACCTTTCCAAACCCTCACTGGAATTAGGCAGGGATGTGTCCTGGCACCCCTACTCTTTAATTTGTTTACCACTGCTCTAACAATTATTGTTGACAACAAACTGACAGTCAGAGGAATAGGTCTCAGATACCGTTTTGATGGCGGTCTCTTTAACATAGGGCGCTTTAGAGCTTTCACGAAGACACGCACACGATTCATTTGTGATCTCCAGTATGCGGATGACTGTGCACTTTTAGCCTCTATGCCGGAAGAGCTTCAAGAACTTTTAGATGTGTATGCCCAGAGCTATGATTCCTTGGGACTTAAAATCAACATTGGAAAGACTAAGATTATGTCAACTCCTCATCAAGTGAACCAAATAGACATTACACTTAACGGAAATTCTCTTGAAGTGGTGGATCAGTTCAATTACTTAGGCAACGTTGTTAATGGCAAAGCAAACATGGACAGCGAGATTCGCAATAGAATTAACGCTGCATCTAGAGCGCTCTGGGGACTTAGAGAGAGAGTATTTGACAACCACGACCTTGCTTTGTCAACGAAAATTGCTGTCTACAGAGCAGTTGTCATTCCAACACTGCTATATGGATGTGAAAGCTGGGTCACTTACCGTCGTCATGTGAAAGAATTAGAAGGTTTTCAGCAAAGACACCTCAGAAGTATGATGAAAATCCGTTGGTTCCATCACATATCAAACGTGGAAGTACTCAGGAGAGCAAACAGCCTTCCAATTGAGGTGCTTATTTCAAGAGCACGCCTAAGATGGGCAGGTCACGTTCATCGTATGCATGATAACCGCCTTCCTAAATGTACACTTTATGGTGAATTGCTAAGCGGTAGAAGAAGGCGTGGCGGTCAACGAAAGAGGTTCAAAGACGCTCTCCATGAAAATCTAAAATCCTGCGGTATTGCAGACGAGCAATGGGAACAACTTGCAGCGGACAGAACCGAATGGCGAGGGGTTGTGGCCAGCTATCAAGGAAATGTTGCTGCAAGAAGGCCGAATCCAAGACCTAACCAGGTCTATGTTTGTCCTGACTGCGGTCGACATGTGCTCTCCCCAATTGGCCTCTATAGCCATAGTCGTGTGCACCGTAGATGAATGGGAATTACAATAGACTACACCTTTTACTTGTTTTTTATTGTACACAATTTATCGACTATAACATTTTTATACTCGGACTCGAGTAACGGCTAATAATAATAATCTAAATTTATCAAAAACACAGCTCAAACATTCAGTCATTTAGAGCAAAAAAATTACAAATAACAGCCATCAAAACTACAGCCCCTCACTGACCCGATCTATATCACATTGGCTTTACACACCCCGAACCGCAAAATTATATTTTAATTCTATCAAATCTTATAAGACATATTTCTCTCAATTTTACCGTTCCATTCAAGTTTTCATTCGCCCTTCAAAACGCCCTTCATTCATTTGTTCAACTTCCTTTCTATTTCACGTGTTCTCGTCGACGACAAAATTGTCCCCATTTCATTTGTTTCACTAGCTGACACAAATTTCAATGCTACTTTTCATACCCCCCTGTATAATATTCAGCTTCGATCAAACAAACTTCTTATAAATTATTCTTCTTTCGAATTTCGCTGTTCGTTCATTTCCGTATTCAAATTATCCACGTACAATCAGTCTCGTTTCGAATTACTTAAATAAAGTACCGTTACTCTCGTTAATATCAAAACTCACTTCCTAAATCATGTATCAAATTAATTAAGTCCACCTCAGATCATTCACCGAGCGCATATCGGCGCACTTTTATATCATTTCAACTATCCAACGCACAGACCTTCGGACCACTTTACGGGGTCATTCCAATTTTAAGAAAAATAGATTTTAAGTAGAATAAATATTTTAATTTAAATCGTTTTGAAACTTTATTCAGTGTTAATAAATGCACTTATTGTTGTTCATCTAAACCAAGAAGCACATACAGGGTGAAGTTTTGAACCCTGCCAAAGACAATAAAGTGATAAATAGTCAATTCCAAGAGAATTAACCTACTCCAGGAATATACAGAGTGTAGCATTTGACCCTGTCCAACGTTTTACGTGTGACCCACCCACTCTTCACAAATTTAAAAAATTAAGTGCATGCAGGCTCCCAGGTTCACTCTCAAGTTCTAAAGCTCCAAGTTCTGCATTTTTCATAAAAGGGGAGTCTTCTGCGTGCTCACGACCTATCCTGTTTTAGGCTCTTTTATAATTTGTTAATTTTATACGCATGTGTAGGTGAGCACCCTACTTTTATTGTTCCCTGCAATTAATTCAATACCCAAGGTATCAATAATGGAATAGTGACAAGCAGAAATATAACATTATGGTGGATCAAGTCGCAAGTCATGACGCGAACCATAGCTCTGATCAACAAAATTACGCGGCGTCAGTGAGGTTTCTTCCTTTTTGGACCTCGAAATCAGACGTTTGGTTCACCCAGGTTGAGACGTAATTTAACGTCATTAGAATTACTAATGATGTAGGAAATTATGATCATATTTTAGCTACCTTACCAATAGAAGTAGTTAATGATATTTATGATGTAATTCAGAATCCTACAGACCAAAATTTATATAATCACTTAAAGGACATCATAATAGTACGTATCTCTTCTAGCGAAGAAAAACGTCTAGATGACGGAACAGGCTCTCAGATGGGCGATCGTAAACAATCTGAATTTTATAACTATTGTTGGCGGCGCACATAAGTCAAGACTTATTGGTCAAACTCTGGAAAAGACGCTTACCAAAAACGATTTTTGTTGCCATTACTGTCTCCGGTAAAACTAATAGGGAAGAAATTATGCCCATCGCTGGCAAAATTTGGTAGTCTTGTCAAAATCCCGTTATGTCACAAGTAAATCAACAATCAGAAATACCTTCTAATCATTTACCAAATTCATCTGATTCATCGCCGACTATATCAAAACTTAATCAATTCCAGGATACCTTTTCCACAAACTTTCAGTCAACATTGAACCAGATTTACTCAACCAACAATCACTTGAGTTGCAGATATCTACATTGTGATCTAACTCTTCTCCAAAATCAGTCTCGCTCGATCACCCGCTCTCTCAGTCGCAATCGTTTCGATCGAACTAGCAATACTGTATAAAGATCGAGCTTCAAATGCGGCAGTTCTTGGTGTAGCTTTAATAAAAATCAGTCACAAATTTGACAGTTACAAATCCTTCATTGTCAAAAAACTAATAAATTCTAGTATCCTTCCACCAAATACTAGTGTATTGGATAACAAATGTTGCCTTTTTATTTATGATTATTCCAGTAAGTTAGGTTTCTTAGTTGACACTGGAGCGGATTTGTCAGTTAATTACCAGAAATGATATAATGGATTTGATAAAGAATCCAGATCTTATCCTAGCTGCAGCCAACGGGTCTATCATTCATACTTATGGTAAAAAAAAGTTAAAAGTTGATTTAGGTTTACGTCGTGATTTTTTCTTCCAATTCAATATCGCTTATATTCCAGTTCCCAGACTTGACGCTGATTTTTTAGTTCATCTCGGTTTAGTAGTAGACTTAAAAAATAAACGTTTGACAGATAGCAATACATCACGGATTTCTTAACTTTCTTCTAAATTATTTTCAGTTGAGGACCAGTATACAAAATTATTACTAGAATTCCCAGATTTGGTTAGTTCTCCCAATTACTTTTTACCAGCTAAACACTGTTAAACATCATATAATAACAAGATCATTTACTATTTTGTCAGCCACATAGGTTAGATGCGACTAAATTCAATATTGCTAAAAATGAGTTTAAACAAATGATTGATTTAAGAATATATGAGCCATCTTCATCGTCCGTTTCTTCATATTTACACATGGTTGCAAAGAATGAACCGCACGATTGACGTCCTTGTGACGATTATAGAAAACTACATACAATTATTATTCCTGACTGATACCCCTTACCCCATATTCATGATTTTAATTCTCAACCATTCGATCGCACAGTTTTTTCAAAAATCGATTTAGTCCGTACTTACCATCAGATACCCGTCGTAGAAGTCGACGTTTACAAAATAGCGGTTACTACTCTTTTCGACTTATTCTAGTTTTTATGAATGCCTTCTCGATTACGGAACGCTGGACAAACATTTCAACGCTTCATGAATGAAGTTCTCAAAGGATTACCCTATATTTTTGTTTACTTAGATGACATTTTAATCGCAAATAGAGCTAACGGCCCTTTGAACGCGGTACCCTGGAGTAGATTTTCATTCAATATTTCAGGAACCTTCTGTATTATAACGTTGAGATTTGATATTTTTCATACCCTTTTTCATCCCGCGTTAACGGAATCATTTAAAACCTCTCGCAAGTAATAATAAAATCAGAAACATCACAGCACTTTGACCCAAAGAAGACTGTTCGTTTCTTGAGTTTATAAAATTGGCAGATGTTTCATGAATTTTACTTACAATAATTTTTGTTTAATTTTTATTAAATGATAGTTTCTTTTGCTTTGTAAGTGCTGTAATAAATGCATTTTCTTCAACAGAATCAGCGTCAACGCCGAGAATTGAATTTTTCCTTCACTAATATGATACGCATCACCAAATTCAGCTTGTAAATTTGCTTCTACCTTAAGGTCTTGACCCTCACGGTTAACTAGATGCACATCACGTAAATATGTAAATACGTCTGTTCGCTTTAATAGAGCAGAATAGTTGTGGCTTTAGCAAACGGAAATGTGGTGTGTAGCGTAGCGTATTCCCATGTTATATAGGGTATATCATAATGGAATATCATAGGATTGCCATTCCATTATGATACACCCTGTACATGCATGACACAAACGTTTGTATCCAATGTAATTTGATCATTCTTATAAAATGTATTTTATACTAACGCTAAGAGATTAATTGCTGCTGCTGGCCGGCGCGGCGTTGCAAAATGAATTGACATTTCCTTGCTAGTGGTATTTGAATGAACAATCTATACTACAACAGTTTTATTTTTATAAAAAAATAATGGACAATAAGCAGCTACATTAATGGGAATTCTTATTGATTTGTTTGGAAGTTGAAAGGTTAATGATGAATGAGTTTTCCCTTAGTTCTTTTGTTTCCAGCAGCAGTCGATGTAGGTGTAGGTGGCTGATAAGTAAATTATGTCAAACGAAAGTTTTTATTCTTCGTAATTGAATGCTGCGACAACCCACAAAAGGAGTGTGAATGGTCATTGGAAAAGGTGGCAATTCATTGTTACCGCAAAGACTCTAGAGGAACTGAAATTGAGGGGAACAATACTTTTATAAAACTTTGAAATGGGAAGAATTACTTAATTTGGATTATTTTCAGATTAATCTACACGAGAATATGAAACTTATTTACTAAATATATAAACGCAAAAATATGTCTCACCCAACCCTAATGGGGGATGATTGTGGACAGATCATATCCCCGTATATTCTTTGTTGATTATAATTTGCAGAACACCACCCTGGGTCAGCATTGTGTAATTGACTACAAACAACGGATTAACTTTCATAACGCATATCTTTGTGTAAAAATGGTCGTGACACATCAGAACACAATTCTAGACGTGTTTTCTTTGCAGAAAATGCAAACAACCTCTCTTAATTAAGTTTACATTGTTATATTAAACCAACAAAAGTATTATCGAATACGCCCAACAGGAAATTTGTTAGATCCTGAAAGAATTATAATAGTCAGCATTGCGTCTGAACGGCTTGCTCTGCGCACACTTTGCTTTTATTTCTCTAATGCAATAATTTCGTAGAAATGTATAGTGGGCTATAAAACGTAGTAATGTTCTGTTACGCTGTCCTTTAAGTGATGAATTTTATAGTACAGGGTGGTAAATATTTTATCACGTAAATAAATAAGTCATTGCGAAAGGATGGGATAATAAAACGCAATTTCTTAAATAGGTTTCTCCAGCATATCTTCTCCTCTTTAGAGCTAACACCAGCACAATTTCTCCTTTATACAGTATTTTATAATCAGCATACATCGTATAATTAACTGAGAATAAGAACTCTTGGAGTCCTAAAGGAGGAGCATTCTTTGGTATGATATTACCTAGCCCTTAGAGAGAAGTTTCTAAGGAGTACGCAGATTGATGCCCTGGAATCGAACTACTCCTAAGAACTCAGACCTGACAGTTTCACTTCTGATATTTTTATCTTAATCATTTTCTTGACCACTTTTCTCTTGGCCAATTTTCTCGTGACCTTGAAAACGGGTGCCGAAACGCCTAGACTTTAATAATCTTAGACGCGGTTCAACCCGAGAACCAAATACTCTGAATAAAACACTCGAATAAGGAATAACCAAATACCTATACACTATATGTGTTTATGTTTCTGTAAATAATGTTCTGTTTCTTTACGTGTATATGTATAAATAATGTATAAATCAGATAAACCGCTTACGTTTATTTACGCATTTATGTTGAATTTGACCGAAAATGCGTTATAAAAGAATATAGGTATAGTAACCTGCAGATTTACCGTGCAAATAAAAAAGACAATAAAAACTTTACGAGATCATTGTTAACGCAGGTGAACCGAATGGTTCACCTACGCTCTACGAGACAATTAGAATCTGAAGTGCAGTACCAGGGCTTCCCAGCATCAACTACATTCAATCTAGAAACCTAGGACATTGGTAATATACCTTATTATTTTTTTTGTATTAAATTTCATATTCTAGGTATAATTCATTTCATTCTAAATTTCATACATAATTTAATAAAATACTACGTTTTAAGATTAACTTTCAAATTCCATTTTTAAAAAAAATTGTTGTAAAATTTATTTATTTATATATTGTATTATTCATCTTATTGATTATTTATTTTCCTTACCATAAATTTCAGCCTTGTCTATAGGAGACTGGTTTAAAGGGAAAAAGAGACAAGTCAACTAGTTATTCACTGTAGATGGTACCCAATTAATTAATATCAATTTTTCATTGTCAATTTATCTTATATGTCACACACACAAAAGGATAAGTTTCACATCTCTTGGAAGTTCTCAGAATCGGCGACCCTTTACTCCGGCAAAAACCAGCTAGTCGATCGCATGTGTTACCTCGATTATTTTCCAAAAATTAACAAAAAAGGAATAAACACGTAACTGGATGATGACATCATCATATCAAAAATTCGACCTATTTGACGGTCTTTTCTCTATAATGTGTGCGGGGTCGCTTGATTAATGTATTATGTAATGTAATGTGCACATTATAACATGGAGTCCAAACAATTGAGGCATATTTCAATTTGGATCTAGCAAATGCAATAAACAAAAGACGAAGAGTAGGCAAACTTTTAAAGTCTCTACCATTACGCAGAATAAAGCCTAAGGATTTGTAAGCTCCAGTTACGCATTCCTCGATATATTTAGAGAAAGTTCATTTTGAGTCGAATATAACTCCCAAGTCCTTAACAAACTCAGGTCTATCTAAGAGACTACTCTCTAGAAAGACTACATTATATTCAGTAACATTTAAAGGTAGACGGTATAAACGCACCAGGCGTTGAGCAAATCAATATCACATTGAAGTCTTAAACAGTCAAGTTCAGAGTTAAAGTAGTGATATTATCTAAAATCGTCAGCGTAAGTAGCATACATCGAGGTTATCGATAATATCATTAATAAAATAGTGGTCAAAGTATGGAGCCCTGCGGAACTCCTGATGTCTGTTTAATTAGCACAGATTGGAAGCCACGATATTGAACAAACTGAGTACAAGATAAATTAATGAGAGTATCCCTAAAACCAAAGTTCTGAAACTTATTTAATAGTATACCGGGATCCAATATGTCAAACGCTTCAGAAAGTCAGTGTAGATAGCAACTATCTGACCTTTTTGATCTAAAATTTCTGCAATATACTGAGTTTTTACACACAAGGTTCGATACTGTTGACCGTCCCTAACCGTGCTGCTCTACTATTACTGAACTTTTAGTATGGAATGATATATAATCGTAAATTAAAATTTCAAAGTTTTTGCAAAATTGCATAGAATTGTAATGGGACAATGATTCTCAATGTCATGCTTATTGCTGCAACGCAGTCCTTTATAACAAACGCTGGAATTTGGTCAGGACCTGTAGTCATATTCGCCTTGATTTTCTTAATCGAGTTAAATACATAACTCACGGTAAACTCTCCAATATGAGGAATGTTTCCGGCATATTGCAAATTCTCAGCTGGTGAGAATTCACTGGAACTAATAAAAGCATCGGAAACGAAGTCAGACAAAGCATTGACGATATCCTGGGGGTGTTCATGACTAGTATTCTTATAATAAATAGTATTGAGAATTCTAATCGAATTTTGTTTCGAGTTAACAAAGCTCCAAAACTTGTTTGGGTTAGTATTAATAGATTTTTCTGCTTCCTCAATATGTTTATTAAGCGTTATTAGTAGAAATTTTTAACGAAGCTTTCAACTGCCGAAAGTGGTTATAGTCATACACATTCTTAGATTTTCTTGCTATTCTGTTCTAGAAGCTTAATTGTATCGGAACTGAACCACGGAGGGTATTGTTAGATAAATGGTATCTTGGAGAGGGTGGTTATATTTAATATATAGGGTGTTTTATTTTGTAAATTAAAGTACGCAACTAGTATACATATGTTTTATATTTCTGTATTCGATAAGTGTCGAAAAGGAACATGCTTGATGTATTTTCCCTTGAAAAAGTTATATTAGAATAGAGAACTTTCGTTGCCATTTACAAAAACATGGATAAGGTAAGTCACAAATATAGAAACATGTAACACGACGTACATATATATATATATATATATATATATATATATATATATATATATATATATATGCAGCAAATACTACATTAGGATAAATAAAATTAACATATAGTAAAAAATGTATAATACATTAAAAGATACATGTTGTGTATTATGAATCCACGTACATAGAACATAATAAACGCACTACGCACTAAAAATAGTTATATAATTAAAAAAATAAAGCGGTGCTTATATTACACTTTAATCCATATAAAAAGAGGGAAATAAATTAAAACCAATCTTATTGCTTAGTCTACAAATGAGCATACTCGGTAAATTCATTTAGGCTATAGAAAGCATTTTGTACTAGCAATTGTTTTAGGCTAGATTTAAATTTGGATAAAGGCATGTCTTTCATATCAATCGGAAGCATATTATAATAGGTTGATCCTGCAAGGTGAGGAGATTTTTTATAGAAGCTGTGGAAAAATTTATCGATATATATTTCATTATTATGACGAGTGGGATACATGTGTACCTCACTACTTTTTTTGATATATTGGTATGAATAAAAATCAGAAGGTTCAAGAGATTTATAAAAACCAAAGTTAATATACTGTATTTCTTAAAAGTTGGTCTGCATGACTCAAGTGGTGCCAGACCGAATAATAATCTTAACATTCGCTTTTGTTGAATAAATACACGTTGGATGTCGGCTGCCTGGCCCCATGATATGATGTTATAAGATAATGAAGAATATACCATTGCATAATATATATTTAAAAGCGGAAATAGGCCGACGTTAAATAAATGTATAAAAAAAAATATTTAAAAGCGAGTGTTCATTTAGTGAATTCTTTGTGAAACAATAACAAAACACGCCTTATTTAGCCTAGCACATACGTGTTCAATGTGATCATTCTATGTAATAAATTTGTCGAGATGGGTGCCTAAGAATTTTGTGTCATCAGAAAATTTTAATTTTTTATTGTTTATATTAAAGTTGAAATTTATTAGATTTGTTTTGTATCTACTCGAAAATTCGATAAGGACAGTTTTATCAACATTGATAATTAGGTGATTTCTTTGGCACCAGTAATTGAATTGGTACAATATTTCGTTCACTTGAACCTTAATCTTCGCCTGGTCTTTCCCAGAAACCATGATTGTGGTATCGTCTGCGTACATAAACAATCTGCCACAATTTATATACTGTGGCAGGTCGTTAATATACAACAGGAACAGTAAAGGGCCTAGAACACTCCCTTGGGGGTGCCAAGCTCCACATCGACAAACTTCGACCAGTCTCCCCCGACTTTTACTGCAAAATTTCTGTTCATAACATAGGAAATTAGCCAGTCATTCACGGATCCCCTGATGCCCATACGATCTAATTTATTGGCAAGAATTTTAGGATTAAGGGTATCGAACTCCCTAGATAGGTCGAAGAGGACGCCTACTACAGTCTCGTCAATATCTAGCCTCTCATTTAAATACTGGATAACTTCAGTCGTTGCTGTTTGTGTAAAATGCCGAACACGAAAACCATGTTGACAACTTGTCAGCAGATGATATTTATTAATAAATTCTGTCAAACGCGTGTAAACAGCATTTGCCATAATTTTGGAGAATGGGCTTAATATCACAATTCCCCTATAATTTTCGACGAGTTGCGAGTCACCCTTTTTAAAAATTGGTGACATTTTAGAGAGCTTTAGCTGAGTTGGGAATTTCCCTGTAGATATTGAGAGATTTAGTATTTTAGTAATGTAAAGTAGTAGTTCCTCGCTACAAGCTTTTATTAATTTTATAGGTACGTTATCCACCCCGGTAGATTTTTTATTTTTTAAGGATCTTATTATGTCACTAATTTCGGTTTCATTAATAGGTCTAAGGAACATAGAATTTTCATTAAACTCGGGTAATGTGCAGAGATATCCATTATTTGTAATGTTTGTAGCGATTAATTTATTTACAGAGAAATTTGCAAAAGCTTCAGCAATTAATTTGTCGTCGGATATTATAGTGTTGTCTACTTTTAATTTTATATTCACCGAATATGTTGTGTATTTGTCAAGTTTTTCATTGCCCAACTCCCATAATTTTTTGTTTTTGTTATCAGAATTTTCAATTAGAATGGCATAGTGTTGCCTTTTTTCGTTATCGATCTGCTTATTAAGTAATTTATTTTGGTTCTTCTACTGATTGTGCAAGTTTGGGTCGTTACATTGTTTTTTTAGCCAGTTTAGATATTTTATTTCGTTCATTTTATTTAGTAACTCATTAGAAAATTTGAATTTACTTTTATTATTACTGTTACTACTGTTTATTGGTAATTGCTCCCTACGAAATTCATTTGAAACAATTTCAAACAATGTCGCATATGAACCGCTAAATGCACTTTACAATAAAACAATAAAATTTTGGTTCATTGATTTTGTGCACAAATGAACTATTTTGTCAAATAAAATATTTGTATGTATTTTTTTCACCTTCATGAACTTCTTTTGTTCATTTACTGGACGACACCTCTTATTTCAGCAACTGTTTTTTCATAACACCCCAACTTAATTTGGTAAGCTTAAGAATCGCTGAATGTTAAGAGGAAAATAACTTTTACAAAACACTTCGTAAACGATAAACGTTTACTGATTTATGCCTGGCCATATCTCATCTAATTTAGGCTGTGTGGTGTGTATGCATAATGCAAAAGCGCCGCGAGACATTTAAATAATTCACAGTGGCGGAAAACGCAAAAACTTCTTTGACTCTAGTGTTTGTTCATCGAGAACACTAAAACACGTGAAAGAGAGACCCGCAAAACAAATGAAATTGTTTATGTCATATAACATGATTTTCTTTTGTCGTTTCGCTTTGTTGATTCAGCATAAGTTTGAATTCCGTTTTAACATGTTAACACTCGTTTCAAGTTTTAACCTCGAAAGTAATTGTAATGTGAATTTGTTTTTATAAGCACAAACAACGCATACATAATTTATGGGATGCCAGTGTGGAACAGAAAATCAAGTTTGGCTCGTGAAAATTTTTCAACAGCGAATTCTTTAAATCGCGATGATGCCCGCGATGATGTTCAGAAAGTAGGTGCATTTTGTCGAAAATACGGATTATTAACAACTTAACGTTATATCTGGTATCTCCTATTCTATTTATCGCAGTATTAATATTATTCTATATTTTATACCGCCATCCCGCGGACATTCAAGTAATGTCAACACGCCTATTCAAATAATAACGTGATTTTCTTTTTGTTTCAGATATCTCCTGGCCAAAAGTGAGACAGGCCAAAATCCGAAATGGATGTCAACAATACAACAATATATACAGACACTTTAAATATATCCCCGTCTTTCATTCACAACACGTATTCTGTAAATCATTATACTGTGATAGGACTGTACGTTCCAGTGTTTTTATCAGCTTTCATAGCCAATGTTGTAGTTATATTAGTCGTTTTTAAGGACCAGTACATGAGGAGGTGAGTACACGGTCTATATCTTACAATAAATATTATTATTAAGCTTGAGGAGGTCACTTTTAGACCTATTTTGACATAAACAGAATCGCTGTCCTGCTATTAAATATTAACATTTAAAAAATAAATAGGATTTGCCCGGAAGGGACCATCCATAAATGACGTCATGCCATTTTTTGAGATTTTAGATCCCCCCTTCATTGTCACGTTTTGTCAAGCCGAAATAGACCTCCCCAAAAAATACGTCATGTTTATAGAGACCCCTCCTAATTTTTTTTGATTCTGTTATTTACTATCATTCCCGATATTTTTATTATATTAAAACATTTATAACCGTATAGTTGTTTATCGTAATCGATTTTTAACAGGGCTGTCGAATTAAGAGATGCAGGGTGCCAATAAAAAGTGTTTATTGCAATATTTTTCTCTTGTTGCGGAAATGTGGTATTTAATATTTTTTTAATCAGGTTAATTCAAAGTAATTGTCAAATTCTTCAATATATTTCACACTTCGATAAATATTGAAATGAGTTTAAATTCCGTAAATTGTCAGTGATGTACAATTTTCGTAACTACGAGAAGGTAATTGTTTGTGAACTGTATTTACACAACATAACAGTAAAATGGGTGCATTACGGACTATCGGAGTTCGACCTTAATGTAAAATTAACAGTTAGCTGTTTTTGAGGACACTTGTCTACGCAAATCTGTAAGGTCATCGATCTTTTCAGCTGGTCCCGGCGACGGATGGACTTGTGGCATCCTACGTCTAACCGAGCACAGTTGTAAAACTCGGCTACCCCATGTTAATATCTGTTCGGTGTAAAACACTTGCTACTGCTGTTTAGTTTATCAGCCAATTGACACAAAAAATTAAATTTCCAGCGTTGTTCAGATTGTTCTTTCTAACACTATTTAAGCCAGTTGGTTAGGTGCAGCCAGTAATTACCATATACTGTATTCTACTATCTTTCTTGTCAGAGAGCGAGAGTACAACTACAATAAAACTGAAAATTTCCACATCCGTCAATTACTTGCGAAAGGGATTTTTCTTTCCCATAGCTAGTGAGTATTTTCACTGATACCAGGCGCCGTTGCCAACTACCACAGAAAATATCAAATAACTTGTGTTAGTTTGAAACACCTATACTCTGTTATGTTGACGCTGCATTCTCACTGTTTTGAAGTAATATCTCTGACACTTGTTCACTCTTATATCATTTACAGACTATTGTCACACCTTTTCACAATAATTATACCATAGACTATTGTCACTGCTCTTATTTTTGTCTAAATTAATTTCTCAGTTGAGACGTGTTGTGTTTACTCAGACCTTTGCCACTATATATATATTGCCTACGTACTTAATACACGAACTGAGATTGGTCGATTTCATATCCATCCTAGAACGTATCCGTTCAGTTAACTGGAATGGCCCACTTATCCATTCTACACACTGTATGGAAAACAACAAATTTACATGAGGGAGCCAGCATATGTTATGCATTAAAAATGTTAATATATGCATATATATTTTTCTGCGGCTCCCGATGGAATGTAAAGATTAATACCATTTTTTTAATTTCAAATAAAAAAAAATTATTTTTATACGCACCTTTATCCATCACAATTTCGACGTGTACAACGTAAATTATTCCCTTAAATGTTGGACACCTGACACAATCGTTCTTTCATGGGAAACGCGGATACCGGGTCCACCAAATTTTTGTAAAATTCTCCATCATTAGAAACTTTTAAATACAGTAATTCGCTATTAACACGTAAAGACACGTCGTAAAGCATCGACGGGTCGCTACTGCCTACTATTTGGCGACGGCGCACTAAAAATAAACAACAATTTCACAGTCTAGTATCATATGGAAACTGATCAGTGGCGTAACTTAATAATCAATAATTATTTGCAATATACAAAATTTATTTTCTTATTTATTTTTTAGTTTTTGAATAAATAAATATTTTTCTACGAATTTTAAAAATATGACGAATGATGAATCGGAATATATGCCTGGATTTCAAAAACACTCTGTATAAGTGTTTGTAGTTTCCCTATTTTTCAGGTTCTTGAACTATATCTCACAAAATAGACTATAAAGAAATAATAAATAAACATCACAGAAATTAGACAGCCCCCCAATTCCAGAAGCCAGAGACTTGTGCGATAATATATATTAAAACAGTTTCTGCCTTTTCTTTCAATTTTAACTTTCTGTAAATACCAGCTAAATAAATGATAATGATTTAATTTCAATCAAATAAAATCTGACAACAAACTTTAACTATAGAATTCAGAGTGCAATCTTGAGTAACAAAATAGAAGATAAATAAAATAAATGATTAACTAGTTTTGTCAATTAATAAACAGTGTGTTAACATTCACGAGTTATTTAAATTTAAAGAGTGTTTAATTTTCTCAGGTAAATAGTATCAGATAAGAAATCGTAATGTCAAACTTTGCATAAAGAACTTGGGTAAATAAATATAAAAGGTTACTATAAACACAACGTAATTTGGGTTCTAACTTTGTAACACTAGACGAGCACGTAAATGGCCAATTTGTTGATTTATCTTGGCATAAAATTGAGATAAATAATTACTGGGTGGGATTAAATATGTTCTTGTTGCTTCACGGTCAAGGATTTTTGTTAGTAATTAATAAATGGGGTGGGAGGCGTTTCAGGACATACAGCCATATCCTTCGACAATGCCGGGACCGAATCCGGAGCTCGAACCCGGTAGCGCGATCCCGTTCGATTAATCGCGATAGCCACCTCGCACTTTAACTAACGCGGCTATCGGCCAGATAAACTATGGACTACGGATTCATAATTTATTTTTACTAAAATAAAGCCAACGAAAATTGGAATAACTTACTAAAATTATTTACTGCCACAGTAGATATTAATCGAGATATTTGACGTGGCTTTCGTAAAACAGACAGACGCTGTCACATGGGATGCTTACAATGTCTATGAAGTTGCAAAATAGATTCAGCAGCTTCTTAAATTTCAAAATTAATGATGTTTGATGTATCTGGCGTTGCGCGTGAACAATTTAATATTATAAATGTAGAAAATCCAGACTTCATTCTCATATTTTATTATTTACTGACAGGCTCTGATCTCTCTAATTTATCTCCATATTGCACCTACAAGTAACGACCTGTTCGAGCTTCGTTATCGTAAAACTAATTTAGATGGAAATTGTTCAATCTATACACTGCAAGCTTAATACCCACATGGCGCAAACATCATTCAACACATATTGCTGCCTTCATTAATATAAGAAAAATCTCAAAAATCACAACGTTTAATATTCAATTAATACGAATTTTTACTAATAGTTTTTTATTTAGTTCTTTTGGAAGTTTTTGTATTTATAAACTATTTATATTTCTGTTCTCTGTATCCGAATGCTGCTTTTAGGATTAACTACCTCCTTTATTTTGTATTTCTATGTCTATTGTCTATATTGCTATTCTGTTATACTCTGCTATATTCTGTTTTATTCTGAATGTTAAATTTTCACATTTTCTTAAATATTTTTCAAAAATGAGAAAAAGAAATGTAGCTAAGCTATAAAAAAACTTATCGATAAACATGGATATCGGCATCATTATTATTACTATTCTGGTAACTAAATTTCCACAATTGTCCGTTAATTTAGCAACGAAGTGTGTGTCAAAGGGACTCTGAAATTCTCGTTAAGGAAGATTATGTATGAGGTCTAGTAGGGAGGAAATAGAAAACCCCGCACATTTAATTCGTTCACTAAACCCGTTTGAAATTGTGATGGATCAGATAGCTCAATCGGTAATCCCACAATTTAATTGCAACCGAACGTAGATACACTCTAAGAAATTTGATACTTCAGAAAATTGTTTATAAGGATGAGACGGGCGATCGGAGAACTATTATTATACCAGCGCCAGCAGCGAGGGTTCCCAATACGGAGTTACATTACTTGAAGCATGTAGAAGCTAAATTCACTTTGTTCATTGTAAAAACATTTAAGAAAAATAAGAAAAACCTGTATAAGGTTTATTGTATCGAATTTATTATGATACATTAAAAGATCATGTTTAATACATTTAAGACAAGGATTGGCTTGAATTTACTTAAATGTCAATATGCATATTTTTGAAAAAAAAAAAACGTTTAAGGTGGGCTAAGACAGGTTTTGAAGAGACAACCCGGATTTGGCGGGTTTTGTAACAATAAAGTTAATTAACCTGAAAGGGAAATTTGAAACAAAATAAAAAGATTATATTTATAGTTCAAAAAGTATATTGTTCTTTTCAAAAATGTTTTTACAAAATTTCAAGATATGTGTATAAGGTCGACAAATTTTGGTCAATATAACACACATGGTAAGAAACAGGACGACTCAGACAATGTCTCCAACTATCATCCAATGTTTTAGTTTTTAGCATATGATTGACACAAAAAGATTCAATATAAAAATTTAATATTTACGAATATGTGAGGTTTTGCTTGCCTGCCTTTATACGTATTTAAAATATTACAATAATAATTTCGGGCGCCCGTTCTAGAGCTTAAAAATGCTTGAATCGTAACAATTTAGAATAATAACATTATTTATATATTCATTCGTTCAAGCAAGGCGCTCCGACGCACTATGTACATGGTAAGGATAGTTTTTGCCACCAAATCACTGAGGAACCGCCTATGGACAAACACGCGGAAAACATATAATTTTTCCGCCAAAATCGACTGCAAAAAATTAAAATGTTCCCTCAAAAATTTTGTCGTTCACGCCAAATATCCCCTTAAAATTTTGAATTCGGAACTTTTAACTTGTCTTTATACTTAATATAACCGATCAGTTGCAGTGCCACGCAACGTAAAAAAAAATTTGTTTGTAAGCAAAATTCAGTTTCCATGATAGTTGCTAAATTTTGGCGATCGGGGCGTATGTTAAAGAACACGCTATAACCCCGATATACTTTTCGACGTTGTAACAAAATCCGACTTAGGAAATACTTCGTACGAAAAGCGTGCTTCACATAAAAACGCCGTGGAAGAGGTTTTTAATACTTGTAATAATATTTTCGCTCTTCGGAGCGTTTTTTATGCAAAATATTCAATAACTCCTTCAGGAGCGTTAATTTAGAAAGTGTAGCAAATGCCGCTGCACTGGGACGTAATGTCGCCCCGACCACCTAAATTTAGAAAGTATAATAAAATTTGACTTTAACTTCGAAATTTTCAAGATTAAAACCCTTTTACGAATCCACGTTGTCAAGCACTGCAACTCTTACGAGGTATTGAATATGAGGACAAGTTAGTCCAGCGACTATTCAAAGTATATCGGAAGTTATAGCGAAAATAGCCCTTAGCGACATGGGACCCCCATCATTTCCTAGCAGTCGGTTTTGACGGGGAAATGATGAGTTTTGACGGGGTTTGCCCTAAACCGGTTCCTCAGTGATTCGGAGTCAAAAAGTATTATTACCATGTTCATACGTGCATGGGATCCGCCTTGCCTGAACGTAAAAAGTTGTTATTGTAGAATACAATCGAAGTAGTAGCGCTTCAAGCAATTTTAAGCTCCGAGGAGCGACCAAAATTCATGTGAATTAAATAATACGTTTATAAGACAGGCAAGCAAAAGCCCACCAAAAATTTCAGTTACATTGAACTTTTCTTGAATCTTTTTGTGCATCGTTAGCTTATAAAACCGCATATTGGATGGTAGTTGGTACAGTATAAATCGTTCCGTTCCTCACCATGTGTTGTACACGGGCCAGACTAGTGTTTTTTAAAAAAATTTCTTGAAATAAAAGTTGTTGTAAAAACATATTTTTTTTTAAAGATTTAATATATACATTTTTGAACTTTATATTGTCTTTTAGTTGTGTTTTCTAACAAAATTCCCTTTCAGGTTTAAAATTTTAAGAAAGTGTGGTACATCCAGTGTTAGGTTTATAGTGTTACGACGTCCAATTGATACCATCAGAGCAGCAGTTAAGCATAAACGACAGTAAGTATGATTATTTATATTATTCTCCGTCTGAAACAGTCGTGTTGAACCCTAAAAATTTTGTGAACGTAAATATTCATTTTTGAAATAAAATAGACTAGAGGAAAAAGAAAATTTTATTTTTTCTTTTTCTTATTTTTTTTTTATTTTTTCTAACTTTTTAAAGTAGAAATAAAAGTCCTTCAGATATCATAAAGATGGATCGTTCACACGTACAGCAACATTCATTATAGTTGCTAAAATTTGGTGGTCAGAGCGACGTTACGTCCCGTGCAGCGATATTCATGTTAGTTGCTAAAATTACACTCCGTGGAGCACGCGTTTCATTGCAGTTATGAAAAAAAAAATTCTAGGGTTTGGCGTGTTCTTTGACAAACACAGCGCGTTATTGGATCAATAATTGGAATCGATTATTAATAACTGTAATTATTGGGGATCTATAATATAAGTTTTTTAATTTAAGTGTTCCCGCAAAGTGCCCAGCTGATGCAGTCAAACATTTAACGCGCGCGCGTGGATAACTATGAGTTGCGCCTTTAACTCGTCAGCAGAGCACTTATCGACCACCAAAAATTCAACAGATTATTTTCTTCGTGTAATTTATTAAATTAGCTGTTTCTGTACCAAATTTTAGCTTTTGTGGTATATCAGTTTACTCAGCACATTTTACTTCCACGTCCACTGGACGTATAGTAACGTAAAAAAAAATATACTCTTTTTGTTGAAATAGGCTTAAAATGTCATGAAATGTCGAAATTTTAAATTTGAGCGAGAAAAAAATTCTGTCTGCCGGTCTGTCTGTAACATTTTCTGTGCGCACGTTTACTATGGAACCGTTTATGATATTGACTTGAAATTTGGTATACTTTATGTATTATAATGAGGTCTGGAACTAGATTATATTTTCATCTAATAAAAGAACGAAACGTCTCAAAAATATTTTTCGGCGTTAGCCAAAGGTAGGAAAGGTAAGAAGCAGTGGTTCCTTAGGCAGCGGTTTTTTTCACATATTTAAATGGAAATCTGAAGCACAATCCCCCACTCTAAAGTCATATGATTATGTTTGTCAGTTACGTTTCAATATCATGAACATATCGATCAAGTCTCAGCTTTTGTTATATTAGTTTTATACCCCCCAGAACCGCGCAAGCTGATGGTCCATTCCCTTACGTGGAATGCCGAATGAAGTATAGAAAAAATAATCAGCTTTTGTGAAATGACTAACTATAAACGGTCGCTGACTCCCGGGTCATAAAGGGAGTTAATGTGGTGAAAAGTATAAAAAATTTATGGGAAGCCCTATCATCTTCAAAATTGTTATTACAAATATTATATTTTCTACTTTTTCCCATGATGCTCTAAATAGTAATATCTTTAGTATTGCAATTTACTAATGTATATATGTAACTATATTTCATAACGTTCTGGTGAGTATAAACACTACTTTTTTTTCATTCTGACCGCACAATTTAAAATTGTCGATAAAATAATTATTCAATAGTCTTGAATGCCACTTTACTTTGGTATATGATGGGTTAAAACTGCATTTGTACTGCATTTTTTAGAAATTTTGGATATTTTCAAACTTTTAAATATTCCAGAAGGTCTAACTTACTAAAATTATAATTATAATAAATAATAAATAACACTACAGGTAATTACGACCCCCTTTATCCCGGAAAGCTCTAGAAGAGCCTTGTGTGGAAGGGGCTACACATTTAGAGACAAAAGACACACACCCAATATCCATGTATAGTGGAAAAATCTTTCTCACAGTACTTTCCACTGCCATGACCGGGAATCGAACCCGGGACTTTTGGTGAGAGGCAAGTGCGCTTACCTCTCGACCACCAGTCATTTAGTATACTTTTGTAGAAATTGTCCAAATTGTAAGCAGTACTATTTAAGAACTAATTCTATTTTTCTATTGTCTTTATGGCATATTTTTTAAATATTCATAATACTTACCTAATGTTAGTTGTTTAGTCTAGCCGATAGCTGCGTTTATTAAGGCGCGAGGTGGGAATCGCGATTAATCGAACGGGTATCGCACTACCGGGTTCGAGCCCCGGCTCCGACACTGTCGGAGGATAACATTTATTTAACGTCGGTCTATTTCCGCTACTGAGGCCTATCACCGACGCCTGTAGACGAGCTACCTCTAACCAGGAATTTTGCCGAACCTCTTTCCTTAAGAAGAGTAGGGATCTTTCACTTGCCTAGCATTTAATAGACAAAAGACCGACGGCTTTACATCCCCTTCGAAGGATGGTATATCACCTACACAACCCTCGCCTAAGGTTGCACAGCTTCCGCACATACACTGATATACAAGCCGCTGGAAGATATAGGCTGGGGCCGTTACCTTTTTGAGATGAAAAAATTAATAGCAGGCAACGGCCGGCTGGAATATATAGTTGATGTCATAAAAAATGAACAAAAAAACTTTGGAACTTGAGATGAAGGGAAGTAGTGAAATGAGATGCTATTTAAGGGATGAAAACGGTTTTTCGTTATTTGTGGCAAAACGTGACTTCCTAGAGAAAAGTGTGTTATACAAAAGTTGTAGATAATAAAGAAGTCTAAAACTTTTATTATGTATATTTTTCGACATAACCTCAAAGTTTGCGAGAAAATGACGAGAAACCGATTATTCTGTTTTTATTTTTTTTTTTCGCGTAAAAATTATTTAATTTAATTGAAACTTTGTGAAAGTACGTAATTGTTTACATATAATAAGCATGAATTTTTTCAATTATGGGACATAAATATTTTTCGAGATTTTACCATTTTTCCGAAAAAACATCCCTATCTTCGGCGAACAGCTTTATTGATTTTTTTTTTGGATTTTGATGTTCTACTAGTGCTCATTTTTTTCGTCGAGACGTTTACTTTCAAATGGTATGTCGATGTTAGTGATTTATTGTCATTTAGCAGCTTAAAATTAAGAAAAACCGAAAAAAAATTTTTCGAATCTCGAATTTGTCGATTTTTTTCATTACTTACAATTTTTTAGCATATTTATGTTAATAATTCATAATATTTTAATGAAAAAACTTATTTTGGTATAAAATAGATAAAATTGAATGAATTTCATCACGGAAAGGTAGGGAAAACTTCATGAAACTTAACATTTACATGGAAATCAATAGTACTTTATTAATTTTCATAAGCTACAGTTAAGTTTCGAAAACTTTATATGCATATTAAACTATTCTAAATACATATGATAAAATACAACATACAATTTATTTATATTGACTACGAATTCTTTACTTTATTTACAAATATTTACTTTATTAATATTGTTTGTGTATAGCTTATAAAAAGAAAAATCAATAAAATAATTGTTAAAATCTAATCAATTTTAGGCCTTTTTGTTGTGGTTCGTTTTCTTCATCGATCAAACTCTCAAATTCTATATTATCTTCAAAATCATTGGCATTTTTAGGCTCTTCAATTTCGATGTCATTATTCTTTGCTGGCTCTTCATCAATATTTTCAGAATTACTTAAATTTACAAATACTTCTCTGTCTCCATTTGAACAGTTCTCAGTGCATGTATTGCATAGATTGGTACATTTTAAGCCGTGTTTTCGGCAGCCACACCTTTGATTATTGCATCCACTTTCACAAATACAGCTAACGCTTTTTAACAACTTTCCGGAAATCAAGTCGGAACTGTCAGAGATGTATTTCGGCACGAATCTTCCTATATTTTCGTTCCAGAGCCAGTCCTTTGCTTTTTTGTTGTCCTGATCGTTGTCAAAATTACCCAACCAAGTTTGCAATTAGTAATAGACTCTGTAGGAGTGTTGTGCAGCTGCTTCTTCAGTTGGAGGGAGTTTTTCCAACAGAACGAGCTCTGCTGCTCTTGTGCAGGTTCACTTTGTCCTACCCCTCCCTACCCCCAACCTTCATTCGTTTTGGGCGGGCATTTCAAATACCTGTATGCTGAGAAATTTCAAATTTTGTACATTTGAAATTTTGAAATTTTTGAATACGTAACAGTATTTTTTTTGTTTGTATTCAATTTTAGCGTGGTTTCCAATAAGTAAATTCATTCAACTTTAGTTATTTTATACCAAAGTAAGTTTTTTCATTAAAATATTATGAATTATTAACATAAATATGCTAAAAAATTGTAAATAATGAAAAAAAATCGACAAATTCGAGATTCGAAAAAAAAATTTTTTTCGTTTTTTTTTTAATTTTAAGCTGCTAAATGACAATAAATCACTAACATCGACATACCATTTGAAAGTAGACATCTCGACGAAAAAAATGAGCATTAGTAGAACATCAAAATCCAAAAAAAATGAATAAAGTTGTTCGCCAAAGATAGAGGTGTTTTTTTCGGAAAAATGGTAAAATATCGAAAAATATTCATTTCCCATAATTGAAAAAAATCATGCTTATTATATGCAAATAATTACGTACTTTCGCAAAGTTTCATTTAAATTAAATAATTTTCACGCGAGAAAAAAAATAAAAACAGAAAAATCGGGTTCTCGTCATTTTCTCGCAAAGTTTGAGGTTATGTCGAAAAATATATATAATAGAAGTTTTAGATTTTCTTATTATCTACAACTTTTGTATGAAACACTTTTCCCTAGGAGGTCACGTTTCGCCACAAATCGCGAGAAACGGTTTTCATCCCTTAAATAGCACCCCATTTCACTACTTCCCTTCATCTCAAGTTCCAAAATTATTTTTTTCATTATTTATGACCTCAACTATATATTCCAGCTAGCCGTTGCCTCCTATTAATTTTATTTTTTTCAGCATTAAAAATCCGTAACGGCCCCAGCCTAATATGTGAGTCGGAGGATATGGTTGTACGTCCGCGTTTTTCAATGTGTAACCCCATTCCGCACAAGCCTCTAGCTTCTGGAAATGGGGGTTGTCTAATTTCCGTGATGTTTATTTATTATTTATTTATTATTATTATATAATTCTAGACAATGCACGTAAATTACATAGTAATTATTTATTTTCTGATCTATATTGCCATAAGTTTCATACGTTTAATATCTTAAAGTATATTCCCAAAGATTGTCCGCTATGAAATGTTCCCCCGCACCTTGATATTTGTACATCTCGGCTGCCAGGTCTTTCTTGAAAATATTGTTGTTTAAGAGTTTCGACGTTTTCTTTGACAAATCGGATTCTCTCAGTATGCCGCCGCTTCCTTTAGATTTGTAAATCCTGAACACTCTAGTGTCTGACATCTGAAAAGTTCTTAGATACTATTATTCTACAACTAAGAAATGCAAATAAATATACCTTGATTTTAGTTTCGTTTTGATATACTTTCATTAATTTAACTAGCTATTCTTTAAAATTTTTCAATTTTGTTTTCTTTTTCTGGAGAGTTTAATAATTCTTCCACAGTCTCCTTCCTTTCAGTGCATTCACAAGTAAAATTGTAACAAATATCGATTCTAAGGAAACAGCACTGTGAAATGTTTAACTGAAAATGAAAAGACTGGGCCTAAAATTGAATCTGTTTACATTTTTCAATATATATGTCACTTTTGAAATTGTGTTAATGACAATAACAGAATTTTGTTAAATATGAACAATGATACCAAATATCAAACATAATATTTCATTTGCCAAATTGGGCAAGCCTGCAACTTTCCAGAAATAAATTCTGTATATTTGACATTATAACCTATTTAAAACAATAGGTTAAAAGGGCGGCAAAACAGCAAAACTTTGGAATTCCTGTTCATATCATCACATGTCATATCTTTTGAAAAGAAATCAGTTGTCCTAACTGACTTTCCACCGCCATATTATGTGAGTGGACACATTAAAAGAGCATTCTTTTTTGATATTTTGAATCATGCATATGTACACTGCGCGACACTGGTACGGTCGTGACCAAAAAATAATAGGGCAAGTCTTATAACGGTATTTTTGTAAAATCTAGCTGTGTACATCTAACTTTAATTTTTGTGACATTGTCGGTTAGTTGTCATAATTTATTGCAAGTGTGCAAAAAACTAATATGCCTCATATAAGCGATTTAGTTAAATCTGGAGTTATTGTTAAAGCAGAAGATGGATGGTCAATGAGACAAATTGCACTCCGTTATAATACTGACAAAAATTCGGTGTGTAATATTTTAAGGAAGTGGACAATAAACGGTACGATTAGTAGACATCCTGGATCAGGGCGACGAAGGATATCAACTCAACAACAAGATTTGCAATTGATAAATGCTTTAGTAGAAAATCCATTTTACTAAGTTATTCAGGCTGCTGAAGAAACGAATTTTCCTGGATCGAGTAGTACTGGTTGCCGGCTAATAAGAGAATCAGAGCTACGCTGTCATGCAGCAGCATAGAAATACTTACTTATAGCTGAACATAAAGAAGCTCGAGAAGGAATGGCGCTTGAATTTTTAGCGCATGATGTAAATTGTTGGAACAATATAATCTTTACGAACGGAAAAACTTTCCAGTCAACACACAGCGATCGCATTCGTGTTTACCGCCCTCCGAATACTCGATTCGATGAGAAATATGTATCCAGCAATGATAAAAGCGGTAGAGTTTCCATTAATATTTGGGCTTGGATATCGGCGCGTGGTCCTGGTGTTTTGTGGCATATTGAGGAACGATTTAATAGTGAAACGTATATTAGGATTTCAGACAATATTATGCTCCTTTCTGTGTCACAATTATTTCCTAATAATGAGTTCATATTTCAACAAGACAATTGTTCCGTTCATACTGTTCATATCGTAACTAACTGGGTTTCAAGATAACAACATCAATGTTCTTAACTAGCCCAGTCATAGTCCAGATCTTAACCCTGTGGAAGAAGTATAGGGACTACTCGTAAGAAGTATCCAAAAACGAAATGTGAGACCACGGAATGCCGAAGATTACTGGAAATAATAAATAATGCATGGGAAAATATTATTACTAATGATTATTGTATAAGGTTATTTAATTCTATGCCAAGCAGACTTATAGAAGTTATAAATAGAAATGGTGCAATAACGAAATATTAATAGTTAATTTCTTGTTAAGTAGGATATCCTTTGTCCTTTGATCTAGAATTTCTACTAATCGTACCGTTTATTCTCCACTTTCTTAAAATGTTACACACCAAATTTTGGTTAATGTTATAACGCAGTGCAATTTGTCTCATTAACCATCCATCATTTACTATAGCAATAACTACAGCATTAAAATAAAACATAAATTAAAAGTGATATCTGTTTTATTTCGGCTACTCATTACATATTCAAATAGAGACAGATTTACATTAGAAAAAAAAGTTGTCTTATTTTTTTCTGCTCACGACAGACACTGCGCGGCATATAAATGTGGTACAACACTTGTCTCTAAAATCACATTTTTTTTAATGTAAAAGGCGACCTTCCTAAGCCTGACTGATGCAAACTCTCATTTAATAGATTTGTAGGTTATTGATATCAGAACGTCAAAATTGCAACCTCTCCACTTCGTGTGATAGAACAATTAATAAAATCTTGGTTTAATTTTAACATTTTGTAAATGTTAGCAAACGAATATGTATCTAAAACAAAACTATTGGGAAATGCAAAAGCTGGTTAAACGAAACAATTTTAATTTGTTAAAAACAAGATAAATTATTTAACTAGTCACAGCTCCATTGTTATCTAAGACTTTTTACAATCTGTTTGGCAAATTTATTGGTAAATTTTTATGTTCCGTGAGACTTCACCACGTTTTCTCAATAATAGCCCATAATGTTTTGCATTTGGTGCAACAACATTTTATTTTTACATATTTTTCACCATTAACTCTCCAATGTTTTCCAATGGAGTTAGATCAGGAGCCTTCGCGGTCTACGGAAGAATTTCAATATTATTTTAAACAAAATAATTACTTACACAATACGCAGTGTGCACTGAGCAATTATTTTGCTGAAAAATAAAATTGTTATATGGAAACCATACTTTGATTGACGGCAACATTAAAGTTTCTAATATATCTAAATACTTCACTGAATTCAGCCTACCATTCATGTTCAAGCATACTCCCAAAGCTTCTGTACATGTCCATACCCAAACGTTTACGGGAGCTATCATATGCTGAAATATGTTGCTCTTTATATATAGGGTGGACCATTAATAGTAGGCCATAGTTCAGGGGTGGATTCTTTGGACCAAAATATGAGGATATAACCAAATATGCTTTAGTAAAATGTTGCTGTGGAAAAGGATATAGGGTGTTAAAGTTCAAATTATATTTTCGTTTTTTTTTGCAATAACTCAACAGCCTCTTTACTGATCTTCGCCAAATTTGCTAGAGGAACTTTTTTATTCTAAGAAACAATAATTTATGTATTACATCACGTTAGATTGTAGAGGGCGCCGCAGGACCTGTATCTGATGATGAATTTTTTTCATATTTTTTTTTTACGAAACGTTGTGGTACTTCTGACCAGAAAATCTGATGAGGGCATCATTTCCACACATAACTTAGACATAACTTAGAACTTGATAACTCCAGCCGTTTTCGAGAAGAGTGTCGGTAAACATTTCAATAATTTTTTGAAAGACAAATTCAAATTTAATAAAACAAACTGTATTTATTGAAAAGTGTGCCTTGGTTACATTTTAGTTCTGTCATTTACGTCATTTAATCATTTTATTTTGTTCTTATGATCCTCGAGCTAATTTCTTTAACTTCTTTATTTACAATGCCTAGACATAATAATTTCAAATAGGGAAATGAGGGATATGATATGTGTTTACGCACAAAATAATTTTAGCGAACATGCTGCAGCGAGGAGATACTCATTGCATTATCCAAATAGAATACAACCAGACCATAAGATTTTCAAAGATCTGTTTCATCATTTGGGAGAAACGGGTTAATTTCGCCATAAAAACGATGTAGGACGACCGAAACGCATTACTCCAGATCAAGAACTAGAAATTTTAGTTTATGTGGATGAAGATCTTCAAGTCAGCGGCAACAGGGGTGAGTAAACAATCTGGCCTAAGAGCCTTACGTAAAGAACACTTCTACCCATATCATCTCACTTACTTCGAAGGCATCTTCCACGAAGGCTACAATTTTGTCAATTTGTTCTAAATAAACACAACAGGGATCGAAATTTTGTTAAGACACTTTATTTACCGACGAAGCAACTTTTACTCGCCGAGGCGTTTTTAATTGGAGAAATACCCATTACTGAAGTATGACGATTCATGCCGTTAAGAAAGGCATTTTCAGCAAGAATTTAAGATTAACGTTTGGTATGGTCTCATCGGCAATCAATTATTGGAACCATTTGTCTTTCCTCCAAATTTAAATGAACAGTCTTATCTGTTTTTTCATCGAAATACTCTTGCTGATATATTACATGCCTTTATGCTAGACATACGAAACAGAATGTGGTTCATGTAAGATGGAGCTCCCCCTCATTTCTCCATTGAAGTCAGGAATCATCTTGATGAGACTTTCCCACGCAGATGGATCGGTCGAGGAAGTGAGTTTGCTTGGCCACCAAGAAGTCCTGATTATAATCCTATGGATTATATGTGGGGACATATGAAGTCCTTAGTCTATGCAAATACTATCGACTCAAGAGAAGAACTGTGGGACAAAATGCAAAACGCAGCAAATTTTATTAGAGGACAGGAAAATGTATTTTTCAATGTAAGAAAATCTTTTATGAATAGAATTAGAAAAGGCATAGGAGTAGTTGGAGACCATATCGAACATTTACTCTAAGTTGCAACAATGGGGTTTTTGCATGGGGGATAGTTTATAATGTCATTAAGTCAACTTTTACGTTATTTTTTGGTCTTTTAATAAGATTAAATCCTTATTTTAGACAATCTTTTGATTTATGTATTTATCTCAATACCATGAAAATACTTTGAGAGTAATTTGAGTTTTGAGTACCTTTTTGTACAGCAACATTTTACTAAAGCATATTTGGTTATATCCTCATATTTTGGCCCATATAATCTACCCCCGAACTATGGCCTATTATTAATGGTCCATTCTGTATACAATGAGGCGGTTTTTTATATACTCGAATATGTCCGTCGTGATATGAATGAAATACTTTTTCATTAGAAAAAAATAACCCTGCTCCAAAAATTCACTGCATCATGAAGTAGATGATTAAGAGCAAAAATAAGTCGACCTTGCTTTTTTTCTTCATTAAGCCTATATTTTTTCGCAGACACGCAGTTCCTTTAGGTTTTTTTTTAATTCGTCTTAAGACAGTCATTACGGAAACAAGGAAGTCTGTCTCTACACTTGCGTTCTTTGCCAACAATAAATAATAATAATAATAAAGAAAAGACAGAAGATACTAAAACATCGGGGGTATATGAAATAAAGTGTGACGACTGTGATGCCGTATATATGTCAGAGTGGCCGTAGTATAGATGTGAGGTTAAGAGAACACAAACAGTCTATTTTATATAATAAAAAAAAAACTGGTTTCGCCGAACATTGCATTGAGCAAATCACGTTTTTAACGGTAGTAGTGTTAAACTTTTACATATGCAAACAAAGGAAAAATCCTAGACATGCTTGAAATTTAGAAATTAAAAAGGCCCTCCTAAGAAGCTATAAAAACGTTACAAATACACAAACAGAATTTATGAAAAATCTTGTACTAGACACAGTAATAAAATTAAATTCGTAGTTCCGGCCTGTATTGTTAAATTTTAAGAAATAACAAATCAAGTTATTATCCCCCTCTAGGTAGGTGGAGGATTTGTAAGATATATACTGTGAACCACCACTTTTAGGTCAGTTTGATAATGGTCGCAAGGCCGAAACATATGTCAAAGAAATCTGAAAAAAACTAATGAAACAATAAACCAAGTGCGTATTGTACCTATTCTTTTGAATATTTATAATTATTCTATAGACATCTTTCCTCGTGTGTCGATATTTCTGAGAGTATTAATAAGCTGACTAATGCTTCCCTTGTTCCTAGTCCTTCACGAAATCCAAATTGGGTATCGTTTTGGTCTACTTCACATTTGTGGTAGATCCTTGCTTGTATAATTTTAAGTAAGATTGTAAGCACTTAGCTCATCAATTTTATCAGTCTAAATTCATCGCATTTAATAGCGTTTGATTTTTTAGGAAGTGGAATAAACACAGAGGTAAGCCAGTCTTTTGGTATGTTACCTGTTTCATAGACTTTCTGTAGTAATTAAGTAAATAAGTAAGTTGTTTATTGGTGTTTTATACTCAGAGTTTACACAAGTCAAATAACACATAAAAATTACATGTAAGTGCAAAAAAAATATACATAAATATATAAATATGGTGTTAGAAAATATATATAAATAAAGAGAATAAATTACAAACAATAAACATATAGATACAAACAACAGTTTAAATAATAAAATGCAATATATAATCACTTAACATTAATAATAAAAATAAAAGAGTGATAATAGTAATTATCATACGTCAATACAACGGTGAAAATATAGGTACTGTCGTGAGCAGAAAAAAATGGGACGACTTTTTTTTTCTAATGTAAATCTTTCTCTATTTGAATATGTAATGAGTAGCCGAAATAAAACAGATATCACTTTTAATTTATTTTTTATTTTAATGCTGTAGTTATTGCTATAGTAAATGATGGATGGTTAATGAGACAAATCGCACTGTGTTATAATATTAACAAAAATTTGGTGTGTAACAATTTAAGAAAGTAGAGAATAAACGGTACGATTAGTAGAAATCCTGGATCAAAGGACAAAGGATATCCTGCTTAACAAGAAACTACTTAACTATTAATATTTCGTTATTGCACCATTTCTATTTATAACTTCTATAAGTCTGTTTGGCATAGAATTAAATAACCTTATACAATATTCGTCAGTAATAATATTTTCCCATGCATTATTTACTATTTCCAGTAATTCTTCGGCATTCCGTGGTCTCACATTTCGTTTTTGGATACTTCTTACGAGTAGTCCCCATACTTCTTCCACAGGGTTAAGATCTGGACTGTGACTGGGCCAGTTAAGAATATTGATGTTGTTATCTTGAAACCAGTTAGTTACGGTATGAGCAGTATGAACGGAACAATTGTCTTGTTGAAATATGAACTCATTATTAGGAAATAATTGTGACACAGACGGGAGCATAATATTGTCTAAAATCCTATAGTCTAAGAAATAAAGCACAAAATCAGGCCAAACAAGCTCAAATTGGCGCAGTAAGATGGATCGCGATGGGATTTTTTGTATTCGATTCGTAATGCCGTCCCGAAACTTTGTGAACATAGTTATTGAATGCATTTTGAATAAATAAATTATTGCAATAAAAATACTGATTTTAGAAAAGCAACGCTAAGAAGCATTAAATAATAACTATTTTACAAGTCGGTCAATTATTATAGAAATAAGTCCAATTTTGTTACTTGGGGGTTTTCGTCGGCGACGGCGTCCGATGCACCTGGGGCCCAGGGTCGGCGTCAAACACGTCGTCTTCTGGAGTTTTGCCTCCAGTTTATAAAACACAGAGCCAAAATACTTACTCTGGGGTTTTGGGGATCGCTGAGCACGATTATGCAGTCGACGACGGCGTCCGAGGCACCTGGGGCCGAGGGTGGCCATCCATACGTAGCTTCGAGCCCTGTCCGCTTTTAAATTTGGCGCCTTACATATTTCATAGTTGGTACTAGCATCCAACTTACTAACACGAAACTTCTAACATCTTTCTTGAAGGAGGAAGTATAACCTATTTGTGGTTATGTACTTGTTCTATCCACGTGATTCTCTCAGCTGTTTTACGTTTTGTTAAGATGTAATATCCAAGGTACTTGTTTATTATAAATTGTGCAGGTGCTAATTGCACGAATGTAAATAAATTTGCAAGTACAGAATGTGATGCTGAAAGCGATGAAGAACCCGAAAATACACTGTCTTTGTGATGTAAATTTTTTTTAAATAAATCTTTAAATTTTTTAACATAAACAATTGAAAACAATATTTTTATATGTCCTTGCTGAATACACATTCATATTCAGCGACCCTAAAAGCCCTCGAGTAAGTATTTTGGTTTGGTATTTTATAAATTAGAGGCAAAACTCCAGAAGACGACGTGTTTGACGCCCACCCTGGGCCCCAGGTGCCTCGGACGCCGTCGCCGACTGCATAATCGTGCTCAGTGACCCCCAAAACCCCCGAGTAAGTATTTTGGCTCCGTGCCTTATAAACTGGAGGCAAAACTCCAGAAGACGACGTGTTTGACGCTCACTCTGGGCCCCAGGTGCATCGGACACCGTCACCGACTGCATAATCGTGCTCAGCGACCCCCAAAACCCCCGAGTAACAAAATTCTATAATAATTGACCGAGTTGTAAAATAGTTATTTAATGCTTCTTAGCGTTGCTTTTCTAAAATCAGTATTTTTATTGCAATAATTTATTTATTCAAAATGCATTCAATAATTATATTCACAAAGTTACGGGACGGCATTACGAATCGAATGCAAAAAATCCCATCGCGATCCATCTTACTGCGCCAATTTGAGCTTGCTCAGTGCTTCATTTCTTCGACTACTAATATACGTTTCACTATTAAACCGTTCCTCAATATGCCACAAAACACCAGGACCACGTGCCGATATCCAAGCCCACATATTGACGGAAAATCTACCACTTTTATCATTGTTAGATATATATTTCTCATCGAATCGAGTATTCGGAGGGCGGTAAACACGAATACGACTGCTGTGTGTTGTCTGGAAAGTTTTTTCTTCTGTAAAGATTACATTGTTCCAAAAATTTACATCATGCGCTAAAAATTCAAGCGCAAATCCTACTCGAGCTTCTTTATGTTCAGCTTTAAGTAAGTATTTCTGAGCTGCTGCATGACAGCGTAGCTCCGATTCTCTTACTCGCCGGCGACCAGTACTACTCGATCCAGGAAAATTCGTTTCTTCAGCAGCCTGAATAACTGAGTAAAATGGATTTTCTACTAAAGCATTTACCAATTGCAAATCTTGTTGTTGAGTTGATATCCTTCATCGCCCTGATCCAGGATTTCTACTAATCGTACCGTTTATTCTCCACTTTCTTAAAATATTACACACCGAATTTTTGAATATTATAACGCAGTGCAATTTGTCGCATTGACCATCCATCTTCTGTTTTAGCAATAACTCCAGATTTAACTAAATTGCGTATATGTGGCATCATAGTATTTTGCACACTTGCAATAAATTATGACAACTAACTGACAATGTCACAAACATTAAAGTTAGATGTACATAACTAGATTTTAGCAAAATACCGTTGTAAGACCTAATTTTTTTTGCTCACGCCCATACATTTATAGGTATTAGGTACGGCAACATATTAAAAATTGGCACAGTGGGACTAAATTTTCTTCTTCTAACAGTTTTAGCATTTCTATGTGGATTTCATCCGGGTCCGTTGCTTTCCCGTTTTTACTCGGTGAAAGTGCTTTTATTATCTCTGATTTTAGGATTTTTGGGGCCTTTTCGTGTTCCTTATTACTGTCATATTTTTGTGGTGTTTCGTTGGCAAATGTCGTCCGTATGTATGTTTGCCCTATTTTTAATAGCTCTTCCTCATCGGTTACCATTTCATTGTTTTCATTTAGTATCCCTATTAAGGGTTGGTTTTTGTAGGAATGCGTTATCTCCTTTATTTTCTTATGTACTCCGTAGTTGTCATGTTTATTCTGAAGTAGTTCAATCTCCCCGCATCTTTCTTTCAACCACTCTTCTTTTGCTATTTTTGCTGGATTTTCAGTAGCTTTACTTAAATTAAATTCTGCAGCTATCCTTCTTACAGACCAACCAGTCTAAATTTTGGTAATTATGCGTAATTTTTGAATATTACTTAATTGTGTTGGCATCGTTATAAGTACGTGTGACAGATTTTAAAATAACAAATCTGACAATTCGATCCAGATTTAAATAGAAGTGTATCACATTTATATGCCGAGCAGTGCACAGAAAAATCCGTGTGAATTTGATTGGAAAAATGTTAGTGGAGACTTAATAGACCAGGGCCAAACCGTTTAAAATATCGTAATAGACGATAAATTCTTAGCAGTATACGAATGGTCGGAAAATGTAGTTAATGGTGTAAATAATTAAGGAAAAAATGTCCAGACTAAGTAAAAGTTCAGGAAGGGGGGTTGGGGTGGTAATATATACGTTTTTCGGGGTTGGTACTCGTTTTTTGCGATTTGCGGCTAAACTATGCATCCTATCGAAAAATGTTGAACGTAAAAGTTGTAGATAATGAAAAAATCTAAAACTTTCTGATTGATCGTTATTGACCATAACCTCAAAATTATCGAGAAAAATGCAAAGAACCGTTTTTTCGGTTTTTAATTTCTATCTATCGCAAAAATGTTTATATTTTCATGAAAATTGGTAAAAATGTTCTCTTTTGTGTTTCAAACAAGCCCAAATTTTTTCAAAGCGAAATATTTAATTTACGATGTTTTATGAAGAAAATAATAAAAGAAGACCTAATTTTCAATCGAAAAATTTGGTTAGCAAATTTTCGATTAATGAACTTTACTAGTGCTCATTTTTTTCGTTGAAATCTCAACTTTAATATAGAATTAAAATATAATATTGTTTATATACAAAAATATCGTTAAATAAGCGAAGAACCGAAAAAACTACTTTTTAAAAATGGAGTTTTCGGTGAAAATCATGAATTTCTTTTTCTTTATTGTAAATAAACGTTTACATTCATAAAAAGCGTTAACTCTCATACAATACTATGTTATACAAGTAATGTACATGTACCTAACTGAGGCCAGACTGTTACAATTGATCCATTACTATTATTTCAGAGAATTTCGCGAAATATCAGCAGCACAGATGATATGAAAAATTATTTACAGTACGAGCTTGCTCTATTTCCTGTGTCGTTGTTTACAGAGAATGGCTTCAGAAAAAATGTTAAGTCACATTTATATACTGAATTTGCGAGCATCGATTCGTTACCAACTTCGAGCAATATTATACACGTTGTTGATGGCGGGTTTCTCCTACACAAAGTAATCTGGCAAAAAAAAAAACGATACAATTAATGAAATAACACAAAAATATTTACATTATGTACAAAACAACTACGCAAAAAATAGTTATATGAAGAACATGCAGATTCCATAATTATCAATACATCCCTTGAAGTAGCAAAAAACTTCGATAAAATAGTGGTAGTTGTTGGTCAAGACATAGATCTTTTAGTCCTTTTAAATCAATTCAGTTCACATGAATTGAATATCTATTTCCACAAACCTGATGCAGGAAATATTAATGATACTTATTACACCTCTAATAGTTTTAAACATAAATCACATAAACATATTGTAGCATTTTTGCATTGTTTTTCTGGCTGCGATACAACTTCCAGTTTTGCTGGGAAAGGAAAAAAAAAACAATTATAAAATCATTATTGGCCGATAAACATTTACCTAATCTTGCAGAAATTTTTTACAATACAAATGCAGACAAACAAACGATTACCGAAAATGGATTAAAAATAATAGCTTCTATTTACAAAAGATTTGAACTCTACCGAACGGCTACTGTTAAATCCTCATTTCATTTGAAAAAATTACCTCCAACTGAAGGAGCAGCTAAGCAACATTGTTACAGGGTAGGGCGTATTTTCAAATACAAAGTTGGCTTGGTAATCAATTAACAGCTACAGATTGGGGATGGAAACATCACGTTAATGGCACCGTACCTATATTTACAGAACAAGAATTAATTCCTGAAAATTTATTGAAAATTATCTGCTGCAGCTGCGAAACAGGATGCGGTAATAACAAATGTGGGTGAAAGTGCACAAATGTGTACTCAAATTGTCACGGTTCTGATAAATGTTCTAATGCCGAAAAATCGTTGTACGAATAAAATTGTAATCTCGAGGACACCGAAGACGAAGACAGTACCCACTGTCTAATAAATAATAATAAAAATAATGATACTGAACTGGACAATCCAGAAGAACTCCAAGAAATTGAAGATATAGAAAATGAACGTGAAGAAATCGAAAGTTTGATCGATTCTGACGAAGAAGAATTGCCCGCGAAGAAAAAAAGATTTCAATAAAATTATTTTACTTTTAATTTTTGTATTTTATAATCAAATATAAGACTTTGACGTGATAATTTGTAAATACTTACGAATCACAAGAAATAATTAACAAATTTTCTCAGTTCACAGCCTTAGTGTTTTTTGAATTTTTACCTATTTAATTGCAGTTTAAATAATGTTTTCGGGACTTTGAAAGCCGAGAATAGTTAGGTACATATACATTACTTGTATAACATAGTATTGTATGAGAATTAATGCTTTTTATGGATGTAAACGTTTATTTACAATAAAGAAAAAGAAATTCATGATTTTCACCGAAAACTCGTTTTTTAAAAAGTAGTTTTTCAGTTTTTCGCTTTTTTAATGATATTTTTGTATATAAACTATATTATATTTTAATTCTATATTAAAGTTGAGATTTCAACGAAAGCAATGAGCACTAGTAAAGTTCATTAATCGAAAATTTGCTAACCAAATTTTTCGATTGAAAATTACGTCTTTATTTTTTATTTTCTTCATAAAATATCGAAAATTAAATATTTCGCTTTGAAAAAATTTGGGCTTGTTTGAAACACAAAATAGAACATTTTCACCAATTTTCATGAAAATATAAACATTTTTGCGATAGTTATAAATTAAAAACCAAAAAAACGGTTTTCTGCATTTTTCTCGATAATTTTGAGGTTATGGTCGATAATGATTAATTAGAAAGTTTTAGATTTTTTCATTATCTACAATTTTTATATTCAACATTTTTCGATAGGATAGCCGCAAATCGCAAAAACGAGTACCAACCTCTAAAAACGTGTATATTACCACCCTAACCCCCCTTCCCGAACTTTTACGCAGTCTGGACGATTTTTCCTTAATTATTTACACCATTAGCTACATTTTCCGACCATTCGTATACTGCTAAGAATTTTTATTGCCTTAAACAGGATTGGCCCTGGTCTATAAGACCTAAGAGATTACTAAAGCATTTACCCACAGAACTTACCTGTACATGTAAATCGGTTTTATAGAAAACAACGACACCGCCACGGTAGACCTGTATCTTTCTCTTCAGTTGCCGGTGACATACATGCCATAAAAGATGAACAATGAAAGACCATAGTCTACCGAATTCGTTTGTTTCATAGAGATTCCTGTCCTGTGCTGTCATTCGTAATGCGATACATCATATCGAATAGAGTGCTACTTATAAAATGAATATTATAAAATAGGAAGAAAAGTCTCCGTATTGGCAGAGCGAGCTGCCACAGTAACGATGTAGGTGTATCAAATTGTCAATATTTTCTTGATGTCTGAGTATGTTAAAATGAAATATTTTCTATTCAGCAAAGCTGCTTAATATATATTCTGCTCTGGAAGTTTTGTGACACATTCAACAAGTATATTATTAAATAAATAAGTGCTATTTCTATTTTTCATACGGGGAAATTCAATAGCATATAAACTCTTGAAACTCTCTTAAAACTATTAAATTTAGCCTTGACTACACAAATTGCCCAGACGCCAGACAAAACTTAAGATTAAAGTTTAGAAAAAACGAAAGGTTAAAAATGCTAAATGTTAATTTCCAAAAATTTATTCTAAAAGTTAAGTTTTCCACGAGAAAAAAATTTAAACAGTTAACTGTCAAAAGTGACAAGTTTAAGGTGTAGGAAAATTATTGCAGTATCTAGATAGTCATGGAAACCCCAACTATAAGGGAGAAAATAGAAATTGTTCGTCTTGTTGGCGATAATGTGCATACGACAAGAGAAGCTACGATTGAATTCAGTAATAGTCACCCAAATAGACGAGTAAGTCGAAGTAATGTACAACGCATTAATAAAGTTTTCAATGAAACAGGTTGTGTTTAAAAAAAAGTGCTTAAAATCAAGCATAGATTGATAATTGTACAATAGATTGATGAATTTTGTACAAATTTTTCATCTATTTAATAATGCTCAAAATGGTTTTAGAAATAATAAATCCACAAACATGTTTCTGAACACACTCATGTTATATGATGCACTTAATAGCAGAACACATATAGTAGCTTTGTCTTATCACTCTAATTGTGCTTTTGACACTGTAGACCATCACTTCTTTTAAATAAATTATGCGGTATTGTAGTCCGAGCGGCACCACATGAATGGGCTGCCTCGTACCTGTGTAATAGATCGCAAAATGTTGTCGTGGAAGGAGTCAAGTCAGATATAAAGAAGATAGTGTTGGGAGTACCACAGGGCTCAATTTTGGGCTCTTTATTTTTTATAATAATCATTAACGGTCTTACTGACCATTGCATTGCCTCTGATAAAACCATTCTATACGCCAATGATACAAACTTTCTAATACGTCTAAAAATGTCATGAAACGTCGAGATTTAAATTTGAGCAAAACAATTTTTTTTCTGTCTGTCTGTCGGTCTGTCGGTCTTTAACTTCTTTTGTGCGCACGTTTACTCTGGAACCGTTCATGATATTGACTTAAACTTTGGTATACTTATGTATTGTAACGAGATCTGGAACTAGATTATATTTTGATCTATTTCCGTTGAAGGGTTCAGGGGTAAATGGGGTAAATAAGGCTAAATAGGCAAATCAAGCAAGCAAGAGGCCATAAAATTACGATTTAGGGTATGTACGAAAAGCCACCCCCATAACCATCCCCTCACTATAATGAAAGGGGTAAAGAAAAAAAATGCGATTTAGTGTGTATACAAGAACGAAACGCCTCAAACAATTTTTTTGGCATTAGCTACCCCCTCTACCACCCCCATTGCCATCCCCATCCTATTATTAAATGCATTAAAAATTAAATTAGGATTTAGTGTTTGTATGAGAACCAAGGGCTTCTAAAAGTTATTTTGGCATTAGCTACCACCTCTACCACTTCCATTGTCACCCCCACCCTATTATTAAAGAGAGTAAGAAATTGAATTGAGACTTGGATAAAAAATCTGGATGTGGTAGTAGTGTTTCCTTAAGCAGCGGTTTTTTGTTTAAGTAATTTCGAAAATATTTTGTAAAAGGTTTTTAAAATACGTTTAAAACATTTGGAAATTAACGAAAACATTAAATTACACTTACGCTTAATTTAATTTTATCGCGCGGCTATGTCGGAAACAATTAAGTGGACACAAACGTTGGCCCATTATCAGCGCATTTAACCGCATGAACGAAGGAGATGAACGTATAATTGTAGTAGTTTGATAATAGAAAGAGTTTACGCTGTTATTACGATTTTGCTTTCATTTACATTTTGTACTTTTTTCAATAAATACGCTTTGTTTCATTAAATTTTTGAATTTGCCTTTCAAAAAATTATTGAAATGTTTAACGGCACTTTTCTCGAAAACGGTTGGAGTAATCAAGTTCTACCAAGTGTACCTTTTATACGTGGAAATGACGCCCTCATCAGATTTTCTGGTCAGAAGTACCACGACGTTTCGTAAAAAAAATATGAAAAAAATTCATCATCAGATACAGGTCCTGCGGCGCCCTCTATAATCTAACGTGATGTAATACATAAATTATTGTTTCTTAGAATAAGAAAAGTTCCTCTGGCAAATTTGGTGAAGATCAGTCAAGAGGTTGTTGAGTTATTGCAAAAAAATAAAGAATAATTTGAATTTTGACACCCTGTATTTTTTTCCACAGCAACATTTTACTAAAGCATTTTTAGTCGCAAACTCCTCTATAAATCCATATTTTACTGTAGGGAACGTAACCAGACTGCAACCAACAGCTACTCTCCTGACTATGTGCCCCGCCGAGCGCTGAATTACAAGTTACAAGCCTGGCGCGTTAAGTGTAATAATTGCATAATACCATCAAGACGCTAATGCGTCGATTGCAACAAACACCAGCTGAAAGACTGGTCCTACTTAAAGGAGCTCTCGAAACTGCAGTCTGCAAGTGGTGTAGGACGACTGGCACGAGAGCTCCTTTAAGTAGGATCAGTCTTTCGGCTGGTGTTTGTTGTAATCGAAGCATTAGCGTTTTGATGGTAATATACAATTATTACACTTAACGCGCCAGGCTTGTAACTTCTAATTCAGCGCTCGGCGGGGCACATAGCCCAGAAAGTAGCTATTGGTTGCAGTCTGGTTACATTCCTTATAGTAAAATAAGGATCTATAGAGGAGTTTGCGACTAAAAATATTATGTTTTAATATTCCGCCCTCTAAGAGCACATTTGAACTAAAGCATATTTGGTTATATCTTCATATTTTGGCCCAAAGAATCTACCCTGAACTATGGCCTATTATTAATGGTCCACCCTGTATATCTTTAAAGTCACTACTCTTATACTATATTTTTATTATGTGTTTTTTGTATGTTTTTAAACAGCAATTTTAAATTCGATTGAAATTATGCCAGTGGTTTGTGTTAGTACTAATCTTACTTTTGACTAGTCCGATAATTAATGCTGTATATTTTAATAACAACCCCCGGGTTAGTATTAAAACGGCTAGTTTAAACCTTAATATCTCCAGAAATATATTAGAAGATGCCTAAAGCAAAATAAAGGCTTACAGGCCAAAAATTTTCATACATTGGAAGTAGGGATGAGGAAAGACGATTAGAGTTTTGCTGTTGGCTACAGGGGGAATATCTAAATAGTTCTAATTTTTTTATGAAATTTTATTTAGCGACGAAGCCACATCTATCACAAATGGGGTGGTTTCAATTCAAAATTGCCGTCACTGGTCAGCTAAGAATCCGGAATTCCGAATACAAAGAGACAGTATTAAAGTTTGAATGTAACGTGAATGAGAATGTGCATTTAAATTTTGTTGGGAACGAGTTTTGAAACGCATTAGATGATTTGTCACAACATAATCTTTACTATTGTGTGTAAGTTATATACAATTAGACTCCGGTATTTAAAATTGATATTTTATCTGCTGAAGGAGTTACCTTCCGTTCGTGCGTTCGTGCGTTCGTGCATTCGTGGCTTACCCTGTATGGGAAACAATATATTAAAGTTATCGTACTAGCTGGATATCTGTCAGATCAACTACTGAAATGTTTTAATATTTGACCGGTCGGCCGAATCGAAGGGGGTTAATTACATGTCGTATCCTTTCGAGCCAAGCAAATCTACGGTGTCTGAAACAGAAATGCGAAACATTAATCTATATCAGAGTTCTCTAAACGCAAAATGTAAAAGGGTTACTTTCCACGAGTTAAGAAAACCCATTTAAAACTTTGTCTTCTTCGAAATTACTTTTAATATTGTCAACGAAAAAAAATGGAAGTCTGAAGGCGCTTCCCGAGACAGCTTTTCGCGTTTAATTTTTACGTATCTTTGGACGATAGGAGACACTCAGAAATTAAAATATATCAACGGAATAATGTTAAAAGTTTAATCTTTTTAGTGTTTATCGTTGGTAAATATGGAAACAAGGTAAGTATACTATCCTTAAATAGTTTTCATAAACAGCAAAACATTTGTACACTATACTCTATTCGATGCGTATTTTAGTATCAGCTGGGGATGATTAAAACTTGGCTTTAATTATCTTCTTATTATGGCAACCTCGATGGCAACATGTTGGGTGAAACACGCGCCGAGTAGTATAATCGAGTGTAGTAGTGAAGTCTTTTGGCGTTTGTGGAAACTACTTTATTTAATTACTTTTTTAAATATTTTATTTTAACATCTTATTAAGATTAACGTCCTGGTGGAGTTTAGCATAAGTTATTCTACCACTCAACCAGGACACATACACATCGACAATTGCACAACGACTATTCCCTACGACATTGCCATCTGCCGCAGCTGAGACTCGAACTCAGGATTAACTAGCCGTGTCGTCTCTCACACAACCTCATCTAATCCACTGCTACCAACTCGGTAACACATGGAAAACACTACTAAACATCCATATCCTAGCCAGGATTTGAACCCGGGATTTTTTGTTGCAAGCCTCAATGCAATTCAACAAGTATTTATTGTAGGTAAATGGTGCAGATAGTTGCCTCAACAGAGCCTGCTCCGGAATCGATCGGGTGGGGCAGGCCTAGGTCGGCGAAAAACAATGCAAACAAACTAAACCTAAACTCCTTTTACAAAAAAAAAAAAAAAAATAGGTAATAAGATTTAACAAAATGATTCAAAAATAAGCTCAACAAAACTTACAAACTACACAAATTTTAAAACACTGTCGTACAAAACAATTAAATTTGGCATCTGACGCAGGCACCACAACTCGAACAAGGTGTCTTCCGCGAGATATTTCAATGCAGGGCTGGCCTAAGCTTTGATTTTAAAAATTTTGATCTCCAAAAGTTTCAATTTTTTTTTTAATGTTGATGGTGTGAAGCAAATTTAGCGACAAAAATGTACAAAAAGAAACGCAGAAAAAACATACTTGACAAAAATCCACAAACAGAAAGCAAGAAGGGGAGAGGAAAGATTTAAAAGTGATCAAAAGGTATGAAATACTGGCGAAGCGTGGATAGGATTAGAGAAAGCTCTATAATTGTTAAGAAACATATACGAGAATGTTTACATTTCCATAATTGGCACAAAAAGTTAAACTGAAGCGTGCCGCTCAAAGTGCCGCGTTTTTTGCTATACCCACAAGCCGACCGGACTCCTAAAGCAAAAAATGCGGTACTTTGAGCGGCACGCTTCAGTTTAACTTTTTGTGCTAATTATGGCTACTTCTAGCAGTGCTACCGTAGTAGGGGTACCTTTTCGCTGGCTGGGATACCCGTTGAATTATGCAAGAAAAGCAGCAGCACAAAACACATTCCATATGTAAAAAATAAATAAGGATAAAATGAGCTTTCACGATTTTATGAATTTTTAAACTGTATCAGAAAATGAAGGCGGTCAGAAGGTGCAGGAGACTACGATAGCGGTAAATCACTTTTTGTTATTGTCTTCCAGTTTGGCTTAAGTAAAGGTTATGTTGGTCGTCACGAAGTATATAATCAAAATGATGAACATGATGGATGGTCAGGGGGTGCGGGGAAGCCACATAGAAAATTAGCTTGCTAGCTCACGGCAGATCATGTAAAGCACGAGTCATAACATTAACTGACTAAATACACCAGGCTCTTCATGAACAGCCTAGGCGAATCGTGTAGCATACAGATTTCACACTATCTGCCGGCGTTTCATGAATTGTCTAGGTTTTTCCCGAAAAGCCGTATTTTAATGAATGGAATTTCTAACACGTACTTGTTTTCAATAACAAAAGTATCTTAAGATTATTCATTCACAAATAACAAAATTTTAAAACTATTTAATTGACCATTAACGCAAATCATTGTTGTTATTGTTAGATCAGAAATCATTTTAAATAATTTTGGCTCCTTGCCCAAATTCAAGTAATGGCTCTGCTATTTTCTTTTTTTTATCACACCAGGGGACTTCCTACAACTTCCTGAATATAACAATATTAAAAGTTTTCGCTTCGTAAAGTACTCTTACGAACTGAATTTTTTCGTCTATTATCCCGCTTGTTAAAATCATATTATACATGGGAATCAATAACGGGGCGGTAAGTTTACGAGAACAATCGAATAAATCAGCTAATTTATTACGCAGTTACGAGGAAAAAATCAGTAATTCTAAAAAGGTGTGTGTAATCTAAACAAGTCTCTCCGAAGCAAATATTATGAAATTTCATATACTTTATTATATTTTTGACGATTTGCAGAGCACATTCTTACAGTGTTTTAATGTTACTTGCCACTTTCATTAAATAGCTGTCTACTGGGAATTTCGATTATCCGGTAAAAATGTTTAGGTATTTTTATCGTATACGCCAACATACTTATTCACACTATGAAATAACAAAATCATGAAGTTTGTCTTCTTCGTCACGCTTTGATAGACGGTTTGTGATTCTAGTAGAGGATGCAGTCCAACGTCGACTGCTAATACGCATTTGGTTAATATTTTGCTCACTTTTACGTGGTGTGGCCGGGATTAAATACACATCCAATATATTTTTTATTTTCATTGTTTACTAGGCAACCGTAGTTGGTGACGCCTGACTATAACATTCATAGTCCAATGTCAATAATTAAAAAAAAAATCTTAGCAGTATATGGATGGTCGGAAAATTTAGAATTGATAGTATATAAATGGGGTAGATCAATTGAACCCCAACAAACAACCAGAAGTAGGGTGATGGTGGAAAAAGGGGTGTTGTTAGTAGTGAAACGTGGTTTTTTACGATTTTCGACAAAACTAGACCTCCTATCGAAAAAAGTTAAATGCAAAAGTTGTAGATAATTGAAAGATCTACAACTTTTATCTCAACCACTTTTCAACATAACCTCAAAACTATTGAGAACGTCAAAAACCAATTTTTTGATTTTTTATGATCTCCCACAAAAATGATAAAATTAATAAGCTGTGAGTTTTTTTGAAACGAAATATTTATTTTTTGATTTTATGCGAATTTAATTTGAAAAAAAATGCCTATTTACAATCAAAAAAGTTGATTAACAAAATTCTGATTTTTGAAAATTTCAGGATGGAATTTTTTTCGTTGAAACCTCTACTTTAAGATGGTGTAAAAAATCATACTGTTACTGTGGAAAAACATTGTCAAAAATGGGAAAAACCAAAACAAAGATTTTTCCACATCGATTTTTCCGTATGTGTCATGAATTCTTCATTGATTATTAAAATGAAATGTTGATAGTGATGCAACTTGGTAAGTTCAATGTAATATCAAATAAAGGAACTTTGATTAACCGTTTAAGGTTTAGACTGTTGAAAAACAAATTGTTTAAACAATAATTTTGTATTAAAAAATTACTAAAAATGGCCGTTTTAGTGCAAGAAATAATTTTTTTATGCTTCATGGACAAAAATAAATTGAAAATAAACTTATTAAAACAAATATTTAAAATTATTTCAGTTTAAAAAGTAGGAATATAAAATCAAAATTCTATTTTAATCCCATTTTCTTTTGGAAAGCTCATCATCAGATTCAATACAGTTTTCGGTTTCTTCAGGATCTCCGACAAGGTCTTCGACATCGTCAAGGTTCTCAAGTTCACCAAGATCTTTATTTCCAATATTAATTTGAAAATTTGTTGTTGCTTCGTCATCAATTTCCTCCGAATCGCTGATTTCCTCTAACGGTTGTTTTTCAGCGTTAGAACAGTTTTCGGACCCGTTACAATTGGAGTATAAAAGAGAGTATTTTATTCCATGTTTGCGACAGCCGCATCTTTTACTATCAATCACAACCAGTTTCACAACTGCAGCAGATAGTTTTCAGCAAATTTTCAGGAATTAATTTTTTTTCTGCCAATTTACGCATTATTTCGGTTAGACATATGTGAAGGATATATGTGATGAGAAACATACAAAGTTAATATTGAAAATTACGATCGAACAAAGCACGTTCCAGTTGTGAACGCGCGGAAAGACAGACAAGTGGGTTGCATGAGAGCTAGCAGAAATGAACAAAAAAGAGCTGCACCGCTCGACACCGCGTAGTATAAGAACTGCCCCGCCATAATTCAATTTTTTAAATTGGAACAATTTTAAATATTTAATAAACTTGTTTTCAATTTATTCTTTTCCATGAAGCATAAAAAAAATTTTGTTGCACAAAAATGGTGATTTTTAGCAATTTTTTTAAATGTAAAATTATTGTTTAAACAATTTGTTTTTCAACAGTCCGAACTAAGGTTAATCAAAGTTCCCTTATTTGATATTCGTGACATTTACGGAAAATCGATGTTGAAAAATCTTTGTTTTGGTTTTTCCCATTTTTGACAATTTTTTTTCACAGTAACAGTATGATTTTTTATGCCATCTTAAACTAGACGTTTCAACGAAAAAAACCGTCCTGATATTTTCAACAATCAAAACTTTGTTAATCAACTTTATTGATTGAAATTTAGGCATTTTTTTCAAATTAAATTCGCATAAAATCAAAAAAATAAATATTTCGCTTCAAAAAACTTACAGCTTATTTGAGACATAATAATGTACATTTTCACCAAATTTCATTACAATTTTTGTGGGAGATAAAAATAAAAATAAAAAACCAAAACAATTGTTTCTTTCGTTTTTCTCAATTGTTTTGAGGTTATGTTGAAAAATGGCTGAAATAAAAGTTATAGATTTTTCAATTATCTACAACTTTTTTCGATAGGAGGTCTAGTTTTGCCGGAAATCGTAAAATCACATTTCACCTCCAACAACACCCCTTTTTCCACCCTCATAATACTTCTGGTTATTTATTGGGGTTCAATCGATTTTTTCCCGTTTATATACCATCAATTTTCCGACCATCCATGTACTGCTAAGAATTTTGTTGATTTTTGGCCTCTGAGAACCGGTTCGGCACTTTACAAGAAGGAAAACACAGAAATCTGCCATTTTAAATATTATTTTTAAATTGCTGTTTCGGTCATAATTTTTTTCATTGATGCTCAATTATTTGTCTCTTAGCGGCATCAGATTCTTTGGAAAAACTACGTCAGACTGGCTTTTAAACAAAAATAATTCTCAAACACTACCGAGAAAATCGACTATTTGTATTTCCAAAAGTGTAAAGAGTACAGCTACATCTGTTTACACAGTTTCTCCATTGTGTTCTTTCCAACAAAAATATTTATATTTTTTTGCCACGGCAACCAATCTCATTATTTTGAATAGAAAACCCTGTATATTTTTTAGATTCTACGGTGAATTTAAATGGTATTTTATATATCATAATCCATATCAAAAACCTACGGTTTATGCGGTATTGGATGTTTTTTATTTATTTTTGATAGATACAGACCTTTCATAAACAGATAGTAGACATCAGGTATAAAGTGTTTGGAAAACGCGTTGCCCAAATTAAAAATGGAGTCAAATCGACTGCCCTTCCTTCCACCGCCTGTAAGCAACACTTTTCCACCAGGTACAATAGGGTCGTTTCCTTTAACAAAATTTATAAAATATTGTTAAATGATCAAAAAGTGGGCTGCTTGATATCAATTGTTATAAATATTTTATTGGTAGCTATTGATAAAAGTAGAATTATAAAAATATAGTATAAAGCACCCCACGTTTTTTACAATAATGTCACGAGTGGGGGTGCTTGGCTTGAAAAGGTTAAATTTTATAAGTAAAATAAAGATGTAAAACAGAAATATACCAACATTTTATTGAAGGTAAAAATAACAAACAAGTCCATAAAGGAAAATAGTTCAAAAAATAATAAAATATAAAATAAAATAAAAAGATCTTACCAGTCCATAATAGGGGAGATGCGTCAGGTAGATGCTCGTTGACTGATTGACTACAAATGAATAAAGTGTGTATCAATTCTGGATATGATTCCCAAATACTAATTCAGCAATATTCCTATAAAGGTGGACTTAAAGTTTATATCTCAACGCGGTTACAAGTTGAGATTGAAATACGAAACTTTACATCCTTTATGCTTGTTAAATAGAGTCTAGTAAACTCTAAACTGCCATGTGTATGAGTTGATAATGCGCGTACGATTTCATTTCTCTCGCACACAAAGTTAAAGTAATAGCCCAAGAACACTGTCGCGTATGTCTGCCAAGCTTATCTCTCACCTATTTTGAGACAGAAATATTGCGATACACACTGAAGAGAGAGATAAATTTTAATCTACGTTTTCAATAAGTTCAGCGATTCTCAAACTCTGAAGATTTGTCATTGGTTATTTAACAATCGTCTCATATTAGAATTAAATTCATCTTTATATGAAATATATAAGCTATTTTTAGTGGTAGTGGATATTCATCCGACAAACGGACATTGCCAAACCACTATACCTAGGACTTGCAATTTTCTAGTATCTACATGTTACATGAATTGTACGTCGTGGAATAGCTCAGTGTGTAAATAAAGAGAATAAAACATCCGGGTTCAAATCCTGTTGCCTACCGATTTTTAAAAAAAATTTTATTATATTAAAAGTTAAACATTTTTCTTCTAAACATTTTATTTTATTAATCCGCGCCGCAAGTTTTGTTAAAACTTTCTTTTCGTTAAACATTTTTCTTGTATTATTCCGCGCGAGTTTATCCCTTGGTATTTAATGGTCTGGTTATTTATTCGCTTGTCAGACGAATATCCACAGCCATTTTTTAAATTTATTATACATTACATAGGTCATAGGCTCTCAAACCTTCGTGTTTTATTTCTTGCTAAATAAATAGTTAGACCGAACAGAAATTAGTAAATTCATATTTCCTAATATTTTATGATAACAGCTTTAATGTTTTTGTATAATTATTTAGCGATTGCATTACAGTTACAGACATATAATCATTTGTAAATTGTTGTAAACTGTTTGAGAACCACTGTCATACCTGAGCTATCGAGTAAATAGTTTCTTACTTCATATGACGAAGCGATCTTTGGACCCGCCAAGTTAGAGTTTACTCGATTTTAGCGAATTTGTATTGTAGAAATAAAATATGAATGATAAAATTTTAACTTGGAAAGAATGTAGAATTAATTTATCGATTTAGTTTTGCGGTTTATTTAATTTATTATTGAATATTTGAAAATTATATTTTGTAGAGAATATGCTAAAAAGCATTTTGGTTAATTTTATAGTGCATAATAATTACTACACGACAATAAAATTATTTTTTTGTCAATCACTTCATTCTTATTTTAAACTTATTTAAAAAACCATTTAATTATATTGAGTTAATGGATTTTCTATCGCTGTTGAACAAAATCCTAAGGGTGACTAAAAATGTAATGTCGCTAGCCTCAACCTTAGGAAACCAGGCACACCCTATTGTATAAGAGCCTTACCCATCTATCGGACCTCTGGGAGGGTTGACCGTTCGTAATAAAATATATATTAATAACAGCGGCGCCTCCGCCAAAATCTTTTTTATTTTATTTTGATCCTGATGAGGACATTAGGATAAAGGTACTTCAGAAAACTTACCTATAATGAATTTTTATATGATTCAGATGTTTTATGTAATCAATTTGAACTATTTAAGTGTTGAATCCCGGAGTGTTAAAAATTTGAGGTTAGAATTTTTTAAAAATAATATGACAATGACTCATGTTGATACTAACAGTAAACCATAGAAGTCTATGCAGTAAAACGAACGATACGACGCCCGCCGATTATTCCTTTTTCTATTAACTGCGCATGCCCTCACATCTGACATCACAATAGGCGCCAATTCAAAATTTATTAATTTAAATAATTTCACTAATAAAATGAGTTTAGAATGTAAAAAAAATACGGGTCAAATAAAATTTAATAAAGCACTTGAATATAAGTTTTTTTAAAAATGGTTAACGACCCTATTATGGCGAGGACGTATTTTAAATCCACAGCTTTGGGGATGGGAGCAAAAGGATAAACAGAACGGTTTAGAATCGATTCATAATTTAAAATTTTAACTATGCTAAGCTCTGTCCACATTCTAAGTAATAAAAAAACCCAACTGATTACATCATTATCTATTTCAGCGTTTGCCGTTTTTATCATTCATCACATAATTATCATCAAATAAAAAATCTTCTAATCGATCGCGTTAACACTAACTCAACAGCTCGTGTCTGTTGTCTGTTAGAATAAGTAGTTATTTATCTTACCAAGCCACCTGGTAATGATAAATGGTAGCTGTCTATCCCAGTTGATTTTCCTGCGGGAAATTAGTCGAGCACTTAACTAGATATCATAACGCATAGTAGCATTTCCGTTATTTGGCATGTGCAGGAGAATATTGACAATATGGTAAAGAGTGGAGCAGTTAAGGCGGGCTAAGACGCTTATTAAAGCAGAAACATTATTTGGAAGTATAAAGTAATGCGACCTTAATAAAAATATTGGAAGACTTGTCCTTCGATAGATTTGAGAATTACGACACTTTTAGTTGATCGAGACAAAAGATACAGGCAAAAATGTGAAAAAAGTTGTAAAATAATTAAAACATCTATTTTTAAACAAGAAAAGCAAAAAATGGTTATATAGTTCATTTATTGAATGGAAATAGCTGAGCCACTCCCCAAAAACGTACGCCGTATTTAAGAAGAATTGTTTTATTAGTTGATTTTTTAAATTCCATAATACAACCAGCCATTTTATATTTTTAATGTTTAGTTTTTGACGGTATTCGTTTCTTTATTTACTGTTATTCTCGTTAATCTAATGAAACAGTATTTTTAAATACTTTCGTGTACATTTGTGTATATTAATGTACGTAATAAAAATAATTAATATTGATTAAATGTCAGAACAACTTTTTCATTTTGAAGTTAAAGATTCTTTCGATTCATATTAATTATGGACCAAGTGTCATTTTTCAGTTGAAAATAAGCAACGCGGGCTTATGTTGGAGAGAATCCGGATAACCCTAAAGACGAATTTACATGCGTATGGTAGCTAAAGCAAGTTACTAAATCAAGTAACTAAATTTAGTTAGTTGCATCGTTTGAACGTTGGATTTAGTATTTATACTAAATCCAACGTTCACACGATGCAAGTAGCTAAATTTAGTTACTTGATTTAGTAACTTGCTTTAGCTACTATAGGCGTGTAAATTCGCCTTAAGACACAAAACATCGAGTTTACTATAAATGCAGCAGGTAATTTTAATTTTTGTATTATACAGGCATGCTAATTAGTACGCCAAAATACTTTTTCTCTGTGGCATTTTTAGTTTAACTATGTATATTTATCATAGCTTATGTTTGAGTTCTTTATTATTTTTATCTATAGCGTGTCTCACATTTCATCACTACACCTCAATATCTTGGCCATTTGGTGTTCGATTTAGATCAAATTTGATATACTTCTTATGTTTCAGATTGTAATTAAAAAATTATTTAATTTTTTTTTCGAAATTGGAAAAAATTAGTAATTTATATTAGCGATTGAGATACGGCTTTTATTTTACAGAGTCTTGTTCGGCATGACCTGAAACCCCTATATACCAAATTTCGTTAAAAATTATTCATTCCTTTACAAAAAAAATCATATCTAAGATTTCAATAATAATCACAATAAGCAAGAATTCCGTAATTCAAATGTAGTTCCACTAGTGCATGGTAAACAGTTAGAACTTTATTTAACAGCAGAAAGGATTTAAGATGTTTAAATATCGAAAATAATTGTTTTAATTTTTTCACTCTATAATTATTTGTACGTCCCATTTTAGGTGGTTGTCCAAATAAATACCAAGATATTTAATATTATCGGTTCTGTTTATAGTTAGGATATCGTCACTGTCGGTAATAGTTAAGGTGCCGAAGCTCGAAGATTGGCAAAGAACATTTGTAAGAGGCAAAAAGTATAAAAAATGTTTTTTGGAGATTGATAGTAAATATTTTACTATCAAACCATTTTTCTAAATTTAGAACATCTCATTCAACTGTCTTTTTTAAGTTATCCCACGATTTATCAACGTTATGAATTACGGTGTCATCTGCAAAGGTAAGTATGTCGCCTGAAGATTTTGCCATAAATAAGACATTTATATATATGATAAAAAGTACCGGTCCAAGGACGGTGCCTTGAAGTACAATTTTAAAGTTGCTTTTGATTCCATCTACCTCAACACATTGCTCTCTATCATATATGTAACTTTTGAACAATTTTAGTGAGTTTCCTCTAATTTCTATATTTTCTAATGCTTTCAATAACAATGGAAAACTGACCGTGTCGAAGGCTTTAGCCAGGTCTAGGAAAATAGCCAGAGATGGTAGCCCCTTATGGATAGTACGTAAATATTATCAGTTAAATAAGTGATCGTGTCCCGAGTGGAGATACCTTTTTGAAAACCATATTGTTTCTCCGAAATTATTTGATATTTATTTATGGTACTGCACTTCAGATTCTAATTGTCTCGGTAGCAGATCTATATATTTTTGGCAATTTATTTACTTACAAGGCAACATTCTATTCCAAAGGAAGTTTGGATATAAAGATTTCAGAATAGCTTCTAGTCTAGTCGATTCTTGTATTAATTAATACAAAACTGAAGGCTCAGACGCCTTAGCAAAAGCAGAAAAAGTATCAAACTTGATGGTTTGATTAAATAATATATTCAATATTATTTTGAAGATAATTAGCTTCAAATTAAATTTAAAGGCAAGCTTAATAATTAACAACAGGTTGTTAAATAAATAAATCAAATTGATAATTAATAAATTAATTATAATTGATAATTATATCATATCGTATTTTGCTTTATTTTATCGTATTTTATTTGCTGATTGTAAACTATAAAAATTGCCAAAAGAAATAGAAAAGAAATATGTTATTACCATATGGTTATAGTCGAGGCAAGAATTCAAGCGATGCACGTCACAGATCGATTCTATAAATAAGACAATACTGCTAAAAATCATGTATAACCATTAAACTGTACCTATGTCTGTAAAAAGCTTAATAACAGTGTGTCAAGAATTACTCTTTTTAATGTAATTAATGATTAAAAATTATGTTAGTATTAACATTTCTTTAATGAGATCACTTGTGACGTGCATCGCTTGAATTCTTGCCTCGACTTTACATGTAGTATTTTAGTTACTTATTGAATTGAAGAAATTGAATTTAATTTATTTTAAAAAATGAAAGTGTATTAATAAAATAATTGAAAATTATTGAAATTGAAATGATTAATAAATAAAATTTACCTGATGGTGTTAAACACAAAGAAACGTGGACATGAATGTAATAGTAATTACTTGAGGAATATATGCCATGCAACAAGTCAATAATAAGTAGAGCAGAATACGTGACAATAGAAAAGGCATAAAAGCGATGGGGACTTAGTCCGACTTGGCGAAAGCTAAAAATGCTACTTTTGCAATGGAACTAGGTAGGTAAGGGTTTACATTAAATTGTAAATAACTTTCTCGTACGCGAAGCGAAATGTCGAGAACTGGCCCCATCCAACAGGTCGCAATAGGCTGGGTTTGCAAGTAGCATTTCATTTCAACACATCAAAAGCATCTCTTCGGATTCTAAGACTGTGCAAGACTGAACAATTTTAGTACTAAAAATAACTAACATATCGGGCTATTTTTCGTCTTATATACGACATACTGTATACAAGAGTCTTAAACACCTATTAACATTTTTGCAAAACATAAAATATTTAGGCTGCTTTCTTAGGAAATGTTATTGATTTTGTATCGTATTTTTTTGTAAAGTCTTATTTTTAGCTCCGAAGCCTTAGAAAGAAATGGATAGGATAGGTAGACTTTACAAAAAAAAAAAAAGCTTACAGGCATATCTCGGCTGTCACAGTAAGAAAAATAGCTTCATTTAAACAAAGTATATTCCTTACCCTACATTTTTTACTTCAGAAGAAATATTATATTCTATATTTAGACAGAAGTGAGTGACTCTCCGGAAATGTTGATTTTTTCATGAGGAGACCCTAAGATGATAAATATGATATTGTTCTTACAGTTCATAATATGAAATCCCCAATACAGTGCTGAGTATCGGTTAATATATCGGGGTTTATCACAATAATAATATATTTATTTATTTTCGTTCTTTACAAATATATTTCTATAGGAATAGTCAACATTTTATTGCTTATCTACCAGGTGTGTCAATTTTTATAAATACAAAAGGATAATTACAATAAAAAAAATAATAAAAAACAAAATATACAGTGGGCACGTAAAGGTTAGAATAAATTCCTTACAAAACAAGTAACAAATATTTATTTTATTTATTCATTTATCTATTTATTTAAATTACAATACCCAACGGTACGAAAGCCCAATTACAGGATAAGGACAAAAAATAGACACAGGTAATATATATATATATATATATATATATAAGAATTGTAAAATTTAACATACAAACAAAAATTATTAAAAACAGAAATATACAAATAAATTGATACATTAAAAGCTTATAATAGTACAACATTACATAAGTTAACAAATCAAACAGTGTTTTAATTGAGTGGATAAAGCAAGCAATTATTCAAGTCTTTCTTCGTACATATGGTAATTTTGAAACATTTGATAAAAAGGTGAAGCAGTGAGAAGTTAGTACGGGCTGTTGTAACGCCGCTATTTCGGTGGTGCAACTTGCACTATACTAGTACAAGCGGGTTTTTGCCTCAAGCGCCAGTTTCTGTTTAAAGTGCAGAAGCATCACTTTCTCAATTAACAATATAATAAAGGCTCCAATAGAATCAGTGAAGACGGTTTATTACTAGGAGTTGAAACAAGAATAAAGTATATATTGTATGTATATGATGAAATAGCTAATTTTGCGAACTTGACTTGATGAATAAGGTAATGGAATGTTTAACTACTAAATAAAACGGTACGTCTCAGCTGGAGTATCCCACTTAAAGGCAGCGTCCCCGACTGAAAATTTCGCGGAAAATTCCCCGTCAATATATTTAAAAAAATATCAAATAAGGTAAGTCTCAGATGAAGTGTCCCACATAAAGTCAGCGTCACCGACTGAGAATTTTACAGAAAATAACCCGGTGTAACTACTATTGTACAACAAATTTTCTAACAAACAAGTTCAAACGTCCAGTGTTATTTTACTAGATACTAGTAGTCCTTGTTTATTTTTACGATCGTGTTTGGTATTAATTTATTACAGTTCGGCTCATAATTTGCTTGTGAGTCAGGCAGTCATCAATTCACGGTCTAGCAAAATATTTATAACCGGTAGCATCAATTGGTATAAACAATAATTTCTGGACAATTTAAATGACTGGGATCGATTGCATACAAAATATCTATATGGTTTCAGAAAAAGACGAATTTAATAGGCCCGGTATTAATAGTTATAATTCTAAATCGAATTATTATTTTTGAATTCGGTTTATATTGATTATTTCGAGCGTTAACTAGTTAAACAATTGGCTCTCATGATTTAAACTACTTGCAATCAGTTTGTAAGTAAAACTTTACCTGGTACTTGAAAAGAAGTAGTGAAAAGAGTATTTAAAATTTTTACGTTGTTAAATTCTTTACCGTTACCCAAAACAAATCCCAAACTTTTATACGCCACTCAGTGCGTAGATGAATATGTTTATCGAATGACAATTTGCTGTCAAAAGTGACACCAAGGTCTTTAAATTGAGTTACTCTATTCAAAATGGTGTTGTCAAGCCAATAGTCAGATAACTCAATGATTATTGCATAATATTGTATTTACTGATATTTAAAGGTAGATAATTTTTTACACACCAATCTTTTAATTTGACCAAATTATCCTGTAACTTCCAATAGTCTGAAATCAATTTAATTTCAATGTAAATTTTAAGGTCATCCGAATATAGTAAATAGATGACATTAAACAGCTGTATTATATCATTGATAAATATAACGAAAAGTAACGGCTCTAAAATCGAACCTTGTGGAACTTCTGATGATTGCCAGAACTTTTGAAACCACAATATTGAACAAACTGTGACGATCTAATAAGATTTATTAGATAGATTTAAATAGTTAAGGGTGATTAAAAGTAAAAATATTAAGCTAAGAATAAGGATATCCCGACACTTTACATCCTTAAAATTCGGCCGAGAGGGGCTTGAGAGACTGAATGACCTGTAATATGACTTGGGAAACATACTGTTACTGCATTTACCCCTATTGTTACTGTAATTACCCTTATTTTTGCTGCATTTACCCCCACTGTTGCTGCAATTACCCTCATTGTTACTGTAATTGTCTCCCACCACTCTAATTACCACTTGTCACACTAATTACCTCCCACCACTCCCATCATTTCAATTGCCACCAGCCACTACAATTGCCCCCACCACCTTTCCTAGGCCCTGTCCTTCACGTCCCATCCACTAAGCCCTGCCCTTTAATTACCTCCCACCACTCTAATTACATCCTACCACTCTAAATACCTCCCACCATTGAAAATCATCGCCCGATTTCAACATGGTTTTGTAAAAAATAAATCGACCGTTACTAATTTGATGTGCATTTCACAATATCTCGACACCGCCATTGAAGTTGACATACTATATACAGATTTGTCAAAAGGCTTTGACAGGCTTGGTCATGGTTTAATAATAAATAAACGTCAAACTATGAGCTTCTCTCATTTACTTATTAACTTATTTAAATCATATCTTGACAATAGAAGACAATAAGTGGAATACCGCGGTCATAGGTCAGTTGAAGTTAATGCCACCTCAGGAGTGCCGCAGGGCTCTATCCTGGGGCCTCTGTTGTTCGTATTATTTATTAATAACATCGTGGTGGATGTCAATGTCTTGCTATATGCCGATGATATCAAACTTTTTTCTGCTATAAATACTCCAGCTGGCTGTAAAAAGTTTCAAGATAATCTTCTGAAAACACAACCTTGGTGCGACCATAATGATCTCTCAACGTCGATAAATCTTTTCTAGGAAAAATAAACGTATCTCTATGACTATAAACTTGACTTCACATCACTAAAAAGAGTCGAAGTCTTTAAAGATCTGGGCGTCCTGTTTGACAACAAACTGACATTAACGGACGCTCGTTAACCTTATTATTTAACTCGTTAAGTCTAAATTAGCAATATGCTCGAAAGTATCCAGAGACGCTTTTTGGATAGTGTATATCGCCCTATTGGATATCTCCATAATATACTTTTAGATAGATTCTCAACCGACTGTCTGAACACTCAGAGGAAAAAGCAGGCACTCGTATTTTTACATAAGTTAATAAATGATACAATCAATTGCCCTCAAATAACCGAAAAACTGTTGTTCCATGTACCACGTGCCAATACACGACATCACACAACATTTTATCTTGCTAGACCCCGCACGAATGTACTGAATTTCCCTCCCTTACATTTCATGTGTAACACCTACAACCACCTGCAGATAAGCTCGATAAGGGGCGAGCGTAGGTGCGTCTTTACTATGTACATACTTCGGTATGCGATGTAAAGCAACGACAGGCGCGGTTAGTACTTGGATTGGTGACCATTCCAACGGAAACCGCGTTCTCGCCTCACACATCTTCCAGCGGCTTGTATATCAGTGTATGCGCGGAAGCTATACAACCTTAGGCGAGGGTTGTATAGGAGATATACCATCCTTCGGAGGGGATGTAAAGCCGTCGGTCCCTTGTCTATTAAATGTTAGGCAAGTAAAAGATCCCTACTCTTCTTAAGGGAAGAGGTTCGGCAAAATTCCTGGTTGGGGGTAGCTCGTCTACAGGCGTCGGTGTTAGGCCTCAGTAGCGGAAATAGGCCGACGTTAAATAAATGTATAAAAAAAAAAAAAAAAAAATAAGCTCGATAATTTCTATAGTAATGTTTCGTCCATTAAACGGTTGAATTTGTTATTAATTTCCTACACACTTTTTTTCGTATTTTACTTGTGCTGTACTATTGTATTGTTATTATAAGTGTGTATATATTTTATAGCTTTTACCTGTTATACTGTTGTATTATTGTTATTATCTTGCATTTTCTTTCTTTTTCTTCTATTTCTTTCTTCCATTGTCAATATGCATTGTTCTCATCCTATAATTAGTCTTACGACTGTTGGATAATGCATATAAATAAGTAAATAAACAACACATTGGTAAGAAGAGATGAAATTAAATAATTGAAGATTTACGAACACCCTTGAGAAACGGACACAGAATAAAGTGGGGTTTGGCAAAAATTTTAATAACAGAAGCATATAACAAAAAAGAAAAATCCTATCGGATACTTGATTGGGAATGCCATCTTTATAAATCGTCAAAAATTAATTACCACCTCAAGATTTTGTGCTTGTTCAAATTTACTGTTCTGAATAGCTAAAATCCTGCTTTTTGGACTGTTTCACTGGATAATTTCATCAATGAAAATTGTAGGGAGCGGTATTTTGCGTAAATGTAACAAAGCACACTTTCAAAACGTTAAAATTACACGATCCGTTTGCATAATACATCTCTAGAGATAACGTTTGACATAATTAAGCGCAGTTTGATAGCGTTTAAAAACCATTAAGGCATCAGAGATGTATCTGTGTGAGTTTTAGGATCGTTTAGACAAATGAATAAATCCACTAACGATTATATCCAATCACGTACGTAAATTTTAGTAAAGCCTACCAATTTAACGTTCATCTAAAGGTCTACTAAATCATACAGGGGTGTATAAAACGAAACGATTTATCTAAACGAGGCGAATCTATTTTAATCTTGGCAAATATAAAAACAAAATTGCAAGTTGCTTTACACAATAGCCAATGTTCTTGTTTTCCACGAAAGAATCACTTGAATTTTTTTCGATAATTGGTCAATAAAAAAATATTGGAACTTTTTAATTGAGTACAGAGAGAGGTACTGTTTGAGGTCAAAAGAATCAATTAGGAAATATTAAAAATGTAAAAAAAATAAGAAAAAATCACATGCGGAGTGCTGCCACGTTTAATACTTACAAGAACAAAAACAATGCACAGTATACTGTTTTATGCCACACTACATCATAGTGAAACGCCCAGCATATAGGGCATTTACATATTTAAATTTTTCCTATTTATGTTTCCAAATTCAAGTAATTATTGCAGTTTAATTCATGGTATTTCATCTTGTCATTTATCTGGTCATTAAATATTAAACACAGTAAAGTTACCAGAAATGCAATTTTAAAATTATATTCTTTTAAAGCAAAGTTAAACGCTACAATTTTGAGGCAGAATTTACATAAAATCTAGTCGAGTCGCAGGGTTTGTTTATCGTATATTCAGATAAACGTCAAGTACTTCGTGTATTCCCATAGTATGGAGTCGCCTACACTTTTCTACCTTAACCATAGAAAAAGATAGAGAGTTGGTTGTCATCCTAAAAGTCTATGCAGAGCTATGTCATATCCAACGTTATTAATGTTGTTAATGTAAATAGTTCCCACATGAAGTGTGAGATTCGAGGAGAAGGGTGCTGTCGCGTATCATATAAAAAGAAAACCAGCTTGTTTACCGGGGAGATGCCACTTCTATCACTCCCGAGTTACATCGCCGAATGCTATCATTCGCTGTGCTCCTGAGTAATTGCATTTCAATATACCTAAGTCACATCGCTGACCCTTCGGGCTCGCTGTTCTAATGGTATTAATGTGTGGATATTTTACCTAAGTCACATCGCAGACCCTCTGGGCTTAGCTGTTCTTATGATAGTATTGAGATTAATTATCTAAACTACAAGTCAAACGATCCAAGAAAATCCACATTTAATTTTGCTATGCATCTCGCAGATATTCACTGGTTTAACGTACTTTTTATGAAGTGCCGTTTCAACGTCTCTACGATACTCTACGAGGACGTTAAACATGTAGAACCTGGGGGAGAGCATTCACGGGCGATATAACGCTATACAGGGCGCACAGGTGTTCAGCTGACATAAATTTTTAAAGGTGATCGCTTGCTTACTTCGAAACTCTATTTTATTATTTGCAATTGCGTTCATATTCTGGTTTCGACGGGGTGTAATAGGGGAAATTGACGCATTTGACCAAAAGAATATTAGATTAATATTTTAAATGGAATATTAGCTTTGATTTTTAACTATCATAATATTATATTACCAGTTATTCAGTTATGATTTTATTCACGATTTTTATTCATAAAATTTCATTTTCTGAATGTTTTACTAGGGGAGTTTGCGTTTGCAAAATAGTAAGTTTATATTCAAGAACTATAGCTTTTGGCCATACACTACAAATTTACAAATGCTTTGTCTTAGGCGCTTTACGCTGATATAAGAGCTGTTATAAGAGTCTTTGTCGACTTCAACTAATTTTATTTATTTAACTACTAAATTGTCAACGATGTAAAATTCTCGTGACTACGAGAACGTAATTGTTTGTGAACTGTGTTTGCACAACATAACAGTAAAATGGGTGCATTACGGACTATTGGGGTTCGATCTAAATTTAAAATTAACAGTCCTCTGTTTTAAGGACACTTGTCTACACTAATCTGTAAGGTCGTCGATCTTTTCGGCCACCCCATATTAACATCTGTTCGGTGCTAAACACTTACTACTGCTGTTTAGTTTATCAATCAATTGACGCAAAATCAAATTTCCAGCGTTATTTAGATTGTTCTTTCTAATACTATTTAAGCCGATTGGTTAGGTGCATATATTGTATCCTGCTATCTTTCTTATCAGTAGACGAGAGCACAACTATAATAAAACTGGAAATTTCCACAAACATTAATTACTTGCAAAAGGGAGTTTTATTTCCCACAGCTGGTGAGTGTTTTCACTGAAACCTGGCGCCGTAGCCAACTACTACAGAAAATATCAAATAAACTTTGTTAGGTTGAAACACTTATTTTCTGTTATGTTCGTAAACTTTGACACTGCAGTTGCGTTCTCTTTGTTTCGAAGTAACATCTTTGACGTTTGTTCACTCATGTTATTATCATTCCCAGACTATTGTCACAACTGTTTAAAATAAGTATTGTCTGGCCGATAGCCTTGTTGTTTGAGATGCGAGGTGGCAATCGCTATTAATCACACGAGTATCGCGCCACTGGGTTCGATTCTCGGCTCCGGCCTTGGCACCATCGGAGGAAATGGTAGTCTAATTTCTGTGTAGTTTAATTATTAATTATTATGTACATAGACTATTGTCACTGCTCTTATTCTTGTCTATATTAATTTCTCAATGTAGACATGTGATACGTTTATTCAGGCATTTGCCACAACTCTAATTGCTATTAAAATAACACAGCATACTTTTGTATCTCAGTTCTTGTTATTGCATCAAAACACTCAGTATATCTATAGTATGGCCATTACTATAGCAGCGCAAATTTTCCTATTATAATATTTAGACAATTGTCTCAAATATTTGGATTACTTTTGATTTCATGTTCGACTATTATTGCATCAATTTGTATAAAATAAAATGGGTTTTTTTTACTATTTTTTAAATGTACAGTGCAATCTTGAGTAATAAGATACTACATGAATAACATCTATAATTAACCAAGTCTCTCAATTAATAGACAGTGTGTTCAAGTCTACCAGGTATTCAATTAACAGAGTGATTAATTTTCTAAGATATCTAGTATCAGACAGAAACAAGTAATATTAAACTTTATATAAAAGAACCTGGGGTAAATTAAAAAGGATTACTACACATATAACGAAATTTGGGTCATACACTAACAATACTAGATGATCACGCAAATGGCCAATCTTATTTGTTTATCCTTCAGATAAATAAATAGTAATTAATATACTGGTGGCATAATTACCAGAATTTCATTTGTAATTAATTGGGGTGGGCTTAAACCTCTTCAATATGTTGTGTGAATTGTACAAAATTAGCAAATATTACCCAAATAATGAGAATATTAAAAATAGGTATCTAAGACTGAAACAAATATACTGATGAAATTAGACTTGCTAAGGCAGACTATAATGATGGGAGAATAAGGAATGCCCAAAATATAATGAAAGAGACTTGGAGTATAAGCGATATATCCAAGACAGACAATTGCAGAAATTAATATTAATAAGAAATTTCTTTATATCACTCATAACATTTGTAATGGTTTTAACAGCTTTTTTCCTGAATTTTCACTGCCACAAACCTGATTTTATCAAATTAATATTACAGGACAATGTTTTACATAATTTTTATCTATTTCCTACCACACCAGGAGAAGTTAGAGAACTATTGCTTAAAACAACAAGAAAACCAGCTGCAGGTATAGACGAGATAAGGTTTCGGGTACTTAGAGCCGTAATTGATGAAATCTGTTCCTCTTTCTTACTTAATTAATAAATCTTTCTACCGGTCAATACCCTGATTTATTAAAAATTTCGAAATCTATACCTGTATATACAAAAGCAAGGGATCGAGAATAGAGGAATGCAATTACAGAAATATCACTGTACAAAATCAGTTTGCAATAGCTTTTTAACTCTCTTTAATAATAGATTAATAAACTATTTGGAATTCCATAAATTGCTAATTTCAAGTCAACATGGATTCAGAAAACATAAATCAACAGTAACCGCGATTGAAAGATTATATCATTATGTTTATAATGCGCTAAATACTAAGAAACAAACAATAGCTTTATTTTTTACCTCAGTAGAGCTTTTGGAATAGTTGACCACAATTTGCTCTTGGAAATACTTTTTAGATTGGGAGTACGTGGGCTTGCGCTTGCAGTGAGTCAACTCTTATTTGGATAAAGGAAAGTAAGTGGTAATAATTGATTAGTATAAATCTGATTTCAGGCAAGTGGAAATGGGTATACCGCAGGGCTCTATCCTCAGTCCTTTCCTCTTTTTAATTTTTGTGAATGATATGGCACATTCTTGCGTACATCGAATGGATCAATTGTCTTTGCTGATAATACAACTTTTTAATGTCCAGTACCTCTTTAGATACCACAGTTATTCGAGCCAATAAATACATCAATAGATGAATTTTCTAAATAGTATTTAAACAATGGCGTAGTTGTAAATGCTGGTACAACAGTTTCTATATCATTCTCACCAAAGAACGTTGGTCATAACTCAAGTATTTTAATTGTCAATTGTTCAAACAGAATAGACAAAATTTCTGGGAGGAATTTTAGATTATAAAATGACATGGGAGAGTCACACCAAAAGTTTATTGAAAAAATTAAGTAAACCATGTTTTATTATTCGATACCTGAAGTCCTCTGTCTCTCTTAATGTTTTAAAATTAGCATACTTTGATTTATTCCAATCTGGTCTGTCTTATTGTCGAGCCGGGGGTTAAACTGGCCCCCTTTTTAGGGGCGACTCGCTTGGCGCTCGACCCAAATAGTTTGTTTTAAGAGGCCGAGTTCGCTTGTGCTTTTGGGTTAGATTATTCCACTCAATCTAATATAATAAAAAGACTTTTAACCTTTAACTATATATATATTTCCAGAACTAATGACATGCAGTTAACGCAATAGAAATAATGGTTTTACTTACATGGATGAATACACATACATCTTCCTGGGATGGTGGCTGAACCGTCGACGTGGGGGAAGCACTCACACTACGCCTTCACCCTTTCGGGCCTTTTCTCTTCTTTTCCGGAAGTCCCCCAAAGTAACGTCGGCCCGTTACGCTATTCGCCCTAGGCCGGATCGCTGCACTTGGCAACTGCCCCTTGAGGAGATTCACCGTCTAACCCGAACTTGCCTCTTGCGAAGCTGTTTATCGACTCCTTTACCGTTCATTCATTTTTTTATTTTTCCACCCATTTCCGTTGGCCCGATATCCGAGTCAGCGATATTCTAGTATGACACTATTTTATTAGAATGCTAACTCGCATATCACGCCACCGGAAATCTCCTATTGCCGTCGCCCGTGGAGTTATTTGTACAGTTTCTAGTATAACATTGAATATAATAATATGTATTTATTTTAAATTTAGTAATAACTCCACGGCGACCTTCCCCGTTCTTTTACAGGGTGGGACTCTTGAGTGTCTTCTGACATTATGAATGAATTTTTTGGGGAAGTTCATAACACACTTCCAAAGTATTTGCAGCTCGAAAGAAAAGTACTCGTTGTATGGTTGGTCTATCTGCGTAAACTCACCTTAGAGAGGCATTTATAGCCCTGTCAATTTTGACACTACCATCACTTTATATATTTTTAATTGTATTAAATATAAAAACCGCTGCCCAAGGAATCACTACTTCCACATCCAGATTTTGTGTCCAAGTCTTATGCACACTAAATCCCAATGTAATATTTTATTCCCTTTAATAATAGTGTGAGAGTGGTAGAGGGAGTGGCTAATGTAAAAAAAAAATTTAGAAGTTCTTGGTTCTCGTATACACACTAAACCCTAATTCAATTTTCTATTCCCTTAAACAATAGGGTGGGGGTGGAAATAGGGGTAGTAGAGGGAGTAACTAATGTCAAAATAAATTTTAAAGGCCCTTGGTTCAAATTCCAATTTAAGTTTTTACTCCCCTTAATAATAGTATGGGGTGTGGGGTGGCAATGGGGTGGTAGAGGGGGTAGCAAACGCCAAAAAATTTTTTATACGTTTCGTTCTTGTATACACACTAAATCACATTTTAAATTTTTTTACCCCCTTTAATAATAGAGTGAGGGTGGCAATGGGGTGATAGAGGGGTAGCTAACGCCAAAAAAATTTTTTTTTATTTTTCGTTCTTGTATACACACTAAATCACATTTTAATTTCTTTTACACCCTTTAATAATAGATTGGGGGTGGTAGAGAGAGTAACTAATGCCAAAATAAATTTTAGAGGCCTTTGGTTCAAATCCCAATTCAATTTTTACTCCTTTTAATAATAGTGTGGGGGTGGCAATGGGGTGGTAGAGGGGGTAGTTAACGCCAAAAATTTTTTTTAGATGTTTCGTTCTTGTATACACACTAAATCACATTTTAATTTTTTTTTACCCCGTTTAATAGTAGGGGTGGCAATGGGGTAGTAGACTCATGCCAAAAAAATTTTATTAGACGTTTTGTTCTTGTGTACACATTAAATCACATTTTAATTTTTTTTTATCCCCTTTAATAATAGGGTGGGGATGGCAATGGGGGTGGTAGAAAAAACGCTAAAAAATTTTTCAGACGTTTTGTTTTTGCATATATACTAAATCACATCTTAATTTTTTTTACTCCCTTTCATAATAGTGGGGTGGTGATAGTGGCGGGGGGACCATAACTTTTCGTACATGCCCTAAATTGCAATTTTATGGACTCTTACTTGCTTGTTTTGCGTATTTACCCTTATTTACCCCATTTACCCCGAACCCTTCAACGAAATTAGATGAAAATATAATCTAGTTCCAGATCTTGTTACAATACATAAGTGTACCAAATTTCAAGTCAATATCATAAACGGTTCCAGAATAAACATCCGCATAAAAAAGTTACAGATAGACCGACAGACAAGACAAACAGGGAATTTTTTTTCGCTCAAATTTAAAATCTCGACGTTTCATGACATTTTAAGCCTATTTCAACAAAAAAATATATATATATTTTTTTGCGTTACTATTACTTCCACTGGACGTGGAAGTAAAACTAAACTAAATATACATGTTACAATATAAGAGCACTTAATGAAAATGAAAATAAAGAAAAATGAAACTTGAACTTGAAAGAAGAATAGCAGAAACCCATCCTAGCGAAGAAAATTCAGAAGAATTTCTTCTTTCAAGTTCAAGTTTCATTTTCTCTTTATTCTCATTTTCTTTAAGTAAGCAAAACATAAAAACAAACATTCACAAAGTAACAAAAGTTCTCGGATTAGAGCGGAAAGAAAGAAAAAAGAATGGATGATCGAAAAAATTCTTGATATGATGGAAATAAGAAGAGGAATAAAAGGAAACGTACAAAAATATAAAGAGACAAACCGTATTATACGATCAAATATAAGAGAAACCAAAAACAAATGGTTAAACGAACAATGCAAAGAGGCAGAGTAACTATATGCAAAACACCACTCTCTCCATTTACATAAGAAACTCAGAGAAGCAACATACACATTTAGACGAGGAAACATGTCAAAACTAACAAACAACAACAAAATCAATTTGAATCTGAAATATCCTATGCACTGACCCAACTAAGAAATAGGAAAGCACCCGGACAAGACAACATCCCGGCTGAAGTCTTGAAGCTAATGAACCCCAAACAACTGGAGAAACTATTTAATACGATATACAATGCAGGAACATTCCAAAGGATTGGTTAAAATCTATATTCATACCAATACCGAAAAAGCCAAACTCTAAAACATGCGAAGAACACAGACTCATTAGCCTTATGTGCCACACCCTCAAAACTTGTCTACGAATTATCCACAATAGAAACTACACGAAATGCGAAACAGTAACTGGTGACACATAATTTGGTTTCAAGGACGGGCTAGGAACAAGAGGAGCACTTCTGTGCATGAAATTACTAATCCGGAAATGTTATGACCAGAGAAAAGATGTAGTCATTATCCACAATAGAATCTACACGAAATGCGAAACAGCAACTGGTGACACATAATTTGGTTTCAAGGACGGATTAGGAACAAGAGGAGCACTTCTGTGCATGAAATTACTAATCCGGAAATGTTATGACCAGACAAAAGATGTATTCATTTGTTTTATTGATTACTAGAATGTCTTCGGTAACGTACGCCATGATCTACTGTTACCAATATTAAAAGATACAGGCCTAGATGACAAAGACCTAAGAAAAATACACAATCTATATTGGAACCAAACAGCAGATGTCAAAATAAATAATTCACTATATACAAATAAAACATCAATAATGAAGGGAGTATCTTATCACCTCTGCTATTCAACATATACGTTGAAAGAATCTTTCAAATATCACTGTAAAACGATCATCGAGGCATTAAAGTAAATGGAACACCAATTAATAATTTGAGATATGCCGATGATACAGCAATACTCGCAGATAATCTTGAAAATACTTATCAATAAAATAATTAACAACGTCGGAAAACATTATGGCCTTAATATTAACACCACCAAAGCCAAATTGATGATAGGTAGCAGACACCCCATCAGAAACGACCAACATCAAGTAGACCACAACTCAACCGAGATAGTGGAAAAATTCAAATACCTAGGCTCCACTCTGAACACAAAATGGGACTGTGACAAGGGAGTCAAACTACGCGTAGCAATGGCTAGAAATGCCTTCATAAAGTTCAATCAATACCTACTTCATAGAGAGAATCCGCTAGAACTTCGTCTCCTTGTCGTAAGAAGTTACATATGGTCAATTATTGTATTATACGGAGCAAAAACGTGGGCATTAAAAATAAAATTATTAGACCGGATCCAAGCGTTTGAAATGTATACCTTAAGACGACTTCTCAGAATTCCTTGAATAGACCACATCACCAATGAGGAAGTCCTACGAAGAGCTCTCACTCAGAGATAAATAATCACTCTTTTAAAAATGCTTTGTTTATGTATTTAGTTAGTAATGAATTTTATTCTTTAGACGAATATTTACAATTCTAGTTTAAGGTTTTATTATTATTATTATTTTTATTTTATTCCTACGCATTTTACTCCTCGTATTTCCGCCTTTACAACTTCTTCTGTCAACACATGGTTCAATTAAAAGGAAACTTTTGTCTTTAGTCTCCTTTGTGCTTAGCAAGTCACTTAGATGTGCGTTCCGAATTTTCAAGCAAGGAAACAAACAACACCAGCAGTTTAACGATGTCGGTTGGTCCTTGAAAATAAGTAATTTTCTGCCCAACATATTTCGTCCCGTCGTCCCTAAGTTCTGGCGGTTTTGTTCTGGCTTTATGAAACTTTATCTGATTGTGCATGTTCATCATGCCACACTTCCTTCCTTGAATTAAATAACTTTTTTCCCTTCCTACTATCTGAGTTGTACAAGGTGTTCGGAAAAGTCTTATTTTAGCTACACAGTCTAAAAGTTCATTATATTAATATATTAATTTCTCATTTTCTCTTTTTGGGAATTTTTAACACATATGCATTCTCTTCTAAAAATAAAAATCTACTAAATACCGTGTGTCAACGGAATCATCAGACAAGCCATAGTTTCTAGAGTTTTCGAGGTATAGGATTCAAACTTGCTAGGAGTAATATATACTAAAAACCAGGTTAGTTAAAGACCTGGAAGTTCAACTCTATCCAGTAATTGCAAATCTATTCAATATCTCGATATCAAATTGTGCATTTCCAGACACACTTAAGAAAGCAGTGTTAGTACCTATAGGTATAAAAGGGGAGAAATAAACTACAAGCGAGTAACTACAGACCAATAGCTCTTCTATCAATAATTCCAAAAATCTTCCAAAAGCAAATATCAGATAAATTAGTGAAATTTCTTCAAAGCACCAAGTTTTTTCAGAAAATTAGTTTGGGTTTCTGAAAGAGAGGGTTACAGATATTGCTCTCTTGAAATTTACTAATGACATTAACAAACGATTAAACAGCTGAAAAAAGTTACAGGACTTTTTGTTGACGTTAACTAGACAATTTCACATGCAAAATTAGTAGAAAAAATGGGGACAGCTGGAGTTAGAGGGGTGATGAAGAGGTGGTGTCAAAGCTATCTGGGGAGCACAGGCAGTTCGCATCAAGAATCATACTAATGCAGAAAAGCAAGTAGACTTGAGAGTCCCACAAGGGTCAGCGCTGGGCCATATCCTATTTATTGTTTATATAAATGATGAAGTTAAAATGGAAAATGAAATCTTTGCCGACGATACTGCCCTATTATGTGCTTGTGAGTCGAAAGGTCAAAACCAATGAATTGCCGAGTGCGACTTAAAATTCCTAAAAGAATGGTTTGTTTATATACAACAAAATGCTAATGAGTGCCATAAAAACCAAATTTATAAACTGTACCAAGAAAAAGTTGGAAATATGGAAATAAAATAAAATATCACAAGCTTGGTTGCAATGTGCGAGCGGATTGTGAATTGCCACACAATAGAGCAAACGGAGACAATTAAATATCTAGGTGTAACTTATGATGAATATATTTCTTGGAAACCTCATATACAGAACATAAACTCCTAGGCATCCTTGCAAAATTGAAGCAAGCAGCACAACTTATGCCAAAATACTTTTTGAAAATGCTATATTACGTGCTGTCATATTTCGTTCTCACATATGGAATTGTGATCTGGGGAGGAACCTATGTGAGTAACCTTAAAGCACTCTCTACTCTGCAGAAATCATTTATAAGAATAATGTGTAAAAAACATAGGGATCATCCCTTCCACGAGCTATTTGTAGTACTAAAAAATACCTAATTTAAAAAGGCAGTTATGCGTTACTACTTGTACCCTAGTGTACAAACATTGTAAGTCATTACAGTTAAATAGACATATCAACAAAAAGATAACTAGAATCCAAAATGAAGTATTATTAGAAATCTCCTTTACGTACATAATAAGAAAAGTCTACCCTAGATTTAGCTCCTAAAATTTTTAATTGGCTTCTAAATTATTTAAGAGAAATTATTATGGTAAAAAACTATAAGAATAAGTATAAACATAATTAAAAATAAACTAAAAAATGATTCATATCGCCTGTTAACGACGACAACAAACATTTTTTAAACACATAAGCAATATAAAACGAGGTACAAATAACTCACTAGTTTTGATACATGTGCAATAATAGGTATGTTTTATTATCAGTTATTATATTTATATTTTTTATCTATACTGTATTGTGTATTATATTTTTATTACTATACTAATGTCATATTACGACTTATAGACAAATAGAAGAAAATAGAAAATTTTTTCTTACGCTAAACTGCTAAATGCAAGCTGAAAGTTGTATTCTATTCACATGTGTTAAACTTTGCAGAATTCATCGTTAATGAAGCGATGTTTCTATTAGAGTAACTGGCCTCTAGGTGCAATTTAGTCATGAGTCAGTAGAAAAGAATCTCAAAAAATATGGTTATCGCTCGTTTAAATATCAATTGCGCCAGCATTTGTACGAAGATGATAGTAATCGAACATGAGCTTATTGTGACTGGTTACTTCAGGACGATACTGCTAATCCGAATTTTCTTTCTTTCATATTGTTTTCTGATGAGTTGACATTCACCAACTCACCAACTTCACCAATGTTCAATAAACAAAACAATAGATATTGGGCCGAGGGGCAAACCGCTGGGGAAATCAGGTGTACAAATCGGGGAAATCAGGAGGAAATCAGGGAAAATCAGAAAGAAATCTACTGCCATTTATAAAAAATAAAGGCAACAAAAACTTTACGAGCTTAATATTAACACCGTTGAACCATTCGGTATAATATCATGAAGCACGCCGACGTACATTAAAAAACTATAAAGGTAAGTGATTCAATTTGCCGGCGAAATAGTACAGAAAGTAACGGCATTTTAATAAGGTGGTAAAGTTTTTGTTGCCTTTTTTATGTGCAGAGTAAAATTGCAAACGATTATACTAAGCGGATCGTTTTACCGTGAATATTTCACTTCTCTTTGCTGTTATTATTGTGCTCATTTTTGTGCCATTGTTTTACTTGATTATTTTGCTACAAGCGAGGCCATACGTATTTCTTGTTTCGTTGGTTAAGTCGAGTAAGTATTAATTGTAACAAAACGTAGAATTGTGTAGGGTTTCATAGATTAGTGAGGTTATATTGGCCTTTTTATGAAAATGTAGTGCTGACATAGATTTCAAATTGGTATATTCTTGTTACAGAACATTGAGTAGAGGATCGTCATTTTTGCTCGTGGTGAACTCCTTCCGAGATTTTAGTGTACTCTTACGTTTGAAATGATTTAGACTACGAAAATAAAGGATTATTCAATTTCATCGGAATGTCTCTCTGTCTTTTGGTGCTATAACTGAAGAACTATTCCATATAATAATATCTGGAATCTTATAATGTATGATTTGCAGGAAACAACTACTCAGCGGGCAAATACCCAACCTGCATTGAATTACACCTTACAAATCATGAAAGAATGGGTAGCCAATATAATTTGTCAATTCCCTAACCAGACATAGACCGGTTTCGAACTTATTAGTTCTCATCAGTATGCCATAGGTCATGGAACAGACAAATGATAGTGGCCAACCTGCTAGTTTTATACAAAGTATAGTAAATTGAGTAGTGGTGAGAGATTATAACAGTAGGTTAAATCCACCTAGGACTGAAAGGTCGCCGCTCTCAGGTATTTGCAGAATCGCAAGTCGCTATACGCTCAAGGAGACATCTATACTGTATAGTAGCAATTGACCATCTGAGAGGATTCACTTAGCTTTCACCACTATCTGCAATCTTGGGCATATAGTAGACGCTATTGCCATGGAAGAAGTCGAGTGTACATACAGTGTGACTCACTTTCAAAGGAAATATTGCTGTAAAAAATGTGTTTATTAACCGATCTTAACGTTTTTTTTACTTTCCCATATATGTAGTATATAAGGAAAGTATTGTGATCGTCCAAAATTTGATTTTGAGTTTTTGATGGATTTTGAAGTCCCCTGAACCCAAAAAAGTGATTTTAAAAGATGTCTGTCTGCAGTCTGTCGTTTGCAGTCTGTGGTCGCACCTAGAGCCCAAACTACTTTATCGATTTTGTTCAAATATTACATGTGTATTCGTAAAATCGATCCTAGCTCAAATGTGGGGGGGGTAAACCCCTAAAAACAGAAAAAAAATAGAACGTAATTTTTCTCTCTAAAACATGGTACATGGACACTCTCCTAGTACCGATATGAAATGATATGACCAGTTGCTCTTAGAATATACTGGTAGGGAAGCTGTGGGGAAGTGAGTTTTAAATAATTTCATAATTTTTTTCTCTAAAACGGATGTAACAATTTGAATCAAAACTAACACATGAATACTGTAGTAGTAGAATAAGGTAACATGACCAATTGCACCTAAAAAATGCAGGGAGAAGGTCGCGGGGGCAAGGAGGAGACAAAATGTTTTAAATTTCAACAAGATTGGTTGAGAAGAAATAGAGATTTGACGATGAAAAGATTCGATGCCGGATGCATTAGTCCGGTCTACTCCTAAATGGGAAAGTTTGTCCGAGTTGTCGGGGACCGATTTTTTATTGTTAAAATAAATCGTTTCGGACAGAACACTTGTTATATTGTGATGATAATATATAGTTTTCTGGCTCTCTCTGTATACAAATATTTGTAGTAGGTCGACATTAATTTTTGTTTACGATGGTTTAGAAGCAGTAGCAACTATATTAAATAATTATAACTACAAAGAGGTGGGCAGGCAGAGATTATCACCAAGTGAGGCGGGTACGCCACTGCGCGAAGAACAAAACATGGTGGTTAGTTTTTTAAGAAAGGCTTTAATTAAAATAGGATTCGACTTTCAATAAACGAGAAAAGTAAAGTAGTTAATCGGGCATTATGATATGTAAAGACACTGAATAAGGACAAACTTTTCTGTGAATTATTATCAATATCCTATTATTCATTGTTTAGGTTTTGTAAATTTTCTTGCGGATTAAAAATTTATCTTATCGTATCTTTATTTTTTTAAATTTGCCGGCCTTACTTAGATGGAAAAAATTGTTACCGAGAGTGCCGTATTGTCCGTTTGCTTTGTGCAGTCATACTGCTGTTTGAATCATTGCTAGTTAGCGGTTGCATATACCGTCCTATTTATTCCTGCTGTCTGTTTACCTCATGCTTCTTGGTAGCTCCTTCAGTTACCGCTACTGCTGTTACCATTTTACAAACTACACCATTTGGATCTTATGTAAATACTCTCTCGCATGATTGATTGGGGATGCCACAAGGGAAGAAGAAGGTCAATTTGATTACTATAGTAAAATTAAGTTCAGATAAATCCGTTTATATATTTTTTTAAGTAAACCATTATATGAAATTCCATATCTCAATGTGATCATACAAGTAGATATTCCACCTATGAATTGATTTATATTGATAGATATCAGTCAGATATAAAGTGTGAACCAAAGGTAGCGCTATTATGGAGTAACCTGTGTTACTTATGTAATTTTGAATATTTGAATACAACCAATCTTGCAGTTGTACAATTCACCTTATGCTTACTTGTATTTGCTCATATAAAATAGTAATTTGAGTAAAGTATTACTGAGAACCTATTTAATGTTTTTTATTCTTTTGTAAGTGCTTACTGTAAGGTAGTATACATTTTCTTAGTTTTCAAATTCCAAAACTAAGTGGCGCCCCTAATATCAAATATCAAAAGACCGTGACAATAGAGAATCCTTACTCATCCCCAATGCATCCGACAAGAGAGCTGCCTCCAAGCACCAGGTTTTAATTCCCAGTGTTGTTTTATTAACAAAATGAATGGTTTGAATCTAGTTTTATTCCATTTCCACTGCCTACTTACCTGATAAGCATATTTTTTCAATACCTTAATTATTATCCACCAAAGAACGTGTGTATTTGGGTTAATGCCAAACCTATTTTCGATTTGAGGTTATCAATTAATTTGTAGTGAAAATTAGTACTTTAACTATTGGATGTCTAAAAGATGTTGCCCTTTGAAAAAGTCGACTTTTTACAAATTAGCCATTTCGAAAATTTTGATTGGTCGTAGGTATTAAAGCAATTCGAAAAATCTCACGATTACATTTTTCTCTTATCGTTTTGGTCCATTTGATTGATTTCAGTGCATTCACTGGACTCTAGGTACAAAAACAAAAATAGCCCTAAAAAATCAAGTAGCCTCAGAAATGTTGTTAAAACTACGCAATCTTAAATCAAATCATTTCTGGAATCCAAAAATATTGAAATATACAGGTTGTATCATTTAAAATTTCACATTTGGAGTCATTTTCGGGGAAACCGGAAGTGATGGAAAAGTGTCAAATAATGGAATTTGTCGTTTTAGGTATACATTACCCCTGCCGAGTTTAAAACTTATATATTGAAAACTCAGGAAACTATGACTTATCAAATGAAAAAACGCAACTAAAACTTTACGACCTCATTAAAATAACGGTGCTCTCTGTACTATTTCGTTCGCAAATTGACTCGCTCACCTTTATAGGTTTTTAATGTCCATCGGCTTGTTTGATGACAGCATGCAGCTTGGCCCAACGGCGGTAATAATTATGTCGTAAAGTTTTTGTTGCGTTTTTTGAGTGCTGAGCACAGATGAACTGGACTATACAAAAAGCTTCAAAACAATTTGATATACACGCATTTTCATTTAGTAGTATCATTCCTAATTCTTTAGTTTCTCTTTTTTGCTACCTGCCTCCTTTTGTTCAATTTTTTACTCCGGCATTTACATTTACACATTCATAAATGAAAAATAATAATTCAAAAACAACTTCGTTAAAGTTAGGTACTTAAAAAAAAATGAGCAGTCCATTGAGTCACTTATTTACTAGAAGCAAATGAACCGTACATGTTATTTTGAAAATAAAATGATTCATCCATTGTCCAAAAACATGTAATAATAATTTCCGGAAAAATAATTTTATCGATAGATTCCGAAAACACACCCATACCCCAGTGTGATATTCCTTCTTTGAACTGGCAATGTTTTGTAAAATCTGATAACAACTTTATAGGATTGTAAAAAAAGATTAATTAACAGTATATTTGTTTTGCGAAAACACTTGGGCTAAATAGACTACAAATATGTCAGTCTATTTAGATTTTTTAATAAAATATATTCGTGAATTAGCGAAGATTTATTTTTGTTGGAGTTCTCTCGTGTATCCTAATGTAAACGTTGTTATTTTTGGACCTCTCGCTATTTGTTTAGGTGGCGCTTTATATTTAAACAATGGAGGTAGCGTGGAATATGCGTAAAAAATATGCTTCTTGAGTTTATGTTGTGCGTTTCTGAAACTTACTTGTTTATCATGGCGCAGCAGATGATAGTGAATTTAAAATTGTTTTGGCTTTAGAATCTACTCTATTCTTACTGTTATTTAAATATTAATCACTTCCGTATTACTTCAAGGGTTGAAATTAATAACTGGTCTATTCATTACTTAATAACGTCGTACAGAGCATACTGTCAATTAGCTTTGGCACTTTCGTATTATATTTAGGCGAGCAAAAAATAACTTTGAAACATGACTATGCTTTGATTATGTACCGCCTGATAAATATTAGTTTTTGTTTCGAAGAACCTTCTCACAAAATATATTGTTAGTCTGAAAATACACACTAGTTAACAAAAGGACAAAGGAGGTCTATTTTTGTGTTGCCGGGAAGCCACAATAGATGTATCGTTAAAAACCATTGAATATATTGAAGCCATCTATTATCTAATATAATAAAAATTCATCACTGAAATGTTGCTCTATACTCTCATAAATTCGGAAATTTTAATAAACAATGACAAGTCATCATCGATGTGTATGGCTAGTATAAAGAAAAGATAATTTATCAGCTAAGTCATACGAGTGTAAACTGCAACAATATTTTTAAAATATGTATTTTATCGCCGAGACTTGACATTTAGAAAATGGTACAATTCCTCAGGGTATCCTGTTTGTAAAATATCATACTAAAAGTAACTATATAAAGGAGATAATCAAGAGTCACTTGTAACGTATGACTAATACGTTTAATTAAAAGTAAGGTGGTGAACTTTAAATATATTAATACACTTCGGTTTACTCGTAAATTATATATTCACACCACACATTACATATATATCTTTAACATTTTGTTAAACGTCTCAACTCTTTATGCCCTTATGCGCAGATGCGCTAATTAGCAGGTGGGGAACGAGGTGCACGTCTTTGATGTCCACAGATATTCAAATACATTACATCACTGAAATTTTATATAGATATATTCAGAATCGACGTTAAAAATGTCTATATCCTGAGATATGTACAGGGTGAGCAACTAAGAATGGGGGTCGGCCATATGTCAGCAACCAATCATCACACAAGTTTCTGGAAAAAATTACCTTAAGTAAAGTGATTCTGAAAAATTGCTGGTCAATATTTCCGAGTTTCTAAAATGCACTATCCTAAAAGACGTCATCGTGGTGAAAGAGTTTTTATCTACTCAGATTACATATTCATTAATGAACTGTTTTTGAACAAGTAATAGTATATATAAACAAATAGCGTGAGTTATAAGCGTGAATTATGATAACTCATTTGTGAGCCTCCTTTACCTTCTGTCCAGGTAAATAAACGGATAAGTTTGACACTCCTGGGCCAGGGTTAAAAGACTCCTATCGGGTTTTGAGGCGGAAAATCAATTGTTGAGGTTAAAAAAAAAGCCTGCCTTCATCCCCTATTGGCCAAAAACCACCCACACAAGGTGTAGCAAGTGGGGGCGCAGTTTTTGTGCTAAATTTTTTCTGTAAAAATGATTCTTGATACGAGGCCATCGAGAGAGTTGATCAAAGGGGAAAAGCGCCCTTTTGGAGCAAAAAATAGTCGTGACTGAATTTTTTGTTCTGTTTGGAGGGAATATAACTAAAAAAAGATCGAGGAGGATGAGGGAGGTAAAATCAACCACTCCAGCCAAGGAGGTGAAAACTACCTCAGGGCTAAAAGATATTTCTCCCTCCGTTTTTTGGGGCGGAGAATTGACTGCGATAGGTCTGAGGGTGAAAAACATCTGTCTTCGTCCCCTATTGGCCAATAACCACCCCCAAAAGGTATAGCAAGTCGAGGTCTGCGCTTGTGCTGCAAAAATGATTTTTGATATGGCCTGCGGCTCGTGCTGCAAACTTCATCTGCATGAGTTATTACCTACACTACCGCTCGTTGAATAATATACTATTATTCGACTGGCACATCGTTTACGTACGACAGAAAGTGTGCAACTTCCTATGTACCAGGGACGCCGGCGCCGTAGGGGTCACACCGAGGAAAATGTTTTAAATGTATTAGCATATGTGCAATTTGATCTTCAGACTTGGTAATATGTCGAATCATCGTTTGAAATAGTCTGAAAGGACGTAAGTAAGTTATTAATTTAAAAAGAATTAGTTCATTATAATTAGAAACATGCATGAAGTCTTGAAATCCAATAACATAAAAACCTTATTCATAACACACCAAACAATTTCCAATTTAATAGAACCCCAAAAGACCAAATACCTAATGATTCCCACGGTGTATACGAAATACCTTGCCCAAACTATCCCCAAACCTACATTGGACAAACCAATAAACGGATTAACAATAGAACATATGAACATCGTCTTGCAGTTAGAAAATCCGATCCCACGTCATCACTTACCCAACACCGCCTCCTAACAGGCCATAATATGGACTTCGATAACACCAAGACCATAACACCCTCATTTTTCCAGAAACCGCGAATCATCGGCGAAGCAATTGAGATTGAAAAACGTCCCAATTGTCTAAACAAAAGGGATGCCGGTCATCGTCTTCCAGTCGCTTGGAAATCATTGATCTCCAGACTAGCCCCACAATCTTCATCCACACCTCATAATCCTGATAGCAGCCGTTCTGCTCTAATGCCTCCATCAACAGACCCTCAACCCCCCATCACTCTCCCACCCACAGACAGCTTTCGTATAAATTACACTTCGTCAGATACTGCCAGCGATTTCGCTCTAAGGAGTAGGCAGATTGAGTTGAGACCCCGGAATCGAACTAGTTCTATGAACTCCTAGCATTATTTTCTTTAACCATTTTTTCTTGACCCCTTTTTTCTCTTTAAAATGGCTCCAAAACGGAAGCCGAAACGTCGAGAGATTGTTAATCTCAGACGCGGTTCAACCCAAGAGCCTAGTATTTTTCATATATATACTTCCAACAGACGATGTTGGATTGCTAATTTGTCTGAAATAAATATCATTTGACAAAGGTTTGGTTTTATGTTCCATGCGAAACATTAGACCGGTTTGGCGCCTATCTCATCAATATGATAAAATATAAAGATCCTTCTGTCCTTCATATTGTACAAAGCAAAACGAATTTAATGGATTTTGTGTGCTCCAACCGTTACTTGTTTTAGTGCTCCACACATCGTAAACATTCTATATTAAATACGCATACACAAATGCCATGTGGCTGTAATAAAATACTTTACGGCATAACGATTGCTGGATAATTTTATGATGCTCTTCGGGGAGTATTATTAGAATAAATGTCGGGGTTTAGCACCCAACAAAAATGCATTGAGACATTACCAACTTTAAAATATATGTTAGTTATGTGACTGTGGGGTGCGGTCTCTATCAAGCACGTTTCTATATGGCGGCGAATAATAAGACGGGCGGTGGCTGAGGACTTATGTCCAGGTAACCTGGTTAGTGATAGTTATTAGAAAACATCTAGCCTAAAAGATGGGTTGGGTCATCGAAGGTTGCCATCGCGGACCATCCCCAAACTCCATGGAACCCATCGTGACCTTGGCTGCGTGGCACTGAGGGATCAGGGTCGTCAACAATGCCCTTGGGTTACCTGGCGACCTCCCATTGTATTTAGCTTTGCCACTACAACGGGCTCTGTGAGAGTCGACCGTTATATCGCGATTACTCATGGGATCACAATGATCTTCAGGTCGGGAAAGTAAGGAATCAAGGTTCTGCAGGTGAATTTCCATCACACCAAGGCTGCTTTGGCCATTTTGCGTAAGAGATTCGAAGGAGAAGTCCTAGATGTTGCCCTCCTGCAGGAGCCTTGGTTAATCAAGGAAAGGCCGGCAGTTCTAAAGCTTCGACAAGTTCAGTTATTGTAAAATACACCTCCTATTAGACCTAGAGCGTAGAGTTGCAAAATGTACATCAATCGCGCTGCTTTGCACCAACCAGTTTGTTACAGCTACTCTATCAAGAGTGATGGAGGAAGAAACGTATAGCCGAGTCACATGCTTCACCTACTTCCCAGATGAAGAAAGATTCTGCCCCTCGCAGCCATTGAGCGATAAGTCGTCCACTGTAGGGAGTGGAATATTCCACTCACAATCAGGCATGATGCTATTATTAATACAAGCAAAAAATCTCTTATCTTATCACTTCAGCACGTAAGGAGCCTTATATGCGAGTAAAAAGAGTGATATCCTTAAACTATTGACACATGTCAATAGAGCCATAAGACTCTGAACATCGACACATTAGATTTGACATTACAACTTCATATCTAACGGAGGAAAAATTTATAAATCCTCGAGAGACCAACTGGGATGGGCTTATTGAGGAAGGAACAGCGCCCGAAGAAAATGTAAAGAGTCTTGAAGTGGTATGTAGTAGCGCAGGTAAACGAGGCGATTATTGCTGCTTATCAGGAAAACGGTCTGGAGAAAACAAGGATTACTAGAGGTAAAACAATCTCAGGGTTGAGGTTAATAGACTATTTAAGGCCAAATCCAACTAAGATTGCGATACCTGCTGAACAAAACTCACGCGGTATAACATAGAAGTCCGCGAGGCAAACAGAAACTCGTAGAAAAGGTTCTGCGAGGAGGTCATCGAATGCCCTGCAGCCCCTAAAATCCATAGAACCCTGGCCAAGGATGGTTGTACTGCAAATTAAGTAGGCTTTATTAAAAGAGAGGATAAAACCTACATAGAAACATTGACAGAAAGTATTCAATTGCTCATGGAAGTACATTCTTCAGGTTCACTGGTAATGACAGACTCGGAGGATACACAGCACCCAGGCAAAGGCAAAGGTTGGAGGCTGGCTACCAAGCAGATGGAAAATTAACAAGGTCGATCCACTCAAACTCCTGGAATGGATGGAAGATATCCAATATTGTCCCAAAAATGTGTTTGGAATTTTTGCAAGACAGCTTGGAAGAATACTGGAGGATGTCTCCAAAGATATTAGTAGGGAGAGAATGTGGTACCTTCTGTGCACCACACTGCAGCTATTCACGAACATTTAAACGACGATTTTCCAAATGGTTGGATAGGAAGGAGAGGACCCCATAGTTGGCTTAATGGAAGCCCTGATTTGACCAAAATAGACTTCCCTTTGTGGGGCTATGTTAAGAAGCAAGTGTATAAAGCTCCTATAATTGTAAAAGAAAATATGAAAGAGAAAGTTTTTCAGGATATTGCTATAGATATTTTAAGAAATGTCGGTAGATCATTCGAAAATCGTCTACAGTAATGCATAGACGTACTGGAAGGCCACCCTGAACAATTCCTATAGACGCTAGCTATTATTTATTTCATTAAATTAGGTCAAAATAACTTTGAACTTTTAAATAGTGCCAATTTTTGTATTACTTAATACCGTATTTTCTGTTCCTATTATTTATGTCTACTTGTTTGTAATATGAAACGATTATTTATAAATTGTTAAGATGGACTCAAATGTACTTAAACTGTGAAAAAATACTACTGAGGCAACCAAGACGCACCCAGAAAAAAAATTAATACTACTTTCAATTATTCTCACTTTATGTCAAAATTATGGCTACTAGATCAGTTCAAAATGAAAAGTATTATAATTTAACGGTTTTTAATGAAAAAGTAAAAATACCTCTGGAAATGTCGATTTTAGGTACAGGATCAATAATCAATATTTGATGGTTGTGTCATTGTAGTACATCCCTTGTCTACATAAACTGCTGGCCACTCGAACTTACACATAGAGAATTTTAGGCAAAATTTAAAGTTCAATATTTTCAACAGGAATGCAAATTTTTGAACGCGGCTTGCAAATTTTAAGAGCTAGTTTTTTTCGAATTAAGCTGCATGACGTATATTTATCGTAGGAACATAAGTTTATTATATACGGGGTGATCAATGAAGTCATGCAAAAAATCAAAAAGTTTGTATGAGTGAAATTTCCGCAAAAAATTTTTTTGGTCGTTGCAATACGGTTCATTACTAAGGTAACATCAATATCTCTAGACGGTTTTGTCAGTTTTTGGATTAAGGCCCTTAGGCCTTGTACACACTACTCAACATAAAATTTGGATACCGAAATTTTTAAAATGCTATAACTTGACATTGGATTGACGGTTCTTGATGATTTTTGCGGATTTGGAATCCTTATTTCACGTAGATTTTCTATGATCTAAGCATTTTATTTGAGGGTTGAAATTTGCACATTATGCCGGGTCGATAATAAACAAAAACGTAGGGTACGACGCGCTCTAAGGTTTGGCATTATTTAAGTTATTGTAAAAATAAATTCTCACCTCAAGTTGTTTTTATTTAATGTTCCTCTCACTGTTCTGTCCGAAACTCACACCCCAGTTTGTTGTCTTAAAGAATCATTCAGTTTTACAGAGTTCTTTGTCCACCCCCAAGCCCATAATTATGATCGGGTGTAATTTCTAAGCGACGCGTCAATTTCAAAGTAGGCATTGGAAAAACAAATTTGTTGCTATGCAAAACTGTTTACATTATTTTAGAAATAATCTGACACATTTCAATGTTATAATTTTGTAAAGTTTAATTAATATGAGGCGTTTAACCACGGCAGAAAGGGAAAATTGCATTCGACTTCTCAACGAAGGAATGTCAAAACAGCAAATTGCGCACATTTACAATGTCAGCCGAAAGACAATTTATAATTTGATCCGCCGCGTCGAAACTACTGGTGATCATATTTATGGGCATGGGGGTGGACATACAAAAAAAATAAACGAAAGAACCGAAAGAATTTTAATGAGAGAAACTATGCGGAATAGAACAAAGAACTCTAGAAAACTAAATGACTCTTTAAGACAACAAACTGGGGTGAGAGTTTCGGACAGAACAGTGAGAAGAACATTAAATAAAAACAACTTGAGGTGAGATTTTTTTTTAAAAAACATAACATAATGCCAAACATTTTAAATTATAGAGCCTGTCGCAGAGCAAAATGTGTGCGGTTATTACAACACTATAGAGCGAATAGGCGGGCATGAGCAAATCGGCATGCGAATTGGGGTAATGCAGAGTGAAGCCATTGTTTATTTACTGACGAAACAAGATTTAATTTGTTTCACTCCGATGGCCGAATTTTAGTTTGGAGAAATCCAAAAACTAACAAAACCGTCTAGAGATATTGATGTTACCTTAGTAACGAACCATATTGCAACGACCAAAAAAATTTTTTGCGGAAATTTCACTCATACAAACTTTTTGATTTTTTGCATGACTTCATTGATCACCCCGAATATAATAAACTTATGGTCCTACGATAAATATACGTCATGCAGCTTAATCCAAAAAAAACTAGCTCTTAAAACTTGCAAGCCGCGTTCAAAAATTTGCATTCCTGTTGAAAATATTGAACTTTAAATTTTGCCTAAAATTCTCTATGTGTAAGTTCGAGTGGTCAGCAGTTTATTTGCAAAATAAAGCTTCTTAATTAATAGTAATACACACACAGTGAATTACTTCGGTAACCCTTGTTCCGACCAAAATTTTCATATTTTTTCTAATAACTGGGCAACACCGGGTCAAAAACAAAAAATCTGGAGGTGGTTGGAAAGGTAGTTTTATGCTGAATTCACAAATGAAAAAATATATAGGATGTTCTATTTAAAAAAAAAGACCTCGAAGATGTTCCGCTGTAGCGAGTCACCCTGTATATTTCAAAATATTTTTGAAATGTGCGCCTTTTGACGCTATACCACTTCCATAAAAAAATTATTTTCCAAATCTTCTAATATGGCCGATATTGGACTTTGATGCACTATTGGAACACCCTGTATATGGCTGAAGGTCAGTCATCTACCTACCAAAAATAGGAGGAATGTCGTACGAAACTCCCAAGTCATATAGAGTCTATAGTCTTTCCTACTCAAAACGTTGGAAAGGCTGTTGGATAGGCTATTAGAGGCGAAATACTAAGGGAAAATCTTAGTGAGCGCCGATAAGCATACTAGCCAGGGAGGCCGGCAGATCTTGCGTTGAATGAGTTAAATGCGCTTAAAGCTCTAATAGGACCCGAGCTCTTCTGAGACGTAGCAAAGCCATGCATAAGAACAGCCATTAACGAGTGGCTGCAAAATAAATCTCTAAATTGGTGGAGGAACTTCCAAAGATGGAGAAACAGACCAAAGAGTTCACTAATGAACGATCGGCCAAATTTACGGAAGACTTACTAAGCCAGAGCAGAAATGCCATTAAGATAATGGTAGGTCCTCTAACTGCACATTGCCGGCTTAATGGACATATGAGTCTAATGGCCCTAGCAGGGGACGCAACATGCAGATGGAGGAAAACTCAGCTCATATACTGTGGCACTGTGAGGGCCTAGTGAGGCTGAGATTTCAATTAGTTGGACAGGAAAAATCAAGGACAGACTGTTACACTAAGGGGCATCTCAAAGTTATGGAGTCTGATACAAAGGACAAAACCCGATGAGGTATTGTAAAATTCCTTAGGAACGCCACAATAGATCTAAAAAGGTCACAGTGGTAGAGGCCAGCCAGCCAGCTCCTACACTTGTATCTATCTATATCTATCTATCTACCCTCTAGTAATAGGTTATTCTTTCAAAGCTTGAATATACGTAGGGTGTACGTAAGTAAGTTTAATAAACGTTTTTGAAATGTTATAATCGCCTTCGCTGTAATTAAACATATTTTTATCAATGTAATTATTGAAACTAGTGACACAATATAGTGACAAATATTGTTGTAATTTAAAAACTGTGTATTTAAAAGGAAATGAGTATAGCACTTAGTCTTAAAATTTAACGTGCTACCGGAATAACACATTTAAATACTTCCTGTCATTTAAAGAAATTCTAGACGTCCATGCCGTAATCATCAACAACGTCGTTTGAGTATCACTCGTGTTCTAGGAATTGGATGTCACTTCCCAGTAATCGTTCTGAAGAATCATCCTGTATATTTCTACTCCTTTAACAAATGTTTATATAACTATAAAGTAAACCTTCACGCATTACACTATGTATTAAAAATTTATCCGGAATAATTGGATAAGCGTCTGGCAAAACAATTACCCATAAACGATTTTCCTAATTCGCAAGGGCCGAAGATAAACATGAGATATATAAGATAAACTTTGGCAGGGCTATATACACAAGGTGGACCATTAATAATAAGCCATAATTCGGAGGTAGTTTATTTGGGCCAAAATATGAGGATATAACCAAATATGCTTTAGTAAAACGTTGCTGTGGAAAAAGATACAGGGTGCTAAAGTTCAAATTATTTTTTCGTTTTTTTTTTGTAATAGTTCAACAGCCTCTTGACTGATCTTCGCCAAATTTGCTATAGGAACTTTTTTATTCTAAGGAACAATAATTTATGTATTACATCGCGTTAGATCATAGAGGGCGCTGCAGGACCTGTAGCTGATGAAGAATTTTTTTATATTTTTTTTGACGAAACGTTGTGGTACTTCAAACCAGAAAATCTAATGAGGGCGTCATTGCCACGTATAAAAGGTACACTTGGTAGAACTTGATAACTCCAACCGTTCTCGAGGAAAGTGCCGTTAAACATTTCAATAATTTTTTGAAAGACAAATTCAAATTTAATGAAACAAAGTGTCTCAAGTAACAATTATAAGATACTTTTGATTTATTTAGGGTTTAAAACTGCTTTAATATGTTCAATAAAACGATATTGGTTTTAAAGTTACCTTAAGATAAACTAAAAGTTCTTAAAGAAGTGGTCTTTAATGCAAAGAATTTTTTTTTTAATTAAAATAAAAACTATTTGCTCTTAATGCCCTATTGATCTTATACTGGTTTTATAATACTCTTGACATTGGCTATTTTAAAACTAATTTGCTTTTTTAAAGGATTAAATAGCAAGTTGGTTTTAAAACAATACATTTTGGAACAAATAGTTTTAATGTAGTTTTATGAAGCACCCTTGATGTACTCATTAAAACCCATTAAGAAAATTACTTTATCTTAAGCCTATATGCTCAATAAAATTCCACATTAAATCCAAAAACATAATTTTTACGTTTTAAAGAGTACATTAAGAATATTTTAATGCTCAAAGGTTTTAATCTAATCAATTTGGTTAAAAGAAATGCCTGTTGGATTTCTAACGACTTTATTAAAACTAATTCTACCCCCTCCACATTCGGGGAAAGCGCCAATTTCTCAATATATACATGGCACAATTTGTAAGGTTAGGATTTCACTTGCGAGCCAAACCACTTTAAATCAATAAGGCCACGAGTTTGTACATATTAAAGCAATTCCATTTTAAAATGAGAGTAAATAGATGTTTGCGAGAGTAATTGTATTTAAAGTGGTAAATAAAACGACGTTTTAAGTCTTGTAAGATTTAAAATATTCTATAAACTTGCAATCAGTTTTAATCAAGATGCGCCATGTTTTATATACAATGCAGACTCCACCATGATCGACATTTTCAATAACCAGAGAAAAAAATATTATTATTAAAATCTTACATCCTTAAATAACTGAAGAACGATGTGTCCAAACATGCAAATTAATAAAAAAATGCATTTAAATGTTTAAATGCAAAATAAAATTTGACATGTTTTTTAAATAATAAAAAATAACATTAAATTGATGGCACTCGAGTTATGTAGAAGTATTTTATTATATTTTGTCAGAAAAGTGCCATCCGTTGTTAAATTCTTTACCAGAATAGTTTGCATTTGAATATTATTTATGATCTGCTTTATATAGGTATTACCACTGCCATTATATAGAGACTTGCCGTTTTAACTATTTCACACAAAAGTTGTCCTACTTTAGTAAACAAAATAAAACCCTTTTAGGATTAATTATAATGATTCTCAAGGTAATTTAGTCTGCTGCAAGTATACCTTAAGTGCAAAACGTCAGTTAATAAGTTTTAATACATAAATTTAAACATGCCTTGAAGAACTTTTTAAGAATATAAAATTAAAGCTAAATGGTTTTAATATAGTTTTAAAATTTAGTCTTGAAGACCCTTTTAGGATGGGTCCTTTTTGGCTAGAAGCTTCTTTATGGTGGTCCTACGGCTGTCTTGAAAATCATTTCGTTCTATTCGAAATTTTATTGTATAGCTTTAAAAGTTTAAAGCGACCTTGGAGATCACAATGAGAGCATTAGTATTACTTGGGGTATTTATTGAAAAAAATACAAAACGTAAGGGAAAACAAAATCGTAATAACAGCGTAAATTTTCTCTTACTTTCTTATGAACTAATGGATTATTTTCATGGTATTGAGATAAATACATAATCAAAAGATTCTCTAAAATAAGGATCTAATCTTATTATAAGGCCAAAAAATAACGTAATAGTTGACTTAATGACATTATAAACTTTCCCCCCATGCAAAAACTCCATTGCTGCAACTTAGAGTAAATGTTCGATTTGGTCTCCACCTACCTCTATGCCTTTTCTAATTCTATTCATAAAAGATTTTCTTACATTGAAAAATACATTTTCCTGTCCTCTAATAAAATTCGCTGCGTTTTGTATTTTGTCCCACAGTTATTTTCACGAGTTGATAGTATTTACATAGACTATAAGGACTTCATATATCCCCACACATAATAATCCAAAGGATTATAATCAGGACTCCTTAATGGCCAAGCAAACTCACTTCCTCGACCGATCCATCTGCGTGGGAAAGTCTCATCAAGATAATTCCTGACTTCAATGAAGAAATGAGGGGAAGCTCCATCTTGCATAAACCACATTTTGTTCCGTATGTCTAGCATGAAAGCATGTAATATATCAGCAAGAAATTTGGAGGAAGGGCAAATAGTCCCAATAATCGATCGCCGTTGATACCACTACCACACCAAACGTTAATCTTAAATTCTCGCTGAAAGTGCCTTTCTTTAACGGCATGAGAATTTTCTACTTCCCAGTAATGGGTATTTCTCCAGTTAAAAACGCCTCGACGAATAAAAGTTGCTTCGTCGGTAAATAAAGTGTTCTTAACAAAATTTCGATCCCTGTTGTATTTTTTTAGAACAAATTGACAAAATTGTAGCCTTTGTGGAAGATCCCTTCGAAGTAAGTTTTGTACAGGAGTGAGATGATAAGGGTAGAAGCGTTCTTTACGTTAGACTCTTAGGACAGATTGTTTACTCACTCCTGTTGCCGCTGCTAAACGAGTTGAGCTGACTTGAGGATCTTCATCCACACGAACTAAAATTTCGAGTTCTTGATCTGGAGTAATTCGTCTCGGTCATTCTACATCGTTTTTATGGCGAAATAAACCCATTTCTTTCTAAACGATGAAACAGATCTTTGAAAATCTTATGGTTTGGCTGTATCTCCTTGCTGCAACACGTCCACTAAAATTATATTGTGAGTAAACACATATCATATCCCTCTTTTCCCTATTTGAAAAATTATTATGTCTAGGAATTGTAAAAAAGAAGTTAATGAAATTAGCTCGAGGAACACAAGAACAAAATCAAATGATTAAATGACGTAAATGACAGAACTAAAAGGTTACCAAAGCACACTTTTCAATAAATACACTTTGTTCATTAAATTTGAATTTGTCTTTCAAAAAATTATTGAAATGTTTAATGGCACTTTCCTCGAAAACGGTTGGAATTATCAAGTTCTACCAAGTATACTTTTATACGTGGACATGATGCCCTCATCAGATTTTCTGGTCAGAAGTACCACAACGTTCCGTAAAAAAAAATATGAAAAAAAATCATTCTCAGCTACAGGTTTTGCGGCGCCCTCTATGATCTAACGTAATGTAATACACAAATTATTGTTTCTTGTATGACTGGTGGTCGAGACGTGAGCGCACTTGCCTCTCATCCAAAAGTTTCGGGTTCGATCCCCGGTCGTGGCAGTGAAAAATACTGTGAGAGGGATTTTTCCAATATACACGGATATTAGGTGTGTGTCCCTTGTCTCAAAATGTGTAGCCCCCTCCCACATAAGGCTCTTCTAGAGCCTTCCGTGATAAAGGGGGTCGTCATTACCTGTAGTGTATTTATTGTTATTTATTTATTTATTTAGAATAAAAAAGTTCCTCTGGTGAAGATCAGCTAAGAGGCTGTTGAGTTATTGTAAAAAAACGAAATTTGACACTGTATCTTTTTCCACAGCAACCTATTTCTAAAGCATATTTGATTACATCCTGATATTTTGGCCCAAAGAATCGACCCCTGAACTATGGCCTATTATTAACGGTCCACCGTGTATATAGATATACATGTATATTATTGCTTTTCTGAAAGCACTCCCAAGAAGATAAGATACCATTAGGTTTAAGTGTTTCAATATATACGTGGAATAATATACTACAGATAGAAAGAACTATATAGCGCTTTGATGAGCCCGTCAATATTCGCAGTGATTGTTATGTCGTTTACTACCGTTTTCTGCATTTAAATTGTTTCCGTTATGTCTTCCGAAGCGGAATATGGAGTAGTTGGAAAGTCATATTATTTGTTTCCATATTGCTATACCAGCCCTATTGTGAGACGGTTAAATGAAAATGGCTTTATTGTTTTCCAGGGTAATCCTTCGAAACTTAATGTATTTTGTTAAATCGGATTTGTAGAATGTACAAGGAATGGTTTTAAAATTAGTGTTGGAAAGCAGTTTCGTTCGTACAGGGTACTTCAACTGTAACATTTCCAGCGGATGAAAGATTGAATGAGAAAAATTGGGTAATTTATTATGTGTGTGTGTTTATAAATAATTTTTTAGCCAAATGCTTTATAGATAGATAGATAGAGATAGATATGTCTTTATTAGTTCATGTAAAAGAAATTACAAAAAAACCCAGAGGGTGTAGAACATGTCACAAGATGAAAAAAAAAGATAAATACAAATATTGATCATGTATAAAAAATGGTCATTTATATAAAAAAAATAGTAATAACGAATAGTTAAAATAATGTATAAAGTATAACAAAGACACAGGAACATTAATTATATATTAAAAAATAACAATTAAAATTATTATAAATACATAAAAAGGATTTAAAGTGTATCGCCAAAATACTCATCTAGCGTATAGTATGCTTTTAGCAGAAGAGCGGCTCGTAACTTTGCTTTTAGATGTTTTAAGGATAGGTTTTTATATGTGTCTGGAAGTTTATTATAGACTTTTATTATGGAAAACGGTATGTTTCTTTGTACATATGTAAAGTTTGCTTTAATATTTAGCAAATCGTATTTATTTCTAGTGTTATATAAATGAACTCTATCATGGTCTGAAAACAAAGACATGTTTTTTACTACAAATATTATAGCCTCATAAATATATAGGCTTCTTTAAATATAGGTTTACAGCTAACCATTTGTTTGATATTCAGTATGTTCCTGAGACATCTTTTCTGCAATACAAATATTTTGTAGATATGATTCATGCTTCCCTAAAAGACTAAACCATATCTAAATCTCGGTTCCACATATGCATAGTATGCCATATATGCTGCCTCCGCGTTAATATTTTGAGATATTACTTTTAAGGCATAACAATACTTGGCGATATTAGTTGCAAGCTGGTCAGTATGGGACTTCCAATCAAGCCTAGAGTCTATCGCAATACCCAGAAAGCATATTTGAGACACAGTATTCAAGGTAGTGATACCATTTATAAAAGTTTTATTATCATTAGGCTTGCTATTTGAAAATGTTATAGCTTGTGTTTTAGCTTTGTTTAACTTTAGATTAAGTGGGGTATAATATTTTTCTAGCATGTCTAGTGCCCCTAGTGCTCCAAGACTATTGGATCTGGTGAGTGAATAATTAACGCAATCATCTGCATATTGAACTGTGTATTCATCAAGGGACATGGGTAGGTCGTTGGTGTATAAAATATACAATAATGGTCCCAATATTGATCCCTGTGGTACTCCTCTCTTTATTATCATACTTTGTGATTTTAATAACTCTCCATTACTATCTGTCTCTACAACATACTGCGTTCTATTATTTAGATAAGATTTAGTTGCAATGTGTTACCTCTAATTCCATAATTTTCGAGCTTCTCTATTAAAACATCATGGTCCACACTATCAAAAGCTTTTGATAGGTCTAAGCTTACAGCAACTGTGTGTTCTTTATTATTCAGTGAATGGATTATTTCACAAAGTGTTTGGTAACCTGCTCTAATTGTAGATTTATTTGTTCTAAATCCGTTTTGTGTGTTATGTAATATCCCATAATTTTCAAGATAATTTATTATTCTAGTATAGATAGTAATACTAAGGTATTTAAAAAAAGAGCTTCGACATAAATATATGGAAGCCAGGTGATTTCTTGCTTCAATAATTCCTAAATAATATATTTATTTGTGCGTATCCATCAAGAAATTGTATGTAAAGAAAATACTCTACACGTGTTCGACCAACCACGTGGATATCTTGGAGAGCGCCCTGTATAAGAAGAATAATTTTTCTTAGCGGAGATCGTATTTTCTGACAGGCAATTTTAAAAGCTACCCCATCCTCCAGACACGCTGCACAAATATTAAGCTAATTTTCAGTTATTCCATATCTGAAATGCACCATGTGCTCCACTAATCTGGTTACAATTAGATGTTTGGTTTGTGCAACATATTCAATTTAGAATTCTTAAAACTGATTTCGTAAATCCCACCTTTCATTCAATTCAATTTCAATCATTGGTTTATCTAAAAGTTGTAATTTGTTTCCCGATAGATGGATATAGTCCACGCAAATTAGATATTATAGAAGAAATAATTTATAAAGAAATAATATTTGATATGCGTACCCTCGATAGGGTTAGGATTTAGGAGATAAAAATCGATTTTACACGAAGTTTCACAACGAATATCTCAAAATCGGTTAGTTTGTGAACGATCCATCTTTTCGAGTCTGAAGAATTTTTTTATATTTTACAAAAATGAATATTAAACGTTCACAAAGAAGGGTTCAAAACAACTGTTTCAGACGGAGAATAATACAAAATCTATACTTACTGTTCGTTGATCTGCTTCACTGATGGTACCAATTGGACGTCGTAACACTATAAATCTAACACAGTAAATATTAACACTTTCTTAGATTTAAACTTGAAAAGAAATTTTGAAAACACAAGAAAAAGACAATATTAAGTTCAAAAATGTATATTAAATCTCTTTTAAAAATCATGTTTTACAAAAACGTTCAGGAAAAATGCATTGACAAACTATAGTCTGGCCCGTGTACAACACATAGTGAGGAACGGAATGACTCATAATGTACCAACTGTCATCCAATGTGCGGTTTATAGCTAACGATTACACAAAAAGATTCAAGAAAAGTTCAATGTTTATAAATTTTTGGTGGGCTTTTGCTTGCCTGTCTATTTACGTATTATCAGTTCAATAATAATTTGGTTCGCTCCTCAGTTTTAAAAATGCTTGAATTGCAACGACTTTGAATTATTTTGTAGCAATTATATATTCATACGTTCAGGCAAGGCGGTCCCATGCACATCTGAGTACATGGTAAAGATACTTTTCTGACACCGAATAACTGAGGAACCGGTTTAGGGCAAATCCCATTAAAATCCATCATTTTCCCGTCAAAATCGACTGCTAGAAAATGAATGGTCACCCTTGTCGCTAAAGGTTATTTTCGCCAGAACTCTCGAAATACTTTGATTAGAGACTGGATTAACTTGTCCTCATATTTAATATAATGCATGAGTTGCAATGCTGCACAACGTGGATTCGTAAAAGGTTTTTTAATTTTGAAATTTCCGAAATTAAAGTCGTTTTTTGTTACACATTCTAAATTTTGGTGGTCGGGTCGACATTACGTCCCCGTGCAGCGACATTTACTACATTTTCTAAAATTACACTTCTTGATGAGTTTTCAATATTTTGACATAAAAAACGCTCCGTAGAGCGAAAATGTGATTTAAAATATAAAAACCTCTTCCAACGGATTTTGCTACAGTTTCTAAAAATTTATCGAAGGTTTTGGCGTGTTCTTTAACAAATTTAACGAGAAAAATGCAAAAGAATGAATTTATAGAGCGGAATTTTTTCTATAAGATGCATGTCTAGTGGGTGTTGAGATGCAAGTGATTTTTATTTATTTTCTCCTTTCTTCCACAAAGATGCGTTTATTTTTAGTTGATCTCGTTTCCCCACCACCCTTGAGATAGAGCTCTCGGTGCGTTTTTTTTTTTCCAGTGGTTTACCCTATTCCACTAAAATGTTGTCCAATTTTACTCATTCGAAGATTCTTCATCGACGAACAGCAGTTCTTCAAATTCGTAATTTAAACATCCTTACCCATGGCAATTAGAGCATATTGTTGAGCAGCGCAATCCAACTTTAACACAGATGCATCGTTTTCCGCAACCCTTTTTGCAGCTGCAGGATACTAGCTGAAGGGTGGAAATTGGTTCTGGTAACTTGGTACTAAAGTATGTCCGCTTAAATCCATTTAACAACTATATATTAATAACTGGTATTTTGTTTGCGTTCAACACGATCTGGTGGCACTTTGATTTAGTTTTTGTAAGTGAGACTACTTCAACCTAGCAGAATTATGTGTATCTTAGAAACCCAGTCATGTATTTTTTTTTTTTTTTTTTTTTTATACATTTATTTAACGTCGGCCTATTTCCGCTACTGAGGCCTAACACCGACGCCTGTAGACGAGCTACCCCCAACCAGGAATTTTGCCGAACCTCTTCCCTTAAGAAGAGTAGGGATCTTTTACTTGCCTAACATTTAATAGACAAGGGACCGACGGCTTTACATCCCCTCCGAAGGATGGTATATCTCCTATACACCCCTCGCCTAAGGTTGTATAGCTTCCGCGCATACACTGATATACAAGCCGCTGGAAGATGTGTGAGGCGAGAACGCGGTTTCCGTTGGAATGGTCACCAATCCAAGTACTAACCGCGCCTGTCGTTGCTTTACATCGCATACCGAAGTATGTACATAGTAAAGACGCACCTACGCTCGCCCCCCCAGTCATGTATTTTTAACACTAATTTATGTAATATGTCTTTCTGTTACAACAGTTTAGGTTCCATAATAATTGTCTATACCATGCCTGCAAAAGATTTATATTCATTTAAATTTCATTTTTTTTTGCTTTGTTTACTTTTTACATGTAGCTATTTTTCTTACCTCTAGAATTTCTTTAGTTCACCTTTTATATAGTATATCTTATATAATGTAATGTATTTACTGGACAATCACAATACAATTCGAAAATCTACCTAAGAATTTACTTTATTAGGACAGTTTGTACTTATTAGAACTAGGTTATATTATTTGTAATTTATTGTTTGAAGCATTCCTTAATCATTATTAAAAATTTCTCTATTCGATTTTATACCTGTCAATAGTTTAATTGTGAATAGAAAACTAACAAGAAAAAGAATCCGGTTGCGCGCTTAAGTCGGCCATCAACAGATGGCGATACTCGTATAATATTACAGCTTTCATTTTCATTAGTAAAAACATATTTTTCAAGTTTGTATATTGGTAATGCATTTAAAATTGTAATATAAAAGAGTTTACCTTATTCGTTAAAATTCCGGTGTGATTTTGCATTCCAAATCTGATCTGATTAACACCACAAACTTTCGACTGAGATCCTCAAGTAATTACTATTACCTACAATTCATATCCACATGTCTTTGTGTTTAACACCATCAGTTAGACAATCAGCAAAAATAAAGCAAAATTAATTAAGTAATTAATTTAATAATTATCAATCTGATTTATTTATTTAGCAACCTGTTGTTAATTATCAAGCTTGCCTTTCAATTTGATTTGAAGTTTATTTTACCCAAGCTACTTACCTTCAAAATAATATCGAATAACTAAACCATCAGGTTTGATTTTTTCTTCTGATTTTGTTAAGGCGTTTAAGCCTTCAGTTTTGTATTAATAAGTACAAGAATCGACTAGACTAGAAGCTATTCTGAAATCGTTGTATTCAAACTTCCTTGGCAATCGAGTGTTGCCTTGCAAGTAAATAAATTGCAAAAAATATCTATATTTGCTGCCGAGACAATTAGAATCTGAAGTACAGTACCAGGACTTCCCACCTTCAACTACACTCAATCTGAAAATCTAGGAAATGTGCATTATATTCTCGACTATTTTTTTGTATTAAATTCCTTTTCGCTGACGTAATTTTCTTGATATAAAATTTCACCTAAAATTATATTTAAATAAAGACATATTTTCTTTATGATTTATTGTTAAATTCCAAATTTCACAAATTTCCTTTTTAAACTCATGTTGTAAAATTCATTTATATATATTATATATTTTTTCCACGACCGGAAGTAGAAATCGATATCTATGGCATCAAAATTGTGACAGAAGTAAAGCATTTACTCCCTAGGGACGAAATAAGACAATAATTTCCCTAGGGGAGTTTTTATTTCATTTTGTAAACAACAAATATCTGTTGCTATGATACGTTGAATGGAAATATCCCAAAGGCTTCTAAATATTGTAATTTCGCTCCAATTTATTATAATTCTTTATTTATGAAATAAATGTTTCTAGTCCCGATCGTGGAAAAAATAGTATATACACCTCGGGAGAGACCGCCATTTTTCCCTCGATGTAATTGTTGCCCTCGGGCCCCAAATTACACCTCAAGAAAAATAAGGCGTTTCTCTTCCTTAGTGTATAATGTGCTATTATTATTCATCTTATTAATTATTTATTTTCCTTACCATAAATTTCAGTCTTGTCTATAGGAGACTGATTTTAGGAAAAAGAGACAAATCAGCTAGTTATTCACTAGATGATGCCCAGTTAACATACATTTTTCATTATCTCCTTTTCCCAAATAAAACAAAATTTATCATATATTATGTCACACACACAAAAGGTTAAGTTTCACATCTCTTGAAATTTCTCAGAATCCACAACCCCTTGCTCCGGCTAAAACCAGCTAGTCGTTCGCATATGTTGCCTTGTTTATTTACTAAAATAAACAAAAGGGGGATAAACAGATAACAATTTAAATGTGTAAATGACCGATGTTCTCACAGAATATATATTGTAAATAAACGTGTAAATATTAAAATATAATTTTTTTGTATTTACTTCAATTATTACCAAGATAACAAGCCTTAGATGACATACAGCAGGACAACAGAGTGATTTATTCATCAATCACCAGAATTATTCATTAATTTACTACCAAGAATTATTGTCTGTGCGGTTGACAGAGCGGAATTTGAACAATTTTACTCCTGTCACAGCCTTCTGGTTTGAAAAAATAAAATAAATAAATTTGATAATTAATTATCTTCTCTTCTCTTATCTTAATTACCTAATTATATTCTCAAAGGGGAATCTACAAGTATCGAAAAAAATTCATAAATTACAAATAAAATCGTGACCCCTGCACCTCCGCCATATAGTATTGTGATTTGAATCATGCGTTATTAAAAAAAATTCGGGCGCGTGCAAATAATACTTGCCATTAAAAAGTCTACAATAAAAATTATTTTATATTTCACAATAGAAATAAAAACAGCTTCAAAGCTTGCTATAACTCAAGGCGTTTAAGTAATATATTTAATAAAATATCTTCACAAAGACGTTGAGAATATAAAGCCGTTATATAACGACCTGAAGAATCTGATGGTCTTCAATTATTCCCGCCCTCCACGTTTCACCATCAATGAAATATTTTTTGAAAGATTGAATAAATTGTAGATAAAAATATATATGAATAATATTTCAAGGTAAATAAAAATAAACATTATTTAATAAATTACCTCAGAAAATCAATAGAGAACAGATTAGCCTAGTATTATATTGCTATCAAATTAATAATGAATATTGGTTATTAGCAGTTATTATTCGTCTATTCCCCTTCTGGCTACACATATATGACTTAAAGTGATAATAATTCTAGCTAGTTATTATCTACAGATTAGTGCACTAAAACGCTAGCAAAAAACAATGGCTACGATAAGTCATTTATTGACAAATTAATAAAAAATAAACAGAGAAAATTATTACAAAAACATTTTTATAATGTACCAAATATAGAAAACAAAAAGTGGCATAGTATAAATTATGTAAATAAGGTTAGCAACTCAGTATGTAATAGATTAAATGAATTAGGTATTAATACAATATCAACGAATAGAAATAATTTAGGTTTAGGTCGCTTGTTGGTTAATAATAAAGAAAAAACAGAAGATATTAAAAAATCGAGAGTATATGAAATAAAATGTGATGACTGTGATGCCGTATATATAGGTCAGAGTGGCCGTAGTATAGATGCGAGATTAAGAGAACACAAACAGTCTATTTTATATAATAAAAAATCAACTGGTTTCGCCGAACATTGCATTGAGAAAAATCACATTTTTAACGGTAGTAGTGTTAAACTTTTGCATAATGCAAACAAAAGAAAAATCCTAGACATGCTTGAAATTTTAGAAATTAAGAAGGCCCTAAGAAACCATAGACGCGTTACAAATACACAAACAGAATTTATAAACAATCCTGTACTAGACACAGTAATAAAATTAAGTTCGTAGTTCCGGCCTGTATTGTTAAATTTTAAGAAATAGCAAATCAAGTTATTATCCCCATCTAGGTGGGTAGAGGATTTGTAAGATATATACTGTGAACCACCACTTTCAGGTTAGTTTTTAAGACTCTCTGATAATGGTCGCAAGGCTGAAACATATGTCAGAGAAATCTGAGAAAAAACTAATGAAACAATAAACCAAGTGCGTATTGTAACTATTCGTTCGAATATTTATAATTATTCCAATGGTTTTAACAGTTTTTTTCTGAACGTTCACTGGCCCAAACCTGATTAATATACAAATTAATATTACAGGACAATGTTATACATAATTTTTATCTATTTCCTACCACACCAGGAGAAGTTAGAGAACTATTGCATAAAACAACAAGAAAACCAACTGCAGGGATAGATGAGATAAGGGATCAGGTTCTTAGGGCAGTAGCTGATGGAATCTATATTCCTCTGTCTTACTTAGTTGCTACCGGCCAATACTCTGATTTATTAAAAATTTTAAAACCTATCCTATATACAAAAACAAGGGATCGAAAATAGAAGCACGCAAATACAAAAATATCAGTATACAAAATCAGTTTCAAAAGTTTTTGACTATTTTAACAATTGCTTAATAAACTATTCGGAATTCAGTTAATTGTTAACCTTAAGTGAACATAGATTCAGTGATTTAAAAAAAAAATCCACAGTAACCGCGATTGAAATATTATGTGACAATGTGCTAAGCTTTATTTTTTGACCTCAGTAAAGCTTTTGGCAGAGTAAACCACAATTTACTCTTGGAAAAACTTTTTAGATTGAGAGTGGCCTAACGCATCAGTGGGTCAACTTTTATCTGGATAATAGAAAGCAAGCGGTAATAATTTATTCGTATAAATCTGATTTCAGGCAAGTGAAAACGGGTGTACCGCATGGCTCTATCCTCGGTCCTTTACTCTTTTTGATCTTTGTGACTGATATGGCACATTTTTGCGTAACAAATGCATCAATTGTCTATGCTAATGATACAAACTTTTTAATGTCCAGGCACTCATTAGAAATCACAGTTATTTAAGCCAATACATTAGTAGATGAGTTTTCTAAATGGTGTTTAAACAATGGTCTAGTTCTAAATGCTGGTAAAACAACTTATTCTCACCAAAGAACGTTGGTCATAACTCAAGTATATTAATTAAGCCAAATCATCAGTGTTCATGCAGAAGAGACAACATTTCTGGGAGTATCTTTGGATTATGAAATGACATGGGAGAGAGAAAAAATTAAATAAATCATGTTTCATTATTCGATGCTTGAAGTCCTCTGTCTCTCTTGATGTATTAAAATTAGCATACTTTGGTTTAGTCCAGTCTGGTCTGTAATATGGATTAATTTTCTGAAGAAGGTCATCTCACACTTTCAAAGTATTTGCAGCTCAACAGAAAATTCTTTGTTATATGATTGCTCTATCTGTGCAAACTCACTGTAAAGAGGCATTTATAGCCCTACAAATTTTAATCCTACCATCACTTTTAGTCCAGGAAATGGAGGGTTTTGATTTGCAAAATGTCAGACAGAACTTGCGATAAGGGTAATAACTCACTTAATGAATTTACAACACTCGCTTGCGGCTCGTGCTGCAAATTTCATCTGCGTGAGTTATTACCTACATTACCGCTCGTTGAACAATATACTATTATTCTTTAGACTACTTACAATTCCAGTTTAAGGTTTTATTACTATTATTTTAATTTTTTTCTTGTTTATTGTATGTTTATTTCCAAATGTATTGACCAGTCTAATAAGCCACACTATTGTGTGTTTTTAATTGGCTTTCCAGCAATGTACAAAGATATTCATTATAAATTACTAAAGTGACCCTTTAATAATATCCATGGGCGTCCTTCAGAGGACAGTGTTAGGTTCATTTCTATTTTTAATTTATATTAATTTACTAGGTAATCTAGATATTAAAGGTAAAATTATATGTTAAGCAGATGATACCGTAATAAACTTCGTTGGGGACTCCTGGAATGAAGTATATACAAGTGCAGAATTTAGTATGTAAAAAATTCAAAACTGGTTAAATATTAGTCTCCTAATTTTAAACCTATCAAAATCAGAATTTTTAACTTTCTCCACTACTTCTGTATATCAACCACAAATTACTACTCTCACAATACACAATTCCAGATGCGACAACATCCCCAATTGTAACTGTTTACTTATTTGCAGAGTTAATTCATTAAAATATCTTGGAATTGTGGTTGATTGTCATGTGACATGATATGAACATATAGAATTTATTACTAAGAAACTTAGAAGACTACTACAAAAATTTTATCAGTTGAGAGACATCCTAAATAGAAAAATTTTGATTACAGTGTATGATTCCTTGGTTGAATCCATATTAAGATATTGCATCATTACGTGGGGTGAACTGTATAAACATTCATTAAGTAACCTAGAAGTTACACAGAATACAATATTAAAAATTATTTTAAAAAACATCATCGATATTCTACAAATCTTTTATACCAAGAAGCTGGATTATTTAATATTAGACAGATTTATATTTACCAATGTATCCTATGGATGCGCAAAAATAGAGTAATATTAATATAAATAGATATAACTTTAGTCATCATACCAGATCCATTTCATCACAAAACATCGTTACTCCACTGTGTAAAAAACCCATACCCAAAGATTTATATTTTATTTAGGTCCTGAATTATTTAACTTATTGTCACCTGAAATTAAAACTATAGTAAACTTTAATAAATTTTAAAAAAGCAGTAAGGAAGGAAATACATTAGTTCATATTTTGAGATCTTTCAAAATATGTTTAATTAATAAATTGGAATACATTTTTACATAGTAGATATTTAAATTTAAATTTTTCCCAATTATAATTTCAATTTGTTTGTTGTTAAATTGTAGTCTAAAAATTGCTTGCCCACTCTTCTCCACCAAATTTAAATAATTAAATTGAATCTGCTGGAGGCTAATCATATTCTCTAATTCATTATTCAGTTTTACTTATTATTACTTATTATTTGTTCATTACATTATTCTTTCTATTTTCTCAGTAGTTCAAATTAAAAATCCAATAATATCTAATTAAGATAGGTACCTAATATATTTATATAGAATAATAAATTGCAATACTATACGTAGATTTGACAGTTGCATAATGTAACTTGGTCTATTTTCACAATACATGCAACTCGTGCCTAGGTTATTGGACCAGGTTGTTGATTATTTATTTATATATGTGTTGTGAAATTATTATATGGCTGATGTATTGCAGTTTTCCAGAAATAAATTGATTTGATTTGATTGATTTCAAAAATATATCATCTGGCGGCAAGAGTCCAGCCTTTTCGTTTTATGAGCCTCTGTTAAAATTTGTACAGGTAAAATTTTATATGGTCTGTATTTATTATTTTTTAACGTACGTTGGATGTTGGAATAACTTTTACCTAATTAATCGAGTGTATTATTTATACTACATTAAGAATGTTCTAAAAAAATAATGCAATGTTTCAAAAAAGTCTATCCGCGAATAAAAATGTATGGACTTATCTATGAAATGAAGCAGTATATCTAACTGTTCTTCCTGGTTTGCTTGAACTACACTACCCTGAAGGTATATTGTTCACCTTCCGGTAAATATTTTTGAACATATTTGCAACGATTTAGATAAAACACTCTACAGTGTGACCCATTTCAAATGGAAACCTCTCTGTAAAAAATGTATTTATAATCCTTTTTTAACGCTTTTTTTTTAAATGATAAACCATCGAAAACTCCAATTTATGACAAAAATTTAGAGATAAATTTCAATTTTCAAAAACTTTTCAAAAGAAATTTTAACTACACTACTCAGTAACCTCTCAAATGGGTATATCCCAAGTTTCATGAAAAAATATTGAAAAATAACAGAGCTATGACAAAATTAATGTAGGCAGTTGTGCGACCCATTTTGAATGGAAACACCCTTGTAAAAAATGTGTCTATTATCTGATTTTAACGGGACTTTTTTTAAAAGATACACCATCAAAAACTCCACTTTATGACAAAAATTTAGAGATAAATTTTAATTTTCAAGGCTTTCTAGGATTTATTTTCAATGTCGAAAATGGACAAATTTGATTAGCGATTTTTTTATTGAAATTTTACTGGATTCAGTAACCTCTCAAATGGGTAAATCCCAAGTTCCATGAAAAAATATTGAAAAATGACAGATTTATGACAAAATAAATGTAGGCTCATAGTAACTTTTACTTGATTTTTTCTAAAAATCGAAGTAGCCCATGAAAAATAAACAAAAGAAAGATAAATTAAGTGAATAGTTTTAATAAATATTACATTCTTATTGAGTAATGGCAGATACCATGGAAAACAAATTTTATAGTCAAACGTCAAATCTTTAAAATTCGCATATTCTCATATTCATTGTTATTGAATTATAAAATTAATCGATAGTTATTATCAAGTATTAGTTTATTAGTTTGTAGTTAATTATGGATAATCTAAATGTACAGGAAAAAATTGAACTTGTGCGCCTTAGAGGAGATAATGACAGAACTTTGAAAGAGGTATGCGAGATATTCAACAACAGGCATCCGAATAAGCCCAATATTACTAAAAGTACTGTTTATAAAGTAAACAAAATTTTTAATGTGTGTGGCGCTGGGATATGGCGTATTATAAGAACAGATAATATACAAAGAAGGACCAGGTACGAGCAGACAGTTTTAAATTATTTGTGTAAGTGTAAGAGTAGCTAGCTTAGATTTGAATTTACCTAGAGAAAATATTCACCGATGCCTTAAGAAGAATTTGGTAAAATCATTCAAACCCAAATTTTTACACACGTTGAAACCTGGTGATGATAACAGATGGATGGAATTTTCCTTGTGGGCTCAAGGAGAGTATCTTAATAACAGAAATTTTAATAAAACTATTTTATTCAGCGATGAAGCAACTTTTACAACAAACGGGGTAGTACCGTCACAAAATTCTAGGTTTTGGGCTATAGAAAACCCACAGTTTGTCATTAATTGTAAAAGACAGTATTCCCAAAAAGTTAATGTTTGGTGTGGGTTGCTCAATGAAACAATCATTGGCCCTTTCTTTTTTGAAGGTAATATGAATAGCATGTAGTTTTTACAGTTCCTAAGAAATGAATTTTGGAATATTCTACATGAACTTCCAATACAAGAAAGAGTAAATCTACATTTTCAATTAGATGGAAGCCCTGTCCATAATGCCAGAGTGGTTACCAGATGGCTGAATGCTAACTTTCCTAATCGATGGATAGGTCGTGGTAGCCCGTTAATTGATTGGCCACACCGGATCCACCGATGGACTTCTTTTTATGGGGTTTAATAAAATCTATAGTTTACAGGTTACGCCCGAGTAATAGAGAAGATTTGTGTGCAGGAATAAGACAAGCTTGTGCAGAAGTTATCCGGCAACAATTACAGAATGTCGTAAAAAATATTAAAAAACGATTTGACATGTGCATCGAAATAAACGGCGGCCTTGTAGAGGCTACAAAAATTTAAGAAGTTTTAGTGTAATGTTGTACAATGTGTAGTTTTTTTATTTAATAGGTATCTAATTATTATTACTCTTAATTGTTCATACTTATGTTTTTAAGTCCAATATGATTAAGTTTGTTTAAATCACAATATTTATTAAAACCATTCACTTAATTTATCTTTCTTTTGTTTATTTTCCATGGGCTACTTCGATTTTTAGAAAAAATCAAGTAAGAGTTACTATGAGCCTACATTAATTTTGTCATAAATGTCATTTTTCAATATTTCTTCATGAAACTTGGGATTTACCCATTTGAGAGGTTACTGAATCTAGTGGTGTAGTTAAAATTTCAATAAAAAAATCGCTAATCAAATTTGTCTATTTTCGACATTGAAAATAAATCATAGAAGGCTTTGTAAATTGAAATTTATCTCTAAATTTTTGTCATAAAGTGAAGTTTTCGATGGTTTATCATTAAAAAAAAAGCGTTAACAAAGGATTATAAATACATTTTTTACAGAGAGGTTTCCATTTGAAGTGGGTCACATTGTATATGCTCTTTTTGCTGTACGTTTATTTTTATTATTTTGTATATAATAAGTAACTATTTGAACTTTTTCTTATTCGACGTTTAATAACTCAAAAACGGTATATAGTAAGTGTAACATATGGTATAGTTTTGAAATCAGGAAAAAAGGATCATTCCAAAAATTTCATAACATACAGGGTAGGGCAATAGTGCGTCAATACTCGGTATATCGAATTCTACGATACCTAGAAATTTTTAAAAAAATTGCACGTAAACTATATGAAAAAGTCTATAACTGGAAATTATTTGTGACTGTCGTGATTTGTTTAATATCCATCTGCAGATTGCATTATTTCAACAAAAAAATCCATTACATCCAAGTGGTTGGGAGATATTCAACTCTAATATAGGAATGAATGCAGCCTAGAAAGATGCTTCAAAAAATATACTGATACACATAGCGTTCCATTTAAAAAAAAGGCACTTGGTCCTGTAATTTCGTCTTGGCTCGCCCTGTATGTTCGAAAATAATTTCCAGTTATAGACTTTTTATCTATTTTACTTGTAATTTCTAAAAAAAATTTCTAGCTATCGTAGAACTCGACATATCGAGGTCCGACGCACTATTGCCCCACCCTGTATAAGATGACATTTAAAAATATATATTATTTTTTTGTATCCCTGAAATCTTCACTCCACTGTACTTTTGATAGTATTTTAACAAAATTCAGTCATAACCATACAACTTTTATTCAAAATTTTTTTCTATAGGCAATAATAACGATGATAAGGGGTGGGTAATTTATAATAAATAAACCTGTCCATAGAACATGTTTAAATCTTTGCTAAATTTATACATAATATTGCGTACGGGCTTACTTCTGAGCAACAGAAACACAGGTAGTGCATTTGCTCATAATCATGAATATTCTCTCGGGTGACAATAAAAACATTTCCTGGTTATAGCCCACGTTATAGCTTTGAGTATTTGAACAGGCAAGTCAACGTAAACACAGATTGTACGGACACCAACCCCAGAGACAGATGACGTCCACTGCATAACTAATGGTAATGCACCACCTACTCGATATTTACTAGGCCTTGTCCAGCGTAAACTGTAAAGGCCTTTGTGGGACTCATACATCTCATACTTAATCCCCGATTTCATCCAAATTCAACAAACTCAAATTGTTGGTGGATAAACGGGTATTGATAGCTCAGGGATTAAAGAGTTAACTTTGAAGTTCAACATCAATGTGGAATTGTTAATAGTTATATTCATGATTTTTAATAACTGGCGGAGGCGCCGCGGTTAATATTGTAACTAATAACAAAAGCGTGTTAATTAAATGATATTTAGCAAGAAAACACGCTTTAAAAACCGAATTAATAAGTAAAACATAATAATGTTTAAAGATTAAGATTGTATTCAACAGCGATGATTGTAAATAGCGTGGGGTTAGTAAATGATAAATACGTAGAGACGTACAGGCAGATTTGCCCTGTTTTTTTTATAAACAACGACCGAAGTTGGAAAACTCAGTTTTCAGGCCGTAGAATTTTCCAGTCACGTTTTAGAGAAAGGTTGTATTAGTAAAAGTTGTAGAAAGTTGTAGGTATTAAAGAGAACTTTAATTTCATTTTTTATTAGTTAAAATCGATAAATAAATTATCGAGATAATGGCAAAAACCCTCTTTTTTGCACTATTATACAAATGTTAATAACTTTTGCAATAATGGTATTAGTAAGTGACATATAACATCTTGGTGGCGAGACCATTACGGTGTGCGAAATTTCAGCCAGATTGGTTTGATAGTTATGAATGATTGCATTTGTTCATACCAGAGAGCGTCTGTATAAACAATCGGCATAAGCAAGTTAATGGATCTAGAGATGTTTAACAAAGTGAAATGATTTCTTGAAAGGTTGAACTATAAGGTAAGTTGAAAAACTAAACTATTTGTTCAAAAAATTTTTGTTAAAAAGTCCGTTTAAAAGGTGGGCGTTTTTTTGCTTATAAACAAATAGAATAACTTTGTTATTTTTTTATGATAAACGCTTGTAATTAGGCGCATTGAAAATTTTGAAAAACATGTATTTAAAAAAAAATAACTCTCCACGGCCAATAGCAGTCAAAATAGCAACTTTTTTTAAAAAATCATATGTATTATTCATAAACATTAAGAGTTGAAATTTTCACAGATTTTCAATAAAGACCTATATTTTATGATTCAATTGATAAGTATACAATTTATGCAATGAGTTTGAAGTCCAAGTCCTTGAAAGTGAAGGTACACTTCCAAGAGCGCCATGGTGAGGAGGTGGGGAGACCAGTCCGAGATCCATTTTCAAATTTTACAATATCTCAGGTTCTAGACAACGTAGAACCTTCATTTTTTAAATCTGGGATAATTCGACGAAATATTAATAACTGGCTAATTGTCACTGCCCTGAGAAATTGGGAAATGCCGGAAAAATCTACATATTTTATTACCCATACATTATTCTAAATGTAAATGCTATAGTATTGCAATAAATCTCTTACTTTTGCTTTAATTTTGTTCTAAACTGTCTAAACATCTGTACGTAATAACATATTTTCGAATTAAACATAAAAAGGACTGATTTTTTTTTATGCACCATATTTATTCTCCTTATATGTTTATTTTATTCGCATCAAATCATTAAATAATATTGTTAATAAAAATTGTTACTAATAAATGAAACACGAAAAGATCCACGTAACTTTTGATTGAAATATAAAAATGATTTCTTTCTTGTTCTTCGATTTATATGGATTTTCTTTGCATTAAATTTGTTTGTTATAAATGATATTAATTATTATTATTTTTAATGTAATAATTTTTAAATTGTTACATCGTCTTAAAAATCAATCGTATGATAAATGTATTTGAAAAAAAGAAAAGGAACAATTTTCCATTTTCATTTAAAATAACAGTACAGACATGCTGGAAACAAAGCCAATTTCCAGCATATGTGTGTATGTAATAATACAAAAAAGGCTTGACTTTATCTAGTCGAACAATAACTGCCGTGCCCTTGAATAGTTCTTTCAAAATATTTCAGTCGCTGAAGTACTGTTGAAGTAATCGTACGGTTATAAAAATTACATTGTTGTTTTCTCTGTAATTGTCAAAAGGAAAACCATTTTCCTCTTTACAAAGATTTTGATAACATATCGTAAGTAGGGTTTTAAAATTGTTAAATTAATAATAAACATTCCAATTATAACCTTCAATTCAAAATATTGTTACCTATAAATCTAATATAATTTTTAGATTAGAGAATAAAATGTATTTTTTTCCAAATTTAGTTTTATAATAAATCAAATTAAATTTACTTAGCAAAATAAAATAATTTTAAATACTTATACAATTATTTACATTTTTTTGTAATACATTTATTACTAATAATTTTCATTAACAATATTAGTTAATAATAATTTGATATGAATAAAATAAATATATAAAGAAAATAAATTAGTGCACAGAAGAAAATCAGTCATTTTTATGTTTAATTCGAAAATATTTTATTACGTACAAATGGTTGCTTCATTCATTTATAAAATAATTAGATTATAAAAAATAAATAGTATGCAACAAAATTGAAGCAAAAAAAATCGGCAGCTACTGGAAGCGGCTGGAACCTCCCCACTCGGTGGATCTTTGAAGCCGAAAAGAGCATTAAATTATGTAACAAAACGGCACTAAAAGTAATCCGATCTCATCCAAAACCTTTTCAGATCTTCTGGGGCACTAAAAAACCCTCAACTTAATGAATTTACAATCATCTATGCGAGTTATTACCTACATTATCGCTCGTTGAATAATATACTATTAGGATATTAACAACTTTAACATCACTTGAACGACTAAGAAAGTCTAGTTATCCTAAATACTACAGATTTGTAAAGCAACAAACTGAAAATTGGTAAAGTGATAATCTATAATAAATTCACCAACGAAGGTACAGAAAGCATATGATATTGATATTGTTACATCTACCTTTAAAGTTTGTGACAATCCACTAAAAGTTACAAATGTGCCGAAATCTTATTAACATGACATGACACCAACGTTATCGGATGAGAAACGATGACAATGACAATCATCAAAATTTGCTCATTACAATCCGATCGCTCGCGGCTGTCTTTGTTAAATCAAACATTAGCATTTCAGTAATTTTACTAGATTTTAGAGGAATATTTGTAGTTTAATTCTTCGATTTGTCTGTATATATATTTAAAAACGGCACTAAACGTAATCCGCTCTACTTCTAGAGCAGTGAAGAAACCCTCACACGTGAATTGACACGTGATGTGACGAGTTTCACGATGTAACCGCTACGCGCATCGATCATGTCATGCGAAATGCGATCTATGCCATATTTGCTTTATTTTTAATTTTTTTCACGGAAACCAAATCGAAAGGGTGGAAGTGTGATATATCGTTGAAATCAGAATTTTAACTACTTTTCAATGGTTCCATTGTAAATTGAAAGTAAATATAAAATAAACAACTTGTTGCGTCAAAATGGCACTAAACGTAATCCGATCTCAACCAAAACCTTTTCAGATCTTCTGGGACACTAAAGAAACGCACACGCAAAGTTTCATTCAAATCCGTTCAGTAGTTTCGGCGCTATCGTGCTAACACACATACACACATACATACACACATACACACACACACAGATTTTCAAAAACCACTTTTTTGGGTTCCTAGGACCTCAAAACGTAAAGATTTGATGTTATCTCAATTTTCGTTTTTGAACCAATTTTAGTAACCTCTCACTATTTTATTGTGGAGAGGTTAATAAAAGATTTATTGCAAAATTTTAGCATTCACATTGAAAATAAAATATGGGCAATAAAACATGTAGATTTTTTCGATATTTTACAGTTTTTTCAGGTCAATGACAATTAGCAAGTTGTTAATATTCTTCGAGTTATCCCAGATTAAAACAAAAATGAAGGTTCTACGTTGTCTAGAAGCCGATATATTGTAAAATTTTCATGCGCGCTCCAATTTGAAGTTTCGATATCAAAAAGTCGCCGCCTGAAAACGGACCTCGGACTGCTCTTCCACTTCACCACATCGCTCTTGCAAGAGTACCTTCACTTTCAAGGGCTACGACTTCATACTCATTAAAATATAATATTTTTAGTCGCAAACTCTCTCTATAAAATCCTTATTTTACTATAAGGAATGTAACCAGACTGCAACCAACAACTACTCTCCGGGCTATGTGCCCCGCCGAGCGCTGAATTACAAATCACAAGCCTGGCGCGTTAAGTGTAATAATTATATATTATCAACAGAACGCTAATGCTTCGGTTGCAACAAACACCAGCCGAAAGACTGATCCTACTTAAAGGAGCTCTCGTGCTAGTCGTCCCACGCCACTTGCAGATTGTAGTTTCGAGCTGTTGACCCTCGTCAGTGCAAGGTAGGCATGTGACGACCTACACGAGGATCCTTGGACTATTTGGTACATCCCGGTATTCATAGGATAGTGGCATGCAAAACAATCAGCAGGCGCCATCTAGCGGTCCACTGTCTGTTGCAATCGAAAAATAAATAGCCTGACTGAACTTAGCATAGTTCAAATGTGATTTTAGAGGGCAGAATATTAAAACCTCTATAAAATCCTTATTTTACTATGAGGAACGTAAACAGACTGCAACCAACAGCTACTCTCTGGGCTATATGCCCCGCCGAGCGCTGAATTACAAGTTACAAGCTTGGCGCCTTAAGTATAATAATTGTATATTATCAATAGAATTATTCATATTTATCATTTACTATCCCCCCCCCCCCCCGATGACCTACAACCTTCAGATACCTATATTATTTTCCGCGTGAAATCGATAAATTTTTTATAAACAGATTGGATTAAATTTAGTTTCACCTTTAGTCTCCCAGTAATTGGTTTGGGGCATTTTAGCTGAATCACAAAGAATACCACCTTGTATTACGGAAAATCTTTGGTGCAATAAATAACACCACACCATAGAAATTAGACAACCCCAATTCCAGAAGACAGAGACCATTACAATATAAATATGAAGAATGTAATAATGCATCACTTTTTAGATACAAAATTTAACAAGATATCAACGTAAGGAAGTTGCAAATTTGCTTCGAATTAAAAAATATATAATTAACACTTGACCAACAAATAAATATCACAATTTTTGATCAATGGCTACGTTTTCCTGACATTATAAGTGGCCTTGCTCCGCATTTTGCCTTGTCGTGTCACTGAGTTACTAGGTCTTAAAGACAATACTCTCTAGGATTAAATTACTCGCAAGAAACGTGAAAAATAGTTGAAGTGTCAATTATTAGAACAGCTTCCCTTTCTTTTCGTTAATATACTCCCTAGTGTACAAAATATGGCCCCTCTGCTATTCAGCCTTTATAAATATCTCGCACAAATTAACTACTTATTGGAAACAGACATTTATTTTATTTGACAGCCTGTCATATAGAAGGGCGTTCGTTTTCAAGTCAGTAAGTTATAAGTTATTTCGCTGGTTTCGAAATTTGCACTACTTTCTACTAGAGTACAAGAATTTAAATTAGATGCGCCAAATTACTCAATGATATAAATTTGTTAAGAACTCCTTTAGCCGATTCTTATTAATCTAATACCTTTCGTATTCATTCTTTTGAAGGTTATTCTTTCTCGCTTACGTATTTCTTATGATTATCGGCACAGAATAATCATGCTTTTGGAGAATTCCTACTATCTACATTTAAGTATTTAATTGTAAATCCCTGACCAGACATAGACCGGTTTCGAACTTATTAGTTCTCATCAGCATGCCATAGGTCATGGAGCAGACAAATGACAGTGGCCAACCTGCTAGTCTTATACAGACTAATGTAAATGGTGTAGTGGTGAGAGGTAAGTGAATCCGCTCATGTGGTCTAATGCTACTATACACCAGACATCATGGATGTCTCCATGGTGCATAGCGACTTGCCATTTTGCAAGTACCGAGAGCGGTGACCTTCAGCCCTTGGTGGACTTAACCCATATACATGAGATGATTCACTTACCTCTCACCACTACACCATTTACATTAGTCTGTATAAGACTAGCAGGTTGGCCACTGTCATTTGTCTGCTCCATGACCTATGGCATACTGAGGAGAACTAATAAGTTCGAAACCGGTCTACGTCTGGTCAGGGAGTTGATAAATGACATTGGCTACCAATTTTTCATGATTTGTAAGGTATAATTCAATGCAGGTCGGAGTATTTGCCCGCTGAGTAGTTGTTTCCTGCAAATCATGCATAATAACAGTATGTGGGTTAAGTCCACCAAGGGCTGAAGGTCACCGCTCTCGGTACTTGCAAAATGGCAAGTCGCTATGCATCATGGAGACATCCATGATGTCTGGTGTATAGTAGCATTAGACCACATGAGAGGATTCACTTACCTCTCACCACTACACCATATATATATATATATATATATGTTGTCTTTAAGTTATCGTGAGTATTAAATGAAGTGTGTTAAAAATCTTAATATTACCTGACGCTTATATTTATGAAGTTACTTGCTTGTTTATAAGAACTTGAATATGTTTAAAAAATATATAGTTGATCACAATTATGAAACAAGAAATCAAGATTTAAACATAACTTAACCGGGACCAACATTCCACGCCGGGATATTAAAAATGCCTATATTTTAATGGTTGCAAAATATGAAATGTTCTTCCGTCCGATATAAAAAATCCAAAAACATCCATATTTTTAAAAATAGACTCAAGACCTTTTATGGCTAATTTGACTGCAATGTGTAATGACTCTTGTATAAAGTATATTATTATTATGTTATAACCAGTTTTAATCATACACATAAACGATTTTTTATGAGCATTTTTTTCCATTACATACTTCAGGGTAAAAGTGTTATAAAGTTTATGCTTTTTTCTCGTTTTCTGATTTAGAAAAAGTTTTCACAGCTAAAGTTTAAATTTTTTCTATATAAACCAAATACAGTTTCTCTTCAGTGACAGTTGTTATCAACGTTATTGCTACTAACGCGACTCTCTTGTAAATAATAGGCGCTTTGCGATCTACGTTACCGAATAATATCGCATATTACTTACTTGAATGTCTAGTCATTTTAAATTCGAGAGACGTACGTCTAGCCCTTCTTCTTTCGGCTCTCAACAGCGCATTTTTCGCTCTTAAAAATCTGCCTTCGTGTATTTATCCCTCTTTGCTAATGTCTGTGTTTCATTTCTTTAGTATGTTGATGAACACACTCACTTGTTTCTCTCTACACAACTATATTCTCAGGAAGTAATCAAGATGAGAGTCCAGAAACAGCGCAGTTTAAGAACAGTACGAATAATCAAGGTAATACACAGTGTACGCGCAAAGGTTGGAATAAATTTTATAAAATTTTTACAAAGCCAGTGACAAAAAGTCGTTGGGACAAGTCGATTTTTTAATACATTCTTCCATGAATTCATGTTCAAAAACGGAATTCTTACAAACCCTTTTGAAAAATTGTAGTGTATTTGACATTTTTGATGAGCTAAGAAATCACGACGACATTAAACGAATACAACGGCCTACTAGATCACCAGATATGAATCTTATAGAATATAAAATGGAATGGAACTATCTTAAATCAGACTTAAATTTGTAAATGTTAACAATTGGTGAATACGATTAGCAGAATGGGATGAGCCTTCATTAACAATATGCTGTCCAACAGAATAGTGTTTTTTAGATAGAACCTTGCGCAATGAAGAATACCGATTTTTTTTTACCGTTTATAAACTGAATAGCGAGTAAATAGTAACTTCCTAAAAATTTGAATCGATATTCTTCCCTTTTATTTGGATTTTCTACCACATGTATTATCCTCTTCGAAAGTAAATCACCGAGTCTACAAAATAATTTGGAAGAAAGCCTCTGCGCCTGTGACTTTTACGTCAAAGGAGCGGTCAGAGGTTATTTCCGATTATTTCCGATTATTCCGATTATTTGGAAAACCAAATAATCGGAATAAACACAGAAATAATGTATTTTGCTGACATTTCGAAAAGTAGTCTCTTTCCGTTTTCAATGCTTTTTTCGAAGAACTCTTATTTGTTGTGTATGTTAAATACACAGCTTTAAGATTCTGTTTATGTTATTTCCATAGATACTACATACAGAAAACTGATATTTTCTTTCAGATAATGTTGTGTTTGTTAAGTTCTTCTTTTAACATTGGTAGCCAGGATCTACAGAACAATTCGATACGCATTTATCTTCATTTAATGAGATTATTGCTGATTCTTTAATTTTTCCTTTTTTGTTATCTGTGTCTTTTGTTAAAATTTTTACCGAGTCCTAATTTATTCTATATCCGTTTTCCCAAACGTGTTCACAGATCTTTGATTTCTGAATTTCATTTTTTGTCATCAAAGATTTGTGAACATGCTTGACAAAACGGACATAGAATGAACTGGGATTCGGCAAAACTTTTAACAAAAGGGGCAGATAACAAAAAAAGAAAAATTAAAGAATCAGCAATAATCTTATTAAATGAAGATAAATGTGTATCGAATTGTTCTGTAGATATTTGTACCAATGGCTACCAATGTTAAAAGAAGAACTGAACAAACTCAACATTAGTTAAAAGAAAATATCATCAGTTCCGTGTAAGTTGTAAGAATCTATGGAAATAACATAAACAGAATCTTATAGCTGTGTATTTAACATACACAACAAATAAGAGTTCTTCGAAAAAAGCTTTGAAAACAGAAAGAGACTACTTTCCGAAACGTCAGCAAAATACATTACTTCTGTGTTTATTCCGACTTATATTATTTGTAAAAAATAACCTCTCACTGTTCCTTTAACGTAAATGCTACAGGCGCAGAGGCTTTTTTCCAATAATTCTATTCTAAGTGTAAGAGAACCATAAGTGTAAAGTTAACTTCGCCCTTAATAAAGACATATTATTTTTATTAATATTTTGTAGACTCTATAATTTGTTTTTGAAGAGGATAATACATGTGGTAGAAAACCCAAATAAAAGGGAAGAATATTCGTAGAATGCCACAAATAACTTTCAGACAATAATTTGAATTGATTTTAAAAAACATCGAATACATCATGCGTTCAAATGCATTACATATTTACATGACGATATTACAATATGCTCAATTGGACTTTTATGTAAATGTTAAAAATATATGACGATTGGATCCGAATCCTATCTGTGTACTATGGAAACCTAACGAGATTCCTCATTTTTCGACATTCCACCAGTTGCATTAAATTCCATGAAATATCCACCACAAATCATGCATATTGAGAGCATCATCAATAGTTAACGTTCGATTTGCTCCACCAGCCAGAACTTCACGAAGTGAATTAAAAAACAAAATCAAGCGTGGATAATGAAGTACAATTGAAAAAAGTGAATTTTATAGAAATGATAATCGATCGATGCTGTTCGGTTTCATATTTGTTCATAAAAAAAGAAATTCTTTACCCATATCCGTTAAAAAGATTTACATAGATAGTATAGTATAAATAGTTGAATCTCGGAGTCGATAGATAGATAGACTTATTAATGGTGCTACGAGAGGGATATGTTCAAGATATGTAATTATAAAATGTTTTGTTTTTAAATACATAAATACATAAGCTGTGAAAGTATATTGAATGTTATAAATATCTTCTGTATAAAGTAGATTTTTATGATACCATCTTTGTTTCTTAAACATAATTTTTACATATTACACATTCTATGCTGCTTGTCTCAGCTTGCCCAAACAAGAACGCGAAGTTCGTCGGCAGCTGCAGGCAAATCTCGTTGCTGTAAGCGATCTCCAAGTTGGTGGAGAAGCTAGACCTGACCAGGCTGAATTTTGTTCAGGCGGAGCTCCACATCGACGATGAGTTCTAGTTTGGCTTCAGAATTGACAGGAGCACGGCGCAACAGGTCGTTAGCGGAGTTAACGACGTTAAAATCCAATACAACCTCGGGAAGAACATCGCCATGGTGCTCTTCGAAAATGAGAAGGCATTCGACAACGTCTGGATCCCGGGATTACACTACAAACTACACCACTACAACTTTCCGACCTACTTCATTAAGTTCATTCACTCGTTTTTAACGGGCAGATCCCTGCAGGTTCAAGTGAATAACAAACTGTCAACATGGTGTGACAATCGAGCGGGAGTCCCGCAAGGATCGTGCCTGTCACCAAAGTTGTACGTCTTCGACTTCCCGGAGTTCCCGCATACGAAGTTGGCCAAGTACGCCGAGGACACAACCATATATGCGCATTCACATAACGCACGAACAGCGAATATGCTACTAAATACGCACATGGCTCGTGCCACGGCATTCAGGTGAACGCTGCAAAGTCCGAGGCGATATTCACGCTTCGTTTCACCGAAAATAAAATGATAACATTCATTTTAATCAGGGCCGATAGCAGTTTATGTCCAGCAGGTCTTTCAAAACTTCTACTCATTTAAGCTGGTATTATTTTTGTCTCGTGTTTTTCTTGGTTTCTTTTTGTAAATTTTTCTCTCTAAATTCATTTTCTCATCATCAATTTTTAACAAAATTAAAACCTTGTGGTATCAAAAATTTTTTAAGCTAAAGTTTAGGCCAGCCTTGTGCAGCCCGGCGTTCATACATCTCGCAGAAGGGTGCTCGTTTGAACTGAGGTGCCTGCGTCAGCTGCAAAATTTTAAATAGTGTTTCTGTTCTGTGTTTAAATAAATGTATTTTCAGTTGTGTAAAGTCGTTTTGTAATTAGACATGTAAGAATTTTATTACCTTCTTTTATCTGCTTTTGCAGAAGATGTCTAAGTTGTTTTATCAATTTTTGTTTAACCAAACCAGGCGTATTCCGATCCTGCAATCTGCCACCGCGATTAACGCGGTGGTTGCACTGTCACGGGATGGGTTCTAGGGAGGTACTTTTATATTTTTAATTTATAATATTGTTGCTGTCTCAGCTTGCACCTTGACAGCAAGCTTCATGATCGTCCGATAATGTTATGCCTTTACTACTACGTATAAAATAAATAAAATATACTATTCTTGTATTCTTGCCTCTTTCTGTATAAATTTAAAAATTGAATTTGTATTTTCTTGGGCTTATCCTCTCAATATTTTATTTTCAACACACAAATGAAGATAAATATTGCTCTAAAATACACAGCGTCACACAAAATTCACTTTCTTAAGGACTATACTCAGTGAGAAGAGCTATTCCTAACCCTAGCCCTAGGGTAACGCTTCTTAAAGCCGCCTCTGCATAAACTAAAACCACGTAGTCTTCAGAGCCGCTGACAATGTACTAAACCGTCTTTAGATATGTGCACATATCTATGATTCAGCAGTAATTTTCTAGACAAACTCGAGAAAAACCGTTCCTTAATTAATTACTCATAAATCAATAACACTGTGATTCAAAGATAAGCTATTTACTGCTACTAAACCTTCCATTCCGTTATAATACTATTAAACGTTGAGTCTCAATAGAGCTCCTAAATGGATGTCAGATTAATTCGAAACACTTTTCGTTTGATATCCCACATTTATCATTTATGGTAATATTTTGCTTTTGAACTCTGAACCAGATATGATATCAGTTGAAAGCACACGTGAAAGATGCTATATGAGGATAAACACGTTGACTGAAACCAATCTTCAAAGCTTTGAGAAGTTTTATTATCGGTATTCTGTACCGATTTTAAAATTTGAGGCACTAAAACAAATTACATCATTTTTCATGCTTATTCTGAACATATTTTAATCAATTGTACTTTTGTTTCAGCGTTACCAACTACTTTCTAGTGAATTTATCAGTAGCAGATTTATTAGTGACGCTGGTGTGCATGCCGAACGCAGCTTGGAGGGCCTACACCACCATTTATAACTTCGGTGAATATACTTGCAAGATCTCAGCATATTTACAATGTAAGTACCAGTTGAATTACATATTTAGCATAGAAAACGTACCTGATAACACGAATTAACGTAATGCTGAAAGAAAAGTTACACAAGCGTTCCTAATCGACATTGGCAACTATCCGAGCAATGGCACGGTAAGCAATGACTGCTTGATTATTCAATCGAAAATAATAATGACTACGTCGAAGTCCAAACCTGTCCATAAAAGCCTTATGTATATTCTATAACGTTTCCATCCGAATTCACTGGGTCCCACAAAGTTACATAATATATGAGTTTAGTGCCAAACAGCGTATAGTCTGGGTACAATGAAATCATAATTACACATAAGCTTCCCCATTGTCTCTTGTCACTTGCAAATACACAACAAGCTTTAGATACAACAGACTGGTAAAGTTTATTAAGCGATCGAAAGGCAGTATTGTAATAAACAATGGCGTTCATATGACACAAGCCAGTTGTATCAACTGCACTTTGGAGCACCAACTTCAAATATTAGTTTTGAAGACCAGTTAAGAGGGGAGAGCGTAGGTGCGTGTTTACTATGTATATATTTCGATATGCGATGCAATGCAACCTCAGGCGTGGTTATAATAGATGGGTGACCGTTTCAAGTGTTACAGTACATTTCAGTCATCAGAGACAGAATAATTTCAAAAATTCCATAATTTGCTAAATAATTAACTCTTTCAGTTCATACAATCAAACTATAAGAAACAAGTAGATACTTAATTCAACAAAAAACTGCAATTTTTCTAAACAACATCTGAAAAAATTTACAAATCTTCGATAATTCACAAATAACTCAAATTCACCAACAACAAACCTCTCACTTTCAAAACAACCATTTTATAGATCAATCGTTACAAAACACTGCCCTAGAAATTGATCCGCATATAATCTTCAATGTTATCAAAACTACTTTCCACACCCCCATTCCATAATATTTTAATTTGCTTTCATTAAATAATCTTTATCTTTCACTCAACTTCTAATTCGGTTTTACATCCTTCATAATAATATTCATTAGAAATGCCAGCACCGCCAATCCCCAATGAATATCAAAACTTACCTCCCAAAGCATCATCACTATCAAAATTTACTTCCAAAGTGCCAGCATCACCACTATCAAAATTTACTTCTATTTTATTTCAACGCGGACCTATCCCGAACATTCTCTTAAAGTTGCCAACACGCAGCGAGGACCTTCATGGTGCCGTACAGGCCCATTTCACTTTTAATTATTTTATTCAGGCAGTTATTCGAAATAACTCCTAAACCGAATTAGATTCAAACTTCATTTATATATAAAACAATATTCCTTTTTAATGCCGAGATATTATTAGTCCATTTAAAGAGTCGGGACTTATGACAAAATTACCGAATGTTTGCGACCGGGACTAGACAATGTCACCCCTTGGTTTTCGAGGGCGCTGAATCGATTCCCGGGGTCAAACCAATTTTTTCATCTCAGTAACCAAAATCCCCTCAAATTAACCAAAAACCACTTCCATTTTCATCCATCAAGGGTGATTGATTGTTACAAATATCTTGTGTATAAAACAGATTTGTTTTCACCATTCAAAGGGGTGGACCTCTTTTTTTGAGGAAAAAAATAAATATTTTGCAGGAAGCGTCTCTTTGAGATAGGTAGTAGGTGACCAGGATTGTGTAACCACCTCTAGGTGTTGTTTTCACCCATCGGGAGGGTGGAAATTTTTTTCCATCTATAATTGATATAATCAATCCCGAACGTTATTAAAATGGTTGCCAAGTGAAATAATTTGATTAGCCTGAACTTAATCCTACTAAATGGGGATGAACATTACGAAACGGGCATTTGGAAACGAAATTTTCAGATAGGCGTTGGTACCGAACTTTTTTCAAGGATTACAACCCCCGGGGTTGGTTTCACAATCCTGGTCACCTACCACCTACCTCAAAGAGACGTCTCCTGTGAAATATTAGTTTTTCCCTAAAAAAAATTCCACCCCATTAAAAGGTGAAAACAACCCCCCGGGGGTGGTTACACAACCCTGGTCACCTACCATCTTATTCAAAGAAACGCCTCCTGTAAAATATCAATTTTTTTCTCACAAAAAAAATATAAATTTTCCAACCCCCTACAGGGGTGGAAGCCTGGGGTAGGAGTGGCTGAGGTCAAATCCCTCGAGAGACCTTCCGTTCTACTCGAGGAAACAACAATTAGTCCAAAAACTGGGGAAATAAACAGGTTCACGGAAAAGGCACTTTGGGGTAGTTTTTTTGCCAATTTGAGGAGGTTGCCGAGGTGCAAAAATTGATTTGACACCGGGAATCGATTCAGTCCTCGAAAACGGGAGGGGGGATATTGTCTAGTCCCAGTCGCAAACATTCGGTAGTTCGTCCGACTTCTTCAATGGATTATATCTTTTTACATATATTGTGCAATCGAGCCAAGATGAATGGACGGGGCCTCCATAAAAAACAGGAAAAACGTTCCGGCAAGATCAGGCCCCGTTTAAACAATACACTACCGCGCCTATATAAGACCGAGCTCAGCTCATTCGAGCCAATCAATGAAGCAGTCTAAGTAATAAAACTAGTCTAAGTCAGTTTCTAGTGCTCGTTAAGTTACATAATACAGTGCGTCCCACTTCATACTAAGCCACCCCTATAACTTGGCTATTTGTATTTGGATTTGTATATATTTTTTACAGAACATAATATCCATAAAGAGCACCTTTGGAAGGTGGAACTGTTACTCAATCTCTATTTCAAAGCCAACTGTGATGTTTTTAAAATGGGAATTTTGCAAAAGTAACATTAGCGATTGAGATAGAGCATACAATCAACTTCAAGTGCATTTGCAGTGTTTTATTTGGAAAAATCTTAACATGTCAACCCTGATCCTACGCTATGGGGTTTGGCAGTTGGTTTATGAAGAATTTCAACCGATATTAACAGACTTGAGCACAGCACCAGGACAAATTCTTAAATATGATTAAATGTGCCTACCAAACTACAGTTGAAGAACCATGTAACACCATGAGAAATACATGTTGCCGATATGGACTTCCATATTCAGTAGTTTGTAAAAATTATTGTGGAAAGGAGTGAAAGGACTGTGCAAACACACGAGACAATTTTAACTTAGATGAAGATAAGATTTAATTTTGATGAAATAAATATGGTTTTATACTATAAAAACTCCTTTCATTTTATAACTTTTTCAAATTTTAGATTTTGTTTAATGTGATATTTTAACTTTAAATAAGCAAAATTTTAATTATTTTTTTAAACTTAACATTTTTTAAAAATTGTTAGCGAAGTTAAAGAGCTACCTAGGATTTTAAGCGCTTAGATTAATATAAAGATGTTTTTCAACACTGCAAAAGCTTTCAGTTTTACGGGCATCATTTTGTTATTTCCTTTTACTTTTTTAAACCAATATCAGCAAGAAATTTCCTGTAACTTAATACCACACATGATTTTTTTAAATGTTTCATATTTTTTCAAGATGGCGACCAAAGAAACGCATTTTACGCATCAGTACGGATGTATATTTTTAGTATGTTGATAGGAGCGTGTTGTCTACCATTTAAAGCGAGAATCATTTTTGTTGCAATTTTATACTCAAGGTGTTTTTTCACTTATTTCTACTGCACCCTTTGAATTAATATTTAAATATTCAAGAGCATTCCAATATTCTGTAAGGTTAGTTTTAAACTTGTGTTCTAAGTATGTTTTCTTTTCTAACTTTACTGACACACTGACAAAATTTCTTAATTCCTTGTAATGATTCCATGCAGTATCCATCCTATACTTTTTTGCTTTTAGCTTTGTCACGTAATTTCATCATAAGTTTGAGATTTTCAGTTAACCAAGGAGCGGGCGCCTTTGAAATTCTAATGTTTTTAAAAAATTCGTGAACGTCATACAGAGAGGTTACATTTGTCAAATTGAGAAAAATCCCTGTAGCAACGAAAAAACTGTGGCTGTTTATTTTTTTTGTATTTTAAAAAAGCAGTCAACTAGACAGTAATTTGTGGAAGTATGTCGCAGTCTACATACAAACAACAACGCCCAGGTTATGTATAATAATGAGGCAACCGAACCTTTCCAAACTCTCACTGGTGTTAGGCAGGGATGTGTCCTGGCACCCCTACTCTTTAATTTGTTTACCACTGCTCTAACAATTATTGTTGACAACAAACTGACAGTCAGAGGAATAGGTCTCAGATACCGTTTTGATGGCGGTCTCTTTAACATAGGGCGCTTTAGAGCTTTCACGAAGACACGCACACGATTCATTTGTGATCTCCAGTATGCGGATGACTGTGCACTTTTAGCCTCTACGCCGGAAGAGCTTCAAGAACTTTTAGATGTGTATGCCCAAAGCTATGATTCTTTGGGACTTAAAATCAACATTGGAAAGACTAAGATTATGTCAACTCCACATCAAGTGAACCAAATAGACATTACACTTAACGGAAATTCTCTTGAAGTGGTGGATCAGTTCAATTACTTAGGCAACGTTGTTAATGACAAAGCAAACATGGACAGCGAGATTCGCAATAGAATTAACGCTGCATCTAGAGCATTCTGGGGCTTAGAGGGAGAGTATTTGACAACCACGACCTTGCTTTGTCAACGAAAATGGCTGTCTACAGAGCAGTTGTCATTCCAACGCTGCTATATGGATGTGAAAGCTGGGTCACTTACCGTCGTCATGTGAAAGAATTAGAACGTTTTCAGCAAAGACACCTCAGAAGTATGATGAAAATCCGTTGGTTCCATCACATATCAAACGTGGAAGTACTCAGGAGAGCAAACAGCCTTCCAATTGAGGTGCTTATTTCAAGAGCACGCCTAAGATGGGCAGGTCACGTTCATCGTATGCATGATAACCGCCTTCCTAAATGTACACTTTATGGTGAATTGCTAAGCGGTAGAAGAAAGCGTGGCGGTCAACGAAAGAGGTTCAAAGACGCTCTCCATGAAAATTTAAAATCCTGCGGTATTGCAGACGAGCAATGGGAACAACTTGCAGCGGACAGAACCGAATGGCGAGGGGTTGTGGCCAGCTATCAAGGAAATGTTGCTGCAAGAAGGCCGAATCCAAGACCTAACCAGGTCTATGTTTGTCCTGATTGCGGTCGACATGTGCTCTCCCGAATTGGCCTCTATAGCCATAGTCGTGTGCGCCGTAGATGAATGGGAATTACAATAGACTACACCTTTTACTTGTTTTTTATTGCACGCAATTTATCGACTGTAACATTTCTATACTCGGACTCGAGTAACGGCTAATAATAATAATAATAACTAGACAGTGGTCTGAAATACCTTCCATATTAATAACATTAGTACTACTAAGTAAACCAACACTTGATGAAATAATGAGGTCAATTAATGTACTAGCGTTTTCAGTGACACGTGCTGGTTCTAAGATTAATTGATGTAATCCATATCATATCCCTTTGATCTTCCAGTTGATTTAATATATTGGATAACTCAGCAAATCTTACAAGAGCCTCGTGAATCACACATATGTAATGCATGAACTCATTATGATGCATGTTTTAACCAATTATCGAAAAATGTAGTGATTGTCCCACGACGTAATTTCTTCAACATGGTTCACTCCGTATATTAACAATTTTAAATTTAAAATAAAAGCCACCTGCTCCCAGGTTTTCTTTACAAGGGTCAAGGGTACCACTAATTGTTTATGGAAGTTTCATACATTGTAAGTATACATCGGATAGTAAATACCCTCTTCATTTGATCTGAATTAGATTAAGATGTTAATTTCCATTATAGGTAATAAGCAATTCCCTCACAAATGGCTCTTAAACTAATTCAATTATACGTCATTTACAAGCGCTAATTGACTTTCGTATTGCTTTTCTATTCAAATTAGGTTTTTCTCGCAAATTAATTAAGTAGTTTTTCAAGTGGCAGTCGAGAAAATAGTAGAATGAAGTGGATAATTTTCATCATTTCAAACAAGAAACCATGGACGTTATTGGTTTTAACTCATAAGGTTTCAACATTTACTGTTTTTTAAATTGATATGAAAAAATGTAGCAGTAGTGTTCGCATACTTATTCTATAATATATATTATTATAACAATCTAAATATGAAGCAAAACATCATATCACTTTTTTATAAATTCAAGTCAAAACCAAATTTGGGAAATCAATTTATATCGAGGTTCATCCCCTATTATTATTTTTTAGTTCCCCACATACATAGTTTATAGGAAAGTAATGATATCATGCAAAAAATCGATTTTGAGTCTTTGGTGAATTTACACGTTTTCAGGTCTTGTTACACAGGTTATGTCCATTTAACAATTTTATATAATAACTGGTATTTTACTTATATTTAGCACGATCTGTATAGCATTTTGATTCAGTTTTTGTAAATGAGACTGTTTCAACTATTAGAAATTTTCTTTCTATAACTGCTAAATTATTTCACATGGTTATATGTATCTATTTTTGTGTCTTAGGAACTGTCATGTTTTTTTAACACTAAATTCTCACAAAACAGTTATAAACAATTCAATTTACTATTTATTAGGGCAGTTCGTTTAGGTTATATTTGCAATAAATGCCATTTATTAACTGTCAAACTTATGTAGATATTATAGATTCCCTCTATCGATTCTATTAATCTGTAATTCTGTAATTTGCTTGAGTAATTAAACCTAAGAAACCAGGTTGTGCGCTTAAGTCGCCAATCAACAGATGGCAACACCCGTACAATTTTACAGCTTTCAATTTTATTAGTAAAAGTAGATTTTTCAAGTTTGTATATTGGTACCGTATTTTAGATTGTAATATAAAATAGTTTACCTTATTAGTTAAAATTACGAAGTGATCATTTGCCTACCGAATTTGATCTGATTGAGACTACAAAACGTTCAACTATGCGATCATCAGTAATTTATATTACATTCACATTGACGTTTCGTTGTGTTTAACACTGCCAGGTAAATCTTATTTATTAGTCATTTAAATTTCAATAATTTTCAATTTTGCCCTTAATTCAACTTTAATTTTTTTTTTAATTAATTAAATTCAATAAGTAATTAAAATTCTACATGTTACTACATAGTAATTAAATATTCTTTTTGTCTCATTTTTGGCAATTTATAGTTTGCAAATCAGCTTTAATTTATTTTATGCAATTTAATTTATTTTTATGCAAGTAATTTACTTTTATGCATTTAATTTATTTTTATGCATTTATTTTATTTTTTTTTTTTATTGGCATTAGGACATAGTCCATACAGCCAGATCTATGCAGAATTTATTTTTATGCATTTATTTACCTCCATGCAGCATTTACTTCTATGCAGCATTTATTTCTATACATCATTTAGTTCTAAGTATTAAGCAATCTCTTATTTAGCAGTCTTTAATCAATCTTTACACATCAACTTTCTTTGGAATCAAGCGCCGTCTTGCAACGATAAATTGCCAAATTATTTAAATTGGGTGCTCTACTAGACAATGGGGCCTTGAATTGCAGTACCAAAGTTTCCCATTTTGGTATCATATTTAAAAAATTACTCTTTTTCACTGATACAGTATTATTATCAAAATTTCACTTAAAATTACATTTCAATTAACGTACTTTTTTTTCAAGGATTCATTGTTGAAATCAAATTTTACTAATTCATATGTAACATATTATATATACATATAGTATAAGATAGCAAAATCAGTTGCTTCAAGAAAATTCAGGAAGCATAGAATGTTATGCAAAGAGTTAATTTTTTTTCTTGCTCCAAAACAGCTCTAACTATTTTGATCAAATTTCACACACTGATACTCCCATAGAATTAATATGAAATGATATGGCCCGTTTTCTCCAAAAAATGCAGAGACGGAGGCTATGGAGAATAAGGTTTAAAGAATTATTTTTTCTTCTAAAGCAGTTTTAACGATTTTGGTTAAAGGTACACATAGATACTTCTTTGATATTATAATAAGATGACGAGATCAGTTGCTTCGAGAGAATACAGGGAGGGATATTGCAGGGGTGTGGTTTAAAAAATTAAATAATTTTTTTCCTAAAATTGCTCTGACGATGTTAATCAAATTTAAGGAAATTTATATGCTTTCAAAAACCTTACAAACCAAAAACTATTTTTCAATTAAGAACTTTTAAATTGAATTTTCTCAATGTTTTCAAATGGACACGCTGTATATTTTTCGACGATGTGATGTATAAATGAGAAACGAACATTTTTTGTAAGTACTTCCCTATGGCTAATTGCAAGCATTTTCGTTTTATAAATAAATAAGTGTCAAATTCAAAAATAAACTTAAAAAAAGAGGTTCCCTCAAATAATTCATTAGAAAAATTTATAATAGGTGTTCGACGTGTTGTCCATTCTGATTGACACACGTCTTTATGCAATTTTCAACAAGCAATAAAACCTCAGTTTGGTATAAATTGTCATGTACAAAGGAGCATTTATCACACTTATCGGTCGTTACAATTTGTATTGAATTTAAAATATTTGGAATTTTACAATATAAATTTTAATAAAGCGGAACTTGTAGACATGACTTTTGTTTTGGGCGAGTCAGACAGAAATTATTTACTTGTCAATAGATCTTATCACCAACGTTATCCTGAAAGAAGGATTCCTGATGTTAGTAGCTTCCAAAATCTTCTCGATAAATTTCTGGAAACTGGAAATGTCGAATATTAAAAAAGTAAAAGAATAAAACGTGTTGTGAACGAAGAAAATGAGTTTCCTATGATGCTGGCAACGGTTGAGAATCCCCATGTTAGTCAAAGAGAAGTGAGCAGCTCATTAGTAGCAATAAATAGATGGTCTGTGGGTCGAATTTTAAAAGCAAATAAGTTGGATGCATATCATATTCAAATGCACCAGGAATTATCTGATGACGATTTTCAAAAGCGCCTACAATTTTGTAATTGGGTCAGAGGTGAAATGCAACATGATGTCAACTTCTTCAATACTGTTTTGTTAGTGATGAGGCAACTTTTCATAAAAATGGATTTGTTAATAGGCACAATTTCCATTATTATGCTCGTCACTTTAGATGCAAGTTGATAACCAACACAGATGATCTATAAACGTTTGGGGAGGAATTATTGGAGAACATGTAATAGGGCCACATTTTGTTGATGGTACATTGACTGGAGCTATTTATCTTCATTTATTGGAAAACTATCTGCCACAATTATTGATAAATCTCCCTGAAAAAATTCGAAATAAGATGTGGTTTCACCAAGATCGTGCTCCACCACATTATTTAAACGCAGTTAGATACTACTTAAACAATACCTACCCTAATCAATGGATTGGAAGAAATGGACCCACGAAATGGCCTGCTAGATCCCCAAATCTTACAAAAATGGATTTCCTTTTATGGGGATTCGTGAAGGAAATTGTTTATAGAGACACACCAACAACAGTACAAAATATGAAGGAAAGAATAATAACTGCCTATACATTTATCACACCGGCAGTTTTAGGAACAGTGGGAACCTCATTTCAAAAGCGCATGGAGATGTGTGTTAATCAAAATGGGCAACATGTGGAACATTTATTATATTTTTTTCTACTGAGTTATTTGAAGAAACCTTTCTTTTTAAGTTTATTTTTGAATTTTGTAATTGCTCAATAAAACGAAATTGGTTGCAATTAGCCCTAGGAAAGTACTTACAAAAAATGTTTGTTATTGATTTCAACATCACACCGTCGAAAAATATATAGGGTGTTCCATTTGAAAAATTGAGAAAATTCAATTTAAAATGTTCTTAAGTGAAAAATAATTTCTGGCCACCCTGTACATTTTTAGGAAATGAAAGTGATTCAAAAACATTAATTAGATGTCTCGTAACTGACATTCACATAAGTTTTTCTTAAAACCCGTAATTGTGACTGTGGTGATTTTTTTTAATATCCGTCTGCAGATTGCATTATTTCATCAAAAAAATTTATTACATCCAAGTGATTGTGAGATATTCAATGCTAATATAGGAATGAATAGTGCCTAGAAAGAGGCTTGAAAAAATGTACTGATATACATAGCATTCCATTTTAAAAAAAGTCACTTGGTCCTGTATTTCGTCTTGGCTCGCCCTGTATGTTCGAAAATAATTTCCAGTTATAGACTTTTTATCTAGTTTACTTGCAATTTTTTAAATAATTTCTAGCTATCGTAGAACTCGAGATATCGAGGTCCGACGCACTATTGCCCCACCCTGTATATGGTGTCCCATTTAAAATAAGCAAGTTGACATCTACTTCCAGTATAACCGGAAGTGTCACCATCTTGAAAATATTTTAGCCGAGTTGCCCCCATCGACATTAGTTTACTACCAAATTTTCAAAATTTTCTAATAACTACTTTTCGAGATATCTATCGCCACAGTTCATCGTGGGACACCCTGTATTTCTTTCTGAACTACAAAGTTTGTAGCATCGACGTAACACGTAACGCGAACGTATTTGCTTTGTATGCATAAGGCGAGATCTTTGACAAACTCAAGGTAAGTAAATAGCCCCAGTATAAAACCTTGTGGTGCACCTGTATTTATGAGATATTTATTGCCCTCTGTTATATTCACATAAACTACTTGCGAACAGGTTTTAATATAGCTCGACAAAAAGTTAATACGAAGTTATTAATTTTACGAACTACAGAAATTATCTATATAAACCCGTATTACAGTGTCTCTGTATACGTATAAATTTTTTCACTTATATTATTTACTGCTAGGAAGGCTTATCTTAAACTCCGTAAACTTGAGGGATGACCTTAATTTTGATAACATATGACTATAAGACAACTGTACTAATGTCACTTTCATTAGTTAATTTGCGAATGGCAATTTATCTCTTTATCTTTCGTTACTAAGCACATCCAGAGTTGGGCTCCGCGCCAAAATGTGCCGCTCCATTAATCACTAAATTTAGCTAAGACAAAAAAAGTTGCTCGCACAGAGTTGGCGATAACGGCTTAAAAATAAAAGTGCATAGAGGATTGAAGTTCAAGAATTAAAGTTTCGGCTGATGCGCCTTGGAATAAAATGTCGCTGTCGAGTTGAGACTAGGTTTGAGTAAATGCTAAAGTTCCATTTCCAACTGTCAGATTAATAGATTAGTTTGTGTATTTGGCGAAGTAATTTCAAGAGTTAGGGAGTTGGTGAATATTTTCAATGTAGTTTTTGCATTATAGGGTTTATAAAACATGTGTTTCTACAGTTTTGCATACTTACAGAAATTTTATAAACAGAAAACAATCCACGGTATAAAATTGAATTAAACGAAAATTTCAAAATTTACGAAATCGGATTTAAAGATTGTAATTTGAAATGTGTTGGACAAGTAAAACGTCATATTGTAACTAGCTTCAAGTGACATATGACCCATTTTAAATAAAGTAGAACTGAAAAAATCTAGTGTTAACTTTAATTATAAATACAACAAATAAACCGCTGCCCAAGGAATCACTACTTCCATCCAGAGTTTGTATCCAGGTCTTATACACACTAAATCCCAATACCTTTAATAATAAATTGAGGTGGTAGAGGGGTGGCTAATAAAAATTAGGAGCCCTTGATTCTCTTATATACACTAAATCCCAATTTAATTTTTTATTTCCTTAAACAATAGGTTGAGGGTGGCAATGGGGGTGGCAGAGGGAGTAGATTAGATTAGATTAACGAAGGAGCTGGTTGTTTAGCCTTTACCACCACGACCTTTTCAGGTCTATTGTGATGCTCCCAGAATATCTTCCTTATAGTACCTCATCCAGCTTTGTCCTTTGTACTAGACTCCACAGCTTTGATAAAGGCCCTTTTGTATAGCTGTCCGCCCTTGGTTTTCTTCTCCGAGTACTTGGAATCTCAGCCTCACCAGGCCTTCACAGTGGCACAATACGTGAACTGAGGTTTCCTCTTCCTCTTGGCAGAATCTGCATGTCGCGTCCTCTGCCAGGCCCAGGGAGTAACTAATGCCAAAATATATTTCAGAGACCCTTGGTTCCCGTACACACACTAAATCCCAATTTAATTTTTTACTACCTTTAATAATAAAGTGGGGGTGGCAATGGGGGTGGTAGAGGGGGTAGCTAACGCCAAAAAAAATTTGTGAAACGTTTCGTTCTTGTATACATACTAAATTACATTTTAATTTTTTAACTCCCTTTCAGGGGCGAGCGTAGGTGCGTCTTTACTATGTACATACTTCGGTATGCGATGTAAAGCAACGTCAGGCGCAGTTAGTACTTGGATGGGTGACCATTCCAACGGAAACCGCGTTCTCGCCTCACACATCTTCCAGCGGCTTGTATATCAGTGTATGCGCGGAAGCTATACAACCTTAGGCGAGGGTTGTATAGGAGATATACCATCCTTCGGAGGGGATGTAAAGCCGTCGGTCCCTTGTCTATTAAATGTTAGGCAAGTAAAAGATCCCTACTCTTCTTAAGGGAAGAGGTTCGGCAAAATTCCTGGTTGGGGGTAGCTCGTCTACAGGCGTCGGTGTTAGGCCTCAGTAGCGGAAATAGGCCGACGTTAAATAAATGTATATAAAAAAAAACTCCCTTTCATAATAATGTGGGGGTGGTATTGGGGGTGATAATGAAGGGGGAGGGAGTGGCTGATGCAAAAAAAAAATTAGAGTCCTTTGGCTCTCGTATACACACAAAATCCCAATTTAATTTTTTACACCCTTTAATAATAGGGCGGGGGTGGCAATGGGGGTGGTAGAAACACAAAAAAAAATTGTTGAGACGTTTCGTTTTATTATACATACTAAATTACATTTTAATTTTTTAATCCTTTTCATAATAGTGTGGGGGTGGTATTGGGGGTGATAGGATAGGAAGGGTGGCTGATACCAAAAAAAATTTTGAGACTTTGACTTTGCGTACATGCCCTAAATTGCAATTTTATGGACTCTCACCTGCTTGCTTTGCCTATTTATCTTTATTTACCTCATTTACCCCCGAACCCTTCAACGGAATTAGAGAGAAATATAATCTAGTTCCAGATCTCGTTACAATACATAAGTGTCCCAAATTTCAAGTCACTATCATAAACGGTTCCAGAGTAACGTGCGCACAAAAAAAAAAAGTTACAGACAGACAGACAGACAGACCGACAGACAGACAGGAATTTTTTTTCGGTCAAATTTAAAATCTCGACGTTTCATGACATTTTAAACCTATTCCAACAAAAAAAAAAAAATTGAGTTACTATACTTCACTGGACGTAGAAATAATAGGCTGTTGGATGCTTTTTAAGGCTTATAAATTGAAAAATGAAAGGTTTTTACGTTTATACCGTAGCCAGTTTTGTCAGATTAAATATGCGATTTTGTGCAACTTTTGTAAAATGTTTGCAACTCTTCTGCATCATGATATATACAGTGAGATCCATAAGTAATGGATAAATTTATTTTTTACGTAATTAACATTTTATGAGTAAAATCTTAAAACACGTCAATTTTTAATTATAATGTGACATTTTTTGAGCGTAATTTTTACCTCCCCCCCAAACCCCTTAGAGTGACAGCTATCCCTTTAAAAGTTTTAAACGGAACGAGGGTGCGTGTGATAGCTCATTTGAACGGGTTTTTAATTCTGTATCCAGCAATATAAGATTTTTTAAATTTCTTTAATTTCGTTTATTGAAAAATATAACATTTTTAATGTTACTAAGAAAACAAAAGAACATGAAACAGTTTAAATCAAATGTTCAAATTGGGCGCCCGTAGCTTCTTTACAATAATGGAGGCGTTGCTGAAATTCTTCTAAAACATTTTGTATCGTTTCCGGGACGATTTGATTAATTTCTTGCCTTATTCTGTCTTTTAAATCATCAACGTTATTTGGTCTGTTGAACTAGACTTTCGATTTTAGGGAACCCCATGAAAAATAGTTAAGCGGGGTCAAATCGGGAGAATGGGCAGACCACTCAATTTCACCGCGTTTACCGATCCACCTATTAAGAAAAGCTTGATTGAGATAGGCTCTTACTTCCAATGCAAAATACCAATGCTGATACCAAATATTTCTATCAATTTCACTAGGGCTGTGATCATCTGAGAAAAGTATTCTTAACTCTGGAACTAAGAAATTTTGCAAGAAATCCAAGTAACGCGCGTCAGTAAATATGCTATCAAAGAAATATGGTCCGATAATTTGAAAATTTATAATTTCATCCCAAACGTTCATCTTCCCAGTGTTACATGATGGTCTATGTCCATTTACCAACTTTATGAAATAACTGATATTTATTTATATTTAGCGGGATCTGTTTAGCATTTTGATTTAGTTTTTGTAAGTGAGACTGCTTCAAACTAACAGAATTTTCTTCGTATAACTGCTAAATTACATCACATTGTTTTATATACTTATTTTTGTATCTTAGGCTCAGTCATGTTTTTTCTACACTAAATTATGTATCTCTGTTACAGTAGTTCAGATCACTTATTGTCTACCATGCCTGCAAGAAAATTACATTCATATATATTTCATTTGTTAACTTTGTCTACTCTGTATCACATGTAGTTATTTTTCTTACCTCTAAAACTCCTTACAGGCACACCTGTTATATATCATCACAATACAGTTTGAAAATAATTTGGCGTGTGTATGTATGAGTTAATATTTCCGTACGATTTCATTTTCTCCCATATGTACACAAAGTTAAAGCAATAATCCAGAAACATTGTCTACGTGGATAATATTTCTGGAGCTTTGTGTACAAGAGAAAATGAAATCGTACGGAAATATTAACTCATACATACACACGCCAAGTTAAAGTATACTAGACTATATGCAATTAAACGTCAAACTATAATTGATTAAAAATTTCTTTAATCGATTATGTATCGGTTCTATAATTTGGTTGAGAAAGGAGACCTAACTAGAAAAGGAATCCGGTTATTAATTAATTAAGTGGCTCATCAACAGATGACGACGCTCGTAAAATATTTTTATTTTGTTTAGTAAAAATCTATTTTTAAAGTTTGTACGTTGGTACTATCATTAAAATAGTGATATAAAAAAGTTTACCTTATTAATTCATCATCCAAAGTGGACATTTACCTTCCAAATCTAAACTGATTGACACCTACGAACTTTTCGATTATGATATCCTCGAGTAATTAATATTACAATCATAGTCCACACTTCTTTGTAAGTATTTGAACATCAAACAGGTAAATTTTATCTATTAATTACTTCAATTTCATTCATTTTCAATTGTTTTATCAATATGCTTTTTAAATAAATTAAATTCAATTTCTTTAATTTTATGTAACTAAAATTCTACATGTGACCACATATTTTTTCTATTCTCTTTTGGCAATTTAATTCTAATCAGCATATATTGAAAGCATTTTTGAAAGCACAAAGCAAGCATATATTGCAATAGCATACTGCAATTCTTCGAATTTAGCATTAACAACTTTTGTGGTCTATTTGAGCAACTTTATTTAGCTACAAATACCTTTATAATAATATTAACTATATTATTTAAATCAAACCATTAGGTTTGATCATATTTTTTTGGCCTATGATAAGATTCTCAAGCCTTTAGTTTCCTTTATTAATTAATACCTGATAGTTTTTTTTTTTTAGTGCCTTATTTATATTTTCTGTGTACAATTTTTTGTTTCGATTCAAAATTTCATACATATTTTAATAAATTTATACCACATTTTAAGATTTACTTTTGGATTTCATTTTTACAAATTTACTTCCTAAATTTAACTTGTACACTTCAGTTATTTTCAATATAGTTTATTGTTCATTTTAATAATGATTTCATTTCCTTACCAACAGATTTCAGTCATATTTATAGGAGACTGGTTTTAAGGGAAATAGAGAAAAATCTAGTCATTTTTCACTATAGATGGTGCCCACTTAACATCAATATATTCTCTCTAGTCTCTTTTCCCCAAATAAAACAAAATGTGTCTTATATGTCAACACACAAAAGGGTAAGTTTCACCTCTCTTGAAAATTCTCAGAACCTACCACTCTTTGCTCCGACTTAAACCAGCTAGTCGTTCGCATTTGTTACTTTGTTTATTTGCCATACTAACAAAAAGGGAAATAAACAGGTAACATCAGGATATTAAGTATTGGCCTCCATCATCCAATATGAATTATTTGTACTCCAGTATCTACACTTCTGTTTGTTGACTGTTCCATTTAAGACGAATGTTGCTTCATCAGATAAAAGAATGATTTTTATAAATAACGGATCATCTTGGCATCTATTTGCCATGATTTCGCGAAATTTCAATCGACGATCAGGGTCATCGTCGTTAAGATCTTGAACCAAATGAATTTTATATGGGTGATATTTTTCAGTTTTTAGAAGACGCAATATGGACGTTTTACTAACATCATTATTAGCGGAAACTTGTCTTGTAGGTTTATGTGGATTATCTTGAAAATTTAAGAATATATCCAATGATTTTTCATCGTCTAAAATGCGTTTCCTACCAAATTTAGGAATACCTGTGACATTTCCAAATTTTTTGTCTACTCTTATAACCGTAGACTGAGAAATGCGACGGTCAGGATACTTAGTAGTTAGTGCGTTCTTGTTTTATCACCACATCCTAATAATATCAAAATTTATTGGATAACGGAAAGACCCATTGTTAAAATAAGGATCAACTTGATAATCAGCGATAAATAACTAGAATCATAAGTTTTCACAGATGTAGCAAATAAAGAAATTATAATTTTTTCTGGTGTTCTTTCTTTTTGTTGTGTATTTGCCACCTGCATATCAGAAAAAGAGATACATTTAATGTTATGACACAAAATTAATTGGAAAAGTCAGATTTGACAGATATTTGATACATAAAATAGTTTAGGATATATGAGTACCCTTGATGCAAAACTCGGTATTTGCATCATAGTTATAAATCGAGATACAAGCAAAAAACTGATAATTAGTGCATTCTGTAAGTCGGACAGGAATATGAATATTTTCTAACCCCCCGTTTTTGAGGATGCTGAACACGATGGCGGTGGTTAAATCTATCTCCGAGATCACCCCAGCCTCCAAACAGCCAAAAACCACCCCCAGAAATGGTAAGCCGCGGATAGGTCGTCTTCTCTCGGCTAAACCCGTGTTACCCCCATTTTCGAGGATGCTGAACACGATGGTGATGTAGAACCCTCCTCGATCCCCGCCAACTCCCCAAATGGCCAAAACCCACCCCCAAAAGGGGTAAACCACGGATAGGCCGTCTTCTCTCGGCTAAACCAGTGTTATCCCCCCTTTTCGAGAATGCTGAGCACGATGGTGATGTCGAGACCCCTCCTCGACTCCCGCCAACCCCCCAAACGGTCGAAAACCACCCCCGAAAAGGGTAAACCGCGGAGAGGCCGTCTTCTCTCGGCTAACCCCCCCCCATTTTCGAGGATGCTGAGCGTGAAAAAAATATCGCGACCTCTCCTCGCTCAGCGGGAATCGAGAAGAGGTCTCGACATCACCATCATGCTCAGCATCCTCGAAAACGGGGGTAACACAGGTTTGGCTGGTACGAGACGATGGATACGTGGCTTGACCTTTCGGGGATGGCTTTTGGCCATCTGGGAGGTTCGCGGAGGTCGAGGAGGGGTCTCGACATCACTATTGTGCTCAGTATCCTCAAAAACGGGGGCAAAACAGGTTTGGCTGGTAGGAGACGACGGATACGCGGTTTACATTTTCGGGGGTGGTTTTGGCAGTTTGGGGGTGGGGTGACCTCGGAGAGAGATTCAACCACCGCCATCTAGTTCAGCATCCTCGAAAATTCAGAATTCAGGTCAGAATGTGTCAATTGCCTAATAATTTTAAGACAACCTAAAGGAACTAGCTAAAAAATACGAATAACAGGCATCATTGTGTATTAAGGTGTGTCTAGTAATGAAATAATGGAAAATATTTAATCATCTGTTTCTTTACCAATTAGATCCACAATTGACTTCAGGATTGATTACATAGATTTCAAGGCATCCTTAATCTCAAAAAATGCTCAAAATACCTCAAAAATGAAATTTTCATATATCGTACCCTGGATTTGCGAAACAAAGGATCGAAAACAATTTTTCTCATGTCTACTGTGGAACTGAATTTCAGTTCAATTCAATGCCGAAATATGTTCAGAAGGCGTCGAGGTGACCATAAACGAAAAAATTCTAATGATTCCTTCAAATTAGAACATCCCTGGAAAGTACCTTGGAAAAGCAATGAGAAATTTCTTTTCATAACTCCTTCAATGAGCTGAATCTAAAATCAGCTCCACAATCGGTCAGTTTTCCTAGATAATCCTAGAGAATAGTTACAGATTCTAATGAATCTGACTGGTAAAATTTCGTTCTTTCAAATAAGTTTTAGCCTGAGAGGATATCAGGATATCAAGGAATTGGAACGTCAATATCAAGGAAGGTGGACTGAAAATATGATGGCTGATTTCTGTTGGTCGTTAAGAAGGGAAGTGGATCCAAGAGGAATAAAACACAAAAGACACTTTTTGCACCTATCTTTTGAATGTAAAAGAATGCAATAACATAGAAAGAAAGAGTAAAGATTTTCCTCTCAAGCTAAAGCTTTCTTGAGGGAACAAGATTTGATCAGTTAGATTAATTAAAAGACATTTAATTGAATAATTGTAATTTCTGATAACTTCAACGCCCTATATCTTGTAAACGTTACGATCTAATGCCAAATGTTAACATGGCAATTTTTTTAAAAAATTTGGACGAGAAATAATAATAATACCTTTATTTATCCAATAGATCACAAAGGATATAGGACACGTAAAAAAACAAGAAAAGAGAAAATTACAGAATTAGATGATTCAACTAAAATATCTACACATATGCCTATGCGTAGCTTATAAAATTATACCAAGTTGTACATCATAAATTCGTTTACAGAATAAAAAGCATTTAATAATAATACGGTCCTCGACATTCCATTAAGATACACTCTGTATAAAATTCTTTACAAAAATATTATTTAAAAACAGTAGTAATACTGATTTGCATAAAAAATGTTGTTTTTACCACTGTGTTCTTCGAAATAAGGTATACAAATTAAAATTTAGTTAAACTAATTGTGCTATGTGACGTCGAATTTAATACAACCTGTACAGTGCGGTTTTACATCCGATTTTTTTAATTTTAATTTCCGTAAAAATGGCATAATTACACTAGGCGCGTAATCTTTCGTCATATCATCGTGCATTTATTAAATCCTCTATTTCTAAGTAGGTGTCACGAAATAATGTAATTATGTTATTCACAACTGTCACGCAAATAATAATCACCGCAATTCAAATAATTAAATCTGTATGTAATCCAGGCACCATAATGCTCATAACATAATTAATATAGTTAGGTTATTAATTTTTGTGCTTATTATTCCCAAAAAATAACAGTGAACATAATACACAAATTCTTCATGCTTAAATAAAATTTATGATATTTCCCATCGTGAAACTATGCACGGGGCGATTTTTATTTAAAAAATGCAACAGAGATATGTATACAAATATAGTAATATTTAAACACGTTTGTTTGTGTCTACAAACTCAAGGGATAACATTTAATTAAACAAAAAGTGCGGTTGTAAAGAATGTAATTTGAGGTATGTTGGACAAACGAAATGTCCAGTTATACCTAGAATTAAGGAGCATATGGCTCATCTTAACCATAGAGGAACAAAGAAGTCTGGCGATACCCAACACGTCTTGAATTGAAACCTCTGTGGTGCACTTTTGCCATCTATACATACTAACACAGTATTTGCTCCTGTCAACCAGACTGATCGAGCAGGTGATGCCACTCCACATACAGCAAACACAAGGGCACATCGTTAAAGTTTAATATCTAATTATTCTTGGGACGTAAACGCTTCTAGCATTTAATTAGGTTTCCCTGTTTGATAAATGGCCGAAAGTTTCTCACTGTCTGCTTGTAGGAATATGTGACAACGAGGAGTCAAAGAGGTGAGAATGGGGGAACAGGAACGGAAAGGAAGTTTCTCAGTCGTTTTAATTTAATAATACACATTGTTGAAATTTTGCCCACGGTTTGTGTTCTTGAAATAATACAGTACATGATTAATCACATTAATAACTATTTCTCTTTTTTTAAAGGATAGATCATTTGAAAGGCAATTTTTTGTAAGGACATTTTTGACTGTATATACCTGGTGACCCAGAAGAAGCACTTCAAAGTCTATTAATACTGTATCTTAAGAACGTCATTTCTCTACAATGTGCAAACTTCATCCAATCAGAGCAATTTGAATTTCAACTCTTTAACCCTGTTTCTACAGCCTAAAAGATGTTTAGAGAAAACTTTCGTAGTCTACTGTGACATCTTCCCTCCCCCACGCCTTATATTCATTAATAAATCCTGGCCACGGTCAATCAGTGAAACAACTCCCTCCCTGTGTTATTTACTTATCTCAACTTCATAAAATAAATTATCAAATCGACCATTTACGTGATCGTCTAGTTTTATAAGAGTTGGAACTTCAAATAGGTTGTGTTTGTAATAACCCAATTTTAATATTAATTTCTCCAGGTTCTTTTATGTAAAGTTGATATTATTTCTAGTTCTGATATGATTTGCCTGATTTTAGAAAACTCTTTTAATTCAGACACTGTAAAATTCATAGACTATTAATCGAGAAATCTATTTAATCATTTATTTTATTTTAATTCTGATTTATTACTCAATATTGCACTACGAATTTATGTTTAAACTTTGATATATTGTAAAGTTGGGATAATAGTCATATAAACAAGTTAATTTTATATACCAATCGATGGAGCAAATAACCAAATAGATTACACAGTAACAAGAATCATAGTATGCAATAGAATTTCAGTGCTATTTAGTTTAAATTACAGTTTCGGAAATCGCCAATGTAATCATATAAATTAAGTTGTAAGTCTGAGTTTCAGCATTCATATAATATACAATAGAATGCTGGGGAAAACTTCCTAAACTAATTGCGTTGTATTGCCTGTCAGTCGAACAAGTGGCCAGGCATTGTCTGAAAAATTAGTTAACAACGCCCAATCGAGCCACCGACGATCAATTGACCGAATCAGTACTTCAAATCTTTGTTGACTCATTGAACTGCGGTATTTATATTGCATATATGTATATAGGACAATCAGACAGAACCTTGTAAATTGCCATGTGAGAATCCTCTCAGAATATTTTGAAAACAAAGCATTCTCTCCAAATCTTTAAAAAAAGTCTCTCAAGTTACCGAAGTAACCCCCTAGAAGGTCTCAAGGGTCTTGTGCTAGGTAAAGAGAAACGTGGCCCTACAGTTTATTATTGATTCGCCTTACGGGCCTCGAACCTATTTCGCTAGGTATACTCAGTTTGCTAGCCAGACGCTTTAGCACACTGAGCTACTGCCCCCGTTGAAGCTACTTGATATACTGGCGGAAGCCGTCGATCTTTATTTATCTGAAGAATAATTGAAATTACTGCTGACTAGACACTGAGAAAATATCTTGTCCTTGCATAACTCTGAATATACACCATTTTTGTAATTGTAATTTGCAAATTAGCAAATGTATTCCCCTAATAAAATATCTATATAATGAGAGATTATTAAGAAATTATCTGGTAATGCAATCAAATTTATCCTACGTTCTTATTAAATTCAAATAAGATGTTATATCACAATCTAATTATCTCTGTTTATCTTAGTACCACAGACACGAGAAATCGCTAATTTTCTATCCTAAAACGGAAAAGTAAATTAAATTTTAAATTACAACGCAGGGTCTCTAAATAAAGTATGTTATGTAAATTACATTTCCAAACTTATTGTGTTACTAAATCGCAATAATCGTAATATTAACGAAATTACCTGCGGCAGTATACATTTCTAAGTTATTCTCCAGGTCTCTACCGAAGGCCTCGTTTGTGCTTGCGTTGTTTTCCATTTTATGATTGTTAAACCAGTATATTATTCTCAGCATCAGAATGTAAAAGATGAGTTAAATTGAAGTCTTGTAGCTGGACCTATACGGAATTTACTTAGTGGGTATATTTGAGAGAAATATAGATTAACGTGGCTGCAGAGTGTCTCACAAAACCGTAACTTTTTCTATAACTTAAAATATGTTAAATAAATGAACTGCAGTTGGTAATGGCTAGTACAGTACGTTGTTTTAATAAAAGTAAATAGAGAGAAACTCTATCAATATCTACAACTTGACCGTCGATTCCAACCTTAAACGACAAATCCTATCTAAAGTGATTCTCGTTCTTTTTAAAGGCTAAAGCAGGAGGTGGCAAATGTCACAAATTCATATTTGTTTCTTTGTCATACGTGTGTTTGAAAATGGTTTGCATGCAGTTCCCCGGTTTTGCTAGCGGGTTTCTCAGGTGGATTTTGTAAACAAATCCCAGCTACCCTTTTATATTTCGGTTGTTTATTTTAACATAATAAAAGTTAACTGATAACCAGGCTTAATCGGGGCTCTGAAGAGAATCTTTACACTACACTGGCATCGTAGAGTTTTATGTTTATCTAAAATTATGATTCCCTATTTTTATGAAAGCGTTCGAAATTAAATTTTGAATAAAAATAACAAATTTAGATACAGGATATTTCAGTACTTTTCAACTCGATAACAATAAACCAATATCAATGAACTCTAATATCTTATAGTACTATTTATAAAGTGAACGCCAGAAGCTAGCCTTTAAACTATGTGTCAAATAAAAAAATTACTAAGAAAAATATTCAAAAATAAAACAGCTACAAAACTAATTCTTACGTTTTGTTTCCTTGCAGGTATTTCAGTTGCGTCGAGCATCTTCACGATAACTGCCATGGCCATAGACCGGTATCTGGCCATTACAAGGCCGTTTGGTATGGTTTACAGATGCTTCAACAAGACAACAACGGTGATTGTGATCATTTCACTATGGATAACATCCTTAATTCTGTTCTCGCCCATTCTGTGGATATATTCACTCAGGGTGGACGTGTACCCCATCAAGAACATTAACATCACTGCTGCTGTCTGCATAGAAGACTGGACCAGCTTCGTTATATCACAGCATACCTTGGGGATAGTGTGGTTTATCTTTATGTTTGCAGTGCCAGGTAAGCATAGATTATCCCTCTTTAATCCATCGCTCTTGGATAAATCTGACCCTTAAATTATCCTAAAACATAAGAAAAAATTATTCAAAAAGAAAAGTAAATTCCATGTAAGTAATGGTTCATAACGAAAGAAACAAAAAGACTTCTAAAAAAATTATTACTGGTTTCGTGAACTAGAAAATTTGTTTCACATCCTTGGACAACAAAATTACGTCTAGCATCACCAACACTCTGACGCTCCGATAAATAATTTAAGTCTAAATCTATCTATCGAAGGCCAATTATTAACTAATATCCGAACCTAACCAAGTTTCTGAAAAGGAAACTTGCTAAATGTAATATTTAGAAGCGCACACTTTAAAATTTGGAATTAGTTGGGACGGTGGTCAATGAAAATTATTGAACCACAGCACTTAAGCCCCATTAGGCCCCTTGTCGTACTTCCTCCCTGTAGGCAGGTCCTCACCTAGGCATCCAACCAACCTATGCGAAATAAGTAGTGATGCTGCCTAGATGCATTTTCCCTACGTCGGCCAAAGTACGCTAACGTTCTCCCAAAATGGATTCTCTAATTGATGAGACGGCAGAACAGAAGGAGTGGCGAAATAGAGCAATATGCCAAAATCTTGCAAACAGCCACGAGACAAGCTTTTGAAACATCCTGCCTCTTGAGGTCCAATGCCCAATGAGGCCATCAAGTGGTGGCGTCAAGGGCTGACTGACCTCAAGAAGAAAGCTAGGACTTCGTTCAACAAAGCAAAACTGACAAGACAGGAATCAGATTGGGAATTATACAAAATCAATCTGAAAGAGTTTAAGAAATAAGTCAGACAGACAGAAACAAAGAGATGGTTAGAGAACCTACTGTGAGGAAATCGAGAATTACTCACAGTTTGCTAGGTTATGAAAGACCCTCGCCAAAGATTAAGACCATGACCTCTGCCTATTAAAACGGAGTCATGGTACAAGAACCACCGACTTTCTAGAGTTACTCATGGACACTCACCTCCCAGGATCTGTGGTAACGGAACGGAAGGAGTGGCCAAAGGAAGTCGACACTGTAGCAATTACCCCCCCCCCCCCCCGTATGGTTTTTTTATTGTTGTGGAAAAGAGTATTTTTCTAAGATGCTAAAAGTAATTTGTATATAGTAATTATAGTAAGGGATCCGTTGTTGCATTTAAGTCGCTCTAAAAGATAAGCCGTCGTCTAGACTAGCGGATATGTAAAGTTTTATCTTATCAAACTTGAGAGAGATTTCATGTATCTAAGTTTCCGATATACACTGTATGGTAGTTTGGTGACAAAGTGGCTGAAAATTATTGAAATATAGAGCACACAGCGGCATCTGGGGGTAAACCGCTGAAGCAACTATTGAAGGGTACCGATCGAAGGCGTGGAATAATGAGAAATTTTGAAAAGATTGGCAAAAGATTTTAAAAAGAGGAGGGCTAATGGAAACCGGAAGAACGGAAGATAGTTCCCGGGGAAACGTCGAATTGGTTGGGCGGAAAAGTTTCGGGGGGACCGTCGTGAATAATTGTTGTAATTTTTGGGAAAAATAGCGTGACAGTTTTCCGGGGGGGCGTTGAAGGACTTTGGCGTGAAAGTCCAGGGGAAATTCTCGTGGGAGTTAGAGGGCAATTCACGCGCAAGTTGGACGAGTGAATAAGAATTTTAAGGGATTTTTTTTGTGTGTTAACTAAGTGGGTTTTCGTGAGAGATACTAGCGTAAAGGTTCCAGGGTTAATGACGAGACATTTTAAATTCAGTTTTCAGGAAGATTATAATAATTGATTGTTGAAAGTTGAATTGTGAAAAGGTGATTTGAGCGAAGCCAGGGATTTCTAACCGAGTAAAAACGGAAGTTATTAGGGATCCGGTAAGCGTCCTATTACCACTTTGGTACTAATAATTTCGGAGGGGGTTCGTTTACCGACAGGGGAATACAAGTTGCTTGAGCGCTACAGGGTGGCCTCAAGGGTATAGGGCTCTCCCTACATGTTGCTACTGTAAAAATTTTTTTTCTGAAAAGGTAATAAATGTATACTTTATCCCTTTAAGTGGTGTTTTTCATTTAATTTCTCTACTCCAAAATATCACGCATATAAGCCGCGGCCGAGCTCACGGCCAAACAAAATCAACACCTTTCCGCACTTCCGGGGTCAGGCGGAACGATAATGTCCTGACCTGGTGGCAGCAACGCGCTACCCTTTTCAAGTGACCAGCCTCCCTCTCTCACCTGACAGGACAGAGGGTGTCTAAAGGGTAAGGAGAAGGGATTGCAGAGTTACAACACCCAACCCTCTGATTTGGATTAGCAAATGGCCAACCAAATAGTGAGTGAGGACAGAATAAAATGCGGAATACAGAACTTCTCTACATTTAAGTAACCAGGCATTGACGGCATCTACCCCACCCTACTGCAATGGGGGCTGGATGAATTACTGCCGCACCTAGTTGGGTTATTTAGAGCGTGCTTTACACACATTTATATTCCAGAGATATAGAGAGAAGTGGAAATTGTGTTCATCCCAAAGGCAGGGCGGATAGACTATACCACCCCAAAAGCGTATAGACCTATTAGCTTAACATCCTTTTTGCTCAAGACAATGGAGAAGCTATGTGAACGATACATAAGGCATGTTGTAGTGAAAGACAATACATCCTAACTAGCACGCATACATCCTGGGAAGATCCACCGGCACCGCCCTCCACGCAGTCGCGAGTCGGATTGAGAGATCCTTGGACAATAAAGAGTCCACCGTAGTCTTCATAGACATAAAATGTGCATTTAACAGGACCACCTTTCAAAAAGGCCCTACAGGAGAAGAATGTCCCTACGATCATGGGAAGCTTGATATCCAATATGATCTCGAAGAGAACTGTACAAATCAGTGTGGGAGATACGTCTGTACGAGGAATGGTCGCGAGAGGCTGTCCGCAGGGAGGTGTAATATCACCACTGCTATGGAACCTCATTATTGATAGCCTCTTGTGTCGCCTCAATTAAGACGGATTCCACATAATTGCCTACGCAGATGATTTAACAATAATGCTTAGCGGAAAATTCGAAGGAGTCTTCTGTGAAAGAATGTAGGGGGCCCTAAGAATAATCGAAAAATGGTGCAGGGAACACTCCCTGCCTTTCAATCCGAGGAAGACGGAGATGGTCCTCTTCACAAGGAAAAGGAAACTAGGAGCACTGAAGGCACCTACTCTCCTGAATACAATACTAAGTTTCGTCTCAGAAGTGAAATGCCTTGGGTAATCTTCGATGCCAAAATAACCTGGAATCACTTCACATAAATAAATGACTAAAGGAGAAGGCATACATTTCTTATGAGTAGTATCACAGGACCGCGGGGAAAACCTGGGGAATGAAACCCAAAGTGATTATGTGGAAATACACTCCCATCATAAGATCAGTGATAACCTATGGAGCTGTGATTTGGTGGCCTAAGAGCAAATAGACTACAGCTAAGGTCTCAGCCAAGTGCAGAGAGTTGCCTGCCTAAGCATAACCGGAGCTATGCGAACAACGCCAACGAGAGCTAAGGAGGTAATGGTGTGTCTATCACCATTAGATATATATCTAGAAGAAGTGGCTCTGACAACAATGGTACGCTTCAGATCCGTTGGCATATAACCAAATATAGGCTGTGTAAAGATCAGAAGCCGCCTGTGGAATGAGGCTCTCAGGAAGACCTCTTCTATAGGCGTGCACAGATGGCATTTTTCCCCGGTTTGTCTTTGACAGAGCCTACATAATACAAACGAACAGTGAGAATGAGGCTACTGGCGAAGGTGCGTTCAACATCTTCACAGACGGATCAAAAAAGAAGGATGTGGCAGGATGTGGAATATACTCCAGAAGTCTGCAAATTCAATATAATGGGAGAGCCAGCGTAGTACAGACGGAGCTGGCGAGCATAATCATAGCCGCAAAAGACATTGTCCATAGACAAACTACGGGCAAAATAATGAGGATCTACACAGGTTGTAGACAATCATTACTAGCCCTGAGAATTACAAAATTACAGTTACAGGACAGTGTAGTGGCAACAAAGTAGCCTACAGGCTGGCCAAGAAGGCAGCAGGCAGTATCTTTGGACCAGGCCCGACCAGTATATTACCAATCATGACGATAACACAAATAATTAAAGAGAACACATACAATGAATTCAAGAAGCTGTGGGATGAAACAAACAGCTGTCAGCTTGCTAGGGAACTTTTAAAATATCCCAACAAGAGTACAGCCATAGACTACCTGGCACTGTCCAGAAGGAACCTGCGTTTTATAGCGGGAATCCAGACTGGACACTGTCCGTTAAGGAAACATCTATATAATGTGAGATTAAGCGACACATCTCTCTGTAGAGGTTGTGAACAAGATGAGATAGTTCAACATGCACACTTTGGTAATAAATGCATCTTTTTTAGTTGTCTCAACACTGGAAAATCTACCACTTATGTTTGAGTTGGAGATATTAATAACTTGGTTAACTGCTTATTGCAAGCAGTTTTTGAATGATTGAAACCACTGGAGTTAAAACAACTCAGAATTTCAATTGCGTCGAAAACTTTACAGAAATCTAAACCTATAAATAAATAGCCGTTGGCATTGTGAACGATCCATGCTTTGATGGAAGTCTGAAGGACGTATTTTCTGCTCAAAAAACTTAGAAAATTAAAAAAAAATAGGAAAAAGAAAAAATTAATTTTCTTTTTCCTCAACCTTTTCTTAATTCTAAAACGTTCACAAAATTTTTAGGGTTCAACGTGACTGTTTCAGACGGAGAATAATGGATAAATCATACTTACTGTCGTTTATGCTTAACTGCGGCTCTGATGGTATCAATTGGAAGACGTCGTAACACTATTAATCTAACACTGTCTGTTTCACACTCTCTTAAAATTAAATCTGAAAGGGAATTTTGTTAGAAAACACAACTAAAAGACAATATAAAGTTCAAAATATGTATATTAAATCTTTTTAAAAAAATTTATGTTTTTACAACAACTTCTTCAGAGAAAATGTTAACAAAACAATGGTCTGACCCGTGTACAACACATGGTGAGGAACGGGACGATTCATACGGTACCAACTACCATCCAATATGCAGTTTGATAAGCTAACGATGCACAAAAAGATTCAAGAAAAGTTTCATGTAACTGAAATTTTTGGTGGGCTTATGCTTGCCTGTCTTATAAACGTATTTATTAATTCACATAAATTTTGGTCGCTCCTCGGAGCTTAAAATTGCTTGAAGCGTTTCTACTTCATTTGTATTATGCAATAACAAATTTTACGTTCAGGCAAGGCAGATCCCATGCACGTGTGAGTACATGGTATAGATACTTTTTTGACTCCGAATCACTGAGGAACCGGTTTAGGGCAAACCCCGTCAAAATACATCATTTCCCCGTCAAATCCGACTGCTAGGAAATGATGGGGGTCCCATGTCGCTAAGGGCTATTTTCGCTATAACTTCCGATATACTTTGAATAGTCGTTGGATTAACTTGTCCTCATATTCAATACCTCGTAAGAGTTGCAGTGCTTGGCAACGTGGATTCGTAAAAGGGTTTTTAATCTTGGAAATTTGGAAGTTCAAGTCCAATTTTAGTATACTTTCTAAAATTGGGTGGTCGGGGCGACATTACGTCCCTGTGCAGCGACATTTACTACACTTTCCAAATTAACGCTCCTTGAAGAGTTAGCGAAAATTTGGCATAAAAAATGCTCCGAAGAGCAAAAATATATTTCCAAGAATTAAAAACCTCCTCCACGGCGTTTTTACGTGAAGCACGCTTTTCTTACGAAGTATTTCCTAAGTCGGATTTTGTTACAACGTCGAAAAGTATATCGGGGTTATAGCGTTCTTTAACAGCATCACAGTCGTAAAGTTATTTGTTATGATTTTTTAAATATTTTTGTTGCTCAAAGTCAAAGTTGTGGTTAAATAATACATTATTTTGTCTAGGACAGATTTTCAAGAGTTTAAACAGTAAATTTTTCCAACAAACTGACGATCTGGACGAGGGGATGTAAACCTCTCACTCCCCTGATATCTTATTTACATTTCAAAGTAGCATGTAAACTAAGACAACTTTGCATGATGTTTCTACACAAACACGCACATGAACTTCTGTTTCCTCGGTAAATCGCATACAGACACTCTTGTAAAACTTGTTAAAAATAAAGTAACATATACATCCTTTTGTCGAGCAAGTGTGGGAGAAAAGGTGCAATAGGATTTATATTTATTTGCTATAAAATGATACTTGTAAAAGGAAAATGAATGAAATATAAATTTTTTAAGCCTTATTGTATCCTGTAGAAAATTTATAAAGGTAGTAAATAACAACCTCCTCTCATAAAATGACATAAGGATATCCAGCGGTTCAAGTAATATGTTTCGGTGGACCAATCTAAAATGAAACTTCTCAGACTCTGCTTAAAATGAAACCAAAACAGACTGATATCTATTCCAACAGCGACAGCGATAATGATATATCTACCATATGGCAACAACATATTTCAAATAAAAATTTCAATTTATAACACGAGAGCACAAGTGTGTAAGTAGTGTAATCTGGCGCCGGAATTGATAAGGCGCGCGAATATTAGTTTTAACGAAGTATCTTGAGTCGGGCTTGAGGCTATTTCGTTATACTGTGTTTTAAAAATAAAAACTACGCTAATAACACTCGCCATCGGAGCTGAAAAAAGGACTAAAAGGGTAATCGTAGCCAAAGCACAAAATACGTTTTTAAAGTTCATTAAAGCCTAAGGCAGCTCTTTTTACAATATGCCTTCAAATGTCTTCAAGTAAACTTTTTATTTTTCGAAATGGATACCAAGTATATCGAGAATAAAGATAAAAAATACGGGTAACTTTTTGCTTGAATTTTTTTCTAAGCGAATATGCGGAGGAGAGTTCTTAGCGGATGAAACCACCACAACTTGTACAGTATATACATATATGTATATTGTTCGGTCAGCGTCGCTGGATATATTGCATTTCATGTGCGCTGTTAAGAACAAGAAGATATAGATACAGTGACGGCTTGTGCCTTATGTACTTGGGAGGGCGCAGTGGCGGCTCGCGAGTATCAAAGTAGTAGGGTCAATAAACAAAAGCATCTCAGGCGAAACATTTTTGAGGTTCTAATTAAATCATTAAAAAGTCCGCAAATATAAATTAAAGCGACTTAATTAAGTACTCACCATTATTTTTTGAAGTGAAATTCCATTCTTCTATTTTTGTCGGAGATAAACTTTTCATTAAAATTTGGTATTTCTCGTATCACTGACTTTTCAATTGAAAGCATTACAAGTGATGTTAGTCTGTCTTCGCTCATAGTATTTCTTACATATGTCTTAATTAATTTTAATGTCGAAAACATCTTTCCGTTTCAGATATCGTCATCGGAATAGTAACCAAAATTTTCAAAACTTGAACAACTTCCCCGAAAACAACGTCTAAACCGAAATATATGAGAAAGTTTAATGTTTGCAAGCACCCAGAAAAACTTTGAATTTCACTGGAATTTTCTGAATCTTGTCCTGTTATTTCTTTCCTGGACTAAAATACTTAGTTGCATTTTCAGAATTTCCTCATCTATCATCGGGTATTCTTCACAAAATTGGTTGATATCTTCCAAAGGTGGTGTTTTTTCATATTCCTTATACTTCTCCTTTAAAAATAATTTTGCACCACATAAATGATTTTTAAAAGAAAACCGAATTCTCACTTCTGAAGTAATTATATCACATACCTCTCTTGCAGACATGTTAACATTTTCTTGATTCAGTCTACGTCGCTTTTTTGGAACATCTGTATTCACTGGTTCATTTGTTAAGGGAGGTAAATTATGTCTAATTTGTACAATTTCTTTTTCAAAATTATCTACGCATTTCTGGACGTTTATAAAGTCTGTTTCAATTTTTTGTAGCTGGCTAAATAAAATATCAACATGTGGCATGACTTTTGAAAAAAAATTTTACCAAAATAAAAATGAATCATCTTCTAGCCATTTAATAAATCCAGCCGCTTGAATCACAGTTTCAAAGTTGTATTGTTTTGGAATTCCTGACATTATATTTTCAAAGCATTCAGTAAGGTTGTCTTTATTGTTGTACACACTCTGTACTATACGAGAGTTAAAATTCCATCGTGTTTGAGAAGTTCTTGGAATGCGTTTGTCACAAACATGTTGCAAAGCTGCCATTCTGTCTGGCGATTGAGAAAAAAAAGTTGATATGCCATTCAAATTTTAAAAAAGTATTCGTACACTACTGATGCTTGAAACTGCTTGTTCTAGTATTTTATTAAGCCGATGAGCGTAGCAATATACAAAATGTGCATTTTTGTACTGTTGGAGAATTTTCACACCACCTAAATGACCATGCATAACAGCAGCTCCGTCATATGTTTGACAAATCAGTTTCTCTGGGCAATCTGGCGAAATCTGTTCTAAAATTCATTGAGACAGTCCATCTGCATCTTGACTTTTCGGATTTGCAAACCCCCAAAACCGCTCAAATATTTTTCCATTTAGTTCACAACGTAATACAACTACAGTTTGAATTGATACATCTGTAGTCTCATCAGCCATAAGTGCGAGATACGCAGATTCTTGAATTTCTTCAAGGATATGTTCACGACAAAGCTCGAACATACATTGCAAAATTTCATTCTGAATAGATTTTGAAGTGCCCTTGAACACTGTTGCTTCTTGAATATGGTTATTAAAGGCACTATCAGCGTTTGCTAAAATATTAACCAATTCTAGAAATACCCCTCTATCTGAAGAGACTTTTCTCGTCGTGACCGCGAAGGGCAAGATTACACGTTCCGCATAGTTTTAATATGTCTATTATTTTTAAGAGTACATGTCGATTTTTGATCACAGTCTCGTTATGCTTACGAATTTGATCCGCATAAGCCGTACTTAGAAATGTAGCAATATTAATCTTTCCTAAAAGTTGAAAACTGACAACATTATCTAGATGTTTCGTACTATTTTCGTGTTTTTTAATTTTTATAGAAATGTGCTTTAAATCGTTTACCCCATTTTTTGTCCACTTATCATCGCCCCCAAAAAGCAGACATACAAAAGAAAAGAACGAATTTGTTTCCTCGCAACTACAAATCCAAATAGTTTTAACATATATCTTTTTGTCAAACTTACGCATAAAAGAATTTTTATTTTTGCACTGTCGCTGCTCTTGCACTATATTTAAAACTGGCGTTGGACGGCCGTTTTGTTTTATTTCAAGTTTTTCATTTAAGCTCAAGCGGCTAAATATAAGTTTTTTAATTTCACTCACTTTCATAATTAATTATGTCTTTTGCACTTTTGCCGTCTAGTCTAATGTTTAATAAAACTGAAAAAAATCTGTAATGCAAATTACATTACATTATATATGTAATAAATCGATAAACTTTTTAAAAAAACGCGATAACCTCAAAACAATTTCATACGTAAAAAAGCAAAGAAAACAGAAACGACGAAGTAATTAACTCCTACACAGCCGTGGGCGGACTGACCAGAGCCCCAATAGATAACGAAACCACTCATAACCCCCTCCAGTTCTTTCACTTGTTGCCATGACGACCACCGCACATATTTTAGGCGGAATATCTGCAGCCCATTTCAGCGTTTTTACATGCAATTCGGAAGTTAAATTAAATTCATCGCAAGTGAGGGGAGTATGCCGTTTGTTTTTATTATTTTAAAAAAATAGTCGTAAAGCAGGTTATCGGGAGATAGGTTATTGTCTAGTGTTATTGTTATTTATTGTTTTAAATTTGGCAGGGAGGGCGGTGCCCCAGAGCTCTCCCGCACCGGCCGCCACTGTATAGATATATTTATTCACTTGAACTGTAACCATAATTTTTCTAAGTAATAAATAATATAGAACAGTGATCGATTGATTATTAATAGAATACCCGATACTGAACAATCATCAGGTTCAGATTTCATGTTTCATTGAATTCCAGCGGCATAAACTAGAAGGAAGTCAAATTTTATATACAGGATGCTTCAGTTAACATACCCACAGCCGATACCTCGGAAACTAAAAAATATATTTTTATTCTGTAAACGGTAACAGATTGCTATGGGTAATGCCTTCTTTAGGAAATACAATTTACTAATAGCATTATCACTAGAGATGGCGCTACAGTTGAAAAATATTTTTCCACCAAGGAAGGTTTGAAACGTATGCCATTAGATTAAAAATTAAATTTTAAGCTAAATTGTTTTTATCCCAGAAAGTCAGATCTGCGCAGCAGTTTTTGCGATATTTTAATTTTATTGTCTAACTTTGAAGTAGTGTAATTTTTTGTAATTGCTGTAACTTTTTTAATCTTGATTTTCGGATGTAGATTCCTGGTAACTTTTTGCTTGTTATATGAGAATTATAATAACAATAATAATAATAATAATTAGAGAAATTTAAATTAAAATAATTGAAAAATTCTTGCTCAGCACTTTCTATCACTTAGATGTATATTTACATTTTTAATCTTACTCACCACATTACTTGCAAAATAAAAAGTTGAGCCCCGTCCGAGATTCAATCTCTGAACTCTAGCACGGAAAACGGGATTGTTAACCACTTTTAAGTCTCGTTAGCCAGAGAAAAATTGTAATTGTTTTTTTATTAACTGTTCGAAGTTTAATTTTCGTTAGCATGTGTGATTTTAAGAATACGTTTGTAAAATTTGTCCAAAATATGGCCCATACCAATGTTAACAAAGTTAATATATTAATAATTTATGGAAAAAGCAATAAAAATGCAAAAGTAGCCAAACGTATGTATCAATTACAATTTCCAAACAGACCTCAACCCGATCGCAAGACTTTTTCCAATTTGTGTAACAATTTATTACAATATGGTAGTTTTAAAAAGTTAAAACGTGAAAAGAATATGAACAGCAGGAACCCAGGAGAATACGGCTCTAGTTTTACAAACGGGTAACAATGATCCCCACTAATCATTGTGACAAATGAGAGCCTCCACCAATATATCACTATCGTCGTGCCAAATAATCTTAAAAGAAAATAAGTACTTTCCATATAAATCACACTTATTACATCATTTACTGCCTACGGACTATGACCGTCGCTTAACCTTTCTTGCTGAGTTTTCTGTTCTTTATGAAGAAAATTGTAATTTCCTGAAAAATGTACTTTGGAGTGACAAAATTAAGTTTCACAGAAACGGCACAATTACAAAACATAGCTGTAGATATTGGTCGGAAAACAACCCAAGATGGATGATTCGAACAAGAAACAGTTCAGATGTGGTTTTTTAAATGGTTATATTCTAGGTCCGTTTCTATACCATGATAATTAAACCGGTGTGCGTTATTTAAGATTTTTAGAAAATGAGACTTTACCATGAGACCAAGACTTTACAAAATATTCCCCACAATAGAGCTGAGAGCTGAAACTTGGTTTCAGCAAGATGGCGCACCACCCCATAAATCTAATATTGTTGTAGATTATTTGATCAAATGGTATATGTTTCAAACCTTCTTTGATCGAAAAATATTTTTAAACTACAGCGCAATCTCTGATAATAATGTCATAATAATAAATTGTACTTCCTGAAAAAGGCATTAACCATAAATAAAATAAATGAATAAATAAACACCACAGAAATTAGACAACCTCCAATTCCAGAAGCCAGGGCTTGTGCGGAAGGGGGTTACACATTGAAAAAATGCGGACATACAACCATTTCCTCCGACAGTGCCGGAGCCAGGATTGTCCGTGTGATTAATCGCGATTGCCACCTCGCGCCTTAACCCACTCGGCCATCGACCAGACGATAGAAATCTATTACCGTTTACAGAACAAAATATATTTTTTAGTTTCCGAGATATAGACTGTGGGAATGTTAACTGAAACACCCTGTATGAATATGTCTGCCTGATTATGTATAACGTGACATAACATAGTGATCCTTAATTGAAAAGAATATAATGAGTGAACCTAGAATTCGGGAGATCTGCATTCGTTCCGATGGCCAGAAGCTGACTGCACGCCGCGAACTTCGTATTTATCTAGTTCTCCACTATTGTGCCGACGCCGACCGGTAGACAAATATGTTGCATGTCAGATGAGAGAAATGTTAAACCTCCCATACACACTCGAACATGTTGGACGAGCATGTTGGCAATAATCAATGACTTCAGAATAGGATAGACAAAGCATCATCCTCTTGGTTTGTTGTGTATCATTTATTTGTTTACATTGCTTTAAAAATAAATACTGGAACTCAGCAGTCTATTGGTTAATGGCACGTGGGTATATGCGCACGCAGTCCCTCCCAACACGTTTTGTTTACAATCCAGTTGCAGTGTTGGCCGCCATTAGAGTGTTTGTGACAAACCGAAATTAAACGTTGTAATTACAGTGGTTTTGTACTGTTTTTAAAGACAGAATTTGTTATTGTGAATAAACAACGGGAAAATATTGTGTTGTATGTAGACGTCGCTTTAAAATTGGAGTTAATCGATCTTTTCACAGGTAGGTGAAATTATCTTATAAGCATAACCTCGGGTTGGAACGACAAATAAGCAAAAATTGTAAATATTCAATGCAATAATATTGGAAGTACAGAAAATGTTTTAACGTTTTAAAATTCAGTAATATAGTTAAATAAAAATGGTAATTCTAAAGGAGAACGGAAACCTCGAATTTTTGCGTGATTTTTTCAGGATACTCTATTTTGGGGTCGTAGAACACGAATCTGAAATTAGTTTTGCGTGCATACGAACAGTTTGTCCAAAAAAAAATTTTGAAAATTTTCCTTATAACACTCACTTTTTCATGCACTTATTTATACACCAACGGCACTTGTATATCGCCTTTTTCCTTATTAAGATCACACTATGGCCTTTATAGAACAATAAACCCTTCACTTATGGCAAAAAACTCACTTTCTTTTGAATAAAAATTAGAATATTATTCACTGAAACTCCATCTGTCATTTGATTACATATATTTGCATGCGCATGTATGCAATATTAAGGCTAAGGGTCTGGTAAAGTTTAAGTACCTCCGATTTTAACAATTTTCTAATAAGATTTGGAAAGAATATGAACAGTAAATTACGAAGCGTCGACTTCCGTTCTCCTTTAGAATTACCATGAAAATAAAGTTGAAGGGCAAAATGAAAAGATATTATTTAAAAGTGCAATATTATATTATTTGTAGAATTCCAAGGAATATTAAACGCCGAAAAATATGGGTCTGTCGCGTTTTGAAACATTTGGGAAATGAAAATATCCCTGAAGATAGTGTTGTATACTCAGATCACTTCTCATCAGATGATTTCACAACAAGTCCCAGTGGCCGAGTTGTTCTTAAAGAGTTTGCAGTATCGGACTTACCAAGTTCATCTAAGGAAAATGTACAAGTTGGGTAAGTTATCGTTTAAAAAAAGTAGTACACGATGGGAATAATTATAACATGTTTTTATTTTTTGGGTTAGTAATGCAGTAAAAGGAAAACTGTATTAATCATTTTGTTTATGTGACATATTTTTATACCAATTTATAAGTGTAAATTTAATATTTAAATAAATCATTTAATAAAAAAGCAATGTTGTTCATATTACTTTGAAGCCAAACTAGAAGAGAAATTAATATATTAATTATATGAAATAATCACCCTCTTTAACATATACGCCACTGGAAATGAGTTCCAAAACATAAACAAAACTATCTCCATCCCTTTTTAATAATAGAATGTATGAGATAGTAGGGAAACACAACAACTCATGTGTTAATGTATAGGACATGCTTTGTCTATCCTATTCTGAAGTCATTGGCAAAAATAGTTGGAAGCTGGTTCGGCGAACATGCTTGAAGGTGTCTGGGAACGACGAACATAGTTGGCGGTTGGAATGCTCTGCTCGTTGTGCGGCTTGCCGATCCATACCAACATAAACCGAACGTCGAACACGTTGGTACATGTGTGATGATTTCGCGAACATGGTGATTAGCAATAGTTTCTGGTAATTGTGGAGAGATGTGCATCAATTCAGTGCCGGATTTACCCCAAGGCAATGAGGCATTGCCTCGGGACCCCCACCAAATTCCCTTGAAAATATATTTTATTAAAAATAAAAAATTAATAATTTCTTATTTCTTTCGAAATTTGGAATGACAAATCAAACTCCCGCCCTTCAGTTAAGCACGCGATCCCTACTATAACGACCATGCATAATATTTAACATATTCTGAAGATGATGATGAGCAAAAAAAATAGAATTAGCTGTGATGTCCGCTTTATCTGCTGTTGGTAGACAGAAATTTAAGAGATACGTTTCTCAATGTGGAGACACCACACCACAAATTGTACGGATGAGAGAGCATTTTCAAAACTAAAATTGACGAAAAATAGATTAAGATCATCTATGACCATTTAACTAGTATGAGTATCAATTATCTTGCTAGCGTTGGACTTTTCCGCTATTATTGAAGAATTCTCTAACGAAAAATCTCGAAAGGACAATTTAGGGTAAGATATATATCGGAATATTCGTTTATAAGTTAAATATTAAACATTTCTACGTTTGTTACTCTATAATTATCAAAAATTATAAATATAAAAACGTTATGAAAGAATATGTAAATAAAAATTTTGCCTATAAGCCCCTATCCACGTTCATCCGGTCCTGCATCGATTTCTCGTATTCGCTTGTCACTTTTCTTCACAGCAGTGAGGCTCGCGGTTTTAAATTTTGAACTGAAGTTGGTAAGATCGGCGCATACATGTGTGGAAAACGCCGAGCATGCTCGGTTTGAAGTTGGGTTCGATGAAATTTCTTCGAGCCGAGCATGCTTGAGTGTGTATGGGGGTTTAAAGGTGCTCTCCCGATGCAAGCGATAGCGACCGAGACATGTACCACGTGACAAGCAGAGACCAACGACAGGGAGAGCTACTATAGGTGCTCTAGAGTAGCCCTCACTGCCGTTGGTCTCTGCTTGTCACGTGGTACATGTCTCGGTCTCCGGTCGCTTGCATCGGGAGAGCACCTTAAGCTTCTATGCTTTACCTACACGATCCAAAAAGCATTTTCAATACTAAAAATTTCTATACGCCCTAGAACGGCGTAACCCCTGTATTAAATAACGATAATTAGCAAACTATCAGGTCCGTTGATAAATTTTGGTTTGCAAGACATCACTTTCTGTTACATTCGGTACAGTTATATCTTTTTTCTTACCATCATTTATTTAGCGATCATTTATTCCGTGTAGGTCATTAACTGTCTTTAAAATTGTCTAATAAATCATTCGTCGAACACAAACTAACCGCCTTTGAATTGAAGTGTTCTGCGGTAACGCTAATTACCGATCATTCTTTCAGGAGTCATAATGCTGTTTGCTTATTCGATGATGGGTCGAACCCTGTGTTCCGTAATGCCTCCATTCGACAACAATGAATCGACTTGCACGCAACAGGTGAGTAGTTTATTAATCAGAAAGCTATTTGATCACATTCAACAATAAAAATATTACATTATGCATCGTTTAGCCCTTTTAACGATTCTTGAAATAAGAAAATTCGAATGATTAATTATACAAATTTACCGCCATTATAAAAATTCAATTATAGTCCCACCAGCACAGATAGTTTATTCACTAACGGCCGGTTTATCAATGCTGGGTTAAAACTGTTGGATAACTATTTCGTAATTAACGATATCCAGCAAATAAAGTGGTAGTTAAAGTTGGTAGTGTTTATCAATACTATCTTTTCGTGTCAACAATTTATTCGCAAGTTGGCCGCACCAATAATTCAGCAAATCTTCGTGATTGGCTGGCTGTTCTTGGTATGATTTGACAAATTAATCTGTGCTCTTGCAATGTTGCCGATTGAATTTGTTGAAAGTACTTGATTGTGCCAATTCCCTGAAACTCCCACGCGCTGAAAATTTATGTTCACTTAAATTAAGTCAAAAAACCGCTGCCCAAGGAATCACTACTTCCACATCCAGATTTTGTATCCAAGTCTTATACACACTAAATCCCAATATAATATTTTACTCCCTTTAATAATAGGTTGGTGGTGGTAGAGGGGGTAGCTAACGCCAAAATATTTTCTTGAGACATTTCGTTCTTGTATATAAACTAAATGACAATTCAATTTTATATTGGGTGGCTGATGCCGGAAAAAATTTTGAGACCATGCCCTAAATTGAAATTTTACCCCGTTTACCCCGAACCCTTACCCCATAAGATCAAAATATAATAGTTCCAGATCTCGTGTAATACATAAGTGTACCAAATTTCAAGTTAATATCATAAACGGTTCCAGAGTAAACGTGCGCACAAAAAAATGACAGACCGACCGACCAGACAGACATTTTTTTTTTTCGCTCAAATTTAAAGTCTCAACGTTTCATGACATTATGACACGTTAGGTATACGACGAGCCTATTTCGTCACTAAACAAAAAGTAATATTTATATAACAAAAAGAAATGAAGTGAATATAAACAGTAGCGTTCGAGTCGCAGAGGCTCGCAACAGGTGTGACGAGGGCTAGCTCAGCTCTAGTCGATGAGGGTAGGTTAAGGTTCATACACAAAAAAAAATAATAAAGCATAGATACATTAGTTACTCATGAATATGCATAAAGGGCGCCACTAGCTAATAAAATGACTGCAACCTAGCTAGAAGGCTCCCAAAATTTCCAAGGGTACCCAAACGCTACACTATATTTATTCGAGGTATGAATTTAAAAGAAAAGCAGTATATAACGTTAGAATTTGGATATAAAATTTATTCAGTAAATGAGTATTCACTTGGAGTAGATATATATATTCACAAACAATAAATATATTTGAATCGATCCTTGGTTATATAATTTAATCTTACCGTGCGTGATATCACGAAGGGTTCACATTAGGTTCACACGAGATAATAAAAGTCGTGCATATGAACTTATATATCATAACTTATATAATATACCTCCCCAAATGATAAAAGTTTGAATTGAGTTACCCGACATGTGAGTCTATTTACGTTTAACATAAAAAAAAGCAATCATATCCAAATACTTAAAATTTTGAATAGCCAAAAAAAAATTAATTATTTACAAAATACAGGCATATCATACACTACATATAAAAGAATACTGTGCCCAAATACTTAAAATTTTTAAATAGCCAAAAGTGAAAACACAAATTATTGGCAGAATGTATCCCGAACTCATATGCTAAGTATAAAGACTTGTATGGCGAGCTGTGTAGCTGCCTCCCAAGAAGTACCACGAATCATTGTCCAAATTGGTCGCATAAGTTGTCGTTGTTAATTCCTATCCATCGAAAATGATCCAGACCACGAATCATTGTCCTATGTCGAAGCCTGCAGTTGTCAATTTAGTTCCATACCTGTTTTCCAAAACCCCGAATCGTTATCCAAAGTTAAAGCAAAAGGTTGTCAATAAAATTCCAATTAGGGGTCCACAAGTGGAGAACAAAAATAGGTAACTGAAACCCAGGCCTCTCTTGCTCCGGAGATAACGCCAGGCTGAATAAATATGTGGGGGGAATTCGTAAAATTGGGGATCAATATTACGAAAACAACAAAAAGCAACGTAAACACAAAAAAATGTTGAATAAAATTTAAAAAACGAAGAAGAAGAAGAAGCCTCAAAGGTGTAGGGCGGCTTAAAATCGGCGATCCAAGAGATCAAACTTGGAAGTAATTCCTCGTGGGACGGCTTTAATTCAAGAATCCGAACTAGTCAAGTAAGGTGTGTCGTTCTAAACAACCATAACGTACACAACCAACCATGAATTTCCAATATCCCATGAAAACATCAAATGGAAAATGGAGAGCCCCATTAACGGCAATTAAAAGGAAAATTCACAAAGAACGCCAAGCGCACTGCTACCTAATGGCTACCCGTCTCCAAACTCAACCCCTTCCTTCATCTCGTGATCTTACAAGCCGACCGACGTAACCCCTAATACACCTACGAGATGCCTACATTATAGCCAAAGGATTCTAGTCTCAGCTACAAAATTTAACAGTGCGGCAACCCTCGATACACCTCTCAGTAATTACTAACTGTCTACCTAAAAGGCATAAAACAGCATTTAGCACGTAACAACATTTTTAAGCCTATTTCAACCAAAAAAATTATAATTTTTGCGTTACTATAAACGAACACAATATCACGGTAGAAAATATTTCTCAACACAATTTGATAGGGACTCATCATAATATATGAATTCTACAAATCCCCGATTTTCCTAAGTGGGAGTTAATTCCCAATTTTTACCCACGATCACTTGAAATTCCCCACCCATCGACAACCCTGGACAGGTGTCTGGTATTTTAATATTTACCCTTGGTTATTTCATTATCAACAACTTCTAAGTTAGAGTTATTTTATCCAGCACTTTGACTATCACTTTTAACATTGATAATAAACAGATTAACCCCTAGATCTTAACCCACCATTGATAGAGGCCCTAAGTGCCAAGTGACTTCGCATGCGTGGATAGACAGTTTTCACTAAATGTTAAAGCTAAATTCATGCAACCCACATAATACTGACCTATATTGCGTATTTCATAACTTCCAGGGGCTGGCATACTTTGTGTAGATATTATTCGCAAAAATGTGGAAAAGTTTTTATAAACACATGATCGGACATACTCCTAAGAGGGCCGGGAAGTAAAGAATTAATTATATAACAAAATATAGCGACGAAATTTCTGAGAAATTAAATTGTTTAAGTGTTTCTGCGATAAGCGTGGGAAGAATATTGGACATTAATAAAGAAAAAACAAATAAACTTAATAAATTTGATATATATGAAATTAAATGTAAATATTGTAATGCTGTCTATGTTAGTCAGACTAGTAGAAGTATTGAAAGCAGATTTAAAAAACAAAAACAAAAAATTAATTTTAAATAACAATAAAAATGCACGTATGGTAGCACATTGCATTAAAAGTAACCATTTTTAGCTAAGACCCTACGATAATTGGTATTTCCTTTTCTGAACAATAGCAAATCCTTTTAAGGACGCATGGAATAAGTCAAAATAAAGAGATTTAAGGGCAGACCCACATCGAAGACCCGCGATGGTACACCCTAGTCAGAGCAGTGACATGCGGTTGTGTATTTTGTGTTTTTCCTTGAAAATGGTTAGAAGTACAGATTTGCAGTTTGTGCTAGTCGAAAGAAAATAGAATTTTATATCTCACGCATACCTCCCATTACAAAAAATATGGGAGGAGACAACTCTGAAATGTCACATTTGTGCTTATTACTTCTAAACGATCTAATAGATCAAGATTTATCAAGAGTAGATAATTAAAACTCATAGCTTTTCCCTTGATATGGTATGATATTTAAAATAAGTGAATTTCTTTTTAATAATGCCTACAGTGGTGAGGAATACATTTGCATTCGGTAGAATTGCAACTCGGCGTTTAAAAAAAACATGTTTATTCTCAAATAGAGCAAGAGATAGAAGCAGTCGAAAGAAAATAAAATGTTATATTCTATTTCATTTTCTTTATATTAGAAGAAACAGAACATCTTTACACCTTACCATTTTCATAAAAGAAAGTATATATAATCTGCATGTCACCCCTTTGAACAGGGGTGGGAGTGCCACCGCGGATTTTGGCCCATTATTCTCATTATTTTAACTCATTTCATGCGTCTTTAATTTTACGTAAAGCCCAAAAGAAATAATTTAAAAAATACAAATAAATCTGCCTTTTGGTGACTGAATGTATGCCGCTTCGCGTTACCTCGATGGCAAAATAATAAGCTGAAGCGCTAGAAAAACATAATAATTTAATTTGAGTGGCCGAAAAACCCAATAATTAGATCAGATGTTGAAAAAATAACTGCAGGTACTTGAGATGCTACGAAATATTGAAAGAACAACGACAAGCCAAAAGTATTTGAGATACTAGGAACTGTGAAAATACTCCCACATTTATTTACAGAGTTTTCAACCTATAAGCCACTGAGAAATGGATCAATCATATAAAGCGCGACCATATTTTCGTGGGAGAGCACAGTAATAAAGGTTACACTTGATAGATAGTTACCCTTAAGGCAAATATTTATTCTCATTTACTTTATTGAACTTGCTTGAGTTTAAAAATATTTTTTATCAAAAATAGAACCTTGAAACTAAGTGTCTCGAACTTCCTGTGTTTACAATGTCTTTGTAATAAAAGTTAGCTTATTTTTTTGTCGCATTAATTTGGAAAATACTTTACTTTGTCACGCAGATAAGGACGATGAATTTTATTTAATTGTAAAAAAAGGAAATAAACACCCAACTACCGACTTCGTCATTAGTATATCATTATGACCCTACCCACGAATGAAGTTTTCTAAAGAAGTGTGGCATTTCAGTACAAGTTTTCAATATTTCTTGCCCTCGGATATCAAAGTCCAAGTCATGACATTTCCATCTAGTACAGATTAATCAACTATATACAGGGCGAATCATTATGTAATCAAGATCCATGCCTTTTTTACTCATCTTTAACCCACCAATCAAAGCTCACAATGTAAATTGTTTGCTTTTATTACAGCATTGCCAAGTCTACGTAAAATATTGACATTTTATTCAGTTAGTGTTCAAAATGCAATCTACAATTGTCAATACTTGCTTGAGCCCTCATTGGCATGGATCACGCACTTTTGAAAACACATTAGCAGTCCCCAGGTCCTTTAAGTGTTACACAGCCGACATTAAAGTTCTTCCATCAGGAACCAGCATATTAGGAAACCATTACTGGTTAAATTACACAAATCTGACGTACATATATGTCCGCATCATAACAAAGCTCAATGTAATTACAGTTCACAGAAGATGGCTCAGCGGCTGGCTATTGAATACGCAGTAGCAACTACAGAGGCAGAGCTCATCTCTTTCTAACTGATCCTAACAGATATCTATCTCTGTCCTTTTTACTTCTATTTACTTGTTACTTTTCCTTTTCAATTGAAACATACACAGATGAGCAATGTCAGAGTTATTAGGTTAACAACCACAGATATAAATAGTAAGTTGACATACGAGATAATTGTTTGCAATAATCAAAATTTATTTTCTCGGTTATTTTTGGACGTTAATACATTATTAGCAATAGCATTACAGAGTGCCAGCACGACCTTAAACTATCTGTATTATTAAAAGGGAAGTCTAAAAAATTCGAAACGTCAAATTATAACTAGATTCAAGGAACATATGACTGAAACGCCCAGTATATAGGGCATTTACAAATTTAATTTTTTCCTATTTATGTTTCCAAATTCAAATAATTATTGCAGTTAATTCATTTCATTTTTACATTTATTTAGTCATTTAATATTGAACACAGTAAAGTTACCAGAATGCATATTTAAAAATATATTTTTAAAGCAAAGTTAAGCGCTACAATTTTGAGACAGAATTTACATAAAATCTAGTGGAGTCGCAGGGTTTGTTTATCGTATATTCAGATAAACGTCAAGTACTTCGTGTATTTCCATAGTATGGAATCGCCTACACGTTTCTAGCTTAACCATAGAAAAAGATAGAAAGTTGAGCGTCACTCTAAAGCGCTGCACAGGGCTACGTCGTGTCGAATATTATAATAGCGTTAAAATAAACATATTCCCACAAGAAACAAGCGGAGATGCATAATCCGGGTAAAAGGGTGACATCAAGAACCATATAAAAGAAGATCAGACTGTTCAGAAGAGGAGATGCATTTGGAATCCCACCTGAGGTACTTTGCAGATTTCGGTCAGCTGTACTTAGGAAATAAAATTAAACACACTCAAGGTACTTTGCAGACTTCGGTCACCTGTACTTAGGAAATAAAATTAAACCACGCTCAAGGTACTTTGCAGACTTTGATCAGCTGTACTTAGGAAATAAAGTTCTAATACACCGTTGCATCGCAGTACTTCGTGTTCGTTGTACTTACATCAAAGACAATCACTGCTTAACGTACACTTTATGAAGTGTCGTTTCAACGTCTCTACGATTCCCTTCGAGGACATTAAACATGTAGAACCTGGGGGAGAGCATTCACGGGCGATATAACGCCATACAGAGCGCACTGAAATTCAGCTGGCATAAATTTCTAAAGGTGATTACTTTCTTATTTCGAGACTCTACATTGTTATTTGCAATTGCATTCATATTCTGGTTACGGGTGTTTAAAAAAGGTTTAAATGACGAATTTGTGGTACGAAAAGAATGTTAGTTTTTTTATGAAATACTAGCTTTGATTTTTAACTATAAAGAATATTATATTACCAGTTATTCAGTTATGATTTCATTCACAAATTTAATTCATAAAATTTCACTTTCTGAATATTTTACTAGGGAGATTTGCGTTTGCAAAATAACAAGTTTATATTCGAGAACCATATATCTAGAGCTATGCAATAACAAGGTACTTTATTATAGACTCGTCAAACTTCATGTCAATAATTATTCTGCAGTTTTTATAAAACAAATAGTTTACTCCAATGTTCACCTCATTTCTCGTAAGGTTTCCAAGAATGCTTTATATTTCAAGTACACTAGAAATGTTTTCCTACTGTAACCACAAGGTTGTCTAATTGTTGAACATTTACCTACGATAAATTATTATAGTTATATGAATTCGGCGTACTTTGAGTTCACAAAGGTTTGAAACATTGACTACGGCTAATTGGCTGGTTCTGTTCTCGATTGGGTTCAGTTACAACGAGAAATGTCAATATTTCAGGCAGTTGTCTGGTCACTTGTTTCGATTGAAGGGTAATGCAACCGCACTTTCTTACTTTCACGGATTCGCGGCTTCGTATATTTGGCAATCATAGGCAATCTTCTGGTTGCTTTTCTATTTAATTACTATTGGGAGATTTCCCCAGCATTTTAAAAGATTTTACGTGAGTGTAAATTCTCACCTCAGCAAGATTAATATGATTATCTGAACGATTTTTCCTACTCTAATTTCAATCAATAAACAATGTATAATTAAAGGATATTTCCTCAACACTCTATGATATTTTACATCAGTATTTAATGCTCATTTCTCAACTTAATTTTGATAATGTACAAACATGACATGATCCTTGTCCTTTGTTTTGCATTCGATTCATTATTTGGCTATTGCTAACAACTTTAATTATAAATCATTATTATCTAGCGATTGCTAGCAACTTTATTTAATTATAAAACAGTATTACCTAGCAATTGCTAACAGCTCTAATTATAGATTATCATTATCAGGCCATTGCCACAACTCTAATTACTATTAAAATAACACAGCATACTTTTGTATAAGTTCTTGTTATTGCATCAAAACACTCAGTATATCTATAGTATGGTCATTACTATAGCGACGCAGATTTTCCTATTATAATATTTAGACAACTGTCTCAAATATTTGGATTACTTTTGATTTCATGTTCGACTATTGTTGCATCAATTTATATAAAATAAAATGGGTTTTTTTACTACTTTTTCCCATCAATTATTGTCATATTCTTTCACCTTTACCTTTTCGTCATATAAGTAATAAACTAAATAAATGGTTTTAATTTCAATAGCAAAATAGAAAACAGACTTCAACTATAAATGTACAGTGCAATCTTGAGTAATAAGATACTACATAAATAACATATATAATTAACTAGGTCTCTCAATTAGTAGACTAGTGTGTTCAAGTTTACCAGGTATTTAAATTAACAGGGTGATTAATTTTCTAAGGTATATGTTGTCAGACAGAAACAAGTAATATTAAACTTTATATAAAAGAACCTGGGGTAATTAAAAAGGGTTACTACACACACAACGAAATTTGGGTCCTACACTAACAAAACTAGACGATCACGCAAATGGACAATTTTATTGTTTATCCTTCAGATAAATAAATAGTAATTAATATACTGGTGACATAATTACCAGGATTTCTGTTTATAAATAAACAGGGTAGCCCAAAACCACTTCATTGGTGCCGTGACCAGGATTTCATTTGTAATTAATTGGGGTGGGCTTAAACCTCTTCATGACCTATACTAAATAAGGAGAACTAACATGTAGTGTAGAATTTGATCGTCTAATGACGCACGCAACTTTGACCTGAGTTATGAGGGGACATTTCAACCAAGGGAATGGGCAGTTTTAAAATGATATTAATTTTTTATTTATCATATTAGACAAAATACGGATTGTATAGAAATGTTGGTGACATCGATTTAAAATTGTTTTCAACAAATAATTTTAATTATTACGTAATATAGCTCATTTTTTTATTTTTCAACCTCTTCAAATTAATTTGCCAAGGGCAATTCCCTCAAGGTACATTGAGGTACATATATCTGACTTTATAATATTTCGTATAGACTGTTATCATTTTTACTATGTCACAGAATGGTAGTATCGTCTGCAAAAAGCGTAAAAGTGCCTTGAATATCAATAGCGGCTAAGTCGTTTATGTGTAACAAAAATAAAATGGGTCCTAGTACAGATCCTTGTGGCACACCACAGCTAATATCTGCCACATCCGATATCTCGCTGTCGACAAATCGTAAAATACTACACCGACAGCCTCACCATCATTTAAGTTGAGGTACTTCTATTCTAAAAATGCCAGAATACCATCAGATGTGTTTTTGAAATTTTGAAGTCCGAAGTGATTTTTATTTAAAATGTTAGGTTCATCTAAAAATTTTACCATTCTCTTTTTTACAAGTTTTTGTATAATTTTTGACAACGGGGATAGTAATGATATAGGTCGGAAATTTGATAGATCATCTCACTCTTATGGAGAGGGATGACAATTGCTTTTTTTAGGTCTGATGAAATACACCTGTCGCAAAGGATTCATTAATTGTTTTCACTAATAGAATCAAGGTGCAGTCTGGTAGGATTTCAAATACCCTTACTGACATATCATCGATACCAGATGAAAGTTTATTTTTTATTTCTTTTATGGTTTCTTTTAGTTCGATTATAGTAACTGGAATGGAATGTAAAATTCTCTATTACTGAAAATTGTTAAGATAATCGATAGGGTTCTATTGTGGTACCATATTTTCAGTTAATTTTGCAGCACTAGAACAATAATAGTTATTAAAATCGTTCGAAGTTACGTTCGGTTGTACGGAGACTAGCTGATTTGTGTTGTCTCTAAAATCATTGACAATAGCCCAGCTTTCTCTCATTTTATTTTTCGCTTTTTGTAATAGTATAATCATAATCCCTAGCAGTCTAGGTAGTGGCTGCGTCCTGCTGAAACCATATTCTTCGAATATCCACACCAACATTACGAGGTTATTGTACAAAGTTGCGCAATACCTGTTGACAACGTGATGTAACAGTAACCGTCAAGTCATTTTCCTCAAAGAAGAATGGCTCAAAAATTCCAAAGCGGGATACTGCACACCACACAGTAACTTTTTCGCTATGAAGAGGTACTTTGTGTAATTGCAGAGGATTTTCCGTCGCCCAGTAGCGAAAGTTCTGTTTGTTAACGTATCCGGAAATATGAAAATAACCTTCATCTGATATCAGCAAGCAATCATTCGGGTTTTCAGCAAATAGCCCTTCGAAACGTTCGCAAAAATCAAGTCATCATTGTCAAAATCAAATGTATGTATTACTACAATTGAATATAGTAACATATGTGATAAAAAGTTGAACTGTGTTACGTAGAATATAGACCGTATACAGATTCCCTACTAAAAACTTCGATGTTTTTATGGAAAAGCTTGCCATCTGGATGAATACCGTTAGCAAAACAGGATATAAGTATTGAATCTGCAGGGACGTAAAGATGAATATACTTAACGTAAGAACGGGGAGGTCGTTTAGTAAACATAATTGAAATAATGAAATAGTTTCTTCCGGGTCTTGCCGTGGTCGTCAGCTTCTTCAGAAGGATTCTAAAGACTGAATTTGTTGTGTTTACACTCCTCGTTATATACCCCTATTCTGTGACTCCCGCGACGTAGGGTAGGCCTGCATATGCTGTTTGTTGTTGCTTTTCTTCTTCTGTAGTTCTCCTCTGGTTATTTACTACTCGTTGTATATTGCTTTGACTGTATCCGTTCTTCTCTAAAGCTTGTTGGACATTCCGTAGTTCCTCGGATTTGTTATCGTCGTCACATGTTGTGTTGGCTCTGTGGACCAAGGTTCTAATTAACGCTCTCTTCTGTTGTGGATGGTCACATGTAGGTAACGATCGGTGTGCGTTTTCTTTCTGTAGACACCGTGGGCCAGCTTGCCATTGTGTGACCTTTTCAGTAATACATCTAAGAAAGGTAAAGCTCCATCTTGCTCGGTTTCCATTGTAAATTTGATACTTGGATTACCTGCAGTGAGAATAAACCAAAGTGCTGGCTACGCTACGTAGACGATACGTTCATCATATGGCCACATGGAGAATTATCTTTATCTGTTTTCTTCGACCGTTTGAACACACAGCATCCAAACTAACTACAAAAAAAGAACAGCAACAACCAACAACGTATGCATGCCTACCCTACGTCGCGGGAGTCACAGATAGGCTGAAGAAGATTTTATTCAAAAAGAAAGGTGGTGTTCGGTTTCTAACAATGAAAAAAATACAGTAGATGCTTCCCTCAGTCAAAGACCCTGTCCCCAAACTGTTATCAAAAGGTGTTTACCAGTTGAAGTGCACATGGGGTAACAGCTACATCGGACAAATAGGACGGAGTATCCAGTGCAGAATCAAAGAACACCAGAGAAATACCAGATTTGGATACACGGATAGGTCGGCGATAGCAGAACATATCCATAATAACGAGAACCATAAAATCGACTATATTAGACAGGAGTACGCGCTATTATCCGCGATTCATTAGGGAATCACTGAAAATTATGAAAAACGTGAACAACTTCAACAGAGAGGATGGGTATCGACTTAGTAACACGTGGAGACTGGTATTGCCAAGTACCAGCACCGTAGTAAGTCACGGTCAACCAAACACGACGAATGAGCAGCGAAGCGAACCAAGCGCGACCAATGACCAGCGAAGCGAAGCGGCACCTAGGTATATAACTAGGAGTGTAACACAATAAATTCAGTCTTTAGAATCCTTCTGAAGAAGCCGACAGGATGATCAGCGAAACGTCAAGTCAAGTTCGACGACCACGGCAAGACCCGAAAGAAACTATTTCATTAGACAACGGCCGTGAAAACCTGCATTCTATAATTGAAATAATTTCTTGAAATATTTAGCAATTGCTTCCCTAATTTCAAAACTATTCGTCATACGAAAAATGAGCGCAGAATTTTTAAGAATCTTCGAAAGTTTTTTGCTAAAAACAATATATTTACTGTATTATTAAGAACATAAAAAAGTTTAAAAATATCACAGTCATTAACGAAACAGCCAATAGCTCGTTTGATGCCATTCAGAATGGACTTTTTCAGTGTATTGTAATGCTTCTTGTGATTAACAGTTGGCTTTTATATTACTCTTTATTGCCACAGTGATGAATGCTCTTTGATTCTGAATATTAATTAATTAAAATTTAATTTTGCTTGTATTCTGTGCGAGTTTTTGTACAATACAGTTACTATAGCTCTCTTTTTTATTTGCATTTATAGCCATTCATTGTTAACTGTTAATTAACTAGTTATTTGCTTGTTACTTTATGATTTCCATTGCGCTTTTTTGCTTTTTCCGAGATAAATATTAATTTGTGATTTTCGAATTAATAGTGGGATTATAGGTCGAGTGGGAAAATCAATAACACATTCAATTTTATGCCGACGCCGACGTTTCGAAAAATTTATTTTTTCATCTTCGAGGCTCATTGCAATTTATAAAACACAATTATTTTCTTGTATATTAAACAAAGTTGTACTGAAATTACTTACATTCAACTTCCTACGCTACATCCTACGTTACATCAAAGGTGTCAAAGATAAAATTTCGAAAGTACTGAAACTCAATAACATAAAAACCATATTCACAACACAACAAACGATTTTGTGCCCAAGCATACATTGGACAAACCAACAAACGGATTAACAACTGAATATATGAACATCGTCTTGCAGTTAAAAAATCCGAACTTACATCATCACTTGCCTAACACCGCCTCCCAATAGGTCATAATGTAAACTTCGACAGCATCAAGAGCATAACACCCTCATATTTCCAGAAAACATGAATATTCTGCGAACCAATTAAGATCGAAAAATGTCCCAATTGTCTAAACAAAAGGGGTGCTAGTCTTCGACTTCTAATCGCTTGGATGCTAATTTAAACTTATTTATGTTACACATGTTTATTCATTTTCAGCACATACCTCAACTCTTTTCTTAAATTCTCTGTAGGCATTTTGAATTTTCGATCTAGAGGTCACGTTCAAATATTCTAAGATATCTGGTTAAAGGTATGTCTCATCAGTGCAAAGTAAACTTTATTTGAAGTTTTAAAGGCCAAACAGTTTTTTGTGCATCAAATTTAAATAGAGACGTGAAATTAGGTGCTACTTTTGTCGCTGAAGCGAGTAAAATAATAACGGGACAAAATTGTTAATATAATTTAGTACTCACCAGCGCAGTCTAGGCAGGCTAGCTAATTTTCTCTCGAGTGTATTGTGCACATTGGAAGATGGCAAAGGCGAATTCTGTGTGCAAAAATGATTGCTAATTAAATTTCTGCTACGAAATTACCATTTAAATTGGTCCTTTCGCCATATGATTACGACGCGTGCATTGAACGCGTATTCATGCATTCTGCTTTAATAAATATGAGAAAACAGTCGTAAAAATAGATTTAGAATCTAAAATACCGAGTCTCTTGAAATATGTTGCAAATATTAAATAGTAATCAGTATCAGAGAGGAAAAAAGTAGTGGTAGTAGTAAACAGAACAGTGTTATCTAAACCTTATTGCTTTAGAGAAACAATACAAAATTAAATACAACTTAACTTCAGATGACAGCCAAAGAGATTTTCAAAATAGACATTTTCAAAATGTACACACAAACCTCATGGGTTTAATTTGCTAACAGTTTTTCAGAAAATATAAATAACGAGGAATCTTCTATTAAATTTATTTAAAAGTAGAAAATACGAACAAACTACCGTTTTTAGATGTTTTAATTAAAATAATAAATAGCACTATTGAAACAAGTGTTTATACAAAACCAATTCATACAAACATATAATTAAATTTCAGCTCAAATCAGTCAATAAATATTAAAAGAGGCGTTATAAAATGTTTGTATGATAGAGACAAAATGATTTATCTAATAATGGAATATTAAACAATGAAAAACAATTTATCAAATAGCTTCGTAAATATCTAAAATAGAAATAATCAAGTACCACAAAGACCTGAACGTCATTACACAACATTAGTTCCTTATGTATACAGGTTATCGGAAAAACTACGCCATACAGGTGATAAATTTAATGTTAAAACGGCGTTTCAAACAGGAAAACACTGAGATATATTTTGACAAAAAGCAAAACCATTAAACCAGGAGCAAAATTCGAAAAACTGTATTTACAGTATCCTGTGCCAATGTGATAAGCAATTATATGGGTGAGTCGTCCAGACCTTTCAGAGTGAGATTGGATGAACATAAAAATTGCATTCGAAAAAATGAAATTCATAAATCGAAGATTTGCGAACATGCTCGGGAAAACGGGCACAGAATAAAGTAGGAATTTTAATAAAAGCGTTGGTCGCGGTGGCGGATTGCAGGATGGGGCGGGGTAGGCCTGATTCGGTTAAAATGACAAACTAAACTAAACCTAAACTCCTACGAAAAATAGATAAAAAAGTAATAAAATTTGACTTTATCTAAGAACAGATTAAACTAAACTTAAAATTACATATTAACTAATAACTTTCACACAAAACACTTAAATTTCGTATATGACGCTAGTACCTCAATTTGAACGAGGCGCCTTCCCCGAGATACGTCAATGCTGGGCTACGCATGGCTGGCCTAAACTTTGATTTTAAAAATTTTTATTCCGGAAGGTTTTGATTTTGTTAAAGGTTTGAGATGAGAAATGGATTTAGAAACAAAAATGTGCAAAAAGAAACCAACAAAAGCAACGCGACAAAAAGGATACAAACAGAAAGGAAGGGGGGACAGGAAAGATTTAAAGATAGAAAAAGGTATGAAATATCATAACGGAAAAACTGAAACCTGAAAGAAAAACAAGAAAGAGGAAGTGGATGACGCAGGATATCCTAGACCTTATGGAAGAGAGAACAACAGAAAATCCAAGGAAATGATGCTAACTACAAACAGTTTAACTCAGAAATAAGAAGAAGAATTAGAAATACGAAGGCCCAATACTTCACTCAAGAATGTGAAGAAATAGAAGAATACGATAAAAAGCACGATACCTTCCATCTATACAAGAAAATAAAAGAAGTAACGGGAGGAAAACGTAACAAACACAGTAATAAGGTAACAGACAAAAATGGGAACATAATAGTAGACACAGAATGTAAATTAAAAAGATGGAAGGAATATACAGAAGAACTATTTGATGACGAAAGAAGTAGATTTCATGAAATACAAGAACAAATAAACGGACCCCCAATCACCAGAGAAGAAGTTGAAAAGGCCATTGAAACGGCCAAGATTAGAAAAGCGAATGGCCCAGATGAAATTCCAACAGAAACCCTGAAACCCTTGAGAGACAAAGCAATAAAATCACTAGTACTACTGTCCAAGGCCATCTACGATAGAGGAATAATTCCACCTGACTGGCTGAAATCAACATTCATCCTCATCCCCAAGAAAACAAATGCCAAAGAATGCAGTGAACACCGAACTATAAGTTTGATGAGCCATGTATTAAAACTATTTCTGAGCATCATCCATCAAAGGATTTATCCGAAAATTGAAGAGCATATTGGGTGACACTCAATTTGGATTCCGTAAAGGACTGGATACAAGAGAAGCTCTTTTTAGCATACAAGTACTAATTCAGCGATGAAGAGACGTAAATTGTGACGCCTTTATGTGCTTCATTAACTTTGACAAGGCATTTGATAGGGTACAACATGAAAAAATGATTGAGATACTAAAAACAACTGGAATTGATGACAAGGATCTATACTTCATGGCTAATCTCTACTGAGGACAAAAGGCAAATCTAAGAATGGGGGACAGAACAACGGAAGATATCATAATAAAAAGAGGTGTGAGGCAAGGGTGCATATTGTTATTCCGAACTAATATTTCGAGAGGCACTGTACAACGTCTCAGAGAGTATAATAATAAACGGAGTTTCAGTGAATAATCTGCGTTATGCAGATGACACAGTACTTATGTCAGACAATATTGTGAGACTCCAGCTTCTCTTGGACCGAATAATCAACGAATGCGAAAATTATGGCCTCAAACTGAATGTCAAAAAAACTAACCTAATGATAGTGAGTAAGAGGAACATTAATGGAGAACTGTGGATTGGGACCGAACGTTTAGAAAGGGTGCATAGAATGAAATAATTGGGACAGCTTCTAGTTGATGACTGAGACCACTCGATTAAAATAAAATCAAGAATAGAGCAAGCAAGAACAACATTTGTGAGGATGAAGAAGGTTTTCTGTGGACATGACCTAAATATGGAATTGAAGATAAGGATGTTTCGCTGTTATGTATTCTCCGTCCCCTTGTATGGAGTGGACTCTTGGACTCTTACAGAAAACACCCTTAAGGGACTTGAGGCTCTTGACGTGTGGGTATACCGACGTATGCTACGGATAAGTTGGGTAGACCACGTTACAAACATAGAAATAATGCGTAGAAGGGGTAAAGGTAAGGAAGTAATTAATACTGTGAATAAGAGGAAACTATCATACTTTGGCCACGTAATGAGACATCCAGAAACATATAATACACTACATATGATAATCCAAGGTAAAATCAATGGAAAACGAGGCCCAGGAAGAAGAAGAACGGCCTGGTTGAAGAACTTGAGACAGTGGATTGGGAAGTCAACGACCGCGCTTTTCAGAGCGGCGGTTAATAAAGTCAAAATAGCGAACATGATCGCCAACATTCGTTGAACGGATACGGCACTGCAAGAAGAAGATGAAATATCAGTAAAGGTGGATACGGTAAGCGGAAGTTATAGTTGGTGAAATTTGGGTACAGGTGTTACGGAAAATCGGTAGCGTCTGGTACAGTAAAGGGTGTTTAATCTGAAATGGGGCATAATGCTGTCTAACTTTCGTTATGTGTCTTGTTAGTGGACTATCGTCCAGCGACCAACGCGCCATATTCACAGCTAAACTGACATTTCTCGCAAACGCTTTGACAAATGTTTTAAATTTCATTTATCGCAAAAACATAGCGACTTGATTTAAATTTATATCTCATTATATTATGACATGAATTAACTTTGAAAATGGATACTTCGTTCTGCCGGACCCGTTATATGTGGTAGAAAACCCCAGAAAACCCCATAAAAAGAAAAAATGAATACAGACTACAATATTTAAAATAATTATATTATTAATATACAACTATGACTGTAATTTTTTTTCAACTGTCTTTCTCCTTTTTTTACAAGATTCTTCATTAATTTGCCTCTTTATAGTCTATCGAGAGGAGCAGTGTTGTGATAATGTCACGTTGTTCTGTTGTAATGATTTGGAATTCATATATAAGTTTCGTTCATTTTCAGTTGCCTAGTGAAGTTTAATAAATGATATTGATTGTATTTTAATTAAACAGATTATGACTATGCATGTACTCACAAATCCTTGGATTAATTGTACATCTATTCTCATTTGAATTGAGCTCTGTAGTCTATGTTTCAATGTTTCAACAAATATACCAACACAGGATAGTATATTATTTTTATAGTTGTTGTTTTAAAGTTTGCATTTTAAAATATTACAATTTAACCTTCTCCCTTCTAACCGTACCGTTTGGCTCCTCCCAAGTCATGCAGCAAATAAAGTGCTAATAGACTTTAGACTGTGAATAAAAACATGCGTTTGTTTGTTTTTCATCGACATAAATATAAAATAGAAAAGTCCGCAGCAAGTTTGCCATTCGTCTCAAATAAATATATTGAAATTGTAAGATCGTCACAAATAAAAGTCTAGCTAGTGAAAAGTGATTTCAGTAGCAGTTTAAGTCCGTTACAAGATACAATTTCTGCTTTTTGTTATTTCTATAATTTTAACGTTGAAATTTGTATTTTTAGTTATCATTCACCAAGCTTTCGTTGGAACATTATTAATTAGATTTTATATTGTTTTATTGGTTAATAATTACTAAATAAACCAACAGTAATCAAAATATATTTTTGGCATTATTGCAGGATAGATCCGCCACACCTTCCAAATTAAGTCGAGATCTCCGAAACATCCGAAACCAGTAAAGAACACTTACTGATTGCAGTGCTTATGAGGAAAATTTAATATTTTAACAGTATATTACATTACAAAGGAGGTAAGTAGGTTTAACCAGTCGAGGAAGATTTTGCGCCCGAGCGGAGCGAGGGCAGGCAACAGAGTACCAGACTGGTCAAAACTTACCTCCTGCGTGGTGTATAACGTTTTATCTGCTCCACTACTAACTGTTCATGAAATAAAAAACCAGATTTTACATTTCTTGATCAATTTATTTTGACATTGATACTAGGTAATTTTTTGATATTATCCAAATTTTGTGAATAATCTTACTAAGAGTAATAATTGCAGTATTATTATAAATATTAATTAATAATTAATAAAATTTCAATTTCAATATCTTTTGATTTGCATGATTCGAAATTATTTGTTTTCCCAAGGGAGGTAAGTGACTCACTGACCTCCCGTCGTCAATAGCGACTATACCTGTGTCACGACTCCCCTTTCGGGAAGCCGCGACTAACGGCCACTTGGCTTGTGAGAGGGGGAGATTAGGTGGTCAAAGTAGAAGACGAGTTTAAAACAAATATAATTTGTTAACAAAATAACAACAAACAGTGTCACAGTATCAACAGGCACGACAACAATAGTAACAAATTGGGGGCTCTTACCAGTGTCACTGATGTGGGGAAATGCATCGGGATAAGGAGTCGCACTTCTTAACGCTTAAGAATAGGACTGTCTTAAGAATTTGACTGTCGCCCGCGTTAATAATAATAACTATTTAGAATTTTGAAAAATAATTTGTATCAGTATGTAACCTATTAAAGCTATTTTATAGTTTTCTCCTACAATATGAATACTCCTTACGTAACACCTGGGCTAATAATTCGAGTCAGTAATTGTGACCAACAAGAATGGAGCGGACAAGCAAGACGGCCGCGCATGCACTGCCATAAGCATACTAAAAGCATGTGCCGCTCCGCCTATACATGGGCCATCTAGCATTCCTTTACTGGCTCGAATTATTGGCCCTAATTTAGCACTTTACCGATAAATTCAACTTACCTGCTTGAAAATAATATGACAATAGTCTACTTACCATAGTGGGAGCAGATAAAAATATATAAGACAAAAAGTCGCACATGAAAATGTTTTCGCTTTGGTTACTATGAGACCAATTCAATTCAAAAGAGCTTTATTAATTTAATATTTAAAAAGGTACAAGAGTTGCCTCCCCGGAGTCCGAACCGAGACCGATCGTGCAACCACCGCTTTGACGCGGTGGCGGTTTGCATGATCGGGCGGAACAGGTCCGGTTCAGCGAAAACGACAATTAATACAATATAAAAGACCTTGACTCCTTTTTTAAAACTTAAAAATAAAATAGGTAATACGATTTAGTATGCAAAAAAATAAGCTTAACACAACTGAACAATGAACACAATTTTTAGAGTAACTAGCACACTTCACTTTTTAAAATTTCGCATCGGACGCTAACACCACAACTTGAACAAAGTGCCTTCCGCTAAATGTTCCAACGAGAGGCTGCGCAGGGCTGGCCTAAACTGTGAGTTTACAAAATTTTGATACAAAAATGGTTTTCGTTCGGTTACGAGATTAATGATGAGAAAAATGAATTTAGAGACAAAAATGTACAAAAAGAAACGCTACAAAAATACACAAACAGAAAAGAAGAGGGGGAGAGGAAAGGATTAAAGGTGATTCAAAGGTATGAAAAACTAGTGAAAGGTGGATAGGATTAGAGAAAGGTATAGTTGGTGAAACTTGGCTATAGTGGCTGCCGGAAAATTGGTGACGTCTGGTACGGTAGGGGGTGTTTGATCCGAAATGGGGCATTATGCTGTCTAATTTGCGTTATGTGTCTTGTTAGAGGACTATCGCCCACTTTGAACGAGTAGAAGTTCTGAGAAATTTGCTGGACGTAGTCCGCTATCGGGTTACTATGAGACCGAATATTTATTGAAGTGATATCTGCTGTCACCGAAATTTTCTCGAAGATAAGACATAACCTTCTTGTAAGTTATGATTTAAAAAAAGTGACGATTAAGACAGAAAATGCCTGGCAAGTAAGATGCTCAACCATAATTCCTGAAAGTTCAATAAGAGATATGAAAGAACCTTCAAGCTATTCCCAGTGTCGTGTAACAAGAAAAATTTGGAAAATATCACAGAAAAAGTAATGCTAGCCTATTTTGTTTCAACAAATGAAACCCTAAAGTCTCCAGGAAGCTTATGGGCTGAACACACTGTGCTCAAAGCCACAATAGTTTTGCATAAAGCTGTTGAATTTCGAAATATATTAAGTTAATTGCTTTTCTTAAGAGGAAAAATGTTGGACATAAAGTGAAAAAATCTAGAATTTTTACCAGAGAACCCATGTACAAGTTTTTAAATATTTTTTCTGATGGTCTATTTAAATATAACATTAATAAGGATATTTGGAATAACAGGGGCGTGCAGAAGGGCAGAACTATATAATATGAAAATAAATGACATTGAAGGTAAAGGTGCCTTTATTATAGTAAATATCCCCGACACTAAAACGCATAAGTATATCACGAGCGTTTACAATCAAGGAAATGAGTGTTAAATATTTGGAATTTTATAAAAACTATCTAGGCACTACGACCAAAACAGGCAGTCAGCCCACTTATTCTTGGCAATACGAGATGGCTAGGTCACGAACCAGGTAATGAGCAGAAATAATACCATAGGAAATTGGCTCAGTAAAATTGCACAGTGCTTAAAATTTCCGGATCCATCAACTTATACTGGTCACGCATTCCGAAGGAGTTCTACCACTATTCTGGTAAACCAATGAATAGATATTTTAGGCCTTAAAAGTCACGGTGGATGGCTTCGTTCTCTGTAGCTGAGGTATATATCCAAGACTCAGTGGAAAATAAAAATCAATTTTTAAACAAAATTTTACATGAAGATACTCGAGGAAATTCTACGGTGATAGAAAGTGATATCGTAGCCCAGAGTTTTATTACAAAATGTGCACCAATTATAGCATCATCAGAAAAGAGCGTTGTTTTAAACCCAGATTCTATTCCTCCAATATATTTTAATAACTTTTCAAATTGTAATTTTAACTGTCTTTAATTAAAATTTAATTTTTAAAATTTTTATATTTTTACTCACCGCCTCCTGATCGGTAAGTAATCACTTACAATCACAAGCAATAAACAACAAATTATAAACAAGTGAAATTTGGACATACTACTTGATAAAACATCGATTATTTTTTTCGCCCTCAATAGTAGTACTTAAGTAACCAATAAATGAATAAATCAAAAATACTTTTCAATATCAATGAGGAAGATGCATGAATTTTAAAAATGCTTCATTTTATTATTTTTCCATAATATCTACTACCTATATAAGTTGATAATATAATGAAAGAAACTTATAGAAAATTTCGCTTCGTAAATATTCCACATTAAAATATGAACTTTTGTGTAAACAAAACCACGTGACCGAAAATGCTATGATATTGCTTTGACGTCATTTTGACGTCACTAATTTGACCTGAATTTGCTAATTTACGTTGTTATTCTTAATCTTGCTATTAATTATTGGTTAATGTGACGGATAGTGATTTCACAAACAAGACGGAGTATCCAGTGCCGAATCAAAGAACACCAGAGAAATACCAGATTTCGATACACGGATAGGTCGGCGATAGCAGAACATGTCCATAATAACGAGAACCATAAAATCGACTACGAGGACGTCAATATATTAGACAGGAATACGCGCTATTATCCACGAATCATTAGGGAATCACTGGAAATTATGAAAAATGTGAACAACTTTAACAGAGAGGATGGGTATCGACTTAGTAACACGTGGAGACTGGTATTGTCAAGTACCAGCACCGTAGTAAGCCACGGTCAACCAAACACGACGAATGAGCAGCAAAGCTAACCAAGCGCGACCACTGACCAGCGAAGCGAAGCGGCGCCTAGGTATATAACTAACAGTGTAACACAACAGATTCAGTCTTTAGAATCCTCTGAAGAAACTGACAAGATGATCAGCGAAACGTCAAGTCAAGTTCGACGACCACGGCAAGACCCGGAAGGAACTACTTCATTAGACAACGGCCGTGAAAACCTGCATTCTACTAATGTTTTATATTGTACTCTACTTTTATGATTTGTTTTTATAACTTTCTATTCCTGTTCTATAATTGGGTATTTTACCTGTTGAGCAGTGTATGAAATAAATAAATAAATAAACAAATTGAACTGTTGCGATTTATAAATGATCGCTTTTTCCCTCTTGGACTTTCCGTGGAGTGTTCTACAAATTCTTAAATTCTCTGCATGAAATCTGGGCCACCCTCTATAAGCACCATTGAACTTAATTATCATATTTTATTTGCAGAACCGAACAAAATATTTCTGTGTCTACTCCCTCCCGGGAGAGTTACCTCATACATAATATATTATCTGTGAACAACGACTACGAATAGGGACATATCATTATCTGACATTCAATTCCCCTTTAGAGGTTTTTCGTTACATGTTCAGTATATTCAAGCGTGCTTTCGTAGCAGAATTACTCTACTGAAAAATTGAACTCCTATCCTAGAAAATATTACTTTTAGACTATTTATTTTAATGTTAAATATGTTTACATAGTGAACACAGCAGGTGTTACAACGCACAGCTGTGATTAGAGTCCGGCTCGACGATGTAATTATTTATTACTCAATAACGTGACCACTATTTTTTTTAATTACATGAAAAACTAATAATTTTGTATTGAACTACATTTATCATTAGCTTCGGTGTAAAACTTAAAGGATGGTTAAAAAAATTTCATGAAACGAATAATAATTTATTTTGCTAAATTTGGTGACACTTGTAAGAAAATCAACATTCGTTTATCAAGATGATTAAACTTTAAGATAAAATAGCTGGCAAACCGATAAAAAGAATATAATAGTAGTAATATCTTTATAAAGGAATGCAAGATCTTCAAAAGATATAACAAGTCAGGTAGAACTTTCAAAGTTCAGCTTATACTTATGGGTAGTGATAGTACAAGTTATCAAGATTTGAAACAAACTGTATTTAAAACTCTCGCTGACCATTATTGCCAACGAAATACATCCCCAATATCCTGATTTGTTTAAAATTACAGCAGCAGTTTTGCAGTTTACCATTTCAAATGCATGTGTGATTGTCCCAATTTGAAAATACTTTAATAGTAGAGGAAATGATTGCAAAAGAGGGTATAAGTTCTTAATCGTTACTACTTCAACTAAAGACTTGAAAACTTTTGCATTATGTTAAGTTTCGGCAACATATAGAATGTATACCTTTGAAAATTAGTGCACTCACTCCGGGGGGGTTGCAGCTCCCATTTTACGCTTCCAATTCAATGAGTCGCAAAGTTTTCCGGCTAGAAATTATATTTTGGAGGTTTTTGGGATTGCTGACTATGAATCCGAAGTGGAAATTGGACAATTCAAAATGGCGGACTTTATGAATTAATTCCTGATTTACGCCGTTTCTATTGGTTTTACTGCAAAATATGTAGAGTAAAAAAGTGTTTAGAATGCCATTTTGCATAATAATTTGGTAACCACATTATTTAACCCTTTCGCTTCTCCCCCGTGGAAAACTTCCTGATCCTTTTTTGCAAAAAAATTGCGATTAAAATTTTATTATTTTTTTTTATTACAGTTTGATAATTAATTGGATGGAATCTGCGGTAGGTTTTTGATGAAACATATGCAAAAGAATAATTATAAATATTCAAAAGAATAGTTACAATACGCACTTGGTTTAGTGTTTCATTAGTTTTGTTCAAATTTCTCTGACATATGTTTCGGCCTTGCGACCATTATCAAAGAGTCTTAAAAACTCACCTGAAAGTGGTGGTTCACAGTATATATCTTACAAATCCTCTACCCACCTAGAGGGGGATAATAACTTGATTTGCTATTTCTTAAAATTTAACAATACATACCGGAACTACGAATTTAATTTTAATCTAGTACAGGACTGTTCATAAATTTTGTGTATTTGTAACGTTTTTATGGTTTCTTAGGTCCTTCTTAATTTCTGAAATTTCAAGCATGTCTAGGATTTTTCCTTTGTTTGCATTATGCAAAAGTTTTACACTACTACCGTTAAAAACGTGATTTTGCTCAATGCAATGTTCTGCGAAACCAGTTGATTTTTTATTATATAAAATAGACTGTTTGTGTTTTCTTAACCTCACCTCTATGCTACGGCCACTCTGACCGGCATCACAGTCATCACACTTTATTTCATATACCCCCGATTTTTTAATATCTTCTGTCTTTTCTTTATTATTAACCAACAAGCGACCTAAATTATTTCTGTTCGTTGATATTGTATTAATACCTAATTTATTTAATCTATTACATACTGAGTTGTTAACCTTATTTACATAATTTATATTATGCCACTTTTTGTTTTCTATATTTGGTGTGTTATAAAAATATTTTTGCAACAATTTTCTGTTTTTGAATTGGAGAACGGATTTGGATAAAAGTTTGCATGTCGGTTTCATCAATGTTCTAGAAGATCTGAAAAAGTTTTGGTTGAGATCGGATTAGGTTTAGTGCCATTTTTTTAAATATATACAGAGACAAATCGAGGAATTACACTACAAATATTCCTCTAAAATCTAGTAAAATTACTGAAATGCAAGATAATGTTTATTTAACAAAGAGTCATGAGCGATCGGTTTGCAATGAGCAAACTTTGTCGAGTGTCGTTTGTTCCCCGCGCTATGTTTTAGTAGTTTGTCATCCGGTACGTTGGTGTCATGTCACATATAATATTTCCGTATATTTGCAACTTTCAGTGACTGTGTACAAGTGGATTGTCACAAACTTTAAAGGTAGGTGTAACAATAACAATATCACATGCTTTTATTATAGATTATCACTTTACCAATTTTCAGTTTGTTACTTTACGAATCTGTAATATTTATGGTACCTAACTAGACTTTCTTAGTTGTTCAAGTGATGTTAAACTTATTAATATGATAATAGTATATTATTCAACGAGCGATAATGTAGCAAACTGAATACTATAGTTTATCTAGATTATAACAATTAATATTAAATCGCAAGTATACAGAAACATTATTTACAAAATAATGTCAACAGTTAAACGTCAAACTAATCAAACATGTCAAATCACCTTGGATCTTTAACTTGCCTAACATTTAATAGACAAGGGGCCGACGGCTTTACATCCCCTTCGAAGGATGGTATATCTCCTATACAACCCTGGCTTAAGGTTGTATAGCTTCCGCGCATACACTGATATACAAGCCGCTAGCAGATGTGTGAGGCGAGGACGCGGTTTCCCTTGGAATGGTCACCCATCCAACTGCTAACTGCGCCTGACGTTGCTTTACATCGCATACCGAAGTATGTACATAGTAAAGACGCACCTACGCTCACCCCATCACCTTCCTTTCCTCAATAATAATAATGGACCATTCCATTTCACCGTATCGGAAAGTTGATTGGCTGTATCTAGTAAATTATGCAACTCCCCCTTATAATCCACGCTATTTGTTTATGGATACTATTACTTGTTCAAAAGCAGTTGATTAGTGAAGATATAATAGTTTCAAATAGATTATAACCATACTAGAAACTAAATCAGTTATTAACTTCTGGATGTGAATGAAATAGTGTGATGGTGTGTATGTGATGGTGTGTGTGTGTGTGTGTATTTGTGTTACGATAGCGCCAAAGCTACTGAACGGATTTGGATAAAAATTTACATAAGTTTAATGCTCCAGAAGATCTGAAAAGGTTTTTGGTTGAGATCAGATTACGTTTAGTGTCGTTTTGGCACACAATTTAATGCTTTTTTCGGCTTCAAATATCCACCGGGTGGGGAAGTTCCAGCCGCTTCCAGTAGCCGCCGATTTTTTTCAGTAAAATCGATAGAAACGGCGTAAATCAGGAATTAATTCTTAAAGTCCGCCATTTTATATCCGCCTTTTTGATTTTTCCAATTTTCACTTTGAATTTGTACTTAGTGTCCAAAAACCCCCATGATATGAATTTTAGCAGATTTAGTTGAAAATTTTGCGAGTTATTGAATTGAGGGTGTAAAATGGGGGCTGCAACCCCCGGAGTGAGTGCACTAATTTTCAATGGTATACATTTTATATGTTACCGAAACTTAACACAATGCAAAGTTTCAAGTCTTTACATGGAAGTACTAACCATTAAGACCTAAATGCATTTATTTCCTCTATCATAAGTCATTTATGAGCAATTTAACTGCTAATGCAAATATAATTGTCCGATTGTCAAATAATAATAATAATAATTTATTAACCATGTCGATACGATACAGTACATATGGCAAGTCAGTTATAAAAATAATTTGTATAGAACACAATATTACATAATAAAGACAAACAAAACACAATCAGTATCACAAAATAATATTAACATAAATATTTTTTTTTACTATTAACCACATAAAGGTACTCATGGTACATATGGTACGTCAAGTTAACAAAGAATAACGAAAATATAACAAACAATAAATAACATTACAATATAGATAACAAATATATGTATAAAATATCTAAAATTACAATTATTATAAAATAAATAAATAATAAAATTTGAAAAATAACATTTAAGATACCCCAGACACAAACTCGTGAACGCTATAGAAACCACCTTCCACAAGGAATGATTTCAATTTATTTTTAAACGAATTAGCGCTACTCACTTCTCTTATTGTTGCCGGTAGAGCATTGTACAAACTGATACAATTGTACCACGGAGAATTTTTATAAGTAGTAGTCTTATGAGTTGGGATGATAATGAGTTCCCCATGTCTAGTGTGATGTGAATGTGTATCGGATATTTTAATGAACATATTAAGATTTTGTTTATTGTACATTAAACATTTAAATATATACACACACGGTAGAGTTAAATTTTTTTTTTTTCTTTAAAGACCGTTCTACAGCTTTCTCTAGGTCTTAAATTAAATATCAATCGAATTAATCTTTTCTGTAATATAAATACTCTACTCATTTCTCTGCCAGATCCCCAACACATAATGTTTAATGAAATGTGTGAGTAGGCTAAAGCATAATAAATATTTAGTAGGCCGTTTTCATCCAAAATGTATTTCATTTGTAGGATACCAAAATAAGCCTTATTTAACTTCTTACATGTGGTATCAATATGGTTATCCCATGATAACTTAGAATCTAGCACAGTACCAAGATATTTTGTTTCATCTTCCAGTTCAATGTCTAAAATTTTAAAATTTGCGGGTAAAGATCGCCTTATATGAAAATTAATCACTGCAGTTTTTGTAGTATTCAATATTAATTTATTACTATCACACCAACCTCTTAAAATGTTAATGATATTTTCAGCCTGTATTCGAATTTCATCCACACTAGTAGCCGTTGTTGAAATGGTAGTGTCGTCTGCAAACATAATAACATGTCCCTCATTTCCTATATAAGCTGGAAGGTCATTTACAAATAGCATAAATAATAGGGGCCCTAGGACTGAGCCCTGCTGAACTCCAAGTTTAACTTTATGGGTACCTGAGTTAATATGATTGTGATTAACTATTAATGATCTTTCTTCCATATATGACCTGATCCAGCTCAGGGCAGTATTTCTTATTCCTAGATTATACAATTTAGATAACAGTATTTCGCAGTCAATAGTATCGAAAGCTTTTGATAAATCAAAAAACATTGATACAACGTATTTGCCGGCATCTAAACAAGCATATATATAATTCAGCAAATGACAAGAAGCCGTTTCAATTGATCTACCCGATCTAAATCCGTGTTGTGATGGCGTCAAAATATTATTTTTTTCTACAAAATTAACAAGACGGGCATGAAAAGCTTTTTCTACTACTTTCGATAAAGTGCTAAGTACAGATATCTGTCTATAGTTGTCAATGTTTTCTGGGCAGCCTTTTTTAAAAAGTGGAATAACACGTGCAATTTTAAAAACGTCGGGAAAGCAGCCCTGGCAAAATGATTGATTTATTAGATATACTAGTGAACGAACAACATGGTCACTAATATGCTTCAGTATAAAAAGGGATATATCATCAACGCCACAAGAATTTTCATTTTTCAAACTGCTAATTATATTCACTATTTCTTCTTCAGTGGCAGGTTTAATGAGAAATTCTAAATTATTATACTCCGTAATCAGAATAGGTGGTAATGACAAATTTTGGCCGAAATGCTCCGCAACTTTATATTCTGCTACAGTGGAAAAATAAGAAGCGAACAATTCACACACTTCATACGGTTCGGATACATATTCACCGTTGTAATTAAGAATTATATTTTTATTTCTTTCTTTGTTCCTACCGAGCTTGCTATTTATAATATTCCAAGTTTCTCTGGTTTTATTTGAAGAATATTTTATTTTATCATTAAAATACTTTTGCTTGGCTACTTTCAATTTTTTTTTGTACTCGTTCTTTTTACTTTGATAGTCAATTTTAATTTGATTATTATTTACAGAATTCATAATCCAAAACATATTTTTTAGTACATTACTTTCTTTAATTAATTCTTCGGTTATCCACTTTTTATCGCTTATTTTACTTTTTATACAATTTTGCTCTGTATACTTGACTGGACAACAAACATTAAAATACCACACAATCGTATCAACTAGGAATCGAAATCCATTATTTACGTTTAAATAAAATATGTAACACCAGTCAACCTTACCCAATAACGTATATAGTTGTTGTATGCTACTAGTTGAAATGGCACGTTTTTTAACTTTTACCTTTTGTGTGCATACCTCTGCGTTGCTAACGGTGGTAGCGTGTATACATAACAAATGCGCTAAGTGGTCTGCAATATTTGGATTTATTAGCCGACAGTCAAACATATTTGTTGGCATGTTAGTAATCATATAATCGATACAAGTTGAACTGGTATTTCCATCCCTATAAGTAAATATCCTGGTATTCTCCGTCAATGTTATCATGAGTTCATAACAATTTAACAAATCCTCAAGTGACTTTGTCAAAATGCACTTTCTATTAAAATCTATATTAAAATCTCCAGACAATACAATAAAATCATATTTTTTTGAGGCAATGTTTAGTGCTCTAGACAGAATTGACAAAAATATGTTTGTATCTCCATTTGGTGGTCGATATACTGTTATGTTAATAATTTTATTACTTTTTATGCTAATACCTGCTGCACACATCTCAATATGACATTCTACGGACAACTCACTTATAGCTAAAATATCAGTTGTTTCAAGATTACATTTTACTAAAATTAGTGATCCTCCCTGAATATGATTCACTCTAGAAAAATTTGAACCTAGTTTGTATCCGGGATAATAAAAATTCACAATGTCATTTTTGCATATCCAATGTTCAGATACACATAGAACACCAATTTTTTCTGAACACAAAAACATTTCAATTTGATTAACGTTATTAAATAACCCTTGCACGTTTACGTGACAAAATGTACTAACAATAACCTTTTTAAGCTGAGTTTGTTTTAAAAAATTGTTGTCTAAATCGGCTGAATTACAATTGACCACGGTTTCTTGAATAATTTCTGTGGTGGTGTCAGGAAAATTATTATTTACAAAATTTATGTCATGAATGATAACTGGGATAGTTTTGGGTATAAAAAATCCTGTGTATTATTTGAGACAGAATTTTTTGCTTGTGTCACTTGAGCTTCCAAAATAACACTGCCCTCAGGGTTCTTTACAATTATACAGTCAGTATTATGTCGACGTATGTTAACACTAGTCAAATAGTCATTACACCTTAGAGAAACTTGCCTGTCATGCACTACATCTGCTTGTGGCATATTTGAACTCGTACCATATCCACTTGTAGGAACAAATACCAGAGTTTTAGATATGTAGTTATTATTTACAATTAAATTTTTTAAGTTGTTGCTGATAGTATGTTTCCTTATATTATAACTTTGGTCATTCATTTCATAAAATTTCATATTACTCTCTGTTACATTATTTAATCTTATAATAAAGTCACGAAGCTTATCATTATATTTACAAATTCGAATATTTCGAATCTTATCTCTGCTTAATGGCCCAGACGACACTATAATATTAGTATGACTGCATCTTTTTAGATTTTGGCATATATATTTAAAAGATGGAAATTTATTTTTATATAAATCATTCTTACCCGCCATTATAATTACAGTATCTTTTTTTGTCATTTTTTCCGACAAATTACTCATATTTTCCAAAACTGCTGATAAAGGTGCATTAGGTTTAATGAACGATGTTATTTGGTAATTAGGTAGGCTACTGCGTAATTTCCGATTTAAACCTTGACCCAAGTCATCAGTAAGAAGTAAAATTTTATTTTTATTGGTATCTATATCAACTGAGTTTTTGCTAATGTTAATGGCATGCTTTTCTATTTGTGTATTTAGAATACTTTTTGCTTCGGCTTGTATAACTTTGCCTTCCATATTTGCAGTTTGTGTTTCATACATTATTATCGAGCCCGACTTAATGCTCTCCAATATAAAAGAATGATAACTTTTATCAAAATAATGAGAAGAGGATTCAACATAAAATTTTACATATATAATAATATAATATGAACTTAACTTTAAAACCATATTCAAAAGTTGCATATTATTTCAAAAATAAGCGGAATTCAGTGAACTTTATCCATGTTTATTACGGCGAATACAACAAACTAAACAGTTAATAAGACCGTCTGTCAATATATTATTATTTAAATAACTTAATTTGAATCGAAAACAATGAAAACTGAATACTGAAGAGTTCCATCTGCTAAATATTTTAAGATCGTCATCAGATGAGAGTTTGTTTGTTCATGCTCGTTGAGCCTTTAAGCTTTTATACTTATATAAATAGCGTTGAAAACAAATACTTAACGGATTAATTAATTTAATTAATATCAACGTTCAAGGGCGAAGTGTTCTTAAAAGTGAAATAACTTAATGAAATTTCTTACATTCTTATTATTTGTTTAGCTGCTTGGATCAGTTGATGTTGATACGACCTTTCCATATTAAATTGCAAAGTTCAGAGATGTTGCGAAGCACAATCATTAAATTGTTATTAAAAATAGAAGGCAGTTTATTACCTTTTACGGTTTATTTGTCTTTTCTCTTTATTAAATGAGTCCCATGTAGATAAAAAAGGTACAATTTTTTAATGAACTTCCTGATCATTTGTAAAAGATTAGCAACCTAAATACATTTTAAAAGCAGCTAAAATATCCTCTCCTCAATTATATTTTGCCATATATGCAAATTATTAAGATTACAGTGGCGGTCCGAAGGGGGGCATAGAGGTTTATACAGTAACGCCACATGTGTTGGCGAGCGGTGGGGACTGTAGGGGAATATAGTCGACCTATCGTAGAACGGCACAGATCGCTGGCACTATTTAGAATTTATACTACACCAATTAGGATAGCGATGTGTACGCTAGGTCTATAGTACTCTTCACAGACGGCTTCCCCTTTGATCGCGATCACTCGTGGCATTTACAGTACATTGGAGTACTTGAAAATCACAGTAATTTTGATCTCTCAAAAAATTTTTACCCACCTTGCAACTGACGCTATGTTTACACAGCTGTGCTGCCCATCTTTAATGACCCCTGAACAAGAAAAAGCTCCCCAGCTTGGAAAAATAAAAAAGTTTGAATTGAACCTTGAACGTTAGAGCTTGATAGAGACCCTGGGAGCCCTTTGTACACTTAATTTTTGAGTTTGAAAAGTTTGGTCAAATACTACACCCTGTTATAAGTCCTGGAGTTGGTTGATGGTTGAAATATATTATTCATTACATTGATTTAATTAATTTTCTATGGCAGGGTCCAAAGCTTCACCCTGTATATGCTTTTCTTTGAATTAAAACACTTTTAAAACGAACAAGAATAATTCATTTGATATAACTGAACAGGTTTGGTAAAGCGATTTCAACTTAAATACCCAATTCATAAAGTTTTAAAATGATAACTTTTCGTACCCTGAAATTCCGTTTTAGAAACATTAAAATGTAAAAATTTATTAACGCGAGTTTAAGAGAGTTTGAAAAAATTCAGTTTTTTGTCAGATGCGCGATTGGTCGAATAGAATTGAGCTTTTTTACTTGATACAGCCAAACAGCTGCAGTGGCACGGTTGTAGATTCAACGTACGCGGTGCACGTATCGAACTGGACTTGTTTGAGCTCATTGTGCACGGCTTTTTAAATGGTTCATCGGGGATTTGGCGTGCGGAGGTCTGGAAATGTCCCCGTCCATTCCGTGCGGGCTCGATTGCACATTATTGATCAGAAAATGTAAAAATAGAAAATTCGGATATGAAAATTATACGACTATCTCGGCGTAAAAATTGGAAATTTATTGATATATGAACAGAGTTCGAATCAACTTGATTTCGGAAGTTATTAACGAAAATTAGTTGAAAAGATTTATTAACTTTGAAACGACCCCGTAAAGTTGTCCCGAAGGTCCTGCACTTAGAGTTGAAATGATATTAAATTGTGCCGATAGATATACGGTCAACGAATGGAAGTAAGTTTTGATATTGATGGGGGACGAAAGTACCGGTACTCTTATGAACGATCTATCTTAACACGTCGGAAGGACTTTTACTACCCTTCCTAAAACGGATATTAAAGTGTTCAACTGAAACGTTCAAGCGACTAATTCAGATGAAAAATACAAAATTTATACTTACTGTTCTTTTGCTTAACTGCTGGCCCTGAATGGTATCAATTGGACGTTGTGGCACTGTCTTAAACCTACACTGTAAATATTAATGCTATTTTAATTAACCTGAAAGGGAAATTTGTAACACAAGAAAAAGATAATAGATACTAGATACAATTATTCTTAATTTATAGCAAAAAGATTCAATGTAAAAATTAATTGTTTATGAATAGGTGGGCTTTTGCCTGTCTATTTACGTATTTTAAGTTATCACAATGGTAATTTCGGGTGCTCTTCTAGAGCCTAAAAATGCTTGAATCGTAACAACTTTGAATAATAATGCGGCTTTTATATATTCATACGTTCAGGCAAGGCGGTCCCATGTACATGTGAGTATATAGTAATAAAACTGTTTTGCCACCGAATCACTGAGAAACTGGTTTAGGGCAAATACGCGGAAAACACATCGTTTTTCCGTCAAAATTGAATGCTAAAAATGAAAATACATCATCGACGTTTTTATTGTGCTTGCCAAAATCTCCCTTGAAATTTTGAAATCGAAACTTTCAACTTGTCTTTATATCTAACATAACGCATGAGTTGTCGTGCCACGTAACGTAAATTCATAAAAATAATTGTTATTTCCGGTCGGTTTTTATAGTAATTTCTAATTTTTGGTGGTCGGGGCGACATTAAGCCCTCGTGCAGCGACATTTACTATACTTTCAAAAATTACACTGCTTGGTGTGTTTTCAATATTTTTGCATAAAACACGCTCCGTAGAGTGAAAATGTTATTATATTGATAAAACCATCTTCTGATGGTATTTTACGCGGAGCACGCGTTTCATGCGAAATGTTGAATTTCGTTATAGTTTCGAAAATTTCATCGGGTTGGTGCGTTCTTTAACACTCTATTGGAACATTTTGAATGGAGATTAATTAATTGCATGTTGACATTTATGATTCGAAATCGAATGAACGGTGGAATCGAAAGGAATAATAATTTATAAAAAGTTTGTGCGATTGAAATAAAATATTTTGATTGCGGTATGAAAAGTAGTTTTAATATATTTTAAACTCCTGTGGGGGCGGTAATTTTTAGGATGTTAATTTGTAATGGTTGAGCTGTAAAATGATTAATTGAAAGAGTGAGTGTTTCTATTGCTGAATTTGGGCTGTTTGAGAATTATCGTTGGTTTGTTAATTTTTTCAAATTTTTTTCGTAAAAATGTGTAGCTTTTCATGAAATTAATTTTTATTATAGTTTGACTGGATGAAGTGAAAGAGTCGATCTTTTGGCAAATTTTGAGACTGCAAATTTTTCTGTCGCTCATATATGAAATATACTATAATAACCCCCCCCCCCCCATGTTCTGGGATCGTCACTGAGGTTAAAGAAAATTAATGATTTAGAGGACCGTCCACTTTTCATTTAAAACATCCATTTTACCGCTTTATTAAATAGCAACGTTAAAAGTTACTACCAGATAAAAAAATACTGCTAGTGGTGACTGTATTGTAGGTTCCTGTACATTAGAAACTTCAATACACAAATTGTAAAATTTAGAAATAGATTATCAAATGATTTGCAAACCATGCCATGGCATTCTAGAATAATAGTTCATGGATCAATTCTCTTCAATTTATATATAGACGATATTGTGTAATGTATGAAATATTGCAAAATATCTGTGTTTGCCGGTGAATCAATGATATACAGGGTATTCCATCATGCAAGGGACAGACATACCTTAATAGGAGGTATAGATCATCAGTGATAATCAGAACCTCCCATAGAAATTTTTTATTGGGCCTTCACTACGAAGTTACAGAGTGTTTTATAATTTTTGACAAAAACTGCTTTTGGTCATAACTTTGACATAAAAAAAATCCAGGTTCGAAGTCACTAAAAATTTATATTTCTTCTGTACGTCTAAAAAACATCACCCTGTATATATATATATATATATATTTTTTTTTTTTTTCGAAATTTCTATACGATATTCGAAAAGAACACAAAAATTCAACTAAATAAAATAGATAATTTCCATCCAAGTAACAATAAACAAACCAATAACTAAATGTATTTAAAAATAAAACATAATTTACACTGAAGTAAATTTTCAAAGTGCCCCCCCCCCCCAATTTATTTGTGCGTTTAGTATCATTGCTGGATTATTCCATATTTTGTCGCAGGCTGTAACGATACGCTGGATTAATGTTGTCTACTATCAATTTTTTTTAAGTAGCCCCATAAAAAGTTATAACAAGGGTTACAATTAGGAGACCACAGTGGCCATTCATGTGGACCTCCGCGACGAATCCATCTCTTAGGATACTCATTATTTAAAGTGCTCTCTTGCTTGAATGTTAAAATGTCATGGATCTCCATCGTGCTGAAACAACACGCCTCTAATACGGATATTTTCTAACATATTCCGTAAAATGTTTTGAATAAAATTACAGTAAATACCGCCATTTAATCTTTCTTCAAAAAAATGTGGCCCTATTAAATGTGTATTCACAAGCTCGACCCAAACATTTACAGAAAACTTGTGTTGCGAATGGCATTGGAGTGTCGCATGTGGGTTTTCCTGTGCCCATTTATGATTATTTCTTGAGTTGTTTACTCCATCCTACGTAAATTGTGACTCATCCGTAAATAAGATTCTGTAAATGATCGGGCGATGGTTAGACAACCAACGACTAAATGCCAGGGATGTTGTCGCCTTATTCAAGACGCTATACCTGTTGGACATGATATGGATGGTAACATTCTCTTTTTAAGGTTCTCCATACTCGCCAATGAGGAATACCAGTTGCCGAACTGATTCATCTAGTGCTAATATTTTGTTCTCGCACGTTTTGTTATAAAACACGGTCCACAACTGCAGAAGAAGGAAATTTGCCATGGTCTCTTGAATACTGGAATACCGCACTATAGGTTTTGTGATTATGGTGTCGACGACCAAGAAAACGCAGCCGATATTCTCTTTCCGCCAATCTACCATTTCTATTACAGAAACCATAGATAGACGGGATGGGACGGTAGCTCAGTGTGTTAAAGCGTCTGGCTAGCAAATTTTTTATGAGAATTAAAACACAAAACTCGCTTAGACATTTTGGAGAGCAGAAATAGAATCACAATAATTTGAATATTTCACAATGTTGGACTCGGCCGCCACCAGTCACCTACCAAGATGAGGCTAATTGGCGTTTCTTTTTCTTGTTAGGGAAGTTTAATATTGTAGCACGCAGTGCAGGAATGCATAACAAACACTTAGTTAACCAACAATGAAATAAATGAAATGTCATAATTTTTTTAATAAATGTTTTTAATTGGTAATTGGCTAGCAAACTGAGTTGCTTAGCGAAGTGGGTTCGATTCCCGCAAGGCGAAACAATTTTTTATTAAAAAAATTGCCCCAAGAGAGGTTCGGAGTCCACGTTAAACTGTAAGGCCTCGTCTCTCTTTACCTAGCACAAGATCCTTGAAATCTTCCAGGGGTCACTTTGGTAACTTGAGAGGCGGTTAAGAAAGCATTTCCGCGCGAGCGGATTTCATAGCGTCAACCGGCCGCGAACATGTTTTGAAGGGCAAGGGATGTATTATAATAGTACATAGTACTTTATTAAATCTGGGGCAGATGGCGTTAAGTATTATTTATAAACATATCCCCTGCCCTTCAAGATACGTTCGCGGCCGGTCGACGTTTCGAAATTCGCACGCGCGGATTTCGTAGCGTCGACCGGCCGCGAATGTGTCTTGATTTATGCTTATAAATAATGCTTAACGCCGTCTGCCCCAGATTTAATAATGTGAGTGTACTCGGGCGTTTTTCCGCAGAAGAGGGAGGTGTTCTATAGAATGACCTATACCGGTTTCACGAGGAATATTCATTTAACATTGAAAACGTGAGAAATCGCCTCATGATATTCGATCGGGACTTTAGACATAACTTTGTAAGTGCATGCATGAAAAAATGATGCAAAAATTCGAGGTTTCCGTTTTCCTTTAGAATTACCGGGAAAAGTTTTCAACATAAAAAATGATTACAGTTATCATTCTTTATTGTGGTATTATAAAGCACGGGATTTTGCATATATTTCTTATAATTACCCAACAAAATCCGTAACAAATAAACATATTATACCATTATACAAAAAAAACGCATACATAACGATTTATTTTCTATTATGGTCCAAAATTATATGAAACTTTCCCCTTAATATTAAAAATATACAAAAGTTAAGTAAATATAAAATACAAATATAAAAAATTATATTTGATAACCAAGATATGATTGATATTATTTTGAATTAACAGTTTATATAGAAATATTAGCTCTAAGCAATATAGCATAACCCTGTTTCAATAGTTAGGTCAGAAAGTTATCTGTCTCATTTATATTTATCAAAGAAAAAAAAAGGAGATGAACAATCACAATATTATGATAACTATATGTAATATCCGAATATATGAAATACACCTATTCTGTGTTGATACTTTGTAAAACAAGCCACAGCGTACCTAAACGTCTGTATCATCACAAATTGGTGTCAGATATTTTATGTCTTACATAGGTACCTACTATGTATATGTTGGCAAATAAATGACCTATTTTAAGTACCTTGAGAAAGTTGCATAAAATAGAGATAGGTCGACAGTTTTCCAAGTTTTTGGGAGAATTACACTTCAGATTGGACACACTCTTGCCAATCTCCATACCTCAGAAATTCACTTTTTTAAGGATAAAATTAGATATAATTAATAAAGGAAGAGTAGAAGCAAATACAGAATCTTTAAATCTTTAACTATAAGACTTGGAGTCAAATCATGGCCAGATCTTGTTGAGTTTATGGCATCTCTTATGTCTCTGTCAGTGAGTGAAGTTACTTATTACACATGATTGTTGGAATACGACAGAGTATAATTTAGATAGAATCCAGAAGGTATAGAATCCAGATTTTCATAATTTTCGTGACTGTAATGTAAAATATTAGGTATTCCAACCAACCAAAAATATTTGGAATACTCCCTTCCACTTTGCGAAGGCAATCACTATATACTGTTTTTGTTTAGTTGTAAGTTTCGTATAATATCTTAAATGTACCACCTGGGGTAACTCTTATTTCTATTCGTATATAAGGGGAAAATATCCAGTCGGTATTAAGAAGAGATTATATAGTCCATGAAAGTTTGATTTTCTAAAATTATATCTAGCTTTTATTTGTTAAATTGTTGGGAAAATTATTTTCCTTCGATATTATATGCTTAAAATTAATTAAGAGTACCGGATGGTAAGTATCTTCACTGACAAGAGGTGAAACCTCACGAAGTGTTTTACACTGCATGCCAGTAATTATTAAGTCAAATTAAATTGCAAAAAATTGTGTATAATTTGAGATCTGGAATCATGTATTCCCATGTTTACAAAATGAATGACAATCTCCCAAGATAAGTATGTTTTCTTGATTAGCTGCATACAGGGTCCTAACTATTCACAGCGATAGTATTGCTATTTCGTAAAGTATAGAAGCTACAGCAAAGGTTAAATAGGGAAAAAGTTGCGCAATTTCAAGACAAATAAAAAGACCTCTTGAGGTTCCTAATATTTTTTACAGTTTTCGAGATATCTTAAAAAATGAAAAATTTTAGATTTTCGTTTTTTTGTCCTTATTTAACAAAATATCAAAAAAATCTATTTAGGTTTCTCATTAGGTGTTAATGTAGCTATAACTCTGTATAATCAGATATTAAATAAAAAGTTTCGTTTAAGCTGGGCCACCAGCAACTTTTTTTTTAATACGGCCCTGTATTTTTAATTTTTTTGTATGATTTGTCATTGTCAATACGGCTATCATCAAAAATATTGAAAATATCGCTTTTAAACCATTAATAACGTATTTGGCTGAATACGGCACTAGATTATCGCAAAAAGAGAACATTTGAATTAATACTACGTATTATTTACTTCAATAATAATAACAAAATGTAACACTTGTTTAATCTAGTGCAAATAATAATTTCTAAAAACTGTTCTTATTGTCCACCGTTATTGTCGATACTTTTTTTTTTATACATTTATTTAACGTCGGCCTATTTCCGCTACTGAGGCCTAACACCGACGCCTGTAGACGAGCTACCCCCAACAAGGAATTTTGCCGAACCTCTTCCCTTAAGAAGAGTAGGGATCTTTTACTTGCCTAACATTTAATAGACAAGGGACCGACGGCTTTACATCCCCTCCGAAGGATGGTATATCCCCTATACAACCCTCACCTAAGGTTGTATAGCTTCCGGCATACACTGATATACAAGCCGCTGGAAGATGTTGAGGCGAGGACGCGCTCTTCGTTGGAACGGTCACCCTTCAACTACTAACCGCGCCTTACGTTGCTTTACATCGCATATCGAAGTATGTACATAGTAAAGACGCACCCACGCTCGCCCCGTTATTGTCGATACACATTTGTGTTTTCGTTGATATTTTTGCTGTGGCATTAGCTGCCATATCTGGAGTTGTCATTAAAAGCGTCAATAATTCTTTGACGTCTTTGGTTTACATCACCTACGGCTTCGTAGTAACCTTTATTTTTTAAATACCCCATAAAAAATAGTCCAAGGGGTTTAAACAAGGAGAGCGAGGTGGCCGGTCTATTGGTGCTCAACCACCTTCGATATTAAAAAAAAAAAGTTACTGGCGGCCCAGCTAAAACGAAACTTTTTATTTAATATTCCATTTTACAGAGTTATAAAGACAGTTGCTTAGATATTTATAGCCTACGAAATCAATAAACGGAATAACATTAATAAGTTCAGACAAATCAAACGGGTAGACTTTATAGCCTATTTGGTACGGAAGCAGAACTCCACCACCTCGAGATGTGTTGGTCTCTTTAAAATTAAGATCACGCCATAATTATCGGGGAATAGTTCTAATTCTTTAACAGCACTAGACAGCCAGGTTTTTACTAGTGCTATAAAATCATATTCAGCGGCCATCACAGAAAAGAGAAAGTTATTTAAATTGTATTTAAATCTCCGTTTTAGAAATAAAGATTAATGTTGTTAATTTTGTTGGGATGACTTAGTTTGATGTAATGATTTTCGGTATTTCTCGTACATATTTAATGCGTAGATGCGATTCCCCTTCAGCAGTACAATTATTAATTTCCTATCTTATTAATTTAAGAAATAAAGTTATTATTATTATTATTTCTCGTCATAAACTCTCAAATATCGTTCTCAGCTCAAAGAGCCATGATATTAAATTCTGAGGCGTAACAGAAATGTAATATAGAGGGTAATATAAATCTGACTATAAAGATTTACCTCCTGGCTCTTTCTAAAATTGTAACCACAACTGAAAGTTCCAAATATTTATTATACCCATATCAAGTAATTGTCTACGAACTCTGTTTGAAATGTAGGGACCTCAATTCGACGAATTTCATTTGAAAATGTGACTGTTCCAAAATACTATAAAAATTATATTAATAACGAGAAAATATACTGAAATAGAAAGAAATCGGTCAGGTACTAGTGGGATAAGTTATTGTTAAAGCTTAAGCTCATCTCTCTAATTTTCGGGGAACCCGTCGAGTTTGAGGATGCCTGCAAGGCCAATAATATAATAATAATAGATGCCTTTATTTCCAGTAAGATTCTACATGGGGAAAAGAGAACATACGTCAGATATACTTTAGGGAATCTCAAGGGGAAGTTCACAACAAGTATGCGCTACCACTCAACCCTTGTTACACATTAACAATGAAAAATTAGGCACAAAGTAAATTTACAATAAGTGTAAGGTAGTAGCTAAGTAAGCTAAAACATTATATGCATGAGTAATAAATAAAAAAGTAAATAAAATAAATATTCACATAAAACTATACTGATGAATATCTTTTAAATTTTGCAACACTAAATGATTTGGCACGAAAATGCAATATCTGAAACCTCTCTTATAGAACGAAGTTCTATGCATAGGCGGACTAAGTAAACCTTTAGACCTGACATTGAGATTATGAACATCATCACTGCGAAAAGTTATTCTATTGTAGAGATATGACGGAGCTCTTCATTGTGATAATCTTGTGAAAGATACAAGCTGAATAAATGTTTCTCCGATCTTGCATGTTCAGCCACATGAGTTCAGGCAGCTTATGTGAAACTTATTCATATTTACGTATACCATAGATAAATCGAATGCATGAGTTTTGTACGCGCTATTTACGACTGCTAGAATCCCTGTCCAAACAACGGCCATAAACCGGGGCACAGTATGTGAACTACGACAATACCAATGTTTCTCAAAGTGTCTTTCTAATATTTACGCTTAAGTAACTTCTGCGTGGATAAAGGAGCCTTAAGGCGGAGTAAGCTTTTTGTATAAATTTACAAACTTGTTCTCTAAATCTTAAACTTATATCTAAAATTAATCCTCAATTTGGGGCATATTGCGAAAGTTCAAATTAATTAGATTTTTCAAATTACCGAATAAACGCATAGCTGATTTTAACAAATTTTAAACCGCTGCAAAGAAATGTCCGAGAAACTTTTTAGGTCATTGTTGATTTGTTGCACAACAGCTTCATAATGCTTAGCGTAAAAAGAATAGTAGATTTAGGTATCGTCTGCATACATTTAAACCGAACAGGATTTAACAAAATTTACAAATTGAGATGTGTAAATTATGAACAACAGGGGGCCTAAAATAAAACCTTGTGGAACACCTTTATTGATCGCCCTTGACTGGGAAAGTATATCGGATATTCTTACCATTTGTGAGCGACCCTTAAGATATGACTTGAGCAATTTACAACCTGTATTATCAACACCACATGATTTTAAAATTTCTAAGAGCAGTTCGTGATGAATGGTGTCCAACGCCTTACTAGAATCTAGTAACATCAAAATAGTACATTTACCTTGATCGGTGCCCTCAACAACATCATCCGTTATATACATTAAAGCTGTAGAGCAACTATAACCACCTCTAAAACCTAACTGAATCGCTGGCAGACTATTAAAACTATCAATGTGTTCCCTAAGATGTATCTCAATTATTTTTTCTGCCAACTTTGATAATCCTGTGAGAATACTAATAGGTCCCAAGTCTGAAAATGTCTTTGGATCATTTTTTTTCTGGGCAGGAGTTACTAGAACAACATTAGGAAACTGACATTTAATAAATAAACTAATAATAATATGAGTTAAGAAAACGGAAAACGGACAACACAATTTATAAAATAAATGCTTAACGAGTCAGTGGATGTAGAATTTTTTAAGCTACAAAGAACTCTTTGAATGAGTTGAGTGGATACTAAACTGAAATTGAACTCTAAATTAGCGATTTTATTTTGGTTATAATAATTGAAAACATCTGCAATACTGTTGTTATTTTGAGAGATACTATCTATAAAATAATAATTATTGACAATATCAGGATCTAGTAAATTGCTAGGTATTTGTGATTTATTACTGAACCTAATATTTAATGACTTAAGCTCACCACCCCAGAGCTTCTTAGAATTTCTGTTTCTAGCAATACGATTAAAATAAACACACTTTTCAGCGGCTTGGGTATGGTTTGTAGCATTTCTTGTTTATAATATAATATATAATTTGCTGGAAACAACTACTCAGCGGGTAAATACCCCGACCTGCATTGAATTTCACCTTACAAATCATGAAAGAATGGTAACCAATATCATTTGTCAATTCCCTGACCAGACATAGACCGGTTTCGAATTTATTAGTTCTCATCAGTATGCCATAGGTCATGGAATTGCAGTTCTCAGATTTGGCCTTATCTCTTTACTTCGTCAACAACTTTAGATTATTAGTCAACCAAGTAGCCTTATTTCTAGTGATACGGACTGTTCTTAAAGGGACATGTTTATTAAAAAGATTTAATAAGTGTATTGTTAAATGTTAGATGATTTACTTTAGCATCGATACTATTCATGTAAAGCATATCTTGTAGGGGAAGCCCTTGTAAATCGGTATAAAATGCATGTTCATCAAAATATTTAAAATCTCCATAAGTTAAGTAAGTTGGTTTAAATTTAGAGCCTCTCGTTATTATTTTACAGAGAGCTAGTTCGTGGATCAGATATATCCAAGCCTCCTACTTTTAGAGATAAGACATTTCATAATATCATTGCATACTACAACATCAAGTAATGATAAGTTATTAGAGGTAATATGAGTGGGTTCATTAATACATTTTTTCTATATTCATTTCCTTGGGGGCCGTCCAATAATCATTTTCGCCGGGGCCCGGGGTGGCTCTCAACGGCGCGGCGTGGAGTTACATACTATTGTAGTTGTTAATATTTCAATAAATACAATATTATTATGTGATGTAAAGCAACGACAGGCGCAGTTAGTACTTGGATGGGTGACCATTCCAACGGAAACCGCGTTCTCGCCTCACACATCTTCCAGCGGCTTGTATATCAGTGTATGCGCGGAAGCTATACAACCTTAGGCGAGGGTTGTATAGGAGATATATACCATCCTTCGGAGGGGATGTAAACCCGTCGGTCCCTTGTCTATTAAATGTTAGGCAAGTAAAAGATCCCTACTCTTCTTAAGGGAAGAGGTTCGGCAAAATTCCTGGTTGGGGGTAGCTTGTCTACAGGCGTCGGTGTTAGGCCTCAGTAGCGGAAATAGGTCGACGTAAAATAAATGTATAAAAAAAAAATATATTATTATGTATTTCTAGCGGAAAAATATCTCCTTATCGCATTCAGTGATTTCATTATTTGACTGAATATGATTATGGCGTTAACACCTAATTTAAGTAAATAGAATGATATGGCTAATATCTAGCGGAAGTATAAAAGTTGCATTGAATCATATAGAATCCACACTATAACAATATTAATCTGTTTATTAAGTTAAAATAACCAGATTATGTTTCCCTATAGCTAAAATAATACGGATCCCTCCGACGTATTCTATCTCAATTCTCTACCAGTTTTCAAATACCCAATTGCGAGCCTAGTTAAAATTAATACCCCTCTTACGTTTGATAAATACGCTCTTACAAACTGGATTTTAGTAGAACCTTTCAGGAACAACGCCGTTCATAAGGTATGCATGCTTGATTATAATGAAGTCAACTATATTAATGCTCTTATTTTGATGTTTAGTCTACTTCCTACTTTGATAATGACAACAATCCATTTAGGAAATTAGATACAATTCATTATGTATGGAGTGCAAGTTTACGGCCGTGGGCGTGTTGATACTCATATTTATTCAAAACAAATTAAATATCCTTAAAGGGTTGGGAATACGTGTGAATAGATTTTTTTAAATCAGTTTGATATCTCCTTTACACGTGGGCGCAATGTAGGTACGGCATAAACCCTAATAAAACCGCAATATGAGATTTTCAATGGTTACATCCCGAGAGTTATACCTTTAATCGAATGAAGACATAATAATAACAGATGTATGAACTGAAAAGGATATTCATTATAATTACACATAAACATAAAAGGTATGGCACTGGAAAGAAAACATACCTCTAATACTGGTTCGATGCGATGCATCTTCCTGGACAAGTGGATATAAACTATTGGCATTTGGTTGCAGATTAGAGTGTCCTTCGGGAATACTCCAATTACCTGTTATTATAATATGCTCATCAAGCTTTAGTTTAGTTTAGTTTATTTCCCAATAATCATATACATTCTTATACAATTTAGTATTTTTTACATTTTTGTGAGGTAATATTTAATTGAGAGAGTATATGAGCGAAGCTCTGGAGCGTTTCAGAAAAGGCAGGAGTTCGTCATTTCATTTTACATGTGATTTAGCCTATAATATATAAAATATAAAATATGCTTATATTAATCAAAAGTAAACAATATCAATAACAAGATTCTGGATTAACCTAAGATATTTGATTTAGCCTATAGTATAGAAAATATACTTATATTAATCAATAGCAAACAATATCAATAAAAGGATTAAATAAATATCTAAGATATTTGATTTAGTCTATAATATATAAAATATACTTATATTAATCAAAAGTATACAATAGCGATAAAGGTTTTAGATTAACCTAAGGTATGTTTCATATAAAAACAAATATACATATTCATCGCACGATATGTGATAGTAAACTAAAATACATAATCAACAAGAGGTGGAAAATTTGAATCTGCTAATCAAGGACTCTTTGAAAAAATTCATTTATACTATAGAAAACATTAGTTTGTAGCCATTTTTTCAATTTGTTTTTAAAAACTTTAATGTTTAATTTCCTTAAGCCTGTTCGGTAGATGGTTTATAATCTTTGTCCCCATGTACACTGGTCCTTTCCTATTTACAACGTAACTATATGGAGGTAATAAAAATTGGTCTTTATGCCGTGTATTGTAATCATGTATATTATAATAATAATAATAATAATAATAAAATGTATTTATTCACGTAAGCTATACAAAAACAGATGTGACAAGTCATAATGTGAACACACAGTTTGATTAAGTAAATAAAGTAATATAATAAGTAATAAAAACAAATAGTGAGGTAACATAAATTAGTAAAAAGTTAATGAATAAATTATTACATACATAAATACAAATACAATGAACATTTTAAAATATTTTAGAATAAAGACTGCAACAAAATTTTACGTTACACATTTTCGTAAAACTCCCGTATACTGTAAAAACATCCGTCAATTAAGAACTGTCTTAGTTTTTTTTTTAAATACATGTGTACAATTATTTTTTACAGTTTGAGGCAATTTGTTATATATATTTGCGCTAGAGTAGTAAGGGCTCCTTTCAAATGTGGTTAAGTTAAAATTTTGGATTGATATGTTATTTGCATTTCGCGTATTGTGACTGTGTATGCTTGCGGTACGTGTGAAAAGATTTGTTGTATGTTGGTGGGCAAATAATGCTGCTTCGTAAATAAATATGGATTGAACCGTTAAAATGTTATACTGTTTAAACACGGGTCTGCATGATTCTAAAGGCCCCAATGAGAAGATAAGCCTGATTATTCTTTTTTGCATAATAAGAATTCTTTCTGTTGAAGAGCTTGAGCCCCACATTAAAATGAGATATTTTATATGTGGGTAAACGATTCCATAATATATGTTTATTAGTTCCGCTCTACATATAATATTTTTTAAATTTCTCAGTGCAAAAAAAGCCGAGTTTAATTTATGACTTACAAACTCGATATGGTTTTCCCATGATAGTGTCTCATCTAGATTTAAGCCCAAGAATCTGGCTTCTGTGGTTTTTGTTAAAACACAATTTTTTATTTCCAAATGAAGGTTAGGTGGATCGCGACGTTTATGAAATTGTATATAACTGGTTTTATTTGGATTCAATATTTGTCTATTTTGCACACACCAGTCTGAAAAGTGATTTAGAATTTGATTAGCCATATGTTGCAGTTCGTGTCCGGTTGCAGCGGATACACTAATGGTAACGTCATCGGCGTACATTATTATTTTTATATGTGTTGCTAAATCATTAAAATAATTTTCGAGATCATTTAGAAACATTATGAACAATAAAGGAGATAAGACAGCTCCTTGCGGAACTCCGAGTTGTATCTCTTGTGGTTTAGAAAATGTATTATTAATTTTGACTATCATTTTTCTGTTTTCGAGAAAAGAACTAACCCAGTCATTTAAGTTTCCACGAATGCCCATATTGTCTAGTTTATTTAATAATATTTTATGATCCACTGAGTCAAATGCTTTAGATAAGTCGAATAATATTGCAATTACATATCGATTTTCATCTAGGGATTCATAAATAAATTGTACGAAATCAAATGTTGCTGTGTCTGTTGAATGTCTTGGTCTAAATCCATGTTGATTTTTAGACAATTGTTGTGAGTACATGAGATAGTCATATGTTCTATTGTGTACTATTTTTTCGAACAGTTTTGATAAATAAGAGTTTTGAGTAATTGCTCTATAGTTTTCTAATATATGGCTGTCACCCTTTTTATATAACGGTATAGAATGAGCTAGTTTTAGATATGATGGAAAATTTCCTGTACTTATTGATAAATTCATAATATGACATAGAGGCTGTGCAACATACCGTATGCAAGAGTTAATAATGTTAAAATTTATTTCATCTGGTCCCGTAGATGTTCTGTTATTTAGCATTTGAACAGCTGTTATGAGTTCATTTGGTTGAATTTCATCAAATAACATTGAATTTAAGCTAGTTTTTGACTTTCTTGATTTTATATTTATTGTTGCATTACCAAATTCGGATGTGATAGTTTCTTTCGCTATGGAGACAAAGTGTTTGCAAAATAAGTTACTAATTTCGAATTCATCTGATATACTTTTATTATTAATAATAATTGAGAGTTTTTCCTCTTTGTTGTGTTTTTTTCGTCCTATGTTCTCATTAACAACTTGCCAAGTCGTTTTATTTGTATTAGATGAATTTCTAATAATGTTTTCATAAAATGTTTTTTTAGTTTCTCTTATATTTAAAGAAAATAAGGTTTTTGCTTCCAAATAGGCTTGCCTAACTTCATCCAGACCGGTATTTTTGTACAACCAGAATAAATTCTTTACATATTCACTTTCTGCGATAATATTTTCATTAACCCAATTTTTTTTTTGATAATTTAATTTTGTTGCAATCTTTATTCTAGGACATGCTACATCTAAACAATAGTAAAATTGACTCCAGAAAAGTGAGTAAGCCATTTCTACACTGTGAGTAATATATATTTCTGAAAAATCAGTTTGTTGAAGTAAGTTACTAAGATTACATAAATTTTGTTTTGATAGGTCTCTTTTCCAATAATACGATACCTGTTTTTCCAAATAGTTTTCATTGGGAGCTATGTCAAAGATACAAATCTGTGCTGCATGATCAGATATGTCATAATTCACATTACTTGATTTAACATAATTTATATTAGACACTACATAGTCAATTTGACTTTGAGAGTTATTGAAAATTCGAGATGGTTCTTCTGGTAAACATGATGTTAGTTCAAAGCTTTGAAATATATCGTTCAATAGGGATTTGCTTTTGTTGTTATTTAAGTAGTTGACGTTTAAGTCACCACATAAAATTATATACTGATGATTTGTAGAAATGTAAGTTAGAATATTGTGTAACAAATTTAAAAATGTTTTTAAATCAGACATTGGAGATCGGTATATAGTTAGTACAACTAATTTGATATTATTTTTAGTAGTACTTACTGCACAACATTCACAAACCGTTTCACATGTGTAGATCTTGGGGATATTGATGACTTTGAAGGTTGTACCAATTCTTCCATAGATTGCAACACCTCCGTGAATAGTATTTACGCGACAATAACATGATAGTAGTTTGTATCCATGAATGGTGGTAACTTCGGCTTGTGGTTCTTGCATCCAATGCTCAGAGAGACATAATAGGTGTGGTTTTTCTTTGTTGACTATAATTTCAAGTTGATGTATTTTGTTGGATATAGACTGAATGTTTAAATGAATAACTTTCATATTTTTATTTTTAGTATTTCTCGCTTTTGTTATATTCTTTTGCTCATTAAATTGGCTCTGATGAGTTTTTATTGGAGCGAAAAAGATATTTACTAACTTCTACTCCTTCAGGCCAGTAATCAGATTTATAGAATGTTTCTAGGGATTGAGGTGGTATGCCCAGTTTAAAATATGTGTGACTTCCGTAGTAGGTTTTAAGTTTTTCACATTCTATTTTCTCGACATCAACGTCATTTTTTATATAATCGATGAGATCCTCCGTGTTGGCATCATTATTTTTAAATTTAGAGATGTGAAGGTAGATTTTTTTATCTACGCCTATGAGTTTTCCTTCAGATCTATCTTGTTTTGCATTTCCGACGATGACATTGGCTCGTTTTTTTCTGTTATATCTAACTACATTATGTTGTAGATCTGATTTGTTTTTGTTATCACTGTTGTTGGTTTTTAAATTATTCTCCTTATCGGGAACTGTTTTTGTCGGGTATGAGTTATTCGTTTTTTCCTTATTTGTCTTTATAATTTCAGGATTCTGGATTTCTGGCGTAGAATTGTTCTTATTTGCTGCAGTTTTCATTTGTAAACATTTCTGTACGTGCGGATTGTTGTTATTTTCCGTTAGTAAATGTATCAGTTGTATATTAGATTCGCGCAGGTTGATCACTTCTTCTTTAAGTTCCTTGACGAAATTTGTTAAAGATTGTATTTCCTCATGCACTACCGCTTTTATAAACATTTTAAATTCCTCACTACCGGTTAGGTAAGATACTAGGTCTTCTTCGCCTTTACCCTTTTTTGGTGCCATATTTTTATGGAATATGTACTTGTATTTTATATTTTACGGAGCACGATTTTAAGCGTGTGTTCACCTTGCTCGCTACGATATATGTATTGGAAGGTGTTTGCGTTGAATGTCTATTTGAAAAATGTCATAATAGCCAGACGGTATGTATATATACAAATTTGTAAGAGTAAATATTTTAGTTTCTTTGAAGTAAGGTCGGCACGATTGAATTGGGCATAGTAGACACAAATTTCGTAATGCCTTTTTCTGAATAATAAAGGTACTTTCTACGTTTGTGGAAACTCCCCAAAATTCTATACCGTACTGCAATATACTATAAAAATAAGCATAGTATACCGATTTTGCTGCGTCAAAACCCAGCTCTGTTCTAATTGTTCTAATTGCAAAAACTGCTTTACTCAATTTTTTGTTTAACTTTTTATATAATATGTTTTTTCCAATCAAGATGTTGATCAATGTAAAGGCCTAAAAATTTTATGTCAGTAACTGGAATTATGTTACCGTTGTCTGTGGAAATTATGTTTGGTTGTATATCTTTGTTGGGTTCAAAAATTATATTAACCGTTTTTTCTAAATTTAGTAATAATTTATTGCCGCAAACCAGTTTAATATTTTCGATATTGTACCTTTAGCCAAATTTAGTAGTTCAGCTTGGATTGAATGATGGAATAAGATACTTGTATCGTCTGCAAATATAAAAAACTTTGTTGATGAAAAGTTTTCAACAATATCATTTACATATAATAAAAATAATGTTGGGCCAAGTATAGATCCTTGGGGTACACCGGTTTTTGGTAGATCGGATGTCGAGTGACTTTTTTGAAGTAGCTGGTTCTCTAAACCTGTTACTTCCACAGACATTGGACGATTTTTTAAATATGAACGAAACCAGTCATTTGCTATATCCCTAATTCCATAGAATTCCAGTTTCTCTAAAAGTATATTGTGGTCTACACAGCCAAATGCTTTAGATAGGTCACAGAAAATGCCGAGGGGAATTTCTTTATTTTCAATAATACCGTTTAAGTTATTAATTAGGTTGAATGTAGCATCAGATGTGTTTAGGTTTTTACGAAAGCCATATGGTGATGTTGTAAGGAAATGTTTTTTTTCTATATATTGGACTAATTGTTCTTGCACTGCGAGTTCTAATATTTTTGAAGCAGAAGGTAATGCGATTGGTCTATAATTTTGTGGTAAATATTTGTTACCTTTTTTATACAAAGGTTTTACTAGGGCAGGTTTTAAACAGTCGGGGAATATTCCGTTGCCTAAAGAGATGTTTATTAAGTATGCAAGGGAACTCTTCAGGATGGCAATATTTTCTTTTATTAATGTTTTTGGTATACCTTCGTATCCCGTTGATTTCTTTGGTTTTAAATTTTTAACCAATCTTTCAATATCAAAGTCTTGTACTGGTTGGAAAAAGAATGAGTGTGTATTATCAACATTTAGTTTAATTAAGTATTCTTTTGCTGATAAATTACTTGAAATATTTTTCGTTAGGTCTTTTGCAGCACCTATAAAAAAATCTTTAAATTTTTCTGCTACCTCGTACGGATCTTGGAGTACCGCATTGTCTATGTCTAGTGTTATATTTTCAGAGATTTTGCAATTGTTGTTCTCATTTGTACTTTTATTTATAAAGTTCCAAGTGGTCTTAATTTTGTTTTCTGAATAATGTTCAAATAAATAAATAATAATACATACTCATGGCTAGAGAGGTTTGGTGAGATAAACTCTCGTACAGAGAAGCATTGACATTTTAACAATCTGACGGTTTACCTAACAAGAAATTTTAAATTACCTCTAAAAGCAAACCTAAATACACAATGAGCCCTGATAAAATCCCACGATTGCGCTAATGTATTTTTAACTACTCTCACATTTTTATTTAATGTGCCTATTCAATCAAATATATCTATTTCCTGATGTTTTAAAATATTCTAAAAGAATTCTTACATACAGTGTGTCTCACTTTTCACCACTACATCCAAATATTTCGGCTATTTGGTGATCCATTTTGATCAAATTTGGTATACTTCTTGTGTTTCAGATTATGATTAAAAAGTTATTTAAAAATATATTTTTTTTAAATTAAATACGCCTACTATGATCAAAAGAAATTGGCAAAAATTAGGAATTTATATTAGCGATTGAGAAAGGGTTTTTATTTTTACAGAATCTTGTTAGGCGTGACCTAAAACCCTTGTATACCAAATTTCCTTAAAAAATATTCATTCCTTTACAAAGAAAATCATATCTAAGATTTTAATAATAATCACCCCACTATCCGAGTTATTTATTGTCGGATATTTACGTAACTTGGTAGTCGTGTAATAATGACGCTAATAAGTATTAGGACACATTTTTTTATCCAAGATACTATTATGAAATGAATATATGAAAATTGGTAGCTATTTTTTTTAAATACATAGAACTCTACATACATCTTTGTTAACTTGGAGTGCTTTGGAATGGATTTGACAATTGTATCGAATGTCAAATTAAACTTAAACATGGGTGCACAACAAATATGTATTGCTGATAAAATTGAAATAATAAGAATTGTTGGTGACAGTGTGCACTGTTATCGAGATGCAGCCAGTATCTTCAATTTGCGACATCCAGAACGCTCACAGATTCACGACACCACGGTTGGTTCAATTAATGCTGAACCACGTGCGAGTCTCAGAAATGTATCTGTAAACTTGAATGTAGACAGAAATAAAATTTGAAAGTGCCTTAAACGTCATAATGTAAAACCATATAAGCCCAAGTTTTTACACGCTATGGAATAAGGAGATGCAGAGAGGAGAATGGAATATTGCTTCTGGACACAGGGTTGGATATGGAATCATCAGACCTTGATTGGTCCATTTTTCTTTCATGACACTTTAAATGATGTGAGATTCCTACATTTTTTAAGACATGAATTTCGAGATGCCGTTCAAAATTTACCTTTAGCCGTACAACAAAACCTCTATTTCGAACTTGGAGGGGCTTCCATTCGTAATGAAGTAATAGTTAATAATTGGCTGAATAACAACTTCCCTGAGGCGAGCGTGGGTGCGTCTTTACTATGTACATACTTCGAAATCATATCAATCCATGCACCATGGCAAACCACATAAAAAAAAGTCAACCAGACACTATTTGCATCAAAAAACCACAGTCAAGGTCAAATAAATCTGAAAAAATTCACAAGCACTCGATAATTCAAAAATAATGTAAATTCACCACTATCTAACTTCAAACATTAATTTAAGTCCATTCATAAAAGATTTACTACGAAAAAACGCCACTTAAAAATACAGGCCCCGTATATTCATCAACATGACCCAAGTCACTATTTAACCTAAAATTTCAACGTCTTACTTCATTTCGTAAATTTTCTATAAACCATTTCATATTCAAAATTTTAATACTTCTTGACCACCCCTCGTATACGTTAACTACGTTAAAGCTTAACATTCTAACTCATTTCATAACTTTCGTGCAACTACTTCGCATTTTATTTCTTCTTACTTTTTGACCACCCCTGGTATACTTCAACCCACGTTCCGTGCATCGAGTCTTAAAGTTCTAATTTAATTTCATCAATTTCTTGCAACCCGATCGCTATTTTAATTTTCACCACTTTTGATCGCTCCTCGTAATACAGCATACAATATCTCGGTTCAACTTAACTCGTACCCGTTAGGAACATTTTCATATCTTATTTCCAGACACCACACACCTATCGGGAACATTCTCATTTCATTTCAACTCTTAAACATCGGACCTCCGTTAATACTTTATGGGATTGTGTTAGATTTTATCAATTAAACGCTAATAACTTCTAAACTAAAATAGATCCAAACTTCGTTCTTATTTCAAAAAATTCCTCTTTTCATTGCCGATTTTTCTATATAACTTTCATTTTCGAAATCTAAAATCTTCAATATTGCGCAATGTGTCGCAATCCATGACTCAACCTCGCCCGCACGGAGCGATTTCCAACCTTTCCAGACGTTTTAAAACGGGATGCGAGACTCGATGGGGTGCGATAAACGAAACTTTTCCAAACGCATAATTACCCGAGCACAGCCTACCCGAGGCAAGTTCAGTTTTGACAGTGACACTCCTATGTTTAGTATTCGCGAAGTGGTTTAGTGGAAAAAGGTTATTTAAAAGTGATTTTAAGTGTGATAAGCTAATTTGCTAGTGCTTCCGGTCCGGTTACTATTTAACTCAAGTTGTAGACACCCACCGTCTAGTTAGGCTTTCTTACTCCCTTCCCTGTCCCTGAATACCTTTCGTGACTAGCCGTTCAGAACTAGCTTTCCAAGCCGAAACCTGGTTAAAAAGAGTTAGTTTTAGGTAATCGCCGTAAGTGGCCCCATTTAGTTTTTAGTACCTCCTCGCCTTAAGTGGCCCATTTAATTTTTATCTTCGCCTCAAGTGGCCCCTATTTATCTTTTAGTAAATCCTTTCGCCTTAAGTGGCCCATTTCATTTCGCCTTCGCGGCCCACACAGTTTTAAAGAAAAAGTGATTTTTTTTTAGAAAAATAAAGACAAACCCTTTAATAAATATTTTGCTAAATTCCACAGTCAGAATTTACGCTGTCAAATAGTTACACACAAAAAGAAGAAAATTTTGATAAATTAAATTACCCTTTATTTTCACACTCTGTTCAGAAACCTTAAATAAAATAATTGTTCGTTCCGTTTTAAACCAAGCGTTGTTTTTTCAAGAATACCATATATAGGGTGTAGCAGTTGACCCTGTCAGAACTCAAAAAGACTATGCAGTGTTAAATAAAAATAAAATTAAAAATCAAAGTGCTACAACGGCTTCAGACCGTAATATACAGGGTGTAACATTTGAGCCTAACTATCACTACTGAAATCGAACCCAAAGGCTTCTCACATAAAAAATAAGTGCACGAACGCCCTCTAGGGTCTCAGTTCTAACCTCCCTCTGCTTCAGATTTTTTATTTCACCAACCTGAGGGCCCGTTCGTGTTCACAACGAAGACCGCGTCCTCGCCTCACACATCTTCCAGCGGCTTGTATATCAGTATATGCGCGGAAGTTATACAACCTTAGGCGAGGGTTGTATAGGGGATATACCATCCTTCGGAGGGGATGTAAAGCCGTCGGTTCCTCGTCTATTAAATGTTAGGCAAGTAAAAGATTCCTGCTCTTCTTAAGGGAAAGGCTTCGGCAAAAATTCCTGGTTGGGGGTAGCTCGTCTACAGGCGTCGGTGTTAGACCTCAGTAGCGGAAATAGGCCGACATTAAATAAATGTATAGAAAAAAACTTCCCTATGCGTTGGATTGGAACAAATAGTCCTTTAGTTGCGTGGCCACCTAGATTACCAGACGTCACCCCTATGGATTTTTATTCTTTTAGGTACCATAAAAATAAAGTCTACAAAAATAGGCCACGAAATAGATCGGAACTATGTGACAGAATTAGAGAAGCATGTAATGAAGTAACAGTTGAAGAATTAAGAAAGGTTGTTAAAAATAATAAGAGAATTGAAAAATGTATCAGAATTAATGGAGGACTAGTGGAGTAAGATTATATTTAATATTTACTTTTTAAAATTATATTTTTGTTTAAGTACTAATTTTAAGTGTTGTTTAAGTTACAATGACTTTACAAAAACAAAAGTTTACTTATTTGATATTTTCTTTAAAGAAAAAGTGTGTCCTAATGCTTAATTAGCTTCATTATTATACGACTACCAAGTTATGTAAACATTCGACAATAAATAACTCGAATAGTAGGGTGATTATTATTGAAATCTTAGATATGATTTTTGTTTGTAAAGGAATGAATATTTTTTTAACGAAATTTGATAAACAGGGGTTTTAGGTCATGCAGAACAAGACTGTAAAATCAAAATCCCTGTCTCAATCGCTAATATAAATTCCTAATTTTTGCTAATTTCTTTTGAACATAGTAGGCAATTTAATATCGAAAAAAAAAAATTAAACAACTTTTTAATCACAATCTGAAACACAAGAAGTACATATACCAAATTGTGAAAAGTGAAACACACTATATAAAAAAGGTAACCAAAATAATATTGAAAATTAAGACCTACCTATTACAATTATCGACAATTTCTCGAAATGTTTCGAAACTTTGTTATATGCACTAACATTCGCTTGTGTGAAAAATCATATCAATGAACAATAGCATGGTTTTTTCAAGGGAAGATCTACTTCGAAATTTCGACCAATCTTTTCTGCATAACCCAATATATGTCTAGTGCTATAGAGGTTAATTCACAAGACGACGTAATCTATACAGAGTATTTGACAGACTTGATCTTATGTTTAAAATTTTAAAAGTTTGGTGCCTCAAAAAACCTGTTGCTCTTTTCAAATCACATCTTGGTAATAGGCACCACCATATTGAATACTATGGCCAATGGTATGCAGAATTTGTATCCACCTGGGTCGTACCCCAAGGTTCTGTGTTAGGCTCATTATTCTTCAACGTCTACATTAATGACACTATAGTCGAAATGGGTGCCAATGGTCTTTTATGTGCCAACGATATGAAGCTGTACAATAAAATAAATGATGGAAATGATTATGTTGCATTACAAGTTGCCCTTGATAAAATCGCTGATTGGTGTAACTTAAATTACAGTTAAATATAAAGAAATGCAATGTTGCAACATTTACAAACAAAGATCAATAGTATCGAATTTAATTATTGTTTAGAAGACTCAGTGCTTGTACGTCCACCAACATTCCGTGACCTTGGTGTAACATTTGATACAAAACTATCATTTAATATCCATATAAATACCATCACTAATGATAGCTTTAGAACACTCGGGTACTTAAACTACTATATCAATCTTTTGTTCGATCCAAACTCGAATATTCGTCAATTGTTTGGTCCCCTCATTATAATAAACATATAAAGAACATATACGATATTCAGCGGCATTTCCTAAAGACTTTATGCTATAACTATCGCAAGTCGCTATATGCCCATGGAGATATCTGTGGTATATAGTAGCAATTGACCATATGAGAGGATTCACTTACCTCTCACCACTACTCAATTTACTATAGTTTGTATACAACTAGGAGGTTGACCACTATCATTTGTCTGTTCCATGACCTATGGTATACTGATGACAACTAATAAGTTGGAAACCGGTCTATATCTGGTCAGGGAATTGATAAATCATATTGGCTACCACTCTCTCATGATTTGTAAGGTGTAATTCAATGCAGTTCGGGGTATTTACCCGCTGAGTAGTTGTTTCCTGCAAATCACATATTTTAATTATCACCTATTTGTTTTTTAAGTTTTAAAGTTTTGTTCCAGAGAAACAAAGTCGTACGTGGTCGGAAGCGAGTGGCGTGCATCCTTCTGCTCCTGGCATTCGTATTCGCCGCCTGCTGGTTACCGTACCATATAATGAATCTGATGAGGGACACAGGGTCTTCAGCATCGTCGGAAATTCTCTCCGAAATCAAGGTGTATCTCCTGCTGGTGGGTCACGCTAATTCCGCTCTGAATCCAATCATTTACTGCGCCTTGTCTCGCAAATTTAGGAACTCTATTAAGAATTTATTTTGTACTAAGGTCCCGTTTAGAAGAAGACGGCAATTGGTCAATAACGTGAGTATTAATTTTACCTCCTCTTCAAGTCTTATCAAATTAGAATTATTTTGCAGACTAAATTATGTTTCAAAAGAAATATTTTAAAAGGTTGTTGGGAAATTGTTGTATTTTTTTTATTAGCAGATTATTAATAATGATTACTGCTATGAAGGAAAGGGATGATCGAAAAGATGAATTTTGAGGGAGGGGGAATAAAAACTTAATGTCTCAAATCTCTGCTATGAAATTCAGTTTCTCTTCATTTGCCTCTTCTGAAAATATTTAAAATGAATCCTGCTACGTGTATGAATTTTCCATTACACATATTTATTACTTTGAAATCGTGTAAAAAATCGTGAAAGCTCCTTTTTATCCTTATTTATTTTATTTTAACAGACTAAAATTTCTCCTATTAATGTGCATTGACAATGATAGACAAAAGTAAAATATTGCAGGTTATAAATTGTTGAAATCATGTACAGTTAATGTTTCAACATTATTTTCATAACAATACAACCAAAAATCTGAACCTGGCTTTTACAGTTGGAATCTAACACGGGACTTGTTGGAGAAAAACTTTATTTTCCAAACGTAGGTAAATAATTGATTACTTCACTTGAATTTCAATTTTGTCTTCACTTCTTGTAGTACTACCGCAGTAGTTTTTTGCTGGCTGGGATACCCATTGAATTATGCAAGAAAAGCAGCAGCACAAAACACACTCCATATTAATAGAAAAAATTAGCGCTACTCATTTTTTTCACATACAAATAATTCCAAAGAATTTCCTTTACATACGAAAATACATACATAGTACATGTACACATGTACAGTCTAGCGCAATAATGCCTGGTACTTTCGATATCTTCCGCCCTTTTCTGTCATTATATGAACCTTTATACCAGGAGAAAAAAAAAATATCCAAAGTATCAGGCATTACTGCACTGGAAGAAATAAACTAATGCACCACTTTCGAATCAAGAGTGCGTAAGTATCGACTATCGACACCGCAGATTCGATGTGGAACACTATATCGAGGCGACGGCACTTCACTATCTACAGGCAACATTAGCGAAATACAGTGTTTCAGTTCCGAAATCAACTGTAAATTACTCTTATTTGGCGTTTCTTTTTTTTTTCGGAACTGCAGCAATGTTTTGCCGGCAGTGTTTCGACTCGACAGTGTTTCAGTTGCAAATGCCAACTGGATTTTTTTCAACAGGGCCGCTACATTTATGCCCGCTTCACAGGCACCTGCTTCGAGTCATATCGTCGTCGGCCTGAAATCCCACTTACAGCCCGTGCATCAGGTCTACAGTGAACCCTTATCGATACACGTGTTGTAAGAAATATAAATATACGCATATAACCCATACTTATAAATGTGGGTTAATTAAGAGTATATCAATAGAATTTATTACAAATAAAAATTATGCTTTAATCTAGTCAACAAATACAGTGAAAAAATGAGTAGCGCTAATTTTTTCTATTACAGATGGAATGTGTTTTATGCTGCTGCTTTTCTTGCATAATTCAATGGATATCCCAGCCAGCTAAAAAGGTACCCCTACTACGGTAGCACTACTAGAAGTAAAGACAAAATAGAAATTCAAGTAAAGTAATCAATTATTTACTTACGTTTGGAAAATAAAGTTTTTCTCCAACAAGTCCCGTGTTAGATTCCAACTGTGAAAGCCAGGTTCAGATTGTATTGTTATGAATATAATGTTGAAACATTAACTGTACATGATTTCAACAATTTATAACCTGCAATATTTTGCTTTTGTCTATCATTATGTATTAATAAAATATATTTCACAATAAATCAGGTTTAAAATAAGCTCTACACGATTTTAATTTCTGATCGGTAATATTTTGTTTCTTACCATCTATCAGTGTATATTAATAGGAAAAATAGAAAAAAAACTTAGTCTGTTAAAATGAATAAGGGAAAAAATCAGCTGTACACGATTTCGTAAATTTCTAATCTGTATTTTGTTGTGATAACAGTAACGCGATTTTTGTTATATTATTCTCTACCATCAATGCACATTAACAGGAGAAATTTTAGTCTGTTAAAATAAAGTAAATAAGGATAAAAAGGAGCTTTCACGATTTTATGAATTTTTAATCTGTACCAGAAAGTAAAGGTGATCAGAAGGTGCAGGACGGGACTACGATAGCGGTAAAGCGCTTTTTGTTATTGTCTTCCAGTTTGGTTTAAGCAAAGGGTATGTATGTTGCTCATCATGAAGTATATTTATAGTCAAAAAGATAAACATGATGGATGGTCAAGGGGTGCGGGGAAGCCATATAGAAAATTAGCTTGTAGTATTATACATTGGAAGTGTTGTGGGTAGGTTCAATTTTACTGTAAAATATGTACACGTGAAAATTATAGGTAATAAAAGTCCGCACAATTTCATTTTTTTTTAACTTCGTACGACCTATTGGAGCCGAGAGAGGTTTTTTTGAAATTTTGACAGTTTTGCGACGCAATGGAAACGCGCGCGTTTTTCACTAAAATCTCGAAAATCTTCATTCGTATAGGAAAATGTTTCAAATGAAAGTTGTAGAGAATTCGATTACGAGGGTGTTCATCTATGTATGTATTGATTTTAAAATAACTATCCTATTCTTTTTTTTTGGATAGACGAAGAGAATACAAAATTTACGTGAACCAATCTAATACATCTAAAACCGAAGGACAAAATTGTTAAAAATGCTCCGCAGGTGAAAATTTGGCAAATGAAGAGTTAGAAATTTGAGTTGTGTAGTAGTTCCTACGAAAAACAGGTTTTGTCAAACAATTTTTATTTAGTAGTTACACGCATTCATAGCTGGGCTCGATCGGAGCAGTCACGTTTCTTATTAAATTCGAAATTTGACATCAGATGTTTAAAAGGCTTTTTTGCTGTCCATGTGATACATGTTTTCAGATGACCCTTGACGGAAATTTTTATTTTCATGTCAGTGTGAATAGACTTAACTGAACGATAAAATAAATTATAACTTTACCACATTCTGAATTCAAAAGTTAAACATATTTGTTACGACATTCACATTTATTAATTAGTTAAAGATCTCGATATTCGGTTGCATGCACATAAATATAGTTCATTTCTTACATTTTACACCTGTAAACTGAGTATAACATTTGCATGAACCTTATACCTGCTGTAAAGAAATATTTTGCTTAAAATAGAAACTTTTCAGCCCTAAATTGGAATTTTGGTAGCTCCATCCACTTTTCTTGAACTGTGGCAGTATCTACATATCAGCATTTATCTATTATGCTTGTTTGAATGTTATATAAGAAACACACATAATCCTTCAAGAAACCTACCGCGGGCCTGTACTTCATAAAACCTAATGTGCCATGTTTAAAGTTAAACTTGCCGCGAATTAAAGTTACACTATTAGGGTTAATAAAGCCTAAATTAATTGTTCCTTCGGGAATGAAAGCCAGACTCCAGTCCCTACTACCCTGCTTGGTAATGAGGTTTGAGACCCCTTCATATTTTTTAATTAAATAATTTCATTTCATAATGTTCTTAGTAGTTCCGCCACGGCTGGTAATTCTGTAACTTTGTTCCTGACTGGAATTAGGTTTATAGAGACTCGTTTTATGTTTTTCATGTTTAAGTATCCGACTTCATTCATGCATATGTTACGTACAGGTTAAATATGAAAAATAAAATAGCTAACTTTAAGAGAAAATTGTAACTATTTCTTATACCGAGTATCAACGGAATTATTAGACAAATCATAGTTTCTAGAGTTCTTAAAGTATGGGACTTGGTAGGAGTAATATATACCAAAAGCTGCGAATGTTTTTTTTTTGTTTCTCGAGACGCTTTTAAGTGGGTTTGTATAGCTTAAAAAAAAATTTGGGAGTACTTGATTTTTAAGGACCATTTTTATTTTGGCATCCACACTACAATGAACACGCCAAATAGACGAATACGATAAGAGGAAATGTAAACATGAGACTTACCGAATTGGTTTACGGTTTACGGTTACGACCAACCAAAATTTCCGAAATCACTAATTTGTAACTATGTCGACTTTTTCAAACGGCAACATCTTTTAAACACTCTTCTTCTTCATAGCGGCGCAATAATAAATCGCAGCACTCAAGCCCTGTGGTCCATTTTGCATCCGCTAGCTGGTCAATTGATGTCTCCATCCAGGTCGGACTCCAAACCAAAAACCAGAATCCTTCCCAGCGGAGCATTCCTAATTTCCTCCGGCATAGGGAAGCTAATACCGAAGTGTTTATGCCTGAAGTTCTTGAGACTGGGGCAGGAGGTTAAGAGGTGGATGGAAGTTTTCTCCACAGAACCTGCAGTCGGGGCTGTTAACCATTCCGATGGTGTGCAGGTGTTTCCTGAAAGGGCCATGTCGAGTCAAGGGACTTACCACGACTCTAACTTGCTTCCTGCTTAAACACAGTAAGGTCCTGAAATGAGGAGCTTCGGTTGCCGAAGTCCTGGATGGGAGATCCAGAGGTCAACGAACTGGGAGTGAGACCAGTCCTCTATTGACCTTCTGGCGTTTGCTTTAGAGTAAGCCAAAGCTGGCTCCGGGCCCCTCAAGGGTTGCTGGCAAAAGCATCTGCCCGCTCGTTACCCTCAATGTTACTGTGCCCAGGCACTCAGAGAAGTTTGTTCCAGTTGGACGAGCCAAGTTCACCGGGTTACAGTCCTTGACCAAAGAAGACTGCTTGGCTGTCACTACATACACATATATTTTCAAAAGGAGATGAAATAAGTCTTGTAGTTTTTTCTCACAATCTTTATTAATGGATTACCGGTTTCGAAGTGCCTCGCACTTCCTCATCAGATCCTAAAGGGTTTTCTCAAGATTTGTCGTCGAAAAAGTCGAGAAAATTCTTTAGGATCTGATGAGGAAGTGCGAGGCACTTCGAAACCGATAATCCATTAATAAAGATTGTGAGAATAAACTACAAGATTTATTTCAACTCCTTTTGAAAATAGAGAAGCTCACATTACGGGTACAACTTTAGAGAACATTATATATGTTGTTTTTTAGGTTTTCGCTTGTGTTAAATGAAGTGTTGTTGTATTTCCGGGTGCTCTCCCGCGTCGATGGTCGACTCCTCCAGGAGTCACGATTTCATCTGCCATCTTCAGGTTCTCACTGAAAGCTGCCTACTGCTGCTTCTTGTTGCTCGAACGTTGCAGTTCATTTAACACCCGCGAAAATCTAAAAAAAAAACAACATATATATATATATATATATATATTTGGTATTTTATATTTTTAAGCCTTGCGCCCACGAGACCTACATTTCGAAGACAATATTATTTTAAATAAAACTTCTAACTTTTAATTTAAGGCCGTTTGACCTTGGTACATCTGAAATTTTCACCTGCGGCGCATTTTTTAACCCTAGAATCTTCAATGTATGTTCCCAAGTGGGTTCCAATCCTCCCCTTTCGAGATGATGACCTTAAAAGATACTGAGAAGAACAGCATGGGCATTACACTGTAACTCCTGATGTCCAGAAGTGAGTGTGTCCTCACCGCGTCGATTAGAGCCCTTGTATGCCCTAGCCGTTCTCCCTCTTCTTTGCACTGTCCACCGCACTTCAGCCTGTAGACCGCTTTCCGAGCCTCGGCCTCGATCAGCGTACGATATCATAGGTCTCGCTATAACAGTGTAGTACCACATTATTACCCTCGGGTTCAATCCTCAAGTTTTGCCAAAAGTCCTTCTATATACACAAAGAGTAGTGGTGGTCCTATGTATTTGTCTCTCTACATGATCTTTCCAGGACAGCTTAAAGTTCAGGATAACGTCTAGATACTTCAACGTCCTGGAAACCCTTAAGGTAGTGTCGAGTTAAAATAATAAAATATTTTAATTTAAAATAAAATTGGCATTGCCCACATTTCTAATAAAAAAGACACATTAAAATGATATTTTCGGACTCTGACCTTACTTTAAATAAAATTTCAATATTTTTTTTATTTTTAATGAAATTTTGGATTTAAGATTTTGGGAAATAAAACTTTCTGATAAAAGAACATGCCTATCAAAAAATCTCTACTTTCAAACCCACAGGATTGACAATCGAATTTTCAAATAGGCTTTTATGCAAATATTTCACGACATTTTGGTTTAATATTTTTTTTTTATACATTTATTTAACGTCGGCCTATTTCCGCTACTGAGGCCTAACACCGACGCCTGTAGACGAGCTACCCCCAACCAGTAATTTTGCCGAACCTCTTCCCTTAAGAAGAGTAGGGATCTTTTACTTGCCTAACATTTAATAGACAAGGGACCGACGGCTTTACATCCCCTCCGAAGGATGGTATACCTCCTATACAACCCTCGCCTAAGGTTGTATAGCTTCCGCGCATACACTGATATTCAAGCCGCTGGAAGATGTGTGAGGCGAGAACGTGGTTTCCGTTGGAATGGTCACCCATCCAAGTACTAACTGCGTCTGTCGTTGCTTTACATCGCATACCGAAGTATGTACATAGTAAAGACACACCTACGCTCGCCCCTAAATTTGGTTTAGTAAGTACCGACATACAAGTTCTTCTTTCTAGATCACTTCTGATACGCTTTTGAAAAAACTGTTGTAAAAGTAATTCAAACGTCTATTAGATGAGATTAAAGAATATAGAGGATGTTATTTACAATTTCTTGAAAAATTAAAAGAAAGTTATATGGCCTTATTAGATATCACCTGGTATTGACAAGAAGCTGCCACACATACACTCAGACAATTTTAATTCCATATTTGAATTCAGCATGTTATTAAACTGATTTCTATATTTTTGACTACCTATTAATAAAATTATGAATGGTTATTAGTCTTCATCCATTAATCTAAATATTATCTACTTTTATAACAGATAACGTCACAAATTGTCTAACTAATTTTACATAAGCTAAAGAATTCTGCCCAGATTGATATCCTTTCAGATCTGATAAGTAGGTTTAATTTAATTGATTGATTTCCCTAATATTTTTTACCTGACTTTACTTATCACTTTCGCTTTCCTTACTAATGTTTTCAGTCTTACTTTTTTAATAAATCAATTTGCGCCAAATTGTGCCATTTGTAAACTTATTTGAAGTTAAATACCCTGCGTACCAAATTAGAGGTGCATGTGTTACCATGCCGGTTTTACCTTTAAAGGAACGAGACAGTGATATACAATGCGAAACAGAAAATCGTACAACAATTTCACAAATACTAGTCACAAAAAAAAACTTGATCCACTACCATTTCTCGTGACATCGAAGAAACTAATCTACATGTAAACACCAGACTTAATTAACACGCCAGCCAGAAATAGAATAGAAAAAAGAATACGTCAACGTTACTGAATCTAGTGGAGAGCCACATGCATCTCTGGAGCAATCACTGGCTAACAACAGAATTCAACGCGGTAGAATACTCGAGCAAAAGCGTTAAACCATCATTCTAAATTTAATTGCAATTAGAATATGAATTCGTTACGAAACACAATTCTTGAATTATAAGTGTCAAATTTATTTTTATTAATAAATTCGTCAACTAGTCCTCTATAGCCCAGTCGTCAGGTAGGTTAACATCGTTTTAAATCGAACAAAAGATTTTACTATTGGAACCAGTTCCTCTTTTAGACATACTAGTTTCCATCCCCGGAACACCCCCATTTTGGGGCAATATCACTTAAAAATCATTTTTTTGCAAATATCTCGGTTCTGAATGGTCCTACGAAAAAAATAATGGTTATCAAAGTTAAAGATAAGTGAATTCTCTATCGAAATGTTTCAGACACGCTTTTACTATTCTTGGTGTTATAGGCGGTGGCATTCAAGCATGGTGCATTTTCCTATTTGTTCCTGTTCGCCACTCAAACCATTCCTGAATTTTTAGAATGTATGTTAGGGAAAGAAGGGCTAAGCGCTACAATTAAGTGTATAATGTGAACCACTTCTTGGTCTTCAATGGAATTGGATATTATATTGTATACACATACTAGTGCTGTATACTTGTGTGAACTGAAGACAAATACCAAAAAAATATTTATTCCGGGCCTGATGGACTCGAATCATTGATCCTAGGCATAAAAATTTAAGTAATCGGCTACGGTTGCTTTCACTAAAAAAAAATCCACTCCAGCGGTCAGTTCGAGGTCAGATTATACAAAGAAAATAGGGATGTAAAAAGTGAAATAAATCATAAGTATGTTTTATGGTCTACACGATATGTTGTATTTATGTATTAGGTCCATTTATTTCAAGATTTATGGTTCTAAACCTTCATGTGCCTATCCTTGTCCTTGGACAAACACAAACATAATTTGTTGGAAGCGAAATGGGGAAAGTAACTACTGTAGGTATCATAATTCTCCTGCTGTATTAATGGTAAGATGAATTATGAGAAAGAGGGCTTGACAAGTTTACCGTTTTATTGGAAAGTGGACTAAATTTTACAGAGAAATTTAGTACGCTGATGAGGATTTATAAAACTAATTAATAGGAAGCACAGGAAAACCACTTCAATCTAAAATATACAGGGGAACCGCATCAAGCCCGAATCGATTTCATTATAAAACGTATATAGATTTTGTTCTTAAGCTAAAGGATATATGCCTTATTAGAGCGTTTATTGGCCGTATGCAATAACTTAGTAGATCTGGAATCAGTACATAGTGGATAAGTTTACTGCAACAAAGAGCAGAGTTCCTTTCCATTTAATCTGTAATACGCTAAGCATCAAACAAATCCATTCCTCAGTTTGTACGAATGGGAAGCCACCCTTTAAATATACTATTAGGGCTTATCTATCTGACATAGAGAAAGAGCCCCAATGGATCGACTTACGAGCAGGATTGGACTAGGCAAAGATACAAATAAATTAGTGACAGTATGAACAGACTTAATAACAGATGTGTGGTGTTTTTATAACTATTATATAAATTAGTAAGAAATTCGAAACTATCCCAGGTAGTATTGTAAAAGTTTAGGTTATACCTCGGCAATATATTTACTCTACTGTCATATATTTTTTTATATTTGTTTCAAAATAAATATTTGTCCAGATCTATTCATTATTTGATTCGGGTTAAAGATCTATAATTTACCACAAATTAAACTCGATCCACGTAAATCTCAGCAGGTTATGAGCCCAGGTTTTCATGGTAAATAACGATGTCTGATTCGTTACGCATTACTATTGAAAAACTGAACAATAAGAACTACGAGTATTGGAAATACAGGATGGAGTTATTATTAATGAGAGAAGAACTGTCGGAAATAGTGACTGATGTGCCTGAGAATCCAACACAAGTCTGGATAAAAAATGCCAACAAAGCTTGGGCAACGATATGTAGAAGATAATCAGTTGATACATGTAAGAGACGAAGAAACTGTAAAAGGAGCGTGGAATGTGTTGAAGGCGTATCACCAGAAATCAACGTTGTCATCTAAGGTGACCTTACTGAAAAGTGTGGTTAACCAATGGCTGCAAGAAAGATTAGATATGGAAGTGCATGTAAGTGAGATACTTGTCAAATTTGCAAGATGGATTACGGCTCTTGAATCTCGTCCTGAAGAGGATCTCACGCTGACGTTGGTGAGGGGTAAAATCATCGATGAGTATAAGCGCAGAAAAGATTCATGCGAAGATGGTCAAGAAGAAAGTGCTCTTTGGGCATCTAAGGACGAAAAAGAGCGAGCTTGTTTCTTCTATAAGAAACCTGGTCATTTTCGTAAAGATTGTGGGCGGTACAAACGCTGGAGGAGAAATAAGAATGAAGATAAAAACGGTAAGGAAAAAGCCGCAAAAGCTGAAGAAGGTGACAACAATGAAGATTGGAACTACTACGGGTGCAAACAAGTTGCCGTCTGAAAACTCTTGGTGTATAAATTCTGAGGCAACGAGCCATATGTCAAGCAGCAGAGATTTCTTCGCGGAAATCGAACCAATGCGAGATGGTGTAAAGCTGGAAGATGGCAAAGTGGCAAAAGTAGAAGGTGTTGGCCGGGGCGTGTTAAAATGCGTAGAGTACGAAGGACAAACTATTCGTCTGAATGTAGCGAATATTCTGTACGTGCTGACGCTGAATGACAATCTGTTATCTGTAAGAAGACTTGTTGAACATGACTTGAGTTAGTTTTAAGAAAAATGGGTGTTTTATAACACATAAAAATTGAATTGTTGCATAAGGAAATCTAATAAATGGACTTTTAGAGTTCGACAGATTCAAATAGCAAGTAAAGCTCAACAGGTGCACACGATCGACTATCAGTATATTTGGCATCGCAACCTGGAACATAGACATAATTTCAACCGTAACGCCGGACTACAGCTATCGTTGACATGTAAATCAATGTTCCGGTCCACTTACCATACGACATCAATGGAACCAAGCCACGTCTCCTGACGTTGCATATAAATAGAGGAGCTCAGGCCAACAGAGCTTCAGAAGGAGACCACGACAAGGTGGTCAAAACGTCAAGTATTCAAAACTATCAACGCGGAAGAGAACCCTGAAACCTAACTATGGATCATTGTATAATTGTCTATGTGTATACAACTCTGTAATTGGGAACATTGTTCCTGCAGAGTGGTCATTAATAAATAAGTAATTTCAATGAGCCGCCTGGTACAATAATCCCCATTTCTCTTACCTCGCAGCCAGTAACTTATATCTTCATATTGTTGCCTAGTACATGATTCCCAAAAGAACCTTAAACCGAATTATTACCCTTTCTCGCCCCAACGTTTTCTAAGCGTAACCATTTGGAAAAAGTGCTTGCAAGAAAAAGTTGCGGCTCTATTACAATTTTATGCACTGGCATCGTTAGCTGGATTCCCTAGAGTTTTGCCGGTCCAATACAAATACGCCCTCCTGGACTCGGATAGATAAATGCAAACATGTACGTCCGTTTTGACGAAGATTAATATCCTAATGTAGTATTGACAGGCTTTATAGGCGCTTTAATATTCCAGTCGACGTTCGGAAAGTCACAAAAAGCTGGAATTTAATTAAAACAAGATAAATTAATGTCCTAACGGAAACTACATTACGAATATTTGTACGTCGATGAAGTGATATTATATCTCCGAAAGATAGTTGTTTATCACCGTAAGAAAAATAAATAATTATTATTATCCATTTATTTAGCAAATGAACTACGATATTTTTTATTAATATACAGGGTGATTCACGTAGGCCGTTGGTTAGAAGATTTTCAATTTGCAGTTGGATTACAAAGTTGAAACTTGGCATGCAGCCATAATCGATTATGCCCGTTCTACTTAAAATATTTTCAGTTTTCCAGCTATACACAGGGTGCTAAAAGTCGCTACCAACTTTCTTATTTTAAATGGAAACCTACATTTTTTACACGGTTCGATTGGCCTTCCAATTCTGAGTTTAGACAACCTAAGGTATGTTAACTCATCTGTTACAGGTTTTGATACATGTCAATTTTTTGAAAAAAAAATTGCCGCTGTAGTAGTTTACGACGGGGGACGGCAACTCAGTGTGCTAAGGCGTCTGGTTAACAAACTGAGTTGCCTAGCGAAGTGGGTTCGATTCCCGCAAGGCGAGATAATTTGCCCCAAGAGTGGTTTGGAGTCCACATTAAACTTAGGACCTCGTCTCTCTTTACCTAGCACAAAATCGTTGAGATCTTCCAGGGAGTTACTTCGGTAACTTGAGAGGTGGTTAAGAAAACATTAAAAACGAACAAATTTGTATATCACAAACCGTTCAAAATTATGAGGCCAAATTGATGAAGCAGTTAGCTGGAAGTCCAGGCTAACACCTGATATCCCATCGGTGGTTCCTATAATATAATTCTTATAAGAAAATACAAAACTCAAAATGTCAAAATTAACCAAAAAATACGATCTTGTCCAAAAGGACAAATCCCGATAAAAAAGTCTTCTAGATTTTCATTTCACGGAAAAACCACAAGTAAATATGTCATCAAAAATCTGAAAAAATTCACAAAACATTGATAATTCCAAAATAACCCAAAACAATCGAAAAACAAATTATAGTATACCATTCGTCAATTTTGCAACATAATCTTCCAAAATCACTCACCTTAAAAATACTGCCCCCATATAATATCATTCGACACCCAACATACTTTTCGTACCTCCGGTATAAACCTTAAATTCACATTAATTAATTTTCCGCAACTCATTCTCTATTCAATTTTAATCCTCTTTCGAATTGCTCCCGGACTATTTTATCTATTTCATTTCAGTCCTCAGTTCCAAATTAATGTTACAACTTATTCACGTTCCGACGTACTAACACACTTTCATTTCTTTTCAACTCCATATGTACCCCCTTGAAACATCATCACGCGTGACAATTCAATGACCATATTACGTGCGTGCATAAAGTATGACCATACGAGGATGGTTCAATATATTCGACCTTCTTTTTCGTGCTATAATTCCTAAAGCAAGACTGATTCAAGTTTCATTCAATCATCAATTAACTTCTCTTTCTATTGCCGAAGCAATCATATAATTTTCATTTCCACATTTCCACGTCTTGCAAAATACAATGTTGTGCAACCCTCGCCCGCAGGGAATGGCGGGATCCAACTTTCTAGAATAAAATGCGTGTAAAAACGTTCGTACACAATTCACGGGTCACGACAAATGGAACCGTATCAAACAGTATAAAAGATCAAGTTAGTGTCGGTGCCCGAAGTTAGTAAATCTGCATCTCGCCAGTGTAATCGTGTTCGTGCTCCTTCCTAGGCCGGAACCTAGTAAAAAAGACTTTTTCTAATAATTTTAATCTGCCCTCGCACATCAACCTAATTCGCACCTAGTGCTCTAGATTAAGTGAATTTTTTCAGATATTTTTTAATTAATTTAATCTGCCACCGGGCATTTAATCACAAGTGAATTTTGACATTGTTAAAATAAAACTCAACCGAATCAAATCTCCCAAGTCGGAATATATTCGTTGTCGAAAAGTTACAAACTCGTAACTGTAAAAAGAATATTAACTTAATTTTATTTAAACCTGTGTTCGTTTAAAATAAATAAATATTCTGATTCGTTCTAAAACCGAGTGTATTAATCAACGACTGTGTACAGGATGCTCCAAAACATCTGGTCATCTTAATAAAACATTTTCAAATTAAACAAAAGTGCTTCAGTTTAAATCTTACACACAGAAGTGTTCTAGCTCAATAACTATATACAGGGTGTTAGAAAATCACCTGCCAAAAGAATTAAATTCAGTTTAGGGTACATTCAACTTCAGAAATTAACAGATTACATTGGAAACAATTAATAGGGGCTTATACAGGGTGAGCCATTTATCATGTTCCAACCTTCTAAGTGCTACTCTCCGAACTTCACTTTTTTCATAAATTAAGTGCACGCAGAGACTCAAGGGTCTCTCTTAAGCTCCTAGCTCTTATCGTTGCCCGTATTCACTACGCCCAACGTGTTCATGGTCCCATCTTGTACTATATGGGCGCAGGCGATTTTCAAATGTCACAATGAAAATTCGTCAAAAAGTCGACTTTTTCAAATGGCACCTACTGTGTTTTTGACATCATTCGAAAAATAATTGAATTTCAATGTGAATTACTTAAGCATTCCCTATACCTAATTTCGCTACCAATCGAATTATTCAATAAAAATCAAAAAATATCTTATCTTGCCGAGATATTGCTTGGTTTTTCAAGTATGCCATGGAAACAAATGACAATTCTAAAAATTTACTTAAAAATATGTATGCATATCTTGAGTTATTGGCGTTTTTGGTAGTAGGCTTTGGAAAAAATTTCAAATGTCAAACCTAGCCACTATTGTGTCATTGTTATCTTATTGTTTCAATTAATTCGTCTTACCTACAAATCCGAAAGGTTGGTAGTCAATGTCATTTGTCAACTCCCTGACCAGACATAGACCGGTTTCGAACTTATTGGCTTATTAGTCAAGTTCGAAACCGGTCTATGTCTGGTCAGAGAGTTGACAAATGACATTGGCTACCAAACTTTCATGATTGGTAATTTATAAGTCAATGCAGGTCGAGGTATGTGCCCGCTAAGTAGTTGTTTCCTGCATATCATATATTATAACTTAGGTTGTTTAAACTCAGAATTGGAAGGCCAGTCGAATTATGTAAAGAAAATGTAGGTTTCTATCTAAAATAAGAAAGTTAATACCAATTTTTGGCACACCCTGTATAGCTGCAGGACTGAAAATAGGTTTTAGGTAAAACGGGCATGATTGATTATGGCTGCATACCAAATTTCAAGTTTGTAATTCAACTGCAAGTTGAAAAACTTCCAACGAACGGCCTACGTGAGCCACCCTGTATAGTTTTTTTTTCGGTATGCTTCTCAAGCTTCATATTCATATATTCACTGCTGTTTTATATTTTAAATCACTTTCCTTCATGTTCTCTTTAATGTCTTCATTAATCCATTTGTAATTCAAATGTTTAGATTGTGTGTGCTAAAAGAATTGTTTATTTTGCATGTTAAACTCTACCTCCAAAAAAGCGTTCTCCTTTAATTACCACCCAGGCGCGGATCCATGGAGGGGCCATGGGGGCCATGCCCCCCTCCCATAGATTGGAAAGAAAATTGAAAGTCAACATTAAAACGACCAATTTTTCCGGCGCCCGGCGTTGTACATACGATTTTAAACGACTAATTGGGTATCCTAAAAAATTGTTTATTTACGTAGCGATACACAAAACCCTAGTAAGCTCACAAGCAATAAACATCAGAAAACGCAATGATATCTCGTACTTTTTCAGTCCTTATAAAAGAGAAGCTGCTTCGAAATATTTCAATTGATTTCAATGCTATATTGACGGAAACTCAAAATAGTCAAAATATATTGAAAGAACTTGATGTTAAATTAACTCTACCCAGACTTACCAACAAAATGAGAAATCGTCCCAACCCTAACTTATCCCCAAATTCTTCTGAAGACTACTACAGGATTTATTTATTTATCCCACTGTTAGATTATGTTATAAATGATCTGAAAGCATATTTCCAGTGGAAACGATCAATCAATTTTGCTTAAATATTTGTTTGCCAACAAATGCAGTGAAAGCAACTGAAACAGACATTATGACAGCTGGGAAGATGCTGACAGTTAATGTACACAGTTATTTTTGGAAATGAAGATCCAAAAATAGTTTTGGGCAAATTTAAAGGAGAATTTGATATTTGAAAGTTGAAATGGAGCGCCTACTCAAACTCCGTAAATAATGACTTACCTGTTGGCGGTTTGGAAACATTACAACGGTGGGATGAAATTTTTCAAAATTCATTGTACTATAAGCGTTGCTAGTTCAAAAAGGAGTTTTTCGACTCAAGACGGGATTAGATCTAGAATGTCTAAAGGTCGTTTAAATGTGGCTTTGATGCACATTCACTGAGCTGTATGTGATGACATTGAAATTACCAATATAATTAAACGATTTACAAACAAGAAGATGGCGAGGTATAGAATTTGTCCTTTAAATTACTTAAGCATATATAGTCGAGTACACATTTACTGGACGATCAAAAAACGCACCAAAAACGTCACGACCTCGTTATTACTGCCGTTGGACCATTCGGCATGGTGACACAGAAGGAAGCATAATATTGTCTAAAATCCTAATATACGTTTCACTATTAAATCGTTCCTCAATATGCCACAAAACACCAGGACCACGTGCCAAAATCCAAGCCCACATATTGACGGACAAATTCAATTCAAATTCAATCAAATTTTATCATTGTTAGATATATATTTCTCACCGAATCGAGTATTCGGAGGGCGGTAAACACGAATACGACTGCTGTGTGTTGACTGGAAAGTTTTTTCGTCTGTCTCTTACTCGCCAGCGCCAGCGACCAGTACTACTCAATCTAGGAAAATTCGTTTCTTCAGCAGCCTGAATAACTGAGTAAAATGGATTTTCTACTAAAGCATTTACCAATTGCAAATCTTGATGTTGAGTTGATATCCTCCGTCGCCCTGATCCAGGATTTATACTAATCGTACCGTTTATACCCCACTTTCTTAAAATGTTACACACCGAATTTTTGTCAATATTATAACGCAGCGCGATTTGTCTCATTGACCATCCATCTTCTGCTTTAGCAATAACTCCAGATTTAACTAAATCGCTTATATGAGGCATATTAGTTTTTTGCACACTTGCAATAAATTATGACAACTAACACAATGTCACAAAAATTAAAGTTATATGTACACAACTAGATTTTACCAAAATACCGTTATAAGACTTGTAATATTATTTTTTGGTCACGACCGTACCAGTGCCGCGCAGTGTACATATGCATGATTCAAAATATCAAAAAAGAATGCTCTTTTAATGTGTCCACTCACATAATATGGCGTGGAAAGTCAGTTAGGAGAACTGATTTCTTTTCAAAAGATATGTCATGTGTTGATATGAACAGGAATTCCAAAGTTTTGCTGTTTTGCCGCCCTTTTAACCTATTGTTTTAAATAGGTTATAATGTTAAATATACAGAATTTATTTCTGGAAAGTTGCAGGCTTGCCCAATTTGGCAAATGAAATATTATGTTTGAAATTTGGTACATTGTTCATATTTAGCAAAATTCTGTTATTGTCATTAACACAATTTCAAAAGTGACATATATATTGAAAAATGTAAACAGATCCAATTTTAGGCCCAGTCTTTTCATTTTCAGTTACACATTTCACAGTGCTGTTTCCTTAGAATCGATATTTGTTACTGAAAGGAAGGAGACTCCAGATTTTACTAAATCTCTTATATGAGGCATATTAGTTTTTTGCACACTTGCAATAAATTATGACAACTAACTGACAATGTCACAAAAATTAAAGTTAGATGTACACAACTAGATTTTAGCAAAATACCGTTATAAGACTTTTATAAGATTTTTTTTTGCTCACGACCGTACTATATGCCTAATTTTTTCAAATTATTTTTTTTAAATAAGTAGAAATTATATTTTATTTTATGAAGCATAATTGAAATACATATTACGTTATTCTTCCTAAAAATTGTCTTAATGAGGTTTTGTCCTATTTTTAGCCTATTCTATTTGTATGTTTCTCTCAATATTTTGTATGCCTCCCCCCTCTTACTTTGGGTCTGGATCCGCGCCTGTTAGCCCGAACAACTTCTTCACTAATTTTTACACATGAACAAAATACAAAATGCAAATGGAAAATACTACTACGGCCATGCACGAGACCTCCCGCAGGCATTTTACGGTGACCGTCCGTCTTGCTAGGCCAGCATTTATTTATTTCGCGGGCAACCTGTTTGGAGAGCCTCGGCAGCAGAATTAATTAAGTAAACCACACCACTTACTTCATTATTCAAATTGCCTTTAAAAGTGCCTTTTCTTCGCATCCACGCTATTCATCACCATTACTGCACGAAACTCCCATTAAGAATAGCAACTTTTATGAAATTACCGAAGTGCCACAATCATTAATCAAGAAGCAGCATCGCGGAGATCAGATGTGACCCAGTTGTTTAAAATACCTATTTGTACAACTCGGTCTCGCGACAAATAAATGCGACACGCGTGCCCCTCGTCGTGACCTGTACATTTAATTGCTGGGCTTGCAAAGTTTTGCCAATGATGAGGATTTATCTGTTCGAGAATATCCTGTTGCTCTCATCCATCATTCAGTGGGCGTCGAAAGTTGTTCCGGGGCGATTAAAAACTAACAGCTCAATCAATTCACTAGAGGTAGTTTCCTTTATGAATTATGGGTTATTTTTAGTATATGGGTTGATACACAAAAACGAAACGTCGTCTGATGATGCTAACATGGTAAGCGAAACGTGCGTCGAGTAGTGTATTCTCTGATAACGTATCATTTGTTTTGTAAACAGTTTTTTATTGTTTTGTACAATATTTTACAACTGTGTGTACTTAGTTTTGTATACAGGGTGGGCCATTGAAAACGAAACACACCTGTTTTGGAACACTTAAGACTAGTTTGTTGAAAAAACGCTCGGACAGGTCGATTCTTGATTTTTGGAAGACAACTTTTGATGTCAAACTTGACATTGACACGTCAATCCCCTACCCCAGCAACCCCTAACTTAAGAATTTAAATAGAGAAAGGGGGTCGAGCGACCCCTCATTTGAAGCGTCCAGCAGTATAAGATTTTTTGAATTCCTCAAATTTTTTTCTTGAAAAATATTACATTTCTTATGCTACTAAGTAAACAAAAGAACATGAATCAAGTGTGCTTCTAGAGGGCATAAATATTAAAACATAATATTTCAGTCACAAGCTCCTCTATAAAATCCTTATTTTACTATAAGGAATGTAACCAGACTACAACCAACAGCTACTCTTCGGTCTATGTGCCCCGCCGGGCGCTGAATTACAAGTTATAAGCCTGGTGCGTTAAGTGTAATAATCGCATATTACCAACAAAACGCTAATGCTTCGATTGCAACAAACACCATCCGAAAGACTGATCCTACTTAAAGGAGCTCTCGTGCCAGTCGTCCCATACCACTTGCAGACTGCAGTTTCGAGCTGTTGGCTCTCGCCAGTGCAAGGTAGGCATGTGACGAACGACACGAGGATCCCTTGACTATTTGGTACATCTCGGTATTTTTATGATAGCGAGATGTAAAATAGTAAGCAGGCGCCATCTTGCTGCTTACCATTTTACATCTCGCTATCATAAAAATACTGAGATGTACCAAATAGTCAAGGGATCCTCGTGTCGTTCTTCACATGCCTACCTTGCACTGACGAGAGCGAACAGCTCAAAACTGCAGTCTGCAAGTGGCATGGGAAGACTGGCATGAGAGCTCCTTTAAGTAGGATCAGTCTTTCGGCTGGTGTTTGTTGCAATCGAAGCATTAGCGTTTTGTTGGTAATATGCGATTATTACACTTAACGCGCCAGGCTTGTAACTTGTAATTCAGCGCTCGACGGGGCACATAGTGTTACATGGCCTATGTCCATTTAACAGTTTTATATAAAAACTAGTGTTTTGTTTATATTTAGCACGATCTGTGTAACATTTTGATTCAGTTTTTGTAAGTGAAACTGTTTTCAACTAACAGAATTTTACTTGCATAACTGCTAAACCATTTCACACTGTTTTATGTACATATTTTTATATCTAAGGAACTCAGTTATGTTTTTTTACACTATTATGTATTTCCGTTCTATGCAGCATTATCCCAGGAAACAATTGTCTACAAAACATTTATTTATATATCAGATACCTATATTTCAATTTTTATATTTTTGTTTACTATGTAAGTACATATGGTTATTTTCCTTACCTTTTCTCATTACTATATATAGTATATCCTATAAGATGTAATATATTTACTGAGTTCTCACAATACGTTTTACTATTTATTAAGGCAGTTCATATTTTTAGTTATGTATTGTATTTACGAATTGTGAGGCGAAGGCAAATCAGCTGTGGTATGGAAGTAATAAAAATTATTATTATAGATTCCTTTTATCGATTATATGCCACTATTTTAGTTGCGAGTAAAGGAAATTGTAGAATTTGCGACTTGCAAGTTGTCGCGCCTAACACAACAATTGACAGATGGCCATATCTGTACTATTTCTATATTTTTATAGCTTTCAATTTAATTAGGGAATTAGATTTCTCAAGTTTATTTGGTAGCATTATTTTCCAGTAAGTAGGACAAAAAAAGTTTACCTTATCAGTAAAACTCACCAGGAAATCATTTGCTTGCAGCCTGTGTACGGATTCGAACGTATATAAATTTTAACTGTGGACTTCAGTAATAATTGATATTACATTTTCATATCCGCGTTAACAATAACATCCAGGTAAATTTCATTTATTACTCATTTAAAATTTAATTAATCTTCAATTTTTGTCTTTGATGTAATTTCAATTATTTTTAAAATAAATTTAAATTCAAGGTCAATTCTTTTTAATTTAATAAGTAGTTAAAATAGTGTATGTACCACATATAATATTTTTCTTTTCTTTTTCATTTTTTGGCAATTTATAGTTTATGAAATCAGCTTAGATACTTCAATTCTTATATACTTATATGCTTATATATGCTTTTATACAGTGTGTCCCAAATTCGATCCCCACCATTGGGATATCGGAAACTGTAAGAGGTAGAGAGGTGGTTAAATTAGAAAAGTTGTGGCAATTTTAATGCTGATTTTGAATCCGTCGAGAAATCAGGGCTAACTGCGATCGTCTTCGAATTATTTTCAAAAAACTGAAATTTTGTATTTTAGTTTTTGTCAAAAATCTGAAAAACGAGCAATCGTACGAAGATAAAAATTTTACCTTCTAAAGGCACTTTTTTGTGAACGTTCTAGTAGTGTCGTTAGTTTTTTTGTAAAGCATTTAGTTTCTGAGATACGACCCACAATTTTCAATTTTCTTATGGACGCCATATTGGATTTTTACAGATTTAAAATCTACATTAAATTCTCGTTCTCCTGATGTATAACACTAATGGTTTATGTTGTTAGTTAGGACACCAAACGACGATCTTTGTTTTCATGTTAAGTAGGCTATGTACAACATGATAAATGACAAGCGAGCAGTGACAAGACGCACAACTTATGGTGGAAGTGAATTTTATCAAGTTGTAAACATCACAAAACAAAAAGGTGTTAATTGTGCTTTGTAAAACACGTCAATATGCCATACACTAACCTTGAAAGATTTGACATGTATAACTGTTATATCAGAAATAATAGAAATAGTACAGAAGCAACCAGAATGTATTATAATTTGTACCCAGAGAGACGACAACCTGATAGGACAATTTTTCTTACATTACAAAGGAATTTACAAGAACATGGAAGTTTTTCTGCACCTCGGCAGAAGTATGGTTCCCGTCGTTTAACCCAAGAGAACATTTTAAATATTGAAGAAATTATCAATGAAACACCCACAATTTCTACTCGAGAATTAAGTCGGAGAACTGCAGTGCCAAAAACAACTGTTCACAGATATTTACAAGACAATAAGTACCACCCTTTCAAACCAGTTATCGTACAAAAATTAAGACCCGGAGATGCTGAACGTCGGCTTGTGTTCTGTAACTGGTTCACTAATCAGTGTGACCTAATTGAGAATTTTCCATTAAATGTCTGCTGGACCGATGAAACAAGATTTAATAATAACGGAATTTACAATAAACATAATCATCATTACTGGGCGGTAAATAATCCGCGTATTATCAGAGAATCAAGATCGCAAGACAGATTTGGATTTAATGTTTGGTGCGGAATATTAGGTATGTAAGCCCTTATTGAGTTTTTTTGCTCTGATGCTGGGGCATGTTTCAAACTTATTAATTAATTTAATTAATTGTATTTCAGGCAGTAGACTACTGGGTCCAATAATCTATGATTATACCTTAAATGGTCCACGTTATCTGGAGCTACTGCAAAATGAAATTGCACATTTTTTAGATGAGATATCACTAGCTGAACATCAGAGAATGTGGTACCACCACGATGGTGCCCCACCGCACAATTCACGTGTGATTCAGAGGCATCTTCACGATCACTTTGGTGTACAATTAATAACAACACATGGACCTGTAAGATGGCCTGCGAGATCGCCCGATTTTACGCCCCTCGATTTTTACCTCTGGGGCTATGCCAAGAACCAAATTTATGAAGAACCTGTCAACAATGTTGATGAGCTGAGGGAGCGAGTTATTGAAACATTTGAAAACATTGACAGACGTTTCCTGAGAAAAGCTGCAAATCACGTGCACTTGCGACTACTAAAATGTATTGAAAATAATGGGACCTACATTGAACAGTACCTTTGATGTGTTACTATTGTATGTTATTATTATGATGATTATTATCTGTAAATAAACAAAGATCGTCGTTTGGTGTCCTAACTAACAACATAAACCATTAGTGTTATACATCAGGAGAACGAGAATTTAATGTAGATTTTAAATCTGTAAAAATCCAATATGGCGCCCATAAGAAAATTGAAAATTGTGTGTCGTATCTCAGAAACTAAACGCTTTACAAAAAAACTAATGACACTACTAGAACGTTCACAAAAAAGTGCCTTTAGAAGGTAAAATTTTTATCTTCGTACGATTGCTCGTTTTTCAGATTTTTGACAAAAACTAATATACAAAATTTCAGTTTTTTGAAAATAACTCGAAGACGATCGCAGTTAGCCCTGATTTCTCGACGGATTCAAAATCATCATTAAAATTGCCACAACTTTTCTAATTTAACCACCTTTCTATCTCTTATAGTTTCCGATATCCCAATGGTGGGGATCGAATTTGGGACACACTGTATACTTATATATTTTTATATATTTATATGTAGTTATAAGTTTATGTACATATATACTTATACATTTCTGTATACGTTTCTGCATAGCTTCTTCATTCCTGCATAGCTTTTGCACAGCTTATCTTTCATATAGATAAAATTTCGTTAACTTTTCATAAACCACCTAGTCGATTAATTTTCCTACGATTTTTACTCCATTTCATTAAGAGACGTAAATTGCCAAGGAAACCTTTAGAATCCATTCTCGCAACAAGAGATAATGTGGGCCTGGATTGCTGTTCCAGAACCAGTCACCTCGACAATAGTCAATCTAGGATCCTGGTATAAATTTGTTATATATATATATTAAATTTCAATTAGCCTTTATAAACCGATTTATCTATTATGCATGTAATGTATTTTAACATTCATTTTAAACTATCTTTTTATTTCGCTTACCAACAATTTCAGTCTGATCTATAGTAGACTGGTTATTCGAGAAAAAGAGACAATTCTACTTATTTTCACTATAAATAGTGCCCAATTTAACATCAATTTTTCTTTGTCGCCTTTTCTCGAACTAAACAGAAATCTGTCATTTATGCTGTACATTTCAGAAGGGGTAAGTTTCTCTACTCTTACGAATATTCTGGATTCACGGCTCTTTGCTCCGACTTAAACCAGCTAGTCGTCCGCATATGTTGCCTCAATTCTTTCTCAAAAATAAATAATAAGGGAAAGGAGGTAACAATAGCCCGGAGAGTAGCTGTTGGTTGCAGTCTGGTTACATTCTTTATAGTAAAATAAGGATTTTATAGAGGAGCTTGCGACTGAAATATTATGTTTTAAAAGAACATGAAATAGTTTAAATCATATGTTCGAACTTAGCGCCCGTAGCTTCTTTACAATAATGGAGGCGTTGCTGAAATTCTTCTAAAACATTTCGTATCGTTTCCAGGGTGATTTGATTAATTTATTGCCTTATTCTGTCTTTTAAATCATCGACGTTATTTGGTCTGTTGAAGTAGACTGCCGATTTTAAGTAACCCCCATAAAAAGTAGTCAAGCGGGATCAAATCCGGAGAACGGGCAGGCCACTCAATTTTACTGCGTCTACCGATCCACCTATTGGGAAAAACTTGATTGAGAGGCTCTTACTTTCAATGCAAAATGTGGTGTAGCTCCGTCCTGCTGATACCAAATATTTCTACCAATTTCATTAGGGTTGTGATCATCTGGGACAAGTATTCTTAACTCTGGAACTAAGAAATTTCGCAGGGAATATATATAAAAAACAAATCAGTAAATTTATCAGCACTTCGTTACATCCATAAAGTTCTGTGTAATAGCTGAAGGACTAATTGTAATAACATTAATGAATTAGGATCGCTTGGATGAAGGTCGCGCTTTGTAGTATTTGAGAGATGAATCTTTGTTATTACGTCACTTATTTCTTTCTGTGTTTTACTCATACCCAGTAATCGATCAAATTACTGTATCCTCTACATACAATGCTTACTGAAAATAATGGCAAACTATCATATATTATATAAGCATTGGTCAGAATCATATGCTGTCTACTCTGTGGTCAACAGCTTTTAACTTTTTGAAACTTTGAAATAATTCTAAGGACTAACAAACTTCTTACTAAATGTACATACTTTGGGGAGTAAGGTTAAGCAAAAATCGGGGAAAAAATCTATAAATATGGTTGTGGGCCGTATCCACTATGTAAAACCAATCTGCCTTGTATTCTGAGTTATATTATGCAACAGAAACTATCACTGACTTTTTGCGCGTTTAAAAATGTAATTGTCACTAGTTCATTTGATCTCTCCCATCCTGCTCATTATATTTTCGTGTGTTGAGTTGAAAAATTCAGTGCAGGAATTCTATAATGAGGCGGTGGATAACAGAACGTGCTTTGTGCTTTATGAAAAATCGTTTACATGTTGTTGAAATGTTTATGCCGATCTGAAAAAACTGACAGGAGATATTACGCTGGCCCAGAAAAAAGGCACATATCGTTAAATTTATGACATGGCGCATAAACGGAATAAACTGGTTTCCTTGAAATGTGCTCCAACATAAATTATGATTTCGTTGAAAAATGTCAGTCGAAATTGTAAAATGAAAATATTGGACATTTTTTACGTATATTATGTTACAGACTTTATAAACAACAGACGTATAAAGGTCCCAGTCGAAAGAGCGCGAATGTTGGAGCAGGTAATGCCTCTACAATGGTGTGTTTTTTAAAGTGTTTAATAATTTTTTACCAAAATATACAGGGTCTCATTAATAATTGTACATAAGCCAACTGAAGAATCCTTGGCCCAAAATAAGATTTAACCTAAAACACTTGGATAAAATGTTCCTCCTTACTGAGATACAGGGTGTTTTATTTCAAATTTTAAAAATTATTTTTTTGCTGTTTAATATTTCCTTTTCATATTTGGTAGAAAGTTTAGGTATTGTAGGTAACGTTAGACCATGGTAAAACATAGTTTCTCACTATTACTTTCGTCTTTTTAGTATAATTTTTTAATTTTAAAACGTTTTTTACGAAAATAATGTACTGTTACTTCATAACGATAAAGTAATTATTTTTCGAGATAATTGAAGTTAGAGATAAAGCTGCACAATAGTCTGATCTTAATGTTTAATTTATTTTTCAAATTTGTATCATCATTTCGACATCTTTACTCATAAAATTGCATTGGTTACGTGAAATAAGTTTTACAATTACATTCTTGTAACATATTTAATAAATTAAAATACATTCTTGATAATATGTAATGCAATAATTATTTACAGAAGGAAAATTAATTTATTTGCTGTGCTGTCAGCTCTAGACTGAAGTAGTTATTTGAATCCACTAGGGTTGTATCATTGTTGTTAATTTTTGATATCACTGTCAGCCATTTCGCTCGTAAAATTTAAAAAGGGTATCTACTGAAATGCCACGGCATAATAACTTTTCAGATTTTGAAATGCGGGATATGATGTGTGTTTTTGCACAAGAAAATTATTCCTGTCGTGCGGCTACTCGAAAGTATCTCTTAATGTATCCATACAAATTTTGAATTGCACGCCATGGATGAGTACTGCGCTCGGCACCACTAGAGAACATGTTTTAGGTCCTTTCGGAACAGATGCTAGATAACGCATGCGCAAAAAAGCATCGGTAATTCAGGCGGGAAAATGACACGTTCGATGAGAGAAAAGATGGATATACACGTAAAGATTTATCGACAGCGATAAATTGTAACAAATAATCGTCAGATAAATTGCTTAGAAAAATCTCAAAGTTAAACTAACAGGCAGATTAGCTTTTGAAATTCATGACGTGTGTGGACATGTGTGTCGTATGATCGATTTTTTAATCAAATCTGACCAATTTGTCTGCGATCGACGGTCTTCAAGAATTTTTGAAAATATGACCAATTCATTTAGAGAAGTGCTACCTACTGAGATTTTATCTGTCCTAAATACCATGACCGATACTATTACAAGTGTTTTAATGATCGGATTAATGAGTTATACAATAATATATCGTCCTTGTAATATTGTTTACAATATCTATTGAATTAGCTCTTTATGAAAATAATTTTTAATGTTTTTATTTGTGTACTCTGGTCGTATTCTATAACAGGTATTACTTCGATAAAGATCTAGTAGACTGCTGATAAACTCTTTAGATGCCATAATAACTGTCAAAAACAAAATAACAGAAAAATATGAACAGAGAAACTTCCTCCACCATGCGTCACTTCCCCACCGCTCGAGCGCCCGAACGTCCAAAATTCAGAAATAGCCCGATTTTCAAATGCGTTTTTAAGGCATTAAACGAAACCTTACGAAAATTTAAAGATAATAATGTTGTAGAGAATTTCATCGGGAACAAATAGCTTTTTTTAAAATGGTTCTATGACCATTTTTGTTCATTTCCACGCCGTTTTTCGGAAACACCTTTTTTTACATTTTTGCTATTTCCGCTAAAGTTATTTATATTTTTGCATAAAATTTTTAGAGTAGGTAGGTACCAACAAAAGCTACAATTTAAGCTCCGAAACAACTTCCTACGATAATTACAGCCCCTGTAATTAAATGGCAAAAAACGGCCATATTTAGCGGTATTTAATTTTTTGTGCAAAAAAATTTCTTTCGCATGAAAACGTGAAAAAAACAGTTTTTGGCACTTTCATGCCCTTTTTTCAACAGGTTCCAAATAAAATTTGCTTTCCAAGCATATACATCTAATTCCCACTATTTTTCTTCTAATTATCATGTTCACAAAATGCACTGAGGAATTTTTCGAAAAAATAAACTATTTGACCAGGATTATATCAAAATATAATATTTTAGTCGTAAACTCCTACATAAAATCCTTATTTTACTATAAGGAACGTAACCAGACTGCAACCAACAGCTACTCTCCTAGATGGCTCCTGCTGGCTATTTTACATGTCGCTATCCCAAAGATACCGAAATGCACTAAATGGTCAAGTGGTCATCGTCGGTCGTCACATGCCTACCTTATACTGACGAAAGCCAACAGCTCGAAACTGCAGTCTGCAAGTGGTGTGTGACGACTGGAACGAGAGCTCCTTTAAGTAGGATCAGTCTTTCGGCTGGTGTTTGTTGCAATCGAAGCATTAGCGTTTTGATGGTAATATACAATTATTACACTTAACGCGCTAGGCTTGCAACTTGTAATTAAGCACTCGGCGGGGCACATAGCCCGGGGAGTAGCTGTTGGTTGCAGTCTGGTTACGTTCCTTATAGTAAAAATAAGAATTTTATAGAGGAGTGTGCGACTAAAATATTATGTTTTAATATTCCGCCCTCTAAAAGCACATTTTAACTAGGATTATATCAGTGTGGAAGTTTTATTTGAGTAATTTATAAATAATGTATTTATCTAATACATTATTTATGAATTATTCAAGTAAAACTTCCGTACTAGTAAGATATTACCGAGTTTGTTATATTTATATCGATGTTTTTCCTTGTTATTGGTAACCTGCATTATTAAAATATCCCCATAAAGAAAATTCGAGGGGAGTCAGATCGGGCGACATAGGTGGCCTAGACCTTTGGTACCAATCCATCGTTCTCCATAAATTTCATTTAGGTACCTGTGAACAATGAGGTCCTGCCCCACTATGATAAAAGTACAGTGATTTTTTAAATTCTGATGTAATTTGTTGACTTCATCTTTAATTTCAGTTTGGTGGAATCCATGATACCTTTCGCCAGTTAAAGAACCATAAAAAAATATTGGACGAATAATTCTCCCTTCAATTATCCGGGCTCGCACGTTACAACCAAACGAGCCCAGTACCGCATGTTGTTTCGGTTGAACATATTATTAATAAATCTTGTGTCGTGCCACAACGAAATATTAATAACAAAGTTATTGTCGTCAACTTATTGTTCTCGCAGGACAATAACATAAATATATTGTTGGCAGAAGACTCGCTTTTGCCAACCACTGTCCATCATTACGCATACAAATTTGTTATAGTCTTCATTCCACTGATAAATGTCTTAGTTTTATGATTTTAGAAATGCAAACTATATTGGCCTTAATGACTATCTGGCTTCTGTGAATTGGAGCGCTAATCTGAGTGGTATGAACGCGAATAGACAAGCCGAAAAATTTTATAAATTGATTTATATGGGTATAGCTGTTTGTACCTTTAAAGAAATTTAAAACTTCTCATTTTCCTAAATGGTTCTTTGCTGAATTAAGAAACTTGGTTGCCAGGAAAAAAATAGCACACAAAAACTACATGATATCGAGAAATGATCATGATTACATTATATTCTCGCAACTGAGACCAAGTTGCAAAAACCTTTCTAAAATTTTTTACAGCAATTATTTAAGAAATGTTGACAGACATTTTTCAAACAATCCAAACTTGTTCTGGAAATTTCTTAGAGAACAATGATCTTCCTTCGACTTACGAAAATTCTGAAATGTATTTAAATAAATTCACTACAAATAAAGCAAAAGAAGTTGTAGATCTTTTTGCCAGCTTTTTTTCCACAGTGTATTTAGGGGAAAGTTGTGATATTCTCAAGAATACAATATCAAACAATAACCTCAATACATGTGACGGCATATCATTGATTCATATATTGGATAAAATATCGAAAATACCTTATAAATTGTCAGTAGTACCTGATGGTATTCCTAATACATTATTGAAAAGGTGCGTCAGTGCTTTATCTAAGCTACCTTTAAAAGGTCCTTAGAAACAGGTATTTTTCCTGAATTTTGGAAGGGTAGTTTTATCGTACCAATTTTTAAATCGGGTGATAGAAGCAATATTGAAAGTTACAGGAGTGTATGCATTCAATCCTCTATTCCGAAAATTTTGACTGTCTTATTTATGAATAGTTATTCTGGTATTGTAAGGAATTAATCATTAACCAACAGCATAGTTTCTTTTGTGGTATATCTACCGTCACAAACCTGTGAGTTTATGAGACATATTTGTTGGATGCCTTGGAGAATAGATGCAATATACACAGATTTTTCCAAAACGTTTTATAAAGTGAATCATAATTTACTGTTGTATAAATTTAACAATCTAGGTTTTAACGACCTAACCTTATCATGGCCGTAAACAACTAGTAAAAATTGGTAACAATAAATAGATAGAATAGGAAATACAGGTTTTATCAGGAGTTCCACAAGGGTCACATTGTGCACCACTCTTGTTTAATTTATTTATTAATGATATTTCGTTGCATATACAAGACTGTGATTTTTTATTATTTGCTGATGATCTACAATTATATAGAAGTATTAATATCGACGAAGATCAGGAATATTTACAAGGAGATTGGGATGGTTTGGTAAATTGGTGCAAAACAAATAAGCTCTCTAAATATAAACAAATGTTACCACATCAGCTTTTTCAAAGCAGATAAAAAATTTAATACTTCGTATAATACAGATGGCGTCATTATTAAATCAGTGTGGTCTATAAGAGATATTAGTGTTAATTTTAATGAGCAGTTGAACTTTGTTGATCATATTACCCATATATCCATTAAAGTATCTAAAATGTTAGGCTTTCTCTTACGTAATAGTAATGAGTTTTCAGTTAATTCCATGAAAACTGTTTAGATCACAAATTGAATATGCCTCGATGATATGGTCTTCTTTATACATGGTGCATGTGAAAATCCTAGAAGGAACGCAGCATAATTTTTTGAGATTTTGCCCGTTTAGGTTCAATAATCCAATAATCAATCACTATTATACAGACATTTTAACCTCGCTCAATTTAAAAACCTTAGAAGAACGTAGAGTTCACGTTCACACTGATATTAAATTTATAAATAAACTGATTAATGGAATTATTGTGTGTCCAGATTTGTTAAGGATAATTAACTTTAATGTGCCTATTAGAATACTAAGAAATTGGTTGTAGTTTAGCAAGGTTTATGAATCTGGTAAAGAGTACTATTTAGTCACTTCACTCATGCATATTTATTATAATAGTTTCGGTTTTAGATAATTTATAGTTTACAATCTGTAATTTTTAATGAGAAGGTGCGTGTTTGTGCGCAACGTATAGTTTTGCGTATGCAGGAGTACATGTGGACGTTTGAGATGATTAATTGGATGGAATCTGCGGTAGGTTCTTGATGAAACATATTCAATAGAATAATTATAAATATTCAAAAGAATAGTTACAAAACGCACTTGGTGTATTGTTTCATTAGTTTTGTTCAGATTCCTCTGACATATGTTTCGGCCTTGCGACCATTATTAAGGAGTCTTAAAAACTGACCTGAAAGTGGTGGTTCACATTATATATCTTACAAATCCTCTACCCACATAGAGGAGGATAATAACTTGATTTGCTATTTCTTAAAATTTAACAATACAGGCCGGAACTACGAACTTAATTTTTATTTTATTACTGTGTCTAGTACAGGATTGTTCATAAATTCTGTTTGTGTATTGGTAACGTTGTTATGGTTTCTTAGGGCCTTCCTAATTTCAAAAATTTCAAGTATGTCTAGGATTTTTCTTTGTTTGCATTATGCAAAAGTTTAACACTACTACCGTTAAAAACGTGATTTTGCTCAATGCGATGTTCGGCAAAACCAGTTGATTTTTTATTATATAAAATAGACTGTTTGTGTTCTCTTAACCTCACATCTATGCTACGACCACTCTGACCTATATATACGGCATCACACATGCAAATTGTAATCAATCTTGGAAAATAAAAATATCACCGTTTCATAGCTATGTACACAGACTATTATCTCTAAATTTAAATAGGGTTAGCTTTGAAAAAGAAGTTAGAATTCTTAAAACGCTAGCAAAAAACAATGGCTATGATGAGTTACTTATTGACATATTAATAAAAAATAAACAGAGAAAATTATTACAAGAACATCTTTATAACGTGCCAAATATAGAAAACAAAAAGTGGCATAGTATAAATTATGTAAATAAGGTTAGCAACTCAGTATTTAATAGATTAAATAAATTAGGTATTAATACAATATCAACGAATAGAAATAATTTAGGTCGCTTGTTGGTTAATAATAAAGAAAAGACAGAAGATAAAAAATCGGGGGTATATGAAATAAAATGTGACGACTATTATGCCGTATATATAGGTCAGAGTGGCCGTAGCATAGATGTGAGGTTAAGAGAACACAAACAGTCTATTTTATATAATAAAAAATCAACTGGTTTCGCCGAACATTGCATTGAGCAAAATCACGTTTTTAACGGTAGTAGTGTTAAATTTTGCATAATGCAAACAAAGGAAAAATCCTAGACATGCTTGAAATTTTAGAAAATAAGAAGGTCCTCAGAAAAAACGTTACAAATACACAAACAGAATTTATGAACAATCCTGTACGAGACACAGTAATAAAATTAAAATTAAGTTCGTAGTTCCGGCCTGTATTGTTAAATTTTACCAAATCAAGTTATTATCCCTCTCTAGGTGGGTAGAGGATTTGTAAAATATATACTGTGAACCACCACTTTCAGGTCAGTTTTTAAGACTCTTTGATAATGGTCGCAAGGCCGAAACATATGTCAGAGAAATCTGAACAAAACTAATAAAACAATAAACCAAGTGCGTATTGTAACTATTCTTTTGAATATTTATAATTATTCGTTTGAGATGAGTTTTTGCTCATATATTTATATTATGATATATTTATATGTATATGTTCTTTTCTCTTTTTTGCCTTTGTACACTGTTTAATGGGGTTATCCTGTAAATTAAATAAATAATAAATAAATAACTTGTTTACGTAGTAACCAATTGCAGTGTTTCAAATTTAAAAATAATCGGTTCATAAACACAAGAGCACTTACATTAAGTTCCACAAAAAACAGTATAATCTAGCTGCCTATATATTACTATTTATCCATATTATTAACTATTGCTACATTCCTAAAAACCTCCAAAATTTGAGGCAGCCCGTCTCTGCTTCATGCGTTCAAAATTAAACTAACTTTACGTCTTTTGTTTAGTGGGCTGACAGCTCCGGGTCTGGAACGCAACTCCATTATTTGCACCGGCTTAAAACGGTCCCTACTATCCAGAATCAGCTCCATTTCACCCTCAGCAGGCTACAGTCCAGTCAGAAGACGACAAAAACTTTCGCCGTCTAAGACGATCCGTCCCCGTTGTGCTGGATGTAATCGGCATGGGTCCAATCCTTTCCGGCAGCTGGTGATACGTAGGATTAAAGAAAATCTCAAAACGAATACAATTAGGGGACTACGAGATAGGTTTGTATGTGCAAGAACCAAATTCGGTGTTAAGGACATATTGTGCTCGGGAAGTGATAACTAGAGAGTGAGTGTCTTCGTCTTGAAACATTTGAGAAATCGTCGACGATCGATAGGACACTGTAACCCTCCTTGCCTCGGTAATTGTTATTTGTATTCAAAACTCATTTGCTGTTCATTTCAATATCGGCGTATAAAAAATTGTTTCAAATTGTCAATCCGTATACAGAGAATAAACGAACAAGTTAAAGTTTTTCTAATCTTTGTGCTTGAACTCATTCATCCGTAATTTCAATATTAATTATTTGTTAATAGGAGGCTTACAAAGTTCGATCTGTTGTGTATTTTCGGGAGTAATTAAGTTGTTTTTGAGGTAAAACGTTCTATTAAACTTAAAGTAAATGGTTTCTTGTAAGTGGAGTTTGAGACAAACAAAAGGCAAGCGTAATTTTCTCTTGAACGACGTTAAGACTCAAGTTTACTAATGCTGTTTGAACAGTATTCGAGTTAAAAAACCAGAAAGAGGTTATTTACTCTTCAATTAAATATTAGATTTTGTATGTGCAGGATATTTCTGCGAATAAGTAAAATACAAGTATATGATTTAAATATGATTTATTATATTGTGGTACCAAGTGACATCAAATTAATCCTTTCCATAATTATACAGGGTGTCTCACCGTTAACTGAATCGATCGATATTGAGAAAAGTACGCATCAGAAAATTTTGAAAATTTAGATAATTACTAATGTCGATATGGCCAATCCAATTAAAATACAATCAAGCTGGCACGGGCACTTCCGCTTATACCGGAAGTCGGTACCAGCTTGCTTATTTCAAATGGAACACCCTATGTATTTTAGGGTTTTCGAAAAGACCATAAAATTCTGAGTCGAAAATATGTAGCATATCCTATACCTAAACCTAGCCGTTTCAGAGACATTTGACATTTTATAGAAAATTTTACAGGTGCAACGGTTTGCAAGAGCCGTTATAAATTTCTTCGTGTAAAAGATCCTCATTTGCTTCTTGTCACATAAAAAGAACACAAGGAGAACTACGTTCTACAACTGAAATATATTCAATAATATCATACCAAGTGTTCCGTTTTTCACGTTACATTTTGTCAACTTCAAATCGCGAAAACTTGTTTAGGTCAAATGGAACACCCTATCTTTTCTTACGTCAAGTTGTGTAAAATTTAATTCCCTTTTTTCTGATATATTGTGGGGGCTAAAGTTACATCTTTTTGAAATATTTACGATTTTATTAGAAATTCATGAATTGTTGTAATCATTTCATCAAAATAGCCATGATTATAAACAATCAGTCATTATCTTATGTCAAAAAATGCCAGCACGTTTAAATTATACCAAAGAAATTTTTTTAAATTTGTTTATTATTTATGGAGAATGTGATAAAATAATATCAAGAACTTGCAGCACATTTGCTACTCGATATCCACAAAGACGCAAAATAACACTAACATTGTAACATGCGTATTAATCGAATTGAAGATATGGCATTAACTAAATTAGCAGAGATAAGATCAATTTAAAATATGATTTGATTTTAATTTAATAATTGCTCAAAATTCTGCTCTCGAACCTCGACACATTTTTTGCACCTTCGTATTAGTTCCTCATGGGTAGCTCTTCTAATTGAATCCTGTGATATGTTTTGAAATGCATTCCTTACTCTTTGCATACAATCTTCAATGGTTATTAATGGGCTCTCATAAACTTTATTTTTAATAGTTCCCCAAATCCACTGATCATAATAAGTTTCTTGTAAATAATTATTAATTAAATATGCGTTATGTGGGGGAGCAGCGTCGTGCTGATAAAAAATATTTCTATGTTCGGCGAGGGGTAAATTTTCTAAATAGTTATTATTCAAATTTTGTAAGATATTCAGATATCTTTCACCTAAAAAAAAAACAAAAATTTACCTACAAAGAAAATTTAATTTACCGTTTACATTTTCCTGATAAAATTGTAATGCCACCACTCTATCGTTTCTTATGGCACAGTAAACATTGAACTGCCAACTTTCCTGAGTTTCACTCTATGAACATATGAGGATTTGAGTCGCTCCAATAATGCGAATTGTGTCTGTTAAAAAATCCATTTTTAGTAAATTTTGCTTCATCTGTCCATATAATATTTCCCAAATAAGAATCGTGACCCTCAGACCTTATTAGAATAAACTCACAAAAATTCTGTCTTCTTAGGAAATCTGTTTCTTTTAATCCTTGAACCATATGGAATGAAAACGAGTGAAACTTGTATTTTAATAAGATTCTGTGAATTGAATCCTTGCGTAGTCCCGATTCCAGAGCAGCTTGTCTTAATGACATCCTTGGAAATGCATGAAAATATCCCTGAATGACTATTTCAATATTTTCGTCATCAACAATAGGCTTTCTTCTTTGCATTTTTGCCTTGACAGAGCCATAATTTTTAAAATTTCCCAGTATGAGTTTTACAGAGTTTGGTGACGGTTTCCGTTTTTCTGGATATCGAGCAGCAAATGTGCTGCAAGTTCTTGATATTACTTTATCACATTCTCCATAAATAGTAAACAAATTTAAAAAGTCTTCGTGGGTGTAATTTAAACGTGCTGGTATTTTTTGACATAAGATAATGACTGATTGTTACTAATCATGGCTATTTTGATGAAATGAAAACAACAATTCATGTATTTCTAATAAAATCGCAAATATTTCAAAAAGTTGTAACTTTAACCCCCACAATGCTAATATCAGAAAAAAGGGAATTCAATTTTACACAACTTGATGTAAAAAAATACAGGGTGTTCCATTTGACCTAGACAAGTTTTCGCGGTTTGAAGTTGTCAAAATGTAACGCGAAAAACAGAACACTTGGTATGATATTATTGAATTTATTTCAGTTGTAGAACGTATTTCCCCTTGTGTTCTTTTTATGTGACGAGAAGCAAATTAGGATCTTTTACGCGAAGAAAGTTATATCGGTTCTTGCAAACCGTTGCACCTGTCAAATTTTCTACAAAATGTCAAATATCTCTGAGACGGATAGGTTTAGGTATAGGATATGCTACATATTTTCGACTCAGAGTTTTATGCTCTTTTCGAAAACCCTAAAATATATAGGGTGTTCCATTTGAAATAAGCAAGTTGTTATCGACTTCCGGCATAAGCAGAAGTGCCAGCTGCTTGTAATTATTTTAGTTGGATTGGCCACACCGACATTAGTAATATCTAAATTTTCAAGATTTTCTGATGCGTACTTTTCTCTATATCGATCGGTTCAGTTCCCGGTGAGATACCCTGTATAATCAGGCCAGCGAGACAACTTGAATAATGTTACTTCTGACTTACAGCTTATAAAATAAAGACTGACTTTACTTTCTATCGGATTTTTAATTTCAACAGTTTTTCTTTGTCGTCGATTTTTCTTCTCCCACGAACGTCTATTTTTCCTATTGAAATCGCCTGCTATGGAAAGTGACGATTTTTCTGTCCATAATATATGTATATTTTTAAAAAATAGGGTTCATATCTAGTCGAGTCAATGAAGGTTTTTACTTCTTACTCCTCAGGGAGAGATCCGATTTTGATTATTTTTTTTTTAAATGTTTGCTTTTATATATTAGTAGAAATCAGAAACATTTCAATGTGCGCAATTAAATATTTATATTGTTTGAATAATATAAACACAATTTATAAAGAAATTAATTTTGTTCGCGGTGTTTATTAACTTTTAAATAGTAAAGGGTTAAAAATAATTGTTCCTTTTTTATCTTATAATTGTTAAAAGCTTTAAATTATACGAAAATTGTCAAAAAAAAGTTATAAGCAATTATAACTGATTTTTTATTTATTTTACATTTAAATATGACATATATTTAAGAAAATTCGAAATGTTTTAAATATATATGAATAATTTTATAATTCATACAAAAAATCGTATATAACTTTCATTCCCATATGAAGCGTTGAGGACTTCATCCTCGTTAGGTTGTATCGCGTTATCGCAATCCATTCCACTGCAATTAATGCATGCATGTGAGCAATGCAAACCATTTGTTCTGCATCCACGGTTATGTTATTTTTATTGGTGTTAAATAATTTTCTTTCTGCCAACCCCAATATTCGGGATATATTTTAGAATTACTTTTCCATTGCTAAACTTGAAGATAAACTCTTTTGATATGCTGTTTCGCTGCATCTTCTGTTGGAGATAATGAACTAAGTTGTACGTTTTTATCTTTCGATATTTTTGTGTTAAAAAACGTTTATATCTTAATTCATTTAAACTTTTCGCTGTTTTAGCACCATACTAATGTTAACATGATACAAAATCATCAAAATCGAGCCTGCCCCTCAGGATTGAAATGTTTTAAGGATTTTGACGCTTCATTGACTCGACTAATCCAGTTTCTTGAGCATTTGCTGAACAAATTCTAATCATTTTCGCTTGTAATCTTCTTTAAGTTTCTGTACTAGTAGTAAGTCCTTTCAATTTTGGAGTGAGCTTTCCGAACTTACAACTTACGTGATGCATCCCATACACTAGTTTCTGGATTAGTTGCTTCCCTCATACAAAGACCCCGTCCCGAAACTATTAACAAAACGTGTTTATATTGGACAAACAAGGTAACGTACCTAGTGTAGAATCAAAAAACGCTAGAGATAAGTGGGCAGTAGCAGAATGTGTTCATCCTAATATCAACCATGAATTCAACTACGAGAACTACAAAATATTAGAAAGAAGTGCGCGTTATAATCCAAAAGCTAGCTAGCTTAGAGAATGTCTAGATATTATAGAATACTGGAAAAACTTCAACAGAGGCAATGGATATCGACTGAGTAATACATAAAGAGTAATTTTGCCAAGTATCAGTGGTTTATATAGTCAAGGTATAGAACAAGGAGCAGAACACGACCACTTCAATTCAACTTATGGAATCTTTCTGAAGAAGCTACCGTTGTGTATTTGTTTATAAATATATACCTAATTCCGAGATTTTATTTTTACACTTACATTTAGATAGACCACATAAAAAGAATTGCAGTTTGTATTTAAAAGATTAAAGAACTGTGGAGCGAGGGGCGAGCGTAGGTGCGTCTTTACTATGTACATACTTCGGTATGCGATGTAAAGCAACGACAGGCGCGGTTAGTACTTGGATTGGTGACCATTCCAACGGAAACCGCGTTCTCGCCTCACACATCTTCCAGCGGCTTGTATATCAGTGTATGCGCGGAAGCTATACAACCTTAGGCGAGGGTTGTATAGGAGATATACCATCCTTCGGAGGGGATGTAAAGCCGTCGGTCCCTTGTCTATTAAATGTTAGGCAAGTAAAAGATCCCTACTCTTCTTAAGGGAAGAGGTTCGGCAAAAATTCCTGGTTGGGGCTAGCTCGTCTACAGGCGTCGGTGTTAGGCCTCAGTAGCGGAAATAGGCCGACGTTAAATAAATGTATAAAAAAAAAAAAAAACTGTGGAGCGAGTAGCCCACAGATATTATTGCATATTTAATAATGAAGTGGAAGAGAAGAAATAAACTGGTTATTTGTCAGTCTTGCGGCAGAATTACACAAAATACTCATATCTTAGTAATTAAAAGCTTAATCTAGACGCCAACGTTGCCCGTTGGTCGGTTTACTCAAGTTTTTGCTTTTACAACAAATCCAGCGCTGTAACACAGACGCCAATATCCTTGGCAGTGATGATGATTTCAGACGACTGAGGTTGAGCAGGACTATTAGTCCAGTGCTATTAGGTTTATACCTCGGAACCCAGCTATAATGAATGGATTTGAATGTTTCCGAGTTTTTGGAATTTCTTATACTAAAAAGTAAAAACTTTACCCTTTGAAACTGTCCGCTAATGATTTTGAAATGAAAATGACTTCTAATATAGTATACCCCTTTTACAGCTATATTTATTTTTATCTCGAATTTTTAAGAGTTATTACACGGCTCATTATTAGTGTAAATTATAACAATACATTTTCGTATGTTATTGATGGAGGAATGCTATTACATCGTTGCGAATGGCAATTATATGAAAATTTCGAGATAGTATGCAATCATTACATACGATATTTAAAAAATAACTAGCGTTATCAAGGGCTTATACAACGGAAAATACGTTATATCATTAACCGCGGCGCCTCCGCCAAAATATCGACAATAGGTTAGTCATTTTTTTTTTATCCTGATGATCCTGGTGAGGACATTAGGAGAAATTGTCATCGGTCCTTGATAAGTGTACAAAGTTTTAGTTTAATCTGATGTTTTAAAGTGGGTGAGAATCACGTTAAAAGCACCTCGAATTAAAACGAGGAGCCTTCCGTGAGGTGGGTAAGGTCAGGTTGCGCATAGGCTGGCCTAAACTGTGATTTTAAAAATTTAGATTTCAAGAAAGTTATAATTTATTTGAAATTTTGATGAAAACGAATTTAGAAAAAAAAAATGTACAAACAGAAAACGAGAAAAACAAACGCGACCAAAAGGATACAAACAGAAAGAAAAAAGGGGGACAGGAAAGATTTAAAGATAGATAAAGTTATGAAATATTAGTAAGGATGGATAGGGTAAACGGAAGTTATAGTTGGTGAAACTTGACTATAGAGGTTGCCGGAAAATCGGTAACGTCTGGTACGGTAAGGAGTGTTTGAACCGAAATGGGACATTATGCTGTCTAATTTGCGTTATGTGTCTTGTTAGCGGATTATCGTCCGTTAAACGAGTAGAAGTTTTGAGAGAAGCGTTAGACGTAGTCCGCTATCGGAATTATGTCGTTGCAACGTGCGTATAGATCTCTGAGGGAAGTGTACCTTCCAGAATTTGCAATGAGGTGCATGAATTTGTGCTCAAACACTTGGAGTTTTCTCATTGTCGTAGCCGGTATGCTGCACCACATCGGCACTGCGTATGTGATACCATCGTGTACAACAGTTCTTTATTCTGTCTATTAGTCTGCTACTCCTGATCATGAGAATTCAAGGCGGCGATGTAACCGCCGGACTACTCCGTCGCCTTTATGAAATGTTTCACCTACAGCATGAGATTAAGTGGAAATTATTTAATGGCGACAAAATGTCTGGTTTTACTGTACAACTTTACAACTTTCTTAATATTTATAGTAGAGAAATGAAACGCAGCATAGCGGTAAATAATTTATTTTACTATATTTTCGTTAGGTACGCACATTTTGGTCAAAAACAGCCTATTTGGCGAGATATTCGGCTTTTAAGCGAAACGCAACGTTTTCAGGCAGTTTTGCAAGGGACTTTTCAAAGAGCTGTAACTGCCGAACGGGTCCTCGATAAAATATTTCATTAGAAGTTTTAGAAGGACAAATATGTAAACTTTTCCTTGGGAGTTTTTATTTTCAGGATATCTGTATCGGTTCAATAGTTATTCGACGAAAACCGAAAAAATGCATTTCTCGCCCGAATCGCAAAAAACGCGAAACGTGCAATTTTTAAACGCTCATTCTCGCGAAAAACTCTTCGCGAAACGCCGTACGATGTCGATATGGAAAGGGAGAGAATGGCAATGAAAGCGTAAGTTCGACGGGCCAAATCCAAATTTCGAGCCGCCAGGAGCGTTCAAAATTTGACATTTTCTGACATTCGCCGATTCGCCGTCGACCGCGGACGACAGCCATGATACCCCAAGGTTTGTAGAGTAAGATAGGTAGCATGGTAACTTTCGACCAATCAGAGATCACTATTTAAAATGCGGAAGCGTATCACTCTGCCTGCTCATTCGAATTTCTGGCATTCAAACCATTAGTATAGAAGTATAATTAGTTAAGAATTTGAATTCCGTATTTTGTATTTTTTAATGTACAAGCACAAATTAATAAATTGACTTTTTTGATTAATGATTATTAACATCGATAACGTTTTCCTTGGAATTTAAAATTGACATTACTATATATAAAATTTATAACTAATTAATGTATGCAGTTAAAGAAGTACATTTTATATCAAAGGACTGAAGTAGGTTCTTTTAATCCTGTGTGCAATTTCTTGCCCGAGACTTCAGTCTTGATTTCATTGCTTTATATAATTCTTAGCGAATTTAATAAGTTATAAGATAGATGAAGAAACATACATGATACTAATTTTCGCCCTAACGAAAAGGGTTACTTAAAAAAGTTTCTTATTTTATGACGTACTGAGTAGAAATTTTTCCCCAGGCCAACCTTTACAATTATGTAGTATTAAAAAATTTTAATGCAAATTTTTTATTACAATTAGATGTGCATAAAATAATTTATTAATAAAATTTAACAAGAGGGCCATTAAATTTTATCATGTCATATTAGACACAGCAATTAATAAGAAAAAATCACTCATTGGTTTTTTCTAATATTTCTTTGTATCATATGAAACTAAATTTTATTCCTTCTTTATTAGAGGGTCTTTAGGGAAGGAAAAAAACATCAACATCTCACCACTCTCTTTTGCCTTTTTTGAGTTGTTTTTGCAAACAGCTACACTATAAATCTTTCCTTCAGTCATCTAATAATTGTATATAACATTATTATTTGTTATTATTATGAACGGAAAATAATAAAAACTGTTTATTTTAAAATTATTTCTGTAAATACGCAGGTTACAAACTTTTATATACTATGAGTCTTTTCTCTTTAACAGTAATTGTCAATTAGATTTTACACTAAATAACTTAACTGCACGATTATAAACACAACAAATATTTCGAAATAACTCAACAAATAAGCGCAACATCTCAAAAAATGCATACGTACAATTAAGTTTCAGCAGGCACGATGACGCGCAAGATGGCCGCCTTCATCGTAACCCCTCCATTCCGTTCAAGTTACCATGATATAGTCTAGTATACTTTAACTTGGCGTGTGTATGTATGAGTTAATATTTCCGTACGATTTCATTTTCTCCCATATTGTACACAAAGTTAAAGCAATAGTCCAGAAACATTGTCTACGTGGACAATATTTCTGGATCTTTGTGCACAAGAGAAAATGAAATCGTACGGAAATATTAACTCATACATACACACGCCAAGTTAAAGTATACTAGACTATACCTATCTTACTTTACAAACCTTGATGATACCCTCTGTGTCAGTCTGTGTTCTGTCAAATGAAAATTTCAGAAAAAGAGATAGCTGACATTATTAAGTAAATTAAAAATTAAAATCGTCGAATGCACCCCTTGTCATGGTCGCGTTGGGATTTTTGCCGTCGACGCGCTTCGCTCCGTTAAAGTCTCGGGCCGCTGTGCAGCCCTCGAAAAAAGCCTTTGCGGCTGCAAAATCGCACCTATAGCGGATCGTCTCCATCTTCGATGGAAACGATCTTGACTATGGAAACAATATTTTTGTATTAAACTTAATATTTTTAGTCGCAAACTCCTCTATAAAATCCTTATTTTACTATAAGGAACGTAACCAAACTGCAACCCAACAGCTACTCTCCGACCTATGTGCCCCGCCGAGCGCTGAATTACAAGTTACAAGTCTGGCGCGTGAAGTGTAATAATTGCATATTACCATCAAAACGCTAATGCTTCGATTGCAACAAACACCAGCCGAAAGACTGATCCAAGCAAGTGGTGTGTGACGGCTGGCAAGAGAGCTCCTTTAAGTAGGATCAATCTTTCGGCTGGTGTTTGTTGCAATCGAAGCATTAGCGTTTTGATGGTAAAAATTGTAAAAATACCGGTATGTACCAAATAGTCAAAGGATCCTCGTGTCGGGCATCACATGCCTACCTTGCACTGACGAGAGCCAACAGCTCGAAACTGCAGTCTGCAAGTGATGTGTGACGGCTGGCAAGAGAGCTCCTTTAAGTAGGATCAGTCTTTCGGCTGGTGTTTGTTGCAATCGAAGCATTAGCGTTTTGATGGTAATATGCAATTATTACACTTAACGCGCCAGACTTGTAACTTGTAATTCAGCGCTCGGCGGGGCACATAGCCTGGAGAGTAGCTGTTGGGTTGCAGTTTGGTTACGTTCCTTATAGTAAAATAAGGATTTTATAGAGGAGTTTGCGACTAAAAATATTATGTTTAATATTTCGCCTTCTAAAAGCACATTTGAACAATGTTTTTGTAGTTTATGACGGATATCGCCACATCAACTGCACTAAATCAGCTGAAAGATATCATCGATCATTGAAAAATGCCTCAACAGATTTAATTTTTGATCAATATATGCCTTTAAAAATTCGCCAAGAAAAGTTCTTTGCAAAGAGCAACAACAAAAACAGATTTATCGAAATGTTAAGGAAGAAACTAGCGATAACAATAATTTCTCATATCAAGCTGAAGGTGATGCTGATACATTAATCATACAAATGGCAATTAATATTGAATCAGAAAATGTTGTTGTTGTTGCTGAAGATATTGATGTGTTAGTTTTATTAACAGCTTTAACACCTCATAAAGAAATATATTTTCTCAAACCAGCAAAAGATACGGTATCCGCAAAAATTTAATCTAATAAAAGCCTTGAACAAATATTACCAATGTGTAAGAATCATATTTTGTTTTTACATGCATTAACTGGATGTGATACAACTTCATCGTTTTACAAAAAAGGTAAAAATAAATTTGCTAAATTATTTGCTTCTGGTTTCTGGAATTGGGGGTTGTCTAATTTCTGTGGTGTTTTATATATTTTATTTGAAAATCGTACATATTTACACGATGCTGCTATTATCTTTACTGATGAAAATGCTGACGTCACTAATAACTTGCAGTCGGGTATTTTATGCATTTTAGCATTATATGGTGCTGCTAAAAATCAAGAAAATATAAATAATTTTCGTTTCTTAAAGCCACAAGTAAAAATACCTCTGTCAACTTGGCTTCATTGATATCTACACTCGAAGCTAGTTCAGAACATAAAAAAAGAGTGTATTTACATGTCCAGTTGTGGATGGGACATGATAAGTTGCCAAAAGAATGGGGATGGAGAAAAAGAGATAATTCACTAGTACCAGTTACAATGAACCAACTACCAGCTTCTGAAATTTTATTGAAAATGGTTTTTTGTTCATGTAAAACTCGGTGTGGCTCTGCATATGGATGTAGAAAAAGTGGCTTAAATTGTTGTATAGCATGTTTACTATTCAACGGACTTAGCTGCTTAAAGGTTCCACCAATCATACTAATGAATGACATCGAAAATTAAAATAATTAGACATGATTATCCTTTTAATAAAAATTTATGATTATTTGTCATTAAAATTTTGAATAATTATTATTTAACATAAGTTGTTAGTAAATTATTTTCTATAAAAAAACTAATGTGCTTGTATTATTTTATATGTTGCTTTAATTTATTTCGCTTTTTGGAGCTTCTGCCATATTCAAATTAATTTTAAAATCTTATTTTTTTACAAATCCTTTATAAACAACCTCGAAAACTATAACAATCATTATAATTTTCTTAAAAGAAATAATATAATTGTATTTTTCTTGAGATTTCTAAAAATTTACAGATTTTCGCAATTGCTGTAATTTTCAATGAGTAAACTTTTTAGTATATGGCATTAAAAATAAAAAATATATATTCAAATCTATTCATTACACCTGATTTTTGTCATTTTTCAATTATAATGATTAATTGCACTGGACTATATTGCCCTTTACCGCAGCGTAACACAAAGAAATCATACTAAATAATTAAATGTGATTAAACAATGCCTTCATCAAAAGATGAACCTTGAAACAAGCAATTTTAGTCTTAATTTAGTGTTTTTATGCTTCAGGTGTGCACTAGCTTTAATCTGCATACGTTTTAAAGGATATTTTTTATGTGTGCATTGTTAAATCGTTAACAGCGTGTGGGTGCAACAGCGAATGAATTTGGCTTAAAAGTTTAGCTGGGAAATATCTTTGGCAGTTCTCTAAAGTAGTCCTTGACAACACCTGATCCGAATAATGTGATCGTAAAAATATAAGCATATTATACTGATTTTTTTTATAGAGATTTCGGTATTGTCGGATAAATTTTTATTGGCACGAAAACTTTATAATGAGCAAGAAATTCTTACAAAAACACTCGATATTAAGCCGAGAGTTTCTCACAGTTTGTCCCAGTTGTGTTATTGAAATAACAACGAAGTTTACGTGTAAATAAAAATTTATCTTGTACAAAATCTAAAAATTCAGTGGCATCTGATTTGACAGTTCGTCGAGTATGTAATTGATCATCTTTAATGCAGTACAATAACAGTTAAAATTGTAATATATCGGACAAAATTCAGATAGTTTTGAAAATTGGTGGAAATGTTAAGGATAGCATAAAAATTACTAAACCGAAACGTTCCCACCCTTAAATGCTTCATCCCCTAGGACGTCATTTCCACCCCCGTTTTAAAGTTTTCTATATTATCTCGCGAACGGTGTACTTTTTTGTAAAAATACCTATACTGGGTGATCCAGAAAGTACCTACCCCCACTTTTTTCTACAGTTTTAAAAACGAAATACTACCATTCGGTAGTAAAAAAAAAAGCACTTCCGGTATGGCCGGAAATTTCCACTTTCTTATTTTAAATAGCGCACTGTATATTTAAGTCACTTTTCTCATAAAGCTGTAATTTCTCTTTCCAACGCTTTTTTCAGATTTAAAATCGGATGAAAAATAACCTTGGAAATGGCATTTATTTGGTTTTTCTAGTTGGCTTTGGAATTCAGGAACAAATTTTAAAAATTTGGAAGTAGACTTTAAATTGGAATAAAAGGGTATTTCTCAACAAATTAAATGTAAAATTGGCCTATTTTGTTCATTTGCTTGGATTTAGAAATGTTTTCCCATTTTTCCGTTTCATGGAAATTCAATTTGTTATAACTCCAATTTTTCAAATAATACCTTGTATATTTTATTTTTATCAGATAGAGTGGTAAATTTCCTTTAGACTGGTTTTTCCCGATTAAAAATTGAATATAAATCAAAATAAATATTAAGCTTTCTGTAGAGGCGTTTCGAATTGTGTCCATATTTTGCAGTGAGCCAAGAAAAACAGGTGAAAAATTGCACACAGCATCTGTCAAAACGTTATTAGAGGCATATTTATTATTTGTAAATTTATAATTAGGTGCTTTATTCAAAATAAGATACGATTTACGATGCAATATACACAAAATGAAAAGGTAGATTTGCTTTTAATTTACGGCGAATGTCAGAAAAATGCCCGTGCGGCCGCACGTCTGTATTATGAAAGATATCCCAATCGTCATCAGCCATACCGGTAGTATTTTAAAATTCTAGAAGAGTCATTTCGAAATGCAAAAAATTTTTGAGGTGGCAGAGGACAGATTTGTACTAGTAAGTGAAAAAATTGAGACAAATGTTACTGGCTTACACATATGTTTCTACAAGGGAGCTGGCAAAAGATCCACTTGATTTTTTTCTTTGAGGTCATCTGAAGGACAAAGTATACTCAACGCCGGCGACGTTGTGCTGCACTGCAATTCATGTGTTGTATTTAATATAAGGATAAGTTAAAAGTTTCGAATTCCACAATTTTAAGAGGGATTTGGCGTGAAAGACAACATTTTTTGAGGGTTCATTTCAATTTTGGCGGAAAAACGATGTGTTTTCCGCGTATTTGCCCTTAATCGGTTCCTTAGTGATTCGATGGCAAAAAAGTTTTATTACCATGTGCTCATATGTACATGGGATCGCCTTGTCTGAACGTATGAATATATAAGTAATATACATAATTCTGAATTGTTGCGATTCAAGCATTTTTAATCTCTAGAACGGGCCTCCGAAATTATTATTGCGAAATTTAAAAATACGTAAATAGACAGTCAAGCAAAAACCCACATATTCGTAAATATCAAATTTTTACATTGAATCTTTTTGTGTCAATCGTTTGCCAAGAACTAAACATTGCATGGTAGTTGGAGACATTGTCTTTGTCGTCCTGTTCCCCACCATGTGTGGTATACGGACCAAATTTTGGTAATCTTATATACATTTCTTGGATTTTTGTAAAAAACATTTTTTGAAAGAACAATATATTTTTGAACTGTAAATATATCTTTCTATTGTGTTTCAAATTTCCCTTTCAGGTTAATTAAGAGTGTGTTGGTATTTACAGTATTAGATTTAAGACAGTGCCACGATGTCCAATTGATACCATTCAGTGACAGCAGTTAAGCAAAAGAAACAGTAAATATAAATTTTGTATTTTCATCTGAATCAGTCACTTCGAACCCTTCAGGTGAACTTTAATATCCATTTAGGAAGGGTAGTAAAAAGTCCTTCAGACACGTTAAGATGGATCGTTCACAATTTTACCGGTTGTTTGTAGAATAATATTAAAAGAAAAATTATATTATTACCAATTTTAATTGCAAGTTTTTTTATAAAAAACAACGTACGAGGGTACTCCTAGGTAGGCCCAGTACTCCAGTAAGCAACAAATAGGTTTTGCCAATGTTTGTTAATAGAGACTTTCTTTGTATGAAATATTTAAATTTTCGAATTCGCTTAATATTTTGTGATTGATTAAACACATGCAAACATGTTATTGTAAGCATATAAATTATAAATATAAATAAATGATAAGTAAATAAATATTTATTTTCCAATAAGACTGTTTAAACAGTATAGGAATGGTCAGAGAGACATTTTATAATATTACAATACATATATAACGGTACAAGAATTTAAAATATAATTATTAAAAAGTGTGACTATAACTATATCTAACAATGTGATGCGACTAGGCTAAAATAATAACATCTTATATAAGAAACTCATTTACGGTGTAACAATATTTTTCAACAACATATTCTTTTTTAACCTCTCCACAATAAAATTGTGAGAGGTTACTAAAATTGGTTCAAAAACGAAAATTGAGATAACATCAAATCTTTACGTTTTGAGGTCCTAGGAACCCAAAAAAGTGGTTTTTGAAAAATGTCTGTGTGTGTGTGTGTGTATTTGTGTATGTATGTGTGTATGTGTGTTAGCACGATAGCACCGGAACGGATTTGAATGAAACTTTGCGTGTGCGTTTCTTTAGTATCCCAGAAGATCTGAAAAGGTTTTGGTTGAGATCGGATTACGTTTAGTGCCATTTTGACGCAACAAGTTGTTTATTTTATATTTACTTTCAATTTGCAATGGAACCATTGAAAAGCAGTTAAAATTCTGATTTCAACGATATACCATACTTCCACCCTTTCGATTTGGTTTCCGTGAAAAAAATTAAAAACAAAGCAAATATGGCATAGATCGCATTTCGCATGACATGATCGATGCGCGTAGCCGTTACATCGTGAAACTAGTCACATCACGCGTCAGTTCACGTGCGAGGGTTTCTTCTCTGCTCTAGAAGTAGAGCGGATTACGTTTAGTGCCGTTTTTAAATATATATACAGACAAATCGAAGAATTAAACTACAAATATTCCTCTAAAATCTAATAAAATTACTAAAATGCTAATGTTTGATTTAACAAAGACAGCCACGAGCGATCGGATTGCAATGAGCAAATTTTGATGATTGTCATTGTCATCGTTTGTCATCCGATAACGTTGGTGTCATGTCATGTTAATAAGATTTCGGCACATTTGTAACTTTTAGTGGATTGTCACAAACTTTAAAGGTAGATGTAACAATATCAATATCATATGCTTTCTGTACCTTCGTTGGTGAATTTATTGTAGATTATCACTTTACCAATTTTCAGTTTGTTGCTTTACAAATCTGTAGTATTTAGGATAACTAGACTTTCTTAGTCGTTCAAGTGATGTTAAAGTTGTTAATATCCTAATAGTATATTATTCAACAGGCGATAATGTAGGTAATAACCCGCATAGATGATTGTAAATTCATTAAGTTGAGGGTTTTTTAGTGCCCCAGAAGATCTGAAAAGGTTTTGGATGAGATCGGATTACGTTTAGTGCCGTTTTGTTACACAATTTAATGCTCTTTTCGGCTTCAAAGATCCACCGAGTGGGGAGGTTCCAGCCGCTTCCAGTAGCTGCCAATTTTTTAATTTGTGAGTACATAGTATAACCTTGAAATTTTCTGGTAGATGATTAAAATAAATTGGTTCCAGCATGAGAACATGATTTTTCAAATGCGCTAGATTTATGCTGATCAAGCCTGATCATATTACCATGACGCGTATTATAATTATGTAAGTCAATATTTTGTTGGTAGGAGTTTAAGTTAGATTTCAAATGTAGTAAGCAGCGATATATATAAATTGAGGGAAATGCCAAGATGTTATATTTTACGAAGAACGGCTTACATGAGTCTCTGGGCATTATGTCGAAAATTAATCTCATAATTCTTTTTTGTACAATAAATATTCTCTCGGTGTTACTGGAGTTACCCCAAAATACTACATTGTGCAATAGATGACAACGCACCAAGGCATAGTAAACATTTAATGTACTCGGTGTATCAAGAGTGTTTCTGAGCTGCAAGATCGCATAATATACACTATTTAGTTTCTTACATATGCAGTCAGTGTGTGTGCTTCAGCTTAAATTTGAGTCGATAAAAATACCTAAAAAATTAGTTACAGTGGTACATGTGAAAACTGAACCATTCACAACTATTTCATTTATATGGGGAATTTCCTTTTACTGGTAAACTCCATACTCTCGGTATTCAATATCAAAGCGTTGGTATGACACCACGTGCTAAATTTCTCTATGATACGTTGTACACTTGTTGACAATTCGGCTATAGACACATCATCTGCGAATGGAACCTTGCATTTAGCACTTAAATGAAGTGGTAAATCGTTAACATATAATAGAAATTTAAGAGGTCCCGGGACCGAACCCTGAGGTACACCCAAATCAAATTCATAAATATCCGATTTATTTTCATTTATTTTCACACGCATTTTTCGATGTTCCAGATATGATTTAATTAAAGATAAAATATTACCACGAAGACCAAGTGCATAAAGTTTATCTAAGGTGAAGCCTAAGTTTAGGCTGTCAAAGGCTCTGGTTAAATCAAAATATATACCTGCAACATATTTGTTCAAAGGATGCTGTTTCAGTAGATTTACCTGATAAGAAGCCATGTTGATAGTTTGATAATACATTGAATTTTTTTTGATATAACATAATTCGACAAAATAATATTCTTTCAATAATTGTTGCTATGATATTCAATATAGAAATCAGTCGGTAGTTTTTCATATCTGATGCAGCCCCTTTTTTATAAACCGGTATGACTAAAGCTATTTTTAACTATTCAGGAAATTCCCCTAATTCAAGGCATGCATTGATAATAAATGCTAATAGGTCAGCAATAACATCTTCAATGGTCTTTATTATTTTGATTGAAACACAATCTACGCCAGCGGTATTTGTATTTTTTAAATCTTTTATAAATTCAATCACTTCTGATGGATGTACAGTGGTAAAAATAAATGAGTTTGTTACAGGATCCAATGTAGTATAGTAGCGGAAAGCTTTAATTGGGAAGGGAGGTGCGCGGTAAGACGCTAAGAAGGCGGACCCGGACTTAACTATATTGTGTATGTCTATTTATTTTCTTTATCACTGAAATCACTATAACTGTCATTTTCACATTCATAATCCCTTGATCGAATCATTTTTAGAATAAATAAGTTACATACCAGCAAAAAGACAAATGTAAACTATTACGTATTAATATATTAATTATTATATATACCCATACACCTTACTTCGCCGTATATGAAAGTAAACTAAGTCCCTCACTGACGTACCATATCCCACCTGTCGTTCGCGCCAATTGGCAAACAATACAAGCATGACCTTCTCTCTCATTTTAATACACGCGACATAAAAGACGTAAGATGTGATGTACTAGAAAGAGCTATGCGTTATGCATCGTCACTACCATCTCTATTCCCCACCACGTCTATGATTGTTTTCATTTATTGTTTTCCGCTACTACACATAAATTACTTTTATTATTCTTAAATTTCGTATTTATGAAATCAGTTTCCGCAGAGCAAAAATGGTTAGCAAACTTATTACATGTGATTCTCTCATCCCCGTGGTTATTTACAAACAATTTAAAATTGTTGTTTATGTTGCTATCTTTACCTATTTTTTATTTGACAAGTTTCCATGCCCCTTTTGATTTTATTGAAGCTTTATCTAAAACTCTAAAAATAAAACTAAACTAAACTAAAATTCTTATTGAACGTGATAAGTTCTAATCTCTGTCACTTTGAAGAGCATAAAAATGATGCAGCTTGACGCAATATTCATGTCTCTACCTATTTTTGGTCAATGCGTTAATAACAAATTAATTTTTTTATACACGAAATAAACAATAGTACTTTCCGGTGTTAGTGAATGCTTTCAAACTTATAGCAAATTGTACTTTTAGGATTGCCAAGTTTAATATACAGTGTGCGCGATTTAATACCGCAACACTCCGTTATTTTGGAACGCGCTGTCCGATTTATTTTTTTTTCTTTGGGACTCGATTAGCTCTATTTGATCAGTTTTAAAGAAAATCATTTTCAGATTTTCAAGGCCTACTAAATGGGTCGAAACTTCAAGTTCGACTATTAGGCATTTTTTTATTGGAAAAGTGGATCTCAAATAGTTTCATGCAAGATTTTAACTCAGTAGCTTGTATGGGGTGTTTGTTACTCAATCGCCAAATTTGAAAATTTTTCAAATTTCAAAGTCTGTTATGATCTAATGAAGCAAAAGTTGAAAAATCAATGTATTTAATAACATGAACAACATCAAATAATACAAACAACAGTCAACACTAATTTAAAAATGAATAAATAACATAAACAAATGATTGGAGAAATTCGGAATTCGGCCAACAAACGGATGGAATAACACAAAAGTCTAACAAAGTATTTAAAATTTTTGTGTTTTCAATATAACCTCCTTCACACTTTATATATTTTTCATAATACCGTTTCAAATTTTGATGGGTCCTCATTAATTATTGTGGTGTTATTTCCCTGCACTCTCGTTCAATTCTCTCTCCTAATTCGTCAACATTTTGTGGTCTCGTGCAGTAAACCTTTTCTTTTCTAAACTTCCCCATAAAAAATATCTAAAGGTGTTACATCTGACGAACGTGGCAGCCAATGAATAAGGCGGCTATTTTCTTATCCATCTGTTTGAAAAATTTTCATTAAACCGTCTATGTGAATGTGACATGTGAATCCCGTGTAGCCTGCCTAAAGCTAGTTGTTGGATTTTCTTCAAAATATTGTAGAATAACGTTTGATGAATCATTTACATTCTTATTTTATCGCCGACCGATATTCTCAATAACCATTTCACGAAAGTTAGATAAAAACGCTTTTAAATATTATCCTAAATCTACAATGATTGGCAATCATTCTCAATTTATTGTCCATCAAATGGTTCACTATCTGCGAATTTGTCGATTAAATTATTCAACAATTTTCCTCATTGGTCAACCACGTTTCTGACTAAATTAGTAATTACACTTAATTCTGCAAAATTCAGTGTCTTGATACCAATTGCCCAACATGTGAATTTTCTACATAGTAGGTTTTGTGAAATCTTGTTTGTTTTTCTGTGTTGTGTTAAGTCAAGATTGTTGACAGATGTCGCTTTTTAACAAGCTGTCCAGAACAGGTACTTAATTAAAAAGTAAGGAATTAACAGTTCTTAATTCTTTTAAAATGATATACTGAGAACAAACGAAAAAAATTGCATAGAAATGCTGGTAGGAGATATAAATCTAGATATTTTAAATAAAAATGACTTAACTATTCAACAATACCTAAACTGTTTATGTGAACATGGATTATACCCATAAATAAATAAACCCACTAGAGCAAGTGATAACTCTTCCACGTGCATAGATCACATTTTTTCAAAAAAACGAAAATTAATAGTCTGGTCAGTTTCCCTGCTATTTTAAAATGTAGTGTAACTGATCATTATGTGAACATGCTATACTTAATGGAAAACAAAATCAAAATAAATAAAAAAAGAGAAATAAAAACATATGAAAGAATTAAATTGAAAAAAGGTCTCGAGAGGGAAAATTGGGAAGATGTTTTAAGCGAGCTTAATGCAGATTTGGCTACTAATAAATTTGTCACAAAATATAAATATATAATCAATACTTGTGTAACAACAGTGTCTAATAATATTTAAAAAATTAAAAAATAAGGCCATAGATAAGTCAGGGTTTAGTTGTTTCAATATTAGAAAGAATAAATATAAATCATATAGAAATACAATAACTAAATTAATTCAAAAAACAAAAAATGAATATTATAAACAAAAATTTCAAGAAGCATAAAAACATATTAAAAAAAACGTGGGATATAATTAGAGAATCAACAAACGATTGTGCAAAAAAAAACACAAATAATATAAACCTATTAAAAATAGACAATGACACAATTATAACAAACCATTTAGAAATTTGTAATCAATTTGTAAATTACTTTTCAGAAATAGGACAGAAAATGGCACAAAATATTTCAAATAATAAGGTAGGTATTGTAGACAATATAGAGAACAACATCGACAAAAAAGTAAAAAACACATTTTTTTTAAGTCCAGTGTCATAAAATGAATTAATAAATGTCATAAACAGCCTAAAAAATAACAGTTCCCCTGGTCACGACACTTTAATGGTGAATACAATAAAAAATACAAAGAAATATATTCTAAAACCGTTAGAACATATAACAAATCAAATTTTATCACAAGGCAAATTTCCAGAGATTATAAAGAAAAGCATCATCAAACATATATTTAGGCAAGGTGATGTAACAAATATTCCAAATTACCGCCCAATTTCTCTAATAAGTAATATAGCCAAAATTGTTGAAAAATGTTTAAAGAAAAGACTTTTAGACCATTTAAATAAATGTAATGTCATATCATCCTCACAATATGGCTTCAGAGAGGGACTTTCCACAGTAGATGCGATACACGATTTAGTCAGTGACATATACCTGGCTCTAAATAAGGGTCAAAAGCCGTTGGCTATTCTTGGATCTGGCAAAGGCTTTTGACACGGTATCGCACGAAAAACTGCTGAACAAGTTAGACTATTACGGAATCAGTGGTATATGTGGCGAACTTATCAGGGACTATCTATCAAATCGGCAACAAATAGTAACTATAAAATCAGAAAACAGTCAAGAGAAAATTATAACATATGGGACACCACAAGGTACAGTAATAGGACTAATATTATTTCAAATTTACATCAGCAATATGCTCCAATTAAGTATACCTGATAAGATCGTCTCATATGCGTCATATGACACTGCGTTGTTATTCATTGATGTCACTTGGGAGGAAGTAAAAGTAAAAGCTGAATCAGGATTATGGCAAATTAAGAACTAGCTGAATAATAATTTACTCACAGTAAATCAAACAAAAACAAAGTTCACTACATTCTTTTTATCTGTATCGGGAAAATCTAACTTAAATCTACTACTAACCTAAAAAATAATATATCATAATTGTAATGAACCTACTACCTGCAACAACTGCCAGGAATATATTGAACTCTCTGAGACAATTAAGTATCTAGGAATACATATAGATCAATTTCTGAAATGGGACAAACATATAGATATTCTAACGGATAAACTGAGAGGCTATTACATAAATTTTATCAATTAAAACAAATAATGAAATTAAAACAGCTAATGTCTATTTGTAAAACATTAATAGAATCTCTTCTAACATATGGCATAATAATATGGAGAGTTGCTTACGAAACCACACTAAGCAGTTTAAAAATTGTTCAAAAGCACATATTGAAAATAATATTAGGCAAACCAAAAACACTTTCAACAACAAAAGTCTATGAAGAGACGAACGTATTAGATATTGAGGGGTTATTCATATTACAAGCAATTAATTACGTACAAAAACGTCCAAATTTTTCAAACAAAATAAAACACAGGTACCGAACTAGAGCAGAAATTAATGAAAATTTTATAACACCACAACCTAAGAAAACATCTTTTCGTAAATTCATAGGCTACATAGGAATAAAACTCCATAACACCCTACCAAACAAAATAAAATAAATTAATAGCTTCGCATTATTTAAAAAGCATTCCAAAATTTATATATGTAACAATATCAAAACTTTAAAAAATATACTACACAATTAGGAAATAGATTAATTTAATATTATTCAGGTTGTTGCTGCTCTGTTAATGAGAATTTAATTTAGCATAATTTTGGATATGACTTATTTTGTATTACACATATTTTTATCTTCTTCTCACTTTGCACTTTGAATTTACCATTAAATTTTAAGGTTTACTCTGTATAAGTCACTTGCCCAAATATTATTATTATTATTACTATTAGTAATATTTCCATATTTTTCCCCCATCAGTAGTAAAAATTTAGGAAAAATAGTCCGCCATTTTAAATTCTCTAATATTCACTTCGGATTTGTAATCAGCGACCCCAAAAACCGCGAAGATATGAATTTTAGCCGATTTAGCGGAAAACTTTGCGAGTTATTGAATTGGGGGTGTAAAATGGAGGCTGTAACCCCCTCGGGGTGAGTGCGCTAATTTTCAAAGGTATACATTTCATATGTTGCCGAAACTTAACATAACGCAAAAGGTTTTAAGTCTCTACATTGACGAAGAAACGATAAAGAACTTATACCTTTTTTTGCATTCATTTCCTCTACTATTTAAGTTATTTTGGTTCGTTCGATTACAGTGATTTTAAGGTTTGATTAAATTTTGATTTGCCGCTTTTCTTGGGTTGAATTATTGCGAATAGGATGAGGATAATTGTAGGTAGCATGGTGATAATTAGGATAGAATGAGGGTAATATTGAATATTATAATAGTTATTTAAGATATATGTAAAAAGCCATTCTTTATTGCACGAATGGCTAGATAAAAAATACAAGCGAAGCGAGTATGAAAAACATTTAGGCTATTAGGGATAAATCAAGTAATTCGTGATCTGTCATTTGGTGAAGTTGATTCCAATTCTAAGGAAATTTACTCCCATGTTACAATTGAGGAGCATCTCGCCCGACCAATAAAATCAGTGACCATACACTTTCGAAGTATCGGCATACGTATCATCGGATCCTTCGCCACAATTTTCAATTTAAATGGAAGAAAACTGCCCTGCAGCTTTCAACCTGCGTATCTTTACCTTTTATATTCAGCCAGTTACTTTTTAGATACAAATATATTGGAATACTCGGGACAAATCTGAATTGTTTGTATTTGTTCAGATACCTTTATTTATTTAATACTAGCAAAAAGTTTGTGTTTCGCGACGGGGTTTGTCCCTAAGTTGATTCAACTTTAGGCTGAAAGTTTTTTTTGAATGTTTTTAAGAAAAATATACATAGACATTGTTTACGTGTGTGCTATTATTATTCCGTTATTCTCCATTATAGTTTTATATTCTATTTAATTTCTGTGTAAATACTAATAAAATGAAAGAGAAACAAAATGTTTATATTAGTTAATCTGTACATCTGTGAGTGATTAAAGCGAATCTACGATCTCCGTAAATAAAATATGAAATATTCAATAAAAAATAATAATTAAATAAGTGGCTCAACGGAAGTAATTTCATATAAACGGTCACCATCGTTACATGTAAAAGAAATGTAATTAATATGTGTGCATAGTAAAAAAGTGAAATAAACACAGTAACAAAAGAGACTATCAACAAGTTACCTTGTCAGTGAAGAGAATTCGAGGAGGTAAAGCTGGCCATACATGTGAAAGTATTGATTAACCTAATATGAGTAGTGAATCTGATAAATTATTTGAGCGACTAGTTAACTTCATCCAGGAAGAAAATAAAAAACAAACCGAAGTAATTACTAGTGGATTCAAAACTGAAATATCAAACATAAAGTTAAATATAGCGGAACTAAAGGAAGCTATCCAAGTGGAGTAAAAAAGACTAAGGAATTAGTTGAAAAAAATAAAGCATTAGAAAACAGATATGCTTCTATTCAAAGGTCTTTACGAAGAAACAATATTATAATTTTTGGGTTGGATGATAAGTCAGAAAATCTACCAAGCTATACCATACAGCAGTTAAACCAGCTTCTGGAATTAAATCTGACTGTAAATAATATTAATAACATTCGAGCTGTTGGTGACCCTCAGAAAAGAAGACCAATTATTATTGAATTCATCTCATTTCTCACAAAATTAGAAGTTCTTAAGTGCTGTAAAAAACATAAAGGTTCGCATATAAGTATCTCTGATGACCTAACCAAGGAAGATAGAGAAATACGAAAACGTCTTTTAGTTCATCAAAAGGAGGCTAGAAACAAAAATTTACGATCCTATGTAAAAGGCAATAAACTTTTAATTAATGATGACTTTTATACGATAGAACAACTTGAATTAGGTAATAGCAGAGATGAATTTGAAGAAGGCTTTGATCAGGAAATTGCAAAAGAGAGAGAAGCAAATAGTGCACCGTCAACCCCAGTGACACTCAACGCAGAAGACAATGAAGATAGCCTAAACAATCAAGAAGGATTGGATGCATCGAAGGTTGTAAAACAGAGAAAACTCGTGCAATCAGATCTGCAAAAAACAAGAGCAGTAACAAGAAATTATACATTAGGGACAAACAAGGCTTCTCCAAGGAACATAGTTGTAGGAAAAAAATCATAAATAACATTCTCTCGTATTTTAATTTTAGTAAGTAAAAGTTATATTTCAAATTGTTTAAAATAGTAAAATACACATCAAAATATGCAATCATAAATACATCATTCATGAATTATATTATAATAAATAAATATATAAAATATGAATAATTACATAAGAGACTATAAGCCTGCGAACATTAAAGCAGTGGCAGTAGATACAATAAGTGAGTGCAATAAAATACTGAATAAAAAAATTAACTCTTCAAAATTTACTCTTTACCATACAAATGTAAGAAGTTTGTCACAGAATATCGAAAAATTACAAGTGTTTCTGCATAATTTTAATTATTTATTTGATTGCATTGTACTTACTGAATCATGGCGGCTATATAATTTAGACATACTAAATATACCAGGATATGACATTATATATAACGAGGGAGATATAAATAAGTGTGATGGTGTTGTAATTTATATAAAAAATAACTTAAATTATACTTATGAGATAGTCAGTATTGGCAACATTAAGTCAATTAAATTAAATATAATATTTAATAAGCAGACAATTGAAGTCATAGCTATTTATAGATCACCGTCATTATGCCCTTTCACTTTTAATTATTTCCTAAATAAGTTCCCAAATAGGAATAATCAGGAAAAGTATGATATGCAAATAATTGTAGGTGATATCAACATAAACATCCTAGACAGCGAGGAGTTATATTGTCAGGAATACTTAAACATACTATTTGAACACGGTTTTATTTCTACAATTAATAAACCCACTAGAATTCAGGGACGCAGCAGTTCTTGCTTAGACCATATCTTCCTGAAATCAAAGCTATCATTAGATTTTTTTTCCCTATAGTCTTGCAAATGCTTCAGACTGATCACTACTCTGTTATATGACAGTATGTATCTCCATCCGAAACCCATAATAGCATACCTAATATAAACAGGCAAAAAACATGCATTGACTATAATAAATTAAGACAAAAATTAAGCAAAGAACAATGGTTAGATTTACATCTTCTAGAAAGTGTAGATGTCATAACTGACTTGTTAATAACAAAATTAAATGAGCATATAAAAAGTAGCAGTAAAACATTTACACTTAAAAGAAATCAAATTAAAAGAAACCCGTGGATTAGCAAAGGACTGGTGAATTCAATAAATAAAAAAGATGAACTCTATAAAAAAGCAAAAAGATATCCAGAAAACATAAATATACAGAATGAATTTGAAAGATATAGAAATACTCTTTCGGAAATTGTAAAATGCTAAAGCTAACTATTTTAAAACACAAATTAGCAAAAATAAAAATGATTCGAAAAATATGTGGAACTGCATAAAAAACATTGAAAACCGTAAATCTACTGATTCAATAAAAAATTTAAAAATTAATGGAAATGTTAGCTCAAATCCCCAGGAAATATCAAATTCTTTTAACAATTTTTTAGCACTGTTGGAAGCACTTTAGCAAAAAAAATAACCACAGTCAAAACTAATTTTCCAAAGACCAGTATAAAAAATTCAAATATATTTGACACATACGTGAGCAGGAAGTTAGAAAAATAGTAGGGGAGCTTAAGCTTAAAAAAGCACCTGGTATTGATAATATTCAGGCAGAAACGGTAAAAGAATGTCTTGATTATCTTGTACAACCTATGGTATATATCATAAACAGAGCCATTGATTCTGGTACATTTCCGAGAGCGTTTAAAATAGCCGTCATTAAGCCGTTACATAAATCTGGTGATAAACTTGATGTGTCAAATTATAGACCGATATCTCTCTTTTCAACCTTATCAAAAATCTTCGAGAAAATCTTAAAACATGGAATGACAAGTTTTTTGACCAAGTTCAATTTAATCTCTGACAAACAGTATGGATTTAGGGAGGCCAGATCAACACAGGATGCAATAACCGATCTAACTGCAAAAATATATAGCTCGGTCAATATTTCTCAACCGGTCATATGCATCTTTGTTGATCTGGCCAAAGCATTTGATACTGTCAGTCATTCAAATTTATTAGAAACTTCTGAGAGAATGGGTTTCAGAGGAACTTGTTACGACTTAATGAAGAGCTAGTGATAGGATGCAATATGTCAAGGTTGGAGATACAATGAGCAATATGGAACCAGTATCTTATGGGGTTCCGCAAGGCACTGTACTGGGGCCAATATTATTTACATTGTATATTAATGACTTATTTAAGCTTCCCCTTACAGGAGAAGTCATCAGTTTTGCGACGGCACGGTTTTGTGCTATAAAGGAAAAAATTGGAATGTTATAAAATCTAACATCCAGAATGACTTTCCAGTAATAATAGACTTCTTCAGTAGTAAACTGTTGACAATAAATATGACCAAAACATATTATTTACCATTCACTAGTTACGTTCATAAACTTCCAGACTTCTCGGATATCAGCATTACATATAATAATACCAACATTAAATTAACATCTACCACATCGATAAAATACCTCGGAGTCATGCTTGATTGCCATCTTAAATGGAATAAACATATTGATTTTTTAGTTAAGAAATTAAGATCACTTCTTTCTAAATTTAAATATCTTAAAAGAATCTTTGATACAGACCACCTAAAAACCATATATTTTGCACTAGTCCAACCACATTTATATTATGGCATCATTGCTTGGGGGGGCGTAACAAATTATTACTTAAAAAACCTTGAAGTAATGCAAAAGTGGATTATAAAAATAATATTTAGCAAAAGTTATACTTACCCAAGTGAAGATCTATATAAAGAATCTAAAATACTAGACATAAGACAGTGTTTTTTTCAAAGTTTGATCCTATATCAGTATAAAAACACAAAAGACATCATTGCTCATAGTTATGATACACGACATAGACAAAAATCTATTGCAGTACCTAAAATGGTTAAGACGGTAGGACAACGCTGTCACATTTACTTAGCTCCTAAAATATATAATGAAGTACCGATATCTCTAAAAAGTGTTAACTCGTTTAAACTTTTTAAGAAAAAACTTAAAAAATGGGTATTAGAAATTCCAAGATTGTCAGTTCACCTCATGATTGCTGTAAAAAATAATCCTGCTCAACCTTAAAAAAAAAATCTAATCGAGATTTCATATAGTGTGTATTATTACCTATTACTTATAAACTGTTGTATTTGTTGTATTAATGATTTATATAGTGTTGTATTTACTGTGTTTATCATTCATATCGTGTTGCATAAGTTATTATTTATATGGCGTTGTATTTATTATAATTATTATCTGTATAGTGCATATTATTTTGTTAATACTTTTGTGTGCTTGTGATAGTAATATATTGTTGTTTAATGTAGTTTAGAAACATCTTAAGAAAAGCAATAAGTATTATTTCACTTTACGCATCACTCTCAAATAAAATTAAATTGTAAAAATATGTAATTCTCTATGCAGCTCAATGCGCAGTTTTTGATCCACGTGCAAGTTCTCCTTTGTGGATTTTTTTCTGTTTATTTGCCCTATATACACAGATATATTGTTTTCCATATTTATGTTACCCTTGTTCAAATTATTTTGGTGAATAAATATTATTATTATTTAGAATCGAATGACTAACTCTATCTAACACCTCTCAAATCCAACTATTTTTTATTATTGCACTCAGCTATTTGTAAATTGTAAGTAATGCAGTACAATACTAGCTAAAATTGTAATACATCAGCCAAAATTCAGAAGTTTTGAAAATTGGTAGAAATGTTAAGGATAGCATAAGAATTATTAAACCGAAAACTGCCCACCTCTAAATAGTGTGCTTCATCCACTAGAACGTCGTTCCACCTCCATTTTGAGGTTTTCTAGATTATCTCGGGGGCGGTGTAATTTTTTATAAAATTCTCTAATTTCTCTCATTAGACATCTACTCACGTTATTTCATAGGAGGGAGGATGGAAGCGGTACATTTATTACAATTGTGGAGTGTAGTAGCAACTGCTTTAGCGTTAGACATTTAACTTTAAAGTAGATTATAGTAAAGATTACAATTTGATGTGTTAACCGAAACCAACCCTTATGTGTGCGCCTTATCTCCCACAATACCATTCATTTTAGGGAAAAGTATAGAGACATTTTTGATAGAGAATTTTATAAGGAATAATTTTGTATGTACCGGTTGACCTAGAAAGTATCTATCCTCCCACTTTTTTCTACAGTTTTAAAAATAAAATTCTGAAATTTGGGAAATAATAATAATAATAATATGTCTTTATTAAGGGCGAAGTTAACCTTACACTTATGGTTCTCTTACACTTAACCCTAAACACCAACATCTATTAAAATAAATTATAAACATTACACTAACTATATTTGAACATGTATGAGACAATAATTTACATAAATCCAAAGAACAGAAATAGAAAAAATATTTATTATTTTTATTTAATATTTTGTTATGCTTATTTTTTTTATTTTTCATATTATTGTTTTTATTTTTAGGGGCCTTGTGACAAATGACAGCGCATTGCATTTTTAAACTTTAAACAGGGCATTATCTTAAAATTATCAGGTATTTTGTTATAAAGGTGGCAGGCGGCGTATGTAAAAGATCTCTTGAAAAATGATGTTAAAAAATTTGGGATATGTAAGCTGTTGTCAAACCGTATATTTAACGGGTGAAAGTGTGATCGAGTGATTAATTTTTCTTTTAGATATTTAGGTTTAGCCGTCGTGATTATTTTATGAACAAATGTAGCCATATGAAGGTTACGCCGCTGCTCCATGGTCTGCCAATTTAAATCTTTTAATTTGTGCGATACCGGGTCATGTTTTCTAATTTTGTAGATAAAGCGGATACATGCTTTTTCTACCTTTTCAATTTTTTTAATTAAACATTTGTCCAGTGCTGGACCATACACAACATCTGCATAATCGAACCTAGAAAGTATCAGGGTATCACATAATAAGGCTTTCAGCTTTATCGGAAAAGTGTTTCTAAAATTATACAAAAACTTGAGCCTGGCAAAGGAGATACGGATTAGATTATTAATATGCTCGCCAAATTTTAATTTATCGTCCATTACCAGCCCCAAATTTCTTGCAAAATTTTTCGCATTGAGAGGAGTATTTTTAATTTTAATTGTGTTTATATAGCGAACAATCTTATTTCTATTACACTTGCTCCCAAAAAACAACACACAAGATTTGTTTGCATTGATTGTAAGATTGTGATCTTCGGATCTCATGACTAATCTACTAAGGTCTTCATTTATCTGATCAATTGCTACTAGGACATGTTCAGGCGAAAAAGAATGGCACAGTTGAGTGTCATCAGCATACATCATAGCGTCAGAGTGTATAACTGCATCTTTAAAATCAAAGGTGTATATATTATAGAGGAGAGGCCCAAGGATGGACCCTTGAGGAACCCCTTTATTAATAGATAAACCATTAGACACCCAATTATTCAACACCACTTTTTGAGTTCTTCCCATTAAATATTTTTTTACAAAATTAACAGCATTATTATCAAATCCAATGTGATATAGTTTAGCACAGAGGAGTGCATGATTGATATTGTCAAAGGCCTTGCTAAAATCCAGTAAAATCAAAGCCGAGACCTTGCCACTATCAATATTATTTACAATATCATCATAAACTTTTGACAATGCTGACGTTGCCGATTTACCTTTGACAAAACCAGATTGCGTTTCCGGCAATATATTTTTTTGAGAAATGTAATCTGTAATCTGCTCAATTAAAATTTTTTCCAGAACTTTTGAAAGTATGGGTATCAATGGCCACAATTTGGCCATTTGATGGTAAAAAAATCATTTCCGGTACGGCCGGAAATTGCCACGATTTTCTTATTTTATATAACATCCTGTATATTTAAGTCACTTTTCTCATAAAGCTGTAATTTCTCTTTCCAACGCCTTTTTCATATTTAAAATGGGATGAAAAGAAACCTTGGAAATGGAATTTATTTGTTATATCCAGTTGGCTTTGGAATTCAGGAACAAATAAAAAAAATTTCGAAGTAGACTTTGAATTGGAATAAAAGGATATTTCTCAACAAATTAAATACAAAATTGGCCTATTTTGTTCATTTGCTTGAATTTAGAAATGTTTTCCCATTTTTCCATTTCCTGGAAATTCAATTTGTCATAACTCCAATTTTTCAAATAGTGCCATGTATGTTTTATTTTTTTATCAGATAGAGTGGTAAATTTGCTTTAAACTGGTTTTTCCCGATTAAAAATTGAATATAAATTAAAATAAATATTAAGCTTTTTGTAGAAGCGTTTCGAATTTTGAGTCCATATCTTACAGTAATCCATGAAAAACAGATGAGTTATTTGTAATTAGAGAAAATTTATTTTGATAAATATAACAAAAATTTTGATGCATAATTATCAAAAAAAACAAGATTCACACAAACCAAAATCAATTCATAAGTTATGATATCTATGTAGACAGCAACTTACTAAATTTATAAATATTATAATTAAAATAATACAACATAGCTAAATACCAAACCTATAACAGGTGCTCAATTTGACGCCCACCCGTTTCAAAACACTTGTTCACTCATCGAATAGTTTCTGTCATAACCCTTTATAACATGACTGGAGTTATGGATTCAAAGGCATTTAAAATTTTATTTTGGAGTTTTTCTAATGTGGCAGACGGTGCGTCGGTTCATAAAAAGAAGGCTTATTAACTTATTAAGTTGGATTTCATGATAGTTGCTAAAATGCTTGTGGCCGGCCCGACGTTATGCCCCGTGCAGCGATATCCATGTTAGTTACTATAATTACACTCCACGGGGCGACAATTTTATTTTTGCGAATCTTTCTATAATACTCCCAAAAACCACCCTCCGACAATGTTTTTACGTGGAGCACGCGCTTCATGCGAAACATTCTGGTTTCGTTGTAGTTTCGAAAATTTTCTCGAGGGTCTGGCGTATTCTTTGACAATATTAACGGGAACATTTCAAATAGGTAATTTTCAGCGAATTTTAAGCTTTTTGTCCACGAATGTCGTTCAGAGATTTTAAACTTTCTCGTATCTCGACAAACTTCAAAGTTCAACGTTTCAGACAAACATAAGTATATTTAGAAATTAAAAGGCCTGTCATGCAGATGTCCAAATTGAATTATCAAGTATAAGAAAAAGTGCCGCTTCTTCTTGAAAGTTTCAATACACTGAAGATTGTGGCGAAGGAGCCGGTGATAGGCATGCCGATAGCTTGAAAGTGTATGTATGGTCACTGATTTAGGGTGAATCGGACGAGACGCCCCGCTATTTAACTTATGAATATATTTTTTTGAAAGTCCAGTCAACTGAATCAATTGATAATATAAATTTTATGCTGTAGGCCGTTTGAAAGGCAAATCCCTGTTTGTGCGTGATTATTGTATTTATTGCTAGGGAACCGGTCGTAGAAATTTTTATATGATTTTATTGTGTGAGTGAAGTTGAAAAGTGTAAAGACGTGACAATAAAAAGCCTGAAAACCCATTTCAGTCAGTATGGCGTTGCTGAGTTTTTAATTAACAGTTAATTAAAAATGCAATAAAAATTCTAATGTTTTTACAATTATTTTCTTTTATTTTACATAATTCTGTAGCAATTTAAAACATTGGAGTAACTATATCCGTAAGTAAATAAGTTTCAAACAGATTTTTGACCTTCTAAACGCCACGTACTGTCGTGAGCAGAGAAAAATAGGACAACTTTTTTTTTCTAATGTAAATCTGTCTCTATTTGAATATGTAATGAGTAGCCGAAATAAAACGGAAATCACTTTTAATTTATTTTTTATTTTAATGCTGTAGTTATTGGTATAGTAAATGATAAATGGTTAATGAGACAAATTGCACTGCGTTACAACAGTAACAAAAATTTGGTGTGTGACATTTTAAGAAAGTGGAGAATAAACGGTACGATTAGTGGAAATCCTGGATCAAAGGACAAAGAATATCCTAGTTAACAAGAGACTAACTATTAATATTTCGTTATTGCACCGTTTCTATTTATAACTTCTATAAGTCTGTTTGGCATAGAATTAAATAACCTTATACAATAATCATTAGTAATAATATTTTTCCATGCATTATTTACTATTTCCAGTAATTCTTCGGCATGCCATGGTCTCACATTTCGTTTTTTGATACTTCTTACGAGTAGTCCCCATACTTCTTCCACAAGGTTAAGATCTGGACTATGACTGGGCCAGTTAAGAACATTGATGTTGTTATCTTGAAACCAGTTAGTTACGGTATGAGCAGTATGAACGAAACAATTGTCTTGTTGAAGTATGAACTCATTATTATGAAATAATTGTGACACAGAAGGGAGTATAATATTGTCTAAAATCCTAATATACGTTTCACTATTAAATCGTTCCTCAATATGCCACAAAACATCAGGACCATGTGCCGATATCCAAGCCCATATATTGACGGAAAATCTACCACTTTTATCATTTATTTCTCATCGAATCGAGTATTCGAAGGGCGGTAAACACGAATACGACCACTGCGTGTTGACTGGAAAGTTTTTTCGTCTGTAAAGATTACATTGTTCCAAAAATTTACATCATGCGCTAAAAATTCAAGCGCAAATCCTACTTGAACTTCTTTATGTTCAGCTTTAAGTAAGTATTTCTGTGCTGCTGCATGGCAGCGTAGCTCCAATTCTCTTACTCGCCGCCGGTGACCAGTACTACTCGATCCAGGAAAATTCGTTTCTTCAGCAGCCTGAATAACTGAGTAAAAGCATTTACCAATTGTAAATCTTGTTGTTGAGTTGATATTGTTCGTCGCCCTAATCCAGGATTTCTACTAATCGTACCGTTTATTCTCCACTTTCTTAAAATGTTACACACCGAATTTTTGCCAATATTATAACGCAGTGCAATTTGTCTCATTCACCAACTATCTTCTGTTTTAGCAATAACTCCAGATTTAACTAAATCGCTTATATGAGGCATATTAGTTTTTTGCACACTTGCAATAAATTATGACAACTAACTGACAATGTCACAAAAATTAAAGTTAGATGTACACAACTAGATTTTAGCAACATGCCGTCATAAGACTTGTTCTATTTTTTGCTCACGACCGTACTATTGCGTAGTCGAGGAAATAAAGCACTGAACCTCCGAAATTTCCGCAGCAAGACGGATTTTAATGCGGTTTTTTGCATTCGATTCGTGAAAGCATCAGGAAATTTTGTGAACTAATCTGATGAATATCAAATGAAAAATTACATATTTGCATTGTAAAAATGCATTGTTCAAAGTGCATTTAAAATGATTAATTTGCAATTTGGTAAAAATTGATTGAAATGAGTCCAAATTTGTTACTCGGGGGTTTTCGGGGTCGCTAAACACGAATATCATGGCAGCAACAGCCTCCGAGGTACCTGGAGCCCAGGGTGGATACTATCTACCTCATCTCCTGGAATTTCATGTGAATTTGTAATATATTTAGTTGAAACTCATTACTCAGGGGTTTTCGGGGTTGCTGAACACGAATATCACGGTTTCAACGACCTCCGAGGTACCTGGAGCCCAGGGTGGACCTCATCACCTGGAACTTTTTGTGAATTTTTAATATACTTAGTTGAAATTCGTTACTCGTGGAACTAGAATGAGACGCTGACGCTGAATACTCATCGTATCGATCGAGGTATCGATGCTACCAACACTAAGCGCGCCAAACTCAAAAAAAAATTTTCAGGCTCCACTAGACAAAGTTGGTAGTATTATAATATTTAAATAAATAATTTAGAGTAACACATGCAAATTCGTTTAAAAATGATGCTATACTCAAGATAATTCCAGGAGATGAGGTAGATAGTGTCCACCCTGGGCTCCAGGTACCTCGGAGGTCGTTCCCGACCCCGAAAACCCCCGTGTAACGAATTTGGACTCATTTCAATCAATTTTTACCGAGTTGCAAATCAATTATCCTAAATGCACTTTGAACAATGCATTTTTACAATGCAAATATGCAATTTTTCATTTGCTATTCATCAGATTAGTTCACAAAATTTTCTGATGCTCTCACGAATCGAATGCAAAAAACCGCATTAAAATCCGTCTTGCTGCGGAAATTTCGGAGGTTGAGACGTTTTTAGTGCTTTATTTCCTCGACTATGCGGCCGAAAATAAGTAATCAACTGATTTTCCCATTGTAAATATGGTTCTCACCAGTGACGCATCACTCATAATATATCTTATTATTTTTATTAGTGCCAATGTCACTGTGATACCCACCAACGATTTCTTGTTAAAATAATTTATTTGACATAAAAATCCCTATTTATAACAGATTTTTTTTGCAACTGTAGTAGTAACATTGACATTGAGTCCAGATGCTTCGTTTTTGATATTATTATAAGAAACTCAGCAACAACCAAGCTCGGCAGCTGTTCTAAATTGGTCAGTTATATCAATATCTTCTTTCCGTATTATTGCCAGCTACAATAAAATTATATATCCGTATTGCCACCACCTCCCTAGCTATTAAGTTAGGTAAGTACTCTCGGGTTTGAAAGAAAGAAATAAAAATACATACAAATATTTTATTACCTAGATTCGTTGTATATTAATTCACATAAAAATCAGTGTTTTTCGTTTTACAGGTAACGCAAGGAACAGTCTTAAGTACAATTTTTAAATCCATGCTCGTTTATTCTGTCGATAAAAGGCATTCTAATATAATAACACATCACGAATTAATTGATTTATTCCAACGCAAACCAACATTACTTCAAGTACCCATGAAGATAAAGTAAAAGACATTTAAATAAAACTATGTATGAGACTTTATCGTGAAGTCGTTATATTTTAATGAATGTCTTATAGAAATAGTTCATGTAACATTATTTTTTTCATCTCGGTCTATAACCTGTATATCAATATTAAATTATTAGATTTTGTAGTTAACTATAATTTATGGGTTCCATTGCTGCGCCATTATCACTTTACAGAGAAGTTAATGTAATACGACTCCAGTACCACCCCATCTTCCGTTTAGAAGTACATTTTGCTATAGGTTTGAAGACATTCACATAAAACTGACGATACTACTGTTTAGTTTGTACATACAAAACTATTAGTACACGCAAATATATTTCGGCGGAAAAGTCGAGGCAGTAACGCAAAAAATAAGCAGCACTCTCGTTAAAAGATAGTAGCTCTTATTTGATACTAAAGCGGCATCTCGTTCTACCATACAATCCCATTGAATCGAGAGAAATATATTAAGTTTTATCCGCCTACGTGAAATGGAAACCACGACTACAACAAACAATTTTAATGACGTAGTCGACCGCATAGAGTAAATGCGGTCGACTATACCTAATAATTTGCTCGACTAACTATTCAGTCGTAAACAAACTTGGAAAGAAAGAACGAAATCGTATATCCCGGGCACTCAGTGGCGCCACATACGTATTTATGTAGGTATATATAAAATAATAATATTTCATAAAATAAAAAATAAATATAATTAAATTTGTTTTCACGCTCAACTCAACCAAAAAGGAAAACTGGATTTCTTTTAAGAACATTTTTAATGGCAGGCATAATTTTATTAGGAGTGGAATACTTACATAACCCGACATTAAAACTGTAGAATGTTTGATGTTTATAAAAATTTTAACCATACCAGTAGTTCTTATTGCCCAGCAAGGACCAAAGCGGAGGCGTGAGCATATTCCTTGCCGGGAAAGGATGGTGACAGTATTGTTAATTAGGGAGTAATAGTTAAAAAAGAAAATAAATAACAATAATTACAACTTAAAAGTAAATAACTGTTCCCAAAGTTAAAAATAAATAACTGTTCTAACAACATAAATAATCTTTCTTGTTAAAATAGAATAATTAAAAACAAACATACCAAAGTTAAAAATAAATAACTGTTCTATAACAACATATATAAACGTTTTTGTTAAAATAATATAATAAAAAAACAAAACTTACCAACAATAATTTTCCACAATAAATAATTCATAATATCACAATCACTACATGACACTATCACGGATTATCACTCACTCACCACCGTCACTATCACTGCTGGCTCCTACATTTATTATTGGCCCAATCACTGCGTCAATCCGAATATCCGTATTCCACATTTTTTCTTCAACTTTTTTAACGTGCCTATACATTTCTGCCAATAATCTGCTGTAACTCTTTTTAATGCACTGGATAGAAGGCCTTTACATATTCTAATTTAAAAGTTCTATTTTCTTTTGCAACATTCCTCTTTATTTCAGCCCAAATAAGCTCAATGGGATTGAGTTCACAGCGGTAAGGCGGCAGTCGTAATACCTCAATACCTCTAGATTTAGCCATTTCATCCACAATATATTTCTTATATATCGGCGAATGCTGTTTCGCTAGGGTTAGAAATTCGGCTTTCAGCGAAGCACGATCGAATAGGATACCTTTACCATCTAACCATTCTTGAATTTGCGCTTTTTGCCATGCACTGGTTGGTAATTTTTCCAGTAATCAACTGTGATACGGGGCGTTATCCATAATAACGACAGATCTGTGTTCAATCTCAGCGAGAATTTTTGCACACCATTCCTCGAACACATCCGCATTCATGTCCTCATGATAACTGCCACTTTTTTCGACACGAACGATAGAAGTCCATCTTCCACGAATCCTGAATCACTTCCTATGAGCGTTATTATTAAGCGTTTTCCTTTTCCTGTTGGCATTTTTAATCCTGTTGACCAATCTTCCATATGGCCTTGACGAACACTTTTTATATTTCTGTCTTGCCAAAATTGCGTTACAGTATGTCCTTCATTTAACCACGTCTCATCTAAATAATAGTATTTTCTTCCTCTTTCACGAGCAGCTCTAATTGCCCGAATATAATTCTTTCGCCAACAAATAATATCATTTCTCTCAAGTAGGTGGCTATTTCTATTTGTTTTTACAAATGCAAAGTTTATATCATGCCAACAGTTTTTTAACGTCGATTTGCCCATTTTGGGTATATGTTCATCATCATTCAGGGACTGCAAATTTTTCTTAACAGTAGGGATTTCATTATCATTGTAGAATTTATGAACTTTACGTCGAATTTCAGTTTTCTGGAATTTGTCTAATATTATTTTTTTCTTCCAGACTTCGCTTTAGGTTTCTGAACATCCCCTTCATTTCTTCTTCTCTTAAAATTCTGTAAATGGTCCGCTCACTCACGCCGGTATACCTTGATGTTAACTAAACCTGTTGATTTCTGTACCATGGGATGATCCAATGCATGATATACATTCAAAATAATTTTCTTCTCCTTGAAGCTTAATGGAGACTTTCTAGGGGTATGAACTTTTACCACTTCTTTTGAACAACCGGGAACCGTTTAACGCACCAAACACTGTTGAATACGTGGAGAATCTTGCCAAATTTAAGCATAACATTTTAAATTTAAGATATAGTTCATAGTTAACTCAATCCGAGGACTTTCATTCCTTCGAAATTGTTATTCGTCAAAATTCTCCAAACTTAAGGAAAATAAATAGGTAACAGCGTAAGCATATTATATTAAGGAATTTACAAAACTCGTAAATCCGCACGCCCCTGGCTCTACTGACTAGAGATTTCGGCCGAAGTATAGTACTTTTTAGATGAAATAATTGGGTGTAGAAACGAGCTCAAATTATAAAATGCTCAGTTTTATGTTTAATTTATGTGTACTATAATACGTTAATAACAAATTGGCACAAATAGGTAAAAACATATATCTTGCTTCAAATTACAATATTTTTATGCCATTCAAAGTGTCAGAAATTAGACCTGGTCATGTTTAATAAGAATTTATATGCTTACAAAACGTGTCTTTTCATTTGTTTAAAATCAATCACAAAAATTTAAACACAGTATATGCGAAAACGAAAATTCGTAAATCCCCTATCAACAGACATTGGCAACACTTATTATGTTGCTTGTTGAGGATCTGACCTATTGCACCTTCATACGTCATTTTTTGTAAAAAAAATGCAATTAAGATTGAATTTTTCTCTTAATATTTTTATACAAACCACCAGTAACATTAACGAGGCTAGAACCACCCTATTTTCACTACTGTTATTGCATATTGCAGCTCCTAATATTTTGCCTTATTAGTGGATGAGCGGATCTGCTCGCGTCACCATCTTTCGAAAGATATGTAAAACTGTGGGTTCCGTGTATCTACGATGTGAGCATGTTAAATATCCCTACCCCACGACAAACTGTGAGGTTCGGCAAAATTTCCAGGTTAGGGGTCCCAGTGCCTAAACAGACACTGATGAGCTTATCCCCTGGCGTTGGTGATTGGCCTTGGTAGCGGAAATAGGCCGACGTTAAATAAATGAATAAAGAAACCTTATTTAATGATGCAATTTTCCAATTATGATTTTTCTAAAAGAGAATAAATTTTCAGAGAATTTAAGACCGCCTTAACCACGACTATCCCCATCATTCAAAGAGATTTTACGTACTTCACCACGCTTTAAAGTTCGACGTTTAAAGCAAACACGAGTATACTTTGAAGTTAAAACGCGGCTCTAGCAGGTGTTCAAATGGCCCAACGAGACGTAAAGTTGCAGGCAGGCTTTAATTTTTAAAGTGGCATGCTCGTACAACTTATAAACAAGATCAAAAGTTATTTCATATTCCGGGAACCTCGTCCTACTCATCTTAATCGGATAATGGCTTCGTAAACAAACAGTAAAACTTTCAACTTCTTGCCCCTGTGCGCTTTCAATGGAAAGTGTGTTTAATGCTTTAAAATATTTATTGTTTAAAAATAATGAATGAAATGAGTGACAGAAATAAACTGTATTCAGTTTTAATTAGTGGTGTTAATGCGTGCAATTGTAAAAAATCATGTAGTACTAATGCATGGAGCTGCAAAAAAATTAACGTTACTTGTATATATATGCAGCTGTAATCTTGACTATTGTAAAAATGTGTAAGTTTTATAATCACTTTAATTGTATTTTGAAATAAATTAAATAGAAAATAAAGTTTAACATACATTTTAAACCTTATATTACTCTACTTACAATTGTTCCACTTATATTAAATATTTGTAACGTTTGGTATTTTATACAAATTGTTTCATACTTCAATGGATGCACGACGAGCTAATGCAAGCGTATGTTCTATAAAAAATACCCATATATTTATATATGGTGTGGTGTGACTGATGGTCGAGAGGTGAACGCACTATGCCTCTCGCCCAAAAGTTCCGGGTTCGATCCCCGGTCGTGGCAGTGGAAAATATTGTGAGAGGGATTTTTCCACTATACACGGATATTGAGTGTGTGTCCCTTGTCTCTAAGTGTGTAGTCCCCTCCCACACAAGGCTCTTCTAGAGCCTTCCGGGATAAAGGGGGTCATTACCTGTGGTGTATTTATTATTATTTATTATTATAGTGAGGGAAGCGCGCGCACTTCTTAACAATTAAAAAAACAAGCATTTAAGCTACAGAATAACAAAATATATCTACAGTATATTGTGGTATAAGCTTCAAAGAACAGATATAATTTTTCTTACATTAAAAGACATTAATTTTCGTATAGTTTTTGAGCCCTGAAAATCGCAAATTTTACGTTTCTTGAGATATCAAAATTTTTTTTCTTCAAATCTATCAACTTTAGAGAAAATATCTAAGAACATTTTTGGTTTGTTTATGGTGAGAAAAATACGAAAATGTTTTTTTCAAAATTATCAATTTTTCGAATTTGTTTATAAAAACTTTATTTAAACAATTCCTGACCACATTTCCATCTGGCAAACTGTACTTTCTTATATTGGAGCACATTTTGAACAAGATGGTACAAAAATATTCTGGCAGATATGGCGGTCCTAACCTGGGCAAAATGACAAAAAATATATTTTCAATTACTGTTGGTTTATTTACTAATTAATAACAAATAAAGTAATATAAGATAGTCTGCTTAATGATGTTTCCAGAGGAATATTGGTGGACGATAACTAAAACTAAAATTTTAAAAGTTAAAATTATATAATAATAATAATAATAATAATCTCTTTATTTCCAACAGGTAAGCACCGAATTACATGAAATACATGAAAACACATATCATTTATATATCAATAGCGAATAAAAGAGAAAAATAATATTGACACTTAAGTTACAAACAAAATTAAACCTACTATTCAGTATAAATATACTGCCTAGACTGTCAAAATTAATATCACATAGATGGGGGATTTTATTAAAATTATTGCACATTACATAAATTGGAGATCTCGCCATAATATTTGTCCTATAGTTCTTGACATAGAAGGTTGTGTGACGGCGGGTTTCAAATCTGGGTATGTGGAAATTGATTTTATCTAACAAAAAGGGACAATCAATAGTATTGTGAATTAAACTAAATAAATATTTAATGGAAATTATTTCGCGACGAGTTTCTAATGAAACGATTTTAAAACGGTTCGTTAAAATGGACGTATTAATTCCTCTCGGCGGGCAAATGCCGTCCTCCTTAAAAAACAAATATTTTAGGAACTTCCTCTGAACTGCCTCAATATTATTCACGTGACATGTGTACCACGGATACCACATGATGGCACCGTATTCCAATCTTGAGCGAACGTATGCGTAATATAACAACATTAGGCTAGAAGTTTTGCTAAAACACTTGCAGTTTCTTAATATGAAGCCTAGCATTTTATATGAGTTTGATACAGCACTATTAATATGGGCTCGAAATGTTAACTGGCTATCGAAGATAATACCCAAATCTTTGATTTCTGTACATCTGGTTATACTCTCTGAATTTATTTTATAATCATATTCTTCAGGTTTATTTTTCCGAGAAAAAGAGATAACGTAACATTTTTGAACATTAATGCACAGACGGTTCGCACTACACCAATCAGATACGGCTTTAAGGTCATTCTGGATCATTCTACAATCACTTATTGTTCTTATATCTCTATAGATTTTCAAATCATCCGCGAACATTAATTTTGAACAGCTAATAACATCATTAATATCGTTAATGTAAATGAGAAATAGAAGTGGTCCTAAATTGGAACCTTGTGGTACTCCGGATGCAGTAATGTAGTAATCCGAACTAAAACCCTCGTACTCGACAAACTGCCTGCGGTTAGATAAATAAGACGTAAATAAATTAATTAAGCCTGCGGAAAATCCAAAGCTGTGTAATTTCATTATTAATAAATATAGATCGATTTGATCAAAGGCTTTCTGAATATCCATGTATACTGTGTCTACTTGTCCTTGCTTATCGAGAATTTCCGAGGCAAACTGAGTTATGCAGATTAAGTTTGTGATCGTAGATTTTTTATCTAAGAATCCGTGTTGGTGCAGGGAAATATACGGTCCAACATTAGGATAAACGCAATTATATATTATTATTTCGAATAATTTCGCAAAATTACATAAAATAGAAATAGGCCGATAATTTTGGAGTACAGCTGGGTCACCTTTCTTTAACACGGGAGTGATTCGAGCGATTTTCCACATATCGGGAAATGTAGCTGTTCTCAAGATTAAATTATAAATGAAAAATAGGGGTTCTAACAAGGCACGACCACAATCTTTAACAAAAAAGCAGGGAATACCATCAATGCCTGAAGTAAGTTTGTCTTTTAATTTCTTAGATGCTTTAATAATATCATCTCCATGTATGGTGTTTATATATAGAGATGAGTCGTTTTGCAAAATGTCTCCATAATTTTCAGCGAATGAGACATCCGAAATATGATGGACACTTTGGAAGTATTCACCAAAAGCTTGAACAATTAACTGAGGATCACTAATAGTGTTGTCGTTATTTACTATAACTCCTGGAATTCTGGAACGAGCTTTTTTACTGGTAATATAAGACCAAAAGTTCGATGGATCCTGAGATATATTGTTCTCTGTATCGTTTATGTATTTTACATGTGCGGCTTTAATTTGTTCTTTAATAATTGCCCGGAGGGTTTTGAATTTGTTCAAGTGTTCGTCAGAATTGGACAATTTGTACTTTTTTAAAAAATATTCCTTTCTTCGAATATTGTTTATGATATCTTTATTATACCATGGCGGGTATCTACGAGACGTTTTAATTTTTTGCGGAACGTGATTATCAAAACATGTATTAAGTGAACTGTAGAAAAAACCACATGCTGTGTTTACTTCAGTGTTATCATATAATTCAGCCCAGTTAATGTCCATTATTGACTCATATAAGCCAGGAAAATTGGCTTTCCTAAAGTTGTAGGTTTTCTGGGCAGAATTATTACGATTAAACTGGGTATAATGGTTCAAAGTACACGGAACACTAAAATTGAAACAAGGATGATGGGCATCTTCACCAACCAGTGGTAGATCCCCTCTACTAACAGTGCACCTTAGGTTACTAAACAATAAGTCGAGAAATATATTATTTAGATTTGAGACTGTATTAAACTGTTTTAAATTAAGAAATTCCTGAAAGTTGCATAGCGTTTCATTCTTAGAGTTATTCGCGTCAAGATTAAAATATGGGCAGTTGAAATCTCCAATTATGATAACATTTTTACTTTGTACAAATTCCAATGATGACAGACTTTCCACAAACAAATTGAAATTATCAAGTGAAACGAACGGCGGAATATAAATAACAAAAATGAAAACATTAAAATAATTAAATAATATTTTACAACCAACAATGTCTATATTAGTATTTAAATTTAGTAAATTTGACACATCTAATTTTAGTACCTGATGTTCTACTTTTGCTGCTAATAACACACCTCCTCCCCTAGTAAGATTTGTGATGGCAAGGTTTTCAGATCAAGTCAAAATCACCAGGTAATACTGCATTATGGAGATAACAGAAGAAAGAAATTGTACCTTATGGCGGTGACTCAAACTGACGCTGAATCCATCATGCTAAAACCACTTTTCACTAGTTAGGCTTTTCCAACATATGAAGATTTCGTTTGCCTCACGCTCTCAATAATTCTTAATAAAGCACGCAATATACGACGATTTTCAGACGAAACCAAAACTTGCTGTTGACCTATTATATATTTTTTCATTATTATGCCAATCAATTGAAAAAACAAAACATACAAAATATCATGTATTTGTAGTCTAAAGTCTATATTAGCACTTTTTGCTGCATGGACTTGGGATAAATCAAGCGGTACGGTTTTAAGGGAATAAGGTTAAATTGAAAGAGAGAGAACAACAAATATAAGAGAACAAAGAATATTTGTTTAAGATAAACAGGGACGGAACATATTCCATTCGAATAAATTTTCCCAATCGATGACTGATTTCGTCGGGTCTAAAAATTTGACCTACAATTTTTAAATAAATAAAAGTGAAGCAAATTTTTCAAGTTTGCTCCGTTTTGATTTTTTGATTTTGTGATTCTTTGTTTTACCGTCGGTCAGAAAAAATATCTTTAATTAAATCTCTTTCTTGTTCTTTTATTTAATATTGCAAAATACCTCGACAAGTTTTACAAGAGTCAGCAGCTTAATCAAGAGAAAACGCTCAGCTTTGAAATAAATATATGTTTCTCTCCATTTACATGACTAAATACTATTATTCATTTGTGAAATTAGTTTTAATTATTGTAATATACTGTAAATAAAATTATATGTATAGGTAATTTATTATGCAGCAAAGGGATTTTAAAGGTATTTGTAAATACTATTTGTAGTTAGGTATATCACAAACAGTATTTCATCAACTTATTTATTTTATGTCGCATACAGGGTGACAGACTTTGACGTGATAACTTCGGTATTGGACAGTAGAGCAGAACTTGAATACGAAATATATATATATATATTGACATAGTCCTTTAAAGGATGTTTCGTATAATTCCAAAATGTTTTTTTGGGATTTTAAACCATTAAATTCTGGTTATTAAAATCAGTTCGATTCTGTTTCTTAGTTATCTTTATTCATTTTGCATTTCTTAGTGCTTTTATTGAAATTGCTAGTGCAACTCAAGCTACTTCTTTTAGTAGCCTGCTTAAAGTCGAACTCAGTTTACAAATCTCAAGTTATAAGACACACTCCCCCCCCCCTCTTGAATTTGCTTTTGCGGCACATAGTGCGTCTTAAATCTCAATGTCACTTTTTCTATCAATTTAAAATCTGTAAAGAAGCTCGCTGGGACATCGTAAATTAATTATACATACACACTTTGACCGGTCCATTGCGAGCCTTAATGTGACCTTTCACATTACGGTTAAAGACATCCTAGATTATATGGATTACATCAAATATTCCCAGCAGTCCATTTATGTAATGTACCTTTGATGACCGGCGGTTATTTGATTATGCTATGAATTCAGACTAGATTAGATCAATTTCGGTATTCAGATGAAATATGAAACGAGAAACAGGCATAAAAAATTAAATTCGGAATACACTTTGCAAAATACAAATTGAGAGGTGGAAGAAACACGACTTCTAGGGTGCAATCAGAAGAGTCCTTTAATGTTATCCACTATTGTGAATAGTTCATCTTTTCCAACACCGAAAATATGCTTGTTAACAAAGTTCTGAAGACTCTACATCCTAATTTAAGGAATTTATAAAACTTTAATATTGTGTTTTACTATACAGGGGAAAAATAGCAACATTTATTTTGATAGCTTCAAAACATGCTTACCTTTGCACAATACTACTACTACTTAATTTTAGTTATTTATATTAAAATGTATCTACATATCTTTATATCAACCATCATTTGCAGAAATTTGAGAAATTGTGTATAGAGAGATTATAATACTACGATTCTCCATTCTAATAAGTTTAGTGAACTCTGAATATCAAGAATTTTATAATTCGTGTATCTAGGATGAATTTTGTAACCAAAAATATATATAGTAGACGTTTTTACTAAATAATATATATTTTATGATATGTAGTTGTAAAAATCAACATGGCGTATATTTTAAAATTTATACGATACAGAATGGCTGTCAAAGGGTTTAATTATTTAAAATCATTCGGAAATTAAATAAACTTTCTTGTGCTAGATCAAACAAAAAACTAGCTAATTCTTTACATATATTCTTGTCTTTTTTTCCTAAAAAAAATAAATATTTTTTAATGGCTTCGTAAGCTAATATTTTAAACTTGACAAGAATGTTCGGCATAGACTTGCGAATAATAAAAACCTTTGACTTCAGATGCTGTACAAAAAGCAAAATACGCTTTGCCAAATTAGATAACACATACAAATCAGTGTTAGTACCTGTGTATAATATTTTATATATTTATAGATACCTATAAATATTTTTATCTGTGATTTCATATTCTATATTATTATACAAGTGTCGTGTTATCTGTTATTTGTTGTATAGTTTCCGTTTAATACCGGGTTTAGTTCTGTCGACTAAAAACTTAGCTTTAAATATGTAATGAAATAAACAACGAAGATATGCCGTTGTTTACAATTATTTTGTTACAACTTTATGTATGTTTGTAATATATTAGAATATTTCTATTACCTACTTTTTAATTATTGTGATGAATAAAACAAAAAATATTTTATGTTGTCGTTTTATTACACCTAAGAGAGTCCAGATTGATTTGGAAACTCCATTCATTTTCTTAATATGTTCAGAGAGGGGGGAAATGCCCTGTATAAATTTACTTCCCACAGAAATAAAAATGCTGTGCTATATGATCTACTAATGCGTGAGTTTGAGCATTACTAGAAATACATTGTTCCGGTGAAGATAAATCATCTATACGTGAAAGCGTATCAGCAATGACATTATCTTTACCTTTAACATATTAAATGTTGTTTGTAAATTGTACTATAAATTCCATATAACGTATTTGTCTGGAACTTCTCCCCACCGTGGAGAATAAATCTGTTGTCAAAGGTTTGTGATCCGTAAAACAGATAAACTTTCCTCCCTCCAAAGTGTTTAATGTCTGAATATAAAGACGTAAGTTGTTTATCAAAATTAGAATATCGTTTTTGAGCGTTATTCAGGTTTCGTGAAAAGGAAACTAAAGTCTTACGTTCTCTATCGTATATTGTTCCAACACTGCACCCATTGCAATATTTGAACAATTTGTAAGAACGGTTGAATTGGCAAGTGTTTCTTTTGCCGTTATAAAATTATTAAGACATTCGTCTAGCCAGGCGCTGATATCCTTCTATTCTTAGATTGGGCAAGCCACAGGATAACAAACTATCACCAATAAAAGTAGAATTGGCATCTAGGAAAACTGTCTTTGCAATTCCCAAAAATAAGCATAAACTTAAAGTTCAGAACATGAATTTTCAAATTACCACAGATAAAACGTATCTACAAAGACAACATCTAAAGAAGGTTTGAATTGAATGAAAAACAGAAAATGGAGACGAAAACCTCTTTATTAAGTATAAAAATGGAATTCCGACCATCATCAAATCAAAAAAGCAAATGTAAAAATTGGCCACGTCAATTAAGATCACTAAACAACTACTTCAATACATTCAAGGACATAATACTAGAAGAAGATTTTTCAATAATTAGAATATCAGAAACGTGGTTAAAGTCAGATTACCTTAGTAAATTTGTATCCATACCAAACTATAATATTCTGAGAACTGATCGTGATAGTCGTGGAGGCGGCGTAGCGTGTTATTTCAAGGCAAATTATAAATTTAGAATTTTGCACTCATTCAATCCAGAAAATGCCCTAGAACAGTTATAGATAGTGATAAATTTTAATAAACAAAAAATTGCCCTTGGTGTATATACCGTCCTCCTAGCTCGAATATTGCAACATGCCTTAGTGAATTAAACTATATTAGAACGTGCTTATTTATAAGCTGATTTGGTTATCTTTATGGGGGTATCAATATTAATTTGTTAAATGTAGATTCTGTAGGAGCTAAATATTTTAATAAATTGTTTGGTGATTTTGATTTGTGTCAAATAATCAGACATCCTACTAGGATTACCGAGAATACTAAAACCTTGATAGATGTTAAATGTGTCTCTAGGGATGTTGTAGTAAATAGCAGTGATATTCTGGATATGCAGGGTATATCAGATCATATGTTGGTATTATGTGAGGTACATATTGAGCAGGAAAAGGTAAGCCCGGATATTATTTTTTATAGGAATTACAAAAACTTTCATCTTAATAATTTTGCGCTTGATGCCCATCTACAATGGGAGTTGGGAATTGAAATAATGAATATGAGGTAAATGGATATCTGGTTTGCTACAATGATAGTATTTAAAGTCTGTAATTGCCGCAAGGTGGCCAATCGCTTTAATCTTTTTTAGACACCATATGAAGCGGTGAAGAGCCAGAAGGTCTAGAAATGTCTAAATTCACCATTTATCTGAACTCCTCTTTTGCCATATTAAATTTATTAGCATTGTTTTATTCCTAATATTGCTGAAGTTTTAAACCTCTTACATAAGAAATATCATCTCATACCAAGGATTATAATCAGAAGAGGATTACCTACATGAGCCTGTTAGCTTCAAGTACGACCGATGTGACGTCACAACTGATGCTCCTGACATATGACATCATTTAAAATATATTATAATAAATGGCTCTTTTTTATATTTTTCCTCATCACTCTTTTCGTGTGCATCGGACGAAGAAAATGCTTAGGAGCTTATTGAAAATAGACATTTTACTATGTTTAGGTAGGTAATTAGGTACTGTCGTGAGCAGAAAAAAATAGGATAACTTTTTTTTTCTAATGTAAAAATCTTTCTCTATTTGAATATGTAATGAGTAGCCGAAATAAAACAGATATCACTTTTAATTTATTTTTTATTTTAATGCTGTAGTTATTGCTATAGTAAATGATGGATGGTTAATGAGAAAAATTTCGCCGCGTTATAACATTAACAAAAATTGGGTGTGTAATATTTTAAGAAAGTGGAGCATAAACGGTACGATTAGTAGAAATCCTGGATCAAAGGACAAAGGATATCCTACTTAACAAGAAACTAACTATTAATGTTACCTTGAAACTTATTATAAATTAGTACAAATTTATCATTTACTGATGTATTGTAAGGGTTGAGTTGAGTAGCTTAGGCTAGACTTCGCCCATCTGGAAAAATTCAAGCTCAAATCCTACTCGAGCTTCTTTATGTTCAGCTTTAAGTAAGTATTTCTGTGCTGCTGCATGACAGCGTAGCTCCGATTCTCTTACTCGCTGGCGACAAGTACTACTCGATCCAGGAAAATTCGTTTCTTCAGCAGCCTGAATAACTGAGTAAAATGGATTTTCTACTAAAACATTTACCAATTGCAAATCTTGTTGTTGAGTTGATATCCTTCGTCGCCCTGATCCAGGATTTCTACTAATCGTACCGTTTATTCTCCACTTTCTTAAAATGTTACACACCGAATTTATAACGCAGTGCAATTTGTCTCATTGACCATCCATCTTCTGCTTTAGCAATAACTCCAGACTTAACTAAATCGCTTATATGAGGCATATTAGTTTTTTTGCACACTTGCAATAAATTATGACAACTAACTGACAATGTCACAAAAATTAAAGTTAGATATACACAACTATATTTTAGCAAGATACCGTTATAAGACTTGTCCTATTTTTTTTTTGCTCACGACCGTACAATGCAAAGAAAATTTAAAGGTAAAAATCTTATAATAAATTAAATATCAAAAATATATCGAAGTCTAGGGTTGCTCTCAGCTTACGCTAGGGAAAAGACATTAATTTAAACAATTTTATAATGAAAATTATATATATACAGTAATTACTTATCATTACAAAAATTTTGAGAATTTCCAGGCGCTCTACACTTGAAGGTTGTTGATCGAGATCCTTGCTAACCAGCAAGGTTGTAGAAATCCTCGCAATGATTAGATAAGGGTTTTTCTCACTCGTATAGTATAAATCAGGGCAATTTGGTATACCGAAATTCGTGTACCGAAGAATAGCAAACTATCCAAAAGTCCAAAATCCAAATAATCCAAAATAGAACAGTTGACAAGTTTTAACTCAAAATCTAGCTGTACCAAATCGAAATCTGGCCTTACCAAAATCGTCTATAATTAAAGTTACAAAATTATTCTCAAAAGCACGTTTCTATAATAATTTATGAAAGCCAAACTTACCCAGAATAATACTTCTGAACGATATTCGCTAATTAAATCCGAATAAATCGAAATTTCAATTAAAATAATCCAAAATATTAATTGAAAATATGTGTGAAATCTAGTTTTTGATACGGTACCAAACCGAGTAGCAACCACGTGCCTTTTAAACTAAATTAATCACTTAACAAAGTTTTCAGCTCAATTTCTTGACCCAAAAAGGAATTTTGGCGGTACTTGGGTAATATTTATAACCATTTTAACTCACAAAAACAAGAGGAAATGATTTAAACTGACAGTTCGATAATACGGCTGTCAGAGTACCAACTAAATCGATTATTAAGGATTTTTTTCGATCATTAATTATCTTTATACTATTGGTTTATAAACAATTTTTATGCACTAATCATAATAATAGTTTACATTTTAGATTTCCCATGATATACACAATCGTTTTATAACTTGGTAAAATTTTACTTAGTGAGCCATCTGTAGGCGAAAAGTGGTAATTGAATAGTAAATTAGACCGTGGTGACATCTATTGCTAAATGGTTAATTTACTACTCCGGATCTTTAATTTCTTACACTGAGATCTTTTATTCTTAATTTGTGGAAACAAATAGAGGTGGCATGTCACAAAGTTCAACACGCTAATGGTGAAAAAAGCTCCAAAACATAAAAGTTAGGTGGGAAGAGCAGTATATTAAAATTTAAAACATAAACAATCCTAGGCTTTTAATAACAAAAATACTGAGTTTTCTAGTTCACAAAATCCTAGTTCACAAATTACAGTGTTAAAGAACCACAAAAAAAACATTTAAAACACAACAAATGAAATCCCAAAACTCAAGAATTTACACGGTCTCTTAGGGGGAAAACAGAATTGAGAACCAGTGGTGACATTGTTAAAGAGCACGCCAAAACCCTCGATGAACTTTTCGAAATTGTAACAAAATCCGAAACATTTCGCATGAAAACCGTGCTTCACATAAATATGCGGTTGGAAGAGGTTTTTATACATTCAATCTCACTTTCGCTCTACGGAGCGTTTTTTATACCGAAATCTTGGAAATTCATCATTGAGTGTAATTTTAGAAAGTGTAGTAAATGTCGCTGCATGGGGACGTAATGTCGCCCCGATCACAAAATTTAGAAAGTATAACGAAAACCGACTCTTTTTGAAAATAAAAAACTTTTTACGAATCCACGTTGTTAAGCACTGCAACTCATGCATTGTGTTAAATATGAGGACAAGTTAATCCAATCTCTAGTCAAAGTATTTCGAGAGTTTAAGCGAAAATAGGCCTTAGCGTAGACGGTTCCCTATCATTTTCTAGCAGTCGATTTGAACGGGAAAATTATGGGTTTTAACGGTATTTGCCCTAAACCGGTTCCTCAGTGATTCGGTGTCAAAAAAGTATAGTTACCATGTACTCAGAACGTGCATGGGATCGCCTTGCCTGAACGTATGAAATTATAATTGCAAAATATATTCAAAGTCGTTGCGATTCAAGCATTTTTAAGCTCCAAGAAGCGAGCGACCAAAATTGATATTGAACTGAAAATACGTCAATAGACAGACAAGTAAAAGCCCACCAAAAAATTATAAACATTGAACTTTTTACTGAATCTCTTTGTGTAATCGTTAGCTAAAAACTAAACATTGGATGGCAGTCGGTACATTATGAGTCGTTCCGTTCCTCACTATGTGTTGTACACGGGCCAAACTATAGTTTGTCAATACACTTTTCTTGAACGTTTTGTAAAAACTTAATTTTTTAAAAGATTTAATATATATTTTTGAACTTTATATTGTCTTTTTCTTGTGTTTCAAAATTCCTTTTCAGGTTTAAATTTAAGAAAGTGTTAGTATTTACTGGGTTAGATTTATAGTATTACGACGTCCAATTAGTACCATCAGTGAAGCAGTTAAGCAAAAACGAACAGTAAGTATAGATTTTGTATTATTCTCCGTCTGAAACAGTTGATTTGAACCCTTCTTTGTGAACGTTTAATATCCACTTTGGAAAATATAATAAAAGTCCTTCAGACGTGTAAAGATGGATCGTTCACAACATCACTTACCGATCTGCCATCTTCAACTCGCGGCTAACGTTGTAGTATATGGAATAAGCTATCCTCTTTATTTGTTTATAATCCTTGACCTCATACTACTAACAATAAATATAAACGCCACATCAGTTGCTCTCATATATAACTACACTACTAACTAGGACAACTCCATATTTTAATAAAAAATACTGCTTTTTACATTTTAAGTAAACGCTGTACATAATAAAAACGCCATTTGCTAATTAACATATTTAGGCACGAATATCTGCAATAAATATTCACTTAACGTGTACGTTAAATTTTACAGCATATATCACTTTATATCACGACTTTTTTGGCCTTATTCTAAATTCGCATTCACCATTATTTAAATTTTTCACTTTATTACACATTACAATATGCCGTACCTACTAAGAAAATCAGTTCTGTGCCATATTTGTTTTTAATGCATGGGCACGATAAGAATCAGTTCTAGAAATTAGAAACATTTCTTACATTCAGGAGTTATACACGCTGTCCCAAATTGCGAAGGCATGCTAGTACGGTGTAATTAGTCCAAAAAACGGCCTAACCTCAACATCCAAAGTAAAAGTTTCCCTCCAACTCCAAATTGCCCTATACAGTCCACATATTGTCTGGTAAAAAGTTACACCATTTTAAGCGTCGGGTTTGGGGGGAGGGAGGGAGAAGTTGGTAAATTAGTAGTTTGATTCAGTTTTTCTTAAATATTTAGGAAACTATGCGGTTTAGCGCGAAAAATGCCAAAATAATGTACATTAAATTGCGAACAAAAATGGTCCTGTGCATAATCTTGCTAAAGTGAACTGTTCCAGAGTTACGGAGGATTGAAAGGTAGAAATTTTTCGTATTTTTTAGATTTTTTGGTAAGCTAAAATTATACAGAAATAACTAAACAATTTTATTAAACAGTAATATTGTACAATCGTATTGTAGTCCAAAACAAGCTAAGAGGCACCACAGAGGGTTAGAAGTGTCAAAATACTGGGAACGAGAACCGGTTTAGTACAAGCGCGGCCGCCAATACAAAGAAAAATCTTTTTAACACTCCAAAGAACTTTTTCGTGTACACTGTATTTATCACATTATTTGCTGTTCCATAAATCCTGTGGCACACTGTATGTTGTTTGGAAAAATATCAAGCATAGGCACTGCATTTCTAAAGTACTTCACATGTCTAACTTTATTACACTTATTTTCTGTCTATAACACAAATACACAGGTACCAGATACTTTGATTTTCTTTCTATACCATTGAAAGGTATTTATCCCCTGGTATATAACGCAATAGATTCAGTTTTTCCATATAAACACAGTGCTGCAATTAACTGCCGGGCCATTTTCAAGTCCGTTTTTAAATGTCTAATTTTATTACACTTATTTTCTGCCTTGTTTCACAATGAACATTTTTGTCTTGAATATTTAACTATGGCGCCAGCAGTAAGATGTGCAGAGTTCAACTACAGCTTGGAATGGTAAAATTACAATGTGCCTCTCAGGTAATAAGTTAATTTTAGTTTTGACGCCATAGAAAGAATGACATCATCTCATGTGAATTACGTATTTTGCATCTTCCCATGGCTTTGCTGGATGTTTCCCAGCAAGTTATAGGAAACAAAAAAAATAAACTTTGGTCTATGCAGTGGCTTAAAAATGCACTGTTAATTCCTTGAACATTACTTATGGATACAAGAGACATCATTTAGTACCTGAGCAAGTTGTTTTTTAATATACAGCAGCCATTATTTTAACATTACCTGACTATTAGTTGACAACCATATATACAGAGGGGTGTTATTTAGCATGACACAAAATTATTTCTAGCCCTTATTATTTCTAATATACTCGTGTGATTTTTTTTCTCGCGTGTCATTGACCTTTCTACCGGATATGGTCTAGAGGAGTTACATCCTGTCTCGCGTGTGTCATTCACCCCGTTGACCTTGAACACTGTATACTCATTTTACTCTTTCATTTGCATACTACTGTGGAAGCCTTTTTTTCCCTTAAAAACTAGCGCCCCTTGAGAAGGTGGTGAGGTTGTCGTTCCTTCAAGGGCTTATAACTAACATACCACCGGCCACTAAAATCGCAATCTGCTTTTACAAAACACAATCCTGTATTTAAAAAAATAATTTTTAGTAATAATGTCTTATTTTTTCCAAAAAAATCTAAAAATTACGAAAATTTTCTACTTTTACACCCTCCGTAACTCTGGAACCGTTCACTTTAGCAAGATTATGCACAGGACCATTTTTGTTCGCAATATCATGTACATTATTTTTGTATATGGCACTTTTCACGCTAAACCGCATAGTTTTCTAAGTATTTAAGAGAAACTGATAAAAACTACTAATTTACCAATTTCTACCTCCCCCTCCCCCCAAACCCGACGCTTAAAATGGTGTAACTTTTTACCAAACAATATGTGGACTGTATAGAGCAATTTGGATTTGGAGGGAAACTTTTACTTTGGATGTTGAGGTTTGGGTCTAATTACACCGTAATATCTCAAAAACAGCAAAGTCGAACGTTATAAATAGATATGATATATAGAAATTGAAGGTCTTTAAATTATCGTTAAAATGTTTTATCTCTGCTTTTATAATCCTAAATATAACATGGGTATGAGCAAAACAATGAGTGTCTTGTAATTTTTTTAAAGAAAAGTGTAAGTTCTTGCTGCCATTGGCTGTAGAATGAAAAGTATTTGGTACCATGCAGTACCAACAACATGATCAAATTTCTTGGGATTTTTAGAGCACTTATTTTATAAAATAATATACTTAGAATCAAAGTAAAGTTTCCCGGTTTTCTTGAAAAAATTTCTCTCTTTGAAATGAAAGTTAGGAAAATCTTCAAATTCTATATGTACAGTTTTACTGTCCGACTTGTTATTTTTGAAATTTAAACATGTAAACGTACAAACGTCATCTTTAAACTGTCATATTAGAGCTACTGAGAACCTCCTTCAGCTGTAATGGTGCGCAGTTAAAGAGACAAGCCTACGCTGGGTTCGGGTCCTGGCGGTGGGGGCACTTTCGAATGAGAGCTATTTTTCAGAAAGCAATATGTTCCGTCTCTAAACAAACATTTACTAAGCTTTTACAAAACGTCAAACATTTGAACTCTACTCTCGATCACACTATTCAACGTGAGTTTCGCTAACCATGTCAACTTCATCGGAGACGAATAAGCCTGATTTTCCGTTTTAACCATCTCCTGATGATGCTACCATGATTAGCGGATTGCGCGTCGAGTAGTGTATTCCAGTAAAGTGGGTTTTAGACACCAAACATATTTATTTGTGAATAATAGCCCATACGAAAACGCTCACAGTTCCAGGATCCGGTCCCGGCATAGTAGTTGAAGGAGGTTCATTGAAAAATTCAGTTGCTTTTGGCCTATACTGGGTGACCCAGTAAGTACCTACCCCTCCCCCATTTTTTTCCTACAGTTTAAAAAATAAAATTCTGAAATTTGGGAAATCAAATACGTATCAATGGCTACATTTTGACCATTCGGTGGTAAAAAAATCACTTCTGGTATGGCCGGAAATTACCACAACTTTCTTATTTTAAATAGCACCCTGTTTATTTTCTTATAAAGCTGCAATTTCTCTTTCCAATGCTTTTTTCAGATATAAAATCGGTTGAAAAATAAACTTAGAAATTGCGTTTATTTGCTATTTCTAGTTGGCTTTGGAATTCAGGAATAAATTTAAAAACTTTTGAAGTAGAATTTGAATGGCCTATTTTGTTCATTTGCTTGGATTTAGAAATATTTTTCCCATTTTTCCATTTCCTGGAAATTTAATTTGTCATAACTCCAATTTTTCAAATAGTACCCTGTATGTCTTATTTTTTTATCAGATAGAGTGATAAATTTATTTTAGACTGGTTTTTCCCGATTAAAAATTGAATATAAATTAAAATAAATATCAAGCTTTTTGTAGAAGCGTTTCGAATTGTCCATATCTTGCAGTAAGTCATGAAAAACAGATGAAAAAATGCACACAGCATCTGTCAAAACGTTATTGTTGAGTGAAATCGAGGCGTATATATTATTTGGAAATTTATAATTAGGTGCTTTATTCAAAATAAGATACGATTTATGATGCAATATACACAAAATGAAAAGGTAGATTTACTTTTAATTTACTGCGAATGTCAGAAAAATGCCCATGCGGCCGCACGTCTATATTATGAAAGATTTCCCGATCGTCGTCAGCCATACCATATTTTAAAATTCTAGAAGAGCCATTCGGAAATGCAGAAAATATTAAGGTGGCAGAGAACAGATTTATAGTAAGCGATGAAATTTAGACAAATGTATTGGCTTACACACATTTGTACCCAAATGTTTCTACAAGAGAGCTGGCAAAAGAGATAGATATTGGTCGTGAGACAGTAAGACAGAAAATCATGGTTTTAAATGCTACAATTGACAAAACGAAATAATCCCACAAATACAAAATTTTTGGGGATCCTCATTGATCCAAATCTGTGTTGGGATGCACATACTGAATATGTTGCTGAACAGCTGACAAGAAATATATACTCTCTAAGGCAATTGTCTAATTCAGTATCTCTAAACTTGCTAAAAACAGCTTACTTTGCATTGTGTCATTCGCGATTGTCTTATGCAATCCTTGCTTGGAAGCACTCAGCAGGTAAACACAGGCTCTTTGGTCTTCAGAGGAGAGCTGTCACGTTTTTGTGTGGTGTGGATTATCGTAATGATACTAAGCACCTCTTTATTGCACTTAACATACTAACCTTGCCTTGCACATACATATTAGAATGCATTACATACATATACAATAATTTAAATGATTATAACACTTATGCTGACTTCCATCAATGTGCGACAAGATACGAAGAAACTATATGTCCCGATTTTACAAGATTTACCCGGGGACAAACTGGTGTTAAACACTATGGCATCAAAATCTATAATTTATTACCCGATAGCATGAAAGCTTTGCCTCCAACAAAGTTCAGATTTACAATTAAAGATTTTTTTCTAAAAATTGCATTTTTCTCTATAGAGGAAATTGAATGTGCAGCTGCAAATATAAGAGAGTAATTAAACTGCAATCTTGTCACGTTTGTTTAATTCTTTTATTTGTCTATCTTTTATTAGTAACTGTTACCTGTTTCCTAAAATTGTTCGTATATATATTCTTGTGATATTGTGTATGCTTTTATCTGAATTTGTGTAAAAAACTTTTTCATGACGTATGTATATTTTTTTATACGTTTAACATAAATAAATTATTCTATTCTACTCTACTCTACTCTACTCTATTCTATTCTATTCTATTCTATTCTATTCTATTCTATTCTATTCTATTCTATTCTATTCTATTCTATTCAGTTATTCCCGAACAACCATCACGAAATACCAATTTTTCGATGTTGAAATCGCAATTTTCAAATTATTATAATTAGAGAAATATAAATCATTACAATTTGAGTTTGTACCAGTAGTAGAGGAAATGAATGCAAAAAGGGGCATAAGTTCTTAATCGTTACTACTTCAATGTAAAGACTTGACACCTTTTGCATTATGTTAAGTTTCGACAACATATGAAATGTATACCTTTGAAAATTAGTGCGCTCACTCCGGGGAGGGGGAGGGAGTTGCAGCCCCCATTTTACACTCCACATTCAATAACGAAAAAACGTGCAAAGTTTTCAACAAAATCGGCTAAAATTCATATCATGAAGGTTTTTGGGGTCGCGAATTAAGACTGAAATGCATTAATTTCCTCCACAACAGATCCAGTGATGAGTTTTTATTTTAGACACCATCCCCAATTAAAAAGCGGCTATTTCTAGGTGGTAGACGTTGTTGTATATATTGTAATGTAAATAAAAACCTAACGCCATTATACTCTAATATTCCAAAAGTTCAATGCCAACCTACTGCCATTTTAACATACCTAGCATGAGATCCAGGACTGTTTACAATCCTTGGCATGAGATGACATGCAGTCAGCATGAAAATCCTTCACCAGTCGACATGCCTACCGTACCTAGTTAAACACACAGGTCGTTTCCTTAGCACCTAACAAGATTGATTGCCATTGCCAGGTTGAGTTTTTATCTTCTATTACTGCACTCCATGGATACGTCTATAACCACAATTATTGTATCCACGAGATTTATCTACCACAGGAATTTAATATGAGGCGAAGATACTGACAACTGACAAGCATACAATTGTTAAAGAATTAACTTGTCGATTGATTTGTGCAAATATTTTGTTTTACTGTATGCATATTAGTCACTAGCAAAACTCCAAAAATATCATTTACATTGGTTACTAGTTCTTTGAGGCCGTCATAGCAGTTACCAGAAACTTATCCAACACTAAACTATTATTCACGTTGCAGAAGTATGTTATTTAACTAATAAAACAAACACAACACATTTTACGATTAAAAACTTGGCGTACCTACTGGTAGACGAATTAAATGATTGTCTTTTGTTTCGACTCAGTGCGACGTTCACACCTGTGACTACTGCGATAAATGTGTTAAAATTTACGACAAATTCATTCAGTTCTTGCAATTCTCGCGAATTAGGTGATTTATATCTCTCTTTTACTTTACAAATAATATAATAGAATCTAGAGTGAGGGCATAATTACCAATTATTATTTCATTTCATTTAAAATATTTGAGAGCAGGGAGCGCCCTCTTTTATCGAAATGTATAAATATATGTAACATACTTAGGTTGCCATGCACCAGGCCTCCCCAATAATTACTACTACTACTAGGTAGCAGTAGTTAGTGACCATAGCTGGATCAGTACATTTCTTTGGTATGTTTCTAATGAGATTGACAATTCTCTGTTGATCAAATAATCATCCGCGATTTTCACAGTCAAAAACTTTTTACTTGATTTGGAGAATACTGTTCGTTTAAAACACGTGACTGTAATAGGTCCTATAACTACTCTGTTCGATTTAAATCTGAAGACTGATTTGGTGGATCGCTTTTACAGAACTACCTCATATATCCCTTTAGAGATGTGTCAGAAGTGTCCTTAGATAGTGTTTTTAAGGAATATTCTTCGCGTGCAATTTATACTAAGGCAAACTTGTTCTATCCTCTTTCCGAAATTAATAAATATCCTTTTATCTTCTTATCTGTCTGGCAGTCCGTCCGTCTATCCGTATGTACTGTCGTGAGCAGAAAAAATAGGACAACTTTTTTTTCTAATATAAATCTGTCTCTATTTGAATATGTAATGAGTAGCCGAAATAAAATAGATATCACTTTTCATTTATTTTTTATTTTAATGCTGTAGTTATTGCTATAGTAAATGATGGATGGTTAATGAGACAAATTGCACTGCGTTATAACATTAACAAAAATTTGGTGTGTAACATTTTAAGAAAGTGGACAATAAACGGTACGATTAGTAGAAATCCTGGATCAAAGGACAAAGGATATCCTACTTAACAAGAAACTAACTATTAATATTTCGTTATTGCACCGTTTCTATTTATAACTTCTATAAGCCTGTTTGGCATAGAATGAAATAACCTTATACAATAATCATTAGTAATAATATTTTCCCATGCATTATTTTCTATTTCCAGTAATTCTTCGGCATTTCGTAGTCTCACATTTCGTTTTTGGATACTTCTTACGAGTAGTCCCCAAACTTCTTCCACAGGGTTAAGATCTGGACTATGACTGGGCCAGTTAAGAACATTGATGTTGTTATCTTGAAATCAGTTAGTTACGGTATGAGCAGTATGATCGGAACAATTGTCTTGTTGAAATATGAACTCATTATTAGGAAATAATGGTGACACAGAAGGGAGCATAATATTGTCCAAAATCCTAATATACGTTTCACTATTAAATCGTTTCTCAATACGCCGCAAAGCACTAGGACCACGTGTCGACATCCAAGCCCACATATTGACGGAAAATCTTCCACTTCTATCATTGTTAGATCTATGTTTCTCATCGAATCGAGTATTCGGAGGGCGATGAACATGAATATGACCGCTGTGTGTTCACTGGAAAGTTTTTCGTTTTTCGTAAAGATTACATTGTTCCAAAAATTTACAACATGCGCTAAAAATTCAAGCGCAAATCCTACTCGAGCTTCTTTATGTTCAGCTTTAAGTAAGTATTTCTGTGCTGCTGCATGACAGTATAGCTCCGATTCTCTTACTCACCGGCGACCAGTACTACTCGATCCAGGAAAATTCGTTTCTTCGGCAGCCTGAATAACTGAGTAAAATGGATTTTCTACTAAAGCATTTACCAATTGCAAATCTTGTTGTTGAGTTGATACCCTTCGTCGCCCTGATCCAGGATTTCTACTAATCATACCGTTTATTCTCCACTTTCTTAAAATGTCACACGCCGAATTTTTGTCAATATTATAAACGCAGTGCAATTTGTATCATTGACCATCCATTTTCTGCTTTAGCAATAACTCCAGATTTAACTAAATCGCTTATATGAGGCATATTAGTTTTTTGCACACTTGCAATAAATTATGACAACTAACTGACAATATCACAAAAATTAAAGTTAGATGTACACAACTAGATTTTAGCAAAATACCGCTCACGACCGTACGTATGTCCTGCGATAAGACTCTACAATACAATGTAAAGATACTGTTGGCGAAGTTCTCGATGACATACATCGAAATTTTCGCCAACTAAACTATCCTCATCGGGGGATGTCAGCCGGATGCCAGAACAAGATTAACTTTTAAGAAATTGAGAAGATTATCTTGCTATAGAATGTTCAACAATTATATACAAACATTTCTCGTAAAAGATTATAATAATGATAATAATCACTTTTCAATTTTCGCAAATAGTTCAGAAACAAAATCGTTGTGATTTTTAAAATCAATCTCAAATAATTTCACCTATAAGAATACATACAGAGCATCACACGTTTCTATGCACAGCGTGTCCGATTTTGCTTGGAACCACCCCTATATAAAGTTTATTTAATATCCGATGTAGATATATATTTTTTAAATATAGATCTTTGGAAAGCACATCTTTGTGTTATATTAAATTTTACAAAACATAATAACATGGCCTACTATGATTTTTTTTTTTTTCGAGTCAAACAAAGGTTAAATCTTATTAGCGATTTTTTATTTCAAATCTGAATGAGCCACTGGATTCAGCAACATTCCAAATGTGTTTGTACCAAATTTAGTTGAAAAATTCGTATTTTTGGATTTTTTCTGAGAAAAATAAAAATTCAGAAATTGCCGAAGAAATTTAACTGTTGTATGGAATTGTGTATTTATGAAAAGAGTGTTATCACACACAGTAATAATTTTTTCTAGAAGCTGCTCTCGTGTATTGAACTCTTCATTATACATCTCTGACTTGAGATGACCCCATAAAAAATAATCTAGAGGTGTAAGATCAGGAGACCTAGGTGACCAGTTTGCCAGACCACCGCGACCAATTCATCTGTTGGTATCTTTCCATAGATAGACCACTTTAATTACCACGAAAAAGGATAGTGAAATAATAAACTTTTCACAAATCTACTACAGGTATATTAACAATGTATATAACAAGATATATACTAACAATAATTATATACAAGCTACGCTTCCCAAAACTCTTCTGGAAAGGGCATCCCGTATAACTAGTAAAAGTTCAACAAAATAAGCAGTATCAAATCACTGAAAGTGGTAAATGAACTAATATTTAAATCTATAATCGTATTTTGTTATTGATTGTAAGAAGCAAGCCAAACTAGTGAGAAGTGTGTAATGCATATTTATATGCTTTAAGAACATCAATCAATATTTATTTAGTAAAGTGCACATGCTCAACCACGGAAATTGTTTAAATAATGATTTAGTGGATACTTGTGAGTAACAAAACTCCAAAAGGTCAAGAGCTGAGAATGTTCAAAACTTGAAATTGACCAAATTTGGAATTGATAGAACTCGGAAAGCATAAAGTATTGAAACAACAAAAATCCCGCTTAAGTACAGAATAATGTTTAGATACATGTATCTTTTGACATCTTCAAACTCGAGTAACAATTCTGGGTGAAAAATATTTTCCACCAAGGCGTATACAAGAGCGTGACATTATAAAAATTTAAAAAATGCTTCTCTGACAAATAGCTGATGTTCTCCAAGCTATAGAATATAACAAGATATATATTATTATCCTGATATGAAAATTAAACAATTTTATATCTTTTCCTCTACAGAAAATATCCTGGATATTATTTTAATTTTTTATAAAAACTCATATTTACACAACTTACTTCATAACATTAATTCTTAAATTAATTATCTATGTAAAAGGGACAATATCATTTCCTCAAAAAGAAGTAACCTAAAAATAAATATAAAATCGATACAGTGGCTTATTGTGTTGTATACAATCGTTAGGGGTGCTTTAGTTACATTTATTTTACATTATAGATACATTCAAAAACAGCAAATATTTATAAATAACTTTTGGAAGACATTCATTACTTAATTACCACAGACTAAAATGGAAGACATTGTTTCAATAATCATTAACTTACTTATTTCTTAATATAATTGATATATCGTATTGTTATACCTCGCAATAAATTAATATAGTAACACATATTTTAATTCAGCCAATGGAGACAAAAAAAAATCAATATTATCGAAAGTATTTTAATTCCATGAAATCGTTTGCTCATATTCGGCTCCGAAGGACCAATCATATTGTTGACTTTGCCCGTGCAGGTCATAAAATCCTCAACTTTTATGCTTTCACTAATCTGGTATGGGTATCTATTGCGGCTTTCGTCTATTTCGTCAACGGTATAAATTTATCTCCATTGACCGAGCAGTATAAAAGTACTGTGAAAGTGATAAAAGGACAGTTAAGTCAATGCAATACAGGGTGTTTCAGTTAGAATGGTCCACTCTGAATAAAAATGTAAATTGTCAAGAAAAATCATCAGGAGATACGTTAAGGAGACATTGCATGCTCACCTCAAACCAAACGCTTTAGTATATGTTTACTTGACTCCCCAATTGTGATTTGCAACAACTCTTTAACTAATTCATTAAATTCTAGGATCAAGAATAGTGTATCAAGATACTTGTGGTCTTTGACCAATCAAATGGTGCAAATTAATTAGCATGATTCATTTCTTCTGTCCCAGCAAAGGGATATCCCATTTAGTGAATAACACAATAGACTGAGGGAGGAGGTCTTATGGAGTGGTCAACTGGATCCCCTGACCTTACTGCTATAGATTTCTATCTTTCCTCATACAGATTGTCTTATTTACGGGGGACGGTAACTCAGTGTGTTAAAGCATCTGCCTAGCAAAGTGGGTTCGAGGTCCACAAGGCGAAACAATTTTTAATTATAAAAAATTGCCCCTAGAGTGAATCGGACTCCAATTAAACTGTAGGACCTCGTCTCTCTTAACCTAACACTAGATCTTTGAGACCTTCCATGGGGTTACTTCGGTTGAGAGGCGGTTAAGAAAACATTAAAAACATTAGAACCGTATACAAATTTAATCAGAGTGAGCAGTTTTTAGATAAACACCATGTATGATTTGCTATTTGTAAATAACACTAATACACTTTTATCTCTTCCACACGTTAAATTGCCGTCACCTTACTAACAATGGACCATAACGACGTCCTCACACAGTTTCCAAATATATGTTAAATATTGCAAAAATTGTTTTATTTTTACAATGTTATAATACGTATTTTTATTGCTTTTTAATATTGTCTTTGATAGTATTTGATTTTCGTACAACTGCGAAATAGTATTTTATTCAACGAGCATAATGATGGCTATTATTCACGAGAGTGAAGTTTACAACACGAGCCGCAGGCGAGTGTCGTGATTCATCTGGGTGAAGAGTAGCCATTATATGCGAGTAGAATACTATACTTTGTCCACGACTATTAAATAATATTAACTTTTAGTTTTTAGAATAATAACATTTTTGGCAATTCTCCAATCCATAAAAGATTTTTATATTAACATATACAGCTTTTTCGACTTTTATGGCAAAAATTCAAAGAGGTAATTTCTGGCGGTGTACAAGAAATTTCATTTTCACTATTAGTATTTATATTTTTAGTTTTTTATTTGAAATAACCAAAGAAAGTATATACTTAACGAATATGATTTGACGTTTCAAATCAATGGCAAAAATATACTTTGACAGATTGGCATGGCTTACTAAAAAGAAATCAAGCAGAATATAGATAAACTTTGAAAACAATGGAATAGTCAAATCATTATTCACTGTAGTGAATAATGGATACCGTTATGCTGGAGAAGACACATACACAAATTAAACATTATATAGTAGTCGTGGACAAAAGCTTTTTATTAAATGAATAATAAGTATTTGCACCACATATTTCCAGTGATAATTTTTCTAATCTAAGGTACGGGGTGTCCCAGTTAACGCGGTGGTGTTTGAGATACATTGTTGGTCGAAAGGCCGGTCTAACGTAGTTTTTTCAAGGAATCCGATATTGCTAAGAAACAAACAAATAAGCATCAAATAGAAAGTTATGGCCTCAAGAATAATCTTATAAAAAAGAATTAAGCCGCGGATTTTTGTATTTACTTCATTGCCTGTTAAAATGAAGTAAAAAGTAAAAAATGCATCTAAATTTTCAATGTCACTTCCGGTTTACACGGAAATGACATTCTTTTCCCAAAAATAAATTCTTAATTTTACAAATATATGAGATAAAGCGTATAATTTCTGAATACATATAATAAAGGGTGGTATAGAAATGCATCTAAATTTTAAACAACAATGTATTTCTGAACAAGGTTATGGGTGGCGAACGTAGGTGCGCCTTTACTAATACATATTTCCAAATGCGATGTAAGGTAATGTCAAGTACTTAGATGGGTGACCGTTGCAAGTGTTATAGTACGTTTCACGCATTAACAATATATTCAACGTCAAAAGTACTATAACTTTCAAAATAAATCCATCTTCAAGATCGCCTAATCAAAACACAATAAAAAAGTCCTTCAGACACTCAAAATAGTGAAAAACCCCAAATTTTCAAAAATAATTCTGAGAAAATTCATACCATATCGATAATTCACAATTAAACTACGTTTATCAACAGAATCATTCAAACATTAACTTATTTACAGCCAAAGCATCACAAATGATTGCCATAAAAATACCGCCCCCTCATTATCTCGATTCACTTCAAAACTACTATCCACACCCTAAATCAAAATATTTTAATTCACTTCCGAAAACATTCTACAAACAAATTTTTCTTCAAATCAACTTCTAATTCAATCTTCCATTTATATATCAAAACATACGTCATTCGCATTTCCAACAAGCCATCATTAAATCATTCATCAAAATTTTTTTCCGATATACCAATATCAACGCATCTTTCCCATTCATCTGTTCCATACGCGTCACCAGCAACTTGCAACTATCTTCATTTCAAACATCAAAACTTACTTCCATTTCATTTCAACACCGGCGACGGAACATTCTCAATATTACATTAATTATGAGAATTAATATGGTTTAAGCTACGACTTTCAACACTACTTTTGCGCGACCAATTTTAGCAATATTTTTAGACAGTTATAACTCATATTTCAAAAACTAAATCAGATTCAACTTTCGTTCATATTTCAAAAAATCCTATTTTTCATTGTCGTGTTTATGATATATTTTTCGGTACTGAATTCAAATGTTTCAAAACAATTGCGCAATATTTCACAATATCGAGCCACATAGACTGGCCGGCGACCTATCCAGCTCTATCCAAGCTTCGGCGAAACAAGTCCCCATCATACCGTGTAAATAGAGGAGCATCGCTAGCCCAAACTCAAGTCAGTTTCGTACCTCAAGTTTGTTTCTGCGTTCCTCGAGCAGTCTCTAAGCCAACAGTGTTTAATTCTTTCCCGGTCAACCTTAAATTTCAACAAACCCAGTGGCCATTCTACTTCCTTGGATAACCCAAGTATAAAATATTAATTTAATTAAACTGCCGTCGCGCATCTCATGAAACAGAAATTTTATGTCTTAAATAATCTAAATAAAACCAAATAAAAATAAAATCGTCTTAAAGGCAAAATTTCAAGTGTCGAAAAGTTAACTAATTCAACTCGTGTAAACAAATTTTAAAATGATTAACTCTGTGTTTACGCTTAATAAATAATTTTTTAATTTTCGTTTAAAACCAAGTGTTAATTTCAAGAAAAGCATATACAAGATGTGGCTCTTGACCCTGCCATAAAATTAAAATTTAAATAAAGCATTAGTCAGACTCTAAATAATAAATACAAGTAAATTACAGCTATGAAGCATATACAGGGTGAAGCATTTGGCGCGTTCCAACCATTTAAAAACTAACCACCCCAAATCAAAATTAAGTGCACGAAAGGCCTTCTGAGTCTCAACATAAGCTCTCCACACCAATCTTTTTTATGTTTACAACCAAAAGAGGCACCTTCATGTTGACAAGGAAGAAAGCATTCTCGCCTCACATCTTCCAGCGGCTTGTATATCAGTGTATACGCGGAAACTGTGCAAATCTTAGGCAAGGATTGTGTAAAGGATATACCATCCTTAAGAGGGAATGTACAGCCGTCAGTCTCTTTTCTATTATATGTTTCTTCCAAAGAGAAGAGGTTTGGCAAAATTCCTGGTTGGGGGTAGCTCGTATACAGGCGTCGGTTAGGCCTCAGTAGCGGAAATAGACCTACGTTAAATAAATGTTAAAAAAAATAATTTTGTGACAATAATAGTTGATTTGAACATGAATACAACTGTAGATATTAATTTCGTATTATTTTGACACTCACCTACTATGATTCTGTCTCATAAAGTTATAACTGATATTTACAAAATACGACGATTGAAGCAAGAATATGTGAATTAATTTATTGGGTGAAAAATATGGAGACATACTGAAAAATAATTCGCATTCGAAAGCTATTAGAGAGATATTAAATATATTCGGAAAGAGAATTTTACTATCTATCTATTATATTTTATAATTATTATTTTATTTGTCAGGATAATAACGTCTTTTCCATGTAAACCGGAAGTGGTGTTTAAAATTTACAAGCATTTTTTTACTCCCCTCTAATAGCCAATTAAGAAAATGCAAATTTCCAATATTTTGATTTTTTTTGTAAAATTGGCTTTTCGGCTATAAGTTTTTTATTTGATGTTCAATTGTTTATTTCTCGACAGCATCGGCTTCCTTGTAATTACTACGCCAGAATGGCTCTAAACCAAGAGCCTTTTAATTACAGCAACTAGGATTTCTCAAAGAATTTATATATATTCTTTGGGATTTCTATGGCTCTTCACACCAGCAGAGAGTGCCCGCCAGCAGAGGGTGCTGATTTACTGAATTCTGAAAACTTATCACAAGAGGCTATGTTACTTACTCAAAATTAACTTGGTCTGGATATTCCACAAGGGAATGTATTTAATTTAAAGACTAGTGTACAAAATTAAATGATTTTACATAGTACTAATAGATTTCATAAACGTCTTGCCTTATTCACTCAGTTTTACAATTAAAATCGAATTCTATCAAATTTAAAAAAGTAAGTAATTTGACACTTACCAAATACAACTTCAGTTTCACACTTACATGTCTAGAAATACTCCTGTTAAAATAAAATTGTACTTATCCGCTTACGTTGAATACATCTAAATATACACACTATACTTTACTTAAAATATATATGTATATAATATGTTTTATATATTTTACATTAGCAATTTTGGAAGACAATGTTCAATATCCACCATTTTTTGAATTTCATAAAGGCATGAATTGAATGGAAGACTTCGTTGACAATTTCAGACGAATCTTTTTGTTTCCTATTTCATAAATAATCTTCAACATAGGTATACTAGAAGCGGTTTTACAAAATATTAGTCATAGTTCAGTCGCTATCCATTTAATACCGTTAAACCTAGCGAAGAAAGTAACAAGTTGATAGTTTGAAGGGACCTCTAGTTTGTTTTGAGGAACAATCACAAAGATCTTCATCGCTTACGTGCACATATTCAATAACTGATTAATTATGATGAGACAACGCTACTTAATAATCATCTATCTTTCGTTCTAGTCCTAGGCCATGAAAAAGTTTTAAAAACCCCAAAAGTTGTGTTAAGGTTCCCACCCCTCATCAACTACCCCTAACTTCGAATTACCACCCCTATCTCGCATTTTTTTTCCATCTTAGGCATGTGGATAAATTTTTTGGATAGGATTCGGGTAGGCCGTATGAAATTTAACTATACCACCTCCGGGGTTGAAACTACCCCCTCCCCTAATACTGAAATACCCCCAAAAAAATCAAAATGTATGATTTGTTTATCCTCGTTTTTGAGAAAGCTTAACAAGATGGTAGTATTCATTCTCCCCAGCCTCCACCAACCACCCCTAATTTGGGAGTAGTTGATAGAGAGTGGGGGATGAAATAGTATTGGCATCGTGTTTAGCGCCTTCGAAAACGGAGAGAAAACATTTTCTGATGTTATAAGTGGTGGCAGTTTCAACTTCGGGGGTGTTGGCATGTCTCGTCACTCAACTCCCTTTGCAATGTCGAAATCCCCTTAAGAACCCGGATCCAACGAGTCCCCGCATGCCCAGTATCAATAAATACGAAGAAGGGGTGGTTATAGAGGTAGTTGGTGGAGGGTGGAGAAGAAATGAAGATTACCATCGGGTTGAGTACCCTCGAAAAGGAGGGAAACAAATTTTCATGCATTTGGGGATGGATAAGATGTTGTATCGTTAAATTTCATACGACCTACCCGAATCCTGCCCAAAAAACCGCTTCGCATGCCTACGATGGAAAAAAACGCGAAATATGGATCGTTTTTCAAGTTTAGGGGTAGTTGCTGAGAGGCGGAAACCTTAAAATATCACCAGCGCCCTCGAAAACGAGGTTACCCATGTTTCATACCACTAAAAAAAAAATAATATGATAGGTGCATAAATAAACTGGCATCTGGTTAGAGATAACTGTATTTTCTCAAGTTGTTTGTTTTTCTACATAAATTTAGATTTTGTAAAAGTATTTCATGTTTGAAGCCTGCAAAATTTTTATAATCAATTTTTTTGAAATACAACAAAAGTAATCAAAAATTCAAATAAAAAAATGTTTCTCTCAGCTATCTAAAAATACTCGTTAAATGCTTTTTGATAGCAGGATTTTAGAAGGAGGATGTAAAGTCTTAGCAACAATTGCGTTTTTCAACTCTACTCCTACTTTGATTTAAAATTTGAGCTTGAGATTGTACTCTAAAAGCTACATTTTTCCCTAAGTTTTATTGGAATTTACCCATTTAAAAAAAAGAAATTGTTTAAATGTACCTAATTTTACATTATTTTTTTAAAATAATAATAACATTTGGGACAAATTCTAGTTTATAACTCGAGACAGACATTTTTTATTTCTTCTGTTTGTTCCGTAAAACTTATGCTCTTGAGATGTTTTTAAAAAACCGATGGGAACACGCTCTAAAAGATTCAATTCATATATGCTGAAACTGCAGAACTGGTTTGTGAAATTAACTTGACCCCTTAAATACGTTAAATTTTAATTTGACTCTAGTATTTGGTATATTCGACATTGTAATACATTTTCATTGAAAACGACATATTTATCTTGTTGATTTATGTGTGTGCCATAAGAAAATTTGAATTTAAACGTGGTTATTTATATCATTGAAACTGTGAGTCACTAGGTACATAAAAAACGTCGCCATAATTGCTATCGATCAGTACTTAGTAATATAAAATTATTGAATTTAATTAATTGTTACAACTATTTGTAACAAGGAACCAAACTGAAATTATGATGCATTGTTTTTCCTTCAAGCAGTGACCTTGGGAAATATCACGCGATTCGCAGATGCCCTATGCAGCAGACTAGCACTGCGCAACTAGTCCATTTAACGAGGTACAAAAAGGGCCAGTACATCAACATTTGTAGGATCTTTTGGAATACATTTCCTCCCCTGTTTTCGAGGGTGAGAAAACGATGGTGATGGTTTCGAGTTTTTAAACCTTATCAAGGAAAAATCCCCTATTTCCGGCTTCTCGGTCTTGGGCTTGAGGGGGATCGTCGGATCGGTTTTTTTTTTGGAGGAATAATAATAAATTCAGTTAATTTACATTAGAATACTCCGGAGCGAGCCCCGCGGGTTGAACCTACCCCAGACCGTAATAGCAATATCCCAAAAGATAAGAAAATATGGACTCGACAAAGTTTTTTATGGGTTTTCGAGGGCAAGGATCATGATGGAGATGCAATTTTTCACCCTATTCTTCCGCAACCACCCCCAACGTATAGAACCACCCCCTCTTCCATTCTGTTGGTTCTAGGCATATGGTGGTTCGTTGGATCGGGGTTTTAATGGGAATATCAGGGAAACTAACCATTATTAAACCACAGTTGACCTAGGCAGCCCCCGGGGGTTGAAACTACCCTGCTCGCAGAACCGAAATCACTCGAAAAATAGGAAAACGGGCTTGTCGCGGGTTTTCGAGGGCGGTAATCACAATGGTGGTATTTTTTCATTCTACCCTATCGAAATTACCCCCAACGTATAAAGCCACTCCCTCTTCCGTGCTGTCGGTCCTAGGCATGCGGGAATTCGTCGGATCGAAGTTTTTATAGGAATATCAGGGAAACTAACCATTACTAAACCACAGTTGACTTAAGCATCCCCCGGAGGGGTTGAAACTACCCTGTTCGCAACACCGAAATCACTCACGGGTTTTCGAGGGCGGGAATCACGATGGTAGTGTTATTTTTCACCCTACCCCTCCACAACTACCCCAATGTATAAAAATACCCTTTTTTCTATAAACTATATGTGTAGCCCCCGGGAGTTGCTTTGGTCAACTGTCGTTGAGTAATGGTTAGCTTCCTTGATATTCCCAAAAAAACTCTGGATCGAGGAATTCTAGGACCGGAAGCATGGAAGAGGGGGTGGTTTTTCTACGTAGAGGGTAGTTTCGAGAGGGTAGAACAAAAAGAATACCACCGTCGTGATTGCCGCCCTTGAAAACCCGTGTTAATCCTTTATTTTAATTTTTTTCTTTTATTTAAAAGAGTTTCTTTTGTTCAAAATATTTTCGGGGAGAAACAAATTTTCATGGATTCTTTTTTAAATTGAAATAAATAATTAGAGTAGAATTACACCAATGACAAGACAAAAAAAATAGAATGATAGATGCGTCAAAAGACTGGCTTCTGGTTAGAGATAACTGTATTTTCTCAAGTTGTTTGTTTTTCTACATAAATTTAGATTTTGTAAAAATATTTCATGTTTGAAGCCTGTATGTTAAAAAAAATTTGGTAATCAATTTTTTTGAAATACAACAAAAGTAGTCAAAAATTTAAATAATAAAATGTTTCTCTCGGCTATCTCAAAACACTAGTTTAAGATATCAACCACATTTCTCGGTTTTGATAGCAGGATTTTCAAAATTGCCGAAAAATTTCATTTTTTTGTTTATTGGGTTTTAAACAAATACAAAAAAATGGCCAAAATAGATTTAAAAATTTTCTTACGGCATCAATAAACTGGAGTCGAGACCTAACTTTTCAATAAAAAAATGATCCGTTTTGAACTTAATGGCATAAAATGGCGGCCAATTCAAATATTAAATAACAAATTCAATTGCGCACACTGGGTTCAATATTTTTATACCAAATTCAGGGTGCTTTTGTTAGTGTAAAAGGAAGATTTTCTGAAAGTTTGAAGCTGATCGGTTCACCCAGCCGCTCTGGGCAGTAAAATGAAAAAAGAAAAAAGATTTTTGTCCAGATTTTTTACTTTTGTAGGTTTGGTTGCGCTCCTAAGAACTACACTAAACGTAGATTTGTACAAAATTTAATTACAAAGATTTTGGTTTTTTTGTCCCAATCGGGACCTACATATCTATAGTTATTCCCATTTTTAGGTTGAAAAACGCAGTTAAAACAATTAAATTGTTACTAACAATTGAAGCACAGAGTTTTTGAGGTACATAAATTTTTTGGGTACTTCTTAGCACCTCTCCAATAGGATTCAACCATAAAATAGCTTATGGAAAAAGTTTCACTTCAAATTGACTGCATTAATTCCCATAAAAACCTCGATCCGATGAATCCCCCGCATGCCTAGGACCGACAACATGGGGGTGGTTTTCATACGTTGGGGGTAGTTTTGGGAGGGTAAGGTGAAAAATAGCACCTGCATCATGATCCATACCCTACGAAAACCCAAAAAAACCTTATCGAGTCCGTATTTTTTTATTTTTTGGAGATATTGCTATTAGGGGCGGGGGTAGGTTCAACCCTCGGAGATCGGCCCAGGATACTCTAATGTAGATTAAATAAATTTATTATTATTCCTCAAAAAAATCCGATCCGACGATCCATCGCAAGTCCAAGACCGAAAAGCCGGAAATAGGAGCGGTTTTTCCTTGATAGGGGTAGTACGCAAGGATTTTAGAACTCGAAACCATCACCTCGAAAACGGAGAGGGAAATATATTGCAAAAGATCCTACAAGCTTTCGATGTTCGGGACCTCGTTAAGTGAACTAAACCGTCGCGTCGTATTCTAGTTAGCAAGGACGAAAATTATTATTTTGTGACATGTCACATTATAGCAATTCAGTAACTATAGATGGTCTTTTTGTAATCGTTCCCTACAACTTATAGCCTCTTCAAACATTCAGCTTATTCTATAATAAAACTCAGTCTGGTTAAACTGGCAATTTAAAATGGAAGCCCAATTGCAAATGCTTTGATGAGAGCGTTACCGCTATCATATATACCAATTATCGCAAACAAGAAACCCAACGTAATGATAAAATAATCAAAGGCAATCGTTCTGGTATCCATGCCGTTCCGCTTCAGCTTCAAATGAAAATAACAGGGCCATATGAAACTCAGCATGGTACCAGTAAAATTACCAATAAAACCCATGAGTATCGAGAAATGCGGTATGAAGCAAGCCATTAGGATTGTGAACACCACAACTCCTACCCTCCAAGCCAGTCCCCAGACCTTGAGGTCTCCGTCGAGAGCCCAAATCGTGGGGAATGGCGTTTTCGGCTTTCCCCTGAAGAACGCCCTTTCTAAAAGCTCGCAAGCTGCGTAATACGGTAAGGGGTAACTCAGCAGGGCTTTGATTACCAAGCAAATGTTTACCAGTCCCTTGAACCCGGCCGATGGTAAATTATTGGTGATGACTTGCTGGGTGTCGTTTTGGAAGGTTAAGAAACAGATATAGCCGAACACGGCTTTGAAGACTGCCGCCCAGACGTGGGACCAATCTAACATCCACTGGAACTTGGAGGGGTCTTCCATGTTGCCCTCGAGGGTAGGTAAGAAGATTTGGGAGGTGTAGGAGAAGACGATAACGCCTAAGCTGATTGGGAAGTTTTCTATATCCACGGACCATTTTACTTTGCTCCAGCCCCAGTCGCCAATGTAGAGGAGGCAGTAGCCGATGATGACTACGTTGATGAAGACGTGGGACATCGTGCACCAGAATGAGAGCAGGCTGACGCTCTTCAACGACTTCAGGAATGCTGAAAATTTTATGTTTATTAGTTTATCTCTTCGGTTAGTGGTCTTATAAAAAATAATTATAAATGCTCATAAAAATATACAAGGTGGACTATTAATGGGGATAGATTCTTTGGGCCAAAATATGAGGATATAATCATTATGCTTTAGGGGCGAGCGTAGGTGAGTCTTTACTATGTACATACTTCGGTATGCGATGTAAAGCAACGACAGGCGCAGTTAGTACTTGGATGGGTGACCATTCCAACGGAAAATCGCGTTGTCGCCTCACACATCTTCCAGCGGCTTGTATATCAGTGTATGCGCGGAAGCTATACAACCTTAGGCGAAGGTTGTATAGGAGATATACCATCCTTCGGAGGGGATGTAAAGCCGTCGGTCCCTTGTCTATTAAATGTTAGGCAAGTAAAAGATCCCTACTCTTCTTAAGGGAAGAGGTTCGGCAAAATTCCTGGTTGGGGGTAGCTCGTCTACAGGCGTCGGTGTTAGGCCTCAGTAGCGGAAATAGGCCGACGTTAAATAAATGTATAAAAAAAAACAATATGCTTTAGTAAAATGTTGCTGTGGAAAGAGGTACAGGATGTCAAAGTTCAAATTATTTTTTCGTTTTTTTGCAATAACTCAACAGCCTCTTGACTGATCTTCGCCAAATTTGCTAGAGAAACTTTTTTTATGCTAAGGAACAATAATTTATGTATTACAACACGTTAGATCATAGAGGGCGCCGCAGGACCTGTATCTGATGATAAATTTTTTCATTTTTTTTTTGACGAAACGTTGTGATACTTCTGACGAAGAGGGCGTCATTTCCACGTATAAAAGGTACGCTTTGTAGAACTTGATAACCAACTATTTTCGAGGAAAGTGCCGTTAAACATTTCAATAATTTTTTGAAAGACAAATTCAAATTTAATGAAACAAACTGTATTTATTGAAAGTGTGCTTTGGTTACATTTTAGTTCTGTCATTTACGTCATTTGATCATTTTATTTTATTTTTTTGAGGAAGGTGGTAGGTGACCAGGGTGTGTAACCATCCCCGGGGTTGTTTTCACCCTTCAAAGGGCTGGAAAATCAATTTACAAAAACACTATAATAAACATATTTCTTTATGCCATTTTTCAATTATAGATAAAAAAAATCCACCCCCTTGGAGGATGAAAACAACCCCCATGATTACGCAATCCTGATCACCTACTACCTTCCTCAAGGACACACCTCCTACAAAATATTTTTTTTCGTCACAAAAACAAATATCAATGTTTCACCCCCTACAAGGGTTGGAAGCCTGGGGTAGGGGTGGCTGAGATCAAATCATTCGAGGACCTTCCGTTGTACTAGAGGGAATAATAATTAGTTAGGAAAAATAAACTGCTTCACGGAAAAGGGGACTTTGGGGTGGTTTTGGGCCAATTTGAGGGGGTTACCGAGGTGGAAAAATTGGTTTGACCCCGGGAATCGATTCAGTGCACTCTAAAACGTGGGGGAACATTGTTTAATCCGAGGCGTAAACATTCAGTAGTTCGTCGGAATCCTTCAATGAACTATTAACCATTTTGTAGTCTAAATACAACCTAAAAACAAAATAGCAACTAATAAAAAATATAAAAAATAAAATGTATAAGAATAGAAAAAATGTATACATAAATAAAATATAAAAATGTATAAAACTAGAAAATGTATATGGATAGGTATTTTCTAAATTTGGTTACAATATTATTCATTTAAAAAATCACTAATATTATAAACGACAGATTGAAGTAGAAACTATTTTATTTTAATTTTGAAAATGTTTAGTCAGTTGATTCTTTTTTAAGTAGGCAAGTTATTGTACATGGTTAAGAAATTGTAGTGTGGCGAATCCATAAATACTGTATTTTTATGCCTAGGAACTTGTACCATATCTCCATGACGCGTTGATTAATCATAGTTTTCATTTAACCTCAAAAAATTAAATTTATTACTTTTTGCATAGGTAATACACTTTAAGATGAAACTACTAGGCACTGTTAGCAAATTATTATTTTTAAAAACATCCCTGCATGGTGCCCGGGGTTCAAGATTAAACATTAAACGTAGTATCCTTTTCTGACATACAAACACCCTACCTTTATCAGTTGCAATTTCCCAACATACTATATTATTTGTAATATGACTAAATGCAAATGAATAATAAACATTTAATAGACCATCCTGATTCAAACATGATTTTAGTTGTAAAATGGCAAAATAAGCACTATTTAATTTTGAATAGACATAATCCACATTTTTATTCTAAGACAATTTTTCATCGAGCCAAAGTCCTAAACATTTAGAGATCTGAGAAAACTGAATATCAATATTATCAATTGGGGGCGAGCGTAGGTGCGTCTTTACTATGTACATACTTCGGTATGCGATGTAAAGCAACGACAGGCGCAGTTAGTACTTGGATGGGTGACCATTCCAACGGAAACCGCGTCCTCGCCTCACACATCTTCCAGCGGCTTGTATATCAGTGTATGCGCGAAAGCTATACAACCTTAGGTGAGGGTTGTATAGGAGATATACCATCCTTCGGAGGGGATGTAAAGCCGTCGGTCCCTTGTCTATTAAATGTTAGGCAAGTAAAAGATCCCTACTCTTCTTAAGGGAAGAGGTTCGGCAAAATTCCTGGTTGGGGGTAGCTCGTCTACTGGCGTCGGTGTTAGGCCTCAGTAGCGGAAATAGGCCGACGTTAAATAAATGTATAAAAAAAATATATTATCAATTGTCTTGCGCTTGTGAAAGTGTAAGTAAACTGTTTTAGTACCATTCAAGATCAGACGACTGTAATAGTGCTATCATCAGCAAACATAGTAACACTACCCCCACTGATGAAATCTGGCAAATCATTGATATGAAGCATAAATAAGAGTGGGCCCAACACTGACTCTTGAAGAACTCCAAGTGTGACGTCTTTTGACTGAGATACATTCCAGCTTCATCCTGATCTTCCTGATCAGATACAGGTCTGGATTGAGTTATATATGACTCAATCCAGCCTGGTAGATTACCACGAATAACAATATTATACAGTTTCTGTGTTAGTAGGTTTACATCTACAGTGAGTTCAAGTGTGCTTCTAAATGGCAGAATATTAAAACATAATATTTCAGTCGCAAACTATTGCAGCGAGCGTAGATGCGTCTTTACCATAGTAAAGATGCATCTACGCGTGTGTATGTACATAATACTTCGTTATGCAATGTAAAGCAACGTTAGGCGCGATTAGTACTTGGATGGGCGACCGATTCAAGGAAGATCGTGTCCTCGCCTCACAAATCTTCCAGCGGCTTGTATATCAGTGTATGAGCGGAAGCTATGCAACCTTAAGCGAGGGTGATATACCATTTTTCGGAAGGGATGTAAAGCAGTCGGTTCCTTGTCTATTAAATGTTGGGCAAGTAAAAGATCCCTACTCTTCTTAAGGGAAGAGGTTCGGCAAAATTCCTGGTTGGAGGTAGCTCGTCTACAGGCGTCGGTGATAGGCCTCAGTAGCGAAAATAGACCGACGTTAAATAAATGTTAAAAAAAAGTCGCAAACTCCTCTATAAAATCCTTATTTTACTATAAGGAACGTAACCAGATTGCAACCAACAGCTACTCTCCGGACTATTTGTCCCGCCGAGCGTTGAATTGCGAGTTCAAGCCTGGCGCGTTAAGTATAATAATTACATATTACCAAACATAACGCAAATGCTTCGATTGTAACACACACCGGCCGAAAGACTAATTCCTACTTAAAGGAGCTCTCGAGCCAGTCGTCCCACACCACTTGCAGACTGCAGTTTCGAGCTGTTGGCTCTCATTAGTGCAAGGTAGGTTGTGACGACCGACATGAGGATCCTTCGACTATTTGGTACATTTCGATTTCTTTAGGATAGTGACATGCAAAACAGTCAACAGGCGCCATCTAGTGGTCCAATGCCTGACTGGACTTATCATGAGTTCAGGTGTGCTTCTAGAGTGTAGAATATTAATACATAATATTTCAGTCGCAAACTTCTCTATAAAATCATTATTTTACTATAAGGAACGTAACCAGATTGAAACCAACAGCTACTTTCCAGGCCATGTGCCCCACCGAGCGAGTTATATGCCTTTTCAGTTTTTTTTTTTCAAAAAATTTTCTGACAATATCTCTGTGACATTGACAAATGACTCATAATGTTATGACGAATTTCTCAAGCACGTTGCTTGGTAATAGACCTCCGCCTTCAGCGTCGGGCTGTTACCAAGCAACGTGCTTTCGATTGTCATAAAATTATCTCGTACATTATCAATGTCCTAGGGATATTATAGCTGATAATTTTTTATGTAGAGGTGAAGCACGAGCAATTTTTAGTTTATCAGGAAAAATACCCTGTTCAATGGATTTATTAATTAATAGTGTTAATGAAGTGATTATTATGTTTATAATTGATCTTATTAGTTTCAGTGTAAGGCCGTCTAATCCAGAAGAATTCGTATTATTTATATAATCCGCAACTTTAATTTTTTGTGTATTTTTTTACAATTGAGTTAATGCAAAATATTTCAATACAAAAAATACATAAATGTTGCATTTCTTTTTTAAATATATTTAATAATGGCAAAAAAAACATTTTTACAAACAACAGCAGGACAATCGTCGACTATTTTCAGTAATTATGAACCCTTACTGTGGAATTTTGCCGATAATGGGCTTAAATATTTAAAAAAAGGATTGTTCATTTAAGTCAAATTTAGACAACATAATTAAACCTCAAAATTCTTATTAAAATTTACAATTACCTACCTAATGGAATGAGCAGGATCCCAATCAGCATCATCCATGATCTAGTGTCGATAACTCCGTCGGGGAAAGTACCGATCATCAGATCACCGCACACCACGACGTACAGTATGCACGTCATAAGCAGCTCGATGATCTGAGCTACATTTACGATGCGAGCTCCATATTTCTTTCCGAAGCATTCCTTAGCGATGGACACGTACGAATCCCGTACCCTTACTTGCTTTCCGGTCTGAATGTCGAACTCGTACAAGCAATCCACTAATATTTTACCGGTGTAGCAGCAGATGTAGGCTATGCCTACCATTGCGGCTATAGCCCAATATCCTCCACGTAGGACGGCGAAGGGAAGCGATACGATGAACATGCCCTAAAAATGGTAAAGTTGACATTATTTTATAATTTATATTTTAGCCACTGACTATACAGATTGAATAAATGAAAACAAAGTACTGTTAATAGGAAATTCTGTCAAATATTTCGCCGCGTGGCATTTGATACAAATTTATCTCTGCGGTTTATATTGTTTCATGTAATAAAAGCAATCAATAAGTCAGAAAATTATACCTGTTGCAGCGCATTTATGTCTCCTTTAACATGGGAATATGGAATATTATAGGTTGTAATGAGCCCAAATGATCTCTTACAACTTTTTGAAATATTTGCGATTTTCTTGAAATTCAAGAATTGTTAGTAAAAATTTTATCAAATTAGCTATGGTTAGAAACAATCGGTAATAACAGTCATTCTCTTATGTCAAAAAATGCCAGAATGTTTAAATTACACCCACAAAGACTTTTTGAATTTGATTTATTATTTATGGAGAATGTGATAAAGTAATATCAAGAACTTATAGTACCTACATTTGTTACTAGATATTCACAAACCATTTTTTTGAGTATAACTCGCTAAAAGCCTATAAAAAGAATTGAAAATAAGAAACTAATGAAAGACATGGCCGATCTTCGTAAAAAAATGTATACTAGTGTTCCAGCCATCAACAGTAATACACAACTGAAAATGTGTAGAGTTGAACTGAATAATAAGTTGTCATTGTACATAAAGAAAAATAGCAATAATTTTGGGCATCTTCCATATTGCTTTGTTTTTCATTTTTGTATTAATTTTTTTTTAATGCTTTTTAGTTAATATTTCCATTATGACCATAGTTTTATTGTGTTATTATTTTCTTCAATATTTTGTGATAAAAGTGTGCCCCATCTAAAAGTATAAAGTCAAAGTCAGTTTCGGTTAAACCGAAACCATTATCTTAGCAACCCCTTGGTGCAGTTTTTCAGTATTTTGGTCATAACCTGACCAATTTCATACTCAAAAAAATGAATTAAATGAAAGATAATTAAATTCACTAATTTCGTGTAAAAATGAGTTTATATAGGACTTTTTGTTTTTAAGTTACTAACATATGAGAATAGGGGCCGAAGAAATCCCAAATTTTGAACTTTTATATCTCGCTTATCTCTCGATCAAAAATAATTGAGGACTTAAAATGTCGGGCTTCAAGAGTACTAAGAATTATTGTACGTTTCTATAAAAGGATGTGCATTGTATTTATTTAGATGTGTATTTAAAAGTGAACCCCCAAAGATAACTAGTTGTTCGAACAATTTTGCTATTCATTAGTACATTATGGAACGTAAAAAAAATCAAACGCATAAAAATCTCTTTCGAGGTCAAGAAAACGCTTGTTTTACTGGGTTATAATATAACATTATGATATCTCATCGCAAAAAACCTATTTACACCGAATTTGAGAGTGACACGCCAAGTAGATTTTGAGTTACACCCAAAAATTACTTTACATTCTGCAATCCTGTCAACTAAGAACTTTTTACCTAAACCTATTTAATTAAATTTCCATATTTTCAACCAATAAATCTTCAGCTATATTCCATCCTTCATTTATCTGTATTTAAAGAACGAGAAAGGATGCCAATATGGCACATCAACATCCCTAAGCCTAATAAACCCAAAAACATTCCCTCCAGCTATCGGCCTATCAGCTTGATATGCACAGTTGCCAAATCTCTTGACATCCTAATCCTTGGTCGTGTCCATCAACACATAAACAATACAGGACTCTTAAATCAGTATCAATTCGGGTTACAAACTAGTCACTCCACATCCCAGAAGCTCTATCGCGTGGGCGAGATAGTTACAACCAACTTCAATCGAGGTCTAATTATAGGGTTTGTCGCCTTAGACCTAAAAAAAGCCTTCGACAAAGTTTGATATCCTGGACTACTTTACAAACTCCAATCAGCAGGTTTTTCGACTAGAATCATTAAAATGATTCAGTCGTACATTTCCAACCGGCAATTCCGAGTTGTTGTCAATCAGGATAGCTCTACTACATCGCCTATCCACTCGGGCATCCCCCAGGGATAATCCCTTGGTCCGATCCTATTTAACCTATACATACACGACTTACCACGCCCGACAGATCACAGAGTAATGCAGTGCCTCTTCTCCGAAGACACGGCGATATTCTCAACGTCAAAACTACACCTCTTATCGATGAAATGTTTACAAGACCAGACAGACGTAACTACCAACTTTTATCACAACTGGGGACTTAAGGCCAACCCAGATAAAACCCGACCAATACTTTTTACTAAAAAACTTGTTCAACCACAAAATGAAATTTTAGTAAACGGCCAAGTCCTTAATTGGCACCAAGAAATATAATACCTGAGTCTAATCTTAGATAAATAATTCACTTTCCACTAGCAACCCAAAATAATACAAACCAAATGCTGGAGGCGTGCCTCCATCTTTTATCCACTACTCAGAAATTCCCCACCTTAGCCGGCCACACTATTGTATAAATCATGGGGGTGTAATGGGGTAGTGAAGCGCAAGTTATAGCCTCTCCTACTCAAATGTTAACCTCACCTTCGCGATGAGTTCAATTTGAACTTGGTGCACCCTGTTTTCACTAACGAGGCTCTAACGACCGAGTAAGGGCGGAATAACCCTTACATTTTGCCGTGAGCACATCCACTTTCTCACGAAGAGTGCGGCAAAAATAACCCATCGCACACAAAGGTTGCTTTTGGAATCGTTTGGTTACCCCATCGTCGCAGTCTCCTTCTGTGCCATGGGACCACACCACTCGCCTTCCGCAACCGAGCTGGTCAGTTGCATACCTGCTCCAGCTAAAACTTCAAATGCAGCTTCGTTTTCAGTCGATTAAGGCTTTAAAAAAATGATGGAGCGTTCAAGTGGGACAAAATCATCCGGAGGTAAAATACCCTCCCGATCGGATCTCCGGGGGAGGGTGCCCACAGGGACACCTCATCGAATGTCGAAAAGACACCGACAAGTCAAATCCAAGAAAAGTAATTCTTTCATCTACGGCGCTTGGAATGTTCGTACTTTGAACGACAGCACTCGCACCGATCGGCCTGAAAGAAGAACTGCTCTAATAGATAGAGAACTTCACCGACTCAATGTTGACGTTGCAGCTCTCAGCGAAACTCGATTTTTGGAGGAAGGCTCTCTCACAGAAAAGTACTACACCTTCTATTGGAAAGGTCTTCCCACTAATTCAAGAAGACAACATGGAGTAGGATTTGCCGTTCGGAATCAACTTGTATCCAACTTAACACGAGTACCACAAGGCCTATCCGAGCGTCTAATGCTGCTACGCTATGAGCCATCAGATGGCAACGCGGTAAATCTAATAAGCTCCCACTCTGGATGCAAGTCACGAAACCAAGGAAAGCTTCTATCAACAGCTGGAAGCAACCCTCTGTAGAATACCTAAAACGGAACGACTCGTTATTCTTGGCGATTTTAACGCTAGAGTAGGGAGAGATGCAGACACCTGGCCAGGCATCATAGGCAAGAACGGTTTGGGCAACATGAACGCTAACGGTCAACTACTCCTAACTAAATGCGCCGAACATGATCTAGTTATAACAAACACCATTTTCCGACAAAAGGATAAATTTAAAGGCACCTGGCGTCACCCCAGATCAGGTCACTGGCATCTACTGGACTATGTTATCGTACGTAGGAAGCATCTCAAGGACGTTCAAATTACAAAGGCGCGCATTGATAGCGAATGTTGGACCGATCATCGTCCTGTTGTCTCTAAAATGAAAATTGTTATGAGACCTAAACACCGAAGAACTCAAGTAAAACGTAGACTCCGTCTCTGTATTAGTAAATTGCGTGACCAACAAACCGTCGAACAGCTAAAGCAAAAAGTTCAAGAGAATTTGAGTGCACTAGAAGAAACCAATTCTGTAGATGTCGCTGCTACCTGGACACAAATTAAAGACAGTTTAAAAAGTGCGAGTGAGGAAATTCTTGGCACTGCAGCAAGTAAAAAACAGGAGGACTGGTTCAATGATAATGAAGCTTTTATACAAGAACTTCTTGACCGCAAACATATTGCCTTCCAAAACGCTATCAACCACCCCAACGACTCATCAAAAGCAGAAGCTTTTACCCAATCTAAGTATGAAACGCAACGCGAAATCAGAAGAATAAAGAACGAGTGGTGGACAAGCAAGGCCAGAGAAATTCAAAGGTACGCCGATTCACACGACTACAGGAATTTCTTTCAAGGAGTAAAAGCAGTGTACGGCCCCAGTCGGAAAAATATGTGCCCTATTAAAGATTTAAATGGAAATCTCCTCAAAGAAGACCAGGAAATAAGAGCCCGATGGAAAGAACACTACTCTAACATTCTTAACCAGCAAAGTCAAGCCGATCACGATATTATAAATCTTATCCCTCAATATGACACCTTCGAAGACTTAGATAAACCACTAACAACGGAAGAGATCTTAACCGCCATTGGGCAGCTAAAAAATAACAAATCTCCCGGCGCCGACTCACTCCCAGCTGAGATCTTTAAAGCTGTGTCGTCAGAGCTCATACCCTACCTCAAAAAACTGTTTGATGTCGTGTGGGAAAGTGGTCAAGCTCCGCAAGAGTTTCGTGATACACTTTTAATCAACCTCTTCAAAAACAAAGGGAGCGCTGCTGACTGTGGAAATTACAGGGGTATAGCTCTCCTGGCTGTTGGAGGGAAGATACTCACTAAAGCGATGGCAAATAGGCTAACACCTGTTATGGAAAAGTTACTTCCTGAAACACAGAGTGGCTTTAGACCAAACCGAGGCACATCGGATTTAATCTTCACACTTAAACAGCTCCAAGAAAAAGCACTCGAACATCAAGGAGAAATTCACATGGCCTTCATTGATTTAACCAAGGCGTTTGACTCGGTGGACAGGGAAGTGCTCTGGAAAATTATGTTCCGCTTAGGTATCCCTAGAAAATTTGTGGAAGTATGTCGCAGTCTACATACAAACAACAACGCCCAGGTTATGTATAATAATGAGGCAACCGAACCTTTCCAAACCCTCACTGGAGTTAGGCAGGGATGTGTCCTGGCACCCCTACTTTTTAATTTGTTTACCACTGCTCTAACAATTATTGTTGACAACAAACTGACAGTCAGAGGAATAGGTCTCAGATACCGTTTTGATGGCGGTCTCTTTAACATAGGGCGCTTTAGAGCTTTCACGAAGACACGCACACGATTCATTTGTGATCTCCAGTATGCGGATGACTGTGCACTTTTAGCCTCTACGCCTGAAGAGCTTCAAGAACTTTTAGATGTGTATGCCCAGAGCTATGATTCCTTGGGACTTAAAATCAACATTGGAAAGACTAAGATTATGTCAACTCCTCATCAAGTGAACCAAATAGACATTACACTTAACGGAAATTCTCTTGAAGTGGTGGATCAGTTCAATTACTTAGGCAACGTTGTTAATGACAAAGCAAACATGGACAGCGAGATTCGCAATAGAATTAACGCTGCATCTAGAGCACTCTGGGGACTTAGAGAGAGAGTATTTGACAACCACGACCTTGCTTTGTCAACGAAAATGGCTGTCTACAGAGCAGTTGTCATTCCAACACTGCTATATGGATGTGAAAGCTGGGTCACTTACCGTCGTCATGTGAAAGAATTAGAACGTTTTCAGCAAAGACACCTCAGAAGTATGATGAAAATCCATTGGTTCCATCACATATCAAACGTGGAAGTACTCAGGAGAGCAAACAGCCTTCCAATTGAGGTGCTTATTTCAAGAGCACGCCTAAGATGGGCAGGTCACGTTCATCGTATGCATGATAACCGCCTTCCTAAATGTACACTTTATGGTGAATTTCTAAGCGGTAGAAGAAGGCGTGGCGGTCAACGAAAGAGGTTCAAAGACGTTCTCCATGAAAATCTAAAATCCTGCGGTATTCCAGACGAGCAATGGGAACAACTTGCAGCGGACAGAACCGAATGGCGAGGGGTTGTGGCCAGCTATCAAGGAAATGTTGCTGCAAGAAGGCCGAATCCAAGACCTAACCAGGTCTATGTTTGTCCTGACTGCGGTCGACATGTGCTCTCCCGAATTGGCCTCTATAGCCATAGTCGTGTGCACCGTAGATGAATGGGAATTACAATAGACTACACCTTTTACTTGTTTTTTATTGTACACAATCTATCGACTGTAACATTTTTATACTCGGACTCGAGTAACGGCTAATAAAAAATCATATCTGAAACCAATCTTAACGCACGCCTCCCCGATTTGGTATCCTCTTATATCCCCAACACGCCAATACTAACTTCAGAAAGTCTAAAACAAACTACTCAAAATAGCAAACAACTTCCCAACATACATTTCAACACAAACTCTGCACGATGTAACAGATACACCTACATTATCAGATTTTACATTAAAAACGCTGCTTCCCAATCTCGCAAACTTCCTAGTACAGTTAGAAAATCAATTCCTTATTAATTCCATTACTCCTAAATTTCTTCAGGCTCCTAAATATCCTTCCCTTAACTATATTATTTTAGGGGGTGCACACCCCTCAAAACCCGCATAGAAGTTTATTGTAAAACATGTTTTTAGAAGAAATAAACAAAAATATAAAGAAATTAAAAAACAAAAAAAATATTAAAACAAACCAAAAAAATAGATCAAAACTAAAAACAAAAAAAAAATTACTATTGCAATTTAAGAATCGTTTAGTCAAGAGAGCCAAGAATACAAAAGAGCCATCAAACCACTAACACCTAATTATCCAACATTGTATTACCCAGCAAATATTAAAATATGCAATCTCATCCCAGTAACAAATAATCATCCCCACAAAAATACGCTAGCCTCAGAGCACGTCAATTACACTAACATAACCCAGAGGCCTCTAGAAGATGAAGAGCCCCAAACAACAGCACACACTTTCACTCCGATGTAGTACAGGCTAATACGGTCACTCTAAGCATTTAACATTTTAATATTCCCGGATCCTCCGCCATAAATGACACAGCTTATGAAGTTAACTCATTTTAATTTTCACTAGAAGTCAAATGTACACAACTCATTATACTCCGGGCAAAATGTATCAAAATAGGGTGTGTTGAGGAAAGTTTTATAGGATTTTTTATTTTTTGCACAGAGGTACATTTTCGATTGAAATGAAGTGAGGTATGTCTTGTGTACAAAATTTTTGCCATCCATCATTTGCTAACATCAATCTAGTTAGGTTATCCGCCGGTGACCCGCGCCGATAATAATGATGTAAAGTTTTTGTTATGTTTTTCTGTCTCAGATATTTCCCACTTGAACTATACCTGGAAAATCAGCTACGTTATTATTGCTGTTAATAGTTAGTTCATCTTCGACAATAATATTACTATTATTAGCAAATTTCTCTTTGTCACTGACGCCTCTAAATATTTTATCTGCTATGTCTACTTTATTTGTAAATGATTCCTGTATACAGGGTGGGGCAATAGTGCGTCGATATCTCGTGTTCTATGATAGCTAGAAATTATTATCGAACATACAGGGCGAGCCAAAACAAAATTACAGGACCAAGTGCCTTTTTTAAATGGAGTGCTATGTATATCAGTACATTTTTTGAAGCCTCTTTCTAGGCTCTAATCATGTTTATATTAGCATTGAATTATCTCCCAACCACTTGGATGTAATGAATTTTTTTGTTGAAATAATGCCATCTGCAGATGGATATTTAAGAAAAACTTGTGTAAATACCAGTTACGAGACATCTAATTAATATTTTTGAATCATTTTCATTTCCTAAAAATGTACAGGGTGGCCAAAAATTAATTTTCAATTAAGAACATTTTAAATTGAATTTTCTCAATTTTTTCAAATGGATCACCCTGTATATATTTCGACGATGTGATGTAGAAATGAAATACGAACATTTTTGTAAGTACTTCGCTATGGCTAATTGCAACCATTTTTGTTTTATAAATAAATAAGTGTCAAATTCAAGAATAAACTTAAAAGAAAGGTTCCCTCAAATAATTCATTAGAAACATTTATAATAGGTGTTCGACGTGTTGCCCATTTTGATTGACACACGTGTTTATGCAATTTTGAAATGAGGCCATTTGGTGGGACCATTTCTTCCAATCCATTGAAATGAGTAAATAGTATTTAACCGGTCCTTTACTGTATTGTTTTTGTATATTTTTTTGCTGTTTTCGTCATTCGACAAGCAATAAAACCTCAGTTTGGTATAAATTGTCGTGTACAAAGGGGCATTTATCACACTTGTCGGTCGTTACAATTTGTATTGAATTTAAAATATTTGGAATTTTACAATATGAATTTTAATAAAGCGGAACTTGTAGACATGACTTTTGTTTTGGGCGAGTCAGACAGAAATTGTTTACTTGCCAATAGAATTTATCACCAACGTTATCCTGAAAGAAAGATTCCTGATGTTAGCAGCTTCCAAAACCGCCTTGATAGATTTCTGGAAAATGGAAATGTCGAATACAAAAAAAGTGAAAGAATAAGACGTGTTGTGAACGAAGAAAATGAGTTTTCTGAGGTGCTGGCACCGGTTAAGAATCCCCATGTTAGTCAAAGAGAGTGAGCTCATTAGTAGGAATAAGTAGACGGTCTGCGGGTCGAATCTTACAAACAAATAAGTTGCATGCATATCATATTCAAATGCACCAGGAATTATCTGATGACGATTTTCAAAAACGCCTACAATTTTGTAATTGGGCCAGAGGTGAAATGCAACATGATGTCAACTTCTTCAATACTGTTCTATTCAGTGATAAGGCAACTTTTCATAAAAATGGATTTGTTAATAGGCAAAATTTCCACTATTATGCTTTGGAAAATCCTCACTTTTTTATGCAAGTTGATAACCAACACAGATGGTCTATATATGTTTGGGGAGGAATTATTGGAGAACACGTAATAAGGCCACATTTCTTTGATGGTACATTGACTGGAGCTATTTATCTTCATTTTTTGGAAAATTATCTGCCACAATTATCGGTAAATCTCCCTGAAAGAATTCGAAATAGGATGTGGTTTCAGCAAGATGGTGCTCCACCACATTATTTTAATAATACCTACCCTAATTAATGGATTGGAAGAAATGGACCCACTAAATGGCCTACTAGATCTCCAGATCTTACAAAAATGGATTTCTTTTTATGGGGATACGTGAAGGAAATTGTTTATAGAGACACACCAATAACAGTATAAAATATGAAGGAAAGAATAATAACTGCCTTTACATATATCGCACCGGTAGTTTTAGGAACAGTGGAACCTCATTTCAAAAGCACATAATAATAATAATATTTTTTTTTTTTAACATTTATTTAACGTCGGTCTATTTCCGCTACTGAGGCCTATCACCGACGCCTGTAGACGAGCTACCCCCAACCAGGAATTTTGCCGAACCTCTTCCCTTAAGAAGAGTAGGAATCTTTTACTTGCCTAACATTTAATAGACAAGGGACCGACGGCTTTACATCCCCTCCGAAGGATGGTATATCCCCTATACAACCCTTGCCTAAGGTTGTATAGCTTCCGCGCATACACTGATATACAAGCCGCTGGAAGATATGTGAGGCGAGGACACGGTCTTCTTTGTGAACACGAACGGGAACCTAGGTTTAATATTTGGGGTCCACGACGGGCGTCGTGAACACGGATACGTCACTGGTTGACCCTCAAGGTCAGGAAGATAGAAGATTTGGGCTGGCTAGCTTGGTCTGAGACTACTAGAGTTCGCTCGTGCACTTAATTTGTTTTGAAGTAGGTTGGGGTGGTATGTCCTTAAACGGAAGGATCCGGCCGATATGTACACCCTGTATGAGAGCAGAGCGTAAAATTTGCTTTTTTATTTCTTGGTGAGGGTCCAAAGCTTCACCCTGTATAAGCTTTTTCAGCTAAAAATTCCCTTTCTGGGATTCTGGAGTAGGGTCTACTTGAGCACCCTGTATATTCGTTGGTTGAATAAACACACTTTGTTTAAAACGAATTTACAAATATTTATTTAGTTAAAAAACAGAGTCGTTTGATTTGGTTTTATAAAATTAACAAAATTTCTTTTCGGTAACTTGTCGACACGTAGAATTTTGCCTTTAATCGTAGCGTGGGTTGTTATAATTTTTTTCAGATCGGAGAATTTAATTTACTATATACTAATGTCGCGAAGACGGATTTTATTCACTTAAAACTATGGCCGCGTAGGCGTTAAACAAAAATTTTAGCACTTGGCTTTTATTCACTAAAACTAAAACACCGATTTTTTACTAGGGGAGTCCTAGGAAGAGGCACAGGTACACTTTGGGTTTCGTTACTTAGCCGGAAAACACTACTTTGGGTTTAGGCTCTGTGGCGACCAAAGGGCAACGCGGGAAGTAAGAACTTAATCGTAGATACCGGAAACACAACTTGACGGAGCCTCGGCACGCTTCTCCTTTTATACTAAGCACGGGGCACGACGTAGCCGAGAGCTGGATGAAAGCTGGATGAAAGCTGGATGGGAATTTAAAACGGAACCGGCCATTCATTTGGGCGAGGATTGCGAAATATTGCGTAATGTTGTGCAATACTTTTTGAAATTTATGAATTTTGAAATAAAAGTTACATGACTGAATGGGCCGTGAAAAATGCAATTTACTAATATAAGAATGTTATGGGAATCTATTTTTATTTAGGAATTATTGAAAATAACTGTGAATATGACCGCGGTCTGGAAATTGCCCCGTAAGGTAGCGTTGATAGTTCGATTTTAAAATTTAATTAAGACTGTATTTTAAGCGTTACGCTTGAGGCTGGGTGTGGTCATAATAAATTATTTAGGGTAATGAAGTGCAGTTGGCGACGGGTTGCCAGCATGAAAAGGGAAATAGTAAATTTGACTTATGTGTTTTGAATGAAGGGAAAGTTAAATGTATAATAATAAAATGAAGATAGGAACGAGTGACCAGCAACTCATGGGAACATGTAAACTGGTCTGGATGTAAAAAGATTAGCTCATGGGCGGTTCGTAAAGATGATTTAAAGGGGTTTTGAGATAATGTGGGGAAATTGAAATTAACGTTGAAATTAGTATACGGGGGCTTTGTTTAAAGATGTTGAGGGGGCTGTATTTTTGAAGTGAGTATTTTGTAATATTTTTTTGATAATTTGATGGAATGAGGTGTTTTAGCTAAGTTTATGATAAAATTTGGATTATTGTGAATTATCGAATGTATCTTGTTTTTATTAGATTTTTCTGTTGTCAAATGTAGTTTTTCGGTGTGCAAGGTGTCTTAGGGACTTTTTTTATGGTATTTGCCAGGTGGGCCTGGGCAAATGATTTATTTGACTATTTTTAGTAATTTTTTGGGCGGCCATATTGGCGCTAAGGGGAATATACTACAACATTTGAAACGGTCACCATCCAAGTACTAACCGCGCCTAACGTTGCTTTACATCGCATATCGAAGTATGTACATAGTAAAGACGCATCTACGCTCGCCCCTAATAATAATAATATTTATTCACGTATGCCTTACAGGATGTGAAAGTCAACAAAAGGTAAATGCTTAAAGTTAAATAAATAACATGTAATCAAATGTAAAAGTAATAATTAAAAATAACATGGTGTGAACAGTAAGTAAATTAAAAAAAAATACACAATGGATTTACATATGATTAAAACATCAAATCGTATGAATGATGTACACAAAAATACATGAACAAAACATAATTAAAGAAGAATAATTCAACATACACACTTGATCATAAGTCAGCAGTGAGGTTTTCGTAGTCATAAAACTCTTTTAGGCTGTAAAAACAATTTTTGCAGAGAAATGAAAATAAAGCTTTTTTATAACCATTAAAGTTATTTATTTGCTTTATATTCCTAGGGAGATGGTTATATATATCACTACAGGAATGAAATGCGCTTTTTCTAGAATTTGAAAGTTTTATGTTTTTTAAGTGGATATGATTTGAAGAACGAGTATTATAGGTATGGACGTCATTGTTTAATGGAAACTTGTCTGGATTATTTTTGACAAATAATGCCGATTCATATATGAATAACCCAGCAGTGGTTAAAATGTTGTTGTCTTTAAATATTGGTCTACATGTGTCTAAGGGATTAAGAGAAAATATTAATCTAAGTAAATTTTTTTGTTGAATAAAAACTCTGTTTATTTCGGTTGACTGTCCCCAGTATATGATTAAATATTTTATATGGGAGTATGCCAGAGAGTAATAAATATTTTCGATCCATTACATGTCGGAGATTTCTTATTGCATAATAAGCAGATTTTAACTTATTTATCACGTAATCTATATGATCAGTCCATGTCAAAGTTTCATCAATGTGCAGTCCTAAAAATTTGGTACTCGAAACTCTTTCTAGCCTAATATTGTTAAGAAAGAGGGTAATGTCTTCTACTTTTTTTCTTTTATGAAACATAATATATTTTGTTTTTTCAATGTTTATTATTAGTTTATTTGAGTAACACCACTGATAAAATATTGATAGTAATGCATTTGATTTATTTTGGAGATCTTCCGGAGAATCTGCATTAATACAGATGATAGAGATGTGTCAATCAAAATGGGCAACATTCATTATAATTTTTTCTACTTATTTGAAGAAACCTCTTTTTTTTAATTTATTTTTGAATTTTGTAATTATTACTCAATAAAACGAAATTGGTTGCAATTAGCCTTAGGGAAGTACTTACAAAAAATGTTCGTTTTTCATTTCTACATCACATCGTCGAAAAATATACAGGGTGTTCCATTTGAAAAATTGAGAAAATTCAATTTAAAATGTTCTTAATTGAAAAATAATTTTGGGCCACCCTGTACATTTTTAGGAAATGAAAATGATTAAAAAACATTAATTAGATGTCTTGTAAACTGGTATTCACATAAGTTTTTCTTAAAACCCATAATTGTGACTGTGGTGATTTTTTTAATATCGATCTGCATATTGCATTATTTCAACAAGAAAATTCGTTACATCCAAGTGGTTGGGAGATATTCAATGCTAATATAGGAATAAATAGAGCCTAGAAAGAGGCTTCAAAAAATGTACTGATATACATAGCATTCCATTTTTAAAAAGCACTTGGTACTGTAATTTCGTCTTGGCTCGCCCTGTATGTTCGAAAATAATTTCTAGTTACAGACTTTTTTATCTAGTTTACTTGTAATTTTTAAAAAAATGTCTAGCTATCGTACAACTCGAATATCGAGGTCCGACGCACTATCGCCCCACCCTGTATATCCTTCGGCAACGGCATGCCATGTCAATTAAATCTGCCCCACCATTAACCAAAATTATCGCAGAGGACCGAAGGAAACAATGGTCTGTGTGCAATTCGCAAATTTAAAAAATTTACGACAATTTGAGGCATTTTGCCAAACTGATGTACTCCCACTACTTGCCTGCAACCTTTCCCATTTGAAAATAATAGAATAAAGAGAGCTGTGAAAATGACAACTATTATGTTTGATAAGTCCCATTTCTTTAATGAAATAATCAAAATGGTTTACAGTGACGATGAAAAAGTCCAAATATTTACTTATTATATACAAAATAACAAAATAAACTTGCAGCAAAAAGGGCATATAGGATGTTGTATCCAAATAGTCCAACACCATCAGAAAATAAGTTTAAAAATATTTATCGAAAGGTGAATAATACCTCCAATTTTAGTAGAAAAAAGCGTGTAGTTCAAGTTAACCAGGAAGAACAGCTAGATATACTGCTTAATTTCGAAGGTAAGCCCATCTAAATTTATTCGCGAATAAACTTTTTTGAAACATTGTAAGTATTATTTTTTATAAAATTCTGAATGTAGTTTAAGTAATGTAGTCGATCAATTAGGTAAAAATTATTCCAAAATCCAACGTACGTTAAAAAATAATAACTACAGATCATATAAAATTTTACCCGTACAAGTTTTAACAGAGGCTCATAAAATTAATGAACTGACTTTTGCCGCCAGATGATTCAAAAGCTGGATGAAGATCCCGATTTTTTACTAATATATTATGGACTGATGAATTGTCCTTTTCTACGGTAGGAGTTTTTATTAGGAAAAATCGAAGGGCGTGGGAAAACAAGCACAACAGAAAAAGATTGGTAAAACAAATAAAAAAATCAGAAACAAAATTGTTGGGCTTATATTTATGATTATACTTTAACTGGCAGAGGTGGATATATAGGGGGGTTGGGGGGTAGGCAGTGCCCCCTCCCAATGATTTTCAAATTGATGGAGTTGGGAGATTGCCATCCTAACTGGGAAATGAAAGAAAGCTGCAAAGTTGCCTCTTGCTAATTTTTACTAGTTAAAAGAACTTTAAAAATTATTTTCAAACAATGTTTGTCCATTAAATAAATTGTTAATGATTATTTTTGGGCTACTTGGCATTATAATCGCATGTAGCTTCGACTGCCGAACAAAAAACTGATTAAGAAGAACGATATGACGATAAGCTTTGTTGTCGTTTGGTCTTGCTTTCGGCGAAGAAAAAACTTGTCAGCTCATCATTATCATCAATCAACCAAGCTTATCTTTAGAAGTAACCTTTGGAATTAATTACATTCTATGAAAAGAATGCATTAATTTAGAAATAAGCAAACATTATTGCAAACACTTAGGTATGTAGAATTAGAAAATAGGTAAGGTTACAATTGCACCAGTTGGAAAATTGAACAGGTCAGCACCCCCCAATACAAGTGCTCTCGCTACGCTTCCGTTAACTGGAGTTACCTATCTGGAACTAATTGTCCCAGAAGCAGAAAATATTCTTCTGCAGAATTTTTCGGAAGGCGAACTTGATATGATTTGGATGCAGGATGGGGCAACTCCGCATAGTGTCCTACTCGTTCGAGATCATTTCAATAACGTATTCCCAATATGGATAGGAACAATTAAATTTCCACCTAACACTCCGGATTTGACCCCTATGGATTAATTTTTTGTGGGATTTCTAAAATACATCGTCAATAATAATAATAGTATTCAAGTCATCAAAGACAGGATTCGACTTGAAATAAGCAATCTAAATATAAATAATGAAGCCATTTCCGGTGCAATTATAACTATAGGAAGACATTATCAATTATGCATTGACAATATTGATGGACACATCGAACATCCTTTATGAGTTATCATTTATTTATATTTCAATTCCTAAATACATCTTTGTTATACAGGGTGCACCATTAATAATAGGCCATAGTTCAGGGGTAGATTCTTTGAGACAAAATATGAGGATATAATCAAATATGCTTTAGTAAAATGTTGCTGTGGAAAAAGATACAGGGTGTCAAAGTTTATTTTTTCGTTTTTTTGCAATAACTCAATAGCCCCTTGGCTGATCTTCGCCAAATTTGCTAGAGGATTTTTTTTTAATCTAAGAAACAATAATTTATGTATTACATCGCGTTAGATCATAGAGGGCGTCGCAGGACCTGTATCTGATGAAGAATTTTTTAATATTTTTTTTACGAAACGTTTTGGTACTTCTGATCAGAAAATCTGATGAGGGTGTCATTTCCACGTACAACAGGTACAGGTAGAACTTGATAACTCCAACCGTTTTCGAGGAAAGTGCCGTTAAACATTTAAATAATTTTTTGCAAGACAAATTCAAATTTAATGAAACATGTATTTATTGAAAAGTGTGCTTTGGTTAGGTTTTAGTTCTGTAATTCACGTAAGTTAATCATTTTACTTTGTTTTTATGTTCCTCGAGTTAATTTCTTAAACTTCTTTTTACAATGCCTAGACATAATTTTTCAAATAGGGAAATGGGGGATATGATATGTGTTTACGCACAAAATAATTTTAGCGGACGTGCTGCAGCAAGGAGATACTTACTTCCACAAGGGCTACAATTTTGTTAATTTGTTCTAAATAAACACAACAAGGATCGAAATTTTGTTAAGAACACTTTATTCACCGACGAAGCAACTTTTACTCGCCGAGGCGTTTTTAACTAGAGAAATACCCATTACTGGGAAGTAGAAAATTTTCAGCAAGAATTTAAAATTAACGTTTGGTGTGGTATCATCGGCGATCAATTATTGGGACCATTTGTCCTTCCTCCAAATTTAAATGGACAGTCTTATCTGTTTTTTCCTCAAAATGCTCTTGCTGATAAATTACATGCTTTCATGCTAGACATACGGAACAGAATGTGGTTCATGCAAGATGGAGCTCCCCCTTATGTCTCCATTGAAGTCAGCAATTATCTTGATGAGACTTTCCCACGCAGATGGATCTGTCGAGGAAATGAGTTTGCTTGGCCACCAAGGAGTCCCGATTATAATCTTTTGGATTATTATGTGTGGGGACATATGATGTCCTTAGTCTATGCAAATACTATCAATTCAAGAGAAGAACTATGGGACAAAATACACAACGCAACTAATTTTATTAGAGGACAAGAAAATGTATTTTTCAATGTAAGAAAAGCTGTTATGAATAGAATTAGAAAAGGCATAGGAATAGGTGGAGACCATATCGAACATTTACTCTAAGTTACAGCAATGGGGAGAAACTTTATAATATCATTAAGTCAACTTTTACATTAGTAGTGTCCCGAAAATGGTGGGTAATTTCGGATTTGGGTAGAACTAGTGAAAATAAGGTCACAAGTTCGTATATTTTTCTTTCCCCCGAGGTACCCCTACGAAGATATCCGTTCTTGAAGTTGAAGGTTAAAAATCTATTTTTCGCGATAACTTTTTAATTGTTCATTCGATTTTAATAATTTTTGGATCAGTGTCATATTATTTCAGTCCAGTTAGGTCAGTGTATTAGAACCTTGGATAACACTCTTGGGGCCTCGGGGTAGAGCACCCATTGCCTTAAATATGTTGAAAAAAAAATTTGAGCCTATTTTCTTTTATTTCTAAGTTTATTTTCAAATTTTTGAGCCATTCTTACGTAAAAAACGTATACTTGTTTGATGTCGGTAATATGAACCGTTTTAGAGATAAATGCACTTAACGATGAAATTGCGATTTTCAATCGCACAAATAATAGTAACTTTTAAAAATAAATAAACAAAGACTATTTACTTAGTATTACTTTGTCATATTATGTATGACCTTCCCGTCGATTATTTGAAAAAAAACGACAAAAAATGGTGGCGCACATGTTGATGCCCAAGTTCTGGGGTCAGCATTGAACGGGTTAATATTAATTTTTTTAAGTATTTAAAAAAAAACAGCTACATCGTCTTATCTATGTAGATAAGACGATGTAGCTGTTTATGTATAAAACCAAACGAGTAATAATGACAGTTTATGGTTGCCATGGATCAAAATAAGATAATTGGAGTGACATAATTTTTCAGTATTAGCTTAGTCCGACATTAATTAGGTAATTAATTGGTTCAAATATGGCTTATACTAACAATGAATACGCATATATGCATTTAATGTATGGAATGGCCTCTTGTAATGCCTCGAAAGCACGAAGATTATACGCTCGACGGTATGCCATCGAAGGGTTCCTGATCACAAAACTTTTGAACGTGTTGATCAACGGCTGAGAGAAACTGGTAAAAAATATGAAAATTTTTTTGAAAACTAAAAATCTAAGAATTATATCTCTACTTAGGTCGATTTGCGCCAAATGACCTAAACAGGGGTGCTCCGCGGACAACACGTACTGTTGAAGTAGAAGAGAACGTATTTGATGCAGTCGCTGCGAATTCATCTGTCAGTATCAGATCATTATCATTACCAATGAATGTCCCAAAATCGATCGTTGGAAGAATTTTGAAAGAGCAACTGCTTCATCCGTACCATATACAGAAAGTACATGCCATTAGCCCAGATGACTTTTCTGCTAGGGTGCAATTTTCGCAGTGGTTTATACAGAAATATGAACAAAACCATGCCTTCATTCGATCGGTTTTGTATACGGATGAAGCGATTTTTGGAAGAAATGGAGTCATTAACTCCCACAACTTACACGTTTGGAGCGAGGAAAACCCACATGCCACAATTCAAACGCGCCATCAAAGGCAATTTCATATTAATGTTTGGGCCGGAATTATTGACCGGTACTTATTGGCCCCATTCGTGTTACCAAATCGATTGAATGGGCAACTTTATCTTGAAGTTTTCCAACAGTAGCTACCACAACTTTTATAAGATGTTGACATTGCATCTCGAGAGAACATGTGGTTTATGCATGACGGGGCGCCCCCGCATTTTAGTCTTGTCGTGAGTGGTCATTTGAATAGAGTATATCCAAACCGGTGGATAAGTCGGGGTGGGCCTGTTCCTTGGCCTCCCCGATCACCCGATTTAAATCCCCTTGATTTCTTCCTGTGGGGGATATTTAAAGAGTCTCGTATATGCCACATCAGTAAAGACAAGAGAAGAATTATAAGAGAGAATTATGTACCATTCAAATGCAATTAGAGAAAACGAAGGAATGCTGTGGCGAGTCCAGCGATAGTCAGTTCGTCGTGGACAAGCATGCATTAGAGAAGATGGTGCTCATATTGAGCATTTGTTATGAAATTTTGTAAATCTTCATTTTTTTTATGTCCCTAACTAGTTTTAAGGTTTCAAATTTTGTGTTTTGTGTGTTCAAAATTTTTTATTTTTATAAGTTTAGGTAAGTACTTACTACCTCATAGAGAAATAAATGTTATTTTGTACATAATCCTCGTGTTTATTTAATTTTTAAAAATTACTATTATTTGTGCGATTGAAAATCGCAGTTTTATCGTTAAGTGCATTTATTTCGAAAACAGCTCATATTACCGACATCAAACAAGTATACGTTTTTTATGTAAGAATGGCTCAAAAATTTGAAAGTAACCTTAGAAATAAAAGAAAATAGGCTGAAATTTTCTTTTCGACTTATTAAGGCAATGGGTGCTCTGCCCCCGAGAATGTTATCCAAGGTTCTAATACACTGACCTAACTGGATTGAAATAATATGATACTGGTTCAAGAATGATTAAAATCTACTGAACAATTAAAAAGTTATCGCGAAAAATCGATTTTTAACCTTCAACTTCAAGAGCGAATATCTTCGTAGGGGTACCTCGGGGGAAAGAAAAATATACGAACTTGTGGCCTTATTTTCACTAGTTCTACCCAAATCCGAGAGATTGCCCACCATTTTCGAGACACCCTGTATATATTATTTATTTGTATCCCCTGTAATCTGCACGCTACTGTGCTTTTGATAGCATTTTAACAAAATTCATTTTCATTCATTCAATTTTTATTTTTATTCTATTTTTATTTATTTAACTTTTGTATATTTTTAATATTAAGGGGTAGTATGTTATACAATTTTGGACCATAATAGAATATAAATCGTTGTGTATGTGTTTTTTTATATAATGGTATAACAAGATTTTTATTTCTTAATGATCTTGTTGGGTAATCGTGAGATATATATACGGAATCCCGTATAAGCGTAACCATTTTTTACATTAAAGACTTTTGCCTCCTCGTATAGCAGGGTGGTATTATGTAATCTGTTTCTGTTCAGTATTATTTTTAATATACTGTTTTGTGTAACTTGCAAATTGCTTAGAGAGTTTTTAAATAATCCTCCCCATGCTTCAATACAGTAGCTAATAATCGATGCAACTAAAGAGTCATAAACAATGAATACATTTTTTCTGTTTAGTATGCCTTTTAGTTGGTAGAATTTGTGTATAAATATTCTAATTTTTTTTGTGATATATTCAATATGTTCATTCCATCTTAGATGATGGTCAACCATTACTCCGAGGTATTTTACTTTGTTAGTTTTTTTTATTTCAGGGCATCCGCATTCATTTTTATTTTGGCAATTTCTTTTATGAATAGTGAGGAATCCCTTTACTGGTTAGTCATCCGCTGAGAGGGTGAAGGTTAAAAATTTACTCTTATCCACATTTAAACTGAGCATGTTAATATTTAGATATTGGTAAACTATATTTAGGCTGCTTTCAGCTACAGAATAAACATTTTCCCATGATTCATCCACAAAAATCATAGCTGTGTCGTCAGCGTAAGATGTTATATGACCTCAGAAATTCATTAGGCTAGCTGTGTTGTTAACGTATACAAGGAACAGAATTGGACCCAACACTGTTCCCTGTGGTACGCCCATGGTAATGGTCTGTGTTTCACTCAGGGAATTATCGATTTTTACTTTCTGTGTTCGGTTTGTGAGATAGTTCTTTAGAAGATCATAAGCAACGCCTCGTACACCAATATTTTCTAGTCTCATTAATAGGATACGATGTGATACGGTATCAAAGGCTTTAGCTAGATCTAGAAAAACTGCCAGACATTTCTTATTTGCATCTAAATTAGAGACTGTTTTGTGAATTATATCTAGAACTGCATGTTCTGTGCTCTTGTTTTTTTGAAAACCGAATTGCCTATCCGTAATCACATGATGCATATCAATAAAACTAGTTAATCTATTTTTCAAGCACTGTTCAAAGATTTTCGTGAAATTGTTTATAACTGATATCGGTCTGTAGTTGCTTACATCTGTTTTATCACCTGATTTGTAGATTGGTGTAACTACCGACTCTTTCCATTGGTATGATAATATACCTGTTGTGAATGCGAGATTTACTAGATGAATCAAGGGGTTTATTATATACTGGTGTATATTTTTTATTACTTTGCTCGATATGCCATCTGGACCTGCAGCAGATTTATTTTTTAGATTTGCGATAATTAATATAATTTCATTTTTTGTGGTAGGGTGGAGAAATAAATTTGAGTCTACTTTTTTATCGTCAAAGATAGTTTCCGGGCTCTCGTTATTTTTTTCAATTTTTGTTGCCATTTTATCACCGATGTTTATGAAATATTCGTTTATATAATTTTCTTTAGCGATATTATTATTTATTTGTTTTCCATTTGCACCGCTTATATTATTATTATTATTATTATTTGAAGTTTTAGTTTTACTGTTTGTTGCTTTGTTTATTGGTTCCCAAATTTTTTTGTAATTTCCATTTGCATCTTTTATTTCGTTAGTATAAAAATCATTTTTTGTTTTCCTTATTAAATTATATAGTGTGTTTCTATATTGATTATATTGCGTTTTTAGTTCCTGCGTAAAGTTTCTTAATAATTGTTTTTTCATATTATCCCTTTTGCGAATAGATTTTATTAGTCCAAGTGTTATCCACGGTTTTATTTTATTGATTTTATTATTTTTTAAAATTATACTTGCGGTGGACTCATTTATGTAGGATTTTATTATATTAATGAAAGTGTCATAACTGTTTTTATATTATTGCAATTTACAACGTCATCCCAGTTTAATATTTTTGCTATAACCCTTATTTTAAGAGATATTTGAAAAAAAATCCATTTACTCCCCTTTCCACCTCCAAAAAAATGCTTGCCCTCGATCTTGAGGCAGACTCATAAGTATCTAAAAGAGTATAAGTTAAAATTTCATTGATTCCTAATTTTTTCTTTCATATTACAAAATTGTCTACTCAAAAACAATTTGATGTGTAAAGTTGCACCTCACCTGAATAGCATTGGTTACATTCCAGGCTGCTTGATACTCGTTGATCTTAACTTCGCTCTTCCCTTCAACAAAGTCAGAACCTTCAGAAAAATCAACGGATGAAACCCTGCTCTGCTGCCTTTGGTATCCTTCGTTAAAGCTGTCCTCGGCTTGGTTCTGATAATTATTTTGTTCCATCAAGAACGGGTTCGTAGTCTTCATATTGCTCATTTCGTGGTGCTCGTCAGTGCCCCCGTGCGAGGTATGGTTTTGATCGGGCAACTGGGCGAAATGCACCCTCTCGCCTGGTGTACGAGTGGCAGCATCCTCGGACCTGTTGGGAATTATCTGGCGGCGGATCTGGCTAGCGACGTTCACGGCAGCGGAGAGCGGGGGCAGCCGAATTTGCCCCAGACGATTCATCTCGGTCTACTTTATCTTCTAACACAAACACGAATTTTCTACGGTTGCCGAAAGCTGATAAGGAATTAGGACTAGGCACCGCCAAGATGGACTGTTTTTTTAAATATTGTTTACTAAAAATCAATATTTTACTTACTTTCCGTTTTATTGGAGGATATGCTGTGCACCAGTCACTACACCGCGAGTCCTAAGCGAGGGATTAAGAATCTGCCGTGTTTCGTAATCGGATTGAGCATTTTAATAATGGATTCTGCGGGAAATTAAACATTCACGTTTTCCATCTTGGCGGCGAGAGAGATTCGGGATGTTGGTACATTCGCGGCCACGCAGTACAGTCTGCGTCTAGGCAACAGGGTTTTTACGGGTGTTATCGTGGCCCTATCGATCTCGCCCTCGGAGAATTCATACATAGGATGGCGTTGACTGTCATCTATGGAAAATACTTCAACATATCAGATATTTTTAGGCAATATACTTATTAATCACATAAGGCATATTTTATGCTTCACGGTTTAAACATGGGTTGAATTATTTTGCGTTTTTTAGTTTCGCGTGTAGAAAAAATAGAATACAAATACAGCTTTGGACAATTATTATTAGACAGAAGTAAAATAAAATGCTTCAAGGCCCAAGGGGCAAGGGTATAACAAAGAAATATTGATATGAATTAGGTGTCCTAAAATCCGAATTTTCTATTGGAGTAGTTGAAAATCTTGGGGCCCCTGCAATGATGACGGCCCTCACAAAATCTAAAATCACAGGTTACAGAGGCAGTCGTATATATTCTTCAAGGGGGGTAGGGGGTGGCACTTCAACTTTTATATACTAAATAAAATAATTATCATTTATTGTTAAAGGGACTTCTATAATACCTTTATTCAATAGAATGGGGTATTTTCTATTGTTTTAAATTTTAGTTTTGGTGATATGATTTGATTTTGGTGATTAAAACTGACACACCCTTATTATAGTTTTTTTCTTGGTTTTCCGATTTGGAACAATTTTATTCAAATATAAAACAAAGTAAGAAGTAGCAGAAGTATTCTTTCCTATTATTTGGGTTTTCTACCACATGTATTATTATCCTCTTCAAAACAAATCACCGAATCTACAAAATAATAGAATTATTGGGAAGAAAGCCTCTGCGCCCGTGACGTTTACGCCAAAGGAAAAGTCAGAGGTTATGTTTTGCAAATAATATAAATCAGAATAAACACAGAAATAATGTATTTAGCTGACGTTTCGGAAAGTAATCTCTTTCCGTTTTCAAAGCTTTTTTTTTTGAAGAACTTATTTTGCTGTGTATGTCAAATACACAGCTTTAAGATTCTGTTCTGTTTATGTTATTTCCATAGATACTTACTACTTACACAGAACATAGAACTGATGATATTTTCTTTTATATAATGTTTGAGTTTGTTAAGTTCTTCTTTTAACATTGATAGCCATGTTGTACAAATATCTACAGAACAATTCGATACGCACTCGTAGAAGTATTTATGGTTAAAAAAAAACATCCGCCCCCTACAAATGCAAAGCCACCTGTAATACCAAGATAAACGAAAATAAAGAAAAAAATTATATTAAGCATTTTTTAATCGAAAAAATTTATTTGTGAAAGTTGTTCAGAATTGTCTTAAACCTTTAGTCGAAAATTTCGTCAAAATTAAAAAAAAATATTTTATTTAAAATAATGTCAGTCCGAAAACATCATTTTTAAATCACTTACAAATTATTTGACAAACACTTGACAGATTCAAATGTGTTTTCAGAGGGCGGAATATTAAACATAATATTTTTAGTCGCAAATTCCTCTATAAAATCCTTATTTTACTATAAGGAACGTAACCAGACTGCAACCAACAGCTACTCCCCGGGCTATGTGCCCCGCCGAGCGCTGAATTACAAGTTACAAGTCTGGCGCGTTAAATGTAATAATTGCATATTACCATCAAAACGCTAATGCTTCGATTGCAACAAACACCAGCCGAAAGACTGATCCTACTTAAAGGAGCTCTCTTGCCAGCCGTCACACACCACTTGCAGACTGCAGTTTCGAGGGATGTACCAAATGTTCAAAGGATCCTCGTGCCGGTCGTCACATACCTACCTTGCACTGACGAGAGACAACAGCTCGAAACTGCAGTACTTAACGCGCCAGACTTGTAACTTGTAATTCAGCGCTCGGCGGGGCACATAGCCCGGAGAGTAGCTGTTGGTTGCAGTCTGGTTACGCTCTTCATAGTAAAATACGAATTTTATAGAGGAATTTGCGACTAAAAATATTATGTTTACTTGACAGATTGCATTTAATTTAAAACAAAATACACTTTTCTAAGCAAAGAAACACATTACAATTATATTTTTGGACTTTGGATTTTAAACAAAATCATAATTTTTAACTTTGATGAAATTTTGGACTCAAGGTTTTTAGACAATTCTGAACAACTCTCAATAATAAAAATTTCCGACAAGAAATGTCTATTAAGATTTTCTGATTTTTTTCCGTTAATTTTGGTATCATAGGTAGCTTTGCATTTGTAGAGGGCGAATATTTTTTTTGGCCATAGGTAGATCCTACTTTGTTCTATATCTGAGTAACATTTGGGTCAAATCGGAAAAAAATTAAAAAATTAAGGGCGTTACACTACTAAGAGCGACATGCTGTATATAAAGTATTATTATTATTTTATCAATCACTAATTGTACAATAAATCTAGACCAATTTTTCATTTCTTTGGGATTTTACCTCTCGGGATAATTTTATGATCAATCGATGGGGAAAAATGTCAGGAATAACATATTGTTGCGTAGTTACAATTTCCAGTAAACATCCTGTATCGCAACAAGAATCTTCATAAACCACTGATTTATTAATCACTTAATTACAATAATTATTCCTTATCCTAAGACACACTTATTATACTTTTATTCTACTATAAATTCACTACTTTTATTTACAACTTGATATTGTGCCTTATTTCATCTTAACACTTGCTTGTCTCATATCAAACTGTTTTAGTGCGCCGATTCAGTCCCCATATATACCCGCGTCGAATGTACCTGAATATTCTAAAATAGTCCAGCGTTGTTCCCGATGTTTCTCGCCCTCCGCGTATTTTCTATATATTTCAGTGGCGTAGGCGTGCACATAACAATATTAAAATATTTAAGACTTGGGTGTCGGTAAATAAATAAAAACTATCAATAAAAACGGAAATTTTTGACGTTTACAAAAATTCGCCCGCGTACACGTCATCAAGAGAGGAGCGACGTAAATTCATTTTGAGGGTCGGAAAAACGTGTGGGGAAAGAGATAGCCGAAACGAAAACAACTTGGCAAAAAAATCTTAAAAAATTGATTTAAGAAAAATTAAGAAGCAACGTAGAGTGGTATTTCCTGTATCAAAATTGTAGAGAATTTCTTTCTTTACAACGTGACATATTTTTTTTAATTATTAAAAGTATTTTATGGCCGTCGTAACGCGTTAAAGTCGTGTAAGGCCATTTGTTGAAGTTTTTATTTATTTACAAAATCCAACACCCAAGTCTTAAACATTTTAATATGTCATTCCTGACATTTTTCCCCATCGACTGATCAAAAAATTATCCCCTGAGAGGTAAAATCCAAACGATAGATTAATTTTATTGTACTATAAGAAGCCAATTTATAGCAATATGATCATTTCTTACATTGAAATAAAAAAAATAGGAATACGGCCGTCTAATTTATTCTAGAGTTGAATGGAGATAATATGCCATGTAAATTCTCAGAGGGGGGGGGCTATGACCCCTATGCCCCCCCTATGACCGCGCCTGACAGGTTAGGCCTTTTGTAAAATTAATTGAAGCAATTTTCCATCCTAAATAATTTATATCTAGTACATTTTTTGATTCCACGACACGCCGTTCTTGGGCCTCTCCTGGCTCTCTGATGAGGAATTTGTGAGGGATGCGTATAGCGTATACTAGCCACTTGATGGCCAACTATAAAATAATTGAAGTTTCGGTAATCATCAGGATATAAAAAAATTACAAAAATAATTATTGAATTTGAATTTGGCAGATAGATCGAATAAAACTAATTATTACCTATTGTATCTTTTATTTGTAGCTCAACAACTATAAATTGGTGAAGCACTTCACTGTCAGTCTCACAGAGTCAAGCCTGGGTACTTGTTAGATGGTTCTCCTATTGAAACCGCCTTAAAAAAAGTCCGTTTCAATATTGATTCTTTGGCAGGTTGAATTTTTCTTTTGCAGGGGGAGCATATGTGGCGTACACTCCTATACCTAGCGTATAATTGACGGCCATCTATAAATGAAGTTTCGGTAACCAGGATATAAAAAAAATAACAAAAATAATTATTGAGTTATTGAATTTGATAGATATAGATTGAATAAAACTAATTATTATCCATTTTTTATCTTTTATTTATAGTTCAACAACTATAAATAACTATTCTACCTACAATATTAGCTTTTACGCCTTGTAGGTGTTTACCTCGGATTAGCTTGTGAATTGCTTTAGAACCGACCCTGGTGCATCGATTCCACCCAGGGGCCGCTCCAAACGGTGGGCATAGTGGACGGCCGCCCAGGGCGCCGCAATTATAAAGGTGGCATTTTCGGCGTAACGATACGAATATTTTAAGAATCGCGAATAGTCAAGACAAAAGTGAATGTCTCTGGAGAAGTAATTTCAAAACCTCATGAGCCGCGAAATACGCAAAAGACGGAGCTTGTTGTGCGGTATAAGTACATTGATTATAGTGCAGGGAGGGGGCGGCAAAATGCCATTTCGCCCCAGGCGGCGAAAGAGCTAGACCGGCCCCTGATTCCACCAATATTCAACAGCGTGCTGCTTTAGATCTCCCAAGTCATTTGTCTAAAATTTCAGATTTCCACACGTTGAGCCGTCTTCTAAAAAAATATCATCCACAGACAGAGACTTCCCTATCGACAGACAGACCACATACCGAATCAGATATATCCGCTAGTTTCTGGCTTCAAAGCGTCTATTTTCGTGATAATCTAAGATTTGGATTTTTCTAAGACATTATACAAGATGGCCCATTAGTGCGAGGAAGTCCATTACCTGGCCTATTATAAGGAATATTAAAAAATGTTTTAAATAAAATGGCATACATTGTTGCCTATTTCTAAAGTGCTTTGAAAAGCACGGGTGTTCTTATAACGTGGGAGAGGTTCAAGGTCGATTTTTTTTTAATGACACAGCCCATATATTCTTACAGCATTGATTTCAACGTAAAATTCTACGTTCAATGCAAATTTTTTATTTGAATACGTTGCGGCGTTGCCAAGATATTGCGGAAATTATGAAAATTCACGGAAAAATAGTGCATTACAAATGACATTAAAAATTTTTTGTTAATGACAGTTAAGGTAAATCATTTAGTACGTCCAAAGATAAAGGTCAGATCAAATGTCTGAGAGGAGCAAACATTTATTTTTATGTATATATATATATATATATAATATATATATATATATATATATAATTAAAATTAACAATTAAAATATTAAAAAATAACAACAACGGTAACTAGGAAAAAATACATAAAACAACTACTATAACAAATGTTCAAAGTTAGCACCTGCTACTTCTAAACAATAATGCATACGGTTTTCAAAAGCTCGACTAACATTACTTAACATATTGACGTTAATGTTTTGGAATAGGTACTTCTCTAATTCGAACTTTCATATCTTTCTTTGTAGTTGGTGGTATTTTATACAGTTGATCTTTGACATAGCCCCACACAAAAAATCCATTTTTGTCAAGTCCGGTGAGCGAGGCGGCCACTTGAAAGGTCCTCCTCTGCTTATCCATCTTCCAGGATATTCTTCATTATTTAAATGTGTGTGGATAGATACCGTGTGGTGGACTGGTGCTCCGTGCGTCGTGTAAATACCACATCTCTGTCTGAGTGGAATGGGGCGATATTAGAGAATTTTTGCTAACTAACGCTATACCTCCGTTACTGCTAACGTAGAAGAAAAGAGATAATTGCGCATGTGCACAAATAGCGTTTATCTTATTCTAATTGCGTGTCGCTGGGGATAAGAGACGTTAGGTTACCCACCTTAAATGGACCGTAACGCTTCTGATTGGTCAGAAATCCTAGTATATTTTGGTTTTGGGTTGTGGTAGTTATGCGATGGTCGCACTGATCACATAGTTTTGTTCTTGCTAATAATGCTAATGGTTGTTTTTGTTTGATGTTGAGAGTCAAGAGTCAAGTCAAACCTGCCACATATAGATCTCGAGGAGGGGGGTTGTCGAGGAGGATTTAGCATTAACAAAGTCTGTATCAGCGCATATTCCATCTCATTCTCCAAATTTACAACTAAATTTAACACATCTTCCATAGCTGTGGAAAATTTACTTTAAATTATGATTTTTTGTATTGTTCAAAAATGTGTTATACACACACAATATTACAGGTTATAGAAATTGAACTGTTAATTTTATTATCATTTTACACACTAAATCTGTCAAATAACGTCCACCGTTCGGAGCTAGTGCAAAAGCTCTTATTATACGACAATCCGCTTATTTTGTTGATGGTATTTGGTCATATGACATTTAAGGTTAATGTGAGTGGTATTAAGGGAATTGGCAAAAACTCCCTATTAACTGCGGCCACCTGCGGCACTGACTGACTGATACTCCAGAAAATTTAGGTAAATCAGGCCGCTAACCCTCTTCTTCAAAAAAATAAGGCCCAATGACATAATTTCCAATTATGCCGCCCCATACGTTTAATGACCACCTTGTCTGACTGAAATGTTGCTTCATCAACGAATAATACATTATTAAAAAAATCCTTATCTCGAAGGATTTGTTGCTGAGCCTATTCACAAAATGTTACCGGTTTTTCGAGAACGTAACGACAGTAGCTGTTGGTTGCAGTCTGGTTACGTTCCTTACAGTAAAATAAGGATTTTATAGAGGAGTTTGCGACTAAAAATATTATGTTTTAATATTCCGCCCTCTAAAAGCACATTTGAACAATGCTAAGCCCAGGCAGGCTATTTATTTTTCGATTGCAACAGACACTGGACCGCTAGATGGCGCCTGCTAACTATTTTACATGTCGCTATCCCAAAGATACCGAAAACATTCGTCAAGATTAAACACCACCTAGAAACACCTGCTGCCCGGAGGATCATCAGCAGAACGGAAGAAGCATTAACCAGGGAGAGGGTAAGATACACTTACCATCAACTACATATAGTCTCTTTGCAGTTATATAATTTACAGATGGAGTTGGCCACCACATTAAGTGAAGATCTTTGGAGTACAGTCGATCGCATTACTTATGAGCATGCAGAAGTTCAACAAGATAGGGACACTAAGAAGCAGATTAAGAAATTTGAGAAACTTCAAGCCATATATACATCAACTACACCCAAACTAGACGTCGGGAAGACCGTAATTAATTTAACGGACCAACCACTACCAGAAGAATGGACAAATGTATTAGCCAAAGGAATGAACTTCGCTGTTGCGCCGAATAAAGTACCTAAGGAAGACATTATCATTGAAGTTGAGAACACCATTAGAGGGTTGCCAGTTGAAGAAGCTGAGGAAATGAGACACGAAATATGCCGAATACTGCGCAAATCAAAACCACCTAGGAGGAACATTACTAGAGAGGAAAGTGAAGCTCTCTCAGAGATATTCGGCATAATAAAGACATCATCGTTTTAAGAGCAGATAAAGGCAATGCCACAGTGGTAATGAAGAAAGAAGAATATGAGGAAAAATTACAATTATTATTAGCTCCAGAGCAGTACACAAAATTAAAAAAGGATCCGACATCAAGAGTTGAAAGACAAACGAGGACAGCTATCAAGAATTCATTAATCCCAGTAGAAGAACAACGCCGCCTACTGCCAAGTGAAACCTTACCACCACGACTCTACGGCCTCCCTAAGATTCATAAACCAGGTAATCCAATCGTCAGCACATGTGGATCACCAACTTATGAGTTGGCCAGATACGTCGCAGACACACTGCAACCCTATATAGGTAAGACTAGTAGCCACGTAAAGAACTCCGGACACTTCATAGAAATTTTGGAAAACTTGGAAATAACGAGTAATGATATCATGGTTAGTTTTGACGTCGAATCGTTGTTCACCAATGTACCAATTGAGGAAACAGTTAACCTGTTAACCTGATTCGTCAACAACTTGTACCTAAAGGATTAAGAGAAGACATACCTGATCTGGCCCGATTGTGCCTGTTTTTTTTAAGTCAAGTTCGATGACCACGGCAAGACCCGGAAGAATCTACTTCATTAAAAATATTATGTCTCTTTGAGGCTTGTACGCGAAAATGGGGCACCTAATCTGTCACTATCTGACGGTCTATAGTGTGGCTTCTGTGCTATCGACAGGATGATGTAATTCAATTATTTACAAATTTACTCGTTACTGACTGGTGCGTGCAAACCCACTCTTAAGTTGGAAATTTTTTGTTCTTTTTATTAACACCAAAGTTTTTATAGATTGCATCAAAAAAAAAATTATTACTATCTTATTTTGCGTTAATATAAACTTGTTAACTAATGTTGTTTTTATTTGCACTCAACTTGGTTTACTAGGACAGCAATACCGTAATTCGCAAAGGTTAAATATATAGCAGTACGTAGTGTAGTAATGACGCAATAGAAATCGCTAATGCTGTTTTGTATGGGGGTACCGCTAGCTTAGGGTGCCATGAAACCAAAGATTAAGTGGCCAATTTTGGTTGAACAGTTGTTGGTTAATTTAAGGTCCTCCCTTTGCTACGCTAGGGACCTGTCAACATTATCAAATGCTTTACTGAAAACAATAAAAAATCTCAAAGGTGGCAATTTGCTATTAATTGCTTTAAATATTTCAGAGACAAAATTAGTAACAACTGATTCAGTGTTTTTGTTTTTAATACACCCTTGTTAGTTTGGGGAAATTATACTATAAGTATAAAGGTATATAGTTAACTGAACGTTTATTGCAACTTCTAGAGCTCGACTAATCTGTGCATCATAATATATTTTTTTGCATTTTTAAGTTTATTATAGGTCTTTTAAATTTCGTTTTTTAGTTCAATGAATGGGAGATTTTTTTTTCAGAGATAATTGGCCTTTAAGTCATATTATCTCATCATATATCCAGTGGTCACAGCCAATATCATCGGTGTCATTAATATAATATTTCCTTAAAGGAAATCAGAGTAATAGAATATGCATTGTTGATACATATTGAATTGTATACATGGTACCAATATTATAAAACTGCAATAAAACTATACACACAGAAAATAAATTCAATTTTATATTTCTCTGACATATGACTTATAATAAACCTGAACGATAGGAACTTGGACTTCCTTCAAAATTTGCAAAATATCACAGTAGATTTGAAATATCTCTTTATCTTGTTGGGAGTCCTTTGCACAGTCCTCATAAACTTTATCCATTATATCAAGAACTAAAATAGAACTTTCCCTTGCAAGGTTACATTTCAAAAAGTAATGATAAAATAAGTATTTGTCTTTTTTCTCAACAAAAACCGAGGTTAAAAGTCTCCTTAACAACGAATTAAATCGGTTGCACACATACAGACCATACTCCAGGATCAAGAGATCCATAAATGCCGCAACATTTTTAGCATAATTTTCAACGAGGGGAGAATCATACTTCATCCTCAACAGTTTCAGCAGTACATACTCATTGAACATTTCCACAGGAGTGAAGCATCGCTCCCAATACGTACTAAAAAGTCTCACAAAGTGAGGGTCAAATTCTTCCGATGTAGCGACCGCATAGAACTTATTAAAAAATCTAGTTATAGCAACCGATTGATTGTCAGCTTTAAAGCTGGAAATGATCTTAAAAACAATATCGAAATTCTCCTTCTGTTCCAATTTCCTATCCTTTAAAAGTCTGCAAACAAAGGACTCCATATTCAGTAAATCATCGACTTTTTTTTCAAAGTAACTACTTATGACATGTTTACAGAATTGAGACGATAACGAAACTATAATATCAGTTGCGGTAAGGATTTTCAATAAAAGCGAACGTAGATAATCTTCAATCATAACTTCAAGTCTAACACTTTCAAAAAAACCCCAGCATTCTTCTATATACAGTACTTGGAATTTCTTGGGCACTTTGATCGAAGACAAGCTGTTTAGTGTCTCCGTATCATTTTTGTCAATCGTACTCATATTTGAAATAAGCAAATCCAACAAATCTTTTGACTGGTTCCTTAAGAAATACTTCTGCGTGGCTGAAAATACATGCTTCTGACTAGAAACGTTACTGCGCTCGGCAGTCTTTAGCTGGTTTACTGCGTAATTATAATCAAGTAGCAAAGAGCTTAGGAAAACAGAATGTTTCCGAACAGACACTGCTCTTTTCGATAAAATATCCATGTATAAGGGCAACCGGTTTTCAGGGGATCTGTAGCAAACACTGTACAGCGAAGGTAGAGCAGACTGTAGGTAGTCGCCGATACAAAACTTCGTTACAATCGGTAACATTTTAAATGGTTCCGAAACGCCTTTCAATATTTTCGCCACTTCACACTGTGACTTGTAACTTTTCTTCATGTCCTCATCCTGTAAATCTAGCTTGATTTTTTTTGGTAGAAAGTACTCAGTAACAATCTTAATAAAGTCATCTGTTGATAGTAAAACCAATAAGTAACTCATTATATCTCCTTTCGATTCGTACTCTGGGTCCCTTAACCGTTCTTTTAAAAAATCAATAAACGCCACGTCGATGTTTAGATGAGAACACAATTTGATTTCCTTCAAATATGATATGTGATTATATAGGGCACGCCGCTTCCTGTATTTGGTGTACGTAAACACTCGTAGATCGTTTATCGTGGCAATTTTTTTAACATATGGAACGAGCACTTCAGGTTCATTTCTTAAGAACCAAAAACTTATGGTGTGACTCACATGTTTATCAGCGATTTCTCCGAAATACAGCTCCAACATTTCATTTTCTAGTTCAGAACGATTTCTATTCATCAGCATAAATTCCAGTAGATCCTTAAAACTAAATTCCTGATGATTTTTGGAAACGGTCAAAATTATCTCCCGTAGCCTTGTCCTCTCTATCATTAGGGTATTTTGTGGGAACCGCAGGTTATAATGAACAATATTCGATATTATCTGGCATTGGATGTCATCAAAATTGTCAGTTTTATCCAATATAGATTTAATGAATGTCATTAGATGCGGAAAGTCTCCCAGACGGATGCAATATTTGGCATTACAGTCGAGTAGGCTGAAATTAAACACGTCGAGAGTCAATTGTTGATAAATCGTTTTATAGTCTTTGCACTCTTCGCGCACTTTGTCTGGCATGATATTCAAAATCTGTATCAAAATTTCCTTTTCGATGGCACCATTATTTATTTGAGGCCAAAATTTGTCTCTACTACGTATAGTATCTTCAATAAACAATGTCAGCTCTTTTCTAAAAGGCTTGCCATTTTTGAACAAAAATTCCAGGTATTTTGTCGTAAACTCATAGTGTTGGTAATGATTATATTCCTTCTTAATCCTTGCAACCTCTATTAGTTCATTTATATATTTCCAGTGATTTTCTGATAGATCCTGTAATGGAAAACCATGATAACGAATGTGACTCAAGACCGATTGCCGATCGGTATTCCGAAATCGAAGACAGGCATACTCCAAAACCTTTTCGAATGCAGTCAGATCCTTGTATTCTTTACATGAATCTATCATTATATTTAACAAAGTCGCTCTGTCATAATTACTAGCACAGACGTTCATTCTTTCTTTAATTAAAGGTAACAAATGTGCAGGCTCATAATACTTCAAGAAGGAATCGTCGTTTTTCCCGTTATACTGTATCTTAGCCCATTGTTTTTTAATCTCCTTATCATCACACATTTGTAATATGGGACGTGAAAGATAACTCAGATTGTCCGTAACGGTTTGGTTGTCAAAAACTTGCGAAAAAGTTTGCACAAACAAGTCCCACCGTTGGTTTTTTGGGTAGAACTGCAGTAGCTTATTACAAAGGTTATTGATATCTATTTCGTCTAATTTTCTAGGGAATAAATCAAAGTAAACCTTTTTAAAATTGCCCTGTAACATCCTAACTATAACGTTAGCTTTTAAAAGAGGCATATACGATGTTACGTCTTTCATAACATCATATTTTATGAGGTTTATTATTTTTTTGCTTAACCTGTGACCAAACGGTTTGGTATTTAACTTGTTTTCTCTCTTTAATTCTAATAAAAATTGAGGATCTTTCAAGGCAATATGTTTAAATACATATTTTTCCTTATAAGGACTTTGTGTAATATTTTCATAATGTGTCAAGTAACTTTTAAATAAATTCGGGTCCCTGTCGAAGAGCTTCGTCACTTGGCTTGATCGCAGACGAATTTCATTATCGGCCAGAACTTCCAAAATCTTCATAGAACTGCATCTATGGAGGATAGGTGTCGCAACATAAAGGCCATATCTAAAAAAAAAATATGGTATATTTAAGACATAATAAATATATAATAAACATTTGAAGTTATGTGAAATTCTCTGCCCTCATAAGTATATCATACCAGAAACTGTAACTTTACAAATTTGGAACAAGTTCAGTCTTTTTTACGCGTTTTTTTAGTTTCTTGCTTATCCAATACCCCTGTTCGTTTCAGAGGCCCATTTTAGGTTATAACGTAACCATGAAGCAAACAGGTGTTGGATAGGTAAGAAGCTAAAAAAAAAAAGGTATAAAAACGATAGAATTTGTGCACCAGGTTAGCAAAGTTACCCTTTCAGGTATAACGCACTTCTTATAAAAGTAAGGAAAAAGTTAGGTTATAAAAGGACTGGATCAAACACGAGTGCTGGGTAGGTAAGAAGCTAAAAAAATGTTAAAAATATGCAAAACTTGGGTCATCCTATAGAACATCCCCTTCAGCAATTTTGCAGTTTTTTTTTCATAGACGTGTTCTAAGTTGTTATTGTAGGAAGCATTTGTAATTTGGCAAATGCAATTTTTTTATCCTTGTGGGAGGAGGGAATTTTGACCGAGATTTTTTGTAAATTTCGTTTTACTCTTGCCCTTCAAAAAAAAAACAAAGAAAAATAAAATTTACAAAAAATCTCGGTCAAAAGTACACCCACCCCCCTCCTTCCCAAACGTCTGAAAATAAAACTGCAGAATTGCAGATGAGGAGGATGTTCCATAGAATTACGGAAATTTGTTCCACACGCTAGTAAATTATTGTTTCAGATATAATAACACACAAGTTTACGAAGTTTCACTTCGTCTTAAATGGCAACTTTACACACCCATATATCGTGTCAAGAGTTAATTGGTCAAATTTTTCTCTGTTATGAAACTCTTCAAGGCGCATCTTTTTATGATTTTCAATATATTTTCAATTGTCACACCAACCCACTGCGTTCACTGAAAAATTTGATTTTTTATATTCTACTTAGCGTTAGAGATGCAGCAAAAAATTATTAAGAATCAAAAAAATACCCCTAGATACCGAGTTTCATCAAAATATGAGTATTTATTTTTCATAAATTTTGCAATTCAGAAATATAAAGCAAAGTTTGTCGTGGAAACGGAAATAAAAAGTACTCAAATCAGTTTATTGTGTAAGAATTCTAAATCATAACCATAAATGCAACAAAATTAACACAGCATTTAAGTACTTAAATGTAGCCTTTTTCAACTAAACCATCATCAATAGTAATATATTTCTCAATGTGTTTTTTATCATTCTTTGCTACTCGTCGTAATTCTTGAATGTTAATTTCTTGACAAGCTTGCGTGATTCCATCGCAAAGCTTATGCCTAGTTCGGGGCCTTGTTCTGTAAACCTTATTTTTTATGGTGCCCCAAAAATAAAAATCAAGCGGGGTAATATCCGAAGATTTAGGGGACCACTCGATTAAAGGAGTGTTTCGCCTTTTCCAATTTTGAGGAAAGTTAACATTCAACCATCATTGCACAATTATCAAGTTGAGAATCGATGCTCTATACATGTCCCTTAGCACTGCCAGTGGAAAATCATCAATTACCTCCATTAATTCATTGTTCAAAAAGTGTAGTAGTCTTATAGCATTTAAAGTTTGTAAGAAAAAGAAAGGGCCTATTATCCTTTCTCCTAAAATACCACACCACACGTTCGCTTTTTCACAATACTATCGCTTACAATTGATTACCCAATGTGGATTTTCTGTTGTCTAATACCTACAGTTTTGCGACGATACTGCATCATTGGTGGTGAATGTCGCTTCATCACTAAACATAATTTTTTTCAAAAAACGTCGATTATTAAGATAATTGCCTTGAGCCCAGAAATAGTATTCAAGCCGTCTGGTATCACTTTCCTCCAAGGTGTGTACAAATTTGGGTTTAAATGACTTCACTTTGTATCGACGAAGGCACCTCCAAATTTTGTTGCGAGTCAAATTCAAGTTTAAAGCCATACCTCGTATGCTACTATGAAGATTTTCATTAAAAGTGTCTAAAATTACTTGGTCTACATTCTGCCGATTATTTCTTTTTCTTTTGGTTTTTATTACACTATCACTCAATAAGCTATATGAACATCTAGATAATAATAAAAAATGCTTTGGAATCTTCATGGACCTGAGTAAAGCGTTTGACCTGGTGGATCATGCTTTACTTTTAGGCAAACTTAATAAATATGGGTTTCGAGGAAAGCTTGGTGAATGGCTCACGTCCTACCTTTCTAATCGTACCCAACTAGTAGAAATAGGCAATACAAAATCCGGAAGATTATCAGTATCAATCCTTAGACCCCTACTTTTTATACTTTTTATAAATGACTTACCGGATGTAATAAACTCATGTCTCCTAGTAATGTTTGCAGATGACAACTCATTCTTAAATGTAAATGAAAATGTAAATAATCTTCTAACTGATACACAGAATAAAATTAGCTTATTTGTTTCTAAATTTGAAAATGAAAAATTAATACTTAATGGTGATAAAACAGTGTTCATCCATTTTACTCCGAGACTAATTAATTATAATGAAAGTTATCTACTAAAAATTCATGGAAAATCGTTGGAACAAGTCACCTCTACAAAATTTCTAGGCGTGCATATAGACAATGCTCTAAATTGGGAAAGTCATATTACTATATTATGCAACAAGCTGTCATCAGTCTGTTTTGCCTTGTACAGGCTGAGAAATATTACAAATAGGGATGTTATGTTATCCTATTACTATGCGCAATTTTACTCAAGAATTTCGTACGGTATTGTGTTTTGGGGCTCCTCTCATCACTTTGAGAGAGTCTTCAAGCTACAAAAGAAAGCAATAAGGAACATAATGGGAGTCAGTATGCGTACCTCTTGTAAAACTTATTTTAAGGAATTGCAATTATTACCGTTAGCTTATATTTATATCATGAAAATAGTTGTATTTGTAAAGTCCAACCTAAACATTTTTTTAAGAAACAATTATAACCATGAATATAATACTAGGAGACAGAACAATTTATTGACACCGAACCATTGCCTATCATTGTACGAAAAAAGTCCCCCATACACTGGTATAAAGTTCTATAATAAGCTTCCAGAGTACATCAAGCAAATTAATAATATAAAGTCATTTCAAAGACAAGTAAAGAAATTATTGCTAGAATCTGATTTTTATACCGTATATGACTTTCTACAACATTCCTTTGACTCTTAAAGTTGATGTGTGTATGTATATGTAGGATATATAATTTGATTAAATTTCAATCCACTGAGCTCGATTTCTGATGTAATTTTTTTCTGATATATTTTTTTTTTAGATACTTTATGATTTTATGCTAAACTGTAAATGTTAGTATATATATTTTTTATTTTGTTTGTATTTCATAATGTGTTGTTTCTTATTCTCTGAGCGATGCTGGTCAGTTCTGCCGTGTCTCCGACATTCTCACGGAAGAAGCGCCAGCGAATTCACTACGGCCATTCCCTGCAACCTGCAGAGTTAGCGACCGTAGGTTCCTAAATCGTGTGCCCTAAGTAAACGAAGAGAACCCAGGATAACAGCTTTTTGCATCTGGCCTGCCAGCCATTCGGCCGAATGTTGACCAGCCAATATTGTTCTTAATTCCGAGAGCAGCGTGGGCTTCATACCTCCGAGTACACCGATTATAAGGACTACCAACTTGACCGAGTAGCCTGGATACAGCACTAGGAGCTCGTACCGGAGATCGCGATACTTAGCCCGTTTTTCCTCCTCTTTCAAGACGATGTTTGTTTCAGCCGGAGCTGAAAACTCAATGACATATATCGCCTTCTGCTGATGATCGAGGAGTACTATGTCAGGCTTGTTGGCTTGAATTAGCCTGGCGGTCGGGAACGAGTAGTTCCAGTATATCCTGCACCTCTTGTTCTCGACAACGGACTCAATATCTCCGGGGACGTAAGGCAGCACTGGTGTTTGGTCTACCCCGTACGAGTGCCGTAGATGGTAGTAAAGCACTCGTAATGCCGCGTTATGGCGATGGATGTAGGCCAAAATCGCATATACCGGGCATGCAGACAGTAAATGCATGAGCGATTCCGGCGCCCGATGGCAGGTCCTGCAGCTGGTATCAGGAACCCCTACACCCATCACACGGCTTCGGTAGGCCAAGGTGTTAATAACACCATCCTGGCAGGCCACAATGAATCCCTCGGTCTCCGGCTTAAGCCCAGCTGACCTTAAAAAGGCGAACGTCAGCTTGGTCGATAAACCCAGCGTTTCTATGTTCTTATAAAATACACCGTGCATGGATTTATCGACGTGCCGTCTAAACAGATTCTCCTGTTCAGCGGCTTTAATCTGGGCTTTCAGACGAGTTGGCGGAAGCTCAGTGACCGACTCTGGGTCGGCACCTCGCCGGCCTCCTCGCCTGATGTCGAATACGAGACCGAGTTCATCTGCAACCCTCTTTGCTGCCTTGAATAATCCTGCTCCCACTCCTGCATTTTCATGATTTCTCACTAATTGCAGGAGAGGGTCTGAGCTCCTAAGGACGTTACATGCTATACTCAGGACTACCCGGCCATGCATGCACTCCAAACTCAAGAGTCCTCGGCCCCCCCGATGACGTGGGAGGTACACACGAGGAACGGACGATTTTGGATGAATGCTCCTATGGATATTCATCATCTTGCGGGTACCTCTATCTAACTGACGCAGCTCATCCACCATCCATCTCACTACTCCAAAGGAGTAGAGCAGAACAGGAACGGCAAGCATATTAGTGGCAGACATCTTGTTTTTCCCCGAAAGTTCGGATGACCAAATCTTTCGGAGTAGGCCTCTGTATTTGCCGCGGAGAGATTCCTTAATTTGTTGCACATCCTGGATGTGATGTTGTTGCACACCCAGGTATGTGTAAGTCTCTCCAGCATCTAGATGTCGCAAGATGCCTCCGTCTGCGAGCTGCGCCTCTTCAGCAAAGTCCCCGCATCGTCCTCTCTTGAGGACGATTATTATTAATATTATTATTATTACTTTGGTTGAAACGTCTGTTAATGTTAGCAACAACTGAGTAACTAATTTGACTTAGTGGATGTCTTACATTCAATTCTTGAGCTACACTGCTCTGGTAGAACGGTTATTGTCACAAGTAAGTCTAATTATCTCAAATTTTTCATTGAGACTCAACCACTGTTCAGCTATTATGCAAGAGAACAATTTAAAAAAAACAGGTACACTTTTGACGTTTTTTATGACACTTGTTGTATTTCCTTGTTTCCACAGCAATCTTTGCTTAAGTCTAATAGATTAAGAATTAAATTTCTGAATTGCAAAATTTATGAAATATAATCAAAATACGCATATTTTGATGAAACGCTGTATCTAGGGATGTTTTTTGATTCTGAACAACTTTTATTAATAATATTTTGCTGTATCTCTAACGCTAAGTAAAACATATAAAAATCACATTTCTGAGCTTGCTTTTAAGTGAATGCGCAGTCGGTTGGTGTGACAATTGAAAACATATTGAAAATCATAAAAAGATGCGCCTTGAAGAGTTTCATCATAACAGGGGAAAATTTGAAATCGATCTGCCAAATAATAAGGTATACCAAGTTGTGTCCACTTGAGACGGGACACACTGTATAAGTGAGATGACGCAGACCTAATTAATGACCTGTATTTTACTCACCGTTTAAGGACACACTTGAACAACTCATCCATCTGAGTCTCATTTACAGTATGTGAAAGTCTTTTCAGTATTTTCATTCTAATGGCAAAAGATGTGCAAGGCAAAAACTCATTAACAAATTTGTCCGCATTGATTTCCTTGAAGGCTTCTTTGAAGAACCAAGGTTGTTTAATAACTTTGCTAATGAAAACCTCATTACCTTCTTTTAGTATTTCTAATAGTTCCGTAGTTTTCTTAAAATATATCAGCATATCGATCCGCAGCAAACTTTCGAGATAGGTCTTGGGTCGCAAGTCTTTCAAGACCATATTTAATTGATCCTCATTTGGTAGCAGGGATTTGTCTTGTAGCAGCTTAAAAAAGTTCTTCTTTCTTTCGCTAATCAAGGCACCCTCCAAGTTATGAAACCTTGTTATAAATACCACTTCTGTGTCGCCCATTATGTTACGTTATTCTGGAAAAAAAATATTGTCATAATCCTAACATTAATAAAGAATTCACAAATAAATCTAGAAATCAAATTGCGCTGCATAGCTTTAACTTAGGTCGTGACAGTTAAAAACTTTAAGCTCCACTAAATTCTTAAGGAACTACATCCATAACTTCGATGGCTCTGAAAGGCCACAGCAAAAAATAAAAAAAGTAGAAATTTCTACTTCAAAGCTAGAAATTTCTACTTTTAAAGTAGAAGTTTCTACTTTTCAAAGTATACATTTCTAGTTTTAAAGTAGAAATTACTAGTTTTAAAATAGAAATTTCTACTTTACAATTATTCAATTTTCAAGACCGAAATGTCTTCTAGTGTTATTTGCTGTCATGCTTTATGTGTTCTTCGTTTTTTAAGTAATTATAACTATAATTGACTGCTGGGAAACTACTCTAAGAAATTGTATACCTTATGAACTTTTATCTGAAATTTATTCGAAAAGAGAAGCGACGCCAAAAAACATTTTAAACAACATAATTTTTTATGACCATCTCGATTTAGAACAATCGAAAATATTAACAATTATTAAAAAATTCATACATAAATGCGATGAGAAGGATTTAACAAAATTTTTGAGATTCTGCACTGGCGCGCAGATTTTTTAACAGAAAATCCTCGAAAAATAACTTGTAACAAATCAAAGGGGATAAATCGAAGATCAATAGTCCATACCTGCAGCTGTAAATTAGAGTTGCCCCTATCATACATGATAATTATACCGATTTTAGAGCTCAAATGAACTCAGTTTTATGGTCGAATATATCGGTGATAGATTTTGGCACTTCAAGTTTAAAAATAATCATAATTGGCCATAATTTGAAATCATTCAGATTCAAATCCATCAATGTGGTCATTGAAGGACAAAAATCCATCTACTATGACCCCTAAATTTCAGTATGTCAGCATTTATGTATTTTATGGCTTTTATCCAATCATTTAGTGAGAATGAAAAGTACATCTCAATATCTCATCTGCATAAAGGTGAACGCGACAATGAGTAAGTATCTTGGGAGATCGATGATAAAAACTGGGAATAATATTTTTGTGATCTTTGTTTGTTCTTTAATCGTTTGCTTAAAACTATATCTTACATAAGGACAGTATTTACGTTTTTTGCCAAGAGGACATAATGGGTGCATTACAATTAAAATAGATATATATACTATCAAAATATTTTAATTTTTAGTACATAAGTTTCGTATCCACAAAATGAATATTGAGTAGGCCTTTCGTCGGTAATTGGATAAAAAAAAGCAAATCTTATTTTCTCTTTAGAGTCAGTCGACGTTCTGAAAATCTTTATTGTTTTTCTCAGGACTAATGAGGTGAATAGTTATCAGTCATTAAAATCAGAGTTAATATCATCGTTACCAGTTTAACATAAAACATAAATATATATCCAGTAGCAAAACTTAGTCTATGAATTTTTTTTCTAATGTGCTATGAGTTTCGTTGTTTAAAATATATTTTTTTTATCCAATTACCGACGAACTTTGAGTTGAAATTTTCTAAATTAAGTGTATCTTCCCAAAAAGTGTCATTGATGACATCATACATAACGGCACATATGTTAAAAAAATGTAATTCCTATAATAAATTGTATCTGGGCTTATTTTTTCCTCCTCACCTAATACAAACATATGATCTTTTATAATGCATATCCATATATCACAGCTTTTTACAGCAACATCTATCAGATACTAGAAGTTTTCAGTAATCTAGTAAAATTTCTAGTTATGTGACATATCAAAATAGTATAAATTATTAAAATATTTAGTTCCCGCAGAATCTACATTTAATAAATTGATTTTGATGCCCATAAATATAGCCAATTTGAACTGTCCTTTTAAAATGTAGGTTACCGCCTTGTAAAGATATAAATACTGACTTTCAATGTTTAGGTTTACTAATACATTTTTGAAATTATACTAAAATAAATAAAACAGAACAATGTGTAAAACGACACTTAAAATTGCAATGTAGTATAAAAAACGGCACAAAAGTTTGATGTAAAAAGTAAAAATAGTTAGATATTTTTTATTTAATATCTTGTTGAATAGTTGCAACTGAAATTTATTAACATTCATCATATTCATTAGATATTACTAACTATTCTAAATTTAACAATAATTTTATCTCGTTTCTTAAACAAACGTAAATATCAACTGCATGGAATGGATCTGCTTTAACTCCATTTTTCTCTTCTAAAATTAATTCACATAATTGATAGACATCCTTGTCGACCTTGTCACAGGAAAACCGTAGAAATTTAGTCTCATTTTTACAAGCCTCAAGGGACACCATATTTTTAATGGGAATAAGATCATGGATCATCTATCTACCTATCTACTTATGATCGATCAACCTTACACCACAGGAGAAGTCATTTAGTTAGTTAAGTTCATAAGTGGATACACTGTATATTATGAAAATGGTTGTTGCTTGGTAATCAGTTTCATTATGGGACAGAGGTACGCTATAGAAAACATTTAAATTGGATTATGTCATGCTATATTTATTCTGCAATCCCTATCAACATGTAAGGATAACTTTAAAACTGGCAACTTTAAAAGTTTAGTTTTTCTTCATATAATCTTATAAGGCAAGTGATTATTATTACTGATTGAGGACCTATTACCACCATCAGATTACAATCAATCTACCTCAGTGAGACATTCTGTTTCTAACGACAGGACTCTAGATGTTTGCATATACTTAAAAAGACATTGTTTACTATTGACTATTGATGATAACATTTAACACCAACTTTATTGCACCAAATTGATATTACAAAATATTACTCAGTGTTATACCTATTACCTACCATTATATATTTCCTAGTTAATATTCTGTTGAGTAGTATTACAGGATATCCACATATTGCATAATATTACCTAATACCTATACACTTAATAACTAGTTGATTTTGTAGATATATTCCTAATTAATAATAAAAATCCCATTAGTTTTCAATTAAAGATCAAGTAATTATTTCAATAGATACATTCACATGTACCTACTTCGAGAATATCAAAAAATACATATATTTTGATTATTAACTATATTTTCACTTATATAATAAAATGACTACCTACCTATATAAACCCTTTACCATACGATCATTACGATCCTAAAATCCAGAATATGTGGCGATCCGGTTTACCAGAGAAATTTCTCTATGGAAAAATCACAGAACATACCTACACCAGGAAAAATATTCAGACACATTGAAGCAATGTAGCTTGAAATTCTTATTTTTAAGTCTCACATTATTTATTTATTGATTTAGATACTTATGTTTTACTTTTTAGATTTGTATTGTAGATGAGAAATAATCTTTATTTATACCTACAAAGATATAAACATAACCTCCAATTTGAACACACCTTTTTCACACGTAAACTTTTTAAGTATGTTCGGTTGTAACCAGAGATCACATACACTCTGTGGTTGTACCCAAGAATTGTACACAAAGAGGATGGCCAGAATCATAGACTTATATATAGTATAAGTCTATGCTAACTACACAGAGACGAAGGCAAGCCTTCCCGCCAAAACCCATTTCAGTGACTTTACGTACAAGTTGCGTCTATACTGAGAGAAATGTGAAATGTGTTGATAATGTCTTTCTTTAAATTATGAAATATTTGGCCTTTCACTGAATATATTCGAGTATACTCAAAGGTGGTTTGTAAAATTGGTAAATTTCCAGGATATCCACTTCTCGTTTTTGGCGATTTTTTTTGCAGTCATGTAGTAAACTGTGTTATGAATCATTTGGTGACAACGAAATGTTGTGCAAATGAATAATAATAATAATAATAATAATAAGCAACAAGCATATCGCATGAGACCACGAAACTTTGATGAAAGTCGCATGCGAAAGGGAAATTAAAATTAAGTTAAATTTGTGCCGAAATTGTAGGGGAAGGAAAATCTTTGGTGAATGTGATTGTCGCATTAGGTAAAAAATAAGCGTTATAGAAAAAGCGTGACTTGAGTGTATTAACTCGCGTGGTTGCACTGTAATAATGTCATGTGATAAAAAGTCGCATGAGATCACAAATCTTTGAAGAAAGTCGTCGTTGAAATAAAAGAAAGTCGCATGCGAAAGGAAAATTGCAATGCAGCTAAATTTGTCTCGAAATTGTAGGGCAAGGAAAATCTTTGGTGAATGTGATTTTGTTATGTACTTTAGTCAACCTGTGAGCAGCAGTGCCACTAACGGGTGACAAGACGATTACCGTGAACGTGACCCATTGTTGACACATGGGCATTTTAAATAATTAATTTGCGGTATTTAACTTCGTTTGCACAACATAACATTATGTGGACTGTAATCCTGGAACAATAACGTAGAATCCTTCAGTATTTTTAGTTTTTGTATAAGTGAGAAGTGGATATCCTGGAAAATGACCGTAAAATTTCTTAAGCTTGCTTTAACTGGTATTTGAATTTTGTCATGTAAATTCGTATATTTCATAATTTAAAAAAGAAATTAACAACACATTTCTCTTTGTAGACGCAACTGGTACGTAAGGTCACGGAAATCGAGCTATCAAAACCGAAAGGTGCCGCCAAGGCCTTCGCCTCTGTATTGTTTACCACAGACATATATATACAGGGTGACCATTAATAATAGGCCATAGTTCAGAGGTAGATTCTTTGGGCGAAAATATGAGGATATAACCAAATATGCTTTAGTAAAATGTTGCTGTGGAAAAGATACAGAGGGTGTCAAAGTTCAAATTATTTTTTCGTTTTTTTGCAATAACTCAACAGCCTCTTGACTGATCTTCGCCAAATTTACTAGAGGAACTTTTTTTATTCTAAAAAACAATAATTTATGTATTACATCACGTTAGATCATAGAGGGCGCCGCAGGACCTGTATCTCATAATTTTTTTTTATTTTTTTTTTTACAAAACGTTGTGGTACTTCTGACCAGAAAAATTTGTTGAGGGCGTCATTTCCACGTATAAAAGGTAAACTTGGTAGAACTTGATAACTCCAACAATTTTCGAGGAAAGTGCCGTTAAATATTTCAATAATTTTTTGAAAGACAAATTCAAATTTAATGGACACGTTACGTTCCTTATAGTAAAATAGGGATTTTATAGAGGAGTTTGCGACTAAAAATATTATGTTTTAATATGTAGTTTACTCTGTGCTCTGGTCTCAACGCGACCGCACTCTGCTATATCATTTGCCTATAATAGCTTATTAGTCCAAGATCCCAGAGCCGCAGACCAAGGATAGTATATAGGCCCCAGACCTCCTCCGCCCAGCTTCACGGCGTTATACGTCGTAAATATTTGGCTTGCTCCGGATCAGGCCTCGGGGATGCCATGTATTGTTGTTAATATTAAATAAAGTTTTGTTGTTGTTGTTTATATAAATTCCGTAGAAATTGATTTCAAGTTGAAATATTGTAAGTAAAAAACTATGACTAGTTGCAGATAATTGGCAAATATTTTAAAATACAAATGACTTCACATAATCCATAATATAATTCAATATTTTGTGGCATGTAGCTAGGATGAGGTCGGTAGCTATTTTAATAGATTTTATAATCTTATTTTAAAGTTTTTTAAATATTTGTAACATTAACTAAATGTGTAAATAAAATAGAGTTCAGTGTGCCGGTACACCGGTACAAAATTATAGTAGGGGGAAAAAATTACATCAGCGAAATGTGAGTGAGTGAGCGTTATTGATTAAAAACAAAGACAGGAAAAGTAGGCATTTTATACATGATGACACCCTACTTCTTGATAAATTTGCATGGGTCGCTCAGTCTGTGTATATATATAATGTAGTTTACTCTGTGCTATAGTCTCAACGCGACCGCTCTCTGCTATATCATTTGCCTATAATAACCCATTAGTCCAAGATCCCAAAGTCCCTATACCTACGTCATTTTAACAAAGCTAAGATTTTCACAGTAAATGTGTAATATGTAGGTAAAAACGTATTGCATACTTGCTAGCTTGAAAGCGGGGCCCTTTTATAGATAATGGGTACTGAAGGTAAATAAAAAATCTTACTATTACGTTCATATAGCAAAAAATATGAAGTTTCATTAACAGCCATCCGTGGTGTAGTGGTTAAGTAGCCGGATTCTCACACACAAGGTTCTCACTCACCTTTCATTTACCACAACTTTCCCTATTGAATACTTTCTATTTTAATTCTTTCCTATCCCTCTGTTCGTTTCTGTTTTTCTTTTTCACAGCTAACTCTACCTTTCACTAGAGTAAAAACTTATTTTGGATCAGAGCGTTAGAAAATTATAGATTAGGCAACTGGGACGCTGTCGCTGTGGTAGTTGTCTCAAACAGGTTTTTTTCTTTGAGGTTTTTCCCGTATCAGGTACTCAAATTAATTTAATTAAATTAAATTTGTGTTTGATTTGATACACGAGGTTGAGGATTCGAATCAAGTCTTTTGCATTTTTTATTTTTCATTTTGTACGAGATGTATTTCACCTCGATTAGCAACTGAAATAACTAATACGAACATAGAAGCATAACGCAACATTGCGAAAATAATTTTATTACAAAAAATAATTATATAATTCTATATATGTAAAAAAATTAAATGTAAATTCTTAATACACGCATTTATGTTCAACTTATAAAAGATTTGTAATAGATTTTAACAATAGGATCTTCAACATCTTTTAAAATTTTTATAATATCATAAAATATGTCAGATACTTCCTTTAAATTATCCTCTTCAACTTTACTCATTAGATCAAGTACCAAGATAGAAGTAGTAGTTGTAGTTTTGAACTTTAAAATATTATAAAAAAATAAGTACTTATCCTTTTTATTCTCAAAAGTGGAATCTAAGGCCTTATCCAGCTGGTATTTAAATTTATTGTGGACATGTAAACTGTACTCTGCATTCAACTGTTCTAAGAATACCACTATTGCCTTTGCATAATTCTCGATAAACGGTTCGCACGTTTCATATCGTATGTTTAACAATTTAAGCAGTATATATTCGTCAAACATTTCCACAGGAGTGAACAACCGTCCCCAATATTCAGTAAAAAGCTTTAAAAAGTTGCCATTCATATCTTCAGTAGCAACCACATAAAACTTTTCAAAAAACAGCTTGATGAACTCTCTTCTATTGTCATCTTTAAACTGACGAATCATTTCAAATACAAACGGAAAATTCTCAGTCTGGTCCATCTCTTTATACCGCAGAACATTGCAAACAAATAATTCCATGTTCAATAAGTCATTCGTTTGGTTGTTAAAGTAAGAAGCTATAATATCTTTGCAAAACTTGGATGGCAAGGCCACCAAAATATCAACAGAATTTAGAATATTCAGCAAAAGCCGGCACAAGTAACTATTTACTTTAACTTCTTTATGTTTTCTCATATTTTCGAAAAACTCCCAGCATTTCTCTATAAACACGGCTTGATATTTTCTTGGAAAGTTTCTCGGTACCAATGTGTCTAACGTCTCTGTATCATTTTTGTTGATCTTATTCATATTGGAAACAACCATATCGAATAATTCTTGTGAACGATTCTTCAAAAAATATTTCAACGTTGATGAAAATATGTGCTTCTGACTGGGAGGGTTGTTCTGCTTAGCAGTTTTTAGTTGGTTTACGGCATATTTATACTCAAGAAGAGTACAGCTTAAGACCAATGCATGTTTACGGGCTGAAACTGCCTTTTTCGATAAAATATCCATATAAAAATATAACTGCTTTTCAGGGGATCTATAACAAATACTGTACAGCGAACGTAAAGCAGATTGCAGATAGTCACCAGTGCAAAATTTCATTACGGTGGGCAACATTTTACCCGGTTCCATTACATTCTTGAGGATCATCGCAACTTCACACTGTAAGTTATAAATTTCCTTCATTTCCTCATCTTGTAAATCTAACTTATCCTTTTTCGGAACAAAATGTGCCTCAACAACATCAATAAAGTCTTTTGTTGGCAGTAATTCTGGTAAAAACTTTACGATTTTTTCCCTGTCCTCCATACATAGATTGTTCAGACTGCTCAGCTGATTTTTTAAATATTCAATCAACCTCACATCAAAATTAAGATGCGAATATAACTTAATGTCCTTGAAGAACAATGTTTTGATAATTTTATCAAAATATGGAACGATAATCAGGGGCTCGTTTTTCAAGAACCAAAAGCTAATCTTAGGGGTGGAATACTGTTCGTTAAAAACTTTATCAAAATACAGTTGTAATATTTGATTATCGAGTTCCGTACGATTATTTCTCATCACCATATATTCGATCAAGTCTGTAAAATAAGAATCACCTTCACCCACAGTTGTGCCAATTATTTTCACTAGTTTCGTGCCATCTATATGTACTGCATACTGGGGATATTTATAGTTATAACGAATAACACATTCGATTATTTGCGATCCATCGCAAGAAACCGGTTTATCTAAAGTCGAGTTGATAAATTTAACCAAAATTGGAAAGTCCAACAAACTCATGAAATGGTCAGAATTAATGTTTCTCTTGTTGAACTTTATGATGTCGAGAATTAGTTGCTTACAGACTTTATCGTACTTCTCTATGGTTACTACTTCAGGTATAATATTCACAATTTGAATAACAATTTGTTTTTCTATAGCTGGGTTCTTTATATCAGGCAGGAATGAACGGATTTCGGAAATGATTTCCCTGGCGTACTGTAAAATTTCACTTCGAAATGGTTTACCATTTTTAAATAAATATTCTAAATATCTTATGTTAAATGTACAGCAAGAGTAATGATTATATTGGTTATTAATCCTCAAGATCTCTATTTGTTCGTTTATGTACTTCCAGTGGTGTTCTGATAAATCCTCGAATTTGAAATCACGTACAATGTTGCCCTGAACATAGTCTAAGAATGCTTTCCGCACGTAAAACTCCTCATTCCGATGCCGGAAGCAAAAATATTCCAACACCTTTTCGAGGGAATTCAGATCTTTATTTTGTGCACAAGTATCTAACATCAGTTTTATTAAATCTAATCTGTCATAATACAAAGACGTAACATTAATTTTTTCTTTAATTAGAGCTATCGCTTTAGATGGATCGAAATATTTTAGGAAACTGTTATCATTTTCACTGTTATACTTTATTTCTGCCCATTTCTGTTTAACTTCCTTTTCAGGACACAGATCTATTATGTAACGATCCAAATGATTTAAATTATCTGTGATTTTCTGATCGCCAAAGACTTTTGAAAACGTCAGAGCAAACAAACTCCACTGCCTATTCTTAGGGTAAAACTGAAGCAGTTTATTGCCAAGACTATTAATATCTATATCTCCCATTTTTCTCGGAAATAACTCCAAGTATATATCTTTAAAATCGTCCCCCAACTTTCGAACGATCACATTATGTTTTACAATGGAAGCATATAATTTAATATTTTGAGCTATATCACTTTTCACATGATTTACAATTTTTTTGCTTGACCTATAACCAACCGAATGCTTCTGCAGTTTTTCTTCCTTATTGAGTTCCAATAAGAGGTCAGGATTCTTTGAAGCAATATATCTAAAGATTCTTTCATCGTTGTATGGCTGTCCTCTAGTACTTTTGTAATGCTCCAAGTAAAACTTAAATAACTGCTGATCTTTGTCAAATAGGATCTTTACTTGGTTCGGTTGTAAGTAAATTTCATCGCTGGAGAGAATTTCTATGATTCTTTTCGAACTGCAACTGTGAAGTATATTTAATGCGACTTGAAGGCCATATCTAAAAAAATATACTAGAATAGTACTTGCAACATTTTATAAATCAAAATAACAATAAAGTTCTCTCACCGGTTATGCACACACTCAAACACCTTATCCATTTGAGCTTCACTTAGTGTAATGGAGAGCTTTTTCAGCATTTTCGTTCTCACGGTATAAGACATACATGGTAAATATTCATTAACAAATTCTTCTACATTTATGTTTTTAAATGCATATTTAAAGAACCACAATTGTTTGATAATTTTGCTAATGAAAACTTCATTTCCTTCCTTGAGTATTCTCAGTAGTTCCTCAGTTTTTTTAAAATAAATTAACATGTCAAGTCGCAACAAACTCTCCAAGTAGGTTTTGGGTTTCAAATTTCTTAAGGCAGTATTCAATTGCTCGTCATTTGAAAATAAAGATTTATTCTGCAAGAGCTTGAAAAAGTTCTTTTTCCTTTCACTAATCAGGTTGCCTTCCAAGTTTTGGAATTGTTTTGCAAAATCTACTGCTACATCAGCCATGGTCACTTAGATAAGAAATGTATTTTACTACTAACCCTCTTTGCTACTTTTTTACTAACCTAACCCTATTCTGCAAAAAAAGAAAAAAATTGATACAAATCTCAGGTGCCTCTGGTCTGAGATACAAATGCTTGTAAACAAGGACGCTAGAAGTGGTGACATCACCATCACGCGGTAAAATACGAATTCTGTTCCAAGCCATTTAAGAGCGATCCTTATGTACTGCTGCTATTAGGGTCAACATTAGGAGCACCTTTCTGAATATGGTTATTTTGGCGTTATTTTTCATATTTAACTATTGACACATGTTTTCATATAACTATAACTAATTGATACAAATACTCCACCAGTTAAAAATGTTTTAATTTGTTGGAATAATAATTAAAACAATTATTTATATTTCAAATGAACTACGCATGTGTACGATCGAACGTCCGTCTTAGCTTATTTTGTTTCTGTCTGTAAACTCTTGTCAATATTTACACTTTTACAGTATTTGAGGTTAAATTTCTTTCAGGTCGAAGTTCGTAGACTAATCTTTGTCTTTACGTACTCTTTAGAAAACTGCATTATAGTAGATAGCTTTATAACATGTTTCTCTGCCATTTTAATATTCAAAACAATTACAGTATTGATGATAATAAGTCGATGAGTTACAGTAAACAAGTTAAATAATATGCGTTTGAATGTACTGCCACAAACGTCTAGCCATACAGGCTTTATTTGTGGTGCTATTGCTGATCTGCGGAGACTTGCAAGAGTAGAATCTTTGTCAATCAGGATATCTACATTCCCAAGGAAGTGAGATCTTTTTAACAGCATTTAGATGATGAAGCCCGTGTAACTATTGCTTTGTAGTCTGTGGCTTTACTACCAGGTTGGAGATTTGTAAATAGACCTTATGTCATTAAAGGCGCGGAATTACAATCCTTTCTGCAAGGTCTCTGTCAAGCATCAACTAAAATCCCTGATTTCTCGGATGAAAGTAATTTGAATGATGCTGATTTCAACTGCTTAACATCGCTGACAAAGGATTAGTTCCATCTACTGTTAACGTACTGTGATCCAGTCCGAGAAAATGATAAAATGAGACATGTTTATAAAGATCTTCTACTATTTCTATGTAAAATGTGCCAAGGAATATCAGATGAATTCCTCAAAGTTATATTCCGCTATTCGCCCCGGCAAGCGGTCAGCTTGGCAAATGCCAACGTACGAAAGCCGTTGATGCAGAGATTTGCCACTGAAAATGTAGGACATCCATATATCTATAACTGGGGAAGACTATATTGCCAGACATGTTACTCCTTTTGCGAATGAATTATATAATCCCAATCCTGAAATTCCAAAAGCGATGGCTTGCGTGGATGGTACATATTCTTATATTATTAAGAGTTCAAACTTTCGCACGTTACGACAATCTTTCTCCATGCATAAAGGTCGTCACCCAGAGATGGATCTCAACAATCCACGAATAATTGAAGGTTAATAAACATGCACACACCCAAACAGTCCAAACACACAAAATGGTCCTATATATAGTTTTCAACATGTGTCTGTCTCATTGATACTGCTGAAAATGCCATTTTCATCGATCTCAAAGCTCTGCAACTAAAAGTAAGGCATTTGGAGCGCCGTGTCTCTAGAGGCTTTTCATCTGGACTTAGAAATATACAACATACTAGAATTTGAAGCAATTTGACCGAAAGCCATTTTACAGGGACGAGTGTGTGGGGTCCTTTGAATTTCAGAGTGGGTTTGATCGAATAATCGACATAATGGAAGTAAGAGACGGTACAGTTTCCTGAAGAAAATTAACTTCTAGCAAAATTGTGCCACCTCAACATTAGGAAATTAGGAAAAAAATAGACTACACCAATTTCAACAGTATTATTTCCCACAATAATATAATTACAAAGTAGATAATTGACAATAAATGTTTCATAAAATAAAAAGGTAATACTCTCGTTAATAAATATTTTATATAAAATAAATACTTGTCTCTAAATATTTAAGGGGAGTACGAAATAGATCCTAATATAAAAATATTATCTTTCAGTTTTTTAGCCGTTCTAAATGTGCGTTATAATATAAAACAACAATAGGTTCGGTAATATCTTTCAAAATATCTAAAACTTTGTCATGAACTAGTCTAATTTCTTCAGACAATCCAGTATAATAAGACTGCAGTAAATAGAGCACTAGTACGCAAGTATATGTCGTTGTGTTAATTGTTAACAGATTATAAAAAAATATATATTTATCTTCATCTTCTGGAAACGTAAATGTTCGGGTAAGAAGATCTTGAAATTTATAAAAAATAAGTGGACCGTAATCAGAAATTAATTTCTCCATAAATATCACCACATTTCGTGCATAATTTTCCAAAAATGGATCTGATGCCTCGCACTTTGCAACTAATAATGTAAGCAATACATGCTCATCGAACATTTCCATTGGCAGAAATAGTTTTGTCCAACCTTGCTCAAACAGTTTTATAAATCTGACTTTGGCTACATCTTTTCTTTCTTCGATTAAGTTTTCCTCGGCTATGTTGAGGAACCTATGGAAACATCGTGAAATGTCATCTATATTCGCATCTTTTTTATTTTTGAATACAGAAATAATTTCAAAAAACAACCTGAAGTTTTCCTCTTGTTCGCCCTCTCTATATCTCAAACGTCTAATTACAAATTCGATCATCTGATAAAGATATTCAACAGTATCTCTAAAGTAATTGGTGATGAGGTGTGTACAAAACTCTCTCGATAGTAATACCAAAACATCCTTGGAGCACAGACTAGTCAAAAGCAAATTCAAATAACTCGTAATTTTAATTTTTTCTTTCTCTTTCATATTTTCAAAAAATTTCCAACAACTCTCTAAGTACATATGCCTGTATTTTTTTGGAATATCAGTTTCCGCCACTTCATATAATGTTTCTTCATCATTCATATCAATTGAACCTATATTTGAAATGACTAGATCAAGCAATTCCTCTGAAGGGTTTTTCAAAAAGTATTTCAGAGCTGCGGAAAATCGATGTTTTTCACTAGAAACTTTGTCTCGTTTACCCATTTTTAAAATATTTACTGCATAATTGAAATTTAAAAGTTCACAGCTTAAGAATATGGAATGCTTTCTGGCCGACACAGCCCTGCTTGCCAGCACATCTACATATGAAGGCAAACTTTTTTCTGGCGATCTGTAAAAAATACTGTACAGCGAACTTAAAGCCGACTGTAAATAGTCACCTAAACTAAATTTAATCACTGTTGACAGCATCTTAATAGGTTCTTGTACTCTTTTTAAGGATATTGCTACTGCACATTGCAACTTGTATATTTTCATTATCTCCGTATCAAGTGGATCTACTTTTTCTGCAACCGGCAAAAAACGTTCAACTACTACTTTAATGAAATCATCTGTCGACATTACTATTGACAGGGTTTTAACAATTTTTTCTTTTATAGAATAACTTACTTTGTTCCGATATCCAAATACGGTTGTATTTTGACCATCTGTCGCATCTTCAATTATTTGTTCCTTTTCAGCGTTATATAATTTATTTACATATACTTCTATCAATTTTGCATCAAAATTGAAATGTGACATTAACCTGATATCACTTGGTTTAAAATATGTGGACTGTTCTTCCAAATGTTTTTCAAGGATTATATCGAAAAAAGGAAGAAGGGCTCTTGGCTGATGGTGCAAACACCAAGAAACAATTTTAAGGCATGAATTGGACATGGTTTTTTTAAGAATCACATCAAGGTAAGGAAGAAGGGCTTGTGGCTCGTTGGAGAAACACCAAGAAAAAATTTCTCTGCTTAAATAATATTTATTGTCATATAAATAAAGGTTATTCCAGAAGAATTTGAAAACGTCATTTTCAAATTCTGAACGATTCTGTTTTTTTATTGTCGTCTTTAACACTGAGTCCAGCCAGTACGTGTAGCCAGCATTGGAGAATATCTTCATAATTTTATCTTTTTCAATTTTCACAGTTTTTTCTGAATCTTCCAGGTTGTAAAGCAAAATCTCCTTTATAATGGAATATTCATTTTCATTTAGGTCCCCAACAGAATTATCAAAGATGGAATACACATACGAAATCAGATTGGGAATGTTTCGTATATCGATAAAGTATTCAGGATATTCTTTATTAAATTTTATTATATCGAGAACTAAGTTCGTCTGATGTTTGTCATACTTTACGTGATCTTTTTTCAGGGTATCTGATATCTGCATGAGGATTTCCTTTTCAAATTGTGGATTTTTCAAATTTATACGAAACTCCAAATTTTCTAAAAGAACTTTATCGATATATTGCGTTAGTTCATCCTTCCATGGTTTACCATTCATAAAAAGATATTCCAAATACCTTTGCAGAAAAACAAAATGATCACAATAACTAAATTCATTCCTGAATTTTATAAAAGTGACCTGCTCGTTTATGTACTTCCAGTGATTTTCGTTTAAATTCTTTAAAGGGAAGAGCTGCTCAATTTTGCTCAAAATTCGCTTACGAAACGCCGTTGCTTCATTTCGATGTCGATAGCAGACATACTTCAACACTGCCTCTAACGATTTTAGATCGTCATTTTCAGCACAATTTTCCAATAGTAGCATTACTAAATCTGTTCTATCATTGATATCTGATGTAACATTGATTTTGTCTTTAATCATAGGTATCGCTACATTCGAATCAAAATATTTTAAAAGGCCATTTGTATTATCAGCATTATAATGTGCTTCGGCCCATTTAATTTTAATATCCCTGCTCGGAAAAAGTTTTAAATACCGACTAGCTACGTAAAGTAGATTATCTAGTATACTTTCATTGAAAACTTTTGAGAAAGTTTGTGAGAACAATTCCCATTGTCTCTTTTTGGGGTAATAGGCAAAGAGTTCATCGCAATAACTTTCTCCTTTCACACCACATTTAGTTTTGGGGAAAAGCTGAAAATAAACATCTTTAAAACTTTCATGCAATTTTCTGACAACAACATCTTTTCTTAGAAAATCTGTATACGTTTTCACATTGTTGATAACGTCAGGTTTCTTAAGGTCAACGACCTTCTTACCTAATCTACGCCCCAAGCTGTATTCTTTTAGTTTGCCGGTCTCTCTTAGATGTAACCAAAGTTTTAAATTTCTCCTGGCAATGTATTTGTAGATATTTGCACTGTAATAAGTATTTCCTTTTATTCGTTTATAATGTTCTAAATATGTTACGAATAGTTCTGGATTCTTGTTGAAAATCGCTTTCACTTGATTTGGTTGCAAGCATATTTCATGGACTGTTAGTAATTTGTCAATTTTATTACTACTGCAGGTATGAAGTATGGTTTTGGCTATGTGAAACCCGTAACTGCAAAAATAAAACATAATTTATGACGCTTATAATTGAAAATGTAAAAATATAGAGTATACCGTCTGTCTATTTTACGAGGGCCACATCAAATATCTCGCTTAATGTCTATTGTAGAAGAATAGAGTTTTAGAAACAGTTATCCCATTTTTGTGAACTATATTTCAGTAAAAAGAAATTTGAAATCCATTGCCTACTTTGTGAGATATATTACAGAAACCTGAAAAATAGGAAAACCACAAACGGTTTTTAATTCCTTATTTGAGGAGATACGGAAAAAGTTAAAGGTATGAAAGTTGACGGCAAAGACAATAAGAATAATAATGTGTCTCAAAAAAATTCGAAAAACGCAGTTGGCTTTGACATACGCTCTTGTGCAAAAATAAAAAGAAAAAATCTCAAAGTAGGCCATGACATCATTAAGTCCATTTATTTTTTCTCTTTCCAATGATATAAAACATGTCACAAAAATGTTAACTGATAGTGTCAATAATTAATATTTTACGAAAACCACAATTCATATCATTGAATCGTAAAAATCAGCTATGCCATAATAGTAAAAATTCACTTTATAATAATTATAATTCAGTAATTATTTATTACAAATAATAATAATAAAAGTGCTTTATTGAATTATTACAATTCAATAGGCCATTGACCGACGTCCTTCAGCCTATATTCTATGTATATATATATATATATATATATATATATATATGACTATAATATATTCAATGTATATTAAAACCTACTATAATAGTAACTAAGACAACAAATTCATGTGAAAAAAAAAAATCAATTTGCATTTATTATTTCCCATAAAGTTCTTGAAGGATGTTTCACTCTTGCCCTGCCATTTGGTTCCCTTCTTGCACATAAGGTATCAATTTGCACTTTGTTTTGTACATTCCCGGAGAATCTTCTTGATAAAGTAATCAGCCTCTGTTTTATTGGTTCGATATTTGTCAGTTGGTATAGAAGTGATTGGGAGGATTGTCTAGAGGATTATTTGGGTGACGAATTTTAGTTATTAATCGTAAGGCACTTGCTTCTGCTACCATAAGCTTTTGTATGGCTGGTTTTTTACAGTTCTGAAAGAGTACGTGACCATATTCTATCATGGGTCTGCAGATGGTCTTGTAAATTCTACTGGCAGTTTGGATGTTGATTCCTCCTTTTTTATGCACAAGGCATCTGAAATGTTTAGATCTTGAAATAACATTTTTTTAACTTGCACTGTATGATCATTAAAATTTATTTTGTGGTCAATGATTATTCCTAGATATTTGACGGATAATTTGGGATATAGCAAATGGTTGTACATATTGAGTGTTGGAGAGTTTCGGTCCCGGGTTGTGATTGAAAATGATGAATCGTGACTTAGCTGGATTAGGTTTTAGTCTCCATTTGTTAAACCAATTTGTAGTATGTTGTATCAAATTTTGTAAGCTTTGTATTGCTGTCACGATAGAGGTATTATGAGATACGAGAGTTGTATCATCCGCATATTGAAGTATATAAGCATTGTGTGAAAAATGTTGCTCATCGTTATAGGGGTGGTAATAAATATCTGCACAGAAGGTGTTATACAATAGCGGGGAAAGTGGTGAACCTTGAGGGAGGCCTTGTTCAGGTGTGAACTCATATGAAAACGAACTTAAATATTTATTACAATTTAATACAAAAAAAACAAAGGTCTCATAAATAAAAATACAAGTGCAGAACCAACATCCAAAAAAACGAAAAACTATAACAGTACTACCTACTACCATACTAAAAAGAAAATATGTATTTATTTTTTAAACTGCAAATGCTCAAATTGCGCACCATGCATTCTAATACACAAACGTGCTCTATGAGACACCTCACGCATGACATTTTGGAGCATTTCAGGAGTAATTGCCTCACATGGGTTTCTAATTCTGGTTTTGATGTCCTCAATATTTTCAGGGACAATTTGAAATACCTTGTCTTTAATGTAACCCCAGGCGAAAGAATCCAAGGGAGTAATATCTGGTAATCGAGCTGGCCATAGAATGGGTCCATAGGTGCCTATCTAGCTATCTGGCATAACTTGATTTAAATAATTTGTACATATTACAGCAGTGTGAGATGGAGCCCCATCTTGTTGAAAATATGAATAATTTAATCTTTCTGTTACTGTTAATTCATAAAGAAAATCTTGAAATTCGTTTTGCAGGAAATTAAGGTATCTACAATAAGTGGTTAATTTACCATCATAAAAATAAGGTCTAATTACTTTAGACCCTAAAAGACCCACCCAAACATTCGTAGAAAATTTTTCTTGGAAAGCAGTCTCTCTGCACCAAGGCATATTTTCTCGTGTCCACTTATAATGCATATTTATATTGAAAAATCCATTATTAGAAAAATTTGATTCATCCGACCAAAGAATTTTGTTACATATCAGCGGGTCATTCCTTTTTTTATTTAACAACCTTCTATAAAATATTATTCTCCTCGGCTTATCTCCCTCATTTAAATGTTGAACTTTCTTCGTTTTGTAGCATCGAAATCCATTTTTTTAAATATTTTTCTTGCGCTGTCTTTTTTTATGCGATAGTTTCTCTGAATTTATCTCGAAGAGGTTTCTTCATTTTGGTTAACGTAATTCAATACTCTATTCACTTTTCTTACATTATCCGCAACATGCCCTTACCTTTTAGATTTTGAACTAACTCCCTAAACATAGTTCGATTTGGCTGCAGAACATCTGGAAATCTATATCCGTACACCGTGACTGCCATCTCGGCATCAAAATTGCACTGACAATAAATGCTAATCATATCGAATTGGTTATTATTGGTGTACACCATAATTACTGATATAAAATTGTCTTACAACTTGACAACGCAACATACCACAGTGACAATCTGTCAAGTTTGTCAATAACTCTATACATTGTGTTTCAGTAATCATGGCATAGCTGATTTTTACGATTCGATGATATGAATTGTGGTTTTCGTAAAACATTAAATATTGACCCCTATCAGTTAAAATTTTTGTGACATGTTTTATATTGTTGGAAAGAAAGAGAAAATAAACGGAATTAATGGCGTCACGGCCTATTTTGAGATTTGTTCTTTTCATTTTTGCACAAGAGCGTATGTCAAAGTCGACTCGTGTTTCGAATTTTTTAATACACATTATTATTCTTATTGTCTTTCGTCAACTTTCATCTCTTTAACTTTTTTCGTATCTCCTCAAATAAAGAAGCTATAACCGTTTGTGGTTTTCCTATTTTTTCAAGTTTTTGTAATATATCTCACAAAGTAGGCTATGGATTTCAAATTTCTTTTTACTGAAATATAGCTCACAAAAAAATGGGATAACTTTCTAAAACTTTATTCTTCTACAATGGATATTAAGCGAGATATTTGGTGTAGCCTTCGTAAAATAGACAGACAGTATGATGTTACTGGGAGATAAAATGCTACGTTTCAGATTTCTTCCATCAACATTTATTAATAATAATGTAAATTATTTTTAATTTTATCGCACATTATGTAATTTTAAAAAACGTGAGAGGTTTTTCAAATACTTTAATGAACTTTTCAGTACTTTCGAGATTCACTGTACATAATGTTAAATAGGTATATTACAAAGCAACAAAAATTTTCAACAGTCATAGAAAAAACTATGTCATAACATGTTGAGCTCTAATAAAAAAATATGGACCATAATGAAGTGACTGAAAAACCATTGGAAAATATTTTTGAGTTTCTAAAATGGCTGCAAAAAAGTGTAACACTCATGACCAAATACAAAATGAGGTTGTTCTCCGTATTTTGATCAATTAAGAGGTATTGAAAATATATGCATCGTAATCCTGAGACAATTTCGAACCTTGTTAGTTTTGCATTCTTTTTGTATCTTCAAAAATTAAATGGTGGAAAGATGCCAAAACACTTTTTTTAAAAATGTTGATTACCCTTAACAGAATTTAACAAACTTGGTCTCGTTACAAAGGGCTTTTCTTAGCCTATCGAGTGCAGTTTATGCTGTTTTCATATGATTATTGCCGTGGCCACTAGAGGGCGCTATTTGACATTTCAGCAAATATCGCACTTTTGCTAAAAAAAATTAAATTGAATGGTATGCTTATTTTTATACGGTAAAATAGAGAATTAAAAGCTTCAGGTGTTAGTGAAAACCGCAACTCAATTACTTTTTTCTAACAGTAAATATTAGCAAACAAAGTTGAAATTATGAATCGTTATCAGATCTTGGCGACGGAATTTGCAAAGTAAGCAAACAAGTAAGCTGTCAAAATGATACAATGAAGAAACAACATATTAATAATAATAATTTTTATTGGTCATTTAAGAATACACGCATGTAGTGTTTTGAGTCAAGAGTAAAGGATTAATAGAAATATGTAGAAAACAAACAGAACTGATAGAAAAAATAAATAACACTAAAATAACAAACAACATAGATGTATAAAACACTAGGACATAATTCTAGTACAGTCAAAAATAGATCCAAAACAATAAATCCTGTAAAATAACCAGAAGACAGATCTTAACCTAGATTTACATATATTTAAAGTCTGATACATTGTAGTAGGCATTGGCCAAAAGATGCTTTCTTAGGTTTGCTTTAAATTATTTGATAGGTAACGATCTTAAGGTATCTGGAAGTGAGTTAAATAAAGCAATACCAAAGTTGTTTCGTTTCGTTGACTCTAGTCTCTGATGGGGTGTTTGTAAGTCAGTGCGATTTCGAGTGTATCATAACAATGATTTATGTCATTTGTTGCATAGTTGCTCAAATGCTCCTTTATGTGGATTAAATTACAGTAAATAACCTCGGATGGCAACGTCAATATATTGAATTTTATAAACCAAAATTTACAGCTTTCAAGTTGCCTCAAGCCCGCCAAAGCTCTAATTGCTTTTTTTTGAGTAACAAAAATACATTAAGTTTAATTGGATGTACCCCAGTTTATTAAACCGTATACCATTGCACTATGAAACAAAAGGATATGCAATAAGTGCCGCATCTAGGCTGATTCTATATTTTATTTGTCTGATGGCATATACTTTTGTGGATAATTTAGTCGAAAGATTGCTAATATGTGGATGCCAACTTAATCTACCATCTAATGTTAGGCCTAAGAATTTTACAATCTGAGGGTTATTATTCTTGGCGGAAAAAAGAAGTGATTGAGTTTTTTTTTTGTTTAAACACAATTTGTTGGCGTTGAACCAATCACTAGATTTAGATAAAATGTTTGCTTGCAGATGTCAAAAATATTCAGTATAATATAAAAATTTGTAATTAATAACAATGGCAACGAATCTAATGGTAATAACAATAAACAACATAACAAATCAAACGTCCAAAAACATAAACACAAAAACACATTAAAAAATTTAGAAAGTAATTAGTGGCAATTAATGCTCAAAGTGTTGTCCATCCTTTTCAATGCTCTTCAGACAGTGAATCCTTCACTCTCTGAAGAGTGGATTGAACAAAATCTCTACTTCTGCCATCGAAATACTTTGATTGGCATTTCTTATTCTTTCGATCATGTCGTCTCTTGTAGTGGGTCTGGTGGCAAAGGCGCCTCCACAAATAAAAATCTAGGCAAGTCAGGTCCAGTCCACAGGGACTTGGCTGGCCAATAAAATAGACTTCCACGTCCTATCCACCTGGCAGGATATGTCAAGTTGTCATCTTGTATAAAAAATTCCGACCATTCAAAGAGAAATGCACCAGGTATCCATTCATGTTGAAAATATATATCACATTGAATTGCTAAAGGTACGTCTTCTAACAGATGTGGCAATTCATTTCTTAAAAAATTTAGTTCTCCCCTAAAGTTTCATTGAAAATAAAAGATGCATTATTAAAGACCCTGAGATTGGGCCTCTTGCATCCAGTGTGGATTAGGCTCAGGTCAATAATGCATATTAAGCCGATTTACAGTACCATTACTCTTAAATGAAGCCTCATTTGGCCACAAAATACGTGAAAGTAATCCAGGATCTTGCTCTATCATTTGCAACAGCTAGTTACGATAATCCAGTCTTTGATCGAACTTTGATGGAGGACTATTTGATATGGAGCAACCTAAAAAAATTATTAAGTCAAACAAATCTATTTTATTTTATAAAAGTCCTTTTGAACAATATATGAAAAATACGAAGTACTACACAAAATAGCAACAATGACAAATTGAATATGTTTGACATGTTGTTTTTTCATTGTCATTTTCAACAGCTATTTTGTAAATTCTGTCGTCAAGATCTGATAATAGGTAGGTAATTCATAATTTCAACTTGTTTGCTAATACTCACTGTTAGAAAAAAATAATCGAGGTGCCGTTTTTACTGACATCTGAAGCTTTTAATTCTCTATTCTACTGTGTAAAAATAAATATACTATTCCATTTAAATTTTGTTAGAAAAAGCGCGACATTTGTTGACATATCAAATAACGCCCTCTAGCGGCGACGGTAATAATCAAATGAAAACAGTGTAAAGCGCACTCGATAGACTAAGAAAAGCCCTTTGTAACGAGACCAAGTTTGTTAAGGTTAATCGAAGTAATCGACAATAAAAAAAAAATCGGCATTTTTAAACAAAAAAAATTGAAAACTAACAAGATTCGAAATTGTTTCAGGATTCCGATGCATATATTTTCAATACCACTTAATTCAGCAAAATACGGAGAAAAACCTAATTTTCTATTCAGTCTAGAAGAGACCCTATAAAGTAGAGACTGGCTACTTGAGCGGGAGGCACTGATTGGTAATCGGATAAAATTAAAATAACAGTATGTTATGACTGATTTGTTCATGAAACAATTAATGGTAATGTTATTACTTACATATATTTTTCCACTTTATCAAAACAAATACTGCAACCTGCTTTTGACACTTGCGTTACATCGTAAACACACCGATGCCACCACCACCTAAATGCTAGGTAGTGGGAAGCCCAGATTCTGGCATATGCAGATGACCTAGTCATCACAGTTAAAGGAAATTCTGAAGAGGTACTCTCTCATACCCTACAAGAGGTACTAAATACAGTGCACATCTGGTGTGAGAGGAAACAGATGTCTGTCAACTCTCGCAAAACTGTAATAATACCCTTCACCAGGAAAAGGAAGCTGGATAACTTAGAACAGCCTTTCCTACTAGGTGAAACCATTACATTTTTGGAGCAGGTGAAATATCTAGGTATTACGCTAGATAGATCACTTAACTGGAATTCCCACCTGGAAAAGGTAATCCACAAATGCAAGGCTGTCCCTGTGGACATGCCGTAGAATTTGCAGAAAATCTTGGGGTATGGGTCCCCAACAAATATACTGGATATACGTTACGGTCATTAGACCAATGATAGCGTATGGCTCCATAGTTTGGTGGTCGAAAGGGCTACAACAGTCGGCCAAAGCCAAACTCTCTGGCTTACAGAGACAAGCATGCCTGCCAATAACTGGTGCTATAAGCACCACAACGTCAGCTGCTTTGGAAATCCTGCTAGACTTACCACCTCCCTATATTTACTTGGAGAGAGAAGCTAGGTGGGCAACATATAGACTCCAACAATCGGCAATCAATATGCCGCAGGCTATCATCATGGAACGCAATGGATTGATTGATGACCTAAACAGTCGCAGCATCCTAGGTATGCCTTCTGATGTGATGCCTACCAGAACCAACCATGAGCTGCCTTTTTCCTGAAAGAGATGAGTGGGATCGGAATAAAACCGACCTACCGAAGGCAAACAGCTGTTGGTATACAGATGGTTCCAAAGCTCCTGAAGGAACAGGAGCTGGAGTTTATAGTCGCTATCCAAAGGTAATAATAACCTCGACCCTGGGTGATACCGTGACAGTTTTTCAGGCTGAAATATATGCCATTGAACTGTGTGTACGGAGGCTGGAACTAACGCGCCCTAGACACAGATCAATAAAGATTTTCTCAGATAGCCAAGCAGTCCTTAAAGCTCTTGGATCCTATCGCTGTAATTCTGAAACAGTGTGGAACTGCCGCAAAGCTCTAATCCAATTGGGTAGGAACAACAAACTGACTCTGGTCTGGGTGCCTGGCCACTCTGGGCTGGATGGCAATAAAATTGCCGATTGCCTAGCTAGAGAGAGTGCGGCATCAAAATTTATAGGACCAGAACCAGTTCTTGGCATATCTTCAAGCACTGCCAAAACAAATATCCTAGACTGGGCCGAGAGCAAGATTCTCCACCACTGGCAGGAACTACCAGGATTAGCTCATTCGAAGGAATTCATTACATATCCTTTGAAATCAAGAGCTAAAAAACTGCTAGAGTTGAATAGATTACACCTAAGGACTCTAGTGGGCCTATATACTGGGCACTGTAGATTAAACCATCATCTACACAGACTTGGATGGGTGGAAAATACTGAATGCCGTCTGTGTCTAGAGGAAGATGAAATGGCAAGGCATGTCCTGTGCACTTGTCCCGCTGCAGAAAGAACCCGGTTCTCATTATTTGGCAAAGGACAGCTTTTGCCTGAGAACCTGGACAATCTCTCACCCAACAAGGTTATCAGCTTTATTAAAAAGCTGAACCTATTGGGTGAAATATAAATAAATAAATAATTTATTGCCAGAAATCAAAAGAATTTACAGACAAAGGTGAAAGATACCGCATAACGTTTTTTCACTGACACCTAGAGTATATAAAATATCATAAAAAAACAAACATTTACTTACTATAATATACAAGGTAATAAAAAAGGAATAGAATATTACATACATATAATATAACATGACATCAAGTAATAAAATATTGAGTATAATCTTACAATTAAAAAAAAAAAGAAAAATCACTAGCTATCACATGTGTAGAATAAAATCTTTGGCTTGTTTTTTGAGAGAGGTAGTACTGATTGTTGTATTATGTAAGATTGTCATTTTATTAAAAATGTGAGCTGCCTGGTAACTAAAACAGTTTTTATAAAACTCTGTATTATGCTGAGGAATAGACAGCATATTGTTGTTTCTAACCTCTACATTGTGCATTTCTCTACGACGTATCATTAGATCTCGAAGGTATGTTGGAGTGTTAGTTTTTAATATCTTGTGTATCAGACAGCTCATATGTAAGAGTCTCCTTTGTTCCATTGTAAGCCAACATGATGCTCTGATATGTTGACTGGTATGCTCTCGTCTTGATAAGGACATCACAAATCTTATACATGAATTTTGTATCTTTTGTAGCCTGTATGTATTAAAGACTGTTAAGTAAGGTCCATAGACAACATCCATGTAGTTGGCAACAGATAATACAATCATGTCAGATAACATTAACTTTGTTGTTATTGGTAGGCTATCCCGAAATTCATAAATACTTTTTAATTTAAAAAAACTTGATTGGCAAATCTTACTGACATGTTTGTCAAAGTTTAATTTAGTGTCCATAATCAAGCCCAAATTTGAGACAGATTCTTTCCATTCAATTTCATTGTTGTTCAGCTTAATGTTGAAATTATTAGTGTCGAACTTAGACCGACTAAACATAATTGCTTGAGACTTTATAGGATTTATCACTAATGAATTATCTGTGGCCCATTGATACACATGCTGTAAATCTTGATTTAAATGTAGGTTTGCCAAATTAATAGATTCTAATGAATCTGTCGAGAAATTAAGATAGATCTGTAGGTCATCAGCATACATGTGTACTGAACAATTTTGAATTATTGAGCCTATGTCTGCTGTATAAACTGAGAAAAGCAGCGGCCCGAGAATTGACCCTTGGGGAACGCCAGTTTGGGTTGTTTTAAAATCTGATAGTAATATTTCGCCTTGTTTACACAGTTTTACAGCTTGCTGTCTATCCAGGAGATAGCTAGAAAACCAATCTAATGCAACATTCGTGATTTTATAGAAAGAAAGTTTTGCAAGAAGTAACTCTATATTTAATGAGTCAAACGCTTTTGACATATCAATTAGAACTAGTGGTGTGCACTGGCCATTATCAAAACCTCTTGTTATATCATCGGTAATCTTGAGAAGTGCTGTAGTACAACTAAAACCTTTCCTAAATCCTGATTGGCAAGTTGGTAAAATTAGGAGTGAGCCACAATAGACCGGTCGCAGTGGAGGGTATGTTATAGACCCACTCACATTTCAACCTAACCTAACCTAACCCTATACACGCGCACACTGAAACCATCTCGCCATGATGCATCCAATTGGGTGGAGTGGGGACCGAGTGGTCAGTCTCTACTTTATAGGGTCATGGCTGTTACGCCCCTTGGCAGCCATTTTAGAAACCCGAAAATATTTTCCAACGAATTTTCAGGGTCACTTTATTTGAAGTAAATTGTTTGCCTAAACTTGTGCGATGATTGATTTCTGAGATAATATTGAGATTTTATACTATCTTGCAAAGTTATGCAACAATTTATCAAGGAATGATATAAATCAGTTAATAAAAAGTATAAAATAATAAATATAAAAATTATATATACTAACCGTTCCTGTACACAATCAAAAATCTCATCCATCTGAGACTCATCGAAAATAAGCGAAAATCTTTTCAATATCTTCATCCTTGTGGTAAAAGATGTGCATGGAAGAAATTCATTGACTATTTCGTTTGAGCTCAAATTCTTAAATATTTCCTGGAAAAACCATGTTTGTTTTAAAATTTTACTGACGAAAATTTCATTTCCTTCTTTAAATATTTCCAGTAGTTTTGTAGTTTTCTTGAAATATATCAATATGTCGATATATAATAAACTCTCCAGATATGTTCTTGGGCGAACATTTTTAAGTTCTTCTTCATCAAGACTAGCCTTGCTTCTTAACAGTTTACAAAAGTTTTTCTTTCTTTCACTTATCGAGTCTCCTTCTACATCGTAAAATTGTGTAGCAAAACCAACATTACCCATTTCTACATCCATTCTGAAAAATAGACTAGAATTAAAAAAGTTATGAAATTAATAAAGGACTAGATTATTTAGTAACAAGTCTAAGAAAAAGATAAGAAGTGTTGATACAGGACTTTTGAAAAAAAAATGGATATATAAATAACAAAAAACATATACCTACTATATATATACACTTATTCAAATTATAATAGTGGTAAAAAACATTATACATATATATTCCCAATAAATTTAAATACACAACGCATTTTTTATTTAATACAAGAAAAACACTTTTAAAACAACTTATGAACAGGCCAAATTACTTTTAAATAAAAACTCTTTTAAAAAGATCTTAAAAATGTGGTGAATATGAAACTACACTTTCTTGTGACTATATTTATATTATATATTTGTGCATTATATTTTATTGCACAATATTTAATATTCCCAGAAATAAAATTTCCAAGTAATTTTACACAACTTTTATCAGACTACCCCATAGATTTTAAACCTGTTTGCACTACCCACTACCAGAGACAAAATGATTCACCACAGATCAAGGATCCCTGGCCACAGATAACTAGTCTGTGGATTACACCTCACTATCACCATAGACAAAATAGCTACTACAATGGGGAAAAATCCAAGCGAGTTCCTAATATATCCAATAGATGATGCCATACGTACTCGATTTAATGTCATTCTCAATTTGTATCATATAATATATGATACAAATTGAGAATGACATTAAACAACAATTTAAAAGTTATATTATAACTTTTAAATTGTTTAAATTTCCCGATTTCTGAGAGTTTCCCGATCTCTTATTCGTAGAAATGAGCTAAATTGATAAAAAGAGTAAGGAACAATTCAAGCCAGTTCCTAATATATTCAATAGCAAAGAATTTACAAAAATTCTTTGTTCAAATAGATGATGCCATGCGTACTCGGTTTAATACACAGAGATTATATCTCTATGGTTTAATGTCATTCTCAGTTTATCATATATAACGTTTAAATAGTTTAAATTTCCCGATTTCCGAGAGTTTCCCAATAATCTCTTATTCGTAGAAATGAGCCAAATTGATAAAAAGGCTTAAGCTAGTTGGTCATTAAATCGTTTAAAAGCGGAGCTGAGAAAAAGAGGTGCTAGAAGTTCACGGAAAAAAAGTTGATTTGGTTGAAAGGTATATATAATTACATTCATGAACTTGTTGAATTTTCTGTTTATAAATCCTCTTTTATTCTAGATTAATCAATTATGACAATATTCTAGTTAGTACACTTGAAGGTGAAGATATAGATTACAATTTTAAAACACCAGATTTATCATACTTAGTTGTCAAAAATGGTCATTTTTAGGAAATAAATGTCCTACTATGTTAGAGCACATTGGTACACAGCAACAAGTTTTCATTTTACATCCTAATTATTCACTTAGTTTATACAAACATATTTTTTCATATTGACATTGATGGACAAACAACCACTGAACTCTATTACAGTAATAGAGTTCAGTGCAAACAACCGAGTGCAGCTGGTGCACTCTGGCGGATAAAATAAAAGAGAATGTTCCCCATTAGGTAAGTATTTATTTTTTGTGTACACTTACCTAACTACTTACCGAAAAATATAGTGGATTTTGTGAGTCGGAAAAAAAAAACGGAAGTATTTTCTGACGCGACCAGACCACCTTCCCCCCCTCCCCTCCGTTTTCGAGGATGCTGAAAACGATGATGGTGGGCAAAATTTTTCTTAAGCATGCACAATCCCCAAACGGCCAAAAAACACCCCCAAATTGGGGTGGAACGCAAAGGAGCGCGCTTCCGTCGAACAAACACCGGTTTATCCCCGTTTTCGAGGATGCTGAGACCGACGCGACGCCTTAAAAATCTCACCTGAGATGAGTCCACCTATCAAACGGCAAAAAAACCGTTACTTTGACGGATATCTGTGTACGCGAAGTATAGGAGATAGGAGATGCAAGGAAATCATTTATTCTTTCGTACTGCATGCAACTATAATAAATATGTCTCTGGATTAAATGTCAAACAGAAAAATCCAAATGGGTTCCAATACCAGAAAATCTGCAACATCAGTATCGTTTTGGTTATCATTTTCAAAGTTCTCTTCGTCATCTTTAACGTTAATATTTTGACACATCTCACCCCGACAGCCTTTGCAAAAAGCGCTGCAGGGTAGACCTACATTTATGTATGTATACATCTTTTTGAACAAAAGTTTTTCCAAGAACATTATATTGTTTCGCAAAAAAATCAGATACCAATGCCTGATTAAAATGTTATAAATAAAATCTATATGCAGTTCTGTATACATGATTGTTTCACGTCAAGCCTTCAGACGCAGTGTACACTGATTTCTTTTCTGTTTGACATTTAATCCAGAGACATATTAGTTGCATGCAGTACGAAAGAATAGATGATTTTCCTTGCATCTCCTATACTTCGAGTACACAGACATCCGTCAAAGGAACGGTTTATTTGCCGTTTGTTAGATGGACTCATCTCAGGTGAAATTTTCAAGGCTGGCGTCGGTCTCAGCATCCTCGAAAACGGCCGAGTGCACACTGGTTTTGCCGTGTGGAGAATGGAGCTGCAGTTTCACCCCTTTCGAGAACGGTTTTGGCTGTTTGTGGGGTGAGTTTTACATCGGGGATGATTTTCAAGGCCGGCGTCCGTCTCAGCATCCTCGAAAACGGGAGTAAACCAATGTTTGTCGGATGGAAGTCCGCTCCCTCGCGTTTCACCCCCTTTTCCGGGGTGTTTTTGGCTGTTTGGGGGGTGGGTTTACATCGGGAATAGTTTTCAAGGCTGGCGTCGATCTCAGTATCCTCGAAAACGGGGATAAACCGTTGTTTGTCCGACGGAAGCGCTCTCCATCTTTTTCAGCATCCTCGAAACGAGGAGGGGAGGTGGTCTCTAGTCGCATCGACTCATAAAATCCACTAATGGTAAAATTAAAATGTACAGGATTTAAATGATTTTGTTTGTATAAATCAGATCAGATAGAACTATAGAATAATCCTCAACTTCATACCTCCAATGAGAAGCATATCTCAGGAGCAACGTCACATCGGTCGGCCTTGAAGCATGAAGCTTTAGCTAACGGATTTGCCTTTGCAGGCAATCCTTACTATTTATAATCCTTGGACCAACCTTGAGTTCCTTGTCCATTTGTTTATGTTGGACAGAGAAAGAGATACACGGCATCTGTCTGGCACTTCTCTCTTTCATAAAGTTATTTATGTGTAGTCTGTGTTTATGTCATATATGTCATTGTTGTGAGTTGTCAATTTTTTGATTAGATGTAGATTGACAAGATATATGATCTGGGAAAGTAAGTTTAATCTGAAAGACTGGAGAAGATGAGTTCAGGCTTTATTACAGAAACTGAAGCTGCCGATATAAGAAAAAGGAAACAGGAAGAATGGGAGAAAGTAAGGAAAATCGATGATCCTGTAGGTTAGTTACCAAGTCTATGCCCGTTTTCATAATCATTGCTACAAAAAAATTTTATTATAGAACGTCCTGAGGAACCGTACGATTCTAGGAGTCTTTATGAGAGATTACAAGAACAAAAGCAAAAGAAAGATTTGGAATATGAGGAAGCTCACAAGCTTAGTAAGAGAAAATCACAGTTGTTTGTTTACCCTTCAATTATGTCATTTTTCTTTTTGTTTATAGAGAATATGATAAAAGGTTTAGATGACGATGAAATCGAATTTCTAGATTTGGTAGACCGTACAAAATTAGAAGCCGACCGTAAAAAGGAACTAGAAGAAGAGCGAGAATTGAACGATTACAGAAGCCGTGTGGCAATTTTGCAAGAAAAGACAATAGAGGACAGACTGCAGGCAGAAATTGTAGTAAACAAACCTAAAATACAGACTAATCGTAATTCACAACAAAAGCTGTTGAAAGGCATTGTTATAAAAAAAAACGAGGCTGTGAAAAGGAAGATGAGTGACAGTAGCGAGAATAACGATGCACCAAATGAGAATGGTGTGAAACAAGTTAAATTGAATATTGATGAATCAGGTAATTCCCTGACAGAATTTGAATCGTCTGGTTGTTTGTAAATTTGATACCTATTCTTTTAAAATTTTTATTGCATACATATTCTAGATAAAAAGAAAGATAACTATATTTCCTTCCATTATAACGTTATCTATTATGACTACCAAACAATTATTTATAGCGTGTAAACCATATATTTAATATATTTGCGTTACTGTGTTTGTCATTAGTTAATTTTATTACGCTCTATTATTTAAATGCTTTCCAGGAGATAAGACAATCGATACAAGTATTGCAGTGGAAGTGGCACCAAATTCGGGTTTGAAATGCGTGGCAATTTTGCCGGGCTTAGGACATTATGAAGACTCGTCATCTGATGAAAACAGTTCGGACTCTGAGGTGGAAATTAGTACTTTGAATAGAACAGATATGCTGGGGAGGAAAATAGAGAAAAAAGAGGCCACGTCGTAGAGTAACGCGGGAAAAATGTTTTATTAAAATTATTCGCACCTTCAAAATAACTTTTACTCACATATTATTAAACATGCTGTTTTAACTGTAGATTCCAGTGTTGTGAATAGGTATCCCATATTTATATTTTGTATTAAGGAATAAAATTCTTTTGTGTTTTGATGGAGTTTTTGTTAGCAGCGTCAAAAGTATTGTTCACCTTTTAAGACATTTGGATGAAGAAACAGCAGCAGTGTCATGGAGGAGCCTGGGAACGCATTATATTACAATCCTAAGATCCTTAATTATACGTGCAGCCCTGATTTGATGGCTTAAAATGCAAAATTTACAGCTTCTTAAAGGAAAATCCAGGTACAAAGACATATGTATAAGGGGGGCAATACGGTCAACCTGTACTGCAATACTGGGATTCATGGTGCACAGACAGCTGTAGTATTCTAAGTTGCTATCGTATCAGGTCAATACGATACTAGTGATTTTAGGTATACGATCTTATCGTAATTTTGAAGCTTACTCGACAGAATTCACTTGATAGTACAGTACTTATCATTTCGGTTATACGATATTATAACAGTTTACTCCATAGCAACTTAGGATTTCAAACGATAAGTGTTTGAAATTTCGTCGCTAACTTACAGTTTCGCCGCTTGTCTAGAAGTGAAATGAGAACAAAGCGAGCTTTAGCTTTGCGCTAGGCTAAGCGGCACAGTATTCCAGGCAGAATATACACAATACTGGAATATATTTGTGAAATACAAAGAGAGCTTATCTAAATAAACAGATTCATATTTTTCAAAGAGTAAGATAGGAAGGCTCTAAGCTTGTGACAAAGTGACTTCACAACTGGTTTGAGAGACTAGAAAAACTCGAGACCATAGAAGGGAATACATTTAAACTTGCCAAAGAGCATTCATCGGCCATAAACTAGCACAGAGGTGCCCAACAGACCGGGTCAAGTAAGAACACATATCGATGGAATATACCAAAACATAAGACATGACACGGCGTTCATAATTAGACCGTACACAAATAGAGCTCAGCAACTGTTCTTGCTAAGCAAGAATCTACTGAAGAAGTTAATTTAGGCTGCAATGCTATCGGAACTAACTTCAGCAGATGGTCCTGAGAACAAAAAAAAAGCTTTTGAAAACATCCAGAGGATTATTCTAAACTAGTACTAGGCTTTTCAGTTTTTCCATATTTGAGGTGGGCCATTTGCTCCTTGAATCTGGCTATAATTGGACATTGTGTTTGTCCAACATTGAAGATTTATAACTCAGGCGATGAAATAGACTTCAGTATTTCAGTGTAACATTTAAGTGATTTTCGATATATTTATTTGTAGATAATTTTATGTTGTGCAAAAAAGGTATTGTCAATTTTTTATCTCAGTCCATTGGGACTAATTGGAATGTCTATCTGTTTATCAAAATAATACAAGAAATCAAGGATGTTATTTTATTGATAATGAAAAATATGAGTTAGTAAATATGTGCATAATATAGGTGCATTATTAAGTACTTTCCTCAACCTTGCTAATAATTATATACATGAAATGTCAAAGGGCTAATAACATTGTTAAAGTGTAACAAACGATAAGTTATAAACATGCTGGAAATCTTCAGATCTAACGAGCAACTATATGTTTTTATAAAATTAAGAGAGACAATGGGCCGTTATGAAAAGCCACCCTGGCACTTCTAAGATTTACAAGCCCTTCCCAAAATATCTACTGCAGTTTCAAATGATATTAGCCCCTTACATGATTCTTAATAGGAAGGCGTTTCCGTAGCGCCAATAAAACACCAGCCAATGCGAGAACATCAAATCCAACTCACATGTATACATACTTTATAGGTATACATACATATGCATCTAACCAAACCCCTTGCACTTGTAATAGATTCTTCCTTTAAAAAAAGTAATATGCACAATTTCTACATCTAAAAATAAATTAAATAATATCAGTTTAGCAGACATCTACAGAACAAAGAAAAATATGATTTTGTACAGAAACTATAACCTAACACTGTGAGTTACTGAATAAAAGTGACATAATTTTTATAAAAGTTAATCTGTCACTTTTAGAACATCTTTATTAAATTTATACTTCAATTTCGAAAAAGAAACGAAGCAGTGGCAATCCATATGTATACAAAGTGGTGTATGAATGCTAGTATATTGGAAAAATAGAGAACTACTAGACATTTGAACTACTCATACTGTTTGATATAAACAATAAGCAACGTTTTCAAAAATGGAGAACTAGGAAACATTTGAACTATCCAAAAAATTGAAATATACTGGACATTCGCATTATTGGATATTTATACCATTCCTTACTTTGCAAACCAAAAGTAATTCGAGATTGTTATTAATGTTTAATAGCAGAAAAAATGGGAATTAACATTCAAACCACCAAATTAACATAGTTTACATTTGAAGGGAAAAATCAGTAGCTATTATATCATTAATTAAAAAAATATATATAGAGAACTACTGGGCATTTGAACTACTCAACTAAGTTCCAAATTATACTGCTTGGCATACAAAATCGAAGTAAAAAAATAAATCGAAATATTAGTTATTGTTTAATAGAATGAGAATTAGACATTTGAATCACCAAATTAAAATGCCTGTACAGAGTTAGTTTTTGGAAGATAAATTAGTTTAAATAAAACTAATGTTATGTGCACCACTATGCTACTAGAATCATAGAATTATTAAGTGATCAATAAATTAGTGGTTTGTGAAGATTGTTGTTGTAATTATTGAACCAACATACAGAGTGTTTACTGGGGATTGTAAACACGTAAAAATGCACATTCATACTTGGAAAACAACAAAATTAATGACTTTTTCATAAAAATTGAATCTAATTTTAATTCTTGTAATGCAACACTGCACCATTATGTCATACATATGCATATATAAATGTAACTTGTTCTTTTGAAAGAATCAAACTGAACAAATCAAATTAAGAATGAATCAGATGACTAGAATTACTAAATGACTCAGATTTGCCATCGCTTATTTTTCAAGAACTGAAGTACCGTTAGATTATTTTACACATACAACAGTACCCACAGCAAAACACCAAAAGCTACAAAGGGTGGTAACCGTAAGGAACACAGTTAGAGTTTGGATTTGGTGTTGGCAACATTGGCGGCTAATTGTCAAGATGGATCGATGGGCTTGGGTAAATCTTCGTATCGAATAATCATAGAGTTCGCATTGCCGGGTTCCAATTTATAACCAATGGATTTATAAAATGGTATTAGCGGATCTTTGCAGTCCAGGGACATTTTGTAGCAACCCAACTTCTTGGCAAGGAGACTCACCGTCAGTACAATTCTGGAAAAAAAAACAGACCAATGTATTTATCGAAGTCGATATCAAAGTATATTTGCTATTTAACCTAATAATAAGTAAATATTAACATATTCTGTGAACAACGTTAAATTGATAAGATAGCTTTAAAGTAAGACAATTAGATATATAAAGGCACAAGACTTACAATTTTCCCAATTGTTTCCCTCTGTATGTATTATTGACAACGACGTCTTCTAAACGGGCCCTCAGCGCACAATGGTGTATGAATTTAAATTCTGTTATTAACGAAGAAGCACCGATGATTTTATTACTTCTAGTATCTTCTATGACTGTAATGTAATATCCTCGGGCCTTGTGCATAGTCCAGAATTGTCCTGAAATCAGTTTCTGGCTTTAATAATGTTAAATCAAAAAAAATACTTAATAGTTTTATTGCTAATATGGTTAGCAGTCAGTGCTACTTGTAAGCCTCTAATTGAACTTTTCTGATATGCATATGGCAAGTTAAAATTGAAAAATATTAGTGATTTTGTCATTAAGAAAACATAAATTGAAAGTTGCAAAGAAGCTTTTATTACTAAAAAAGTTTTAGCAGTAATTCCTATGTATGTTTTTGAATATGTGAAATTTGTTAGCAAAAATAAAGATCTTTTTGACTGTCATGGAAACATAAGTATAATATAATAACCTGCAGACTTGCCGTGCAGGTAATAAAAACTTTGCGACCTCATTAATATACCATTAAACTAGTCGCGATAGTAATTGCGCACAGGAACGCACTTGAATATTTAGATCAGCAACTCAGTCGTCCAACAGCGCGTTACGGTCTGGTATTATTAATATGTACATTCGAATACATCCGAATTTTAAGTACAGCTCTGTACTATTTCGTCGGCAAATTGAGTCGCTTACTTTTATAGGTTTTTGTATGTCGGCCTGTTTGATGACACCATATCGAATGTTTCAACGGCGTTAATAATGGGCTCGTAAAGTTTTATTTCGTTTTTTATGTGCAGAGAAGCTTTGAATTATGTTATACCAGGCTGAAAAATGGCTTAATAACAGATAGATATAAATATGAATATATACGCACAGTATAAGTGTAATAAGAATATATAAAAAGATTCTAATAAATCTTAGAAATCTACACAAAAACTGACTTAAAATTGTTTTAAAAAACTATCTTTTCAGTAAATCGTGTATTATACATTACAAAAATTCTATAACAATAAAGGTATAGGTAAACTAATAGAAAATAGAAATATATATTTTATGAATTTTATTAGTTTTTGCAATTTTTAAAATGACTTTTCATTAAGGTAGGGTAGGCTGTAAACAATGTTTTACTTTATAATGAGTGTCTTTGTTTCATGTGACACATTTCATATCCAGAGGGATTTCATATGTAACTTTTCTAATTACTGAAACTAATACAGTATTATTATAACATACATAAATAATTTTAGCTTAAGCTATATTAATCTTACAACAAATACTTCAAATTAATAGCTACCGGATGATGCTTATACGAAATGTAAATGACTAGTATTATTTTGGATATCTAATCTCAGAGATAAAATATTTCGAAAGAAGTCTACTGTGAACAATGAAATATTTTTTAAAGATGATTCAATAAAATTTCCCATTATTTTCAGTTTTATGACGTGACCGTATTGCATGGTAATAGTTTTTCAAAATGATTTTTTAACTTCAAACAGACACAGTAGTAGTCCATTTAATGAGGTCCCGAACATCAAAAGTTTGTAGGATCTTTTGCAATATATTTCCCCGTCTGTTTTCGAGCGTGAGAAAAACGATGGTGATGGTTTCGAGTTCTGAAATCCTTGCGTACTACCCCTATCAAGGAAAAACCTCCCCAATTTTCTCGGTCTAGGGCTTGCGAGGGATCGTCGGATCGGTTTTTTTTTTTTTTTGGGGGGGGGGGGGAATAATAATAAATTCAGTTAATTTACATTAAAGTACCCCGGATTGACACCTGGGGTTGAACCTACCCCCGCCCGTAATAGCAATATTTCTAAAAAATTATTAAATTACCCTACCCTTCCGCAACTACCTCCAACGTATAAGAATCACCCCCTCCTCCATGCTGTCGTTCCTAGGTATCAGGGAAACTAACCATTACTAAACCACAGTGGTATTTTCTTTTACTCTACCCTCTCAAAACTTTCCCTTACGTATAAAAACCATCCCCAGAGGCTACACATATAGTTTATAGAAAAAAATGAATTTTTATACATTAGGGGTAATTGCGGTAGGGTGAAAAATAACACCACCATCGTGATTCCCGCCCTCGAAAACCCTTGAGTGCTTTCTGTGTTGCAAGCAGGGTAGTTTTCTTCTTAATGTATTGTTTATATTTACGTCCTGGCGGAGTTTAACTACAGCTACTCTTCCACTCAACCAGGACGGCGAAATAAGATACCGTTCACCCATTCAAGTGACGGACCCAGCCAACCTCCAGGGGTTGCTTACCTAGGACGGACAGCATGGAAGAGGGGGTGGTTTTATACGTTGGGGGTAGTTTCGGAAGGGTAGGGCCAAAAATAGCACCTCCATCATGATCCCTGCCCTCAAAAACCCATAAAAAGCCATGTCGATGTCGAGTCCGTATTTTCTTACGGTTGGGGGTAGATTCAACCACCGGGAGTCGCTCTAGGGTACTCTAATGTAAATTAACTGAATTTATTATTATTCCACCAAAAAAAACCCGATCCGACGATCTCCCGCAAGCCCAAGACGGAGAAACAGGAAATAGAGGTGGTTTTTCCTCGATAGGGGTAGTACGCAAGGGTTTCAAAACTCGAAACCATCACCATTGTTTTTCTCACTCCTGAAAACAGGGGAGGAAATGTATTGCAAAAGATCCTACAAACTTTTGATGTTTTGGCCTTTTTTGTACCTCGTTAAATTGACTACAGGCAGTGTATTATGGGCAAATAAATGAGAAACATTTCAATATTCATCAACTGTCGCTGATGGATGCTGTCAGGATGAACAGCGCTACACACCAGTTTTAATTAATTTGACCTAACAAAAAAGTATAATGCTCTATCAGTGCTTCAAGGCTAATTATTGTGAACAGGACAGGAAATTTTCACATATAATATCACAAGAACTTAAATTATTTTAGTTTAAAAGGTCTGTACGTTGAGTTTAATAAGTGTATAGCGAAATGTCGCGATTGTTTCAAAATATTACATATATGTCTTAAAACGCAGACAACTAATTAATTCGTCACCTTCCCATTCACCATTAAGAAGAGAGGATGGGTTAGAATTCAAGCAACATGTAAATCTTACTATGTTTATACATCCTACGTTTTTTGAATTATAAATTGTTAATGCATAATAATTTAACAAATTTGTGTATTCTGTTTAATGAAACTTTATAGCCAATAATAAATAATAATGTTAATTCAGAAATTTTGCATTATTCACAGGTACATCTACATTATTTAATGGTTGTAGATCATATGTTTACCTTTTCAACTGTCAAAAAATTTTCACTTAAATATCGTGGCGCCTCGAAAAAATTTCCGGAAATTTTTTTAATTGCCATGGTAACTAGTCAAAATTAAGGTATCTTATTGGTTAAAAAGTAGAGGTGTGAAATTTTCACTTGAAAACTTGTCTAAAACGGACCATTTTAGACAAGTTTTCAAGTGGAAATTTCTTAACATTAAAAAATGGAAAAAATACCAATGATTTAAAAGTTAATTTTTTTTTACCCTGAATAATTTAGAGCATAAAAATTAATCTTAGATTGAAGTCTAATGTATAAACAAACTACACCTACAAGGATTTTTTTTTAAATTAGTATTTTATTTAATATTTATGTTTTAATATAGAGTGGACAAAAATGATAAAACTTAACTTTCACGTGCAATTTATAAGAAATAAGAATTAAAAGTAAGTATACCATTGGAAAGCTGAATTCTTCCTCTTTAAAATGCTACCATTTTTTTTTTCATTTTTAATGGGTACAAATTGTCTATTATGTAGCAGCGGTCGAGAAATGCTTCATTTGCCTTTGTGACGCGCTTGAAATATTGAGCGAACCGTAATAATTTCTCATGCTAAGGAAAAAATTTATTAAATAAATATGTTTATACTATTTTTATGTGAAAATCCCCGCTCTTTCACGTGATGCTAACAGTTTTTTTTATTATTATTATTTTTCGAGATATCAGCAAAAACTGAATTTTTTCGTTTAAGAGGGTTGTTTTTAAGGGTTCGCGGGGATAGATTTTGGTAAACTTTTTTGAGCCACTTTCTACTAGCAAAAAACTGGTCTTTCATGAAAAAATTAGCGAGGTAACAATTAATTCTAACTTTTCATCAAAATTAGTCTCTGACAACTGGGCTATTACTTGGCAATAAAAACACTTCTGGTTTCCAAGTTGCTGAATATAAACACATAAAACTAAAGTACAAAAGAATGCATGGCAAAAATGCTGCTGACCTTAAAGTAAGGTGTGTGCTCGACCTTTATAAATGCAGGAAATATATATTTTTTTTTTGGCTTGATTTCAAAATCACATAGGTATTAATATATATTTTTCCTTTGAATTTAATGGTTGAACATTGCGGATATTGTTGTTAAGTATCAAAAAGTACAGTTGAGGTACAAAGAAATCACTTCACTCTGCATATAACATGCTATATCTTTTTCAAATTTCAAATATGAATTAAATTAATACTGTCGTTTTTTCTTCAAATAATTTTAGTGCTGCTCAGATGAAGTATCAGAAGCATTGGTTCCAGTTAACACAATGTAATTGTAATCTTTACTATAATCTACTTTAAATTTCAATACCTAACGTTAAAGCAGTAGCTACTAAACTCTACTTAAAATTATAATAAATGTACCATTTCCACCCTCTCGCCCCTATAAAAAAAAAACGTGATTTTTAAAGAAGCGATAATATTGTGTTATACTACTATATATACTACTGTAGGCCTAATCCACTAATTATCAGAAGGTTACCTATATTGTATTAACCTTTCCTTTGGAAAAAAACACTTGAGGGTGTGTCGCAACTGCTAATGGCGTGTACAAATATTATTGTTTCTTTACAATTTTTTTAAAAAGCTAAGGATTGTAAATCTCAGGAACTCTAAATCCTTTTGCTGGTATTACCCGGGTTTTCTTTTAAAATAAATAATTTTCTTACACATTATCATAATATTACGAGTAGAATTTTCAGCTGTTATCAAGATGTTAGTGTCAGAATAATGTATATAGCTATTACGTTTAGACCTTTCATAGAAATCAAAATTAGTATAGGGCCCAAAATTGAACCCTGAGGCAGACCATAATATAACAGAAGATAGTTTATTATTTACCTCACACAATTGTAAGTCAAGTAAATTAGATTTCTTAACTCAATAAACTGGGAATAAAATTTCTACTTACTCTCAAATTCTGCCTTTGAGACATTTCCAACAGTGGTCAACTGTGACAATATTTGTAGGTAACCCTTACTGTAATCAGAAACGTGCAACGGCCTGACCACGAGCCACGGCTCACCAGTGTTTTCATTTGTTATTGGAGGATTTAAGGTATTTCGCACCGAATCCCAATCCAAGTTTTTTAGAAGTTCAGGATTAAATAAATAATCATTGCTGCTGGGAACCTGAAAAAGTAATGAGTAAAAATAGATTTATAGAAAAAATTCTTTTGTTTATATTATTTGAGTAAACATTTTTTTTAAATTTGGACTTATACCTTTAATGAAACCGTACTGCTTTGATAGCTATTTATATCCATTGCTCGTAGTATTTAAGAGTGTGATATTTTTCATTGATTTAGAGTTTGTAAATGAAGATAAGATCTATATCTAAGTATGACAAAGTAATGTGTTGAAATAGATAGAAGCAGACGCAAAAAAATGTATCTATTCATCATACTTTAATCAGTATCTTATATATTTAGATATACTGAATGTAATTGTTTAAAACGTCAGTAAAAAAGGGTGCATATAATAAATATAAACACTTTAATATCAAAAATTAAACATTTTAGTATTTTACGGGAAATTTTGAGTACGTACTTATTTTTTATTTTGTTAAAAGGATATATTTGTATACTATTAATGACTTAACAGAAGGCTTCCAAATGTATTTCGAAATCTGCATATACTATGTACCTAACATATGTTTAGAGATATAATACATAGAGATTTTATACTTTCTCTAGTAAGAAGCAGGCACTAAAAAAATTTAAATTAATACACATTATTTAATCTCAAGTGTTAATTCAAAAAATAAATTAGCGAATGAATATAAAACCTATAATAACAGTAGATGAACATAGCTATCCATGCCCTTTCTAGTTTTTTACTTAAAACAATGTACTCTTTAAGGTTATATCATTTAAATTAATCTTATAATTATTACAAACAAAACTAGTAGCGACTTAAGACAAAAAGATCGTATATTTCCTCACCTTAGTGGCTCCCATCGTCACCTTAGGCCAGAATAATTGAAATTGATTCGAAATTAAAACTTTTCCATTTTCCAGCGCAGCACATCGACTAACCTTGAAACATTTTAAAAAATGTACTTTCACGAATTCACGACGAGAAGCCGACAGCAATATTTGTTTGATATGCTTTAAAAACGACTTTGGCGATTTAAAAAATATATATTTAAGCGTAATTTTCAAAAATGGGAAACTAAAAAAGCAGATAAAATTTATATTATTTAAGAGAAATAAAGAACCTAAATTAAATCTCTTATCTATGGAAGCTAACTTAAAAACTGCCAAAGAATTTTAAGTGTACTTTAATACACTAAATTATAGACAGATGGCAGTGAGTCCCACTGATTATTAAAAATTTCTTGAATTCTTAATGGTAAATATATAATATTTATATTATTATTCGTTATGTTTAGTTATAAACATTGCATTTATATCTTCACAATTCGCCTAAAATCAAATATTACTGCTTCAACTTTATAGAAATCTGTAAGAGTTTCTTCTTAACCTTGGATTTTGATTTGACAACTTTGGCAGCTGACGTGCGTGACGTGGAGTTTGCGATGTGGATTGTGGAATATTGAAAGTGGACGGTTTTCTCCAAAATTGATTAACTAATGTTCTAGTCATTGATGACTTACGTGCATATTAGCCGGAAAGGTAAAACTATTAATCAGCCTAAAATTTGTTTTAGTCTATTAATTATTTCAGTAATAACTTTAATAAACTACATTTATTCAAGTCTGACAAATTTAAACCTATTACACCTTTAAAATTTTCGTGCTACAGATGTCTACATATGAAGAATATATTCAACAAAACGAGGACCGAGATGGGATTCGATTTACTTGGAACGTGTGGCCGTCAAGTAGAATTGAGGCTACCCGTCTGGTCGTACCGCTAGGCTGTCTGTACCAGCCAATTAAAGAACGTCCTGACTTGCCTCCGATTCAGTACGATCCAGTCCTATGTACCAGAAACAATTGCCGAGCAATTTTAAATCCCTTGTGCCAGGTTGACTATCGAGCCAAGTTGTGGGTGTGCAATTTTTGTTTCCAAAGAAATCCTGTAAGTACATGAAACAATCATTTGTATAATTATAATCCTGAGTAATTTTTGTAGTTCCCTCCTCAATATGCTGCGATCTCAGAACAGCATCAACCGGCAGAACTCATGCCGATGTTCTCTACGATAGAGTATACCATCACTAGGGCACAATGTTTGCCTCCAATTTATCTGTACGTTGTTGATACTTGCATGGACGAAGAAGAACTAGGAGCGTTGAAAGACTCTTTACAGATGTCTCTGAGCTTGTTACCACCAAATGCTCTTATTGGACTGATTACCTTCGGGAAAATGGTGCAAGTGCATGAGTTAGGTTAGCTATTGAACAATATATAGAATACATAGTATTTGAAGAATGATGATTTGTTTGCTAAAGCTGTATAAAGAAATTGTTGTTTTAGTCTTGTTAATTTTATTAACAATTATTTGTGTTTTAGGTACTGAAGGGTGTAGCAAGTCATATGTATTTCGCGGGACGAAAGACCTTACTGCCAAGCAAATTCAGGAAATGCTGGGCATTGGAAAAGTGGCCGTAGGCCCCCAGCAGCTAGCCCAACAACCAGGCCAACCTCTCAGACCTGGTCAGCCACATCAGGCTCCTGTACCGCCCGCCAGCCGATTTCTTCAGCCTGTCTCGAATTGCGACATGAGTCTCACAGATTTAATAGGAGAGCTCCAGAGGGACCCCTGGCCTGTCCCTCAAAGCAAACGTCCCCTTAGATCCACGGGTGCGGCTCTCTCTATCGCTATTGGGCTCTTGGAATGCACTTATTCTAATACTGGTGCTCGTGTCATGATGTTCGTGGGTGGGCCCTGTTCGCAAGGACCAGGTCAAGTACTGAATGACGATCTCAAACAGCCTATTAGGTATTTTGTTGACAGCTTCCATACCTATGCATATTATATTTATGTTGAATTTTAGGTCTCACCATGATATCCATAAAGATAACGCCAAGTACATGAAGAAAGCTATTAAGCATTATGATCATCTAGCGATGAGGGCTGCCACGAATGGACATTGTGTTGATATATATTCTTGCGCTCTGGATCAAACAGGTTTGATGGAGATGAAGCAGTGTTGCAATTCCACTGGGTAAGTAATTCTTTAAGCTTCCATTTTGTTGGTACCAAAAATCGCATTTGTCGCTAGTGGTCATATGGTAATGGGTGACTCCTTTAATTCATCGCTGTTCAAGCAGACGTTCCAGCGTGTGTTCACGAAAGATCAGAAAAACGAACTTAAAATGGCCTTCAATGGTACTTTAGAAGTGAAGTGTTCTCGGGAGTTAAAAGGTAATTATTGTAAATCAGAATCTGCATTATCCATTGTACTCTTTAATGTTTCTAATTCTAGTTCAGGGAGGCATTGGTTCTTGTGTGTCGTTAAATGTTAAGAGCCCATTAGTATCGGACACAGAAATTGGTATGGGAAATACGGTACAGTGGAAAATGTGCACCCTGACGCCCAGCACAACGATAGCTTTGTTTTTCGAAGTAGTCAACCAGCACTCGGCACCGATACCTCAAGGGGGACGAGGTTGCATACAGTTTATCACTCAGTATCAGGTATCAACTTAAATAATGTTTTCCCCAGCTTTTTTTACTGATATATTTTGCAGCATGCCAATGGTCAGAGAAGAATAAGAGTAACGACGGTGGCGAGGAATTGGGCAGACGCCACGGCCAATATTCATCACATCAGTGCAGGTTTCGATCAAGAGGCTGCAGCTGTTATAATGGCCAGGATGGCTGTGTACAGGGCAGAATCAGACGATAGTCCAGATGTTCTCCGATGGGTTGACAGGATGCTTATTCGCTTGGTAAGCATTTACAATAGTCGTTTTTGTTCTTAAATACTCATGTAAAGTGGTAACTACTACATTCAAGCTTATCGCCAAAATACTGCAATACATAAAAGAAAAACACCAGTGGTTACTTTTGCACTAAACGATAACAGAGATAAACATTCATATATCATGCATGAATATGTAGAAGTAAAAATTCTGCTCAAATTAGTATTTCGTCCGATATGCTCGATTTAATTCATGCCCTGGGTTTATGTGAACATTCGATAAAAATTGTATAATGTAAGGCAGTGATTTGTAATATCATGTTTTGTGTATTATGTTATGTATGTTTTGTATTTATTTATATTTCTTTTGTACTACGTATTATACGTTATTAACATGTCATATTATATAAACATATTGTCTATTTACTGACTTGCCATAAACATAGTGTTATGTAACATGGTTAAAAATAAACTATCTATCTATTACCATTTTTCAGTGTCAGAAATTCGGTGAGTACAACAAGGACGACCCGAACTCCTTTAGGTTATCCGAAAACTTTAGCTTGTATCCGCAGTTTATGTACCACTTGAGGAGATCACAATTCCTGCAAGTGTTCAACAATTCACCAGATGAAACATCCTTCTATAGACACATGTTGATGAGGGAAGATCTCACACAGTCACTCATCATGATTCAGCCGATCTTGTACAGTTATAGCTTTAACGGCCCGCCCGAGCCTGTCCTCCTAGACACGAGTTCAATTCAACCCGATCGAATATTACTTATGGACACTTTCTTCCAAATTTTAATTTTCCATGGGGAGGTAAGTAGACTGTTCTGTTGCGTTAATACTATTTACAATAAAGGTTTAAACATAGTACCATGTAATTTTTTTTAAATTTGCGATTTTTTTCAGACGATAGCCCAATGGCGTAACCTGAAATACCAGGACATGCCAGAATACGAGAACTTCAGGCAGTTGCTGCAAGCTCCAGTGGACGATGCCCAAGAAATCCTCCAAACTAGGTTCCCCATGCCTCGTTATATAGACACGGAGCAGGGTGGGTCCCAGGCGAGGTTCTTGCTATCGAAAGTTAACCCAAGTCAAACCCACAATAACATGTATTCGTACGGAGGGGTGAGTGTTCTTTTTTCAGTTGATTTAAGACATGATGTATTGAGTGTTTATTCGCTTAACTTTTTTTTTTTTGGAATCATTTTCATTGTCATTAATATATACTTTGTGTTTCATATTTGTTCCGGATTATAGGCCATCGTGGGCGGCGCTAACGTGGTAATTTTTTTAATTATCTATTTGTTGGGCGAAGGAAACTGCTTTGGGGTTTAACGTTGGTTGAGGATTCTTATTTGTCAAGTGCTGTATAGCGGTTTCAGGGATATCTGATGGTTTTTTTTAAAGCAAGTTACAGTACTGTGGCTCTGATTATTCTTAGATTAAACATATTTTGTTTCCTTGAATAAGACCTTCAATTTAACGTCGGTTTTAAGTGCAGTTTCTTCATCAACTTCATCTGAATTGCAATAACTAGAACAAATTGTTGAGTGGTATTTTATCTTACAAACCATCAGATATTTCATAGAAGCCTGTATATAATAATATTTAATCTAACGTTTCACTTAATGCTGTGACGACTTTTCCTTTTGTATATATTTTTCATGTTGTCTAGATACTATAAGATGTAAGTATTCATTAATTATACATTTATGTCCAAAAGTTTTACATCATAATAATAAAATAAGAGAAATGCGTTGTTACTAACAAGTCAGACATTTTAATTGTGTACCTGTGAGTACATTTGCAATTAATTTACATTTTACGTTTTATTTACACATCTCGATATTAATGGTATAGGGATGTGATACCTATCTTAGAATAATCAAAACTTCTGGACACATGTATGTTAGTATGCATATGGTTTGATTTTACTATTATAAAAAGTCTGGAGTTCAGTTAGATATTTCGAAAGAAATATATGAAATCACTCGTATTTGTACATGATGCCATAGATATTTTTATTTTATTTTATCGGCTTATTTAAATCACCGTACTGGCGGAGTTTAGCATTAGCTATCCCACCACTCGAACAGGATACGTGCACACATCTGCTGCAGCTGAGACTCGAACTCAGGAGTCTTTCACATGGCCCTATCTAATCCACTGCTACCAACTCGATAACACATGAAAAACGCCACTAAACAGCCAGGATTTGAGCCGCCCGTCTGGGACATAATTTCCAATTCAAGCATTATAAGCTTTTAATGTCCAAGTCATGATTTAATTTCACTTCAGATGAGGTATTTCATAGATTTTTTAAAGCAAGAGCCACATATTTTGTTAAAGGCCGGAAGGTTTCGCATTGGTTATAGTCACAAGAAAAATTAATTTATATATTTTTTTCCCAATTGCACCTTGTGACCAATTTTATTATTTCCTAAATCTGGATGTATGCAGGGGATTGTAGGAATCACTCGTGTAATAAATAAATTAAAAAAATCTTAATAGTATCTATAGTTGCAGTATAATAACATCTTGTACAATTTTTGTAGTAGGTATTTTTATACTCCATTTTTAGGCTAGTGCCTGAGCGGACCAGCCGGAAGGTTTAGTTAAGGTTATAATTAAGAGAAAAAATAAAAATTAAACACGAGATAAATTGAAATTGTAAAATGATGCCATTTAGGGGTTGAAAGTGATTTTTGAGATTTTCGGCGAAACGTGACCTCCCAACGGAAAATGCCCTTCACAAGAGTTGTAGATAAAATAAAATCTAAAACTTTCATATTATAAGGCATTTTTCAACATAACCTCACATATTCCAAGAAAATGGCAGAAAACCGATTTTTCGGTTTTTTATTTTTTTCTCGTAAAAATAATTCAATTTACATGAAATTATGTGAAAGTATAAGGTATACTTTCACATAATTTCTTGCATTGAATAAGCATGATTTTTCAATATTTTTTATTATTTTCCATTTTTTTATTTTTCATGTAAATAATCGATTAATTTTCAATGACAGAATTTGCTTCAATGTAATATTACAATTCCTAAAGTTGAATAAATGAAATCATCCTGAAACTTTTAAATAAATAACAAATTAATAAAAAAATCTTTTCAAGTTATGCATTATTGAGCAACAAAAATTTATCAAGCCTAGCTAGTATATTTTTTTAAAATGATGCAGACCAAATAACCATTGCAAAAAATGGATCTCAACTTATAGCTGGTATTTACAAACTGGCAACTAACAAATCTACTTTTAAATTGGAAAAACTTTCCCCAACTGAAGGAGCAGCTGCACAATATTCCTATAGAGTTTATTACCAATTGCAAACTTGGCTTGATTATTTGGGCAATGAGCCCGATAACAAAAAAGCTAAGCAATGGGGCTGGAACGAACATCATGCCCAAATTTATCCCAGACAGTTCAGACTTAATTTCCGAAAAATTATTAAAAAGTATTAACTGCAGCTGTGAAAGTGGTTGTAATAAACAAAGATGTGGCTGCCGAAAACACGGCTTAAAATGTACCAATTTATGCAACAATTGTCATGAAAACTGCTCAAATAGAGATAAAGAAATATTTGAAGACTTAAGTAATTCGGAAGAGATTATCTATGAAGAGCCAGCAAAGAGTCTTGATATTGAAATTGAAGAGCTCGAAGACGTCGATAATCTGGAAGATACTTCAGAATTTGAAAGTTTTATTTTATTCATTAGAATTTTATAATTTTTCATAAGCGAGTCAAAATTTGTAAAAAAATATCAATAAATTGTTTTACTTAATAATTATTTATTCAAATATACATAAAACAGATCACTCATCATTAAACCATTAATTTAGTGGAAAAATAGTAAAATATACATTAATAAAAATTCACACTGGGCCAGTGAGTCTTAACTGTAGCTTACGATTTTTAGTACAGTACGGTGCATTGCCATGGAAAACTTAAGTTTCAAAATGATTTCTCCCACTTCATTTAAATTCATTCAACTTTAGTAATATTACATTAAAGTAAATTCTGTCATTGAAACTTAATCCATTATTTATATAAATAATTTAGAAAAATGGAAAATAAAAAATATTGAAAAATTCCTGATTCGAAGTCATTTTTTTGTTTTTCTCAATTTTAAGTGGTTTCATGAAAAATAAACCATCAACATATATAGACATTTCAATGGTTAAAATGAGCCCCGATAGAATATTTAAATAAAAAAAAAAACACTACAATAAAATTTTCCCTGGCAGATTTTGGTTTTTTCTTGAAAATTGTAAATTATCTCGGAAACTACTTTTCCTAAATTCCAAAAAAATCATGCTTATTCAATACAAAAAAAAGGTATACTTTCACATAATTTCATGTAAATTGAATTATTTTTACAACAGAAAAAAATAAAAAACCGAAGTCGGTTTTCCGCCGTTTTCTCAGAAAATTTAAGGGTATCTTGAAAAATTCCTGATCTTAGTTTTAGATTTTTTTATTATCTACAACTTTCGTAAAGGACATTTTTCGAAAATCGGAAAAAATCACTTTCAACCCTTAAACAGCACCCCATTTCACAATTTCACTTGATCTCGTGTTTAATTTTTATTTTATCTCTTAGTAATAACCTTAACTAAACATTCCGGCTGGTCCTTGCCTGTTAATAACTTTTTATTCAAAAAGGTATTAGCACCAGCCTATTTAGCCCATAAAGAAACTTGAATCAGTGTGAACCACTCGTAATTGGGAAGTCTTTGAAATCTAAACCAATCTGTTTTATAAAATTACTACATCCAAATGTACATCTTAACAAGTACCATTTTTAGTAAAATCCCAACTTTGAAAAGCATTGCTTATCCAGAGCTAAGATTTTTATTTTTGGGACATACATTTCCTTAAATTGGACTCCAGAATATTTGTTATAAAAATAATGTGAATTAGTATCACATGGGCTGAGAACCGCGCTAGCATGAAATGAACGCCAAATTATTTTGAAACCTTTTTATTTCAGGATGGCGGTGCTCCCGTTCTCACAGATGACGTATCGCTTCAAGTATTCATGGATCACTTAAAGAAATTAGCAGTCTCCTCCACTGCATAAATTCAATTTTAGGTTAAATGAAAGATTTTATATTTTTTATTTCATCTTATTGTAAGTTATAATACTGAGTATAATTTAATAAAATATGTATTTACGTAGTTTCTGGTTGAAATGTTATATTATAATGTATATTGTAATTTTATAAACAAAATAGATGAATTACGCTATCATTTAATTATCTACTATTCCCTATCCTTTTATAAAATATATCTCTACCAATGACATAAAAGTATCATAAGTATCCCCTAAAACTAGGTGTACCCTTTTTAATGGTCATTCAAGATAATAGAGCTACTAATTTGAGATACCGCACTGTGCATTATGAGAAAATGTGATTTGTGGCAACCATTTGTAGTTACATAGATTCTACTGGTTTTTCTACACTCTACACTACAAAAATAACTCGCCTGACACCTTCCTCAATTGTCCCTCAGGTACACAAAGATAAACATCAACAGTAATAATAAAATGTACACAGCTTGAAATGGTCATTACTACAGACAAGTAACAAAACAATAAAATTATCAACAAAATAATTAATTCTAAAATTCAGTTTAAAAACCTAATACTCATTTTTTGCTCGACATCCGTCCTTTGCAAGGCCTTGCAAAATTCTTCAAACGAAATCATCTGATCGCCATCCTCATCAGCTTCAACGATAGTTCGTTCCGCGATACTATTTAATTGTTCCTCACTTATATTTGTACCTACCATCATGTGCAGAATGGCGAGTAGTTCATCCTTGGAAATCATATCGTCATTGTCCAAGTCATACATTTTAAATGCAACTAAAAGGTTTAAATACGATGAAACTTGTCACTCAAAGTAATTTGATCGTAATTTTGCAGATTGTCCATTTCTCGATTTTTGAGTTCTTATTTTGTGGATACATTCATAAGAGAGTTATATAAAGCGTTTTGACTAAAAAAACGTTGCGCAATAAGACCTAAATAACCAAAGAAATTGACGGGAAAGTGGAGAGAATTGGGGAGCTGGGTGAGTAAAAACGAGTGAAAATATGACGTTTTAGGTCACTTTGAAACGATTAGCATTGAGAAAGTGACTTTAGGGCAAGGGTAAATAAAAGTCATGACATAATTTTCATTGTTTATTATGCAATTCATTGAGTCCCGTCGTGCCTTAATAAAGTGACCTGCAATTGTCGTATTTTTACTCCTTTTTGGGTCCTTTACATATTGGTCATTGCAAACCGAATAGGGTTATAATACATATAGTAGATATAATGGTATGTCATGACTCTTATCTTATTTACCCTTGCCCTAAAATTACTTTTTTAATGCTAATCATTTCAAAGTGACTTAAAAATGCCGTATTTTTCGTTTTTATACACCCAACACCCCTGTTCGCTCCACTTTCCTGTCAATTTGTTCAATTATTATAAATTTGCGCACCATTTTATTAGTAAAAAAAACATTTTATATAACTCTTAATAATGTATCCACAAAAAGAAACTCAAAAATCGAGAAGTGGACAAACTACAGAATGACCAATTTGATAACTGATTACTTACATCGTAGCTTTTCCTCTCGGGAGTTTAACTTGTTATCTTTATTCTTCTTTACGGGCCTGAAGTGGGAGAGAACTTGCATGAATTGCCTAAAGTTTACCCTGTCGTTAAAGTCATCGCCTTGGAAAAAGGAATTGACAATTCTTTCGCCAAGCGGGTTAATGGCCAGTTCTGGAATTCGTAGGAAGTCATCACGACTCAACGTTCCACAGTCTCCTCTATCTAACGATGTAAATCTCGAGTATAATCTTTCTATTTGATTCGGAGTGACTGAAATAAGGATTCCGTATAATAAATAATGTGATAAATTAAAATTGAACCAAAGAAAAATAAAAGATAAACTCACACTTACATCCAGTTTCTTGCTGTATTTGCGCTATCTCTTCTTCGCGTAGAAGTAATGACGATCGATTACCCATTTTAGGCACAGTAATGAGAAACTTTCTCGGTTTAAGAAAACACGCTCCCCAAATATTTAGACTTTGGAATGTTCATGAACAAAGATTCCAATGACAATGACAAGATGACAAAATAATCTATCAGCTGTCCTTCAGCCGAATTTTAAATAGGACTTTGACCTACCCTCATCCTCTAATATTTGAGAGATTTGACCTACTCACGTATGTCGTTACTAAAGTTTTTGCTTTGGTTATTTATAATTATTACCACTTTCTATTCAAATTCTTGGAGCACTGATTTTTTTAAAACAAGAATGCTGATTGTCTGATATAAGTTGGATACTAACAATTGTCAATTATGCACCACTCACAGTATTAATTTTAAAACCCTCCGGGGCCGGGGCTCCAAGCACTTGAAAAGAAAGCGTACATATAGACCGCTTTCTTTTCAAGTTCTTGGAGCCCTGAGTTTTTTAAGACAAGAATGCTGATTGGCTGATGAAAGTTGGAAACTGTCAATGGGGAACAATCCAAGCCAGTTCCTAATATATCCTAACATTGATGGACAAACAACCGAGGACAGCTAGTGCACTCTGGCGAATAAAATAAAAGAGAATGTTCCCCATTTGTATCACATAATATATGATACAAATGGGAGACAATCCAAGCCAGTTCTTAATATACCCAATAGATGACGCCATGCGTACTCGGTTTAACGTCATTCTCTATTTGGATCATATAATATATGATATAAATTGAGAATGACATTAAACAACTATTTAAAAGTTATATATAAATTTTAAATTGTTTAAATTTCCCGATTTCTGAGAGTTTTCCAATCTCTTATTCGTAGAAATGAGCCAAATTGAGAATAAGAATGAAGAACAATCCAAACCAGTTCCTTACACATCCAGTAGATGACGCCATGCGTACTTGGTTAATATCATTCTTAACTTGTATCTTATATAACCTTTAAATAATTTAAATTTTCCTATTTCTGAGAGTTTCCCAACCTCTTATTCGTAGAAATTACTGTAATGAGCCAAACTGATAAAAAGGAATTACGGTAGTGGTAACTTTGTTTACACAAACACATATTTTTTCGTATTGACATTGACGGACAAAGCTGGTGCATTCTGGCGGATAAAATTAAAGATAATGTTCCCCATTATGTACCAATCACAATATTAATTTCGATACCTCAGGGCTCCAAGCACTTGAAGAGAAAGCGGTCATAGTTGAAATCACGAATGTTTTCGTTCACGCCATTAATTTATGTACTTATCACTTTTGTGAATTACACAGAGACTTTTAACTTTTGGTAATTCTAAAGGAGAACGGAAACCTCGAATTTTTTCATCACGTCTTGATCTCAGTCCTGGTGTATTGACAGATGTGGTTAAATTTATGAAGTAGAAATCTCCGTCACTGATGAAAGAATATATGAACGTTTATGTTCATTGTCATATGATGAAATTCATATTTCTAATAGATTATATATTGATCAAACAAAGCAGCAGGTGCTTAGAATGAACAAGGCATGCCAGAGGGTAATGGTAAGAGGTTTATGTTCAAAATGGAAACAATCGATTTTTTATAACTTTGATACACCTATGACAAAAGATATTTTATTCGATATTATAACTAAATTGCATCATACTGGTTATTTGTAGTTTCTGTCACGAGTAATATGCTATTAAATGTTTCTATTTGGTCAGATTTTAATGTTACCTACGAAGGAAACAAATGTTACTTCGCTCATCATCCTGTTGTTTCAAGTCGTAAAATATTTGTCTTTGCAGACGCACCACACTTCATAAAACTCCTCAGAAATCATTTTACTGACCAAGGATTTTACATATAGATGGGACATTTATTGACCAAAGGCGCATTCAAAAAATTATTTGGTCTTCAACCAATGATCTGAAAATTGCTCATAAAATTAATAATTATTGTCATTTAAATGTTAGGGGTAGCGAACGTCAAAGAGTTCAGCCGGCAGTGCAACTTTTTTCAAATACCCTTGCGAAAGCAGTGGAACGGTGTGGCATGCAAGGTTTCGTAGAAAATATGAATTTGAAAGAAACCGGTAAGTTTCTAAAGCACACTTTACAGTTTGCAATTTTTATTGCCGGCTATGTTTCTTGTGACTTGACTTTACACCACGGAATAAAGTGGCAATTGTTGTAAATTATATCTTTGAAATAAACAGGTATACCATCTTAAGAGACAGAAACTGATGTTAGGTTTGATTTTCTTTTGACAGCTGTTAGGAAAAATATTTAGGTTATCTGGTGTTGTGATTTTGCAATTTGCAATGATCTTGAATAAAACAGCAAAAGTAGCAGCAAGTATATTAATAGCCTGCTCTGCACTATTACTATAAAAAAAAATGGAGAGAAAGAAGTTAGTGGGTGAAACCTTGATTAAGTCGAAAAAAAAAGCAATATTAATTTACCCAAAGAATTTATGCGTATAGTGTATACAGCCAGAATGGAAACCGTATAAAAACTAAAAACCGGCAAAAACAGTCGGCATCTCTTCTGGAGGTAAATAGAAATGCTTGTCATAAGAAAAACAATAAAAAGATGCCGACTGTTTTTGCCGGCTTTTAGTTTTATGCGGTTTCAATTCTGGTCGTATACACTATAGCAATGATCTAAAATGTTACCAAAACTTATCTGCCAATTTTCTAATTTCTATAACGTTGGCAACATAAAAATCACCAGAATTGGTGGATCAAAACACGTAGTAGTGCGCAAACTCACAAGAGTAATTATTGCCGGCAATAAATTGCAAACTGTAAAAGCAAAGAGGATTAGATAGAGTGGAAACTTTCATAAGACCACAATGTATATTTTCGTACACGAGTTTCAGCGCTCGCGGCGGGTCGGATGCGTAACTAAATTCCCCCACTACCGTCTGTCAGCTTTACCGGCAAATTTAAATTACGAATTAGTGTGGTTAGGATTTCTTCCAGTGGCGTTACACGGGAGAAAATTGAAGGAAAAAGCATATTAAAAAAATATATTTTTATTAAATACCTAACTAAAATACAAATATAGTTTGTACATAAATATGATGTACAGATATTTATACGCTAATTTAAGCCAAAAACAGTTAACAATACTTGAATATAATGACATTGTCATCATTCCTATTAAATAGCTCTAGGTAAACATATATAAAAATATTTTTTAATTATTTATATATACTTAATACATTGAAAAGATAATATTTGTATAACATACTGATTATCGTACATGTATGTTAGAAGGTGGTTGGACACATTAAAAACTCTATTTACAATTATGTATATGGTGACTTTTCGGCCAAACAATTTGATGGCAACTTATTTAGGGTGAGTAGGTACACAATTTCACACCATAAACCTGCAATAAAAAATTAAAATGGTAATGTGCTACACACATACATTATCAATAGCAAGATTGAACATCAGGCTCTAGTTTACTACTCTACCATGCATCAAATATTAGAAAGCAAAAGAAACATCTACGCTATATACATTTTTTACACAAACATCTTAACTATATAATATCTTTGCACTCGTCATTATATCTTTGGCCGCGATTCGTACATCTACTCAAGCGTAGCTGTGTTATTAATAAATTATGTGCTTCACGGGGTAAGAATTTTGAAGTCTGTTGGATGAGATCTTCAATCTCGGCTACTTTTTTGTTTTTATTTCCCGGTCTACCATTCTGCATCTGTTTCAGCCCGTTAATTTTACTACGCAACGCAGCTATTGTTCTTCTTTGGGAATTAATTCGCCTGGTTTTTGGTGACTCAGGCTTTTTCTGGGGTAAATTCGAACAAGGAGGAGCGACTAACCTCAGTGGTTGAATCATCTTTCTCTGGTTCAGACGATCCTGAAGGCACTGGGTATGCATTTTCATGAAGTTCCTTTTCATTCCTCCCACTGTAATACAATAAACAATTTTTACCATTAAATATTTAACAAGAAGGTGCTGGTATAAAGAAAGATGTAACATTTTTGTATGGTAGGTATAAATCAAAGTTCTTTACAAGTTTTACAAAATAAATTATTTCGTATCATCCTATACTATACACCTATATGTCTGCAAAAAAAATGGTAGTTTTACACTAAATAATTAAGGCAAAGGTGTATTAAACCTCTCCTTTCTTAAAATATTTACAAAATTTCGCTGATCCTTAAAATTGTTTTTTATTTCATTTGGCAGAATGTAGGTGAGAAAAAATAAATATTGTGAATTTCTGCATATACATACGACGATGATAATACATACCCTCTTTATATATATCAACATTTGTCTGATGCTTATGTTTCTTTTTGACAATACAACTTCCAATTGTCGGAATTGCATTTGGAATTAGCAGTGGCCTCGGATGTCTCTTCCAAATCATTTGTGGCTCGAAATGGTCCTCACACAAACGATAGTAGGTACAAACCTTGCTCCATCCACCAAATTGCATAAATTTTTTACGACTGAAATAAGTTAAATTGTTTGAGATTTTTTAATTAGAAGAATGTATAATATATATATATATATATATATATATATATATATATATATATATATATATATATATAATTATAATCTGCTAGCTTTCAATAACAATTTCAAAGCAAACTAGCAACTAGCTATCTGGGGTACAATGTAACAGGTCGTATGTCTACATTACTACTCACATTGCGGGTTTCTTTGGCACTAGAAAGAAGGCGTGCTCTTTATCATCTGCTTTATTTCTACCACAATTTCGGAAGGAACAGGTCACAATCATTTTAATGTCTGATTTTTTATTTTTCACCACTTTTTCACAATTTTTAACTAACTTTCTCACACTACTCCTACTATGACTCACTCACTGTCTCTGATCCGGTTTTATGTCAACTGTCATTCAAATACTGTTATTTTCACTTGAATGTTTTCGCATCCCACTCGACAGATGGTGCTGTTGCCCTTATACGCAAAGTTTCCACTCTATCTAATCCTCTTTGTGTAAAAGTAAAAGTGGCTTTTTAAAGTTTATAAATGACGTTCGATATTTTCAATTCTCACTCAAAAAATGGTGCCCATCCAGGAATGAATACATTTGGTGTTGATTTGGATAAACGTTTAAGGTAATATCTAATATGACCGTTGAAACATATCAGTCTCTCTGATACCATTTCAGAAAAGAATTTTACTAAATATAACTTCATTGATTGAACTGCGAAAATATTTACATAATGAATATAATAATTTGAATTATATATGCACATATAGAGGCTTAACCAAGACATTGTAGAAAACTTTTTTTCGTATATATTCGAGACATGGGGGTACCGAACGATCATCCGATTGCTCTAGATATGAAATATAGGTTGCGGTAGTACATTCTTGATAAACATTCACATGCAATATTTTCTGTGAACAAAAATACCGAAGAAAGTTCAAAATCTTGTTTACTTCAACCGTTAGAAATAGACAATGCACACCATGATATTATAGAAAATGAAGTGTGCATAACACAGGAACTTTTCCAAAATGTATTCAGACACTGAATTTGAAAAAAATATAAATTTTTCACCTGACCCTGAAAATGTAGATGTTTTAGATTATACATTCCAAGATCCAGATTATGTCTTGAGTGACCCTAATCCTATAATAATAATAGTGGTAATACGATAGAAATATTTAATTATTCGGATGTACTTTCTAAAGATCATGAAACACTTTTGAAGTTACTCGATGGAAAACAAATGCCCGACACCATTTCTAATGAGGGACTCAAATTCATCGCTGGATACGTAGCAGAAATGTCACAAAAACTTTTTTTCTAACGAATGTAATATTTTTAAGAAATTATCCGACAAAGTTAAAGACCGTCTGTTGAAATTTCAGACAAATTTCCAGAATAAATTTTATTGTGTTCGGTTAGAACTAGGACATAGATTGAGACATCTCAATAGAAAAATAAGTTTTGAAAATTGCAGCGAAAAATAAAGGAAAAAAATGTCAAAAATTGCGAACTACTGAAAATTAACGTTTTATAATAATAAAGTTTGCCACGTTTTCATGAGTATTTTAATTTATCATTTACCAAGTATAATAATATAATATTCGAGAAAGTTAAGCCATAAAAGCAGTTAAAATATGACAATTTCTGGAATAACATTAGAGAATGGTTGCATTTCACTATACTACTTCATGATATTATCTCATGAATTGCTCCAAGGTGACGTCACAGCCGACGGCCTAGATACGCGTAAGCACGCCATGTCTAGTTACTTCATGATATTGCCAACGCTTACGATTAGAATAATAGTCAATGTCAAAGTGACAGCACCGAACGCGGCGTAATTTTGAAGTTTCTTCTCTTATTGTGGAAATAGAAAGCAGATTTTTTGTTTAAATGTTTATTTCATGTATACAGGGTGATTTGCCTAAACATGCGGAAAATTATTCAATGGGTTGTCTCCACCAAAAGGAGTTAAAAAAATTAAGAAATAAAAAGATATGGAAAAAAATACCTTTTTTTTCGTAGAAGTGCACCGACTATGACTAACCAATCTATGCCACACCATAGTCCGAGTTAACCCCAACCGATAACTAATAACATGGGTACTTATTGAGGGGTCTTGCTCTAGTAATTCTAGAACTTCTTCGTCTACTTCAACAGGACGATTTACTGCACGTTCTCTGTGGCCTAGTGAATGAATAGTCAGGTGTTACGAACTCGTACTGCACTTAAAATTGTTCTTTCATTTAGGTTTGCGCCTATGGGGAAATTTTCTCCCATATTCTCGTACAGCCCCTGCAATACTTTCATTCATTACACCATATCATATGTTAATATCATGTCGCAGTACTCTTGCGACGTGAACTCTGGCATAATCGATATGTGCGAATACCTCAGCGAATACAGTCAAAAACGCGGAATGCTCTAAACGGAAGTCGAAGGACACTGAACTGAACGCATGCCGCACTGACCATAGACAACTAAACAGCTGATGACTACCTGCAAAACAAACAAGTGGCACGTGTGTGAACATTTAACAGCGTCAATATAGCAGAACTCTGCCATTCAGTAGCGTATCTTTGCAGGTTTTAATGCAAAAAAATATAATACATTACCTCGGATCGCTTTAAAATTTTACAGAGGCTTTCCCGCATATAGTGGAGCAGATTTGGCTTTGGAATAAGGAAACGTTCGATTGTGATTTTTTCTTCTGCCAATAAGTAAAGTTGGGTCCCCCCAACATTCCGTCACATTTGTGCTGAGGAAGTCAAAGGTGGGGAGGGGGAAATGACATGGTAAATGTATGCGAAAATGGTTTTTCGAAGATAACTCGGCGGCTTTTGATCTGACGAAAAAAATCTTCAGACCAAAAATGAAGAGCTCATGAAAATAAGCAAATTTTGTTCCCAACCTCATCGACGTCAGACCATTGATTCACGAGATATCGCGAATCCAAGGTGCACAAATTAAAAAATTTAAATTCATTTTTTATCATGAAGGAGTGTGTGTAGCTGAGGACCCAATTTTTATTTAATAGAAGGGTATTGGCGGATATTCTGTGCGGCCGGAGGCTGGGGCGGCGGGATAATTAGGAGGGGAGGGAGAGGGGGAAAACGAAAATATTTCACATGTTGATAACTTCCCGTGTAATTGACCTATCTGCCCCACTAATAGACTAGTATACCATTTTATTTTTCGCATGTTTACATAAATCACCCTGTATGTATATATTTTTTACAGGTTACTATGAACAATTATATAAATTAATAAATAACAAGTTGGAGATCTAAAATATCTTTATACTGTTTTGGTTCGCTTGAGTCTCAGCTATAAGATCATCAATTTCTTGTGGAGAAAATACGTTCGTCTTAACAGCTTTCGCTGGTAAGGTTTTGTCCTAAAAAACATTATAAGTTGTAGAGGTCAAGACATATTACATAATAAATTACTTTATACAAAGAACACTCACCCAGCACTGAAAATATTCTGGTGAGGTAGACTCCAAATACAACAATCGATCCTCCAGAAGTTTCAAGCGTTTATAAATATTCTTTGGAACGGCAGTCGTTAAACTTAAATGACATTCGAGATTCTGTAGCCTTTCCTCGATACCATTCGGAGGAATAAACTTGGTCAGGTAGTCTGAGTTGGTTTGATCTCTGTTGTATGAATTTAGCACACGGTTAACTGAAAAGCAGGAAATTGAATAAATTTCTCCAACGAAAACATTTCATTGTTCCTATTTCCCTTAAATGCATTTTACTAATTCTGGATTTTTAACTAGGATTCCTCTAATGTGATAATTTAAATTTTATTGGTACAAAATATAGACGTTGACGTTTAGTTTTAATTAGAAGTTAAATTTTTTAAATAGTTGAAAATAGATAAAGCTATTTACATACATTTATCTGTTAGTTGTTTATTTATTATATTTTCATAATAATCAATATAATCATAATAATTTAAGATAGCATTTTTGATAGGTAGATACTTAATATGATTTATAGTGCACTTAATATTGCACTGGGGGCAATTTCATGCAACTTTCATTTAATATCATACTGAAACTCATATTCTTGTACATTTAACACCATATTAAAATAACCACAAAGGTGTAACGAGAAAGTGAAACAAGCCCTTTTGCTTATTTTTTAATGTATTTTTCTAACATCGTATAGAAATTTCAAAAAATAGTATGAGGTGTTTTTTAGACGTAAAGAAGAAACTTAAATTTTAGTGATACTGGAGGATTTTTTTCATGTCTTACATGTACCTCTGAAGGATCGTTACTCTCTATTACCTGTAGTACCAAATATGAGTACATTGTTACATCCCCTGTCAAGGTTAATTATGACAAAAAATAATTTTCTATAGGAAGTTCTGATTACCACTGATGTTCTCTAACTCCTATTAATAATAATAATGCATTATTCCCTAAAAAGCGTATTACAGGAAACGTCAATATAATGTAAAGTAATATCAAATATTTATAATATAAGTCTTAGGTCACAAAAAAAAGAAACATATATATTTCTATGATATCAGCTGACGGCGGTAAAAAATATCACAGTAAATAATTTCTAATTTACATCTCAAGTCGTAAGTTCGAACCATTGAAATTAAACACAATTCTAGAAAACACACAGCAATAAAACAAATTCAAATCAAATGGAACAGTGTATTCTGAGAACAATAAAATACGATATATACATATGAAAGATAAAATAAGATTCCATATATGGCTAAAGTATAAATACGATACTAGAAATAAATTAATTTGGATAATTATTGTTTTAAAATCAAGTTTGTTAGCAAAAATAGAATTAATGATCAAAATTTCCAATTTAAAATATATTCAATTATATTCCTAACCATAAAAAGATTTAGGTACAAGAAATTTATATGAAGTTTATTACAACCTTTTAGTCCGCGTAGCTCAAATAAAACTCCAACCGCACTGTATTACTTAATTCGATGTTCAGCTGCAATCTACTAAGCTCCTATACAATTCAAGTGATATCTCGGTTCCACTAGGAATCGTTTTCTGCACCTTAAAATAATTTATAATTATCTTCTCTCTCCAACTTGTCAGAATTTTGAAAAAATTAATTTTTCTTTTCTTTCGTTTCAAATTTGTAAACTGGTTGTCTTCCTTTTCCTTACTATCATTTACTTTCACCAACAACAGTCTATTTTCTCTCGTATCTTTTAATATTTACTTTCTCTAAAAATTTTCAACCCCTTTGATTTTCTATAATTTTCTTGTTATTTACTTTTGCATCCCCTAGCAATTTCTAATTTTCCAATTTTTCCACACTCTTATATTTTCCACAAATAATAAAATCGCCGATACCAACTTATCTTTCTTGACATCAACTTGATAAAACGAATTGATTCTCATCACAGGGTATTGAGCTTTTTTCCAGTTTTATCACTTTCCCGCACAAATTAAATTAAAAATCTCATATCTACATAATATAATAAACACATAAACAGTTTGAAATGTTATAACTTTTGGTAATTAGTTTAACAATAACTAATTGAATTAAAATAACATAACTAATTCTAATTGACTTCTTTTGTAGGATGAAAATTCGCTGGGCATCAAGCAACGTTCCCCATAGGACTATTCCATATGTTGCGATGCTGCGGAAATTTGAATAATAGGCTACTTTGGCCGTTTGATAGGTGGACACGTTTTTTAATATTCTAATAGTGTGGATAGCTGACGCTAGTTTTTTGCAGAGCTCTCAATATGGCCTTTTTAATTTAGTTCACTGTCCAAAGTTAAACCCAGGAATTTTAAAGATGTTTACTCAGCATAGATAAGATTATATTTTGTGTTTTTCCTCTGTTTAATGTAAAAGAGTTTGCCGTGAACCACGTACTTGCTTCATGTAATACATTTTGAGATTGTGTTGTAATTCAATTTTATTTTTTCCTTTAGAAATAAAAGTAGTATCATCTGCATATAGACAGACCTCATAACTTTTGACATTAAATAGTAAGTCGTTGATATATATTATAAATAATACCGGCCCTAACACTGAGCCTTGTGGTACACCTTTGGTTATTAAAGTTGGTTCTGATTTTTTTATTATTCCATCATATTGTCTCATGTCGACTAGTCAGATATGACGCGAACAATTTATGAGGAATTCCTCACACCATAATAATATAGTTTGTCGAGTAAGACTTTATGGTCAACTGTGTCGAAAGCTTACTCAAGTCACAGCAGATTATTTCTGTCTCTTCCTGTCTGTGAAGAACCTCTGTTATTTTTTCTACAGCTTCTATTACTACTACTACTATTATAGTAGTGGTTGATTTTCCTTTACGGTAACATGCTGATTGCTATGCAATATTTTGTAGTTTTCGAGAAAAGTTATCAACCTCTTCAAAATGATTCAGATATTTTGAAATTACTGGGAGAATTGAGATGGTTCTGTAGTTATTGATGTCGTTAATATCTCCCTTCTTATATATGGGAATAATTTTTGCATGTTTTAGGTCATTGGGAAATATGCCCTCTTGAATGCATTTGTTTATTATGATGGCATCACCAAAGCATCCCCAATTTTCTTTAGAATATAGGTTGACATCCCATATTTGTCCTCCGTTTTTTAGTCGTAATGTCTCTTATAACATTTTTTATCTTTTTTTTTTTATACATTTATTTAACGTCGGCCTATTTCCGCCACTGAGGCCTAACACCGACGCTTGTAGATGAGCTACCCCCAACCAGAAATTTTGCCCTTAAGAAGAGTAGGGATCTTTTACTTGCCTAACATTTAATAGACAAGGGACCGACGGCTTTACATCCCCTCCGAAGGATGGTATATCTCCTATACAACCCTCGCCTAAGGTTGTATAGCTTCCGCGCATACACTGATATACAAGCCGCTGGAAGATGTGTGAGGCGAGAACGCGGTTTCCGTTGGAATGGTCACCCATCCAAGTACTAACTGCCCCTGTCGTTGCTTTACATCGCATACCGAAGTATGTACATAGTAAAGACGCACCTACGCTCGCTCCCATTTTTTATCTCATTTTCATCTACTTCTAAATATATGGACCTAGAGTTGTCTATTGTGTTATTTCTCAGTAATTCATTGGGTTGTTCAGATGGTTCTGGTTCGGCAACAACATTTACTCCTATATTTGCGAAGAAAGTGCTTATTTCTTCAGCTGTTAAAGTCAATTGCTCGTGATTGTTATCGTCATTTTGGTTCTTCCTAGTTTCTGACTTGATTACAGTCCAAATTGCTCTTAATTTATTTTCAGACTCGGCTATGTTATTGTCATTTGCCGTCTTCTTTTGTTCATTGAGTCTTTTTATGTATGCCCCTTTAAAGTTTTTATATGCTATCAAGGAGTTTTGATCCTTTCTAAGATTATATATCATAGCTAAAGCATCTAGTTGATTTTTCATTTGTTTCAGCTCTTCTGTGTACCATTTGTTATTCCTTGTGTTTTTTCTATGACTACTTTGTTTCTTTCAGGCATGATCATTTCAAAGAATTCTGTAAAGATGTTATGGTAATATTGATATGCTTGAGAGGCATTTTTATCTTCATTCTTATTCTTAAGCTATGTCCCTCTCATAAGTCTCATAATACAACACCCTGTATGTGTAAGATAAAAACAAGATATTCTTATTAATCATATTATAGGTACTTACTAAACTGTATCGGATCAATTTATCTGTTTAATAGTTCAATCCAATAAGTAATTCATAAGTAATAAAAGGTAAATTTAAAAAAATTTGAAAATAGATTTACTATATATCCATCCAAGGTTAAACCACTCAATCATAAAATTTTAATCTCACCAATTTGAGATAATATTTCTGATAGCCAGATATTACAGTAATTTTAGTATTTCTGTTCATAAATTGTATGATGTAGTGTGTCAAATACAGGGTGGACCGTTAATAACAGGCCATAGTTCAGGGGTAGATTCTTTGGGCCAAAATATGATATAACCAAATATGCTTTAGTAAAATGTTGCTGTGGAAAAAGATACAGGGTGTCAAAGTTCAAATTATTTTTTCGTTTTTTTGCAATAACTCAAATAACTCAACAGCTTCTTGACTGATCTTCGCCAAATTTGCTAGAAGAACTTTTTTTATTCTAAGAAACAATGATTTTTGTATTACATCACGTTAGATCATAGAGGGCGCCGCAGGACCTGTATCTGATGATGAATTTTTTTCATATTTTTTTTTTACAAAACGTACTTCTGACCAGAAAATCTTATGAGGGCGTCATTTCCACGTATAAAAGGTACACTTGGTAGAACTTGATAACTCCAACCATTTTCGAGAAAAGTGCCGTTTAACATTTCAATAATTTTTTGAAGGACAAATTCAAATTTAATGAAACAAAGTATTTATTGAAAAATGTACAAAACGTAAGGGAAAACAAAATCGTACTAACAGTGTAAACTTTTTCTCACTTTCTTATGAACTAATGAATTATTTTCGTTGTATTGAGATAAATACATAAATCAAAAGATTGTTTAAAATAAGTATCTAATCTTATTAGAAGACCAATAACGTAAAAGTTAACTTAATGACATTATAAACTTTCCCCCCCATGCAAGAACCCCATTGCTGCAACTTAAGAGTAAATGTTCGATATGGTCTCCACCTACTTCTTTCTAGGTCTTTTCTATTCTATTCATAAAAGATTTTCTTACATTGAAAAACACATTTTCCTGTCCTCTAATAAAATTCACTGCGTTTTGTATTTTGTCCTGCAGTTCTTCTCTTGAGTTGATAGTATTTGCATAGACTAAGGACTTCATATATCCCCACACATAATAATTCCAGGACTCCTTGGTGTCATACAACACTTTTCTCTCACAAACTGCTTCAGTAAGCTTTTCTTCGTTGTATTCTAATCAATTTTTCTTCAATTTCGTACTGGTGCATTCCCAAAAACTCACCAAGTCACCGGGTTTTTTGTGTTTTGAATGCAGACTCATGGCGCGCAGAAACTGCGTCACCTCATGCTGCGTCCCAATATCCATTGTCGCATACATATCTACTGTTTACAGAAATCTTCGGTGAGTCACCCTGCACCACCTCACCGAACTGCGTCTCAACTTGGGCTTTGCCTAAGTATTACTTGTTTTATGACAGATAAGTAACACGGCATTAATGAGTTTTTAACGTGCTAAAATCGCTTAAGAAGATAAAACCCAAATTTACTAAAGGTCCAGACAATATACCTGCATTTATAGTTAAGGACTGTGCACATGTCTTCGCCCTGCCCCTTAAAATAATTTTTAATCTGTCCCTGAAGTTACAGGTATTCCCTGATGTATGGAAATACTCTCGTTTATGTCCTGTTTATAAGAAAGATAACAAATATAATGCTGAGAATTATAGGCCAATAACAATAATTTGCAATTTTGCAAAAGCCTTTGAGTTTACCTTGAATGCGTCATTATCCAGGCACGTACAAAATCAGATCGTAACAAATCAACATGGATTTGTACCAGGTAGATCCACTGAAACTAATCTAACCTGTGTTACACAATATCTTTCCGAAAAACTGGATGACAACAAACAGGTTGACATTATCTATACTGATTTTTCCAAAGCTTTTGATCGCTTAGACCACGGTATTCTGATACAGAAACTAAATAATTTCGGATTATCGTTAGCATTATTAGATTTAATCACTTCATATTTAACAAACAGGCGACAGTATGTAGAATACCGTGGTTTCAAGTCTTTTGATATTATAGCTAGCTCAGGTGTTCCTCAGGGATCGGTACTGGGACCACTACTGTTTAATATTTTTATTAACGATATTGTTATAGACCTGGATGTTTCAAGTCTAATATACGCAGATGACTTGAAAATCTATCATGTAATTGAAACTGAGGCAGATTGTGATAAGCTGCAGAATAACTTGGATAAGATAAATCATTGGTGTATATTAAATCAATTGCCTCTTAATGTATCTAAATGCAACGCGTTTACATTTTGTAGAGCCCGCACTCATGTCACCTACAATTACCATTTAAATAACCAAGAGTTACAAAGACCTGATATCATTAAAGATCTTGGTGTTACTTTTGACAGAAATCTAAGTTTCAATGAGCATATGAACTTAACTGTATCGTCAGCGTTAAAAAACTTAGGGTTCGTAATTAGGAATTGTAAGGGTTTTAATAATACGGACATTACGAAACTGTTATATTTTTCCTTTGTGCGGTCGAAACTGGAATATTGTTCACTGGTATGGTCTCCGGGATATGCTACATACATAAACAATATAGAGAACATCCAGCGTCGTCTGGTTAAGTATTTATGTTTTGTTGAAGATGGCAACTATCCTACAATCGGTTACCCACAAAGCATTATGTTAGAAAGGTTTCACATATCGAGTCTACAAAACAGAAGAATGGCACACTCCGTGGTATTCTTATATAAAATTATTCACAATATCTTTGATTGCTCATCTATTTTGGAACAACTATGTTTTCGGGTACCTCGTATAGAAAGTAGAAATCGTGAAACTTTTTATCTCGTTACCCCTCGGACTAATCTATTAAAAACTTCACCCATATATTTTATGTGTAAAAATTATAATTCGCTGCAAAATGAGCTTGATATATTTAATTGTAGCCTTGCCTCGATAAAAAATCTATTATCTGTGTAACATGAATATTAGTGTATAAAAAGCTTAATACTATTTGTATGATAATTGTATCTTTTCTCTGTCTTTTTCACCTATTCTGTTTTCTATAACTCTACATTCTGTTTATTGTATTTATTATATTCTACTGATCTGTAATATTTGTACCTTATATACATTATTATTGTAATTGTTCCCACCCTGTAACTGGTTACCTGTTGGGTGGTTGTATCTAATAAATAAAATAAAATAAATAAAAATATTATGGATTAGTACATTCAGCCCTATATAACCCTATATAATTTAATTATATAGGGTAAATCATCTCATACTAGTAAAATATTCATAATACACAAATGAATTGTTAGATGCATGGCTGGGGCTCATCTTGAACACAAATATTTTCTGAATTATCTATTTTAATGCTACCTTCTCTTTATATATTTCTTAATAATAATAATAATAATCTTTATTTCACATTACGTTCCATTTATAATATAAACAAACTTAAAATGAAAAGGCGTCAGGCAATTTATTGAAAAGTTTTATGCACATATACTGCAGGCTTTTTTCTGTTAATGTGAGATGATGAATGGGGTAATTTAGGGATATTGTTCTAGTATGGTGTTGATGGTGTGTTGCTGTATCAAATCTCTCTCTATTTAAAAAAAGAAACATTAAATATTTGTATATATATAAAGCATAAACTGTCATTATGCATTCTGATTTGAATACAGTTCTACGGGTTTCATTATATTTCATTTTTTTATAATTCTCATTAAACGTTTTTGAAAGTTTGTAAAATACATAATTTTAAGTGTTTTCTCATTCGTGTATTTGCTCACTAGACGGATTCCATAACAGATAGAGTTTAACTTTTTTGACAAATGGTTTATATGACATGACCAATCTAGAAATTCATTTATATGTATTCCCAAGAACTTCGTGTTCTCTGTAATGTCCCGTCTATCATCTTCAATGGTTAAATGTGTTGGTTTTTCGATTCTGGAAAGTTTTGTTCCAAAAAGGATTATATTAGTTTTTTCTTTATTTATAATGAGTTTATTTTTTGTGAACCAATTATTTGCTTTTCCAAGGAAATTTTTGCTATTGATTAAAATATCTGGGATGTTTTTACATTCTAATATTAAATTAGTGTCATCTGCATAATTGACTATACTTTGATCAGGTCTATCTATTGCAGATCGCAAGTCGTTAACAAACACAATGAATAAAATTGGTCCTAGAATACTCCCTTTTGCAATTCATACCTTATTTGGCATTATTTTATAGTATAAGTAAGTACGTAGTAAGTAAGTTTATTGAATAGGACAAACCTAATATACATATTAAAGATGTTTCTTCTTATAAATACATTAATAACAAATAAAAATAAGACATAATATTATATACACAAATACAAACAACTACTCATACTTAAGTACATGTGGCCCAAGTGGCATAAAAACAAGTAAACTATGATTATATTATATTCATTTAAAACAGCTTTAAATGTATTAATATTGCTACATTCTTTTACACTATTTGGCAAATTATTAAATTCCCGTAGACCTTGTATAAATAGTGTATTCATATATTTCCTGTAGTTTCTATTTTGTACATGTAGATCATTGCGTTTTCTTGTTAAATGATTGTGAACTTGGTTATTGAACACTATATACTGATTAAAATATGATGGGAGTTAGTAGTCCTTTTATAATTTTGAAAACAAAAATCAACATAAAATATCTCAAACGAGTTCTGACATTGAACCAATGTAACACCTCCAACATTACAGCAATTGATGTTACTCTACTACATTTTAATATAATTCGCATGCCCCTATTTTGTAACTTCTGTAATGCAGCTACACTGTTATTATCAAAAAAATATAGAATGCTTGAGCAATAGTCAAAGTGAGGCTGAATAATTGTTTTAAAAACTATAATATTAGTATTAATTTAAAGAAAGTTAGCTACTCTAGAGAAAAAGAATAATTTTTTTTGATATTTTCTTTTGCATATAAATAAAATGATGTTTCAGTGAGAGATTATTGTCAATAATAAAGCCTAGATATTTTATTTCAGTAACTATTTCTATTTTTAAATTTTCAAAGTTTAAATTAATATTATCAATATTTATCTTAGAGTGGTTATATGGTTTAGTGATAATCATGCCTTTAGTTTTATTTAAATTTAGTTTCAATTTGTTAGTATTAAGGTATGCAGATAATTTTACTAGTTCTTCATTCATCCTTTCAATTGCTACATCAACATCACTATGACATATTGCAATAAGTGTATCATCTGCAAATAAATTCACAAAGTCACACGACAGAGAATAACTTATGTCATTTAAATAAATTATGAATAACAATGGGCCCAAGACACTTCCTTGCGGTACACCAGTGTCATTTATTTCCAAGGAAGATATGGCATTGTTTATTTTTGTACATTGAGATCTATTGTGCAAGTAACTTTTGGACCAGTCAAGAACTGATCCAAAGTGTACCAAATTTTTTCGCTCAAATTTAAAATCTCAACGTTTCATGCCATTTTAATCTTATTTCAACAAAAAAATACATTTTTTTTGCATTACTATACTTCCAATGGATGTAGAAGTAAAAAACAATGCATTGCACAATCGTAATACTCGAAACTGTGAAAACCTCTATCAACCGTTCTCAAGACTAGTCCAATAAGTATTGTACATTTCTGTATAAAACCTCTTGACTAAAGTTGTATCGATCATATCTAAATTAGATTTGAAGAATAGAATATTCACTATGTCTATTAAGAGATTTTTCATCTAATTTACTTACCAAATTTATTTTACAATGGAAAAACTGGGGTGGGATAACTTAATTTTCCCACACGCGGAAATCAGAAGCTTTTGTTCGGCTCGGGCGGCCACTATCAGAGCTATGTTCTGCTGGGATTGCAGTAAATTTTCACTAGAGACAACTTTATGCCAATTTTAAAAATTCTGACATACATACACTTTAATACCAATAATCTAGCACCACTATACTTTATGTGACAGGCAGCTTCTTTTTCAATTGCAATTCTCTAAAGTTTTTTCCCTATTTTTTGAAAAATTTCCGAAGATTTTTCGATAAACATGAGTAACTTTATTGACTTAGACTTACCTTGCAAATGACTGTTGGAATCTTTCCGCTTCTGTAAAACCGCGTCGACGCGTGCGCACGTAAACTCAGAATTCCTGTCGCCAGAACAAAACTCCCTGATATTGTTAACGTCTATTTCAGCTCTCTTCCATTCCATATATTTTTTAATCCTCTGGTCTTTATCTGCATTTGAAGCCTTGACTTGTATAAGATATGGGGGTACGTGAGATACCTCGACTTTTGGTTCAAAGTCCAGCTTGAATTTTTTTTTGGGAGGATAAGGATCAGCTGAAAATAATAGGCGGTGTTAAAATAAACTTTATTTTATTAAGTAAGGTACACAAAAATAGAGGAAACAACAACTAATAACAATATTAACATTCTACTGTACAAATTTTAAAGCTCCATTCTAAAGCGTAAGATATACAAGTTAGTCTGATTAGTGAAGACCTTTTACCATCTAATTTTCCTAACCTAAGTACATATGTTACTTCCTTAGCCCAGTAAAATGGGAAAATTTGGATGAAATAATTCAGAGCGGGCTGAAATTTTGGTAACAGGCTTATTTTGTGGCACTTTTTAACATGTCCAAACAGGCAATTTTCGTCACGTTTGGAGTACAAAAAAGTACATTTAATAATATTTTTTCACTTTTTGAAATATCAGAAGTTATTCTGTGTGCATTTCTGAGTCGTTTCATACTGGGCCCATATTTTTACGATATGTAGTACTATTTACAACATAGAAGAAGGGTCCATTGGCATGTGGCGCAGCGAGGACTGTTCGTCGTTATCAAAACGATTTTGTACATACACCAACATATTCAAAATTTGATTCTCTTTAACTTAGATACACTATATGCGTACGATCTATCATTTTCGAGTTTTTATCGATTTTATCAGCTATAAAGATGTTTAAAAAGTTATATCTCTGCCAATATTGATTGAAGGGAAATGAAAAATTAAAGGAAATTGTTCGTAATCGGATTCTTTACAACTTTCATTTGAAACATTTTGCAATCTGAATGACCATTTTCGAGACTATAGCGAAAAACGCGCGCGTTTCTGTTGTGTTGTAAAACTGTCAAAATTTCAAAAATCTATCTCGGCTCCAATAGGTCGTACGAAGTTAGCAAAAAACGAAATTGTGCGGATTTTTATTACCTATAATTTTCATGTATATATATTTTGCAGTAAAATTGATCCTTTCCGAGTTTTTTGCGAAAAACCGATTAAAACAGTCTTGTTGTCACCATCTAAAACCTCGAAAAATTGCAACAGTACCGAAAGCTACCTTCATATTCGTACCTTTATATCAAATTTCACAAAAACCTCTTTTCACAAATGAAAGAAATATGTTGATGGGCGTAATTTTAAAAATAATAAACATATTGACTACATACAAGGGTCTATTATAAAAAAAATATTAATAATTATTTTAAAACCCACCTCCCATGCGTTTTTAGCGACTAGTAAACAAATTTATACCATTTTACTATAGCTCACCGAGTTAGAAACACAAGGTACATTTAATAATAATAAATAAACTTTATTGTCAACAAACTGGCTAGCCATTTGAAAAAAAAAAATTAGTAACTTGAAGAAGAAATGGTAAGGAAAACAATTTAAGAAAGTTGATTTTAGTGCACAAAAAGAAACCTTAAGGGCCCAAAGCACATCTGAAAAAATGTAAAAATGTTCAATGTAAAAAGTTTCAAATTATCAAGTAGAATAAGTAAAAATATCATGTTATGGACAAATATTTTTATAAATTAATCCTAATTTTTTTCTCTACAATATACTACTTTATTTTGCTGTTTGGTACAGCAAACTAATTTAAAATATACATATCAACCAAAACAACATTTAAGTTTCAATGTAATTATTAGACCACACACATTCTTTGTTTTCCTTCCATTGGGGTTGGGAGTCGGCGTAAACTTCCTTCTTCCAAATTGGCACAGACTTCTTTACGTTATTAATACACCAATCTGTGGCTTTTATAGCGTCGTCTCTATGTGGAGAAGATATGGCTATTATTATACTTGCTTCTTTTATGGGTACCGTGCCCAACCTAAAATAACAGTAAATTTACAAAACAGTAGTTTCTTTATTAATAATTTGGTAATTCAGGAGGATACTGACTTTTGGTTTTTTCACGTTCTTTTGTTTGGTCCATGTAGTAGTCATTATTAGAAGTAATTTGTATATATCAAAATGTGCAAATTACAAAAAAATTTCCCTTGCCCTTCTCGCAAGGAAAACAAACCACCACACAAAAGGCAAGGGAAATTTTTTTGTAATTTGCACAATATTTCGATATACACAAATTACTTCTAATAATGACTACTACATGGACCAAATAAAAGAACGTGAAAAAACCAAAAGTCGATATCCTCCGGAATTACCAATAATTTCTTTTCTTTTCTACATTTATGAGATTACGAAATTTATTACAGATATACATAAATAATCAACAAATCTCAATCACAACTTCAATAGAAAATGAAATGTTCAAATTTATCTCTTACTACCATCTAATCTACAGGATTTAAAAGATAAGGAATAAAAAACTCATTAGTGAATAACCAGTTTCATGAGTATACCTGTGATATATAGCGATATTTTCTACAGATTTCCACTTTTCTCTGATTTCTTTACATATCTCTTCTAACGCTTTTAATCCCATAGACTCATACACTTCATATTCCAATGTTAATACCGTTTTATCTTCGAAATTGTCCCTTGTTGTTCCGATAAATAAAGAAATAGCCCCACAGGAAGGAGAAATTACGAGGTTCGTGAGTTCTTCCACTGACAATTTTTCACTGGTGAATTTCAAATAATTCATTTTTAAGTCTTTTATTTTTCGATCACAGATAAAATAGCAATTGTTAACCGCCACTCAAAGGGGGAATAACGGCAATTTCGTCTCCAGGCTTTAAATTGATAGTTGCATCAACGTCACAATAATCTTCATTGACAGCTAAAATTATGTTCCTTTTTATATCTAACAGAGAATAGGTGTTGACAATTTCTTCGAGCAATTGTAAATATGTAATTGGGGAAGAAACGCTTAAAATATCAGTGCTTTTCCCTACAATTTCTCTTGATTTAGCGAAAAACAATACTTTCACTTCCACATTCATATCTAATACTTAAATGTCACGAAATAACCTATTTTGTTATATAAATCATGATAATTATCCCTACCTTTTGGCTCTTATTGCTTAATTTATTGGTATAATTATGTTATCTTAAAAAAAAAGCAAAATAACTACAATCAATAATTCAAACACTTGAATATGAGGTTAGACCATGTTATTGTTAAACCTTAAAATGACCTTGATTGGTCTTCAGAAAAACGTATGTCTATACTTGGTCTTTCTTTACACATAGACTATAGACACAGTAGAGAATAGACTCTCTCTACTGTGCTGTAGAGTCAACAATGGGGAACATTCTCTTTTATTTTACCCGCCAGAGTGCACCAGCTGTACTCGGTTGTTTGTCCGTCAATGTTAATACGAAAAATATGTCTGAATAAACAAAGTTAATCAGGATGTAAAATGAAAACTTGTTGCCGTGTATCAGAGTGCTCTACTTCAAGTGTACTAACTAGAATATTGTCATGATTGATTAATCTAGAATAAAAAAGGATTTATAAACAAAAAATTATATACCTTTCAACCAAATCAATTTTTTTTTTTTATGAACTCCAGCACTTCTTTTTCTCATCTTAATGACCAACTACAGTAATGCTTTTTATCAATTTGGCTCATTTCTACGAATAAGAGATTGGGAAACTCTCCGAAATTGGGAAATTTAAACTATATGATACAAGTTGAGAATGAAATTAAACCGAGTACGCATGCGTCATCTATTGGATATATTAGGAACTGGCTTGGATTGTTCCTCATCCTTTTTATCAATTTTGCTCATTTATATGAATAAAAGATTGGAAAGCTCTCAGAAATTGGAAAATTTAAACAATTTAAAAGTTCTAATATAACTTTTAAATTGTTGTTTAATGTCATTCTCAATTTGTATCACATATTATATGATACAAATTGAGAAACCGAGTACGCATGGCGTCATCTATTGGATATGTTAGGAACTGGCTTGGATTGTTCCCCATACCAAAATGGACGCATAAAAGATAATAGCAGTTATGGTTTGCGTGTGCGCATGTGCATCAGTCATTGTGTTTACAACCATTGAAAACCTTATAATAACTGTCGTTATCACAGATCAACAAGTTGATCTGTGGTCGTTATAGAAAGAAATCTCGTATTGCGTAACTGAGACTGTCATGACCGCCACCACAAGTTTTCTTCCTAGCCACCAGATGGCACTTTATCAACTTTTTTCAAGTTCACTACCTCCCTGTTTGACAAGGATTGTAAATGTTTGATTCTGACACGTTTTTGACAGATATATTTTTATTATTTTTGACACACATTGTCCAATGCAGAAAAAGCTGGTGAAAAAAAGAAAACGTTCATGTTGGCGTCGGCAAATCTGTGAACAGTTTGGTTTGTTTATGTACTCCTTATTGAATTAAAGGTAATACTAAAGGAGAACGGAAACCTCGAATTTTTGCGTGATTTTTTCAGGATACCCTATTTTGGGATCGTAGAACACGAATCCGAAATTAGTTTTGCGTGCATACGAGCCGTTTCTTCAAAAAAAATTTTTGAAAATTTTTCTTATGACCCGCACTTTTTCATGCGCTAATTTATACACCAACAGCACTTGTATATCGTCTTTTTCCTTATTAAGATCACACTATGGCCTTTATAGAACAATAAACCCTCCACTTATGGCAGAAAACTCATTTTCTTTTACATAAAAATAAAAAAATTGTTTGTAAAACATCACAAAACAGCTACTCAAAACTATACAACTGTCAATCCGATGCGCATGCATTTACAAAGTTGTATCTAAAGTACCGACACCGACCAATATCACAATGCTTTAACGCCATCTACCCCAGATTTAATACGGTGCTAAATTACTATTATATATCCCTTGCCCTTCATGACACGTTCACGCCTGTCGACGCTTCGAAAGTGTCTTGAAGGGCAAGGGATATATAATAGTACTTAGCATCTTATTAAATCTGGGGCAGACGGCGTTAAGTATTATTTATAAACATACATATCCCTTGCCCTTCAAGGCGCTAATATGTGTACTTTAGCGCCGTCTGCCCCAGATTTAATAAGGTGCCAAGTACTATTATATATATCCCTTGCCCTTCAAGACACTTTCGAAGCGTCGACGGGCGCGAACGTGTCTTGAAGGGCAAGGGATATGTATGTTTATAAATAATACTTAGCGCCGTCTGCCCCAAATTTAATAAGGTGCTAAGTACTATTATATATCCCTTGCCCTTCAAGACACGTTCGCGCAAAGTGTCTTGAAGGGCAAGGGATATATAATAGTACTTATCACCTTATTAAATCTGGGGCAGACGGCGTTAAGTATTATTTATAAACATATATATCCCTTTCTAAGCGTCGACTGGTCGCGAATGTGTTTGGAAAAGTAACGTCTTTATGTCTTTCAACACTAAAAATGAATTAGTTCAACCCACTAACTTTCAATTCTTTGTGCCTTTAGACACCAAACCTACACATGCGCAAACAACGCATGCAAATATATGTAATCAAATCAAGTGACAGATGGAGGTTAATCTAATACAGTTTCTGTGAATAAAATTCTGATTTTTATACAAAAGAAAGTGAGTTTTCTGCCATAAGTGAAGGGTTTATTGTTCTATAAAGGACATAGTGTGATCTTAATAAGGAAAAAGACGATATACAAGTGCTGTTGGTGTATAAATTAGTGCATGAAAAAGTGCATCATAAGAAAAATTTTCAAAAATTTTTTTTTGGGAAACGGTTCGTATGCACGCAAAACTAATTTCAGATTCGTGTTCTACGACCCCAAAATAGGGTATCCTGAAAAAATCACGCAAAAATTCGAGGTTTCCGTTCTCCTTTAGTATTACCAATTAGAGATATCTCTAATTTATTTCAGATATCTGAAATTAATTAGAGATATCTCTAATTAAATTAAAAATATCTAAGAGATATTTTTATTCTATTATAAATATCAACTAGATATTTTTATTTCCATTAAAAATATCAAACAGATATTCTAAAATCATTAAAAAATATCTACTAGATATTTTTAATTGAAATAAAAATATTGAGTAGATATTTTTAATTCATTAGAGATATCAGAATGTGGCGCCATCTCTGTACCAGAGGTAAAACATTATGTAATGGTGAGTTTGTCTATAACGATCTATGTAATTTGTTCCTGTGTTGCCAAGTTGCCAGTGTGAGCGTTTATAACAATGCTTTGGTTTTTGTTGCTATCAGCAATTAAAATTTTGCATTACCATTTATTACAAAAAAAACTGTAGTTTGGTTGTTACCTAGGTATTTATTATTATCTATTCTGTGGTGTGGTGTTGATGACTTCGTGCATTCCACAGAGTAAGTAGTCTGTGAGTCTGTGTGCAATCGTTGACTTAACTCGAACTCTAAGCCCAAAATAGCGTCAAAACAATTAAAACATTCAATATGTCCATTTTACAGCTCAAACTTTTCAAAATTATAACTTTGATGAAAGTATGATTGTGAGTTGACGGTGCTTTGAGAATTGTGAGTATAAGTTCACTACTTCGTTTACTGTTTGTTAATGATTAAATAATAACATAAGTATATGTAACTGTAACTATCTAAAATCTAAATAGGCTATCTAACAAAATATTGTAAAAACTACCTAATCATTTTAAGTGGGAAGTTGTAATTTACTTGCCCTTGCCCAATGATTCCACAGAGAACTGTAAAATTCCCGATTCTAAATAAAACATAAGCAATTTGGCAACACAGGCAATGAGATATACGCAGTTTGTCACATAACTAAACACCTCAGCTTCCGCATCATAGATGGCGACATATTCAGATATCTCAAATTAATTAAAAATATCAAGTAGATATTTTTAAATCATGATTTAAAAATATCTACTTGATATTTTTATTTCTATTAAAAATGTCTAATTGACATTTTTAAATGATTTAAAAATATCAACTAGATATTTTTAATTGAAATAAAAATATCAAGTAGATATTTTTAATGAATTTCAGATATCTCTAATTCAAAGCATATATTGATAAATAGTGAATAAATATTAAAACGGCGTTCCATAGATTCCCTAACCCAGCGAAAAACTACGATGTATTCCTAAAATGGATTACTTCAATTGGAAACATTCGATTACAAGGGCATATTTCAACAGATGTGTATGACAAATATCGGGTCTGTAGTAAGCATTTTGCTCCAGAAGATTTCGGCTTCAATAATTCATTGGAAAAGAATGTGTGTCCGCATTTTTATCTCCCTGGTAACAAATTTTAAGCAGTAGATTGAGGTAATAATATTAATGATTCCACATTAATGAACTCCACAAAGTTCTAATAAAACTTTATTAACTCCAGGATATACACTACCAAAAGAAGCTGTGGATACAGCCTTATTTCTAAAATTTTTTGATAACCTGTTTGACAGTGTCAATTGCACCACATCTTTTACCAAAGAAGGAAAACCATTGAGAATGTTAAAGAACACGATAAAACCCTCGATATACTTGTCGACGTTGTAACAAAATCCAACTTAGGAAATATTTCGCATGAAAAGCGTGCTTCACGTAAAAATATCGTGGAAGAGCTTTTTAATATTCTTAATCATATTTTCGCTCTACGCAGCGATTTTTATGTAAAAATTTCAATAACTCATCAAGGAGCGTCATTTTAGAAAGTGTAGTAAATGTCGCTGCACAGGGACGTAATGTCGCCCCGACCACTAAAATTTAGAAAGTATAACAAAATTTGACTTCAATTTTGGAAACCCTTTTACGAATCCACGTTGTTAAGCACTGCAACTCATGCGTAATATTAAATGTGAGTACAAGTTAATCTATTCAAAGTATATCGAGAGTTTTAGCGAAAATAGCCCTTAGCGACATGGGACCCCCATCATTTCCTAACAGTCGATTTTGACGGGAAAATGATGAATTTTAATGGGATTTGCCCTAAACCGGTTCCTCAGTGATTCGGTGTCAGAAAAGTATCTTTACCATGTACTCATATGTGCATGGGACCGCCTTGCCTGAACGTATGAAATTGTAATTGCCCAAATATAATTCAACGTCGTTGCGATTCAAGCATTTTCAAGCTCCGAGGAGCGACCAAAATTGATATTGAAATAAAAATACGTGAATAGACAGGCAAGCAAAAGCCCACCACATTTTATAAACATTGAACTTTTCTTGAATCTTTTTGTGTAATCGTTAGCTCAAAAACTGCATGTTGGATGGTAGTTGGTACATTATAAATCGTTCCGTTCCTCACCATGTGTTGTACATGGGCCAGACTATTGTTTGTTAAAACATATTTCTTGAAGTTGTAAAAACATAAATTTTTGAAGAGATTTAATATATATATTTTGAACTTTATATTGTCTTTTAATTGTGTTTTTAACAAAATTCCCTTTCAGGTATAATTTTAAGAAAGTGTTAGTTACTTCCAGCGTTAGGTTTATAGTGTTACGACGTCCAATAGATACCATCAGAGCAGCAATTAAGCAAAAACGAACAGTAAGTATAAATTTTATATTATTCTCCGTCTGAAACAGTCGTTTTGAACCCTTATTTTGTGAACGTTAACATTCATTTTTGAAAAATATTAAAAGTCCTTCAGACTCCAAAAGATGAATCGTTCACAAGAACTGCAGTACCAACAAAAAAGGACGGCATCGGGCATACATACAACCCATTGGAGGGAAGCTCAACCTGTTCTCAACTCACTATATGTTATTGAGAATGGCCTAAAGAAGAAAACACCTACCTTTAAAAATTGGGTTCTTACGATAAAAAGATTCATATTATTGAAACAGCGTCTGAGAAATTTGGGTCTATATATTTAAAACCCAGAAATTTTAATCAAGATCCCTTAGAAATTTTTTTTGGCAAAATAAGACAAAGGGGCCGAAGAAATAATAATCCCACCTGTTCTTTGTTTGGTCCGTATTACAAATCACTGTTGGTCAATAATTTTGTCTCAAAACATTCTATGGGGGCAAACTGTGAGGATGACGATAACGAGATTCTATTAACTTTACAACAATTTCTTACTCAGGTACTACTAGTTGTTGACAAATATTGTACTGGTATTTTATTCTTTTTCATTATAGGGAATACCTGAAAATGAAGATGAAACTGAAGCTGCAGCTACAATGTGTATTACATACCGGAAAATATTTTTAAGCCATTAGAAGCAAATTCCCTTGCAAATGTGTCAGGTTACATCATAAAATTACAAAAACTGTGTAACATAAAGAAGTGTGTTGCATGCACTTACAATATTTTATGAAGAGAAGGTGAAGACGACGGACACAATGACCTCGTAAGAGATAAAGAGTATGGCGGAAAGAAAAACGAAAGGCTAATATACTGCAATTTAGATCTTGTTAAAAATTTAGGAGCATGTTACAGACTAATCAAGTTTCTATTGAATAAATCCCCCCATGATAAAAACATACTTAGGAATGTTTTGTGTCATTTAAAAGCTAATATTAAATTGAACTTTATTGGATGTGAACATTCCAGTAAATTATTGGATTTAATTTTAACAAAATTTTCCAAGTTAGTTATACACAATCCTTTTAATGGTGTAAATCGTTTAATCACTGGAAAAGACAATTGTACCCTTCCTGTTAATGTTTGCAAATTATTGTATAAAGCAGCCAGAAGTATTTGGTTAAAAAGGCGTAAAAAAGTTGTTTATTCTTTGTAATAGATTTATTAATAAATATTGTAATAACTATCAAGTTAATTTCATTAATATGATCATGCCACGTTTTGCATCGATTTTATTGAAATAAAATATTCTAAACAATTTTTGTTTCATCACAATCAATGCAAAACATGGCACCCCATTATACCCTCAAATCGTCGCCTGATTGCAGAAGTAGTTTAGGTCACAAAATGTGAAGTTTCCAGGAGAAATGCTCTCCTGAAGACTTCACATTTTGTGACTTAAACTACTTTTGCATTCAGGCGACGAAATAATCTGTTATTCCCAAATTTCAATTTTCGCGCCACTGCACGGGTTAGTATTTTTCCTTGATAACAGATGGCGCGCCTGAGCTAGTTGGAGACTTGTACAGACATTTCGTTCTATAACGAGTATAACGACAGTTATAAGGTTTTCTCAGTGAGTATAGAGTTCACTGGGTTTTCTATGGTTTACAACGTATCGCAAGTGTCAAAAGCAGGCTGCAGCATTTGTTTTGGCAAAGTGGAAAAATATATGTAAGTAATAACGTTACCATTAATTATTTGGTGGCCAAATCAGTCATAACAGACTGTTATTTTAATTTTAACCTATTATATTGAGTCTATAGTCGCGTTCAGATAGTTGCGAAATGCGAATTTTTATAAAGTTTGTTCTAAAACAGTCTTAATTCTCTTGCAGGTGTAGCAATATGTTCGTAAGATAATTTGTTCACTTTTAACTAGAAGTTAAATTAGAACATTAACTTCTCCTGAAACGCATATATCGAATTTAAAAAAAATCCGCAAGTGGAAATTCGTAATTCGCAGCTATGAAAACTAACCGTAATGCACTGAGTCAGAGCAAAAGCAACTTCTATTGGCGACGCCATTATGCATCCACTTTTCATACGAACCAATCGGTACCTCCCACTGGAGTGACCAAACTACTTTACACAAAATCGTGGACGACATCTCTATTTTGATGGTGTAACCTCTTGGATAGTGATCACATATAGATTTACTGTTGACGTTTGATTTTATTGATACAAATTACATTGAGTCATTTTTTTGTCTAACTAGTTTTAAGGATAAAATTATGCAAACGGTTCACAAGATTCGCCCGCTAATCGAGAACTTTTTGTTCTGATCCTCATATTCTCCCAGCCATGCCATTAAAGATATTTATTTCTCTACTTTTGTACTCTGAAGGTCTGTGTCCGAAGACTCAAAAGTACATGAGAAATAGACAGACGCATTGAATGACGAAGGCTGGTATAGTTAGCACAGCAAAGATGTAGTTAGCTTCCCTAAATATCCAAACGTTCCAAAGATAAATCGGACATAAATCGGTATTTGTTTTTAAAGTTGGTGTGGCTCTTTAATATAATCTTTCAACTGCATGTAAACCACGTAAAATAATATGCCCACCTTTGAAAGCAATATGTCCTTCTCTTAAGGACCTCGCACGATGCTCAAAATATTCGAAATCGAAATTTCTACTATGCAGATATTGTCCGAAACTGTCAAATAAATCTTAAAAAATATATAAGGCTTCCTTTCATATTTGTTAGTCAATTTAAACATTTTAGGAAGTTATATGACTATCACCAAACACAGCTTTCATTCAACAAACTTTTTTAAATTCACAAACCCTTATGTCACTTAATATCAAAACTACTTATTATTCACCACCATCGTACCATTTCCAATTTAGAAATAAATAGTACCATCTATTGATTTTCATCATTTCTCAGTAGATGTCGCATGTGTACCGATAACTATGGTAACGTAACTTAATTGGTCAATTAATTTGAAGTTTGTTCAAATGGAGACTTTACAGAAGCCACAAATAATATGTCACAACATAAAATCTTTGAATTATACCATTCACGATGTGAAGTGGATTCCCTGTTCAGCCAAGTTTGTCTCTCTCGGTGGAAAGTCCAACGGTGCTGGAATTATTGAAATATATTCCCTGACTGGTGAAGGGGTGAAGAAGCTGGACGAATTTTGTAAAAAAGAGTATTTCAAATGTGGTACGTTTGATGCCTCTAATTTAAGAAACAGGCATTTGGCCACGGGAGATTTTTGTGGCCGGCTACAAATCTGGTAATTACTTATAAATGAATTTAACTAAGTTAAATTGTAAGTGCTTTTGGCTTTGCGACTTAGCAGACATCTTTTTAGGGATTTAGAGGATACATTAATGCCAGTTTACAAAGCTACTACACATACAGCCGTGATAAATAGTATCGATGGTGTTTCTGGTACAAATTCGGGATGTGGCGCACCAGAAATTGTCACAGGATCTCGAGACGGTATGTAACATACACATTATTGAATCCTTGCACTTAAGTCCTTCTGGGATTTTCTCAGGTTCTGTTATGGTTTGGGATGTGCGCCAAAAAGACACACCTGTCGCAAAATTTTTACCAACAGAAGGGACGACAGGCAGAGACTGTTGGTCAGTTGCTTTTGGTAATTCGTACAACAACGAAGAAAGAATTGTAGCTGCAGGATACGATAATGGCGATATAAAAATGTACGACCTCAAGAATATGTCTCTCCGATGGTCCAAGTGCGTCAAGAATGGGGTAGGTAATGGTGACGATAGTAAAACGTAATCTTGATGCATTTTTATGTGCTAATTTGTAGGTTGTCGGACTTCAATTTGATAGGAAAAATATACAAATGAATAAGTTAGTAGCTACGACTTTAGAGTCGAAAATTTATTGCTTTGATGTTAGGACTCAACATCCCAAGAAGGGGTTTGCCTGCCTGACAGAGAAGGCACATGATTCTACAGTTTGGACAGTTCAACATTTGCCTCAAAACAGAGAAATATTTATGACAACTGGAGGAGCCGGAACATTGTGTCTGTGGAAATAGTAAGTAGAAATATTTGAAAGTAGAAAATTCATCAGCATTTAGTTTTTTATAACGGGATTTAGAGTGACTTTGAAGCTATCAATCTGTAATTGTAAAATTTTGTATATTTTGCCCAAGCATTCTGCCTATAACTTCTGTTTAAGATTTCCCCAGTCCCATTTCTGCTTTGATTTCTTCTTTCGAGACTACCAAGAGATAGAGAATTGCAGACAGCTTTAGATACCATTCCATGTAAAAGCGACCCTATATAAGTATTTAAATTTCTGTTTGTCATATTTTGAATATTAGTATTACAAATAAGCCTAATTTTGTGAATGATTCTTAAATTATTCACAGATAATACGAAATGCTGAGCGACAATAAGAAACAAAGTGCAATTTGGATGATTTTATTTTATATTTTATTACAACATCTGAACAAATAATCTGTTAATTGTATTTTATATTTCAGTAACTACCCAATTAAAAGAGTAGAGAAAGATTCAGATGGGATTCCGTATGGTGTGGCTGGTGAACTGACATTGCTCCAAAACAGCACGTTGTCAGATCAGCCGATAACGGCTTTTGACTGGTGCGTGGACAAAATAGGATTGTCTGTTTGCTCAGCGTTCGATCAAAGTATTAGGGTCCTCATAACAACGAAACTAAATTTGTATTAGGAACCATTTTACTTAATACATAATTATATTATTTGGAATTAATAAAATATATGTAAGAATCAAAGTTTATTCGCTCAGCGGGTCTAACTCAGTGAGCATTTTTTTGCTCACAACCTTATCAAATTTTTTCCAGTATTAGCTAAATTACAATTTATACTGTTCCTTATGGACCATGAGCTACTGAATTTTTTTAAGAGTGTCTGAGGACTTCCTTCAAATTATATGGTGCGTAGTCCTGTTTAAGGAGATAACCCTGTGCTGGGTTTGGGCACTGGCGGTGGGGGAGTTTTCGTATGAGAGCTATTTTTCGCAAATCAATATCTTTGGTGTCTAAAAATCATTTTTACAAAACTTCAAAACATTTGAACACTACACTCGAATGCAGTACTCACCGCGCGTTTCGCTAATCATGTTAGTATCATCAGAAACTGATTAAAATTGAAAACCAGTCTTATTCGTCTCTCGATGATGTTGACATGTGATGATGTTTTGTAAAAGTGGTTTTTAGAAACCAAAGACATTGATTTGCAAAAATAGCCCTTATACGAAAACGCCCCCACCGCCAGAACCCAGCATATGAGGTTGTCTCCTTAAATAGGACTATACTGATGAAGCAACCAGGCACTGCGGCCTGCAGGACATCCAGATTTATAGTCCTGTGATAATTTTTTATTTAGACAATTAAAGAATAATGTTTTCAATAATCGACTACTATACATGTCAATAGTGATAAATTGTAACAGAAAATAGAAAGGGAAATCATCCAAATAACTACTCTGGTTAGTACGTTTAGCTGCAAAAGTGCTTGAAATTTGAACAATTGTAATTTGTTGATATTTTCTATTAAAATTTATTTATCATCTTCTGAACAACATCATTTTATTGCCATGTTTTAAATTTGTTGAATAAATTAATAATAACAGACTCTAATATCAAATGATTATTATTAAATTCTTGGAAAGTTTAACTAAAACTTTAGGGGACTTCTGTTTAGTGTAATACAATCTATCTAAAACTAGTTGCCTATTTTTTGTGAGTTTTTGGGAGAACAATTTGTTAAATCGTTACAATCACGAACAGATAAAATTGAAAGTACTGGGCATTTGAACTACTCAACTGAAAATGGAGAACTGCTGGATATTTGAACTACTCAATTAAAATGGAGAACTGCGGGATATTTGGTATTAATTACTCAATCAACATGGGGATCTATTGAACATTTGAACTGCCCAATAAAAACTGCCTCGACATTTGAACTATATACAAGCAAAACTAATTTAAAAAGTTGGAGTATTTATAGTATAGTATATATTTCTATACTCTAAAATGTTAATATATTATTAAGATATAATATTTTATTTTACAATACTAGTAAAAGAATATTCCTAAATAGCATATTAATTATAACCGAAAATTTATAATTAATATTGTTACTGTCCAACAAGAACCACATGGAGGTATAGGTATTTCTTGCCAGGACAGGAGCAGTATATTGGACAGGGGCATCGGGCAAATTCCCGGTAGGCCCCTCTGTAGTTCCTCATGTATTCTTTGTGCTAGTTTTTCAATTTTACCTACTTGTAAGATCAAAATTGAAATGTACTTATTTTGTTCTCTAAGAGTTATTTTGTTCATCATATTTTTTTGTTGTTGTTAGATATTATTTATTGATTGTCTTGTTTATTTTTGTACCTATAATAAACCAAAAAGTACTGAAGTTTTTAAAAACTGTCTGAGAATCTCCTGCAACTTCTGTAGTCCTGCAGATTTAACAGAACAACTCTTCTACAGATTTTTGTACAAAATGGTTAAAACTTAACTAATTTAACATCATTTATGGCTGTATGGTTTTGAGCCTTGATGCCATAAAAAAAGTAACATCATTTCCGTGTAAGTAGTAAGTATGTATGGATATGATGTAAACACAATCTTAAGCTGTGAACTTAACATGCACAGCAAACAAGAATTGTTTTAGTAACTTTGAAAAAGGAAAATAAATTGATTGATTGATTCTAATACGTCAGCAAAATACTTCGAAATCCTTATTTTGTTTTAATTTGTATTGATTGGTAAAAAATAGCCTCCCTCACTGTTTCTTTGACATAAACGTAGTAAAAGGTTTAGAAGAACCCAAAGAAAGCAGAAAAGAATATGGGCATTGTTAACTTACTATTATATTGTTTTTTCTCGGAGCATTATTTGGTATTTTTTCGACTTGCTGGGAGTGATCGGGGATTGCCTAAACACGATGATATTATTTTTGTCCAATTTTAGTATTAAATCGAATGTTTCTATCTACATATTTTAACGATAATCCACATTTAACTATTCCATTTTTTTTTCCATACAATTTCAGGCAATTATCCACCCTTTTGTTCGCAGAACTTCAATGCACAATGATTAGTCAAATTCCTTTATCGGGGGTAAATTTACCATGCATTTTTTGGAGTACCATGAGTGTCATACCAGATCTTGTCCAAATAAATACATTTTTTTTCTTCTGATTTTTTTTTTAATATTGTCCAAAGAAGTCTATACACATTTTCACAATACTTTGCATGATTAATCATGTTAAATTTAAAACCCTTTCAAAAACAACCTTCTTAATGTTTCTTGGCAATCGGTATTCCTATCAGTTCTTCATAATTCTCTGGATATTGTTTCCGGTGTCGTTATTTAATTTTTTTCGCATTTATCGTAAATTACGTACCTTATTAACTCGGCAGTCGATGAATCTACCTCATTTGGCTTTCCCCTATCTTGTAGTATATTTTTTCCTCTGGTCCCCTTTTTCAATAAGTTCTCAATTATGGATGCCTCTGTTAAGTCAGTCGTTTTTTCTTTTGCTCCTTGTTCTCTTCACTTGTTACTAGGTTCATATAAATATTAAGTACGATTTATTGAACTTTGCAATGGCTTCTACATTTTCAACATATCTACTTGTGGAGAGCTGGGTGCTTTCCCACGGTCTAAACATGTTTATTATACAGCGTATTCCCTGATGAGGTACCGCACTCTTGGAAAATTTGTTATTTTTGATTTACTAAGATCAAAATCATTCTTTCATTTGTCTTAGGAAGCCATAAACAGTTGTCAAACTTAAGATAAATTATACGGGGTATTCTAAAAACTAGAAAATATGAACTCAACTTTAAGCAAACTACTTTTTTACATTTTAATGAAAATATTACAGTTTTTTCAATTAAGAAGAAAAGCTTAAACAGAATTTAGTTGCAAAATAAGGACACACTTCTTAAAAAAAAACAACATTTTATTCAACTAAATTGGACACTATTCTTTATGTAGACCACCTACATTTTTCTAATTTCGCTCCAGAGAGATAACCTACAATGTAATTATTATTTTTGTATACAAAAATAATATGGCAATTCTGTGATATTCACAGTGAGTTCTTAAGGTTTTATTTATCCCTTGTTTAAAACGAGAGACAGCGGAGAGAGCCTTACACATCTCAAACAGAGCGCAGTATCATTGAAAGATTTTTCCCTGATTTTTTAAGCCAACTAAATCTATGTCATACACAATAATTATAAGATATACACTTTCTTTATAAAGATATGCTGTTATTTAAATTCCCAGATATATTGGCATATTTCATTTCTAAAGCTTAACTTATTTACGTATGTTAAATTAATTAAAGGTTTCATTGAATAAACTTCTATCGAACTGCAAAAGCTTTAAAGAGTCATAAGCTTTAGTTTAGTTATAATTTTAAGCATTGCATACTTTGCTAATTAAATATTCCCATTACTTCATAAAAATAGCGAATAATAATAATAATATTTCTTTATTTCAAGGAATGTTTTACAATTTATATTTACAATAAAAGGTAGAAAAATAAAATGAAATGACGTCATGATTTAATTAATAGTGTAACGTGCATACAATTTTCAGTAAACACTCCGTGGATTCGAATAACTTGCAACAAGAATTTTCACAAACCACTGATTTATTTAATCACTAAAATTACACTAGCAAATACTTAAAAATCACACAACTAATAATAACTTAATCTAATATAATTTCACTACTTTTAAAACACTAAGCACTTTACTTTTCTTCTTAAACTTGTCAACTCTTGTCTAACCTAAAAACTCTCTTGTCTGTTTACTTCACTAAACTGCATACTTCACTCAACTGAACTGTTCCTCTACAAACTGTCTCTGTAACCAGAACCACAGATTACCCAGAACTGTACTGGATACTAAACTGAACTGTTTATCCTTCACTAAACTGTACTGTACTGTTCTGTTCCCATCTGCTGGCTTCACCTCTTTATATACCCACTTGGAATGTCCAGAATATCATTGTAGAACTTTCCAGAAATATACTGGAATTCTCTATAATTTTCTTAGGTACTACTAAATGGTGGTTCGCCAGTTGGCCCACAGATGGCGCCACACTTCTGGCCAGGGAGTAATTACAACTCTCCTCTCTGTTAGAGGGCAGCACATAACAATAGTGATATCCCTATATTATTTAGAGAAATACTCTCCAATGGTATATGGTTCTAAATTAATCAAAAAATTCTTAATGGATTTTTTAAATTTTTTTATGTTTTGAATCATTTTTAAATTTTGTGGTAAACTATTATATAATTTAGTACCCATATGATATGGGCTTCTCTCTGTTAAACTTAACCTATGCACAGGATAATTAATATTAAGTATCCTAGTTGGATAATTATGATTTATACTAGTTACTTCAAATATTTCTTTATTTTTGAATACAAACATTAATGTTTCATAGATATACAGAGCTACTACCGTTAATATTCTATTCTTCTTAAAAACAGTTCTACATGATTCAGTATAATTCATTTTGTATATGAGTCTTAAGACTCTTTTTTGTATAATAAGAATTTTGTTTATATTCGTATTGCTACCCCAGAAAATTATTCCAAACTTGGCTGTCAATTCAAAATTTGCAAAATAAATTATCCTTAATGACTTTTCATTTAAATAGTTATGAATAACTTGTATGCTATAACATATTTTATTCAATTTTGGGCACAAATAATCTATATGAGCTGACATCTCTAAATGCTCATCTATCTGTATTCCTAAAAACTTAATATTTTTTGATAACTGTATGCTTTCATCATTCATTTTTACTTTATTTGGAGTTTCAAATTGAAGTTGTTTTGTTCTAAATAACACAATATTTGTTTTTTCTACATTTAATAAAAAATCATTTTTAGAATACCACATCCTTGCATCAGAAAATAAATTGTTACTTTCATTTATGAGGTGAGGAAAATCTTCAGCTACGATTAATAAATTAGAATCATCAGCATAGTTAGTAATGTGATGATTACTGACCTTTATTATATTGCTTAGATCATTCATATATATATTAAAAACAAAATAGGGCCGGTAATACTGCCTTGCGGAATGCCTCTGGAATTTGATTTTATCTCAGATTTGTATTTCTTGTCATCTTTTTCTATTACAACTCTTTGACTTCGGCCAGATAAATATGATTTAAACCAATTTAATGCATTCCCTCTGATGCCATACATTTATAACTTAATTAATAAATATTCATGATTTAAACAATCATAAGCTTTTGATAAATCTAAGAATACTCCAAGGAAGATATTGTTTTTTTCAAGAGAATCTAATATATATTGTGTAAATTGAAAAACTGCTGTTTCTATTGATTTACCTCTTATATAACCGTGTTGGTTTTGGTTTATGAGCTGACAGGTTGTTAAAAAACTTACTACTCTGTGACACATGGCCATTTCAAACAATTTTGAGAAAGATGGTAATATACTTATCGGTCTGTGGTGTTCTAAAAGTTCTGGATCGCCTTTTTTGTATAATGGTTTAATTAGGGCCAATTTGAATTGATCAGGAAATATGCCATATTTTAATGAATTATTAATAATGAAACATACTGGTTTTACTATAAATCTTATACAAAATTTTATGATGCTATTGGGAATCTCGTCTTCGCCACTAGTATATTTATTTTTTAATCTATTTGATAAATCAATTAATTCATTTTCACTTATGAGTTTTACAAACATTGACTGTTGGTTCTGTACAATATTGCAATTAAATTGAATTCGGTTAGCTTTGTTTAATAAATTAGGTATAATATTTAATAAAAAGTCATTGTAATCATCCTCGATTTTAGAAAGGCAGCCTGCAACTTGAATTTCGTTTTTGTGATTTTTGCCAGTTATTTCATCATGAATACTCCACATGCATTTGTTTTTGTTGTCAGACATTTTTATTCGATTTTCATACATTTTTGATCTTTCCTTAGGCTAGTAAGTTGTTGTATTTTTTCTTTGTTAAGTTATAACTAACTCTCTATGTAGTTTCGATCATTTTTTGACATTACAAACAATATATCTAACTGATTTTTGCATTCTTTTATTTCTGGACTTGTTGAATCATTACAATTTTTATTTTTTCTATTGACACAGTATGTTAATGGAAAACTTTCATTGAAAATAGTACTAAAAATGTTTATAAAATAATTCCACTGTTTGTTTATGTCATATTTTTCGAACTGATACAATTCACTCCAAGTTTGTTCCTGTAATCTTAAAATGAGATTGTTTTTATTATATTCTGAAAAAAACCTCCGATATGTATGTTTATTCTCATATACTTGATTTAATGAAAAAGTTATCTTTTGTGCAATATGGTCTGAAATGAAAGAATGCAAAATATTGATATTCATATTTATAATTAGTAAATATATTATCTGTGCAACTATATTCATATTCATTTAATTGATTTGATTTTGATTGATTGTAATTACCTGTGCTGTCATTTATTATTTATATTTATTTATTTTTTTTTTATTATTATTTTTTAAAATAAAACACCACAGAAATTAGACAACCCCCAATTCCAGAAGCCAGGGCTTGTGCGGAAGGGGGTTACACATTGAAAAAACGCGGACATACAACCATTTTCTCCGACAGTGCCAGTGCCGCAGCCAGGATTCGAACCCGGTGGTGCGATGTTCGTGTGATAAATCGCGATTGCCACCTCACGCCTTAACCCACTCGGCTATTTGATCAGAAAATTGAGTTTGTAGGGGTCTCGGAGTGCTAAAGTGGTGTTTGTCTCACTATGGCATCATGTTGATAGTATAATATGCCAAAATGTGGTTAGCCGCCCGTTAGAAAAATATTACAAAAGTGGGTCAGTTCCTAAAAGATACAGGTAACGTCAAAGAATCAATCGGTATGACAGATTCATATTACAATAAAAGTTCATTGACACATTTAAATGGTATACTATATAATTATTAATGAGTTTTGGTTAGGTATAAAGATAGGTTTAAGGTAACTATGTAAATGAATAAATATGTCCCAATACTTGATTCACGCTCAAGAAGTACATCCTTTCAGAGTCGGAGTGTTTTTATAACAAAGCTACTTCAGACAGTAACCTAAGGTCAAGACATATTATCCTCCCACACTATCACCAGGCCTCAATCCCTTTGAGCACGAGTGTGTCATGCAGTAGAGGGGTTTGATAAAACCAATTTTATGTTACATTTTGCTATAGAAACCTCTAGATTTCCTTTTCCTCTCCTGATAGTATGTCAAGGAAAATAAAGGCAATTCTATTAAATTCCATATGTTCTCTTAATTGTTCTCATTTTCATTTACATTAAGATAATCAATACTGACAATCTAAAATTATATTTTACACAATTTAAGATATAAGCTATTTTTGTCCACATTTTTATATAAATTTGATAAATATTAGAATACGTACACATAGATGATATTTGACATACACAATATACATGCTTCATGTTTTAAAAATATATCTTAGTATGTTTGTACACTTAATTACTCATTATAAATAACAATATGGTTAACATCTATATTGTTTTGTAAACAAAATAACTATATTTGGATAATTTTTCAATTTTAACGATTATCATCAGTCTCACCATAACTTCTAATATCATTACAATTTACCTATTTCCCCTCTAGCTGTCCCAATAGTCCACTAGCCAGTCATTTAATCAACATAAGTGAAATAAGTCTGTATTCTCTTATCTTACAGCATCTGTCAGCGCCCCTCGACAGTGGCTGACCGTGGCTGAACAATCGTGTTCGCCATGTACTCGTTGTCTTCCACAGTAACGGTCTCTTGCCTAGATACCCTATACTAGAAATGGCACTTGTTAGGATCTGTAAACTTGGCGGTGAATATATAGAAAAGAGCCGGAACAGGTACCAACATGATGAGCAAGGCATGTAGCATCGGATCTGTAAGTTGCGTTATAGATATAATCCCATAAGCATGTAGACACCAGTGTCCTATAAGGATGATAATGTTGCGAGGTTCAATAACAGTGGTGATGATTAATGAAGAGATGCGCTGGTCCATTTTGATAGCAAAGTGGGCGGCACAGGAAATTACCGACAGTATGACTACCAAATATGGAAAGGCGTAATCTACAAAATTAAGTAATAATTAGTCTGTAAATGATGAACGAATCAATTATGTGTAAAACAAAATCAGCATAAAAAAGGCATATTGTTACTTATTATATGCCTTAAATTTCGTTTTAATGTTAGAAAGTTACTATTTAGATAATTTTTTTCAGTCAATAAATAACACTCACATAATAAACCTCCTATAAGAGCATGTGTTAGTACTAAAATTGGAATAAAGTACATCGCTGCATAAATGGACATTTTACTTTGTCGTGGAAGGTATTTCCGGCAAATCCATGGTCGTATTAGAAGCATTAGGACTAATGACAAGCCGTAGAATAAAAATACTATAGTATATCTAAAACATGAAAAAAATTAAATATAAATTATTAACATCAATAACTTTCTAACTTATGATGAATTAATTTGAAATCGTTGAAACTTACAAGGGGTACACAGCTTCTTGAGTACAATGTATCTTTTTCTCATAATTTGGGGTGGGGTTGTGGAGCAACGTATACCAATCCGAAATAGATCTAACTTTACAACTATGTACATACAAACGTCCTATAGGGTGTGAAAACAGCAAGGCAAGAATACATGACAAAAATATCTCACAGAATGCCGTAATGTGTAGAATAATAACATCTTTACTAAAACTGATAAAAGAATTGCATTGTTAATTTATTGAATGGTAGATGGAATAGTCTACCTTCTCCTCATAGACACCATATCTATAAAAAACCAATGTAAAATTAACACCAAAAGCACCATGAATCCCAAGTAAAGCCAGTCATAAAATGCAGGACTGTCCATACATGGTTCACATACGAAGGTAGTTTCGTTTCTTCTATACCCTCTCGGACAAGGTCCGCAATCACTATAATCCCCATTTGATAGAGGGACCTTGCCACAGTACCACCCAGGGCACGACATTTTGAAATTAATGGTATTATTTTTCACTTTTTCAGTGAAATAAGGTTATGTGTACGTCAAGCATCTGTCAGATTATTATTTTTTTTATAAAAAGATGGACGTCGTTTAGTAACATACTGAATTTTTATTGGTTGGAAAATAGCTTATACAGTGTGTGATTGGTTAACACGAAACACTTGATAACAATTTTAACAACCGAGATTTTAAATTATCTTATATCCTGAGATATTTTAGGCATGCTTTTCCCTTTTAAAATTTAGTATTTTATTATAAATCAAGACAACACTTCAAAAGTTTCGATTAAGAGATATCATTGTATTTAGTTGGGAATTTGACTAGTGCGCACCTCCCATCTATTTTCAGCCCTAGGTACTTACGGCATCGGATCGGTTTGTGTGCAAAAATTACGAGTAAAAAAAGTTGTTTTTTCGTGATTATAGGACAGATGCGGTTATCTGAATAGATGTATCGTAAGGTTAACTGTGTAAAAAATGTGTAGTCGGTAAGAGAGTGTGTAAAAATCAATTAATTCAGAGGATTTTGTGTCGAAGTCACCAGCTGATGGCGGGTGAAAATACTGGACTCGCTTGGAAGTTTAGTGATCCCAAGTTGTGTTCGACGATTGATAAAGGTATATAAGTGATTTTTATTGAGAATTTATCGCTTAGGACAGTGATTCTTGTTATTGAATTAGATACCGCAACGTTTTTTCGTATATTTTGAAGCAGTTGATCGTTGGGCGTGCACTGAACTATAAGCACACACCTTGTGGCTGTCATTGATATTTAGCAATCATTCATAAATTTCAAAGACTATAAATATAAATGATGCGTTTAAAAAATTGTGCGATTTGACGACAAATTCTTAAGTGGTGAAATGCGGAGTGATCATTTTACAACCCCCTTGTAAATAAGTGTTTGCTTGTTTATTATTATTGAAGACTTCTTGGGCACCACGATGTCGACGACGGCGTTCGTCGATAGGATCGATCCTTTCGCAAAACGGTCGCTCAAAAAGAAGACCAAAAAGTCGCAAGGTAGTTCCAGATACCGAAATTCCCAAGATGTGGAGCTCCAGCCGTTGCCTCTTCTTAAAGGTAAGACTCCGTTTATGTTGTTTTTTGTTCCTTCCCGACCTAGTGCAAGTTTCAGTTTGCGTCTCTGCGTTCGAAATGGCTCGAAGCCGTTCCGGATGGCCTTATAAGTATTTTATTCATTCATACTCGCCCACGAAATATTCATGTACCGCATAAATTATATAACATATCCTCGATTAGAAGAACCATTTCTAAGGAAAGGTTCGTCATCAAGTTGCTTTTTCACGGCACCCAGTGCACTATTGGGGCCGAGCGGCACCGCAAGGTCGGGGCTTGATGGCAAGGTCGATCTGTTGTCAAAAATTTCAAGCATAAACACAAATAGTAAACATACTACTTATTATAAATACTAAACCCATACCAATATTTTTTTTGTAAGCAATCTTATATTTTACTTAGCTGCTGGTCTAAATAAGAATTTTCAAAATTATAGGTACTTTTTCTGGAGCCTGCAACTAAAGAGGCGTACTTATTTGAAATTTTCTCAAATATTTACTATTAAATTACGAAAATAGGTCAAAATTTGAATCAAAATTAATATTCCCTCTCACATTGTTGAGTAAAATGTTGGTATGAAATCAATAATTTTTAGGCTGAACTAGTGTAAGACATTCATTTTGATTTAGGAATTATTGTTATGTATTATAAGAATGTGAAGAAATCACGGTTTCTTCCGTATTTAGGTTGATCCGTATAAAAGAATTTAAAAAAAATCGCTAATAAGGAATAGTTCTTGCAATAAATACCTGATAATAGTTTTTTTTGACAAACTGCACAAGACCTAGTTACTAGATGTGAACTTTATATAAGTATACCTATACTTACTATCTTTTTGTAATTATTATAGAGTTATATTTTTATAATTTTTTTCCCCGTTAATACTTGTATCAAATTAAGCCAAATAGGCATATACTATTTAATAAATTATCCGGTAAATAAGCAAGGAATTGTGGCCGATTTCCCAAATGTTCATATCGAATCCTACGGTTAAGGCCGGTGTACACCGGAAAACGTCTTGCGACTACGTCAGCTGATCTGATCGTACGTAACTTTGGTCGCGTTCATCATACGCGGTAGCGCTAACTAAGCTATCACGTATCTTGCGTCATTTGATCACAAGAAGCCAATGAGGACAGTGCAAGAAGCGTAGTTTAAGCATGTGATCAGTGAGCGCTACCTGATCGCTCACCGTAATGAATGCAAGCGTTAACACGAAATTAGTGGTCAGTAGAGTAATCAATATGTACGTCTGGGCCCAAGCTTTTTATGTGGGACTAGAAATATGGTATATTTATTAACATATCTTTTTAAAATCCAAATGCCAGACGGGAATGAATCGTTTGAAAAAGTGGCATTTTTTCACGCTTTTCTTTTTGTCTGGCTATCCAGGGGACCCAGCCAATTCGTCTGGTACTCTTAAATTGAAACTACTTATTGCCTAATATTAACAAAAAAACAAATGCCAGACGAATGTAAATCGTTTGATTTTCGCGGGAAAGTAAACAACTTGAAAAATAATTCACTGTTGGGCCCTCGGAATTTGTCTGGCGTTTGTTATATAGCGATAATTATAATCTAGTTACCTATATATATACAATTCTCAGATAAGAACCAAATCATTTGATTCTAGACCATTTTTCTGACAACTTGGGATTGAAATTTCGGGCCTTCGGCCCCCCGGAATTTGTCTGGCGATAAGCTTCCGTCAGATGTTTTTTTTTAAACGTAAGTTTAACTTGATGCCAGATAGGAACAAAACGTTTGAAATTGCTCATTTTCATGAAATTTTCTTTTTTGTTTTCCGCTGAGGGGCCCTGGATAACCGTTTGATAAACACGAAAATGGTTAGTACAAATCAGGCACAAAAGCCTCCCAAAAGGCTAGATAGGAATCAAAATTTTCAAAAAATTTGTCACTATCCCATAGTCTATGATGACAGATTGCAGATATAGATAAAATCGAATCTTAGTACATTTTCGTTTAGGCACATATTATCGAGCCTATTGTTTACAGAAATCAAGCCATCAGAATGTATAATTTTCTAGTCGGTTACAGTGTTTTGCCTCGTGTTTTGCATCTTAGCTTTTGTCGATGTGGGCAAAGCGTAGTACCGGATAATTACAATATGAACCCTTAGTCTCGTTTTCGGTTAAATACATAGTTGTATTTGCAGTTGAGACAGCACGGGTAACGATAATTTCGCTTTTAGTCAGAGCAAGATCTTTAACTACTCCGTGCACGTTATAGTTGTAAAATTCTTTTTATGCTTGAAATATATGATTCGCAAATTCAATATCGTTCGTGTCAGTTTTATTGCAGGGCGTTTTCTATTGCCGAAGGGTAATTTAAAAGGGTTATTAAAGTCCGAGCATGGGCCATTTTCAGGGTTTAGGTAGAGAAGGGCGCACCAGGTTATCGATACGAATTATAAACGTAAATAACGGTTTCGTTGAGGTTTTCGACTCGGTTTTCGATAATTTGAAGGTATAGTTCGAGTAATCAGTTCCCGGTACATAAAAAACGCAACAAAAACTTTACGACCTCGTTAAAATGCCATTACTCTTTGTGCTACTTCGACCGCAAATCAACTCGCCTACCTTTATAGGTTTTTAATGCGCGTCGGGTTATTTGATGCATGCCGCCATATTTTTTTGTAAAATTAATACATTTTTTTCCCCTCGAACTAGGGACATACGGTATACGCAAATAAATCAAAGTTTCTTGATATAAAACAAATACTTTTGTGTCAAGAAATAAGGTTTGTCATAAATACATTTATTTATTATCAACATCATTTTCTTGACACAAATATTTGTTGTTTTGTTTTTATCTGTATTTTTATGTCTCGAATATATACTTCCTTCATCAATTACTACTATTCGGCGATGTATGTAAATGAAAGCGAAGAATTAATTGATTTAAAATAGGACAATTGTCCGCGGACGAGAATAGACTTTAAATCACCGCTTTAGTCTAACTCAATTTTCCAATTTCTCACTATTGCGTAATAGATGACCGGATTGATATCTACTAAACAAATCATCGACAACAAATCTTTGCTGCGTGACAATCGTTTTCGAAATACGGACGTGATAAAATCCACCTACGGCTTGATATTTTGCGTCAGGTGAGACTTGATTCTGTGTTTATCAAATGCGTCACATGTTTCGGGGAGGTTTCGTGTTTCGTCTTTCAGTGATTTCTCGATCGCACCGTAATCCAGAAGTTGCGTCATTCAAATAACTACTACAAACATGAATGATGTTTCAATTTGCATTGCTTTGAGATAGATTTGAGGGTAGATTTGACAATTTGGTGTAACGATTTGCTTTTATTCTGGGGACCGTTTATTACGCTTTTTTGGGAAGCCTGAGAGCGGTTTTCTTTTGTTATCGATTCTAAATGTCAAAACGAACAAAGAATCTGTACATGGCTTAATTTTTTATGAAACGTTTTTTATTGCGAAATATGAAATAAGTTATAAACCGTATTTTTTTCGAATGAAGTACTTTTTTACTATATCCAAGAGTGCATTTCTTTTAGACTTTTTTATTCCATCCCGCTTTTATGTAAACAAAATGCAATATATTTTTTTATACCTACCTACATACAGCGTGTCCCATTTTGCTTGCTTGCTTTTATTTAACGTCCGATTTAGATATATATATTTTAATTATAGACCTTTGAAAAATCTTTGTATTATTTATATTAAATTTTACAAAACATAATAACGTGGCCTACTACGATTTTTTTTTCGGGTCGGAAAATGGTGAAATCTTATTAGCGATTTTTTTATTTCAAATCTGAGTGCGCCACTGGATTCAGCAACCCCCCCCCCCCCCCAAATGTATTTGTACCAAATTTCTTTGAAAAAATCGTATTTTTGGAATTTCCCTGACCTGAGAGAAATAAAAAATCAGAAATTGCCGAAAAAATTTAACTGTTAGGTACATGTGATTGTGTATTTATGAAAGAGTGCCTTGATTGAAATAACTGTCAATTGAATGATTCATTGTTAAAAAAACAGTAATACTCAATTTAGAAATTTTTAATTATCAAACAATTTTTATCCTTTCACACCATGATGACTAACAAACAAATAATTAAAAAGAAGTGACACAAAAAGTTTACCTAAAAATATTAGGTACAAAATAAATATATAGAACAATTATTAAGTGTAGGTTCTCTCTAATAAGCCACCTTCAATTTCTATACATTTATCTGTCCTCTCACGATTACGAACGACATTGCTAAGTTCTTCCCTCGAGATTTCTGGACAAGCTAATGTTATTCTCACATATAGTTCCTGCCTATGTTGTGGTCGTGATTTATAAACTTTGCTTTTAAGAGTTCCCCACAAATTTAAACTGTTTAAATTTTTCATTTAAAAACTAGGACCAATTAAGCGCTCGTTCAAAATACCACACCAGACATGTATATAAAGTTAGCAAAACAACTTGCTTGAATCGAAGAAATAACCGACTAATAATTTGCCGTAAATTAAATGTGAAAAGAAAAAATTTGCCGTTCTTTATTTTTAAAAAATGTTTTGTTAACTTTATAAAAATTATTTTATACAACCATGTGCATGTTTAGACCAGGGCCAATCCTGTTTAAGGCAATAAAAATTCTAGCAGTATACGAATGGTCGGAAAATGTAGTCAATGGTGTAAATAATTAAGGAAAAATCGTCCAGACTGAGTAAAAGTTCGGGAAGGGGGGGTTGGGGTGGTAATATATACGTTTTTAGGGGTTGGTACTCGTTTTTTGCGATTTGCGGCTAAACTATGCATCCTATCGAAAAAGTTGTAGATAATGAAAAAATCTAAAACTTTCTAATTGATCATTATTGACCATAACCTCAAAATTATCGAGAAAAATGCAAAAAACCGTTTTTTAGGTTTTTAATTTGTAACTATCGCAAAAATGTTTATATTTTCATGAAAATTGGTGAAAATGTTCTCTTTTGTGTTTCAAACAAAGCGAAATATTTAATTTTCGATGTTTTATGAAGAAAATAAAAAAAATACCTAATTTTCAATCGAAAAATTTGGTTAGTAAATTTTCGATTAATGAACTTTACTAGTGCTCATTTTTTTCGTTGAAATCTCAACTTTAATATAGAATTAAAATATAATATTGTTTATATACAAAAACATCGTTAAAAAAGCGAAAAACTGAAAAACTACTGTTTAAAAATCGAGTTTTCGGTGAAAATCATGAATTTCTTTTTCTTTATTGTAAATAAACGTTTACATTCATAAAAAGCGTTAATTCTCATACAATACTGTTACGTGCTTACAGTTTTCAGTAAACACTATGTGGATTCAAATAACTTGCAACAAGAATTTTCACTAACCACTGATTTTATTAATCACTAAAATTACACTAGTACATACTTAAAAATCACACAACTAATAATAACTTAATCTAATATAAATTCACTACTTTTAAAACACTATGTATGTACTTTTCTTCCTAAACTTGTCAACTCTTGTCTAACCTAAAAACTCTCTGTCTGTTTACTTCACTGAACTGAACTGTATTGCCTACTTCACTCAACTGAACTCTTCTTCTACAAACTGTCTCTGTAACCAGAACTGTACTGGATACTAAACTGAACTGTTCTGAACCCAACTGAACTGTTCCTATACTTCACTAAACTGTACTGTTCCCCCATCTGCTGGATTCACCTCCTTATATACACCCATAGAAATGTACCAGAACAGTATTCCACAATATTCTGGAAACCTACAGAGTTTTCTACTATGTGATAGATGACTGTTCGTCAATTGGCTCATAGATGGCGCCACCCCACCTACTGGCCATGAACACAATACAGGATTCCCTTAATCACATCTTTCCTCGTTAGAGGTCAGCACATAACAATACTATGTTATACAAGTAATGTACATGTACCTAACTATTCTCGGCTTTCAAAGTCCCGAAAACATTATTTAAACTGCAATTAAATAGGTAAAAATTCAAAAAACACAAAGGCTGTAAACTGAGAACATTTGTTAATTATTTCTTGTGATTCGTAAGTATTTACAAATTATCGCGTCAAAGTCTTATATTTGATTATAAAATACAAAAATTAAAAGTAAAATAATTTTATTGAAATCTTTTTTTCTTCGTGGGCAATTCTTCATCGCCAGAATCGATCAAACTTTCGATTTCTTCACGTTCATTTTCTATATCTTCAATTTCTTGGAGTTCTTCTGGATTGTCCAGTTCAGTATCATTATTTTTATTATTATTTATTAGACAGTGGGTACTGTCTTCGTCTTCGATGTCCTCGAGCTTACAATTTTTTTCGTACAACGATTTTTCGGCATTAGAATATTTATCAGAACCGTGACAATTTGAGCACAAATTTGTGCACTTTAAGCCATGCTTGCGACACCCACATTTGTTATTACCGCATCCTGTTTCGCAGCTGCAGCAGATAATTTTCAAAAAATTTTCGGGAATCAATTCTTGTTCTGTAAATATAGGTACGATGCCATTAACGTGATGTTTCCATCCCCAACCTGTAGCTGTTAATTGATTACCAAGCCAACTTTGTATTTGAAAATACACCCTGTAACAATGTTGCTTAGCTGCCACTTCAGTTGGAGGTAATTTTTTCAAATGAAATGAGGATTTAACAGTAGCCGTTCGGTAGAGTTCAAATCTCAATCTCAAATAATAGAAGCTATTATTTTTAATCCATTTTCGGTAATCGTTTGTTTGTCTGCATTTGTATTGTAAAAAATTTCTGCAAGATTAGGTAAACGTTTATCGGCCAATAATGATTTTATAATTGTTTTTTTTTTCTTTTTCCAGCAAAACTGGAAGTTGTATCGCAGCCAGAAAAGCAATGCAAAAATGCTACAATATGTTTATGTGATTTATGTTTAAAACTATTAGAGGTGTAATAAGTATCATTAATATTTCCTGCATCAGGTTTGTGGAAATAGATATTCAATTCATGTGAACTGAATTGATTTAAAAGAACTAAAAAATCTATGTCTTGACCAACAGCTACCACTATTTTATCGGAGTTTTTTGCTACTTCAAGGGATGTATTGATAATTAGGCAATCTGCATCTTCTTCATATAACTATTTTTTGCGTAGTTGTTTTGTACATAATGTAAATATTTTTGTGTAATTTCATTAATTGTATCGTTTTTTTGCCAGATTACTTTGTGTGAGAGAAACCCGCCATCAACAACGTGTACAATATTGCTCGAAGTTGGTAACAAATCGATGCTCGCAAATTCTGTATAAAAATGTGACAACATTTTTTCTGAAGCCATTCCCTGTAAACAACGACACAGGAAATGGAGCAAGCTCGTACTGTAAATAATTTTTCATATCATCTGTGCTGCTGATATTTCGCGAAATTCTCTGAAATAATAGTAATGGATCAATTGTAACAGTCTCGACTCAGTTAGGTACATGTACATTACTTGTATAACTTAGTATTGTATGAGAATTAACGCTTTTTATGAATGTAAACGTTTATTTACAATAAAGAAAAAGAAATTCATGATTTTCACCGAAAACTCGATTTTTAAAAAGTAGTTTTTCAGTTTTTCGCTTTTTTAACGATATTTTTGTATATAAACAATATTATATTTTAATTCTATATTAAAGTTGAGATTTCAACGAAAAAAATGAGCACTAGTAAAGTTCATTAATCGAAAATTTGCTAACCAAATTTTTCGATTGAAAATTATGATTGTTTTTTTTATTTTCTTCATAAAACATCGTAAATTAAATATTTCGCTTTGAAAAAATTTGGGCTTGTTAGAAACACAAAAAAGAACATTTTCACCAATTTTCATGAAAATATAAACATTTTTGCGACAGTTATAAATTAAAAACCGAAAAAACGGTTTTTTGCACTTTACTCGATAATTTTGAGGTTATGGTCAATAATGATCAATCAGAAAGTTTTAGATTTTTTCATTATCTACAACTTTTACATTCAACATTTTTCGATAGGGTGCATAGTTTCGCCGCAAATCGCAAAAAACGAGTACCAGCCCCTAAAAACGTATATATTACCACCCCAACCCCCCTTCCCGAACTTTTACTCAGTCTGGACGATTTTTCCTTAATTATTTACACCATTAACTACATTTTCCGACCATTCGTATACTGCTAAGAATTTATCGTCTATTACGATATTTTAAACGGTTTGGCCCTGGTCTATTTAGGAATTTGCCGGTAAATTGATGTGAGCTATGCTCAAAATTCATCTGCGCTTTTTCTTCCCGAGTTAATGACAATTATTTATTAACAAATAGCGAAAATGTCATTGTGTACATTGTGTAAATAATAGAATCTACTACAGTCCACATTAAGATCCATTGGAATTCGTTATAGAAATTTGCCGAGTGGGTCAAATGAATTAGTTGCGGCATGCAGATTTTTCCGTGGCAGAATTCCGTGAATTATTAGCGACGATGTACATTTTTCGTATTTTCTGGAAAAACACCTCCGATTGTTAGGTAGGGTTGCCTATTTTGTTATGGGAATTTGCCGTGTGGGCCAAATGAGTTAGTTGTGGCATTGCAAATTTTGCCGTGGCAGAATTCCGCGAAATATTGGGGAAGATGTAGAGTTTTCGTATTTTCTGACAAAACACCCCCGATTGTAGGGTAGAGTTGCATATTTCTCATTCGAATTCGTGATGGGAATTTGCCCTGTGGGTCAAAAGGATTAGTTGCTGCATTGCAGATTTTTCCCTGGCAGAATTCCGTAATTGAGCCGTATACATCTTTTAGGAATTGTTCCCAAACAGTGACATTTTCGCTATTTGTTAATAAATAACTGCCATTAATTTGAGAAGAAAAAGCGCAGATGCATTTTGAGCATAGCTATTCTGTCACGGCAAATTCCTAACATGCACATGGTTGTATAAAATAATTTTTAACAACAACTGCATTAGTCGCTTTGCTAACTTTATATAAAGTTAGCGAAACATACAATAGTTTTTAAAAATAAAGAACGGCAAATTTTTTTCTTTTCACATTTAATTTACGGCAAATTGTCAGTCGGTTATTTCTTTGATTCGTGCAAGTTGTTTTGCTAACTTTATGTACATACACCAGACATTTATTTTTTGTAAATATTGACTTCTGCAATTAATTACCCAATTGGGATTTTCCTCTGCCCAAAATCTACAATTCTGTGTGGAAGTCACACCGTTAATGGTGAATGCAGGTGTGGATGATTTTTTTTTTAAATCTGGGTCATTCAAATACAGTCCACAAGCAATACTCAAATCTTCTTTCTTCGTCACCTATTTGCAAAGTATTCAAAAATTTAGGTTTGTACGGTTATGATTTTTAAGGCATCTCCAAACGGTACTTTCCAGATTTGTTTAAATTTATAGCAGCATTCCTCAAGCTTGAGCTAGGGTTTTCGTCAAAATATGCTAAAGTAGGGAGATCATTAAGCTGCCTCTGGTGGCCAGATCCTCTAGAATTTGTTTCAGAAACACTACTTACTGGTATCATTAAAACATTTTATTTTTCGAACGGTGCTGTTGTTAAGTGGCGGCCATCAATTTGGATTTCTTCTATTAAATGCTCATTCAGTTTACATTATCACCAACAATTTTAGTAATCTCTATTTTTTCTTGAAAAGTTAACGTTTGCGCTGGCATAATTATGATAATAAGCATGAATATAAAAAAGCAATATCTACTCATCAACAATGAGTCATTTCATTTGACAGTTATTTCACAGTCAAGGCACTCTTTTCATAAATATACAATCCCATGCAACAGTTACATTTCTGCGGCAATTTCTGAATTTTTATTTCTCCCAGGAAAAATCGAAAATACGACTCTTTCAACGAAATTTGGTACAAACACATTTGGGGCGTTGCTGAATCCAGTGGCGTACTCGGATTTGAAATAAAAAAATCGCTAATAAGATTTTACCATTTTCTGACCCGAAAAAAAATCGTAGTAGCCCACGCTATTATGTTTTGTAAAATTTACTATGATATAATGCGTTTTTCAAAGATTCCAAGCAAAATGAGACATGTTTATTTCTCTCAGGAAAAATCCAAAAATACGACTTTTTCAATGAAATTTGGTACAAACACATTTCATGTTGCTGAATCCAGTGGCGTACTCAGATTTGAAATTTAAAAAATCGCTAATAAGATTTCACCGTTTTCTGACCGTTTCATAGTAGGCCACGTTATTATGTTTTGTAAAATTTAATATAACACAAAGATGCGCTTTTCAAAGATCTAGATTAAAAATTTACAGGCTGTCCATTTTATCAGGGCCCTCGAGAATATCTCACTTAATATCCGTCGTACAAAAAAAATATTTTTACAAAAATTGTGCCGATTTATATAACCTACAAAATGGTTTAGACATTTGAAATCCATGGCCTACTTTAAGAGTTATGGCGGAAAATATCGAAAATGCGAAAAACGTCTAGGCCAAATATCTTCGTTATTTGAAGATACGAGAAAAATTCTAAGGTGAAAATTTTTTTGCAATTTTTGTTTCAATGAGGTTTTATCTAATTTTTTTCAAAACTGCTGTATTTTGAGATTTACTCTTCAGGCTGTTAAAAAAATTATTTTGAAACGGGCGAGAAATCGCGCCATTAAATAGAGTATTTTCCTCCCTTTTCAACGATATATCACATGCCATATTTATTCATTGGTACTACGTTAGTAATTATAAAAACATTTTTTATAAACCAATAATTTTTTTTTAACAAGCATTATACTGACCGTGGAGAAGTATGACTAAATAAATAATTCAATAAGTTGTTCAAATCTTTGCTATAATAAAACATTAACACAATTAAGAAGAATAAAGTAAATTCAGGTGACCAAAACAAATTGATAATAAAAAGAATATAGCACAAAGAACATTAATATTTATCTAATCTTCAAAATAATTTTTAAGATATCATATCAACTGTTCAAAGTGTCTACCGCGATTTCTTATGCACAATCGAGCGCGGCGAGGCACTGCATTTAAAACATTACTGAGCATTTCAGGGCTGTTGAATTCGAGCTTTTAGGTCCTCTACATTTTGCGGTGTCGTCGAAAACACCTTATCTTTAAAATACCCCCATAGAAAAAATCCATTGGGGTTATGTCTGGAGAACAAGGGGGCCATCGAATAAATCCATTGGTACCTATCCAATGTTGAGGCAAAATTTCGACTAAATAATCTAGGCAAATCTGGGAATTGTGGGGAGGAGCTCCATCTTGTTGAAAATATTGAAAGTTGTGTCGATTCTCGAAAGGTAGGTCATCTAAGAATTCATTAAATTCATTTCTCAAAAAGTTTAGGTACCTTTGACCACTGAGGTGACCATCAAAAAAAATAAGGACCTATTAAATTGGTGCCTAAAATACCTATTCACACATTTATTGAAAAACGATTTTGAAATCCAGTCGGTCTATGCCAGTGTGTATTTTCAGAAGTCCATTTGTAATGAATATTGCGATTAAAAAATCCATTATTGGAAAAATTTGCCTTGTCGGACCAAAGTATTTTACTACGTATTAATGGATCGGCACACTTCTTTTCGAACAGCCACCTACAAAAAGTCGTCCTCCTTGGTTTGTCCCCCGCTTGTAAATTGTGAACTTTTTTGGTTTTATAACACCGGTAACCATTTTTCTTTAAAAATTTTCTAGCACTTGTTTTATTTATATGACAAGCAATTTGAATTTTTCTTAATAATGTTTCCAAATTTTCTGTACTTTATTTCTTACATAATTAATAACTCGGTTTACCTTATTTACATTATTAGTAACACTGTTCAACCTTGTCTTTAAAAATGAACCATTATTTTTCAGTTTCGTAGCTAATTTTCTGAACAGAGTTTTATTCGGCTGTAGTGCTTGTGCAAATCTGTTTCTATATTCTACTTGAGCTAATCCAGAGTTAAAATTGCATTGGCAATATGTAACGAACATATTATAACGATAAATGTGAGTGAAAATCATTTTTGAAAATTCTTAAACGAGTTTGATTGAGTGAGAGTTTAAGTATTAACTAAGATGATCTGTCAAAAAATTAAATTGTCAAGTTTGTTCATAGCCAACTATTTTAAAATAATTGAAATAATAGTGAAATCATGAAATACAAACAAATGGATATTATACTTAAATTAATTGGTAAAGACATTTTAACTTTCTGAGCAAGGAGTGACGCTTTTATGGAGGACCTCTATACATTGGCATAACTGTGAATACTCTTTCCATAATTGCTCCATGTTGCTTTCTTGATTATTATTTGGTTTTTGTTACCTGAATTTATTTTATTCTTAATTGTGTTAATGTTTTATTATAGCAAAGATTTGAACACTTATTGAATTATTTTATCGTTTTATTTAATCATCCTTCTCCACGGCAAGTATAATGCTTGTTAAGAAAATGTTTTTATAATTACTAACGTAGTACCAATGAATAAATATGACATGCGATATATCGTTGAAAAGGGCGGAAAATACTCTATTTAATGGCGCCATTTCCCGCCCATTTCAAAATAATTTTTTTAACAGCCTGAAGAGTAAATCTCAAAATACAGCGGTTTTGAAAAACATTGGATAAAACCTCGTTGAAACATTCTGTTTTGCAAGAAATTTTCGCGTTAGCATTTTTCTCGTATCTCTTCAAATAACGGAGATATTTGGCCTAGACGTTTTCCGCATTTTCGATATTTTCCGCCATAACTCAGTAGGCCATGGATTTCAAATGTCTTTAAATCGTTTTGTAGGTTATATAAATCGGCACAATTTTCGTCAAAATATTTTTTTTTTGTACGACCGATATTAAGTGAGATATTCTCGAGGGCCCTGATAAAATGGACAGCCTGTATATATCTAAGTCGTCGGACATTAAATACATAATCCTATGCAACAGTTACATTTCTTCGGCAATTTCTGAATTTTTATTTCTCTCAGGAAAAATCGAAAAATACGACTTTTTCAACGAAATTTGGTACAAACACATTTGGGGGGGGTTGTTGAATCCAGTGGGCACTAAGATTTAAAATTTAAAAATCGCTAATAAGATTTCACTATTTTCGTACCCGAAAAAAAATCATAGTAGCCCACGCGAAGGCCACGTTATTGCGTTTTGTAACAGTTAATATGACACAAAGATGTGCTTTTCAAAGATCTAGATTCAAAAAAATTACCTAAGTCGGACACTCGGTCGGACATTAAATAAACATTTTGTAGGGGTGGTTCCAAGTAAAATGAGACACGCTGTATATACAAAAGGAACTTTCAAAATCTACGTTTAAAATACCATCCGGCTCCTAATTGCCCAAAGTTTGGGCAATTAAGAGCCGAGCTTCTGTTTCCCGTAGATTGTAACAACACTAAAATTACAACATATCGATTTCGGCAAAAAAAAAACCACAATGAAGTAGATGTTCTCAGCCTCCTCTACATCTATTAAAACATATTTCAATACACCAATCGCTGTATTAAATAAGTGAGCCCATTTTGTAGGGAACAAGGGCAGTAATAAAGTAATTCTGATATCCCGCGAGGATGTGGCTCTATTGGTAGTACTTTTAATTAATAATGGATATGTTACCCTGGACGACAGGAAGTACAAAAATAATTGTATGATAATTAGCACACGTAGACGCGATTGCCAAAGATATTTACTGTTTCTAATATTTATTTTGCCAACCGCCTCGTTCGCCGTCTCATAAATATTACCATTACAATGCAGTATTAAAGTTCACAGAAATAGAAGGTCGGATCGAATAATGTACAATTATTATCTACTAATTACAATTAGATCCACGCTGTTAATTCGTCCAATGGATAGGGTAGGAACATTATTGACCTCGTTTTTAACAGACATGGAAAACGATTCTGAAAAACAAATTTCTGTAATGTTCCATATCTACTAAGTAGTGCAGGCAAGTTAGCATTTGAGGTGGAAACCATTTTTTACAGGCCATTTTCAGTGGCAATGTATAGGGAAATATGAGCTCTGTGAAGTTAGCACTACCACTTTAAAATTTTGAAATCGTTTTGGCGACCTCATCAACTGTAGCTTTTTTGTTGCGAATTTGTTGCGGTGAGAAAAAATTTGTAGCTCTTTATTTAAAAAAAATAACCCACGGTAAAGCTAACTTCACAGTGAAAATAGCACTACCAGCTTTAAACACACAAACATTTTCTTATGATAAGAATAATTTATTGCGAATTTGTTGCACACGATTAATAGCAAAAAAATAATGAAAAAAATGTTTTTTTCTGGTAATGCGAACTTGATAATCAAGATCGCATTAAAAAATAGCTTTTAATAATTAACCCAATAAAACGAGATGTTTGTCGATTTGGATGAAATAATTCAGAGCGGGCTGAAATTTTGGGAACAGGCGTATTTTGTGATAATTTTTAACATATCAAAAGTCCCCACCCCTAGACGCCGGCGGAGGGGAGGGAATAGAGAAAGTAGGTAAAAAAATCAGTTTTTCGTAAAAAACTCGGAAAGTATCAATTTTACTGTAAAATATGTACACATGAAAATGATAAGTAATAAAAATCCGCACAATTACGTTTTTTTTAACATCGTACAACCTATTGGAGCCGAGATGGATTTTTTGAAATTTTGACAGTTTTGCGACGCAACGGAAACGCGCGCGTTTTTCGCTAACATTTCGAAAATGGTCATGCTGATCGCAAAATATTTCAAATGAAAGTTATAGAGAATCGATTACGAACAATTTCCTTTTATTTTTCATTTCCATTCAATCAATATTGGCGGAGATATGAATTTTTAAACATCTTTATAGCGCGCTATCACAACACTTGTTTCATGATAAAATCGGCAAAAACTCGAAAACGATAGATCGTTCGCATATAGTATACCTAATGAAAGTTAAAGATAATCAAATTTTGAATATGTTGGTGTGTACAAATTAGTATTGATAACGAGTGAATTGAGATAAAAGAGGAAAACATGAAACATTGTCATTTTCAAATGCATTTTGACAAATACCTATTTTTTGATCGGCTTTAGGTAATAATGACACTAAAGGCTTTTTTGAAGAGAATTAAATTACCTGTAAAATGAGCTCCGAGTGATCTTCATACGATGAATGGTTCACGAATTATAGCCGTTTAAAGCTATGAGCAAAAATTTCTTTTTTCTTGTAAATTAAGGTTTTCTTGCAAGAACTGTGCATAACAATTCTTTTAAAATTGATTTTGACCTTTTATTAGTTTATGTACATATGAAAGTAATGCAATAGCATAAGTCGTTCGCAAGGTATATTTTTTTAAAAAAGAATGTTCTTAAAAACAGTTTTTGTTCAGAAAAATAGAACCAGTACTTTTTTCATTCCCTTTTTTGTATATATCATCGTTTCTTTTGACTACGACAAAATTTCATAAGACCTAAACGAAAGCTTACAAAATTTCCTACAAAAAATACTTTTCCGTGTATGATTTTCAATAAGTAATGACAAGGAACTGACGATTGAAAATGCGGTTGATTTTTAAGCATCAGCAAACAGGCAATTTTCGTCACGTTTGAAGTACAAAAAAGTACGTTTAATAATATTTTTTCACTTTTCAGGAATCACAGATCACACGTATCAGGAATTCGCACAGAATAACTTCAGCCCGCTCTGAATTATTTCATCCAGATTTATAAATAAGAACGATCAAAAAAATTGTTTAAATGTTTTTTTAAAAAGGACCGGAACAAACAGATAGCTTTTAAAAAGTGAGCAATCGCGACTGAACGATTCCGGGTGCATCGTATAGAAAATGAAAAACACAAAATGTGCAAGACAAGTAAGGAATGAAATTTGCAAATAACAGGTTTCAAAAGACTTTGAGAACAAAACGTGGACTACTGTAATTTATATTGAAAAACAGTAGCAGTTTACTCATAAAATCAGGTATTCCATTTTCTAAGGAACGAAAAAGCATAAATCACTAGAATTCTAAGGTTGTCATAAAAAGAGAACATAGTTTATTATGTTGAAACTATATTAGATAAAATTTTATTTGCAACGAATTGTTTCTCGGTGCAACAATTTCGTACGCGACACGCAACACAGTCTCGAACTGAAAAACACATGAAAATATGCATTTGCAACGGTTTTTGCAGGTGGTAGTCTTAAGCTGCGCTGGAAATTCAAAATTTCATTAAATTTTGCTAACACTTTCTTCGCAACAATTTAGGTCTCGATGCAACAAATTCGTACACCACACGGTACAAATACTCGAAGTGACAAACAGATGAAAAAATGAATTTGCAACAATTTTTGGCGGTGTAGTGTCAGGTTGCGCTGGAAATGCAGCGCATTATCAATTTTTGCGAAAACCTGTAACAAATTATTACTCGGCACAACAAATTCGTGCCTTACACGCTACAACTCATAGAAGTGAAAAGCACATGAAAAAAATGCATTTACAGCCATTTTTGTAGGTGGTAAAACCAAGTTGTGCAGAAAATTCAACGTTTTTTCGGTATTTATTGAAAATTAGTTTCGCAACAAATTATGACTCGGCGCAACAAATTTGAACATCACACGCTACAAATCGTCGAAGTAAAAGACACATGAACAAATGCATTTGCAACGGTTTTTGGCAGTGGTAATGGCAGGTTGTACTGAAAATAATTCATACACCACACGCTACAAATCGTCGAAGTGAAAAATACATGAAAAAATGCATTTGCAACGGTTTTTGGCAGTGGTAATGCCAGGTTGTACTGAAAATTCAACGTTTTCGCAAAAATCGATAAAACGTTGAATTTTCAGTACAAACTGGCATTATCACTGCCAAAACCCGTTGCAAATGCATTTGTTCATGTGTCTTTCACTTCGACGATTTGTAGCGTGTGGTGTACAAATTTGTTGCGCCAAGTAATAATTTGTTGCGAAACAAATTTTCAGTATAAACGGAAAAAACGTTGAATTTTCTGCACAACTTGGCATTACCACCTGCAAAAATCGTTGTAAATAAATTTTTTTATGTGTTTTTCACTTCAACGATTTATAACGTGTGATGTAAGAATTTGTTGTGCCGAGTAATTTGTTGCGAAACAAATTTTCAGCAAAAGCCGATAAAACGTTGAATTTTCAGTACAACTTAGCATTACTACTGCCAAAAACCATTGCAAATGCATTTTTTCATGTGGTTTTCACTTCGACGATTTGTAGCGTGTGGGGTACGAATTTGTTGTGCTGAATTATAATTTGTTGCGAAACAAATTTTCAGCAAAAACCGATAAAACGTTGAATTTTCAGTACAGCCTGGCATTACCACTGCTAAAAACCGTTGCAAATGCATTTTATCATGTGGTTTTCGCTTCGACAATTTGTAGCGTGTGGTGTACGAATCTGTTGTGCCGAGTAATAATTTGTTGCGAAACAAGTTTTCGCAAAAATCGATAAAACGTTGAATTTCAGCACAACCTGACATTACCACCTACAAAAATGGTTGTAAGTACATTTTTTCATGTGTTTTTCACTTCAACGATTTATAGCGTGTGATGTAAGAATTTGTTGTGCCGAGTGATGATTTGTTGCGAAACAAGTTTTCGCACAAATCGATAAAACGTTGAATTTCAGCACAACCTGACATTACCATCTACGAAAATGGTTGTAAATACATTTTTTCATGTGTTTTTCACTTCAACAATTTGTAGCGTGTGGTGTACGAATTTGTTGTGCCGAATAATAATTTGTTGCGAAACAAGTTTTCGCAAAAACCGATAAAATGTTGAATTTCAGCACAACCTGATATTACCACCTACAAAAATGGTTGTAAATACATTTTTTCATGTGTTTTTCACTTCAACGATTTATAGCGTGTGATGTAAGAATTTGTTGTGCCGAGTAATAATTTGTTGCGAAACAAATTTTCAGCAAAAACTGATAAAACGTTGAATTTTCAGTACAACCTGGCATTACCACTGCCAAAAACCGTTGTAAATGCAGTTGTTCATGTGTCTTTCACTTCGATGATTTGTAGCGTGTGGTGTTCAAATTTGATGCACCGAGTCATAATTTGTTGCGAAACAAATTTTTAGTAAAAACCGAAAAAACGTTGAATTTTCTGCACAACTTGGCATTACCACCTACAAAAATGGCTGTAAATGCATTTTTTTCATGTGCTTTTCACTTCTATGAGTTGTAGCGTGCGATGCACGAATTTGTTGTGCTGAGAATTTGTTACGAAACAGGTTTTCGCAAAAATTGATAATGCACTGCATTTCCAGCGCAACCTGATACTACGACCGCCAAAAATTGCTACAAATGCATTTTTTCATCTGTTTCCCACTTCGAGTATTTGTACCGTGTGGTGTACGAATTTGTTGCATCGAGACCTAATTTGTTGCGAAAAAAGTGTTAGCAAAATTTAATGAAATTTTGAATTTCCAGCGCAGCCTAAGACTTATCACCTGCAAAAACCGTTGCAAACGCATTGTTTCATGTGTTTTTCAGTTCGAGACTGTTGCGTGTCGCGTACGAATTTGTTGCATCGAGAAACAATTCGTTGCAAATAAAGTGTTCTCTAATATAGTTTCAACATAATAAACTATGTTCTCTTTTTATGACAACCGTAGAATTCTAGCGATTTATGATTTTTCGTTCGTTAGAAAACATTTTTGAGTAAAATGTTGCAGCCTAAGACTTATCACCTGCAAAAACCGTTGCAAACGCATTGTTTCATGTGTTTTTCAGTTCGAGACTGTTGCGTGTCGCGTACGAATTTGTTGCATCGAGAAACAATTCGTTGCAAATAAAGTGTTCTCTAATATAATTTCAACATAATAAACTATGTTCTCTTTTTATGACAACCGTAGAATTCTAGCGATTTATGCTTTTTCGTTCCTTAGAAAACATTTTTGAGTAAAATGTTTACGAAATAAAATGGAATACCTGTTTTTATGAGTAAACTGCTACTGTTTTTCAATATAAATTGCAGTAGTCCACGTTTTGTTCTCTCAAAAACCTTTTAAAACCTGTTATCTGCAAATGTCCTTCCTTATTTGTCTTGCACATTTTGTGTTTTATTTTCTATACGATGCACCCGGAATCGTTCAGTCGCGATTGCTTACTTTTTAAAAGCTATCTGTTTGTTCCGGTCCTTTTTAAAAAAAATATTTAAACAATTTTTTTGATCGTTCTTATTTATAAATTATTTAGCCCAATGAAATGGGAAAATCTGGATGAAATAATTTAGAGCGGGCTGAAGTTATTCTGTGAGAATTACTGATACATCAAACAGTGAAAAAATATTATTAAATGTACTTTTTTGTGTTTCAAACGCGACGAAAATTGCCTGTTTGCTAAAACTCTGCCTCTGCTAAAAATCAACCGCATTTTCAATCGTCAGTTCCTTGTCATTACTTATTGAAAATCATACATGAAAAAGTATTATTTGTAGGAAATTTAGTAAGCTTTCGTTTAGGTCTTATGAAATTTTGTCGTAAAGTCAAAAGAAAGGATGATATATACAAAAAAAGGAATGAAAAAAGTATTGGTTCCATTTTTCTGAACAAAAACAGTTTTTAAGAACCTTCTTTTTTAAAAAATATACCTTGCGAAAGACTTATGCTATTGCATTACTTTCATATGTACATAAACTAATAAAAGTAGGTCAAAATCGATTTTAAAAAAATTGTTATGCACAGGTCTTGCAGGAAAACCTTAATTTACAATAAAAAAGAAATTTTTGCTCATAGCTTTAAACGGCTATAACTATTCATCGTATGAAGATCACTTGGAGCTCATTTTGCAGATAATTTAATTCTCTTTAAAAAAGGCTTTAGTGTCATTATTGCCTAAAGCCGATCAAAAAATAGGTATTTGTCAAAATGCATTTGAAAATGACAATGTTTCAAGTTTTCCCCTTTTATCATATCTCCGCCAATATTGATTGAATGGAAATGAAAAATAAAAGGATTGTTCGTAATCGATTCTCTAAAACTTTCATTTGAAACATTTTGCGATCCGAATGGTTTTCGAGATTTTAACGAAAACGCGCGTGTTTCCGTTGCGTCGCAAAACTGTCAAAATTTCAAAAAATCCATCTCGGCTCCAGTAGGTTGTACGAAGTTAAAAAAAAAGCGTAATTGTACGAATTTTTATTACTTATCATTTTCATGTGTACATATTTTACAGCAAAGTTGATACTTTCCGAGCTTTTTACGAAAAACCGATTTTTTCACCTATTTTCTCCCTCCCCTCCCCTCCGCCGGCGTCTACGGGTGTGGAATTTAGATATGTTAAAAATTATCACAAAATACGCCTGTTCCCAAATTTTGAGCCCGCTCTGAATTATTTCATCCAAGTCGACAAACCTGTCATTTTATTGGGCTAATTATTAAAAGCGATTTTTCATAAGTTTTAATGCTATCTTGATTATCAAGTTCGCATTACCAGAAAAAACATTTTTTTCATTAATTTTTTGCTATTAATCGTGTGCAACAAATCAGTGGCGACATAGCATAGGTTGGCACCCGGGGCGGTTTTCTATTGAGCACCCCCAAAATAAAACAGCAAATCAAATACTAAACATGCTTACGTGACTTTATTTTATTTTTTTTTTAATCTAAGACACACCGCTATACTCGGAACAGACTAGTCCCATTGTACAATGAATTTCAGAAGTTCCAAGGTAGTCCATTGGACCACTTCTTGGAAAGAAATGCTGGCAGCTTCTAAATCAGTGACTGGCTACTAAGTTACGCGAGTGAGTTGTCACCACGTTATCACCCCTTGGTGCTTGGCACCCGGGGCGAACCGCCCCCCCTTTACGCCGCCACTGCAACAAATTATTCTTATAATAAGAACATATTTGCGCACTTTTTAAAGCGATTTCTGTGAGTGGTAATGCTATTTTCACTATGAAGTTAGCTTTACCGTGAGTTATTTTTTTAAAATAAAGAGCTACAAATTTTTTCTCACCGCAACAAATTCGCAACAAAAAAGCTGCAATTAATGGGGCCAAAACGATTTCAAAATTTTAAAGCACTGGTGAGTAGTAATGCTATCTTCACTGTGAAGTTAGCATTACCATGGGTTATTTTTTAAAAATAAAGAGCTACAAATTTTTTCTCACTACAACAAATTCGCAACAAAAAAGCTACAATTGATGAGGCCAAAATGATTTCAAAATTTTAAAGCACTGTGAGTGGTAATGGTATCTTCACTGTGAAGTTAGCATTACCATGGGTTATTTTCTTTAAATAAAGAGCTACAAATTTTTTCTCACCGCAACAAAAAAGCTAAAATTGATGAGGCCAAAACGATTTCAAAATTTTAAAGTGGTAGTGCTAACTTCACAGAGCTGGAAATATGTCCTGAATAACCTCTTAGAAGTCCCATGCAGCGAGTATAAAGACACCAGGAGGGAGTGTTTAGTACTGAAACTATACGACGGAAGTCGTCATCAAGTAGACCTTAGATGACTAATCATTTTGGAATTTGTCTTGTATTGTAGGTTAGAGTTATTATCGTTATATATTTAAGTGGTTTTTTGAGTATTTATTAAGTGACTTTTGATTATTATTAAGGAATTAATTTTAGTTTAGTATATAGTGCCACCGAATAAACAATGGTGAGCTGTGTGATGTGCGGAACAACCAAAACTGTTAAATCTAGGGATGTGGAGAAACGGATAATTTTTCACGTGTAAGTTTAATATATCCACTATAAATTAACGTATGCTTTATTTAATAATGTGGTTCAATCTTATAATTCTGTAACGCGTCCCATTTTAACTAATGTAAGGTATTGTTATTGTTTTGTTACCAGTGGCGGAGGTTCCGTCAATTTAATAATTATAGTTTCGGATTTAACATACTTTTGCAATGCAGTATTGCATCTTACTTAAACTCGTCAAATATCGTGGGCGATTTTTAAAATTTGTTTTCTGAGAAAGTGGATATGTATAATTAATTACATTATTTGTTGTTTGAATATTCTTCACGTAAAATTTCAGTTTCCCTAAAGATCCAGAGGCAGAGTTGGATTAAATTTGTTAACAAGACAAACTGGGCCAACACCTTTATATGCTCAAAACATTTCACAGATGATTATTTTGACAAGTCATCACCCACAATTGTTCGACTCAAACCTAACTCTGTGCCATTACTTTATATTCAACGAGTAAAACACGTAAGTACTTATACCTGTTTAAATTTTATCTAGCTTTATTTTTATTAGAAATTGTTATTAAACGTTGATATTGCAAAAGATTTGTTTTGTAATAATTATAGTAGTATTCATTGAAAGAGAACGTAAAGGGACCCTTTCTAAAAAAACTTGTTGTATATACTTCACTTGGTACCTACTAGTCGATAGTTCTGAGTGTCCCTTGAAATATGCTTAACAATAAGCAGAGGTTTGTAATTGGGCAGAGATAGATGACTGGCTCATCGAAAAACGTACAATCGCAGGAGAAACTTATGCAGTTTAAATTTTTACTCCACATAACAATGATTTAAACTAATAAGCCAATCATTCAAATTAAAATTTTCTAAGGATTCTAGCCAATTTATTCAAAACTTTTTCTTATATATTTAGATTTTCTATATTTGGTAACAAAGTAATAACGCTTTATCGAGACTATACTGAAGTGAACGGAATAAAGGAACAGTCTCCTACTGTTAAGAGAAGGCTTGGCCATTACACATTCAAATTTCAGAGGTCTACATAGGATCGTCGACTAGTATTTTCACTGCAACTTGTTATACTAGTTAAATATATATTAGTTTACCTAAATATAAATGAAATAATACTTATTTAGTTGTATGTTAAGTGGAAAATGAATTAATTAACAATTTAATATTCTTAGGTACGAAATTATAATGCTGAAATTGTGATACTTGCAGCAGCCGGACCTTCTACTGCCGCAGAAACGTCTCCGTTGTTCAATTTATCTTCAGTGGTTTCATCAATATCAGCTGGATGTAATTTTCTTGAGGATGACAGCAATGCTAGACCAAGTACACCTGTAAATCCAATAGACGTGTTGATTAAACTTTCTGCAGATGATATACCAAGGAAAGTGGCGCTTAAGAGGGTGCTTCAAGATTTAACCGTGTCAGATGAAAAAAAAGTAAAAAATTACAAGTACAGAAGGAGAACTGGCATTTGAAAAAGAAAATACAAAATTTACAGGGTATCATTGAAGTTCTACAAAATCAAAATTTGATGGAAGAAGAAATGGCGGAAATATATCTCAACAAGTTTTGAAAAAATAAAGAACTTTTTAAAAGATTATAAAATCAGTACCCAAAAAATTTTCAGATGATATGCGTACATTTGCCTTGACCTTACATTTTTTTCTCACCCAAAGCATATAATTATGTGCGTGACACCATGGACAATTGTCTCCCACATAGCAAAACACTAAGCAAGTGGTACTCAAATGTTCAAGCAAACCCTGGATTTACATCAGAGGCAGTAGAAATACTGAAATTAATTCAGAAAAGTCAGTGTGACATGTTCACTCGTAATGGATGAAATGTCTCTACGACAACGAATTGAATGGGATGGGGCAAAATACCTCGGTCTTGTCAATTTGGGATCTTCTTTGGGAAACCCAGCCATAGGAGTAGCAACGCAAGCAGTTGTTTTTATGGTAGCGTCAATTAACGATGCCTGGAAGTGCCTGTAATTTTTTTATTAACTCAGTAACAGCCACCCAAAAAAACAGAACTTGTAAAGCAGTGCTTACATGTCTTAGCAGACTGCAATGTCATTATTATAAACTTAACATTTGATGGTGTAACTGCTAATTTGACAATGCCGAAGCAGCTGGGTTGTAATTTAGATCTAGATAACTTATAGACAGAAATAGTTGCAGATAATAATGTGTTGTATGTCTTACCAGATCCTTCCCATATGATAAAACTAGTGCGTAATTTATTTGGAGATTTCAAAATTTTGTTTAGTGAACAGGGAAAAGTTGATTTTACTTAGCTAAGGCAACAACATATGTTTTTCAAACAAAAAATTAAAACTAAACTTGCCACCCAACTCTTAAGTAGATCAGTTGCAGAGGCACTAATATTTTGCAAAGTTGTATTAAAGTTAAAAGAGTGTTTAGATTGTGGTCCAATTGCAGATTTTATACTACTTATGAATGATGCATTCGATATCTTAAATTATATAAATAGGTGATTCTGGTTTTAAACAAGCAGTATGTGATGTCAATATAAAGTCAATAAAAGCATTTTCTACAAAATTTGTTAAATATGTAAAAACTGTAAAACACACTGATGGAACCTTAATAATCGAGTCCGATAGAAAAACTGGTTTTCTGGGAATTATAATGGGGTTGCAATCAATACAGTCAATATATCAAAAATTTGTTATAGAAAAAAAACTTTTAAAATTTATTCCTGTATATGAACTATCGCAGGATCATGTAGAGTTGTTTTTTGGGACAATTAGGTCACAAGGTGGGTATAACGATAACCCCACCCCACATGTAGGCAGTTTACAGCTGCATACAAAGAAAACAAATTAATTCATGCAGAGGTGAGGGATAGGGGAGTGAGAAACTGCATACCTTTAGAACAAATTAGTATACTACAATGCAGTTCCTCCAAAAAAAAAAAAACAAAACTACAGAAGATATGATAAATGAGGAAAACGTTATACCGGGTGTTAGAAAAGTATGGGAACGGTGGAAAATCTCGAACAGTTTGCATCAAATCGAAAAATAAAAAAATGCGCGTCAAAAATTTTTCAAAAAATTATCTACTTATACCAAAATGACCTCCCCACCCACCACCCCGTGAGTGGGGCGAGGGGCAACTTTAAAATTTCAAATGGAAACCCCTATTTTTTATTGCGGAATCGGCAAAAAATACGTAAATTTTATTCCGGACATTTTTTCGATTCTTACATTGTGTCGCCGTAATTGCAAAAAATGAAAGAAAACATTACTGTTTCAAGAGTAGCGTCTTGTGCCCATAAAAAACGTCCACGAAACTGAAACACGTATTCGTTATTTTTACGAAACTTATCCAATGACATTGGATTCGAGTCTTCCACCTCTAACCCAGTGGGTGGGGCGGGGCAACTTTAAAATTTGTAATGAAAATCCCTATTTTTTATAGCGGATTCGGATTCTACGGCCAAAAATACGTGAATTTTATATCGGGCATTTTTTGCTGCATTCGCATAAAATTGAAATAAACCATATAAGTTTGTAAATATTTACAAACTTTAGCTACTCGTGTTGACAAAAAAACATTAAGTTTAAAAAACAATATCTGTGATATCTTGGTTTTTATGAATGTTTTTTTAAAGTGTTCTTAATAACAGTATTTGTTTTGTGAAATTTCTACGATAACGTTCAGTTCCTTCCAACTTTTGTAGAGGCAGGAGCGCACTTTTGTACGGTAAAAGTTAATTCATTTTTCATTAGTTCTCGCGTTTTTTTTCTGCATAATGGCTACTTTAACAGAGGAAGGGAGAGTTTCTCTTTTAATGATGCGAGGGTGGGGCGATAAAGAAAGGTCCTATGATGAAGTTGTAATTTTATTCAACGAGACTTTCCATGTAGATCAAGTGGGAATTTCGAAATCTACTGTGTCCCGTACCATCAAACGATTCCTAGACACAAGGACAAATAAAAATCGCTCAAAATCTGAAACATCGGAAGCTCGACAAATGGAAGTGGCCCAGGCATTTGTTGAAAATCGAAGGTTATCAATCAGAAAAGCCAGTCAACAGCTTGATCTGAGTGCATATTCAGTTTATAAGAATTTGAAACTTTTGAAATTTCATCCTTACAAAATCCACCTTCAACAAGAGTTAAATGAAGATGATTTTGATCGGCGACTTGAATTTAGTGAATTAATGATGGAAAAGGGTAACCAAAACCCAAATTTTTTGTTATCTCTACTTGTCTTCTCAGATGAAGCAACTTTCGAACTCAGTGGAAAAGTTAATCGCCATAATTTCGGATATTGGAGTGACGAAAACCCTCACTGGATGCTTGAAACACACACGCAGTATCCACAAAAATTAAATGTTTGGGCAGGAGTTTTCAGGGATCGAATCATAGGACTGTTTTTCATAGATGGAAATTTGAATGGAGAAAAATACCTGGAAATGTTAACAAATCAAATAGTTCCCGCAATACAAGAGATTGCTGGTGATGAGTTCGATAATGTTTGGTTCCAGCAAGATGGGGCTCCTCCACACTATCGGGATATTGTTAGGGACTATTTGAATGGTACTTTCGAAAATCGATGGATAGGTCGAAGAGGAACTATTGAATGGCCAGCAAGATCTCCCGACCTCGCGCCACTTGATTATTTTGTTTGGGGCTATGTGAAGGGTAAGGTTTATTTCACTAAACCTCGTGATTTGGAAGAGCTGAGGCAACGCATATTAAACATTTTTGCAGAAATACCACCTCAAATGATAAGAAGTGCTATTAAAAATTTTTACGTTCATCTCGGACAATGCCAAGAAGTCAATGAGCACCATTTTGAACAGCTGCTATAATCTTGAAATTAAAACCTGCTAGTGTAGCAGTTAAGCTGTAAACTAATTGCCTCAACTGGCCGAAATCCTCACCTTGCCTTAAATGGCTGAGTTACCTCCTTGCCTTTACTGGCTGGGATCAAGAACTTGTCTGAAGTGGCTGAATTAAGAGGTAAAACCACTGTTAGTTTTTTTAAAATCGAGTTTTTTATTGCCCTGTAAAAAATGTAAATTGAAAATTACTAGCTGCTAATAAATTTACAGAATGTTAATAGTTGTTGTAATTTCCGCACGACCGTGTAAAATCACTGTTCTCAAAACAGCTCGGGAAATCATTCACTCTGAGATCAGTAGTTTTACTTTTCGTATTTTTTTAAGTATGCGTTCAAAACTTTCATGTTCCACTCAATTTTTTGCGATTGCAGCGACACCTTGCGAGAATCGAAAAAAATGCCCGATATAAAATTCACGTATTTTTGGCCGTAGAATCCGAATCCGCTATAAAAAATACGGATTTTCATTACAAATTTCAAAGTTGCCCCCGTCCCACCCACTGGGTTAGGGGTGGGAGAGTCGAATCCTATGTCATTGGATAGATTTCGTAAAAATAACAAATACTTGTTTTTCAGTTTTTGAATTGGACGTTTTTTTTATGGGCACAAGACGCTACTCTTGAAACAGTAGTTTTCTTTTCATTTTTGCGATTACAGCGACACCATGCAAGAATCGAAAAAAATGCCCGGAATAAAGTTTACGAATTTTTTGCCGTAGAATCCGATTCCGCAATAAAAAATAGGGGTTTCCATTTGAAATTTTAAAGTTGCCCCTCGCCCTACCCACAGGGTGGTGGGTGGGGAGGTCATTTTGGTATAAGTAGATAGTTTTTGAAAAATTTTTGACACGTATTTTTTTATTTTTCGATTTGATGCAAACTGTTCGAGATTTTCCACCGTTCCCATACTTTTCTAACACCCGGTATATAAGGAAGAAAATATTTAAAGAATTTTTCATATAATTGCTTTGTTATTAGGTTAGATTATAATTTAAAATATTTGATATCTAGTGAGTATGTATAATAACCTCATACCTTATAAATGAAATACAATTTTTCATATCTTATGATTAAATATACTTGACGTAACCCTTGAAAAAAAAACTAAAAATATTATTTATCATATAATTCAAACATTTAAACAATAAAAAAAACAATTACGAACATAAAACAATTTTTACAAACTAATGAAATTAAAATAACTATTTTAATAAGTGTTCAAAATTATTGCCATTTTCGTTAACACACATCGTAAACCTATTAATTAGTTCAGATCTACAAACTTTTAATAATGTATGCCGATTAATGGCTGCAGCACTAGCATAAATTTTATTATACAGATCTGCCATGTCTGCTATTGGTTCTTTGTACACTTCACTTTTTAAAAAATCCCCATAAATAAAAGTCTAATGGAGTAATGTCAGGAGATCGAGCGGGCCATCTAAGTACTCCATTGGTACCAATACATCTTCCTGGGTATGTTTGATTTAAATAATTAACAGCGTTGTGATGATTATGCGGGCCTGCTCCATCCTGATGAAACCACATATTATCCAACTGAGCGGGCAAATTCCTTAATAGTACTTGTAAATTATTTTGCAAAAATTGTAAATATTTTTCACCTGTTAAATTCTCATGGTAGAGGTATGGGCCAACAATGTAACCATAAACGATACAACACCAAACATTTACTCCAAAACGATTCTGGGATCTGGTATGTCTCATCCATCTAGGATTCTCTTGAGACCAGTAACGACAATTATGTCGTGTGATTACTCCATTGTTATGGAATCGACTTTCATCACTCCACATAATTGTATCTAAAAGATTTGGATTTTCTTCTAAGTGAATTGAAAGTTGCGCCAAAAAATCTAATCTCCGCTCATTGTCCCCTGGAATCAAATGATGAACTAAATGAACTTTATATGGAAAAAATTTGTTTGTTTTAAGAATTCTGTGGCAGGTGGAACGTGCAATATTTATTTCTTCCGTCAACTTGCGTACTGAAATGTTTGGGTTATTTTCTACTTGATGCAATGCAATATTTTCATCAGTTCCAGTTCTTTTTCTTCTTGTTGTTTTTGGTTTTTTAAAACCTCCATAATTTTTCAAATTAAAACACAAACTTACAAGTTTTCCGATCTGGTGAAGGTCTGCCAGGAAAACGTGTTCCATATAAACTTACAGCCCTTGAAGCATTTTTACGACATTCCCCATAAATTATAATCATGTTTAATTTATCTTCATTTGTATGAGAAACCATATTTAATAATAAATATTCACAAAGAAAACAATAATTAGGTAAAATAATACAGTTCTATTGACATATCAATAAACAAAATGTGATTGAAATTGAGAAATGTCAAAACTATTATACCAGAGGTAACTTTAATTGTATTTAATTTATAAGGTATAAGTTATTATACTCACTAGATATCAAATATTTTCAATTATAATCTAACCTAATAACAAAGCAATTATATGAAAAATTCTTTAAATATTTTCTTTATAAGTTATTATACTCACTAGATATCAAAAATTTTCAATTATAATCTAACCTAATAACAAAGCAATTATATGAAAAATTCTTTAAATATTTTCTTCCAAAATTTGTAAATTAAATACAGATTGTCCAACTTAAAGTACTGAAATGTTGAAGAGATTACAATTATTGAATATTCCCAAATGTCAACATTTGGACTCAAATATCTCGAAAACGGTTAGTTTTATGGTATTTTTTTTTAGAACATAATCTGCTTAGAAATGCATTCTCTTTCACATAAATCCCATTTCAAAGTTTCTCCCATCGAAATATTTCTTTAGAACACAGCGCCATCTATATACTGATATATTCAAAAAAACAATTATATTCAAAAATGAAGCTTTCTTTATGCTCTACAAACTGGCTTTTACAGAATTAAAATATCTCTTTTCGTTTAGAATATATCCGGCCTGGGAGTTTTTATTGGGACACCCTGTATAATACATTTTCTGCTTCATTATATTGAAACAACCCCATCCCACCCCAATTAATTATAAATAAAATTCTGGTCACGTGAACCAGTGAAATAACCCTCCTCCAGGTGTGTTAATTAGTAACAAAAATCCTGATTGTGAAGCAATCAAGGACTTATTTACTCCCACCCAGAAATTATTATCTCCAATTTTATGACAAGATAATTAAACAAATTGACCATTAACGTAATCGTCTAGTTGTATGTGGTTAGGACCTTAAAGTCTAAGAGCTGCTAACGTTTTCGAGAGAGAATTTTAGGAAGGCTAGTTTTTTTTATATCCCCATCCTTGCAGTATCTGGGTAGGTATGAGGGCAGGCTGGCTGACGGACGACGTTGCGTTTACATGTGCGCCTAACATTTATATAGGTAAAAATAAAAAAATTTAAGGTACAGACACGCGGTTGTAGAGACACGGCAACGACATTTTAAAAAAAATGTCACTTCCTGTCTCTCGCGCTACCAACGCATAATCGACTACTCTTCTAACACACTTGCTCTCTAGTCTCCCCGACTTAAATCGGTCTGGCTCCTTTTATACAATCGAATTGTATGGCAAATTAATTTTAAATATTTTTATTGCTAAATTACAGCACATCAAAATTTTAGCAATACTGAAATTCTTTATTATTATAAAATTCCATCTCGTAGGGTGTTACCAAAGACGAAAATGTCTGGCAATAATAAATTTGTGTTCTTAAAAGTTAACAAAAACTAATGAAAAAAAAATTGTACCTAACATTATTTTAAAAATTAAAATTTTTACCTGTATAAATGTTAAGCGAACAGTTAAACGCAACCTTTCCCGCCAGCCAGACCGCCCTCATGCCTACCCAGATAGTGTAAGAAAGGAGATATAAAAACACTAGCCTTCTTAAAATCATCGTTTTGGCGTCGTTGATAGCTCTCGTACTATTAATTACGTTTTGTGTGTGTAGTAATACTTTATAATTACCCCAGGTTCATTGATATAAAGTTTGGTATTACTTGTTTCTGTCTGATACTATACCTGAGGAAATTAATCACTCTGTTATTTTAAATACACTGTACATTTGGATACACTGTCTATTATTTGAGAAATCTAGTTAATGGTAAGCATATGTTATTTTTGTGGTGCTTTATTACTCAAGATTGCACTGTACATTTATAGTTGAAGTTTGTTTTCTAATTTATTTGATTGGAATGAAATCATTTATTTAATTTATTACTTGTGTGATGAAAAAGGTACGTTTAAAAGAAAAGACAATAATTTAGGGGAAAAAGTAGTCAAAAAACCCATTTTATTTTACAAAAATTGATGCGGCAAATAGCCGTACATGAAATCAAAACAATCCAAATATTTGAGACAATTGCCTAAATATTATATAGGAAGGGTTACGTCGCTATAGTAATGACATACTATATATGTTTCAAAGCTGATTATGCAATAACAAATACTAAGGTAAATTATGATTTTTCTGAACTCCAATAGTTATTAGTATTGGAGAACAGTCGCTTAATCCACGCACTTGTCTCACGAAAACAAAAAATAAACTCCTATAAAATCTTCAAATTTTTAAATTTAATTTAAATTTATCTCGCTTTATCCAGACTCTCGAGCCAGGCCAGCGATCTTCAGTGCGATAATGCAAATATTTTCGGAATTCCAGTCGGCAATTTTATCTTCTGTAACGTTGGCTTGCATTAGGCCAACTTCGCCGAACGGTTCGTCTTCATTCAATACCAGACCTATACATGTAGTCCTTAAAAACCTCACACGAACAAAAAAACTTATTTTGGGAAATATACTTTTGTTTATTTTGGTTATTTGTTGTTTGTTCACCACCATAATTAATTTTAACAAATTAATATTTTTGGATGACACGTTTCGTTTCCCTATAAGCCTAATATCGATGTCCTATATGTATATTACCCCTGCCAAATTTTACGAGTTATATCTTGAAAGCTCTGGAAACTATGGCTTTTCTAATGATACCGTTGACACCCAGTATCATTTGAAAGTGGGACACTTCTAAAAATTTTATTTGTCGAAATGATAGAGCTTCATTAACTCTATCGTGGTCAAGGCCAAAAGTCCAAAAAAAAACTATTAGAATTTTTTTTTCTTAAATCTGACCACATCACTGAATTTAGGATACCTTCAAATGGGTGTGACCGAAATTCAACAAAAAAATATTGGTTTCTAATAGAAACGGCTCAAAATTTACCAACAGATAATGGGAATGAATATCGCATACTTGCAAAAATTGCTTTAGAGAAGCAATACAAAATTAAAGATAATTTAACTCCAGAAGAAAAGTTATCGATAAATTCTTTAAAACG